>OX392499.1:27033739-28300524 GCA_947623375.1 Apotomis capreana | reverse complement strand
ATGAAACATATTGACCTGTAAGTATCTTTGTCCGCAATTTTCTCGCGTTTGGCTGAACCGATTTTGATGCGGTTTTCAGAATAGTATTTGTTACACTTAGGAGAAGGTTTTGGTATTTTAATCGACTTCAAAAAAGTGGTTCTCACAGTTTGACTCGCATACAGTACGTGTGTTTGTCGGCGATTATGAATTTGTTCACGAACAGCTTTATAATCTTGGACAACCTAATCTTGAATGAACAACGTTTTAATTTGTGGCTGATAGTCATCATCTTCCTATGTTGAGCTGATGATGGACGGTATATTATATAACTCCTTGACGGTTAGGAGATAGGCGAGAACTCAAACGAGGTGCATGCCTTGAAGACCTTCCCGATTACCCCGCCATAAGTATTTTATAGGAATCACTAAAAATAAAAAAAAAATATTTTTTAACAAAAAAAGAACCGACTTAAAGAAACTAAAAAGCGAAAAATAACCCAACAAGAACAGATTGCATTTGAATCACCTTTTGAAGTCAGTGCCAAATCTCACGTAAACTATAATATATAAATGCCTATAATAATAGATTTTTTTGAATTCGGTTTTTTTTTTTTTAACGTAATTGTTTTAGGAAGGTGTATTAGTATATTTCATAAAATTAACAATCTAATCTTTTTTTAACGTAATTGTTTTAGGAAGGTGTATTAGTATATTTCATTAAATTAACAATCTAACTCGCATCTCCCGAATTCTGTATATTAATAGGTATAATTGTATTGTTAGTTAAGGGTTATTATCTACTATATACTAATTAATTACTAGAGAGGGAGAGAATATGTATGTTTAAAAACTTGTGATCATTAAAAAAAATTGTATTTATTTATTTAAACTTTATTGCACAAAACAAAAGTCAGTACAAATGGCGAACTTTATGCCTAATGGCATTCTCTACCAGTGAACCATAGGGCTAAACAGAGGGTGCAGAGAAGAAAATTAATCATTCGGAAAGCATCTAAGATACAAGTGAATGTATTAATCAAAATGTTGTTTCTATTTTTATTCATACCTTTCCTAATTATTTTTATAACATTAGCATTAATAATAATAATATTTTTTTTTATTTCAGGCATCAAAGGCCCATAGATAAATACCTTACAATCTAACATACATATTAAATATTAAAATAATAAAAACATAAGTAACTAAACTTCATTCGTAATCAAACGATTTTCATTAGTGTAAAAATAAATTCATTGGTGTCACACAAATTTCGATTTTCTGCTAATATATCGTGACGAGCACTATGTTTTTACGCTGTGAATTTAAAACTGCGTTAGACTAGTCAGTAAAAGCAGTTGGATATAAAAAAAAGGGAGTTTAAAAAAATCCACCAAAAAGTGTCATATTAATTCGTAACGTGAAATCGACCCAAATGTCTTTATGAGACTAACTACAATTAGACTGCTCTAAAAGCTAGAAATGACCGTCAAAGTTCAACATTCCTACGGAGCGCTAAAAACGCTCCATACAAATGGCGACCTAATCGTGATGTCATTAAATGTTATGGGTACCAATAGTTGTATGGAGGCAATAAGTACCTAACTTGTCATTTTCACCGTGAAAAAGTGCGTTTAAGTTTATGGTTGTCATACAATTATTGTTTTGTGAAATTATGAGGATTCTAACACAATTTAAATATTTCTTTCGGATTAAAAAAAAAAACATACAATCAGCGTACAATCCCAAACATCAAAAAAATAATGTTTTTTCTTTGTTTCATGACAGCTTGACTTGAGCTAACTTTATTCATATAACTTCAGTATATTGTGGAATTTAAAATCAGTCGTCATCCTTAAAAATTATATGTAAACAACTAGCGACCCGCCCCGTCTTCGCACGGGTGCAATGCTGATAAATTATGAATGTATTATACATATAAACCTTCCTCTTGAATCACTCTATCTACTAAAAAAAACGCATCAAAATCCGTTGCGTAGTTTTAAAGATTTAAGCATACAAAGGGACATAGGAACAGAGAAAGCGACTTTGTTTTATACTATGTAGTGATGATAAGTACAATAACGTATTATCGCATTGACAGTGTCACCTAAGAGATACCCATGCATTACACACCATACAAAGTATTGTAGGTAAACCGTCTAAGTTGTCCATTTTATTTTCGTGATGCGCAAAAATGCAGTATGCTGTAGACTTGATTTAAATAAATATAATTTAAGTAAATATCCGTATTTGTATTAGCCTATTCCTCGTTAGATTTTTATTGTAAGCAATGTAAAAAGGAGTGTATATAGTTAATTAATTACAAGAACATCAACAGCCGCCCATTTTTAGCATACATTTATTGTTCACATTGTAAAAATATTATCAAACCCCATTCTTGGTATTGGTACAGATTATTGTACTTACTGGAAACTACCTTGTTTGTTTTTGGGAGCTTTCACTATGGTGGCATGGCCTAGTATGTAATTTTAAAACAAAGGCCTCCAGTTTAGGTTTTTTCTTCACAGAAAGCCGGAATACTAGGTTTTTAATTTAAGATAAAATAAAACTTTACAGCTTATGCAACAGGGTTTCCTCCTTATTTCCCGCATTTCAGCTACAATTCTGGATTCAGTTACACGATTTTCATTAATAATAAATATTGTTTTGATTATTTAATGTAATATAACACATTTTAGATAAAATATCTATTGTTTATCGCAAACCTATAGGCTTGTCCAAACATTTAAGTAGTATTGTTCGATTGAAAATATCATTACAATAAAATATATTTATTAAGTCTTTATAAAACAAATGAAAAAGATATAAAAGTGTTTTTTTCTGACATTGTAAACAACAAATCAGTATGCTACTTTAATAGCATCGTAACAATAATAACACGCCAATGTACCACATTTACACAAGTTTATGGTCACCATGATTGCTCCATAGCGCGTTGTGGTGTCATACGCTTTAATGTGACGATGTGATCGCCTCCCAGGGTAATGGTAAATCACGGCGAATAGCTGAAATACACGCAGGATATTGTTACAATGTAGGGTAGTGTTATTGCTCTAAATCAGTGGTTACCAACCTTTTCTTGCCCAATCACTTTTATTTCTTTGTTTGCGGGGACCAAATGCCCTCATCTATTGGACCCTGGCAATGTATGTCCGGCGAATTTCAATCGTTTGCAGACCATATATTGACTCATGTGAACCATTGTGTGGGGGTAAGATAGCCGGTGAAATTACTAGCATAGAGGCATTCTATCTTCGTCCTCCGGGTAGGCAAGCACTTGTGACTCCTCTGGTGTTGCAGGTGTTTATGGGCGACGGTAATCGCTTTCCATCAGGCGATACGTTTGCTCGTTTGCCCCCTATGATATTAAAAAAAAAAAAAAATTGGTGGCAGGGGTTCCCAACCCCTGCTCTAAATGCAGAAGCAGATACTAGGAACGGGTCTCTATCAACTGCCATGAAATCGATAGGTAAGTAGTCATTAATAATGTATGTCGTAATTTTCGTTACTCTTTTTTTTTTTTAAACTGGTAATATTTCAAGATTGTTATAAAAGACTTTGACTGTAGTGAATAAGCTCCAGTAAAGTTAATAGTTTCAGAATGACAATCATTGCATAACAGACAACCTAACGAAAATCGATTAAGTTATCACAGTAATAGTTCAATAAAATAAGCTGAAAATTTGGCTAAATGAATGGAGAACTTTTATCTATCAGGATATGTAGGTAATAGAGCAAAGTTAAATTTTATCTACTCTCCCCCCCCTCTCCGGGGCGAGCGTCACCCCCCGTACCCTCTATTAATGTGTCCCGGAGCGCGGTATTTTCCATTTTAAAAGAAACCCGTATATAGGTAGTATACCATGCATAAAAATTATGTAGGATCAAAATAGTCGTTGATAAAATTTAACTTTACAATTACATATCCTGATAGATAAAAGTTCTCCATTAATTGTGTCAAATTTTCCATACATTTGAATCTAATTTCCTTTAACTTTAAGCTTTAGTAGGCTTGTTATGGGCACTAAACATCGAATACATATACTTATAGTTAGAATACATAGAACATCGATAACCCAGGAACAAATATTTGAGTAAGTACATCACACAAATATTTGCCCTTGACGGGATTTGAACCCAGAACCGCTGGCTCAGTAGGCAGCTGCACTAGCACTACCGACTGCGCGAGCCGATCGCACTAGGAAATCATTCACAGATCTAAATAAAGATCCTCTTCATAAAGACAAAACATGCTGTAATTATTTATACCTATATCCTTACGACGTTACAGTTTTTTTTTTAATTTATGGCTTTCATTAAATTATTATCCGGGGCCTTTTTAAAAGTGATAAATAAAAACAAATATATCAAAAAAATATCTAATATCCGTGTTAGACTAAAAATTGGGCAAGTGCGAGCCCGACTCGCGCATGAAGGGTTCCGTACCTATACATATATATAATCTATAACAAGTTTGTTGTATGGGAGCCCCCCTTAAATATTTATTTTATTTTTAGTATTTGTTGTTATAGCGGCAATAGAAATACATCATCTGTGAAAATTTCAACTGTCTAGCTATCACCGTTGTTGAGATACAGCCTGGTGACAGACGGACGGACGGACGGACGGACGGACGGACGGACGGACGGACGGACAGCGAAGTCTCAGTAATAGGGTCCCGTTTTTACCCTTTAGGTACGGAACCCTAAAAACATAAATAGGTAGGTACTAGCTTTCTATGAAAACTTGTAAAAATATTAAAATCTAATCGATGCATTATTAAATTACTATACGAACATTAATAGAAATTCAGGTTTTGTCTACTGGTAAATACTTCGTGATGGAAATATTAATGTAAATAAACCTTTACATCATTCAGGCCTTTTAAGGTAGACAATGCCATCTATTGATTACTACCGGTAGCGCTACACCTTTAAGCTTACGAACGACTCCGGTCCGAGGGGTTGGCGAAATCAATAGTGGTCGGGAGAAACGGTGGCGCCAGGCGAAGACTGCGGTCAAACAGTGCCAAACAAAACAAAAATACTCCGATGTTTAATTTGTCCGAATGCATCATCATTCCGAATTTTCATAATTCCGAAAACCATGTTCTGATAAAATATATTTTTTTTTTAGGATATCATAGGGTAGTTTAGCCGGTTTTCGGCCAAGTAAGCAAAATTTTGAGTTCAGGTGGATTTATAGGGCGATATATTTAGCAAACCTTAGTCTAAGTATTATTTACGAATCATAGACATATTGTAGTTTCCTATTTCGTATCACATTTTGCCATGAATAATATAGTTTTATTTTTATAATATAAAATATCAGAATGTAGCTACTAAGTTGGCTTTCGGCCGCTTGTTTTGGTTTACGGCCGTTTATTTAGCCAGTTCTCGGCCACTGTTATTTATATTTTAGATGACCCTTATTTGAGAAACAATAGGTTTTCATATTCAATAAAACAAAAAAGTAAAAATCTATGGAAAATGTAATTAGCTGCAACCTTTTTTTTACTGGATTAATACGGCTGACATCTAAAGATATTTGAGTCGACTTTCGGCCGTCTTATATTTATAGGGACGAAAATGGAACACATACAAATTGTTTTTCGGCCGCATGATAAAGCAGGGCCGAAAAACTAATTTGTTTTAGTTTACGACCGCTTTCTGTCACCGCGGCCGAAAACAAACAATACTCTCCACCGATGCTCGGCCATGTTAACCGCAGTGGCCGTAAACTCGCTTTCAAAAGACTTATTTTCGGCCATTCCTTTATAATTTTTAGTTACCGGCCGAAAACTAAATTAATCGTTTGTATTTTCCGGCCATTATCATTTACCTAGGCCGAAAACTAGTTATTCAAAATGTAGTTCTCGGCCGCCAAAAACAAGCAATCATAAACTGATTTAAATCATTAATTTGTTTAAGATACATGCGGCCGGCACCTAAATACATGAATGAGATTGTATCCAAATTTGTAATTGACATGATGTTTATTAAATAGATTTTAATTTAATAGCGATTTTGATCATTTAAAAATATAAGTATTCAAGTTATTTCTCGGCCCGGAGGCCGGAATGTAAATGATTTGACGAAATGCAATTTAGTCATCCGGCCATCACATTTGAAAGGATTTTGTTACATATTTTATACATTTGAATATAAATGACATTATTTCAACTCTTCTAGAGCGTATAGAAGTCAAAGCAATGTTTCTAAAACCAAATAATCAACATTTTAACTTACCTTGAAGAAAATGGCGCGCACTATTTTTTTTAACCCCCGACGAAAAAAGAGGGGTGTTATAAGTTTAACATGTATATGTGTATCTGTGTATCTGTGTGTCTGTCTGTGGCATCGTAGCGCCCAAGCGGATGGACCAATTTAAGTGCGGTTTTTTTTAATCGAAAGACTTTTCCGTCGAGATGGTTCTTAGCTATGTTTGGTGGAAATAGGACCAGTAGTTTCCAAGATATTCAGCTTTAATTGGAACAAGTGACGAGATGTCAGCCAATAATGAAGTCAATAATTCGAAATATTGGCTAAATGTTAAGTTTTATTAGCATTTTCTATATGACTCACTAATTGAGGGTCTCATGATGACCAGGGATTTGTTAATAGATCTCAGCTAATATTGAAGCTAAGGATTCCAAATTTTGGTTAAATGTTTAGTTGTATTAGCATTTTCTATATCACTCCATAAATTAAGGTCTCATGATGACCAGCAAGTTGTTAATGGATCTCAGCCAATATTGAAGCCAAGAATTCCAAATTTTGGATAAATGATAAGTTTTAATAGCATTTTCTATATCACTCAATAAATGAAGGTCTCATGATGACCAGCTAGTTGTTAATGGATTTCAGCTAATATTGAAGCTAAGGATTCCAAATTTTGGTTAAATGTTAAGTTGTATTAGAATTTCTTATATCACTCAATAAATGAAGGTCTCATGATGTCCAGCTAGTTGTTAATGGATCTCAGCCAATATTGAAGCCAAGAATTCCAAATTTTGGATAAATGATAAGTTTTATTAGCATTTTCTATATCACTCAATAAATGAAGGTCTCATGATGACCAGCTAGTTGTTAATGGATTTCAGCTAAAATTGAAGCCAAGGATTCCAAATTTTGGTTAAATGTTAAGTATTATTAGCATTTTCTATTTGACTTACTAAATGAAGGTCTCATGATGACCAGGTAGTTGTTAATGGATCTCAGCCCATATTGAAACTAAGGATTCCAAATTTTGGTTAAATGTTAAGTATTATTAGCATTTTCTATATCGCTCAATAAATGAAGGTCTCATGATGACCAGCTAGTTGTTAATGGATTTCAGCTAATATTGAAGCCAAGGATTCCAAAGTTTTGGTTAAATGTTAAGTATTATTAGCATTTCCTATATCACTCAATAAATGAAGGTCTCATGATGACCAGCTAGTTGTGAAAGGATCTAAGCCAAGAATTTCTGATGTTGGTTAAATGTTAAGTTTTATTAGCGTAATCAACAGATTAATAATTTTTTGACAGTACAATAATTTGGCACCTTGGAGCTGAAAATGGCCGAAGGAACTCCTAAAGATAAACCCATGGTGTTTGGGCTCGTCTGATTGTTCTTGATGAGCAATTAACATTTTTCTAAGAAAGTACAGTCAATAATAAAACCGAGTCTCAAAAAAACTTTTTTGACAAAAAAACTCATTATAATTTCTGTCACAGTACTGGGTCACTATTTTTAACTTTCGGAATTCTGCTAACGCTGAATTGTTATTAGGACTATTGAACAGGTTCCTTTGATTGAGGTCACAAATAGCAACACCCTGCAAGATTTTAACGCGACTAAATGACACGTAAGCTTTAGCAAAAGTACCTACTCTTGCCTAAGTGAATAACAGCTTTTTAGGATTTTGTAGTTTGTGTCAGTCTGTCCACAGCTTATATCAGAGACATAGTGGTTGAATGCATTTTTAAAAACAATTTTTTTGTGTCCCTTCCCTACACGTAATAAAAGTGGGGATGTTTATCCCATGGTGTAGGGTATCAATGATTAGGTCTCTCAACACTAAGTCAAGTTACCTAGCACCAACTGCAATTTTTATGGAGCTAAGTAAGCCCGTACCGTATTTGGATCCTGTAGAATAGAAACCTGGTTCTGTTTTAGGCCATAAGTAGCAGGTTCTTGCGACTCATGCAGTGCATTTAAAGTATATATTTTGATTTTCTTGGCTAATAACTTCGCCATTTTGCCAGTATAAGCATTAACTAGTCTGACTTTAACTATTTTTTCCCAGAATGTTGTTTAAGGCTATTGAAATCAAAATATATCCTAACTTCAATCTTAGAGAAGAAGGCATTCATTACCGCTGGCTTGGGATCCTGTTGTACCTACATATAGTCAAGGATCAAGCTCGACGAAAGATTGGAAACCCTGGACAATAAACGGTGTAAAACAAAAATAGTGTCAAAAAAAGAAAATTCCGGGACGAAACTTCTGTTTGTTTAAAAAATATGAAATAAAAATAAAATTTAAAATTTAAAAAACCCCCGACACCAATAAAAAGAAAGAAATAAAATCTACGAAATGTGCCTATACAAAGAACAGTGGAAAAAGAATCCAAGCTTCGTTGTGTCGGGGGACCGCTAAGTAAATGAAATGCAATGTACCTACCTACTGAAAATCGTAAAGTGGGAAGCCCAAATGCATACATGCAATTCTGCGTTGAAAAATATATTTCATTTCATTTAGGTCCTTAGCGGTCCCCCGAACGCAACGAAGCTTGGATTCTTTTTCCACTGTCCATTGTATAGGCACATTTCGTAGATTTTATTTCTTTCTTTTTATTGGTGTCGGGGGTTTTTTAAATTTTTAATTTTATTTTTATTTTCACTAATTTTGACACACACTCACACTGACTAAATTGCGTTGGCGTACTGGCTAGCCAATTGAAACGTTATTAAGCGAAAACATTTAGGAGGCGTCAGTGTTAAGTGAATTTGAGTGACAAAAGTATTTTTTTGAATGAGTGAGGTAAAATTTTCTTGTTATTGTAGTTTTACTGCGTAGAGGCCGAAAACCAGAGGGGGCCGGGAAACCGGCTAAACTACCCTATAACAAGCCTAACCTAACCTAATTATAGTACCTACCTATGTAACGCATGATCCATGGCGAAAGTGACCGTTTCGCGTTATTTCAATTTCGGAATTTTGAGTTTTTCGGATAATAAAACTGGATTTTTTGAGTGATCCTACACACCTATATCTACCCTGATCGGCAAAAGGTGATCCTTGGTGATGAATGAACCGATGTATCATTTGAAATTTCAAAAAATCAAGTAGTAATGAGGCGTTTAAAAAGAAAACCTGATGCCCTGTTTCTAAAATACTACTTGATGTTTTTCTATCGATTATGAGTAGGATGAATCCTAAAAGGTCAAGTTCTGAAAAAAACGGGGATTTGGGTTTTTTTGGAAAACGCTCAATGACGACGATGTGACTTTAACATTTTTCTAAGCGAGAGTATATTGAATCTACTGACACGAAAAAAAAATACAAGGGCACTATTGGTAAACAAAATTGGTGGTACCAGCAATTGAACACATTCAAATCACCCGTTAGGTTCAAAAATTGCAAAACAGGGTCAAATGGACAATATTTTTCATTTGATGTGTAAAAAAAACATCGAAAGAGACAACATGCATTATTTATATTAGGCATGACTTATTCAGAACGTTAATTTAAAAATACTGAAATGCCTAATCTAATCAATACTATAGGTCAATCAGTAAGTAGTAGTACTTACTCGTATATTACCCGTAGTAAGTACAAACGTAGTTAATACATTATCCGCCATTATTCGCAAAAGACACTGGTCCTTTGTCAGGAGAGTGAGCGAATCGACTAATAGTATAGTGAAAGTGGTGTGCGCAACATGTTACTTTAGGAGTGAGGCGTCAGTTTTGAATATTTATAATTAGTATTTAATTTTCAAAATATCTAAATATATTGAAATTAAATAGTAAATCTAAATTTAATGTACTTAATTTAATAATAATTAATTAATTAATGTATTAATGTGAATGTGATGGGTTAATACCTGAATAAACAAATATTTTATTTTATTTTTTTATTATTAATACATATTCAAAAACTAGCTAGACATCCCACTCTTTTTAGGTATAATTTAGATAAAATTGTTGAGTTTGATAAAATTATTTCACCGAATTCAGCCCCACGGTCAATTGGACCAATTTCAAAATAATATTAATTCAAAATCATTCAAATTTGTTCCCCAACGTTTAAAGGAATTCCGAACCGCAGTTCAATTTAAAATTCGAACATATGCCACGTGAAATTTCACCGATAATCGTCCACTAATTCGATACGTTCCGTTTTCGATTTTGTACTGTCCGATTTTTTTTTTCTACAAACCGAACCGGCGCCTCAAACGTTTGCAGCCAGTATCAACTGTCAATCAAACTTGCCTGCATATTATTATTTAAGGTATCGCAATCAGAGGAGCCTTCGAAATGTTTTTTTTTTTTACAATAATTTGGTTTTGTCCTGCGGCGGTAATTGTGTCCCGGACTAGGATAAAAAACTCACTTATTCGGCGTTCTTTTTTTTAATTCGACTTATCCCTAATCTTCTATTGACACGGTAATGAGAGCCGAAAATATTGTACGGTTGGGATTATTCAAGAAAGCCATGGAGCCGAAGTACTTTTAAGTTTTTGCCTTGAGTGAAATGAAAAGGAATGCAGTTTTATTTCACATATCATGTGATAATATGTATATGTGTGCTGAGCCTATTCTTTATTTTTCATTTAATTACACTTTTGATTATCATTTTGTGACCACTACCGCAAGTATTTTCTAGAGGCGATTTTACAAAACGTTATTACGAATTAAATGATAAATATTAAGTACACGGCAGTCCCAAGCATTTTTGTCGGTCTGCTATTAAACAAGCATGAAATATCTTAGTAAAAAAAATAATTACGTCTCATGAATTTACTTAGATTGATTGTCTAGCTTATCTATTGGCACTACCAGGTTTCCAAGTATTATATAAGGTACCTACTCTAAATTCTCGCCACTTGCGTCTCCCTGTGCTTCCAATAGTCATAAGAGGGTAATCCCAGGACGGAGAGTAACATAATTTACGATTTTTTTGCGTGTTTTGTTAATTTAAGTGTCAATGTATTTGAAATAAAAAGCTACACACATCCAGAGATACATTAACATTTAAATTTGTACCACAACTAAAAGAACACGCAATAAAGTGGTTACTTGCGGTACATTTTCAAGAATTGCCAAAGAGGATTAACCGTTAGCTAATGAACTCCATTCTTGTCAACTCAAATACCACCTACGAGGATCTGTGATGAAGTCCAAAACGAGTCATCAAACACTATTGCTCACCAACTAGCAGACATAGAGGTATCGGGACAGGTGAAACCATACCGGATGATCAATCCAAATGGGTCAGTAGGAAAAAGTCAGAAACTATAAGAGATAAGGAAATCTGTTCTTAGTAACCATGGCGTTGATTTTGGATATCATAAAAATTGCTATTTTTTTATGAACTTCATACATAAAAAGAATGTTACAATATGACATGCGATTACTCACTGAATGTTATTAACCAGGTTCAATTTCCACTTATACTTATGCATAAGATTTATCAAAAAAAATTATGCAGTTTCTATTAAATCAAAAGTCGACGCTGATAGTTTTCGTTTTCTCCCTACTGACCCATTTAGACTGCTCATCCTGTATAAACACTTCTAGGTGAGGGTTATGTTATGTCCTCTTAAATGCTTAGTAAATAAATTTTGTTTCAGTTCCCTCTCCACTGCTCTCAGTTCTCTGTATCCAGCCACCGGACGGATTTGGTTCCGTGAAACTAATCAGGTTAAATAAGTAAATTGAGGTCCTCACGCGATCGACGCGGATGCTATTGGGCCGAGCCCCATTGAACCGTTTCCTAGACGGGAGTCTCGCCGACCAAGGAGAAGCTATGTAAAAACCTGCCATTTCGACCAAGGTACCGACCGTCTTTTGTTTTTATTTGGATTTTATAATCTGTGAAAATTATTGGCAACTGCATCTCTAAAGTACGTCACAACCCAAGTAGCAAACAAACTGTAGAAGCGCTTATACAGTCCTTATACTTCTAATTTAAGATGAATAAAGGGTGATAAGCGCTCCAGTAGCTTGTGTTGCTACTTGGGAAATATTTTCTTTATAAATATTTTTTGTAATATTTATACAAAGAGATCTATCAGTAAACTGTGTCATCCTTGTCAGCCCAGTGTGTGAGCTAGCAGAGTGTGTTTCGCGTTTTATACCGGTCTGGCTCACTTTTACGCGATTCAGCTAAGAACCTCTCAGTTTTCACCCAAACCCGAATCGCAATCTGAAAGCAATAGAAAAAATAGAACTGTAAGTAGATAGCTTAAATGCTGCGTAAATAGGTACAGGATTCATCAAGTAAACTAAGAACATGGATGGGATCTTGGAAATTCCCATAGGTTCGGGGTCAGGGCAGGACATACCCTAATTCAGAACGACATTCAGAATATTCATCATCATCATCATCAGCCTGTTGCAGTCCACTGCTAGACATAGGCCTCTCCCATGGCACGCCACTGAGCTCGATTTTCAGCTCTCGTCCTCCAGTTACTACCCGCTGTCCTACGAATGTCGTCGCTCCACCTTGTTACAGGGCGCCCTACACTACGTTTACCGATTCGTGGCCTCCACTCCAGGACTCGTTTGCCCCAGTGGTCATCGGCTCTACGGCAGATATGACCAGCCCACTGCCACTTCAGCTTGCTTAGCCGCTGTGCTATGTCGGTAACTTTGGTTCTCTGTCGAATTACTTCGTTTCGGATCTGATCCCTAAGGACACACCGAGCATAGCTCTTTCCATGGCTCGCTGAGCCATTCAGAATATTAAGTGGTAGTATTTAATAACCAAGCAATTAATTATGGCAGCGACCTGTCTGATTGTGATTTGATTTGAGAGAATCAGTTTTTAGTATAAAAAATCACGATTTGTTTGCTGACAATACATTCAATATCCGTTTAAAATGCCACTGGTCAGAGCACTAAAAAGTGGAATGAACATTTTGAATCAACTGTTTTGGTTATTCGAAATGAAGACTACTTGCTTCACCAAGTTTTGCTATGACTTGAACTAGTTTGTCATATCGATTATAATTCGTTCATATTTTATTATTTCTTATTTCCTGTCCATCTCACTGCAATACAGAAGCGGCACTCATTCATACTTGATGAGAGGTAATAATTTTTATACTCTATTGTTTATTGTATAATTAACTTCAGCCTCTGGCGTTGCTTTCATTTGTATGAATCTAGTACCCGTGGGACTCTGGTCAGTAAATTATACTAATAAATGTACGGTAAAGAGTATACTTATTTAATTCAACTTTATTGCACAAAACTAAAGTCAGTTTCAGTACAAATGGCGGACTTCATGCCAAATGGCATTTGAGTAGACACTGTCTTACAAAATGCATGTTTTCGTTTTTTTACGATTACTACATTCATTAGAATGGACAGTAAAAACTATTCTAATAGTACATAACTTAAGACGGTGAATTTGTGAATGTTCCAGATAATTGTGCCTCTCCTTCGGGTCGGACCATAAATGTGCGATCTGGGGCTTTCCAAATTACCGCCCGAGGTTTGTCTAAAGGTTTAGGTACCTCTTACCTTGGCCAGGAAGCGAGATTTTCTACCCGCGTCGTAGCGGGTAGAAAATGCCACTTACGGCCTAGGGTGACGTAATTTTTTTATTTTTTATATATAATTATATTATTACGATTAAAAAAAGTTTTTCTATTTAGATACTTTGATACTCAATAAAAATATCACGAGAAAATAATATCCGCAATGAAAGTAAGCGTCGCTATTGTCAATGTATTGTAAAATTAAGATAATCTTGATGTATTATATTATTATACAACCAAGACTCCGCCTGCATCTGTCTGTGAGTCTGTTTGGAGAAACTTGAAAAGAACTGGCCACGGTTCAATGAACCTTATTTGTTTGTTATGAAACATATAATAATATAATCTATGCATATATTGGCCGCGGAAAGCTGAGGACCGGGTATGGTGGCGCGAACTGGGGAAGGCCTATGTCCAGCATTGGACGACTCCGGGCTGATGATGATGACGATGATGATGCATATATTGTTTGCTTAAGCCCCCTGAGCAGTTTAGAAGACAGTAACTCGTAAAATAAAGATATTCCGTGAGCGAACAAAGCCACAGGGAAAACGAGGCACATGTACAAAACAGCTGCGTCTTCGTTGATAAATATCCTGGCGCCGCAAGATAAATTTAACTTTAATATCACGTCAAACCTATGACAAATAGCGACATAAAGAACCTATTAATTTGTATTAATTTATTCTCGTAATGTAATATACCATAAACCGAAAACGGGACGCTTAAAGTGCGAGTCAAGTTTTATTCTTCGTTCTTTATTCAATATTAGCGACGCGCCCCGGCTCCATTTTTCGCGATTTTTTCGTCAGGGTAGACAATGCAACAATCACTGCAACATTATAATGAAAAAAAAAAGAAAATTCAACATATTACAATTATAACACGTAATAGAACAATATGATTAATTTTTACTTCATAATAACCAAACAGTTAAATTTATTTATGTGTTTTTGTCGGTTAATGTACGAGTAAGACGCAGTTTCACCGTATCTTTTATATTTCTAATAAAATATATGACATCACAACTTTGTCAAGTCTAGTGATGTGCTCTATTTACCTGCCATGGCAACTTGTTATATAGTGTCAGTTAATGAAGCCCGAATAGAAACGAACGAAATATAAATGAGCCTTACCACCGTGTTATGCCCGATATTCAAATTCAAATTCAAATTCAAATTCAAATCTTTATTTCGAATTATTGCAATCCATATAATTGTTAGTAACACACAAACTTATAAACCTATGTTAACGACAATAACAACCATAACTTATAAAAATACTAAAGGCGGCGTGGTGCGGCGACCGGCGGTGCGTGCAGCCGCACCCAGCGCGCGAGCAGCGGCGAGTCCCATCGCTGCGCCAACGCGTTTACAATGCTGTTTGAGCTGAAGAGAGCGCGATTCAGTAACGATGCACACCGCTTCCTAATTATAGCATCAAAACTATCAGTATGCGCCTCGGCAAACATTGCTGACGCGCTACAGAAACGCGGCAGCCCAAACAGCACCCTAAACGCATTGTTATATTGCACGCGCAGAGCGTTGTATGCCCTCTGCGTAAAACTGACCCACAGACTGCACGTGTAGAATGATTGGCAGTATGCTTTGAAAAGCGTTAGCTTCACTTCATTACTACAACGGGCAAATCTGCGAGCCAGCATGTTACAACGAACACACAACGCCCTGCGCTCCCTCTCGATATCATCATTATCTGACATACTTTCCGTTACCCAGTGGCCTAGGTACTTAAACTTTTGCACTACCTTTAAAGCGGTACCACAAAGCGTTACAGGTGTCATTTTATACGATTTTTTACCGGCTTTAAATTGAAGTAGCTCACTTTTTGAAGTATTGTACTTCAGCCCATGGGAACCTGCATATGTTTCACATGTTTTCACCAGTCGCTGCAGAGCACCTACCGAGGGGCTCAGCAACACCATGTCATCCGCGTAACTCAGATTATTAACGCAGACCCCGCCAATATGACATCCGGCATATGTGCTGCTGAGTTCCTCGATCAGCTGATTCATGTATAGGTTGAAAAGCTTGGGTGAGCTTAATCCCCCCTGCCTCACTCCGCAGTTCATCCTATACACGTCAGAGTGCACTCCAGCCCATTTAACAGTATTCGATTGGTGCCCGTACCAATACTTAAATAAGAACGTGACTTCTCGGGGTACGCTTGTTTGCTCCTGTAACTTATGCCACAACTTGTCATATACCACCATGTCAAATGCTTTTGACAGGTCCAAGAAGCAAGCGAAAACAGGTGTCTTGCGAGTGGTGTAGTACTGGACAGTTTGCTTGAGACATAATATAGCGCTTTCGGTAGATAAGCCCGGCTTAAAGCCAAACTGCGCGTCATGTAGGTTTAGGTGCTTACCTAGTATGTCATCAAGCAGACCATCCAGCACCTTAGCCACGATCGTGGCAAGCGAGATTGGCCTGTAATTAGATAGCTCTGAAGCGTCCCCCGTTTTGTTCTTTACAATAGGGACTACAACGGTATGCATTAAATCTTCTGGTAAATAACTATGACTAATACACAAATTGAAAAAAAGAGAAAGTACTCTAGGGAGATGACTTCCAGCCAACTTGAGATGCTCGACACTGAGGCCATCGTGCCCTGGGGATTTCCCTCTTACCATGTTTTTAATCTTTAAAGCCACTTGTTTAGCATCAAATCTGATAGGAGGCTCAGGTTGATCCACAGTATCGAGCGTCTCCTTTGACTGGGCTAGCGGTGAAGTAACTGTAAAATAGTCCTTAAAAGCATTTGCAATACCGTGCGGTTCGTGTATGCCAGCAACGCTCACGGGGAGACTCGACTTTATGTTAAACTTGTTGGTGTTTTTCCAAAATTTGTTAAAATCCCTGTCCGAATGGTTTTTAGCTAAAATATCCATTTTAATATCCAGTTCGTGCTCTTGGCAGTATTTGAGTTTCGATTTGAACACCTTTTTTGATTCATGCATCCTGTCATGGACAAAACCATATGCCGGTTTACCGTAGGAAAGCCACCATAAATACCAAAATCGAGCCTCGCGGTGAGCGTCACTGACATACCTATTCCAACCTGTTACATGCCTGTGTTTTTTATGACTGGTATTACTGTGACTAAGTTCGGCACCCTCCTTTAAAATGGATATAATGTTTAAGTACATATCTTGGAGCACCTGTTTGTGCATACTATTGGAACACATTTTATCAGCACAGTCGTGTAACTCATTCGGAAAGTTCACATCTTTAAATTTTGAGTTACAATAATTACTAAAATTATCAATTTGTACGGAGTCTCTTTCACCCCAAATTACTTTACTGTGAGTAAATTGCGGAATACAAACTTTAGGTTTAATTAAATTATAATCGCATTCAATTAACAAAGGATAATGATCAGACCAATAAACGTTATGTAACACTGAGACATTAAGTACCGCGCGGCGCGCTGACTCAGTCACTACACAGTGGTCCAACCAGCGCTTGCATCCATGCGCTTCGCTGATGTACGTGAACGTGTCCTTGGGTAATACATCCATGTCCACACATTGCAAGCATTGTTCACCACAAAATTTTAGCAATTCTTTAGAGAATAACTCACCGGGGTGGGCGTTAAAATCTCCGAACACGTATACCGATTCGACATCATTACTTTCAATAATTGAGTAAATTTCACCTAAACACTGTGTAAATTCTACAAGATTTTCTATAGAGTCCGTTGGCATATACACTGACATTACAATCACCGAGCGATCATTAAGTAATATTTTTATGGCCGATAGACGCGCACTATTACACTTGATCACTGATACACACGGGAATGAAGTTCGGTTCCATAATATGGCCGTTCCACCGTACGGGCGTCCTTTAAGTATTTTAGACGACGAATCCACAGCGGACTTGCCCGTGTATGCAAAGCTGTCGTCTATACTAGCAAGAAAGGACAGGTTATGACTCATAAGCCACGTTTCTTATAAACAAATCAGATCAGCTGTGCGACATAACTTACGTACACAATCCACTGATCGAACCACGTTCTTGCAATTAAAACTAATGAACTTAGACGTACATCCCATATTGCATGTCACTTATTTTGTCCTCTAGAATCACCATTGCTTATTTCATTTTTGTGCTTGAAATCAACAAAGCGTCGAAATGCAATACCATCAGGCCAGAAGTCATCCTGTAGGAAGATGTGTATCTTATGCTTGGGTACGAAAATTTTAAACGCGTTGTAATCCTTCTGCCTTCTCATATTAATTTTTTCAAGAGTTACCGTAACATTTGTTTTGCTCGCTATGTATTCCGAAATATCGCTCACAGCCGTGTCCTTAGCAACGTCGTAGATATAAATAGGTATCTTAATATCAGCTGCCTTGAACTTTGTATTAGGGTTTAAAGTTGCTTTTCCTCTATTGCCAATAAATTTATTTTTCAGTCTACTTCTTTGGATAACTTTCCATTCCTCTTCAGGAGGCTGGAGTTTCCATTCACCTCCTTTCGCCACATCACAATATTGTAACTTCTTTGGCATGTTTTGTTCGACGATCGCGGCGCCCGTGTGTCTCGCTATCAGTGCGGATGCAGGTACCTCGCTCGGGGAGGGCGATAAACCACTATTGCGTAACTGCATTTTGTTTGAGTTAGTTTCTTGCTTACTAGTACTAAACGCTATCGGGTCAGGGTCATTAGCGGTTGAAACAGGACATGGTACCGTTGAAAAGTTCTTCTCCGACTGGATTATTTCTCTACCCTCAAGCAAGATATTATTTTCACTTTTTGTGATTTCTGGAGATGCTGCCACCAATGAGTCCTGGTTTTCCTTAGGTGATAAGCTATCATTAAAACAGTGGGACATGCCCATGGGGCCGCTATGTTGATCAAAACTATTAACCAAACACGCACCTCGTCTTTTGTTTACATTTGCATAGTAATTATTCACTAACGACGCCGATTTGAGATTTTCGAGCTCTGCCTTCAAGAGGTCCATCTCCTTTTTTGTAGCACTTTGTTCTTCAATTCTCTCGATGTCATTGCGCATTTTAAGAATATCTTTGAGGATCTTTGTGGCATCCAGATGCTCGAAAAGAACAGGCGGTAATTTATGTAAATCTCGGGCTACAAATATAGGTAGGTCTTCAGAAACACTCTCTTTCAGGAGGCTAATCATGTCTTCAACATTCCGGGCTGATTTACCATCTCCTTTGCGTGTTATCATTTTGGATGAACCTGCCAGAGCCTCAAAAAGCAAATTTTTCGCCTTGATAATGTCATCTTCCGAAAAAGCCGTTACACAGATGCGATTCAAACTAGTCTCATCCATTACTTGCAGTTTATTAAACATAAACGCGAGCACCTCGTCAATCACCACATTACATGATGCACATTTCACTGTTTTAGACATTGTTGTTATTAAAATCTGTTAACTACGGCACTAACATTTCACGTACGCTTTCGCTCATGACCGCTCGTTAGCGCGCGCGAGTCGCGACTAATATGCTTACTAATATACTTACTTCAATTATTTTTATCGTCAACGTCTATCGAATTAGACCTTTGCTGACCTAAAAATGAGACTGAGCTGTCCTACGAACTTGGCCGACATAGCCATGCACTTCAATTACATTATTCCAATATTACCAAGTAATAATCGTTAATTAACATATAACAAGCAAATAGTGCGTTTAATTTCGAATTAACTTATGCTTTGTATGTATCCATCGTGTGTGTTAATCATGTATGCATGAAAGGTTACGCGTGTGTGCGTGATGGCAAATTGTAACATTTTTTTTATACCTAATTTGCTAATAACTGTCTGTAATTAATTCAAGATAACGTTTACTTGGAAAGTGTGTTTATATTCTTGAAACAGTTAACGATTATTTTCCGAGTAGACAAATAATTGTATGAAGTGGATTTCTCAGTCGATAGCCAGAGGCGCCAGTGTAAGTTTGCTTCCAAGGGAGCGTCCTCACCGCCAGCATTTGCCTGTAATATCATGTCAATTTCATATAGGTATTTTTTTTTATTATTACAAAGGACCAGTTGCGTGAAATTGTGACTGATATATATGCGGGAAATTTTAATGTTAAAGTAATCAAGACGTTCTGTTTTGTCTACTTGCTGATATTTCTTTTAGGGATATTATTAAATGCACATCTGTATAATTTTTCAGCACACTAGGTAACTCCACTAATTAACTGAATGCATACCAGAAAAACTAATGCTGTGCAAAAAAAAACTATTGATCAACTGAACATGTCCTACAAAAAAAACTTAAACATCATACAAAACGAGATGACCTTTTTAACCGAATTCACACCAAAAATATGGTTCGTACATCGGATATATTTGAAAGTTTCACCAAAAATACTGACTTGCACACTAATTATCCTCGCACT
This sequence comes from Apotomis capreana, assembly GCA_947623375.1. Classification (NCBI taxonomy): domain Eukaryota; kingdom Metazoa; phylum Arthropoda; class Insecta; order Lepidoptera; family Tortricidae; genus Apotomis; species Apotomis capreana. The sequence goes on along the minus strand of OX392499.1, from coordinate 28,280,367 downwards.
GCACACTAAGATCCGACTCCGCCGGGTTAGGTTAGGTTAGTTTTTTTTTCATGTATTTAAATCGATATCTGTATATTCCCTTTTTTCGATCAAAATATTTGAAAGTTTCACCAAAAATACTGACTTGCACACTAATTATGCACACTAAATAATGCGAATTCAATATACTATTTAAAGGTATTTGCAAAACTGTTTTACTGGATACTACTACGGCTGACTCTGGACTAGGTCGATGGACCTAGTATCCGTCCAGCCCTTTCGGTGTGATGAGAGGACAAAGACAATTTTACCCACAGGATGCCGCTGCCCTGGTTACGGCGGTGCGTCGCACTGTTAAGAATTTACCTGAAGTAATGGCCCCTTTCCATAGAAAACTGATATTCACTACAATTTTAGTATTTAATGATAGTACCTATACTACGATTTCTAATTCAAGACCAAAAAAACCACCACAAGGTTGCCACTACAGTAAAATGTTTTTACAATAGTAAAATCCTTCTTCTTTTTTAAACACAACAAGATCATTTTTTTATTGATAACTTTAACTCTATATTTTAACAAAATAATTAGATATATTTATTATTACATAAATACGAGAGGAGATAATAAAAACATAAACATCGGAGACTTTTGGTACCTACAAAATCTGGTATTGTACTTGTAACACTTCAGGTATTCAAAACATTTGGTGCAATAATTTACGAGCTAAGAAACAAACTCAGATGTCATTTCACATACATATAGCTAATCTATAAAATACGGGACTTCGTTCCAACAATATTTTTTTGACTAACTAGAACCTAATTTATCAATGATGTTGGCCTATTTGCAATATGTTTCCTAATCCCTAACCCACCTAACCCTAAGGCATGTCGAAGCAACTGGTTGAAAAATTCAATGACTCTGACATCTGATTCGGTGGTCCAATTGGGAGGACGCCAGTGTTGGCCCGGAAAGCCGTTGGTAACGCAGGTTCGAATCCTGTCCGAATCATTAAATTTTTCAATTTTCGCTTCATTTGTAAACATTTTATGTTTCCTAATATTTATAGAGGCCACATATTATTAAAAGGTTGGCGAAACCTGAAAAATTAACTTGACAGTGACATAAAAGACTGTCAATTTTGACAGTGACGTATCTGTCGTAGTTTTTTCGGTCTTGAATTAGAAATCATAAACAGGTACATATTTATATAAAAAAGTTAGTTTATTTATGAGCATGTATTTAGTTATATGTTTGTTTATGTATCAATATATATTATTATGGGTTTTAGTAGATTTTAATAGGTATTTGTTTAGTAGTTTTCTAAGGTCAATAGTTTATTTGAAAATAAACACATAGTAGATTTCTTGATTACTTTTTGCATCGCCTACTCATCTCATTTCATTTATATTAATCTGCTACCCAAAAGAGGAAGAGATCGTTTTTTAGCGATAAGATCGCCTATTGTGTAACTCTATTGTAATGATAAGTGTTATCTGCATTTGTAAGTATTTATTTCTTTTTGACGTGTGCAATATAGAGTATTCTATTCTATATAAACGATAGAAACCTGAGGGAGTTTTAATCAAATGTAACACCCGACATATCAGAATTCTTTAATACCGAGCTAAAAACGAACATACTTGTTAATGATTGTGGGTTTTACAGCAACACGAATGTAACTCTGTTATCCCATGCAATTTGCTGAGATAAGACCTGATAATCTAGTTGCCTGCAGTTGAGCCAATTTGCATGTAACACGGCTGAGAATCTCACTGATACCATATCATTCGGTAAACAAAACGGTGTTTCTCAATAGAAAAGTGGCTTATTCGATGAATGGAAGGTTAATATCAAAGGAATGTAATGTTACTATTCAGCATACAAAATAATGTAACCAGTCTTATATTCCTATTGAAATTAAAGTGTGGATCATCTGTGTGGGTTTAGTATGTCCTTTTTTGATTTTAGACTATTATATTAGATGTCAAAACTAATGCATGTCATATAACTGGACACTAACGAACGTACAGTTGCACAACTTAAGTACTATCGAATTGGTATTTGTTCATACAGTCCAAAATTTACAAAGAAAAGAGGTCAGTAGGTACCACTAGCCTTTGTTGCCCATGGTCCTACCGCCCATAAATTAATTTATTCCCCTGGTCCACCAGAAAGTCCATATGCTTACATCGTAGCATTGCGAAAGAAAAATAGTCGCTCTGTGAGCTCTACACCTCTCGAATTTCTTTCAATATACTAAAACTCGTTATTCTTTTCCGTTTTCATCCCCGCCATTTCATCTACTCGTATGCCACTTTGATAAAACTTTTATAAAACTTAGACAAATAAATCTATCCTTATCGAATCGAACCTACTCACTAAATTTTATGAGAATTGGTTGCTAAATACGACTTCTAGGCGAGAACAGCTAGAAAGCATCTGGACGACGTACCATTCAACCATCCGGACATACGACACAATTTTGAGCCAAGCCAAAAAGAAGACGCTTCGCTCACTCGGTCATTAACAAAACTAACTGATCGCGCATCGAGATCTTATGATATTTAAGGGTAATTTTGTTTAATTCATACGTTTTCTTTTGTTCGTTTTTAGGGTTCCGTACCCAAAGGGTAAAAATAAAAACGGGACCCTATTACTGAGACTTCGCTGTCCGTCAGTCCGTCCGTCTGTCACCAGGTTGTATCTCAAGAACAGTGATAGCTAGACAGTTGAAATTTTCACAGATGATGTATTTCTATTGCCGCTATAACACCAAATACAAAAAAAAATATTTAAGTGGGGCTCCCATACAACAAACTTACAGATAGTACGGAACCCTTCGTGCGCGAGTCCCATTCGCACTTGGTGTATTTTTTCTACTCGGCGCAGTGTTCTACTCCTGCGCCGCGTAAATCAACTTTACTTCATGTAAAAGTCGTTCTCGGCAGGAGCATGAAATTATTAATTGCTCGTTTCTCCAACTATGTTACGGTTAAATTACAAAGTATTAATTGTATTGCGCGTTTGAATTTATTTTCCTTCTTCATTGGTATATTTGTGCGGTTTACGTATTGACGTGCAATAAGTCTCTGGATCATAATCGTATTAATATAAGCTATGCGCAGCCACTTTTAGTCACGAATATAACTTTTTAATAAGTTATGAAGCTATTTGTTAAGCAAACACTTTTAAGTCTGCTCAACATTCATGCTTGTAATCACAAGCATGAATGTTGAGCAAAACCCTGCGAGTTTGTTCTCAAATAACTGTAATTGTTTTATGTTTCGAACTCCGGTATTAAAAACTGAATCGAAAAAACAAATTTTATGTAAGTAATTATCGAAACTACTAGCAAAATTTCATGAGAGATTGAGAAAAGAGACCTCTAGGTGAGAACAGTCGAAAATCATCTGGACATCCAAACATCCGGATATACGAAATAATTTTAGGGCCAAGCTGAAACGTTGACGCTTCACTCGCTCAGTCAACTAAAAATCTGAGCTCTAGCCTTTATATGTATGTAGTGATTTCTCGTTTCTTCGCTAAAATACTAATTACGCATTTGGTTTACTACAAAAACTCATCCTGGTTGATCAAACTTTTATGGAAGCAAGCATTGAGTATAATTAAACGCATTACTGCACTTAGCGTTGTCCGGTTAGTTATTTCCTTAGATTTTCCATGCCGAGAGACAACTTTACTATCAATGCGGAAAAGATTTTTTGCAACAATTTATGCTGCTTTCTTTGTAATAACTGAAATACGATATCCAATTTACATTTTTACGTTCTGGAAAGAGTAAATGAACACTTGGAAATTGCAAATGAAATGAATCGAGCATAGAGCATTTTGCTCGTTGTGTGTGTATGTGTGTTATGCTTAATTATTTGTACTAAACCTATTGTAACAATAAGAAAGTAAATAAATAAAGAGGATATAATTACTTTAACTCGAGTAGTAGTAGAATTAATTTAAGAGTTGGGCTCTTGTCGGTGGAGTAATTTCCAGCTCATTCTACACTCGGCTTTTTCTTTTACTTCTTTTTGTATTGAAGCATTTATTTAGTAGAATTAATAGCTTTTGGATTTAATGTGTTAGTACGAATTGGGTTGGTAATTTTCCTTTTTATCGCAAGTTAAGATATGATATTTTTAATTTGAACTGTTATATATTTTTTTAAATAAGTAACATTAATGTAAATATTGGATATTTATTTATTTATTCTATGGATCACGACAGAGTATATGCTAGTGTCTGGGATCATTATACTTATCATTTATTTTTAAAAGCAATTAAGGTTAACAATTGGGAGGATATCAATATATATATCTCATTTATTGTTTATTTAACCAATCTCTTCTACATTACCGTGTCTTGAGTATTTAGATAGTATCTGTTGCGAAAAAAAAAGTCCACAAATACACATACAATTCACAATGTGATAGCAGAAAATATCAAATCACATTTTTTTGTATCTATGCTGCTGCCCTTAACATTACATATAAATGGGGATGGCTCCATATTTTCATGTACCTACTTATATGTATTTGCCATATTTGCATTGATGGTAACTACAATATTGCGTTGCGTCAACAATTGTTACGCCAAAGATTGCCGTTCGTGATAGTTATGAATTTACAATTAAATGTAATTGAATTAATTCCATTAGATAGTACTTTGTATTGTTAAAAGTAAGGGAACCACCAAACGATCATAATTTCACTGCGATCCACGTATTTCTCCATTCATACCTCTATATTTCACCGTATATGTAGAAACACGCTATTAAAGGACAGGTCTTTGAATTTTAAGCGTATATATTCTACATTTACATACATTAATGTCATTTAAACATACTATATATCTTTTGTTAATGTTTCACATTAGTGTGTGTGGTACATCGGTGCGTTCAGTAGTTATTGGTCCAAGTTAAAGGAAGATGAAGTAAAAATGGACTTAAGATTCGGATTTGCCCTTATTGTATCAACAGACGTTAATCATAATATGTTCGATTCTTTCGAACATTTGGTTCGATCTTGTTATTACATCTCAATTCTGGCCAGACTGGGACGGGTCTTTCAAGTTTTCAAAGAAAACAAAATTAAACAGTCCAGCGTATGACGGAGTTCTGAGATAACAGCTTAAAAAACGTTAATTTGAGAACATGATAACATCCCTTTTTTAAGTCGATTTAAACATATATATTCGTTTCGTATTTCGTTTGGCCGCCGCCGCGGCTGATCGTCTCTCCTGATGATGAATCGCGTACCGATTCGAAACATGTCGAGCGTTATTCGACTTCTACGACGTGAGTAAACCCGTTTAAGTATTTTAACATATATATTCATACATACATGCATAATTTTACTTAGAAGTCAAAAGCTTTATTTTTCCTTTTTATTTCGCTGCATCTCACGACTCGCGCCAGGCTCGCGCATGCGCGACGCGTCCACTCCACCTGCCAACGCGCGCGCAATTATGCGCAATCAATATCTTCATTACATCCATTTTTATTAACCAACACAAACTAACTCAAACCTGATAGATAGGGCCGTTAGAAGTGCCTTCGTAAATGTGAGCTAGAAAATTCCTTGCCTACAACTACCCTTCAACAACTCAACTTCAACTGTCTTATAATTTTGATCTATTGGCAAGTTTCCAGACAGATCAAATCAGTAAATAAAACATAATTTTTCAAAATAATACGAAATAATATAAGAATAATACAGATTATTGTGACACCGTCCGGTCAAATTGCTTACTTTTGTTTGATTTTTGCTTATTTTAAAATATTAACCCTTAAATGCATGGTGCAAGATGCAGCTTACATAATATTGTGTTTTTTTAATTCATGCATGTAAGGGTTAAAATAAACAAGAATAGGCACAAAGTTGTCATCTAGTCGTTTTTTGTATATTTTTCATGATTCTATTCTTCACTCGGTGTCGATTTATTTATATTGATTCAATATAATTTGCTAAATACCTATAGAACTTACATTAACGATTTAAAAATACCTGTATATTCTTCATCGTGGATTTTTTCTTTACAGATAACCGGAATACTATATACGGTTTTTACCATACATTAACCCTTCACAGCTACTACAGAGGTCCTCTTAATTTGCTCATTAAGATCACTCGGGCTGGGTTCAGATTTGTTTTTATCAACTTTAAATATTTTTTATAATAAATATTTTTTATAAAGGAGATTCTATTATACGAGTATCCTCTGAATTTGGCAAACTTCAACTTTGTCGCGGCCTGGATTTGTTTCATAAGCTTTAATTGCATACATTTTCCCGGCATATTTTTACAAAGCAGCAATTTCTAGTTGACGTGTCATTAGCATAATTATTGCGGGTATGTACAGTCGGCAACAAGCATTTATACGATTATTTTATGAAATAATGATATTAATGATGCCGTAACTTTTTAGCTGTTACACGACATGCAAACTAATGCGCTATTCTGTTCAGCCGATGATATCTCTATATGAGTGAATTTATTTTCGGCGTTTAAGGCTGTTTTAAATAGAAATATGGAGTATTACAAATTTCATCACCTATTATTCAGACAGCTAACACATTACATATACATGCCTATATAAAATAGGGAGTAGAAATTTATTTGCTACAGCTACGATACTGACTCTTAACCATTATTTTTTGCGAACATAATTTAAGTCTACAGAGTTTTACTTTAGGGTTAAGTAACCAAAGGGTGCTTCCTGTTCTTCCACCTACTGCCTTCACTATTATGTCAGCCTGTCACAGGGTTCTGACTAGGTATAGATGTTTGAAATTAACGTGAATTTGTGTGACCGCTATTAGTTAACTATAAATACCGGGTCACTTTATAAGAAACGGTACGACTTTTTAAACCGTAAGTAATACACAAAAGAAATGTTCAAATCCAATAATTATGTACCATTACGGTGTTGGTCATGACTAGGCCAGAAATCGCCAGGTCAGACAGATATTTGGAGTCTAGCAGAGAGGGAGTTTGAGTGTGAGTTTGGATGTGGAGCAGACGAAAGACACCGGCCAAAGTGGTGTAAAACATGATCCGAAAAACAAGATTTAGAGGCTACCGACACTTAGAGGCTACCGACACTTATGTATGTCGATGACTAGGTTTTTCTTGTGGCTGTCACTTCTTGCTGAGCAATAGTTATTTCGCCAATGACTCGTTTCCAGTCGCACACGGCGACAAGATTGAGGATTGATATCACGTTGTACGGTGAGGTGGTAAAATCGTGCTTCTTGTAAAGTGATAGCGATTTACAAAAAACCACACGGTCTATCGGGCCTTGACCCAAAAGGGGCTATGTACGCTTCAAGTTGAATTGTTCATTAGCCATTCACTCATTCGTTAGTTCACTGCACAATACTCTATCAATACTACACATTGAATAACCAAAATTAATAAATAACGAACAACGAAACTTAAAGGCATGTGGCCATCTTGAGTCACGAACCGGAAGCCCCGCCACTGACTAGTTGCCGCTTCAGAGCTATTTTGTTAAAAGTAAATAATTTATTTTCTTCACGTCACTATTGTCATTATCTTTGACTCCGGGAATATTCACTACTGGCAACTCAGAAACGTAAAGTCAGTACCAATCACAGCTGTTGTGACGTCAGCTAGCCTAGCCGTCACCTACCATCTCGGCTAACTATAACAGGCGGAGTGTATTTTTATGCTGTGAAAGTAAAGAGGCTTTTTACCCATGAGGTGGGTGGATGTGGACTGATATTATTACCATGACAGAACCTCCATGCCGGAGTCTGATTTGCACTTAACTGTTTTTTGTTGCACTGTTATTTACGATTGTGATGCTAACTGTACGGTCCGCAGTATGCCTACAGTTAAACCTAGGCCGCATTTACATCTTTTTATGTAAGAAAACTATTCTTGAAGTGCATAACCGACATTAGTATAAGTATTTCCTTTTGTGGAAGGTCCATGTTTAACCTACATAAATTACAAAAGAATACCTTTAGTGTTGGAACTGATTCGTAAGTCATCGTTACTGACATTTTTTCTTGTTCCGTCCTTTAAAAAAATGTAAAACCATTTTTGGATTCAGAGATCCGTTTACGAATTATCAAGCTTCAAAATATATATTAAAGTGGTCGTGAATGTCTGATTCAAATGTTTCCAAAGTTACCCTAAACCTAACTTAAACCAGTACTGAAAATCTGAATGAATGAGTAATAAAATTTGCCTAATAGTTTTATTTACCGATTTGTATTGGGATCCACTGCAATGCACAATGTAAGCAGGATGTAAGCACGTATTGGCTAATGCGCTTAAGCATTTTAAGAATATATTTGGGCTAAGACAGAAATGTTAATAAATTCAATAATATGAGTCACAGAAGCAATAGAATACCAACACTCATCATCATGTAAGCCTCCTTAGAGGTTCATTTTATATGAAAATAATAATAATAAACTTTAATAGGTACAGATAAAGTGAATAATATTTTACTGACGATTTTGTCGGACAATTCGTTAAAGCAAGCTTTCTCTATTAACTTCGGAGAAAAAGTTGTGGTGGAAATATAAAAACGAGCTTTCCCGACAAAAACCGATGAATACACTTTATGTGTCTACAGATTACTAGACCTTTTGAAAGGTAGTAACGATCGGTCGGGAATTTATTGATAAAAAAAATCGTTGTGCGTTAATAAAATAAACGTAGGTACCTAATTGTAATCACGACAAGTGCAAAATATAGGCCTAGTCCAATTTAAATCAAGCTGATGAAGTGATGACGGTTGTAAGTAAGTTTACATTACCAGTCAAGCATCTGCTTCGGATATAAGCGATTAATATAATTATGTTGGCATAACCAGCTTATAATATTTTAATGTAATTATACTTGGAATATGATTATCAACACCAGACAACCTTATTTCGTTGTGAAGGCGCCTGCAACTTTGTACGCACGGGTAAATATTACAAATACTTTTTTTTTTTTCGTTTCAACGTAGTCGTGGAAAAAGTATCTTATAATTTTATTATTCTGGAATGCATGGCCTGAATCTGGAATGAAAAATAGTTCAAATTCATTCAGCCTCATTGCAGTAAGGAAACTGCAAAGACGATCTACGAGTAGCATGGCGTCAATATATACATTTTTAAAGCCGGACCAGTAGGCTGTTGCTTTAAAATAGGCAAGCTAGTGGGAATCAGATTTTTGGGACGTCACACCACTGCTACCTATAGAAATGCTGTTCTTCTTGTGCGTTGTAACTGTTACAATTTCACAAGAATGACGATTGGTTAGGCGATGATTCTTTCAGATTTTATAAAAGTACTAGAACTTAAAAAAAAACCGTGACATTAGATTAACGAAATTGGTTTCGAGTTAATAATACCTACACAATAAAAATGTTGCCAATTGTCATATTGCTAAAGATAGATTACATAAATACGGACGATTCCCAAAGGGTGTGATGCGTGCAATACACTCGTTTAGAAACATAAGTATTACCTATGTATGTATGTTGTGTTTAAAGTTACCCTTTTGCGTTATTATTGCGTTAATGGGTAACTAATAGTGGTAATGTGCACATTTTCGAGCATATTTCTCAAAAAAAGGTTAATTTAGTTTTTAAAATTATAATTTTTTTGTTAAAATGTAAACGGAAGGTGATCATGCTAGTCCAAATAGAAGTACTCATTTCCTAAGATAATGCAAATTAGCAAAACGAAACTAAATGAAACTATATTATTCAATTACCTTGTATTGGTAGTCATCTGGCGTTTCCACATCCTCGTCGCAATCATGGTATGAGAGAGGGTACCAACGTCAAATACCTAATATAAGTATAATCAATATCCGGCAGTGTTAGTTTTTCCACGTACCCTCATTTGGTCTTTATTTTTGGTTAGGTTATCATATCCTTTTTCGGACACGTGTCAAGACGTGGAGCCTTGTCCATTGAGCGCCTGGTGGTCCAGGGCAAAGTAGACGGTACTAGACCACGCGGTAGATCTCCCATGAGGTGGACTGACCAAATCAAATCGGCCACAAATTGTCCTTTGAACGAGAGCACTGGACGCGCGGCTGTGAGAGAAGAATGGCGCCGTGTGGTTAGGCTTGCCACACAAGGAATGACAGCCACGACCACTCTGCCAAGAGTGTAACGACAAAGAAGAGAAGAGATTATATCATGGGTAGTTCGGTTTTTCGTTTTTTTTGATATTACTTGAACTGAGTCCGAAGAACCGGTTGGAAGAAATAATTTAGCGGGTATTTCAGACAGATATAGTTATTTCACTACTTTATTGATTTTAATTTACTAGCGACTCGCCCCGGCTTCGCACGGCTGCAATGCTGATAAATTAGGTATGCAAAAACCTTCCTCTTGAATCACTCTATCAATTAAAACAAAACGCATCAAAATCCGTCGCGTAGCATACATAGAGACATACAAACAGACAGACAGGAAGCGACTTTGTTTTGTACTATCTAGTGATTTAACTTTATAATATTACCGCATGTTTTAAAAGTATTTTTTTATCTTCAAGAGAACCAACATTCTTATTAAAAAAAGTTGGAAATTTTAAATTCCAAACGCGACACGCAGATGCGGCGCTCCGGCGTCGATGTCAATTTGACACTTCAATACTAACTGGCTCGCGCTTGGAGCCATAACTTAATTTTTATTTTATTTTAAGTCCGGTTTTTGAAACAGAGGTTGAATTGAAGATTTTTAGTAAAATCCATCAAGTATCATCACTAAAAATATTTATTTTTTAGCGATATGCTCTATAAAATTTTGAATGGCAGCTCTCAATATCGCTTAATGTAACTAGAATTAACCAAATCGAAATATATGTGCCATATCACTGATATCCCTATATGGTCATCGCTAATAAGTTCATGTAGGCATATACTTAATAGGTATTCTACTCACACTCGGTACAACAATCAAAACAAAAAGAAAAAATTGGGCAAGTGCGAGTCCGACTCGCGCATGAAGGGTTCCGTACCTATACATATATATAATCTATAACAAGTTTGTTGTATGGGAGCCCCCTTAAATATTTATTTTATTTTGTTTTTAGTATTTGTTGTTATAGCGGCAATAGAAATAGATCATCTGTGAAAATTTCAACTGTCTAGCTATCACCGTTCTTGAGATACAGCCTGATGGTGACAGACGGACGGACAGCGAAGTCTCAGTAATAGGGTCCCGTTTTTACCCTTTGGGTACGGAACCCTAAAAAATAATTTTGCACACTTAGGGGGAAGTCCCCTAACGCCGGACGGCACCTAACGCCGGACACTCGAACTATCTCGGCAACTAGCAACGCGAGCGAATCAAGGACAAGTGGAAGGGGCGCGCGGATCCCCCGCGCCCCTTCCACTTGCCGGGTTGCCGTTGCCGAGCTTCCAGTTGCCGAGATAGTTCGAGTGTCCGGCGTTAAGTGCCGTCCGGCGTTAGGGGACTTCCCCCTATATCGTGAAAATTGTGTTGTCTACCTTAATCTTAATTAAAATACAAAAAATCGGATAAAAAGTCTGCTTTAATATATTGAAATATATGTAGTAAGTAGTTATTTATAATTATTAATACACCTCAAGCTCGCGACAAAACCATTAAGTACTTCATGTTAGAATATTTATTACCTTGCGGTTTCGATATGATGCGTCGATAACTTTACGTTGCCTACTGATGCCAGTCGAGTGTAAGTATCAAGTTCGCTAGATTTTAAAGGTATTGGTTCCGTCAGAATCAGGACTCACTTGAAAGGCAAAGGCGAAGAACTGGCTTCACGTGTTCCTTTGGCCCATAAATTGGCCATGCATTTGTGCAGCTCATAGTACATGTCATAATTATAATTAATTTATAATGTGACATAAGCATGCCACCGACTTGAATTTTAAGTGACACAAGGTCATTCTGCTAAGAGGTGCTTAATTTTTCACAACTGATAAATATATTTTGAAAAGCAAAGTTAAAAAAAATGTTTTACCGTCACATAATATATCGGCTCTGAACATTACCTGGCATACAAAACTTTATTCTAAGTAAGTATTTGGTACTTGATTCGGAACAGACAAACCCCATGGTTTTTTAATCGCGCCACTGAACCCAAATAAATAGTCCTGTTGATCATTTATCTTGCGGACGTGCTTTTCATACAAAGGTATGTATTTAGTGTGATAAAATAAAACAAAGGCATCTTTGTCGCGCGAACTATAAGTATGTAATGTACCTACGTACTCAAAATCGATTGCAAATATTTGAAATGCAGTTATATATACTATACGCACTATTTTTAGTTTTTACTAAAAAAAAAGAAATTTATTTACAAGAAAACATTAAAAGAACAAATAAACTTATACTAAAAGGTGGCTAAAAACTATTATAAAGAATTATAAAAATATGGTCCTTTTGGCAGCGTAATATCCATCACTCAGGCAGCATTCCCGCGTTGTATTGCGATGACAATTCTTTGCGCGAGAAAGCTGCCTGCGCGAGGTTAATATACATGTAAGTAGTATATATTTTCATACACAGATTTGTGAAATTGTACGGATATGTAAAGATGGCGGAGCACATCTGTACTGTCTTTGTGACAAGTAAAATTGTGAAAATATGTTTATTCTTTTGTTCCTCTTTCATACATCATTGGCAATCAGGTATCGCCATAACTACGTGATCTATCCAACGACAGTCCATACTATGAAAAAAGTTTTCAAGATTTTACTAAATTGTCCACGTCATTATTATTTAGTTAGGTATTTACCTAGAAAATATCATTTTTAGTACTAGAAATGAGTTTTGTCTGTTGATGATGAATTTTCAAAGTGTTCCTGTGTCGGGAAATGTATTTTAAAGGAATAATAGCTAAACGAGTATTGAAGAAACGAGTATCCGAGAATCCTGTAAGTGAAGATCATACTAGCACACGAACTAAAGTAACGTTAAAGTGGAGATGCGTTTACTGAACATTCGAAGAATATTAGCTACGATGGTGATTACGTAAATGTGTCAGGCTAGACTTAATCGCAATAGTTGGAAGGAGGGTTTCAGGCAGAGTGATGATGCACATTAAGATGTGTGCCTAATATACCTTCTATGAATCAAGCCTTTTAAGGACATTTACTTTTATGTTCTGGGTCAAGTGTACGAGTTCTGATAAGAAGTAGTTAACTTCTACTTTACTGCTCATACCTTGATAGAAACGGGAAAATGCTCTATGGAACGATAAAGAAATTATTAGCATATTACCTGTTATTTTAATTATTTACTCACCTTATTTTACTTGGCTTCGTTTCGATCTACATCATTGCACTTCATTCATCGGTCCAGCAATCGGAATTAATTATCAAACAGTTAAAACTGCCATAAGGCCATATTAACATGTTAATCACATACGGACCTACAATAATAGCGACACTAATGGCAAATGTACGCAATGTGAACTCGTATGCGAATGATTGATCCGGAGCAAAAAGGTATGAGCTTTATAATTATTGCCAGCTGTGAGCACACACACAAACACATTGTTGTAGAGGCTAGAAAATACGCATAGAACGTGTAAGTGGACAATACGAGTCAAATATTATTTTGAAATATATTCTAAAACTATCTTACAACGAAATAAATCCATGTAAAGATATTTTTCACAATAGCATGGAATATTGTTGTCGTGATTACTAGGCTCATAGGTAGACAGTTTTCAAATGCTACAATAGCTATACGCAGTACTGTGCTATGCTGTAGTACCTACTGATTAGGGCAAATGAAATAAAGTTATCGATGCTAAAAGACATAATTAGATGTTAATTAAATTGATAAAGGCTATAATGAAATAAAGCTAAATTCTTTCCCATTACTCCACTTTTACCCATTACATTAAAAAAATATCTAAGCAAAGCACACATCGCAACCACGTAGGTAATAAGTATATTTCGGCATTCTTTACTGCAGAATATGAATTGTTTCGTTATTGTATACTTACTTGAATCATTATAACCAATAAAAATAATGTAATTAAGCGTATCGTTTAAACAATAATACTCGTAGTTTATGTATAAAAATGAAAGGTTAACTTATGCATTACTAATTATATGAAGTATACTTTTTTATAACTTTTTTTGATAGCATGTAGAGATACAGTAGTACCCATATATACGTAACTTCAAATGTAGCGTATATTAAAATGTAATGCTTCTATAATGTTCATGATTATACTATGTTAAGAGATTTCATAAATTGATTGGGACTAGCCCTTGGACCTAATTCAATGAAGTATTGCGATATCCCCAATAAATTAAAATCTGTGCCATGATTAAGTTTATACCGAGGCTTTGGTTAAACAAAGGCCCTTTAGGAGCCAGCACCCCTGGCAGCCGCCCGGGTCGACCTAAAGCCGCCAATGGATGGATTGTCGGTAAAAAAAATTACCATTCATCAAATTCATAAACCAATTTTACAAACCTATCATGTTTTTTTTATTTAAACTTTAATGCCCAAAAAAGAAGTCAGTACTAGGCATTATCTACGAGTCAACCATAGGGCCAAACAGAGATACTAGAAGTTGGTGCAAATCAAAATATAAATTGTACAGAGAACATCTACTAGGTACATTCATGGACTATTTCAGATAATTTAGTCCATTATCGTCACAGTTTGACAGACTGTCCGAGGGACTAAGCGTTGGAATAAATGTTTGGTCGAATACAGCATATGCATACAAAATATTCCTTTTAAATATCTGATAAAGAGTATTTTACTAACTTTAGTCAAATTCAATTCCAATTTACATGTATAAGTAGATAATTTCTATAGCCTATAGGCGCGTTTATCTTCAAGGGCGCGACTGACATGGTAAATGCAGACGAAAATCGCTTTCGCTTTTTTGTTTTTGAAATCAAGTCATATTTTATGTATGTAAATTGGCAAATAAAGAGTAAAACCAATCTTAAACTGACCGCGCCTCTAATTATTAATTTATAATAACTTTTTGCAATTATTGCAACATCATAACTACCTAAATAACAAAATTCTTTATTTAAACTATATCCTGATACAATTTTATACGTGACATACGAGTTATTCAGCAGTAACCTAAAAACCGTTTACCATGTTCTGCCAAGTGACCTCCCAACATGAGTTACGAGCTAGCGAAACTCTAAATTCCGCACACCTGCTTGGCACATTTAAAACGGACACGAAATGGTACCCAAAAATATATGTAAAACTGGGTTCGCGTTGAAATTAATACGCACTTTAATAAGTACATAACTTTTTATTCTGTGTTGAGCAGATACAAGGAGTACGTAAGGGATACATATAAATTAAATAATTAGCATTTGGAAGATAATTTTTTTAACAAACAAAAATACGACTCCAACGAATGACCTATATGTTACGACATTCTAGAAGTAAATGTTATATTATTTTATAATAGAATTTTGATAAGTTTTGATATTTGACAAAACATCTTGGTAACTCTCATCATCGTATCTTAATTCGGATGTACAAATTGTTTACAAGTATTCAGAAACCATTTCTGGGTATTCTCAGGGTTTTTATACCACAATAAGCAATAAATTGTGATATGACACCCGTAAAAAAATATTTCTATTTAATTAGACTTTTACTCTTCCTTGCTGTTTTACAGAATAAGTCAAGTAAATACTGACATCTTGACAAAAACAAAAAAAAACAATAAAGGTAGGTAATATGTAATTGGCAAAAGTTTCATATTATTATCTTAAAGCTTGGGTTTAAGCTTTCAATTAAAAAACCTTTCATTCGGTAATCTGAGGTAACGACATTAAATTAGTCATATTCATCATCATATTAATCATATCAAGTTAGTCACATGAATGTATGTAGCTTTACTTTGTAACGAACATTTGTATAATGATATTCATGATCATTTATTATTGCCCTATAAAAAAATATGCTTAAGTCTTTTCCAGCGATAACGTAGATCGATTTTTCTTCTGGGTCCTAAGGTTGACACGTGCTGCCTACCATCAGCAACCTTTTGAGGCCTATGAGTCAGACGCTGAAGCATAATCATGCTATTTCATTAATTATATGCGTAGTTGATGGAGCGGACGAAACGAAGCGTCTCTGTTTCATGGCTACAATTGGTTTTGTATGTTGTCCACTTGCGTGTCACTGCGGTAGTGTTAGATTAGCGTCAAAATAATAATAACTGTACCTAACAATGACAAACACGAAATAACCAATCTCTTCTCCCAATCGTCATTACAATTTGAATCATAAAATAGAATAAATAACTAAACGTAAATAAACAAATACAATTTTGCTCAGTGCTCACACAATATAAAAAACAAAGTTATGCGCTATGCCACTTCCAGTCTGCGTAACTCAGTGATTTTTCGTTATATTGTTTACAACTCGGCGTACGGACCTGACCAATTATTTATTTATTTAATCTTTATTGCACAAAAGAAAACTTATCGTACAAAAGGCGGACTTAATGCCATGAGGCATTCTCTACCAGTCAACCTTCGGGCAAAGCAGATAAATTATTGGCAATATGTATCGGCAGAATGTTGTCGTATAGTGTTATATAGATTTTTGTTCTCGCTCATTGCTAACATAGGTATATGTTTAATTTTAAGTTCTCATAGTAAGTGTAAATTTTTAACCTAAACCTGATTAATTAGGAAACATAATAATTTATAGGCATCTCACAATAAGGATCATCATTTCATCATCGTTATACCAAATAAAATAAATATTTAAAACATTAATAATTTTAACTACTCCGCTGCCTAAAGGTTGTCTGGAAGAGATCGCTATTTAGCTATAAGACCACCTGTTGTTTACCTCTGCCTGTTATTTTAATGTATTTCATGTTGTTTTGTCTTTTCATTGTCGTTTGAGGTGTGCAATAAAGAGTATTTGTATTTGTATAAAGTAAACAATGTCAATAACAAAAAGACGAGAAGAGTAGGTCTAGTGCCTGTACTATTTCACTGAGTTCCTATCCACTATTAAGTAACTATTACATTCACCTTACGTTACCTTAATCGCATAGTTGGGGCGCCTTGACAGGATAGCAACTAACGGCTTGATGGAAGCGCTAAAGTGTCATAAACAGGTGAACTTAAGCGTCGTCCCTAATTAAGTCGGCACACGACGGATTAGTGCTTTGCGAAATGATACGTCTGAAAATTGTGATAAGGTCTGCAGAACAATAAAAAAAAACGAAATATTTGTCACAAGCCACATTTTTTTACCTATGGCCTCAATTGGACGACGCGCAATATCCTAAATTTAGCAAAAACTCGGCTTCATAACGCCATTATTATCGGTAATTTGCTAATTTGTAATACTGGGAGATACTGTCAAATAAACGTTTTGAAGGAAATATTTCCCATAGAAATTACAATACGTATGTTTTCATAATTATCAGTTCTAGCTTAGTCAAAAGAGCTTTTACGTTTTATGGATTTCTCGAAAGAAGTTTTAAATCAGGGTTCAAAAACATGCAATAACATACAGATAATTATTATCGTTTGCAATTTACACAATATTAGTACTACTGTTTTTCCTGACGTTACAATGAAAATGAAAAGAGTTCGAAACCGGACTGATTTCCGGTGCATACGCGCTTGTGGATGTTTTATGCCACAGTGCAAAATGTAGCATATCTGCGTATTTCTGAGGATGAGTACGGAGTTATCAGGTAACAAACATAAAAAAAACAACCATGAGAACCTCCTCCCTTTTTTAAATCTGACGAAAATCTTTATATTTGTTATCTTATATCTATCACAATTTTGGCAATTTGCATTTGGATCCTAGCCTATCCTTGGACCCTATTAATTTTTAAATGAAAATGGTTGTTTTATTAATCAATAATCATGTGAACATATCACGTCCTTGGAGGTAGTTCACCGCGAATTCGTTTCATATTAAATCCGAGCTTAATCATAACATAAGGTTGGCTGGTAGAGAACTCCTCATGGCATTAAGTTCGGATTTTGTTCGATAAGATAAATGTTAAAAAATAAATAGACATAGGTATCCAATTGCAAAAGCCTTCTTCTCTGACGGTTTCTTCAGTCTTCCTCATGGCTACGTGGAAATTTCTGGAACTATCTACTTCAATTCAGTCTTGTCTTGGAGCCTTCTACTTTTCTTCGGACTACGACAACAGTAAATTCATCCGTTATTTTTATGCTCTGTCCACGTTTCCTGTTTGAAAAGAGGATTACTGGTTTGACCTTAAACCATAGGTGACAGGCTGCATAAAGTGCTTTCTACCTTTTCCAATTTGCTATAAATGGTTTACAGCTCCTTTAATATCCTGCAAAGTATATAAATGCCCAAATGTACGGTCTGAATATTAAAGAGATGTATACTTTTGGCATAAACCAGTTAACAAAAACATAAGCACATTTAATAACGGACGGTTGATATCATCTTCGGGCGTTCTTAAGACGGCGCGGGCGCACGCGAGCTGACTCGTCTGCACCTTTGCTTTACGCCTAGGTCAGCGATACAACAAGAACAAACCCGTATGAAAACAGTCATACATTTTCTGTATTACCTCAGGTAGAAATTCATTGGGGACGGTAATTTTTGATTTATAAGGTTGATACGATTTGATTCTTTCCGAAGTCTAAGTACTCGCATACCTTGATTATGAGACCATTCGACTGCACCTTTGTTTTGATTCACATGGTATTGTTCCAGTGAATACCTTATATATATATATATATCTTCCACAGACGTCCACTGCTGAAAATAGGCCTCCCGCATAGCATAGCTCGCCACAAAGTGCAATCCCGTGTAGACCGCATCCATTGATTCCCCGCTACCTCACGTTCATGTTTTTCAAGGTTACTGACATAGCTCACAGGATTGCACGGTTAAAGTGGCAATGGGCAGGCCATGTAGCCAGGAGAATGGGTGGCCGTTGGGGCAGCAAAGTCCTAGAGTGGCGACCACGTATAGGAAAGCGCAGCATGGGACGGCCCCAGACTATATAAACGGATGACCTCGTGAGGGTAGTGAAGATCATTGAGCATTAATGTAAATGGAGTGACACGAGCTCCCAGACACTGCTCATGCACCCTGCATGCTAATAGTTAACATATTATATTAAAATACGTTTAAAAAGGAAGGTTATAAAATCACTTAATAATTAATAATAGCCGTACCTATGTTGTCAGTATGTATTATTATGGGGCCTGAAATGGTCACAGTCCAAGCCTCTTAACATAAGTAAAGTAAGCAGTGAACCAAGTACGTCTCAAACCTTACAATAGTAGTATTATAAGATAAATGACTCTATGTCGCCACCTTTAATTAAATTATTGCATTTTGCAATAAATTCAAATACTCACCCGTCATAAAATATAACTAGTTGAAAAAGATATTTATCGTTTATGTTTCGATTAAGCCTTCCCAGTGAAGGTCTTTGGTAATACCCGTTAATGTTTAATTATTATAATATTGTATAATGTGACGTAAATAGGACGAGCTGGTTTTAATGGTGCAAAAGGATGGTATTAAAATGTATTTTGCTACAATGTTGGTAAATACTATAATATGTTTTAAGTAAGTTGAGTGATTTGGCTACGGATTCGCTATATAAGAAATAAAAGAACTTTAAGTAGGACACTGGATGGATTATAATTGTCTGGTTTAATTTTTGTAGCACCTATGTAGTTACTTAAATTAATTCCTCAAATGAGTTTCTTAATCTCATATGTCCTTCTATCCGGAACAGAAACGACAAGTTTTCATTTTCTTTTTCATTTGCACCCCTAATAGAGTACTTATCGTAGTGAATGGGACATGGGCCTCTCTGGTCCCATATACTCTTATCAAAAGAGGTGAAGCAAATGCATAGTTGTAGGTATTATATAGACATGCTGTACATTGAATCATTGTGAAAAACAAATATGATTGTTATTGTTCTGTTCAGTCGTTGCTACCACTATTATGTTCAGGTTTTCAGTAAATAGAGCTAGAACAGTTCACGCATAGTAATTTTTCACTTAATTGATTGTTTTCTGAACCATAATAGGTACTCCTACCTAGCCTATCTTCCTAAATACAGTCGAATTACGAGGCGAGTGTAATCTTAGCTTGTAATTAAGTAGGTACTTGATAACTCCACATAATGCGTCCAGCAGCTGTACTAAACCACTTAACCATAATTATTGGCCACAATACCGCTAATATGAAACAATTTATCAACTCAAACGCAAAAATTACCGATCATTTTCATTTCCGATAAATGATAACGGTTAATTATATAATCATTTCGGAATCACACTGGCTAAATACCGCCCTTTTCTTGTAAAAAGTAAGGGAAAGTGCAAGTATTTATTGTTCATATTGTGTTCCGTACCCCAGTAATATAAATAATAAATTAATTATACTAATTAATAGGTATAAGTCTAAAGATATATACAACTTAACTATTCTAATAAAGTTTTTATTTTGGTTTGAAAATTAATATAAATAACAAACTTGCTCATACTTAATGGGCTAGACTCTAGTCAAACATATATTAGATATCGAAGAATTTACTCTAGAAACTGGCAATAAAATGTTGCACGCAGTAATAAAATTATAGCATCCGTGTTATGTTTAAATTTTAGTTCGTACCTAATACAGGTCGTGTCGCCTAGGTTCCAGTTAAAAAAATCTTAGTATAGTAGTATAGGGCCAAAGTTGTTTCTCAAGCAAGGCAACTTATGAACGAATTTGTCGAAAAATTCTATTAATCATTCAATAAATCCATATAAATGTCATCAGTTCAGAATGGCTGTCTATTGCATTTACGGAACCCTGCAACGCGTTTAGTTGCAATTTGGACACATTGTCAGCTTGCGCCGAATGTTTGATTTTCGAGATATCGCGACGGTTGGTTTTTTAAGAATTCCACTTTATGTGTCCTTTGCACGCGTGCCGGGACTGCCCGCTAAATGATATTAAGTATTAAATAATAATTGAGCTTCGAAAGGTGTACGAAGTGTAGAATTCGTTAGCTCACGTTGCTTTATTGAAACGTACACTTCAGTTGAAGCTAAGAAAGTGGTTTTATGTCTGTCATTTCAAGAGAAACCAATATCACGTTACGAAATTAATACTTTAAAAAATCGAGTTATTAACTGATTAATAGTGGACTGTGTACCTAAATGATTAAACATATAATTTCCAAATGTACCTTGAAAAATTAGAAAACAGTTTTAAATATATATACCTATGTTCTTATTGTGTATTTAGGAATTAAAATTGAAATTGCCGTAATAGCAGCCACGGTGGCCGTTATATGTCATAATAATATATTAATTAATTAATAATATAATAGATGAGGAACATAGCATTTATTTAAAATTTCACAATTTAAGCATTATTATAACAAAACGGTACTTAATAGCGTATACATTTGTTTCATACTCGATTAAGTCCCGTTTTATTATAGTAAAGGGGATAACTTTCGTAATAATCGTTAAATATGACCACCTTAGTTATATGATTGCCATTTCACTCGTAGGTACGTATAAAAAAATAACAATTACCTGGCATCTAAAGATAGGAGATAATATATTTTACCTGTACCTGCCATTAAGTATCAGTAAGCTGCCTTGGATTAAGAAAAGCATCGAGCTCTTAAACTCATTGGCGATACTTTGCAGCAGGCCTTCCAAATCTTCGAACATCGCCGAAAATTACTTAACCAGCTTGTCATGTTTCTATCGGATCCATTTTGGAGAGTGTGCGCAGGAATTGCATTGATTAAACCCGCTATCCTCGTTTCACCATCGGACATCCAGCCTTTATGTTGTCAGATTACCAGTTATTAGCACGAAGCGATTTGCTTCTGCTCTTTGATTTTGCTTGGAATGGAAATCGGTCCCGTAGTACCTATTCATGAAAATTATTATATGAGTCTTATAAGGAAATGGTGAAAAAGATGTTGCTGAACCAGCGAGCTACATCTACGACCCCATAGTCACTTACACACAGATCATACTGAGGTATAATAAAATAGAGATTTTGCTTACTCCTGTCATTTGTGTTTAGTGATATGACTCGTCATTTAGAATCTTATGCCTATCAAAATAGAATATATTTATCTCAATAAAAAGGAAATGTCAGTATGCGAACGATCGAAGAGCGCATAATTCTAATGTAGAATGTATTGACGAGATCTCGAATAGAGTGTCAGATATCAAATTGAAGCTCTGTTTTTTGTAAGACGTTGGAACGCTAATCCGGTCCGGTAAAGATACCGAGTTCGAGTCCCGGTGTGGACCACGTATGAGCGCAATTTAAGTTTTCTTTGTGTGTTGAAATTTGTACCTATATAGCAATTAAAAATGTGGTGTTAATGTACCCACATTAAAAATAATTTCGACAAACATAATTGTGTTTAGAAATAAAGTATAAGAAACGTCCAGCCAAAGAAATTGAAACACGAAGCTTTTTCACTCTCGTTTCGATCACAAGAAGGTACTCATTTCAATTTGCTTTATTGTACTTAGAGAGGATTTCTCTAAAATTTTGCCTACAATCAAGACAGAAATTAAGGTCCAATATAATTTTCCTATTTTGTTAGGTACCTTTAAATTTTTTGCGAGATGCTCTAGTATAAACGAATACAACTCTATCATCAGAAAGGAAACGTAAAAAATCTATTTTATATTCTGACACAATGAGTAGATATCCTATAAAAATTCTATTTGAATTTCCTCATACGGAACCACAAAAAACACCAATTGGTCCCCAAACCCGTCGCTAATTACAAAAGTCCTTTATAATAGCCGCTTCACGCATCAAAGCTGCCGCTCTGAACGATTCGTCTTGCTCATTCAACCCCACCAGCCAACATAGACCCCCCATAGAATATCCGACTTAAAGAACTAACATGAATTAACCTCAATACATGCCCACTCGAATATAAACCCTCAGTCAACAAAACAGAATCCAGATTAAAATTATTTTTCGTTTATGCTTGAGGCGTTTTGATCTCAAAGGTATTGAGATGTTAATCCACCAGCTCAAGGTATTATGGACAGAGGCGAAAACGCTAAGGCTCTCAGTAGAATGGTAGGGCAGCATAACATTGTATATGTCAAATAGACAAAGATATACCGACATATTATCTTATTAATGGTAGTAAGTACGATGTGGGATGTCAGAAATTGTAGGTAATTATGGATGTGGTTAAATTGTAGAAAAAATGTCAACCAGGATAGGGTAAATGCGTGAAGTGAGACTAATAATTTGTCATATAAGTCAAAATAGGTTCGCTGCTGGACAATTCGCGTTGCATTCGGCTTTATATACTTACTGTTTAAAAAAATTAGGGACTCACTTGAGGAAAAAATGGGATTAAAAATATATAAGATGTAACTAAGATATAACCCAAAATTGTATATAAATTTGTCAAATTTGTAAAGTGCGTAAAATTTAAGTTGCCCTTATATTGCTTTGAGCAGTATATAAAAGTCCTGTTTTGAGATGTGCCGTTCTCGAGCACGTTTCTCAATTTGTATGGGAAATGTTTTTGAGAACGTTCTTTCCCCATATAAATCGGGAAACGGCCTCGAGAACGGCACATCTCTTCCTGTTTTCGGTGCACGGTGACGCAAAATTAGTTGTAGCTTTTCTTTTGTATGCAGTAATTTTACGCAACTCACAACTCAAACATTACCCATGTTTGATCTCAAAGTCAAAATGCCTTCTCCATTGTGGCGCAATAGATATTTTATGCTCCGCGTGACTCGCAGAGCTTCTGTATTGTTTAATTATAAATTTAGATGTAATTAAGCGATTGTATGAAATCATTAAGATCATTTCAATGAATAATCATTTCTGTTTCATTACATGAATTTCTTTCACTAACTTCCTATTAATTTGCACGATATGTATGGTAAAAAATGAGCAAGAACTTAAGCTTCTAGTTTTTAGACGTTTGATCAGCTTTACTATTGATTTAACTTGGCGCCTTTTACACAGTAAAGTTGAATTAATCTACCTTCTTCGAAACACTGACTACCTATTAATTATTATTTCAATAATTGTGCACCCATTATAGACTACACTCGTCTCTTCACCACGTTTTTGAAAATATGTAATTGTCGTTTTTAGGGGGGTGATATGACTCAGCATAATATACGTAATATTTTTTAGGGTTCCGTACCCAAAGGGTAAAAACGGAACCCTATTACTGAGACTTCGCTGTCCGTCCGTCCGTCCGTCCGTCCGTCTGTCACCAGGCTGTATCTCAAGAACGGTGATAGCTAGACAGTTGAAATGTTTACAGATGATGTATTTCTATTGCCGCTATAACAACAAATACTAAAAATAAAATAAAATAAATATTTAAGGGGGGCTCCCATACAACAAACTTGTTATAGATTATATATATGTATAGGTACGGAACCCTTCATGCGCGAGTCGGACTCGCACTTGCCCATTTTTTTATTAAACCACCAACGTCTGCTTGCGTATCCAAAATATTGCTGTTCGTGCTAGGATGCCACCCTAAGGCATGTAAGAAGCAACCGGTTGAATAATGGCTCTCGCATCAGTTTCAGTTTAACCAAGGCACTGTGAACTACAAAACAGCATTACGGCCACAAGTTTAGTCTGCACTTTCGATAGTGTCCTACAGCGTAAAACATAATAAACATACAAAATACGTAGAAAAGCAAAAAAAATGTTGTGCGTTTGACTTCAAAAAAAGGAGGAGGTTCTATGTCTCACTATGTAATGCTATATGGCAGCGACTTGAAAATATATTTTAAATGTAAAGTGTAGGTACATGAACGGATTATTTTTAAGTCAATCCTATTTTTATTTTATTTTTATACTTATCTTCTGTAAAGTATCTTCAATTTACTTAAACACTTCATTTGAAGATGAATGATTATATTTACTTATGGTATTTTAAATATTTATTTTATTTATTTAAATAATTAATTATGTAGGTATATCGTCGCCTAGTACCCATAACACAAGCCTTCTTGAGCTTAATTTGGGACTAGGTTGATTTGTGTGAGGTTGTCTGATATTTATTATTTATTTATTTATTTAATGAACCGATTCGAAACATTTCGAGCGATATTTTTCTTATACAACTTGAAAAAACCCGTTTCATAATATGTATTTTATGCCTGAGAGTCACGGGTGTACCTATTCTATGAACAAAATTAATTTCACACTAGACAATGACCAAATTTGGCAGTACCTAATGATAATGAGAAAGCGAAGAGGGATGATAACCCACATTAGAACACATTATGTACGCTACCGTGTTGCTGATAATAACTTCTTACAATACGACAATTCCATGTTATAATGCTTCGATTGATTTGTGTTTTAATCATTCGGTCGTTAATTTCTCAATAATATAAACTGTAACAAGATTGAATCCGTATTATTAAGACAGGTTCTACAGTGGATATATATTATTATTGGCACAGTTTATACGAATAGTGGGTCTGTAAATAAATAAATATCGGACAACCTCACACAAATCACACAATTTATCGATCTCGTCGTATCGATCGTCCCAAATTAAGCTCAAGAAGGCTTGTGTTATGGGTACTAGACGACGATATACGTACTTATATAGATAAATATATACTTAAATACATAGAACAACCATAACCAAGAACAAAATATTCGAGCTCATCACACAAATATTTGCCCTGGCCGGGATTCGAACCTGGGACCGCCGGCTCAGTAGGCAGGTGTCTCCAAACTGCACCAGACACATCGTCTGTACGCTGGAGACCTCGTGACTTTGTCTTGAAAATTGAAATTGATGAAAATTGTCACTTTAACGTTTTTATCTCCCCTATCTCTCTGTTTAAAAAAAGCTATACACTTATCGAACTTACTCACAAAATTTCATGAGAATCGGTTGAGAAATGCGACCTCTAACCTCAAAGCGGGAACAGCCGGAAAGCATCTGGACATCTAAAGATCCGGGCATATGAAAGAATTTTATGCCAAGCTGAAACGGCGACACTTCGGTCGTTCGGTCAACTAAAGGTTCTCTTTTGATTTTAGCAAAAAAAACACCTGAGATCTGAATAAGCTCGTAACAGTCCACTGCTGAACAAAGGCCTCTCCCTTGGCACGCCACTGAGCTCGATTTTCAGCTCTCCTCCTCCAGTTACCCGCTGTCCTACGAATGTCGTCGATCCACCTTGTTATAGGGCGCCCTACACTATGTTTACCGATTCGCGGCCTCCACTCCAGAACTCGTTTGCCCCAGTGGTCATCGGCTCTACGACAGATATGACCTAAACCAGATATGGGAACTGAATCTTGTTGATTGTTTTTGCAGGAAGGCGCAGCCGTTTGCCATGTTTCCGCTTGCACTACATAATACGAGTACAAGCGAGCCGTATGTAGTATTACCATAATCTCCTTTAATTTGTTTTTATACATAAACTGACCCGCGATTAACCTTAGTAACACCAGATGGTAAGTGACTATGGGGTCGAAAATATAGTTTGCTGGTTCAGCAACAGGCTAGTCACTGAAAATAAAATGTCAATGTAGCTACAACAGCAAAGATATATGCTTACGACACATGGATTACTTATAAGTTATAAGTAATCACCAAATGTTAAATCTGTGTATCCAAATTGACATGTAAATACGCTATAAGGATAAAATGGTTATTATAACAGTATTACCTATAACCATGATAATACTGAAAAATACTAAATTTAAGATACCGCAAGGGTCCGCCGAATAAGCGTTCTAGTTGTAGATAAATGCTACGCTGTTATCTCACTAATCACACTCATGATCTAACATCTGACCACTTATCGAAGCATCTCCGCCGATCGTTAGACCAACACAATCGCGGTAAAAAACTAATTACGTAGCAATGCAGTGATACGGTTTCTAAACAAATAAAAACGGTAATCTTCGGTATTGGCCGTGTACGCATTGCTGATCGGAGAATGTGATTGATAGAAAAGCGAAACAAAATGCCTTAATTTTCCTTTTTAAAATTCCAGTAACTTATATAAGTCTCATAAAAAAAACTCTAAATTTGTATCGAAAACTTTATTTCACTTTTTTCATTACACATATTGGGCCATTTAACCATACTGGAGTAATGTGCAGGAAATTATGGAAAAAACTACATATCTTTGAAAATGTCAAAAATCAATATCAGTGCAGTGTTTCGGTTTTTGATTTAATTTTATACAAGGTTATTCGAGGGTTGTTTGATAAATACACGTTTTAAAAAGTTATTCTTGTTACTGGCTGAAATTATGTAAGTATACGAACTTTTTAGGCATCCTTTATGAACTAGAAAATTAAAAAAAAAATACAGCGTTCTTTTGTTTTTTTTTTTCTTTTAACGGCTTTTTACGACGGAGTTCGCGTTGTTATTGCAATAATAGAGGAAGAGCAGTATCGTTCTGTAATTAGTTTTCTGTTTTTGGAAGGAAATTCTTGTGATGAAATAAAAGTACGCATGCAAGCTGTTTACAATGATCATACTCCTTCTATGAAAACCATTAGATATTGGTACAATGAATTTAAACGAGGCAGAACGTCCATCTTTGATGAAGATCGCCCAGGACGTCCTGTTGAGGTGACCACAGGTGATATGGTAAAAAAAATTTAGAATATTGTATTAAGCGATCGCCGAATAAAACTTAGAGAAATTGTCGACATTGTAAATGTTTCGATTGAACGCGTGCAGCACATTTTAGAACACAAATTAGGCATGAAGAAGGTTTCGGCGAGGTGGGTGCCGCGTTTGCTCACCGAGGAACAAAAGCTCACCCGGAAGCAAATTTCAAGGTACTGTTTAGATAAGTACGAAAGTAGTCCAGGTGAGTTCCTTCGGCGTTTTGTGACTGTTGGTGAAACGTGGATACACCACTATACCCCAGAAAGTAAAGAACAGTCTAAACAGTGGATTTTGCCGGGGGAATCAGCTCCAAAGAAGGCGAAGACCGTTCCATCGGCCGGAAAGGTCATGGCGACTGTTTTTTGGGACTCGCAGGGAATCATCCATACTGATTATTTGCAAAAAAGATGAACGATAACCGGGCAATATTACGCTAATTTATTGCAAGAATTTGATACCATTTTGAAAAAAAAGAGACCACATCTAAATAAGAAAAAAGTTCTCTTTCATCATGATAATGCACCAGCTCACTCCTCAAGAATCGCAGACTCCAAATTAAAGCAATAACATTATGAATTGCTGCCTCATCCGCCCTATTCCCCAGACCTGGCTCCCTGTGACTTCTTCCTATTCCCAAATTAAAAAAAATGGCTCGGTGGAAAGAAATTTTCATCCAATGAAGAGGTCATTGCCGCCACGGAGGCCTATTTTCACGACTTTCCGAAATCTTATTTTTTAGACGGCTTATTAAAGCTAGAACACCGTTAGAATAACTGTATATAGTTGGAAGGTGACTATGTATAAAAATAAATATACACGTATACAAACCTTTTTTTTTTTTAAACACGGGTATTTATCAAACAACCCTCGTTATATATTCGTAAGTGAGAATTGTGTCACTTAGCAGTGCTTAAAAACGTTAAAGTTTTGCTGTTTTGTAATAGAATCACGTATTCTCGTAGGTAGTTTGTGTTAAACCAGTTAAACATATACAGTTACATTAATTACCTTCACTCGGAAGTCGGTTGAAAAAACAGTATCATTCTGTTATTGAAAAGTTTTTCCAATTTTATCACACAACATTTTAAATGCGAGATTACAATATTATTTGATCAATGAGAGCAAAAAAACCTTGTCGTGTCTCACTCCTCTTTTATTTGGGAGTATTTGTGTTTTCTCAGTAAAAATACCAATTACGTCGATTTAAGACTCTCTCTCTTGTCGCTCCCTCATGACTGAGGATAGTGGTCATTACTGGATGGCTTACACTTGGTGTAAATGATTTGTCTCCATCGAGTCCTGTCCATTGCGTCCCTTACAACCGAGCAAAACTTGGAGGAAGACGTGTCCTTCACTTGATCGGTCCATCTGGTTGGGGATCGTCCACGAGCTCGTTTACCCTCTGTGTTCCCAACTACGATCAGCTTTTCTAGACTGTTATCTCCTCTTCGCACTATATGGCCGAAATACGATAGAATTCGTTGGTGGCATATTGTAGACAAGCGGGTTTTAATATTGAGCTGGGAGAGAATCGATTTATTCGATTTAAGACAGTACCTACTGAATTATAGATTTAACGTAACATGAAATCAGTCTGGATAGCGATAAACACTCCGACATGAGTCCAAGCTCGTTTACTTGCAACAAGAAGCTACTACCCATGACCCGGAGATCAACTCGAGGATGATCCAAAAAATGTGAACGCAAGGGAAATTCACTGGCCCAATGCAGTGCGATCACGTACAGCGAGTCCAGAACTCTACCTATGAGTAGTATGGGACGGACTGAAGACGAAATCGGTTCGAGCATAACCATTAACCATGCTAGGGCGTTCGTGCAACTCCGTCCATATGGCATTCTAAGAAACTTACGAGATGATTACTCACCGATCCTGACCGCATAACAAGGCAAGAATTGAGCCTTAGACTTGAGCTCACCAATTAACAAGGCCGTCCCAAGTAATCCCAAGCATTCCTGGTGGCGCTTTGTGGCATCCGCAATGAAGGCAATCGGGCCGCCATGGCCATGAGGCCTGAGGTGCTCAGTCTAACATCTGAATGTTTGAATTTAACTTGTAAGATTTGATACATGAGTATATTACATTCACGCGTTTTCCTAAAGGGACTACGTGTGTCCTTCTACATGCTACGCTCCTGGTCCTGGCATACCTATATCTTTCGCTTCAGTACGTACTAAAGTTTTGACCTTTTTTGAGAACTTTCGTCTATGATTTCCTCCTTAACCATTTCCATTTACACTTTCCTTGTATGTACATCTGTATTGACGATCTTGTTTCATGTATCGTCTATACCTGAAAGTTTGACAACGTGCACTGATGTACCTTCTGGTTACTTCAAGAGCTCCAGTTTGACACCGAAACCTGAAACCCGTGTAGCTAAATACCTAATTGGATTAAAAATTGATATGTTTATATCGCCCTAAACAATAGTATATATTGATTTGTTATCATTAAAAATTGTCCTTCATTATGTCTTGTGAAATCATTATTTTAATGACTTTGGGTATTATCGTAATTTTTTAGGGTTCCGTAGTCAACTAGGAACCCTTTTTGGTATGACTATGTGTATGTATCACGCCGACAAAACGGTAAAAAAAAACTTTCTTTTGGGTACCTCTCGTACACCTAAAGTCGTGGGGGTGGATTTTATTTTTGGTTCCAATGTGCATTTAGGGAAACCTACACTGAGCGTGGCCCGACATGCTCTTGGCCGGTTTTTTCATTTATAATGTCAAATTTAATTAATGTATACTAATAAGTCAAACTAAATATACAATTGAAACAAGTTGATTTTTTATTTCATTAGTAATTTACTTAAGCGTTGCAACGCACTACACTTAAATTGCTTAATTACCAACTTGTCGTATACGTTAATGAATTATTATCATTCATACAAATAATACTGATTAAACGTCAGCGAGATAAGACAAACTGACATACACACTTATCGGTCGAATATAATCTAGCAGAAATAAGGAATAAATTAGCCCTTATCTTTGTATATGTATAGCTAGGAAAGAAAACAGACTAGACGTTAATTTATCTATTTAATCGAAGGACTAATTAACTTGGCAATTAAACATATAACTTGGTGAGTAAATGTCTTCTTTGATAGCTCGGGCCGAAATTGTAGGTACAGAGTCTCGAATGTGCAGGTTCTTATCTTGTCACGTTTCGATGAAATAATTCGAAAGTTTCTTTAAAGTGCAGCACACCGGTTTTTGTAGAGACTTTATTCTGAACAGCTATTATAAATATTATAAAGATCACAAAATAGTATAATAGTACATAAATCTGTTATTTTACAATTACATATTATTAGAATATATATTTTACCTATTATTAAAATGAAATTTAAAAAGTTATTGTTAGGATCATAGTCGATTTTATAAGATTTACTTGATACGTCATCATCAGCCAAAAGACGTCCACTGCTGGACATAGGCCTCCCCCAGAGAACGCCACCATGACCGGTCCTGCGCCTCCCGCATCCAGCGGACTCCAGCGACCTTCACCAGGTCATCAGTCCACCTTGTGGGGGGCCTACCCACGCTGCGTCGTCCGGTGCGTGGTCGCCACTCAAGAACTCGATGGCCCCAGCGGCCGTCGGTTTTACGAGCGATGTGCCCTGCCCATTGCCACTTAAGTTTTGCTATCCTTCGGGCTATGTCGGTTACTCTGGTTCTTCTACGGATCTCTTCATTTCTGATTCGATCTCGCAAAGAAACTCCGAGCATAGCCCTCTCCATTGCTCTCTGAGTGACTTTGAGCCTTCTTATAAGGCTCATCGTGAGCGACCACGTTTCAGTTCCGTATGTCATCACTGGCAACACACATTGTTCAAAGACTTTTGTCTTGAGACACTGCGGGATATTGGACGAAAAGATAGTACGTAGCCTCCCAAACGCTGCCCAGCCAAGTCGGATTCGACGATTGACCTCTTTCTCGAAGTTGGACCTACCTAACTGGACAGTTTGTCCAAGGTATACATAGTGGTCCACAACTTCGAGCGTAGAGTTGATACGTAAAATCACCTAATTCTTATATGTAGTTTTTATTTAGCAAAACACAATAAAATAAACACAATAATTAAAATACAAAAATTAAAGACAGTCAGTGCTCTGGTGGAGTATATATTCCTTCCGCCGGATTCTAGACCACGAACTAATTACCATCAAAGACCATCTCTGACAGCCACAGGCTTTGGCTAATTACTAACTAAGAACTAACAAAGAAATATAATTACGTGCTTGTTGAACAAAATGCGCGAAATGTAATACTCACCTGTTGATAATTTATCAATATCAAATCGATTTCCGAGTCGATAAGTCGATGTAGGATACTTAGTTCCCCCTAGTGTAATAATGGCTTTAGTCGCTGACTGAATTTAAGCTATTATAAACGTTGAAAAACTTGTGCAAGGTTCTTAGTTGTAGTTGTCTTGTTAAAATGTGCTCATCTTTTGTTATTAAAGTAGTGATTTTCTGCGTAAAGGCAACACGGTTTAATTCAGTTTTATTCGATTATGACATGAAATAATAACGCCTTTTTGCGAGGAAAGAATATAATACGAAGTCCAATAGACTGCAGACTGCAGTTTATGTTACATGAGAAATTTATAACATTTAGCTTAAAATGAGGAGATTTTGATGTTAATTTGCCATTTCGATCGTAAAAAAGTGTGTTTATAAGTTCTCTGTAAGCTGAAACTTTTCGGGATTTTCATAAAACGAACCTAACCTAACCTAATTATTTCTTCATGAATAGTATTAAAGAAATCCCGAAGAGTTTATGATTTATGATATAAAAAGTTTATGGCAAATGAAATTTCCCCCATCGGTCTTTGTGAAGCCCAAAAGAAATGTATTTAAACCTGAGAAATATGATAGGGCCATTTCATGCATTTCCGCTCCAATCCAGTGGACAGATAGCCTAACTAATGTATTTGCTGTTTTGCTTCTTTTATCAGCAGAATTAGTTTTTGTTGAAGTCGTTAATATTTGGTTAAAAAGTTAATTCTGTGGATTTCAGTATAAAGCATATGAGCATGTCACAAGTTTCACTGCGACAAACTTCAGGAGGCATAAGTAATAACAATACCAAAGTGATGATTATCCCACCGTAGAAAAAAAACTACTTGTATTATGCAAATTATAACCCTCATTTCTAATTCAACATCTGGCAGATTAAGCGGATACCGGACTCCAACGAGCTTCGGAAAATAATAAATATAATAAACGTCACATTACAATGTTTGAATTGCTCACAGAATCTATATAACACTCCATTAACTTTCCTCTCGATAATTATCAGTAATTAGTTACCCATTAGTTATTTGCATACATTCCAGACTGACTGCAACGTGAATTACCACATTATATATACCAGTGGGTAACTGTTAGAATGAACAAGATATCATAATATAATGTGACTCTGACATGACAGTGGGGCCTCGTTTGACTGCATGATGTAAATTTGTTGTTCTTGTTAGAAGCATGCTGCGGTAAGCGTGCGGTTAGGTATTATTCCGATTCGCTGTTTTTAATATTTGTTGGTGACATTTTTACAAAATTTGATAGGTGCATACAATTGGTTGCTTTGAGACTAAGTAGTTTTCTGGTATATCATTTATAAAAGGTTTGCCTGAAAGTTGTGTTGAAAGGTTACAATTATGTAATTAACTGTGTTATTATATTTTTTCTACTTTATGAATGTGTGCAATTTTGCTGACATGGTGTAGAGCCGTAAACTAGGTTATATTTCTACCTTTTTAAGATGTTGGGAAACCCTAGTATCCTTAGCAATAATCAATAATCGTCACACAAAGGAATCAATTAATTTTGTTTTAATTAAAGCCCTTAACTATGTACATTTTTTTTTGTAATCGACCCTAATATCATTATTTTAATTTTTATTTCATTTTATTTCAAATACGACATGTTTATAATTAAATTTATTTTTGTTATCATTAATGGATTCCATGATTACCTTTATTTGGGCCAATTAGTCTCCTTCCAGGCGCGACAAGAAAAAGAGATCGAAAGAAGGACTGAAAACGCCTGGAGGAGCTATTGGTCCATGAAACACCTGATGAAAGGTGACCTCCCCTTATCACTAAAACGGAGGCTCATGGACATGTGCATCCTTCCAGTTCTCACCTACGGTGCTCAGACTTGGTCTTTGACAGAATCTCAAAGGTTCAAACTCGGGGTCTGCCAGCGAGCCATGGAGCGCAGCATATTAGGTGTGAAATTAAAGGATCGCATCCGGAACACCACGCTGCGCTCCAAGACTCAGATAGTCGACGTAGCTCAGAAAGCGGCCAAGTTGAAGTGGGACTGGGCTGGTCACGTTTGTCGAATGCCGAATGAGCTGTGGGCCAAGATCGCTACAGAGTGGAAGCCCAGCAGCCAGAAACGGAGACGTGGCAGACCTCATCGGCGATGGCGGGACGAGCTAGACTCTTTTATAAAGGAATGGCCAGAAATAGCCCAAAACCGGGAACAATGGAAGAAGAGTGGGGAGGCCTTTGCCCAGCAGTGGGACATCATGGGCTCACAATAATAATAATAATAATGAATTGATTTTACTTGACATTTTATTTATTTTAATTGAGCATTTTGTTAGTTTTACTTTTATTTTATACTTGTATTTGCACGCATTTGAGTATGTTTTATTGCAAATAAATGATTGATATAGGTATGATAGTTTTGAGTAGTAATAACAGTTTTATTAAAAAGGAAATAACGATAACTCTTCATAGTAGGTAAAGCTTTAGTCTAGTCTATGTAGCTTGCTGTTCAGTTCTTATTGCCATCTAATGAATAAAAGTATTGAGATTATTATGTATAATATTATTGCTATGAATTACATATAGATCTGAAAATCTAAAATGAACTTAAATGTAGAGTAGTAAATGGGTGATGGGTTGGGTGGGTTGCACTGTACACGGGGCCAACTGCTGTCTAGAGACATTTTACTCCCATGAATATTATTCGTAAACTAACTTTTGTACGCAACATTCAATTCGTATTATATAAAACAACTAAGTAGGTAATCAAAAGTTTTTACAGTGGACAAACGAGTTTGCGCACAGAGAATAAACCTTGTTTTTACGTTTGCATGGACATTCGCTCTGTTTTTGCAACACAATTATGCATGCCTCGTACTAACACTCTAGCTATGCTTAACAGAAGGATTTCTAAAGAATTTTAACTAGAATATATTAAAAATAATGAAGTGACGCAGCTAGAAACAACTGTTCTTCGTGTAACTGAATGTTAACTTTAAGCCAATTATTAACAATTTATTCAGATATTTTATGTCGATCTTTGATTTTATAAAACACCTTTGCCACAAGTCTTAACGGACCTGTCGATGATGATGATGATGATGATGATGTTGCTAGTTAATGTCTTCATGCAAGACTTTTATTCGACGTTGTGACTCTGGCATGTATATGATATTTTACGACTATATTTCTGGTTTAGCTATATGCGTCATTTGACCATTTTACTGCCATGTAATTTTCCTTTGCATTGCGAAGACTATATATTTTATTTTTATTGGCGTAAAATTCAAAATGGCGCATATGCAGGAGCGAGCAATAGGTCGAAATGTCACTAAGATCTAAATAAAAATGGAAAGTTCTACCGTAAGCTTAATAATATATGATAAGGGTACAGACAATTTTTTATTTTGAATGTATATAAATAATATAGATTAGCCGAAGCGTGACATAGACTGAAAAATATCAAGCACCCGCGGTTACCCCTCACGCTCACGGCGCAAAAGTCACGCAGTTGAACCTCTAGTGTAAGTTGCTAACGCAACAAAAGTCTTAGCCGCCAAAACAGTATAAAACAAATGCGTTTAAGCGAACTCTCTTAATAGATCCAATGTACCTAACACATGTGACTCCCAGGTGGAAATTAATAGGTATAGAGATCAAGAGAACTTTGCGTCATCTAGGTAAGTACAGTCGCCATCAGATATATCGCAGCATATAAGGCGTTCATAAATATCTGATGGCGACTGTACCTACACCCTAAAAAAATGTTTGCATTCATTTTTCTGTGTTAATGCATGTAAAGAAATTTTAAAAAATACATAAAATAACCGAAATCTACGCCAACTATGCTAATGCTAACTATTCGATCTAACCGCGAAAAAAAATAAGCTGTCAATAAAGTCAAGCTCAACGTCATTTGTTTTTTTTTATTAGACACAAGACTAACGTAACCTTTCCATTGCGCTATAATTTTGGAGTTATGAAATTTTAGAAGGAATAAATTTTAACAAATTAATATTAAAATAATAAGTATCTAATCTTATGAAAAATATAAAAACAGTGATTACGTCCTCTTTCAATATTTATTTGTTAAGATGATACTTTTTATATGTACTGTTTCGTACTCGCTTAAATTATAGATACCAGGTGTTTCCTGTAATAGGAGCAATAAATTAAAATATAGATTCTACTCTTCAAATTGAGCAACATTCGTTCAGCAACTTAAAAAAAAAGTCGATTTCAGAATTTTATTATTTCAAACAAATTAAATAGTATTTTCAATGTATGTCGTCCAACATTGACATTCCCTGAGCATTGTCATAGCTGTCACGCTACTAATATCGGACATTTCGCAATACATTGCTTCTTTGTCTAAACATTATTCTACAAAATATCATTTATACACGTTATTTTCAGAAGTTGCATAACAAATGTTGTCCAGTTTCAAGCGAAGAATCTATGTTTTAATTTATCACTTCTATTACAGGTAACACCAGGTATATCCAGCGATACAATTTGAGAACCGTTGGTAAAAAGTGTTACATTTGCATCAACTTTCATTTCTTTTTCTAATTTGGCAATTTTTTTTACTTTACAATGCTTGTTTGTGTCTACTAAAAGCATCCGCAGTAGGTACACTAAGAACCTTCTCTTTTTTTTAAGTCAGTTTATAATTGCAAGATTATTAACCGTTTTGTCGTGATGTGGCATCTCACGCCATTATATTGTGATATAATGGCCTAATATGCCAAATGCGATAAATAATTAAACATTTAAAATTCCCCATGATAATGAATTGAGACTTTTTATACTTAGACTGTTAGGTGCACACAATTTAACAGTAATTAATACTCTTTGACTTTTATATCTAAACGTGTCGAAGGAAACCATAAAGTATTGACAAAGGCATAAATATACGTATCTATCTATGATAGCAATTACATTTTTTCCAATGAAACCTTGTGTGGTCTACCATCAACAAACGTAACAAGTCCATGCAATTTTAATTTCCACGGAAGGACAGTATCCCAATAAAGTATGTTTAAGCCTTTATCTAAAATCTTGATAAGCCAATAATTATAGAAACAACGACCGGCGGCAATGTTTTCAAAATATAAAAAAGCATAGACGCCATTAAAAATACTATAGCCATTACATCGCAAAAAAAGCGTTTTAAAAATTATACCTGTTCTGCTCAAATCCAAAACAACATAACTTGTAGTTAAATTGTTTCAGAAAAGAACTGTATTCCTATAGGTAAACGTGTCAAATTAGCATAACGGTATTGTCAATATCCTTCGAATACTTTCAAACGGACGTAGAAAAACCGCATTAACAGTAAACTCTCTGTAATCTCTTCTATCATAATCTTTGAGTGTAAATGAAACAACGAATTAACTAAAGCAAACATTTCGCGCGAAAGAACGAGATAGATATCCTTTTGTTACTTATATTCTAACATTGCAACCGGTAGCCAATCCGGGGGCAGAAATGGGCGTAACGGGCGAGGCTTCTAAATTCAAATTGGTTTGGAGTTTGAAATTGTTTCGTTATTATAATGCATTAATTGTGCGAAGCATATTCTTGTTTTTGTTTTATTCATTTTTCAACGAACGATTTTGTTTAACTTCAAGATGAATGTTGGTTATTAAATTGTTGCTTTAATCTTAATCAAATCTTTTCACGGTCGGTAAATAAATGCTACACAGTTTTTTCATTAAAGGCAAAGTGATAAAAATCCCTTTTCTTTTTATCTTAAAACTGTAATTTTGTATGCTAAGCCAAATCTGATGCAAGTAATCTCGAACTCGAAGTAGGTACATACCTACCTACTGACCTATTAGGTATTACACACAACACATTAGCATTTCATACAATCTGTGTGGAAAAAATGTTTTTCTTAAAAATTCACTTTGATTTCTTCAAATTGAGATTAGGGTAATTTTTAGAAAAGCTTAAGAACTCACTCCATCGTTAGTTTTCTACAAAATGCTTACAACTGATGAGGTCGAGATCAAAAACATGAAAACATACCTGTGTAAACTGTCCGAAGCAAGAATAAAAACGTTAACTCAGAAAATGCACGTTCCCTCTTGCCCTAACCTACAGCAATGGGCTAAGAGATAAATGCTTGCCACTTATTCTGATAATAAAATATTAACATCTACTTAAAATCCATTTTTCTTAGTTTTCAACTCTCTTCTCTGTCATTAGGTACTCGTATACTCTGGTTGCGTATAAATAGCACATCGAGCAATGGGAAATTAATATAAATAAATAAAAACAAATGAATTTTTGTTGTAGGCTTTCGTATATATTTATATTCATTATTTGTATTTATGTACATATACAATGTTATAGTGTGTAAATGTAGGTATATGTATTTTTGTATAAACAGGTATAATATTTTGTATTTTCTTGTACTCTAGATCCTCTCTGTACCATCAGATTTCTGATTTGCACCCACTTCTAGTACTTATCTCTGTTTGGCCTTATGGTTGACTGGTAGAGAATGCCATTTGGCATTAAGTCCGCCATTTGTACTGACTTTTGTTTTGTGCAATAAAGTTTAAATAAATAAAATAAAGGTAGGAATAACCGGGCTTATTAATTGTCATTCCTAACAAAGAGTTACGGACTTTTCTGTAGCTTAAAAAAAACATAAATATGTTTTTCCTGCCTTGTACGGGCATCGCAACGGCATCGGCGGAAACCAAACCAAGTGTTCATTTTACAAGCTTTTATTTAGCTTGCATGGTATGTTTAAAGTATGTTTGTTCGGGTGAAATCTCGCAACTCAATTTTGAAGCAGATATCGTCAACCGATTGAGCTGAAATTTTGCATACTTACTTAACTTTGATGACACTACAATAATATGGTACCATGGGGCTGATCTGATGATGGAGCCGGAAGGTGGCCATAGGAACTCTATAATAGAAAAAGCAATCCTACCGAGCTTGGGCTCTTTAGAATCGTCTCAGTGAGCATTTGATGGATATCTAAAGAAAAGTACAGTCGGCTATAAAAGCTTGCCACTAAAATGTCATTTTTGACAGAAACTTATTTCGACTTAGTAGGGGGTGCTGCCGTACATTAATTGCAATTACTAAGCTAATTTTACTATTTATATAATTTTTGTCAAATATACTACCTTTTTTTAAAAGCTAGTATCCGCCGATAACGTTTCGTTGCCCGTACATGGCAGGAAAAACATTTCCATCATTTAAATTTTCTTTAGTAAGCTACTGAAAAATGTGCAACTCTTCTAGGAAGGAATACATTATACATCCATACTTAATATTATAAATGCGAAAGTGTGTCTGTCTGTCTGTCTGTCTGTCTGTTACCTCTTCACGCTTAAACCGTTGAACCGACTTAGATGAAATTAGGTATGGAGATAGTTTGAGACCCGGGAAAGGACATAGGATACTTTTCATCCCGAATAAATTTAGTGTTCCCGTGGGATGAGCGGGTAACACCGCTGGGCACAGCTAGTATATAAATAAATCAAAGATGAAGTGGTACGTACAACTGGTAACTCGAAAAATTGCAACGCTTAACGGCTTAACCCCTCAGCTGTGAAAAGCCCCTACGGGGCCCGGGGCCGCGAGATCGCGAGATCAATCCTCATTTGCTTTCCATAGCTGAGAGGTTCAATGGCATCGGAAGACGCAGCGTGGAGGGACCCCCACAAGTTGCACGGTCGTGGTGGCGTTCTTTGGGGGTGGCCTATGTCCAGCAGAGTGCATCTTGGTGAAGAGAATAAGCCAGTAATTGGTAATAATACTTGATCGTATCCATAGGTATCCTTTATTCGGTGTCAGCACCTTTACATTCCTTACTAAATAATATGTAATCAAAATAATGCCCCGTTCATGTAACAATGAAAATGAAACCTAAATGCCCCATTATCAATCATTACAGCTTACATACCGGCAGTGTATACATAAAGCTGCTGATGGTATGTTGTGATTATGAGTAATTGCGCCCTAGTTACCTAGCCTATATTAAAGGCCTAGTAGGTACCTATCACAGACCATAAGTGGTACCTATGATTTAAAATAAAAAGCAAAAACCGACTGATTTCGTTTGCTTTTTCAATATTTTTATCTGTGTTTCTAAATCATCGTATGTCATTGTTTCCATCATTTAGTACCTCTATCAGGTCCCTTTTCTGGAGGCAATTTTTAGTATTTGTACCTATATGTAATTACCTTACCTATCTTTTTTTGAAGTCAGTTAGGAATCATAGTAAACCAAAAAACAAGATGAATATAACGACCCGCTTATACAATAGGTACTGGATTAATAAACAAAATAGTAGCCTAATTAACTTTTTGCAAGTATTAGGTACTCTACTTACTCGCGATGTTGACCGAGGTTGGACGAATAAATGAGTACCCTAATTAGTAGTGTACAAACTAATGAGTGATTCGAATGAGTGAATCAAATCAGATCCACGGAAGACCAATCTCCGTGTCTGATTTGATTCACTCATTCCTACAAACTAAAAACGGATTGGTATATGGACTCTTTAACAAATACTGAGTGGGTATGTAAACCACAGCAAACATTGGCGTACAAGATAAATAATTGAAGTAAAGCCGCACAAAATCGGGAATAGGTAGAGCCACAAACTTTTTTTTATTTGTGATTTATAGTAATAGGTTTTATTTCAATATCATAAATATGTATGTAATTAATATAATCAATTAGAACGTAGTGGAAACTTTTCTAATAGTACGATTTTTAAATACAAGCTGTACAGTCAACCAAAAATGTGGTCTACCACTTTTCGACTCTATTTTACATGTAATAGAGTCCAAAAGTGGTAGACCACTTTCTTTGCTGACTGTACATTGATTTAAGCGCCCTCTAACAAATTCGTTGAAAACTACCGTAAAAGTAACCGACCGTAACCCGATGCAACAAACATTTCGCCACAGAATAGCCAGCGCGTGTTTAGTAACGTTCTATTCGTACCATGTAAAAGTAACAGATGGCGTAAAAATAGCGCTCGTCTAGAATGCTTTTTTTACTTGCACTAGATGGCAGATTTGTGTCGTAGTCCCACTGTCGAAATAATAAAATAGTATTTCCAAGACATTCTGAGACGTAGACGTGATCCGGTTTTTTCTGTTGTGATTTAGGCGCTGATCAATGCAATTTTAATTACCTACTATCTCATAAGAGATATGCCTACTCATGGAAAGCTTCACTATAATTTATTCTGTTTCGTATATACCAGCCAAGAAATAATAATAAGTACTTATATAAAATTAAAATTAAAACCGGCTTATAAACAGTCATAAAAACCAAAAAGAAAAAACACCGCACACCATAATACATTCATTGTAATGCTTGGCAGCGACCCTAAAACGTGATTTCGATTTATGTACAGGTGCTGTATGTTTGTTTTATTTGAAATGTTTATTTTTTATTTTTGTTAGTTTCTTATATTTTTATTTATGACTGTTACAATTTACAGAAATGATCTTAAGCAGTGCGGTGACTAGTTAATTTCTGATATAAATAGTTGACTAAATATAAGGTCGGTTGTTTGTTACTTCTTCACGCTCGAACGGCTAAACCAATTTTGATAAATGTATCCCGGAAAAGTGTTGTTTCCGTGGGAAGAGCAGGTAACACTGCGCGGCACAGCTTGATATTAAAAATAGCTCGTTGTTAATTTACACCTACTTAAGAGGCCTTATTCCTTTTAAAATGCTGGTTGATTTAGACATTTTCTCTATGATCAAACATTTTTATTAACATATTATTGATGTTACTACCTAGAACAGGGCTATTGGGATTTATTGGTATATATTTGAAACCTACAGTTTGAATTTTTCATTGATAATTTTTGTTTCAAATACTACTCGAAATTGACAAAACACGCGGAAAATTAGTTTTTCACCTTTTTAAAAGTATGAAATAGCTATGTTACTACCTAGAACTCGGGGAGAAGTATTATTCACTTCAAAAGTTGGTTGAAATTATCAATTCGTTTGTCATAATATGAAAAAAATAATTTTTAAAAGGAATAAAGGTGGTTTTCCACTTGCGAGGCGAGACGGGGCGTGGATGGGCGAGAATTGAAATTAGTACGGCAAATTTTCAATCCCGCGGGGACCACGCGCATCTTCGGTGGAAATAGTAAGGAGAGGCGGGGATGTGCCGGGCTTGAATTGAAATATTTGTTTGTGTAAAAATGAACCTTATTACTTTTAATATAGGGTAGAGATTAAATCAGATTTTTCCACCGGCGAAGCGGGAAGACGATAGGCGAGGCGAGGAGTGACGAGACGGGGTGGGAATTTTAATTTGTATTGGACTTTTTCAATCCCATCCCAGCGCATCTTCGGTCGGTGGAAATAGCAGGAATCGGCGGGGATGTGCGTGACATGAATTGAAATATTTGTTGGTGTAAAAATTAACCGTCTTGCTTTCGTCAGATTATAAATGAATTAACAGAAAAACCGCTTCACGCGTTTGATAGGCGTTTAGTTGTTCGTTACCGCTGCCGTTTACGTCTTGATTTTCTTTTTTAGGGTCGTTTCATCCATCCGTACTATTTCACACACACGCTTAGTACTAATACTAAGCTGTAATTTGGCAGGTGTATAGTATGTTAGTCACGGAAAAAATGTGGTAGAATATAATTTTCATCACACTTTCTTGTAAACAAAGGTTTACATGCTAGAAAAGCGGGCGGTAAGTCGTAAATTACGCCCTAGGGCGGTAAGTCGTATATTACGCCCTAGGGCGGTTAGTAATTTCTATCACACTTTAAGGGATTACATGCTAGAAACCCGGGCGGTAAATCGTATATTACGCCCTAGGGCGGTAAGTCGTATATTACACCCTAGGGCGGTAAGTAATTATGAAATTGACTACTATTTATTACTTTTGTTTTATTCCCTCCAAAGTGTGATGAAAAACGTCGTACGTGACTGGTGGTAGAGGAATTCCAAACTCGTGTCATTAAAACCCTCTCCTTCGGCTTCGGGCTTCTAATAGTCGTTTGTAATTCCTTGTTTACCACCCTTGTTACGTAATGTACTATTTATAAACAAACAAACGGTGAGTTCGTTTTCTTGAAAGCACTGAGATTATTTCTTGTTGCATTATCTTCATCCGATTCTTCTTCCATTAACATATTTAATAATACCAATTCACGAGACATGATACAGCAATCACGTGTGTATTTCACTGCGAACTTAACAGCACTACATCTACGTCCAAGCCTACAATCTACGGCGCGGCGGTCGCGCGATGACGTCAACCGCGAGCTCGGATAGGCACGCGAGGGCTCGCGCGGGCCCGCGCAGGCTCGCGAGGGCTCGCGCGGGCTCGCGATAGCTATTAATGTCAATTTTTAGTGGAAAAGGGCCAGCGCGATTTCAATTCTCGCCCATCCACGCCCCGCCTCGCCTCGCCGGTGGAAAACCACCTTGAGGCCTCTTAACAGTTTTCCCGCCATTCTTTGACAAGGAACGATTTTCACATATCAGAAGGTGTTATCAGATCAGACATCTTGTCAGATAAATGTCAGGCTGATTATGTTTGGGTGTAATTGTTATTTATTTATCTAGTTTAACAAAAATATCATGAAAAGTGTTTAAATGTATATGTAACGACTCTGCTAGTATTGGTGCAATAGAATTATTAAACTTCTGAGCAAATCAAAAATGTCTGAACACACCTCTATGCCGTTAACAATAGAGTCGTGTTCACATATGGTATAAGTGTTATAACTAAGTTTGCTTAGACGGACCAGCAGTCAACTATATTTAATTTGGAAGCTCCTTAACCTTTAAATGCATACAATTACCCTAATTTTATTTCTGAAATGACGTAATTACCAATGAAATCCACGTCAGTTTGAG
Source organism: Apotomis capreana (assembly GCA_947623375.1). NCBI lineage: Eukaryota > Metazoa > Arthropoda > Insecta > Lepidoptera > Tortricidae > Apotomis > Apotomis capreana. Next base: position 28,236,525 of record OX392499.1, on the reverse strand, counting down.
ACTTCGGGACAATCTTGACAAAGTCTTTATTGACAATATTCAGATTTTGACTTGTGTCATTTCAGTAACGTGTAGGATATACATCATCATACATTTTAAGGGTTAAATAAACTTCAACATGGTATAAAAATAAAACCATCTCATTTGGCGTTCATTTTTATTTTGCAAACTAGTTATTAAATTCGTAAAGGCAGTTGTCAGTTTTCTTAACGTACTTACAATACTTTATCGGTTCTCACAACCTCATTTTCCGACCTAAGAAATGCAATTTGGTACAGTATCTGCAAAACAAAAGATACAATTGTGCCACACAAACAGAAATAACGTTTACTTTATGAGACAATTCAAATTCAAGCTACGTTTGTAGGCGTTTTGCGGCTTGTACTGCCAAAATTTAATAAAACAATTGAACACTTGACAATATCGAATACGGACACGTGTAGCAGAGTTGAGGATCGGGTAGAAGCCGTTGTTTAGACGATGATCGAGTGTTTGGGGTCCTTCTCGTGGTAGCACTTGACGTAGTTCCACGCGGTCTGGTGCGGGCTGTTGCCCTTGTTGGCGAGGCACGCGTCGATCAGCTTCTCTACTGCTGGCTTGTCAGCTGAAAAGAGAATCTCGTGTAAGGCTCAATCACAGCTCACTTGTCCTACTATAGGTTTAGAGAGGGCATCTGCAAGTTATGTTGATACAGTTGGTGTAATGGTACCGTTCGAGCACTCGCACTTCTCAACTCGTTTCTGTCGTGGGCACCTGAAAGTGATTTATTTGCGAGTCGATGGGCAGATGTATGTCGGGAATGTCTGAGGTACTGCGAGGCGATGGATGATAGTAGAGTATCATAGCATGTATATACCTGTATTTGTCTTTTATTTGATGTAAACCTCAATAATGCAGCGCTTTGGTTCTGTACTGTAAAGCTGTATATATTTTGTTTATAATAATAAAATAAAATAAAAATAAAATAAAATATTGGCGTTAATGAATGCTTTTGCAAATGGGAGTTACGGGGCATTGTACCCGAATGAGAACAAATGTTATTGAGCCATCATAAGTTAGCGATTTAGATCGCAAATTTAATTTAATTTTGTTAGCAAAGAACCATGCCATGTCTAGTTTACGCCACTCGCATAAAGCGAACTCTCGCGTTCTATATCAGTTTATCACTTTACTCTATTGTAATCTATAGATCTCGAGAGCATTTTTTTAAATGGCTGAAATATGTAATTTTTTTACCTTTTCGTTCGCCTAGCCATTTTGAAAAAAAAAACGATAAAACAACATTAGAATATAAATCACCATAGTTATCGAACCTGCTCACAGAATTTCCCCAGCATCGGTTGAGAAAGCAAGAATAGCCCGATATCTGAACAAGAACATCCAAACTTTAGACAAATGACTTTTTTTTTGGCCTCTGAAACGGAGACGCTTTGCTCGCTCGGTTAATAAGTATATGTTTGCCATTCAAAATCTTAATCAATTATTATTGTATGCCGAAACCCGCCGGAAAGTGATTAGATTTTTTGATGAACTGGCCAGGAATAACCTCATGATCAATCGTGATTTGCAAGGAAAACGGTTGAGGGCAAAGTCCTGAAGTGGAACACTGCGGACTAAAATGGAAAAACAAAATAGGTACCTGCGTTAGGAACTTTGGCCAGAGCGATGTCTTTCTTGAACTTGCCGTCCTTGGTCATTAGCTCCGACTTGATCATCATGCAGAGGACGTACTTCTTTAAGGGCTCATTTTCGGTCTGAAATGGAAAAGCCAAGTAAAACAGATGAAACAAAATATAAACGACCTCTTTATTCTGATGGATATTAAAGTAAAAGACTACAACAATACTTTGCTTAAATATCTCCTCTATAACTATGTGACATCTCGGCTATACTAGATGTATTAGTTGCAATTTACAATATTATCTTATTGTTTATAGCCATCGTCTAGAAGTCTACGGGAGACGAGTCTAAACTTTACTCGTCTTGTTTTGTTTAAGTGCGTACAATCTACATGGTAACCGGTAAAATATAATCTGATACTTTTCTACCTTCACTAAATCTACCACTTCTTACCTTGAAATCACCAGTTTTGAGTTTGTCGACGAGCTGCTGGTCGGGCTTGATTTCCGTGAGGCATTCTGAGCGATGCTTCTTTAGCTTTTCCTTCTGTTCATCGGTTAGGGCCTGCGAGAGAAGAATATCGTTTTAATACTAGCCCATATACACAGTAGGTATTTTTTTTTTATATTGGCACAACATAGTGGCTCCACTTCGTTTGATGGTAAGCAGAAAGGATAACCCGAGTCGCAAGGGTAACTGACAAGAAAGCAACGGTGCCTTGTCAGTTGACACTGCCATGCTGACCCGAGAGATGCTTCTTCACGCTTCGTTTGAAGCGTCCCATGTTGTATTAAGTAGACACATGTGCCGGCAAAGAGCTTCACTCTTTAATAATTCGGCAGATGAAGGAATCACCAAACTAATTGGTACGCGTGGGAATATTTTCCACGGTGAAGCGATGACTTCGCAAACCGGCACGCGTGGTTGACGATTGACTATGACGGAAAGGAGAGCTATATGGTACAGTATATAGGAAATATCTTGCAAGTTTTGATCTGAAAGTGCCTGGTTACAGAAGAACCCGAATGAACGTAGAGATTGAAGAGCTAAAAAATATTCTGTTGGTTCGATCCGGTCGGGGAACCAGGATATTGAAATCGTAGAGAAGCCGATTTCGACAAGCTACACGGATTACAAGCTTGCTGTCAGAGCCGAAAATTCACTTTAGGTCCCTTAAGTCAATGTCAATACCCACCGACTGAAGTATTAAAGTTACGTATTTATTTTTTTACTCAGCGGGCGGGCAATAACAGGTTATTTTGTCAAGCGACAAGCAAGATCCTTGCAATGCTATATATAGCGGTTTTAAACCGACGTCCATCGCACTTTAATATTTACAGTGCTTATTTATTTATTTATGTTGATTACCGTAAATCTCAAGATTCCTACCTACTGAGACATGACTGTGCCTATGTATCTAATAAATATGAAAGGCAACTTTTGTAATAAATGAAATAATATGAACAAAGAAATTCCACACGCGGGCGAAGTCGCGGGCACAACTAGTAGGTATGCATTCGTACAACATGTTTCATTTTAACTTATAAATCTTGAAATGGTAAAACCACTAATTTGTTAATATTTTAAAGCAGTTTCCAATCACAGTAGTTTATACCAATACATATAAGAATCGCGGTAGTTGAAATAAGGTTGTCGTCGCGTCGCTGAAAAAGAAATAGCAATGAGCTATATTTTATGTCAAGTAAAATATAATGTCTATGACAATGTATTACGCTAATATTTTGAATTTTGTCGTACCTATTCGTGTGAAAGACTTAAATAAATACCTTGCCTCTCAAAAAATAACCGAGTACTTAACTAATTAACTGAATACGCAACCAATTTATTAATTTTTTTGTATACCTAATACATAGATATGCTTCCAACGTTTTCATTGTTAAAATATTGTATGTCAATTAATATGCGCCTAAAATGCGGCTTAATACTAGGTAGATCAAAGTTAGCATTTTGCAATAAATTCAGCTTGCATTGGGAATTCAATTAATTAAATATAACGAGTCCGCTTATCAGAAAGCCGACTACTAAATACTTAAATAGGTACCAAAAGACCCTGATGTAAGTTTGTATTTGCAATATAAAACGTCTTGAAAATAAACGTAGGTAAACACATTCGAAAGGTTTTTTGCATCCTACTCTCGCACTTGGGGCTCAAAGCAAAAGCAATACTTTTTTTTCTAAATAATAATTGTAAAACTCACTTGGGCCGCGACTAGGCAGACAGCAAATACTAGGAAAGTCTTCATGTTGCTCCCGAGTTGCTCAGTGGCGAGTCCCACGGGAGCGCCGGGCTTTATACCCGCTCGGACCTGCGCAAGATTCTCCACATTGGCGCTAATCGCAGGAATATCAGGGGTACGGGACCTTTGGTACATATTTTTCTTGTACTTTTCCATGATTTTCACATGTAATTATTGTTATTAATAATGTTGATGTGAATTGCAGAAACATTTTGGGTCTCAAACAAGAAACTAACAAAATTTACATTTGTAATTAAATGTGCTTGATGATTGATGCAATAATAGGCGTACAATAATAGGGTTATGTTTTAAATTGTACAGTACGATTATGTCCACTTTGACACTGTCTCGGTTTTAAACCGTATAGGTTCGTGTTTTCACATAGGGTATATACCTAATATTATCCTAGAATCTTCTCACATAAAAAAAAATCTATGTAATATAATATTTTGTTTGTGGTTTGCGTTTCGGTATTTTCTCATAAAATACCTTACATTATTTTATTTTGGAAATTAGTAATAAAACCTCAAATTCTAATTCAGACAGTGATTAAGACTCTATGGTTTCATTATGAATTATACAATTATCCCCTTGTACGAATTTCATATTTGTGTTTTTAGTAATGCGATGTAATGAAATCAAGCCACATCTGTGTTATTATTTAATAGGTCATTTGTCACGTTTTGGCAGGTGATTTACATTACTGCTTTAGACTGTAATATCCTAGCAGGATATTGTGAAAATATGCAGCAATGTATCTCGTGTCATGTGTAGTTCCGATATCTCCCGATTACTGTCGAGAATTGCCGAGTATCAAAGTGGAGATAATCGTTCTGTAATTTTACTTATTTTTTTATTTGACCAAAAGCTGTCAGCCGCCACTTTATCAATATCATTAAAGCGAAATAATTGCAAGTATCTTCTTGTTTGGAAAAGGGGATAATATTCTATAACTACGTCTTATGTATTTTGCTAATATTGCATTTGATTATTTCTTTGGGACGGTGATGGGCAATGGTACTGTACTATAATAATATTTTTGGTTATTTTGAGGACACAACAGCGTCAAAGTGCGTTATTCTATTCCGATCTCATTACCATTTCTTCTAAAGACCTTATGTCTATTATAATATTGCATAATGTTATTTTCTTTAAAACACTACAAACCACGGGTTGGCTATCCCTAAGCTAGTAAGTGCCATCTGGAAAGATCCGGGCACAGCCTGCGAGCCATCACACCTACCAGCGTCTATCCACACGGGGCGAGATTCGGGACAGGGGGAGAGAAAATAACGGATTATTTTATTGGACTTTCTTAAGTATAGCTTTGTTTTGTTTTGTTTTCTTTAACTTTGTTTTTGTAGGTTGGTCTTTGTTAGTGGCTAAAAGAGTATGGAGAATGGAGTTAACAACAGATTAAGAATGACCAATGGTATGATCGATTGTTAGTTCTTCACATTTTTTTAACACGATATTCTCTGTTAGTAGTAACTAACTAACCACATTGGCTCATACATAAAATTCTTATTCATAATATTGTCATTAGTCATAATTTCTACTTTTCTCTGTAACAAATAAATTTTCAGGATAGTTATAATACAAACCTAGCCTAACCTAAGCTAATGGGTTTTACTCTCAAAAATCTGGTGAAGCTAATAATTTCGGAGTTTTGGCTAACGATTATATGACAATCATGTGAAAAAATGCATACCCTTACCCAAAAATACATTTTGTCAATTTATTTTTAAGGCACACTGTGGTAATATCCTACGAATCAGCACAATAGGGACGATAATAAATAACTAAAACTGCGTTCGTGGTCAAGAGCGCTGACGATGTTAGTTCGACTATCACGTGCCCCTCATCTCGTGCTCCACTTAGCCACTTGGTTTGTCCCGGCGAAACTTTTATAAACATAACCATATCGCCGCGAATGGCTTCCCAGCGATCCTGACCAGGTTCACGATCCTCTCAATGAAATCGAGTTACAATCGACACATTTTTGTAAACCAATTTGAAGTTAATATTTTCTTCGGTTTCCGCGACTGTCACACATTTAAATAAAACAATTTAAACGGATTATATCGCGTATATTAATTATTTGAGCCTCCCTGATGTCAGAGAGGCTCAAATATAATAATAATAATAATATTTCAATTTGAAGTTGTTAATAGCTGAAACCAGGGTGTTAAATTTTAAATTGACCTTAATATGAATATCCTACTAAAAAAATCGCCTAGTGTGTACAACTACACGGCCTAACTGATAAATTGCGATTCGACAATCAGAATAACAACTTAATGCAATAACTCGATTGATTTATTGTTGTCCGTTGACCCTTCGGCCCCTGGCCACCTACCAGTACAGTCAGCGAAGTACAATCATGTTTTTTTATGTCTTTGGCAATGACCCCTGTTTTTAATGATGCAAGTTTGAGAATAAATATATCATTCAGGCATTACCTACGGCTATTCACTTACATCTAACCACATATCATTCTTGAAAATTCCTGCTCAATGGTCTTACTATCTGATTACTACTCTGAAGTTTAAAAATGAAACTAGGTGACCTATCGATGTGGGAGTTTTATTCCGATATTCGTCAAATCGTCATGGTAATATGTATCGTATTTTTGAACAAAAAACCGGTGAGAGACAAAAACGGGGTCTTTAAGAGACTGTGACCACAGTCACTCTCCATCCGTATAGCGTAGTGTTAAATATTATTTTCATAGTCAACCCGAAGCAGATTTTGCTTTACTGAGACTTCGCTGTCCGTCCGTCCGTCTGTCACCAGGCTGTATCTCAAGAACGGTTGAAATTTTTACAGATGATGTATTTCTATTGCCGCTATAACAACAAATACTTACTAAAAATAAAATAAATATTTAAGGGGGACTTTCATACAACAAACTTGTTATAGATTATGATACGGAACCCTTCATGCGCGAGTCGGATAGTCACGCCTGTTGGAATTGAGTTCCAAATCGTTTTTAAAAAACATGTAACCTACGTAAGCTTAAAGGTTTAAAAAATCAGAACTACAATCGTGTCCTTTGTGCTATGAAAGTTAGTCATACAAAAGATGTGGGTAACTTTCGTAACGAAACGTTACGTTGTGTTACGAAAGTTAACTACGTACATGTTTTTTTTGAGAACGACTCTTTTATGAACAACACTCCACTGTTCAATATATATGCGTTATATCAAGAATTATCAACGACAATTAGGGCCTGATCACACTTGCGAGTTGCGAACCTGTTTCCTATACATACCTATCAGTCGCGGCGAAATTCGCCGCGTGATCGCCTGCATACAAAATTTGCTCGCTACTCGCATATGGGCATAAGGCCCTTAACGCTAACTGGAGAAGAATTTCAGAGGTAAATACTCATCATCCCTAGATTTGAAATTTTCTTTATTCTAATGTCTAATCTTTCTTCTTTTAAAACCTCAAAAGTAGCCGACCATTTTAATACTGCATCGTACAAAAGTGTAAACCTGGTTCAACAGCTTTTGAAGGTGACTTTGCATTGCATTATTGAAGTCGACTGTACTAGTATGCAGATTTTATTAGTTTTTTTTTTTATTATCAGTAATAATGCAGAACCAGAACTAGTTTTTGCAGCGACGTCGATAAATTATATTGGTATCAAAGAATAGCATGCTTTTAAATTTATGTCTTATATCTTTTATTTTGTGCAGTAAAATTTTCGTCAATCCACCGATACCATTACTGACTTATCATTCCTAATCTTTAAAATTTTATTAAGTTATTAAAAAATCGTAGTTTCTTTATGGCATTCAAGAGTTACCTGGATTATAAGTGAGTAGAGTAAGTAAAGTTCATTTCATTTTATCGTACCTACTTAATACGTACGATTAAAATGACTAAAATGGTTTTATAGGTAACTCGATTGTTATTTCATTAAAATAAGTGTAGGGTAGGGTGGTCTAAGAATGCGCGGTCGATAAGACTGCGCACACGTCGTAACTGGAAAGCAAAGTAGAGTTTGTAGCTAACTTAAGTGCTATTTTGTAGTGTCATGGTACCTGTTATTGCTTCCAAAGTTTATTTAGTTTATTGTGAAAATACGATATTCCAGGTGAGTTTAAAGTTTTTATCTCATTTTTATCCCATTTTTCTATATGTTGATTGTGTTATTGGTTAGTAATTTGAAGTAAATCAAACGTTATAACCTTGGGTTTGTCGAGCGCGTGTAGTAATGTGTTTGAACCGGCGACGTTAATTTGAGTCTTACGACTTAGATGGCGATACTAGTATGAATAAGTGAAATTAGGCATTTGTTGTAAGACTGCGCAAGGTACGGCTGTGGAAGACTGCGCGCGCAGTCTTATACGTCCATTTGAATTTATGTTTCTGTTTTAAATATTTTGCAACACTAATTACATATTTTTGTCAACAAAATGTCATTAAGAAGGAAGAAAACATCAGACAGGTCTCTTTGTCCTCAAGAAATAATAGATGTGGCTCGTAAACGCATTGCAAAAGGAGCAAGTAAAAGATCGGTTGCAAAAGAACTTGGCATGGCAGAATCTACTTTACGACTGAAATTAAATAGAGGTCATTCAGTAAGCAGTCTTGGGAGGTATGATACTACTTTAACCTTACCTCATAATACCAAAAAAACTTGATCATGCCCAGGTTGTGGGGAGAAATATAAGGAATCAATAACTGAAGACTGGATCGCATGCACTGCTTGTCAGGAGTGGTGGCATGAACAATGTACAGCACACACGGGTGCAGGACAATTCACTATTCTAGACTATTCTCAAGAACTGCGCAGTCTTATACTACCCGCACAGTCTTACCTATTACACCGCGCAATCTTACACAGCTGGTAGTGTAAGAATGCGCATTTCCCATTTTTCAATTATTGTCTATTATCTCAAGCTTCAATGATCTCATGAAAAAAACCATTAAAAGAAATGTTGATTAATTTGTTAACGAATAAATATAACACACTTTGATTTCGATTATTTGGTTTGTTTTTTTTTTTATAGACCATCATACGTTTAGCGCGCAGTCTTAGACCACCCTACCCTACCTACAGAAATATTTAAGTACCTACTTGGAAACCATATTTTATAACTAATTATTTTTATAAGAAACAGATCTAATATCTAGCTGGCAAAAGTTTCAGTAGCCTACAAGGTAAGGCGCGTCCGTGTTTGCCTCGAGAACCGTTGAACGCGGGTTAGAAACCCGCCCGAAGCATTCAATATTGTTAAATTTTTCGCTTAAATGTAAACATTGGGTCTTTATTCTGTGACATTGGTAACTTAGTTAATTATAGTGTCATCTTAGTAGAATTGTTAGTCCGCTGTTTTCTAACATAATTGTGCGCATCGGGTTACAAGCATGAAATTTCTACCACAGATAGAGTGTTCTACGGTGATTATTTTCAGATGTGGAGGGAAGTCAGATTCGTCCTCTGTAGCTGGGTTGATAATGCACGCTGTTGTATGGGAACCTTGCACTTTGTGACTATGCGCTGAAACTTGGCACAGTTGATCCTTAGGTGGTCTTGAGTGAATTCAGACCGGTAGACGTCGAGAACCTCCGCGCGTTTAGTGGGGGGGGGGAGGGGGGGAAGTTCGACGCTGCCGCGCTTTAATTAATGCAACATTTCTCTAAAACTATACATAATATGGCATGTGATATATCATTTTCGGATAAATTAAGGATAAGGAATTTATTTTTTTGACAAAAGTAATGCACTTTCTAACAAAAAACATTGAAAAAGGAGAAAAAACTGAAAAACGTAATATGTGTTTTTTTATATAGTTGCCAATTATTTTAAAAGTATAACAGTGATTTCAAAACAAAAAATGTAGTCGTAAAGCTAGACTTATGTTGTTTCTAAAAATATATAGTTTATTATATATATCTATTGATACATGGGAGATAATAAATAATATCAAGCGTAAGTCAGGGCGATCTCAATGCATGATCGTCCGTGAAGTAGGGTTTAGGTACTGTGTTAAGCAACATTTCTCTAAAACTATACATAATAGGGCGTGTGATTTATAATTTTCGGTTAAATGAAGGATGAGGAATCTATTTTTTTAACAAAAATAATGCACTTTTTAACAAAAAATATATTAAAAAGTGGGCTAAACTGAAAAATGAATTTTTTTTTTACATACTTTCCAATCATTTTAAAAGTATAACAGAAATCTCAAAACAAATAATATAAACATAAAGCTAAACTTATGTAGTTTCTAAAAATATATAGTTTATTATATATATCTGTTGATAGTGTTGATACATGGTAATCCAGGGCCGTTGGATAATAAATAATATTGAGCGTAGGTCAGGGTGATCTCAATGCATGATCGTCCGTGACGTAGGGTTTGGTTAATGTTTTAAACACACAAAAAGTGCACATATTTTATTGTTTATGTCTCTTAGAAATTTAAATGAAACGACGCAATTGAAATTAATTTATTGCAAGTCTGTCCATGTCGGCTCCCAGTTGTTGTTGACCTTCGTCCAACCCCAAGTAGTTACCCCAAGTGCGTGATAACTGACCCCCAAACGCCCACCTCTTGATAAATGCTGATACAAAGTGGCTTTGTTCGGTGAGAGGTGTTCTATCTGCTGGTCTATCTTGGTAAAAATATATATATGAGGCTCATTCACTGAAGTACATGAAGCGAATCTGAAATAATAATTATGATATACAATATTCTTTTTTAAGTTTTGAGATCCTATTATTCTATTAGGTATATCAGTTTTAAAAGCAGAAAAACTGACCTATCATATGATGTTAAGACCTATTTTTCGATGGAAGCCATTACCTCCTCAATGCGTCGCTTGATCACTAACTTGAAACCTACAGTAGGTCAGGAAAGGCTTCCATGCTTGAAAAGCACTTCTCTTTCCTTTACCATTAAACCAAGATACCGTATCACATCCTAAGAATGCGTGAAAGAGGGTATCTTAATACTCTTGCTTTCTGTGGCCCTGTAAATAAACAGATATGTATAAAACACCCGTATTTTCTTAATTTACTATGATCGAGGCTTCACGACTCATGATACTGTGGATACTGATGTGTTGGTACTGACAGTTACACATAATATGCAACCTTTACCTCAGCTTGAGGAACTTTGGGTGCATATAGGAACAAGATAACATCACCAATATCTGTGCTATCATGATATCGCCACCACGATAGGTAAAAATGGTATATCTGGTCATAGTAAATTAAGAAAATACAGGTGTTTTATACAGATTTGTTTATTTACAGGGCCACAGAGAGCAAAATTATTATACCCCTCCTTCACGCATTCACAGGATGTGACACGGTATCTTCGTTCAATGGTAAAGGAAAGAGACGTGCTTTTGAAGCTTGGGAAACCTTTCCTCCATGACCTTTTGTTCTTCGTTGGTTTCACTCTCGGCAGAGTGGTCGTGGTCATCATTTTAGATATTGGTGATAGGCATCACAACACGCCGCCATTCTTACCTGATAGCCGCCTTCTTCGTGCATTCGTGTAGTAACGATGATGCATTTATTGCAGTTTTTATTTAGTTTGTCCATAACATAGGTGATCTTACATAGGAGGCCTGGTCCCTCAACCTTTCCGTGGACCAGAAGCGCTCAATAGCCTTCCGCCCCCCGGCGGCATACGTGGCCAAAGAAGGTGAAGGTACGAGACTGTACTAAAGACGATAAACGCTGCTTGATGCCAAGTTTTCGAAGTATAGAATCGTTGGTATGGAATTCAGTCCATAATACTCCAAGCATTCTCGTCCAACACCACATCTCTAGGGCATCTATCTTCTTCTCCTCAACTTCCTGCAGGGTCGACGTTTCTGCGGCGTACAGGAATATGTCCCCATATTGCCCGTACAAGTGTCCGAACGAGCTGGTTTTTCGTGTCTTCGTGTTTGTTGCGATTCCTTCATATAGTATAAATATGTAATTTGTTTGTTGTTAATTGTGCAATAAAAAAATCTTATCTATCTTATACATATATTCCAGACCTAACTGTAGGTTTCGAATCAGCAATCGAGGGCCGTATTGCGGAGGTAATAGCTGTTATCAAAAAATATGTCGTAACATTATATGATAGGTCAGTTTTTCTGCTTTTGAAAATAATATAATAGGATCTCAAAACTTAAACCAGAATATTGTATATCATAATTATTATTTCAGATCAGCTTCGCGTACTTCATTGAATGAGTGCCGTATAGCCCACTTTTAATATCTTTTTTGTTAAAAAAGTGCATTATGTTTGTTCAAAAAATAGATTCATCATCCTTAATTTAACCGAAAATTATAAATCACATGCCCTATTATGTATAGTTTTAGAGAAATGTTGCTTAACATAGTACCTAAACCCTACTTCACGGACGATCATGCATTGAGATCACACTGACCTACGCTCAATATTATTTATTATCTCCCATGTATCAACAGATATATAGAATAAACTATATATTTTTAGAAACTACATAAGTTTAGCTTTATGTTTATATTTTTTGTTTTGAGATTTCTGTTATATTTTTAAAATTATTGGAAATTATGTAAAAAACACAAATGTCATTTTTCAGTTTAGCCCACTTTTTAATATCTTTTTTGTTAAAAAGTGCATTATTTTTGTTAAAGAAATAGATTTCTCATCCTGCATTTAACCGAAAATTATAAATCACATGTCCTATTATGTATAGTTTTAGAGAAATGTTGCTTAACACAGTACCTAAACCCTACTTCACGGACGATCATGCATTGAGATCGCCCTGACTTACGCTTGATATTATTTATTATCTCCCATGTATCAATAGATATATATAATAAACTATGTATTTTTAGAAACAAAATAAGTCTATCTTTACGTTTATATTTTTTGTTTTGAGATTATTGTAATACTTTTAAAATAATTGGCAACTATATAAAAAAACACAAATTACGTTTTTCAGTTTTTTCTACTTTTTCAATGTTTTTTGTTAGAAAGTGCATTACTTTTGTCAAAAAAATAAATTTCTCATCCTTATTTTATCCGAAAATGATATATCACATGCCATATTATGTATAGTTTTAGAGAAATGTTGCATTAATTAAAGCGCGGCAGCGTTGAACTTCCCCCCCCTCCCCCCCACTAAACACGTGGTGTCTATCGACGTCTACCGGTCTGAATTCACTCAAGACCACCTAAGAATCAACTGTGCCAAGTTTCAGCGCATAGTCACAAAGTGCAAGGTGTCGTGCACTAACACCCCAGCTACTGTGAGGCGGGTGAGTGGAGTGAATACGGCCAAGTATCCCTCTTTTCTTTCTTTATTGCTGGTCAGTTAAGTCTACCAGGACATGTTTGGTATCGTTTTCGTGTAAAACAAATTTCAGAAATTATTTTTTTATGTTATTTTTGTATAGTTCTATATAAAAATATGGGTGTATGGCCGAAAAGGTAAAAATCACAACAAGTTTTTTTATTCAGTGAGGTAAATTAGTTCAATTTCGTGAACATTTTCAAATTATTATTATTATTTCAAAAATCTCATTTAATCTAGTTTCTAAAAATATATGCATGTTGGGCACTTCTCATACAAACTGTTGCTTAAAATATATCTTTACGTCGGCGTAACCAAGGTAAATCTCCGAACGCATTCTATTTCGCTTCATTAAATACATTAAATAATGATTATTAACATGCTTTTACATATAATATGTACTATATACGTCCTAAAAAAACAAATTAATGTAATTAAAACAAATTTTTTTTGCTAATGTATTACGAGCATACGGACTAATCTTAACATCAACAATTTATTTAAGTTACTGTTTGTATAAAGAGTGCCCAATATGTATATATTTTTATAAACTAGATTAAATTTGCTATTTTGCAATATTTTTGTTAGTTGTAAATATTCAGGAAATATAACTAATTTATCTCCCTGAATAAAAAAAAACTTGTTGTGATTTTTACAATTTCGGAAATACAACCATATTTTTATACGGTACTATGAATAAATAACATGAAAAATGAATTGCTGATATCTGTTTTACACGAAAACGACACCACACAAGTCCTAGTAGCGTTATCTGATCAGTAATATAAAAAGAAAAAGAGGACTCCTTTGTCCTATTCACCCCGCTTTCCCGCCGCACAGGGGACGAATCTGACTTCCCTCCACATCTTAAAGTAATCAACGCAGAATACTCTATCTGTGGTAGAAATTTCGTGGTTGTATCCCGATGTACACAATTTCGCGACTTAGCAAAATGTACTAGAACACGCAGGCTAAGCTTAACATCAACATTTTTTTCAAGGTAATTTTTGTAGCAGATGTGCCCAATATGTATACATTTTTAAAAACAAGATTAAATTTGCTGTTTAGTAATATTTTTTAAATTATAAATATTCAGGATAGATAACTAATTTATCGTTCTGAATAAAAAAAACTTGTTGTGATTTTTACCTTTTCGGCAATAAACCCAAATTTTTATATGAAACTATTCTTAAATAACATGAAAAATTAATAGCTGATATCTATTTTACACGACAACGATGTCGCACAAGCCCTAATAGCCTTAACTGATCAGTAATAAAAAAAAGAAAAAGAGCAGTACTTGGTCCTCTTCACCCCGCTCTCCCACCACACAGGGGACGAATCTGGCTTCCCTCCACATCTGAAAATAATCACCGTGGAACGCTCTATGTGTGGTAGAAATTTCATGCTTGTAACCCGATGCGCACAATTTCGCGGCTTAGCAACTCTACTATCTTGGGTATTGGTTATTAGAAACGAATTTAGCACCTAGTCATTAATAACAAATACCTGTGATGACAACATTAATACGAAATGATTTTATATAGCCTTTAGATAGTATACTTATTTTTACATTGCCGCATGTCATGTGACCAACATTTTACCTTTGACTTGACTGCACACATAATCGGTTTCAAAAAAACAGGCTTATTCCTATAGATAGATGATATAAGCTGAAACATGACATCACTAGGTATCGGGTTGCGTTGCGTCATTAGGTCCCATTCTCCTCATTGGACTTCATTATCCTTAATCTGCTCTAAAGGGCATATCTTGGTAAGAAAATGGAACTCACTTACGCCCTTTAGCACGCAGTACTAAAGTCTTGTGATTGACAGTAAATGGTTTAGACACAGTTTACTCAATCAAGAACTCATGAATATTATCGTTCATCGACGATTTGCTTTTGAATGTACAAAAATGCATGTCTGCGGACCGTCACACATGAATATAATATTAGTGCTGGCCAATCAATATAAGAAATTGAAAGATCTAAATAGATTGACATCATTCAATGTTTGAATAGGAAGATAATTTTATTTATTCAATAAGTTTCATCATTTTGTATGTTACAAAGACTGAAGACTCGTGAAAAATGCGTATTTTCTGCAAATCACTATTTTACTTTAGTTTTTACTAAAGAACCACACTATACTACGTTTTCAGTTGTTAGGCTACGAGCATTGTACCTAATGTTTGACCCGAGCAATGGAAGGCATTGTTATCACTGCACATTGTATTTTTCTAGTCAAGGACCGCAAATGATACTTCATGTATTATTATACCAGTTTGAAGGGCCAAGTACTGGTCTCAATCAAGACCACAATGCGGCCATAAAAAACTAGTCTGATCCGAGTTAATTCTGACATCAGATTTACTGCCGAAGTAAAGTTGGATTTAATGTGCTCAATTGACAGTAATACAGATTAGATCATAGAATGCATGATCACAAATGCAGTGGCAGTTCGTACTGTAGGTACGTTATTATTGTATATAAAACTAGAAAGTGCAACTTTGTCCACGTTTATTTTTCTTTATCGTAGTCGGGTAAAAAGCATCCTATAATCCTTTTGAGATGTCCACTAAAATAAAAATTTGGTAAGGTCCGTTGGGATAATACGTGTATATTTGGTATTAAATTAGGTATTTGGGTGATATGGTTTTGAAACTAACCGTTCTCTTATTTTTATAACAAATAGTGCCAGACTTTAGAAAAACAGGGTAGGGTAGTTTATAACAAAATATTGTTTTAATCATAAAAGACTCGCTTGTCTTCAAAGACGCAACTGTCTCGATTGACCTTAAAATAAAGTAAAAAAAAAAACTAAATTAAACGTTTGTGATGTCATACGTAAGATACCTAACGTCAGATAAAATGGGGATCATCGTTATCCTTTAAGCTGCAATTTTACACCGCAAGTCGATGAAAACGTTGCAACTTCTGAACTGTACGCGATTTTGGCAATAGCCCACGCATGCGTTCTAAAACCTTAAACCAAACTTTGGCCAAACGTAAACAGACTTCTTATGTGCAAACTTGTGTCTTATAATAAATCAAATCTTGGAAAATACTAGGCTAGAAAATGACCTAAGCGATTAGTTTAAATATATATATGTGCGAATGAAGATAAAAGATGACTCATCAAGACTTCATAGGAGACTTAATATGTAAGTACCTACTGATTTTTTTTTTTTTTTGGATGGTAAGGAACAAATAAAACTAAACAAACAGATACAATGTAACTAATTAGCTATTAACCTTAACTTAATTAAGAAAATAAATATCAACTAAGAAATGTCAATAATTATAGCTAAAGTATTTATAACAACTGACATCCGATGGAATAGTCCCGAAAATGCTAGCAGCATTGCCACATTTTTTCGTGAATGTTTTATTTAAAAACGAAAAGTAATCGATGAATTGCTTAATTTCTGGTTTTTCTAAAAATCATATTGTATGGAAAATATTGTAGTAATGAATAGTAATTTGGGTTAAATGACTGAACACAATGTTGACATAGTTTAGGTGAAACAAAGGAACAATTAGTATTTATAAAAAAATATTACACTTCATTTTCGTGCTGGTGCTGTACTGTATTGCAAATAAAGCACTAGCGAAACTTACTATTATTTGTAAACAATAAGTTTACAATCTATTCTTTTATACGCTGATTTAGTATTGTATAAAAATAAATCAGAGGTCTTTGAAATATTTGTAACAAGAGTTTGTAGTAAGTTTATCTCTACGCACAAGATCTTAAAGGGCATTTCACCCAACTTTCCGTTCCGTAACCAACTTCAGAATGGTACGACGAACGCCGCAGTGCGCAGCGCCGCCCGCTGCAACGTCACTTTAGTTGACCACCACGAGCGAAATGGGAAAACATAAGAAACACTAGGAAAACAAACGAAATAACCAATGTTATTCTAGAAATAATGATAAAGTCGCGATCGTCGCTTGTTTTTTACACTTTATGATATAAAAGACGGTGGTTATGTGAATCGTGCATCGGTTGTGATTTTCCGGTAAGAGTAATTTGTTGCTGTTAATTTTATTATTTACTCTATTGATTTTAACATTACACATGTGAAAAGTATGATATAAATAATGGAAAAGGATAAGATTGATAGTAATTTCCTTTGATTAATTGGCACAAACGTCCCATCATTGCTTGGATTTACAAACTAGTGCCCGCAAGGAGCCGTGTATAGATTGAGGTTAAAAATAAAAACCCTGTCCCTGTCTAAAACATTGATTAATTTTAGCTTCAAAAATGTATTACAATTACATACTTACATTGTAAAATGACAAAAACATAATACTTATTCTTGTTGTCAGGGTAAAGAACCACTTTACAGAATTTTCCTCACATATTTTGTATATACATTATTGTAGACCTATTACTTTCTAGAACTGTCTAGAAATTTCTGATTTCGCCAGTTTTAAGTCATATTACAACCATGCGTTATTGGCATGCTTTACTTTTAGCGCTCAATAATAATCAAAAAAACATCAGAGCAATTTCACGACGTCTACATCAATTTATCTCGCGTGTCTATAATTAATTACGAACTGTTGACCAATGGGGCATTGACATCATTTTTATTTAAAAAAATAGCACATTCGGGGTTGCCTGCACTGCGCCCAATCGATCGGGGCAGCGCGCATGCGTAATACATCCCTCTGTACGTCAGTGACGATAGAGCGCGGCTCGCGACAACATGCCGAAACCCACCCCCGAAGAGGATCTTGTCATACCCCCACAGGACCAAAAGATATGTGGGACCATCTGTATCTGTCAAATGACAGCCGTCCTCAGCGCGGTCGCCCTGGTCTACCTCACCGTGGCCATTTACATGCCTTATACAAGGGCCACCGCTTCAGGAATCGATCCAACACCAATCATGTGCACGACAACCCGAGCCATCAATAAGGACAACTGTGACTGGGGATCCTGTGGAGAATGGTGCCTCAGCAAGACCTCAGGAGCCTGCATTCAGATCTACGTTAATGTCAGGAAGAACGGAACGTCTTTATTGCTCTCAGAGTGTGGAAGTGCAGCTAATAAAACCTGCTACGGTATAGATCAGGAAAACGCGAAGAAATACCACTGCATCCGAGATGAGTGTAAAAATCTGACCGGAACTTTTAACTGTACTGAAGGAAAGTGTATCAATATTACAGACGCATTTGAATGTGCTTTCCGAGAAACAGATCCCCCGGTAAAATGTTCTGGAAAGAGAGGAAAGATAACATGTATAGATGTACATGGATTGTTTTCCTGTAATAGAGGAACTTGTAGAAAAATAAAAACTCCGTATAATTGCGACCGCCGGTGTGTTGATATTCCGACCCGTAACAAAAACGTCATAGTGTTAAGTGGGGACAGAGTATTTCTAGCAAAATGTACTAAATTAGCCCAAGAAGATGGAGGTAGCATAGTTTGGACGGACAATGGAGAAGAAGTTTTAATGTTATCATGTCACGCTGTTCACAATGGAACTTCTGGCGTAGTGGCAGTCGATTGCATAAATGCTGCATTGCTACCTAAGGCAGAAATATCAGACTTGACTAATTTCACGTACCTCCAATATTTGTACCAATCCAGAGCTGTTCAGAACCGTGTAATTGCTCCTTCAGAAGTTGAACTGACTCTAGCTAATGATAGTCGTTTGATGATTAATCTGGAAGGCTGTGTGAATACCCTCGCTGATGAGTGTAAAGAATTTCTTAAAGATTACGGCAGAGATGGTGCAGATCACAATGCCAAAGCGAGATTCCCTTGTTTCTACACAGAAAACAATCCAGATACCGTGGTTGCTCGCTTTGATTTGGATACGACCTATCGCCAGTTTTTGGTGGCTCTGATACTACCAACAGTCTTAGTTGTGGTGTCTTGTATAACGCTGATGCTGTGCCAACGAACAGTAGAAGTTGGTGACGATGCTAAGATGAGATTCAAGAGCTGCGCTGGTGGACAAGCAGAAATGCAAATGTCTCCAAACGATCCTGTTTCTCCACTTTGAGATCAGTCACGTAAGAATTGTGGTTCCATTGAATTTTTAGTATTGCCGATTTTTTTATATTTATAATGAAACTTACCTAATTAAAAGAAATTTAACGATTTAAGTTAGAATAATGAAATATTGCGTGATTTTGAAATTTTTCTTTCCATGTTTAATACAAATGCAGGTTCAGTGACATAACTTTGTCTATGTATTTCATTTTGAACATTACGTTTACGTTTCGTCGAGAAAAAATATATAAAAGAAAAAAATCTGGAAAACTAAATGTGGTTAACATCAAAATGTAATTAAGGTTATAAAGAATATAAAAGGGTGCTTAAAACCTTTCTATTCAATAGAACGTTAACATAATAATTTATTCTTAGCATAAGGCTTTGTTTTATTCCTACGTACTATATTATGTAAATGCCCTTGACACGATTGTTACGTGACCAAAATGAATTCCAGCCATTGAATATTTCATTTCAATTGTACCTTACCTACTCGAGCACGAATGTTCCTATTTTTAATTCACCAGTATTGATGTCTTGCAATAAATTGTTCACCACAAAATTGACATGACGTGACCTTTTATGAGTATCATTTATTTAACACTCAACAAATTGCTTCTAACTTTTATTATAAGTACAGTATAATTTCTTATTGGAATAAAATATGCTTTTAGAACTAAAATCACTCTCGAATTCTGATTCATCTTAGGACATGCATTGACTGTATCTGATATAATACGATTATAATTCCATTTTCTACTTTCTCTTTCCAGGCGTTCCCCTCCTCTGCGAGGGCCCGGCTAGTTCACTAAGAGACGATTAAACGCTTGCGATGACGCGCGCTTAACCCTCGGCTCCATGTCTACTATGAGCAGATCTCGCACCAGCCTCTCCCCGGCCGCCTCCGAGAGGTCCACCCTCCCAATGGGTGCCTCCGCAGAGCCGGGGAGCCCCGAGTTCAAACCCCTAGAGCCTACGAGGGAACAGCTGCTTGCACATTTCTTCGAAAGATTCAAATTTTACACATCACTTTGCCTCGGGACGTCAGCTATACTCGCTGTGTTCGCTTTTCTCTTCTTAATCCCGTTTGTGGTTGAACCAGCTATACAAACCATACTGGCTGAATTTGTCCCTGAAGCAGGGATATGTTCTGTGTCAGCCCACATTCACGCTGAGACACTGACGAATTGCACGTGGGCATCTTGTAGAGAAGGCTGCACGACTGCACACACCAAGTGCCACAAGATAAGGGTGAATTTAGCTAGAACCCCGTTCGTTGAAGGTGGGCCTATACCAGTAGAATGGGATGAGACAGACTTGAAATTTCTTATAAACCCTGAAGGTTGTGGATATCCTCCAAGAGTAAACTGTTCAGTGTTTGCAAATGACTATGCTGGACCGAATGCGCCAAAGATATTCCCTTGCTACTACAGTTTGACGAGGCCAGATTTGGTAGTAGCGAGGTATTCTTGGGATTCTACGATTCGAGGGTTGGTTCTGGCTCTGGTGCTACCCACGACGGTGTTCGTCTTCAGTCTAAGTGTCCTCGCGTACTGGCACTGTCGTTGTTGCGACAGGGCTTGCAATCGAAGAGTGCACGCAGAATCATTCGCTAGTAAAGAGGAGTAAGTATTATTGCTTTTGCTGTAACATATATTAATCTTTTACCAATGATATGAATTGCTTTATCATTTTATTTATTTTGTAGATATTGTTTAATTTCATTTGCATTATTGATGTTCTTAAATGCTGGACTTTCAGGTCCGATAGCGATTTCAAGTTTGGTGATGGAAGAACATATTTACATCATTAGTTAAATTACGGATCTAGTAATTTTTCAAGTATGTTTA
Organism: Apotomis capreana; assembly: GCA_947623375.1. Classification (NCBI taxonomy): domain Eukaryota; kingdom Metazoa; phylum Arthropoda; class Insecta; order Lepidoptera; family Tortricidae; genus Apotomis; species Apotomis capreana. The sequence goes on along the minus strand of OX392499.1, from coordinate 28,215,477 downwards.
TCATTGAACTTTGTGCACAGTGTAGAGTGAAACATTTACTCGTATGTTAAATCCTCTTCACTCAAAACTTTGCATCCCTTGCCTAATGTTTACGATTTTATCAAAATTATCCTTACTTCTTACATTAAAAATATAAGCTTTTTCTCTTTGGTTTGTTTATTTTATTGCCGTCAAAACACATATTTTATGAATATAATATTGTTTTTATTTATTTTACGTATCGTAAAGGTTAGGCTATGTAGTAGTGTATTTAATGTAATAATACGAATATTAATTTAATGATATTTAGCGTATACTGTATTAATTTTAGGCAATATAAGTAAAACACGCAATCGCACTTTCTCAATTTCAGTAGTCCATAATTGCAGCACGTATCTTACTCGTACGAAAATAAAAAGTAAATGCAGTAATTTTCCGCTATCACAAAAAAATCTGTGTTTATTACTACATAATATCACATCTATTGGCTTTTTTGAAATCAAATGTAGGTAGATGCTGTGAGTAGTTTCGTTCACTTAAAATCATTCAGTTACGTAGACGCAAGGAGTTACTGGAATTTATCCTTAACTTTGATTTTTAGGTCTATAATCGGTCATGTTTCAACCTTTATCATAATATATGTACAAATATTTTATAAATATATAGCGTATTGTTATGCATATTGTTATGATAAAATATTAAAGAAAATATATAAACAATCTTGACGGCTTATGCTGCGGTATGTTTGTGATGTTGCTTAAAGTATCCCATTTAAACAGTCTTATATTGATTTACTAACATAATTTAAAAATAAAATGCAGACAAACTTATTTACCATGTTGTAAAATTTTGTTGTACGATTTGGCATATCCGTGCTTTGTATTTCCTATTTTTATTTCATTATATTCGACGCTGCGCCATGGATTTGTCTAAAGTTCCGATCGTCGCTCACAGAATACATTGTACTTTTTAAAGACCTCTGTTTCACAACAGTGACATTTGTGACAATTCTACAAGTGAAGTGACAACGATAAACCTGTCGTCGATTGGTAACATTAACAAAGTTATATAAAACGCGTAATGTACGTACAATGAGCCCTCAGGAAAGCCCCCGAGTTCGGTTGTTTAAAGAGCTCACAGACCGTACGTAATTTTTAAAATTAGCTCTGATTGTGAAATCGGCATCGGGCATTTGAGTCTGATTGTATTCTAAAAAATAAGTACAAAGTGAAACGTTTCTTTTTACAGTAGCAAGCTCCTCTGCGAGTTGGATGACGATCCCAGTGACGACGTGTTCTGACGCCGCGCTACCTCCGCCCGCCGCCGCGCCTCCCCCCGTACGGGTTACACTCAGCTGTGAAGTATGGCGTAAACTAGCGCTAGCCGAATACGTCGAGGCAGCTACGTTTTGGTTTAAAGAAGGTAGTTTATCAAACATCAATTTAGTTTAAATAAAAGTTCAAAAAATATCGCCATGAAACCACGACAGTTGATGAAAATTGTTGAAGGTGGCAATCTCAAGGCATTGACTAGCTAATTAAATTAGAATGTTTTACTGAAACGGTCGCTGAATATTTTTAACTTCGAGCAGGCTCCAAACTGACACTTCCAACGAGCCAACGCGTGCGTCTTACCTATTAAAATATCCAAGAAAACTTCTTGGGAATCTAACTTTTCAACCAGTCAGTGATAAACACAAACTAAAAAACGATGCTACCTCGACGTGTGTGACTTGAGCGTAACCGCCTTAAGCGCAATCACGCTATGCTTAACAAGCTAGATTTATAGTCTGATTATTAAGGAACGTGAATTAGATGGTTAAGGTTGTGCTTTACTTATTTAAAATTTAATTCATTCTAAAATGATCAATTTTTCTACTTAATCAAGGATGTGGTTTTGTCCGATATTCATTTATAAATAGTTTGTATAGTGAATCTGGGAGGAATTAATACTAAAACTTACGAAAAGAATTTTGAAAGTTGGTGAATTAGTGAGCAGATTATTAAATTTATTTTTACAAAAATGTAGACACTTAACAATATATTTTTCGTGTGGTTGTCATGACGTTCTAATGTTTTATCATATACATAGTTAACAATACAAAAACACTAAAACTTGAATTTGAACTAAATAGAAAATTAATTGATTATGTTTTCCAAAAGTAAATTGGACAAGGTCGAGCGAAGATAATTTTTTTAAGAATTCGAAGTATGTTTTAAATAAAGTATAAACAACCTTGTAATGCGACTGATTATTATATCGATATTTAACAGTCATCGCTAGCGTTTTAAATATAAAACATCATTTTAATAGAGGAAGGCCTTAACTGAGCAGTATTAAATTTTAACTTTGGCGGCGTGGCTTTTGCTTCAAATAAAAATAAAATGATGTGAAAAAGTTGAAAAAAAAATACGTCTCTCTATTCTAAATTGAGCTATGCCGGTTAGTTTGTAAGTTTAATATAATTTGCTTCCGAAAATGTCCAAGGAAGATAGGTAATAATAAATATATATCATGATTTAATTGTGTTGTACAAAAATAGTCGAATGTAAAAAATAACACAAATTATACTAAAGGTTTATGATATTTGTGTTGATAGCAAAGAACATAATCATATAATTTTTGGTTATACATATTATGGGATATTTACATTAAAAGTATGTATCTGCTAAAAATGTTTAGAGTATTTTCGGTGTTTTAATCACGAAAACATGTACATAAATGTCTCGACTATTCATTAATAATTTGTCTTTACAACTGTGTACAAACAAATAATTACTATGGCCTATGGGGTAAATAAATATGGAAATTTTCGTTGAATACCCTCTTGAGAAATGCCAAATTTGTTTTTTGTGTTAGACTCAAATTAGAGATTTAACCCTGTTTAGTGTTTACTGTTTGAGACTTCTTGATTAAATTCATGTTATAGGTATATAAACTATGCTGAACTGTAAATAATATGATTTAGAAAATCTATTGGGTATTTATAATTGGTTTTAACATCACCAAAAATGCATCTTAAAAAGTACTTAAATAATTTCTAACAAAATTGTACTTTAAAATTATATTAGTCATATCAAGAATGCAAGTAGTAATTAATCTTTTGAATACTAATTACATTAAACTTAATTTTAGTACATATTTTATTTAACTAAGTACTAAGTTTTCGTATTCCTGCGTTTGTTAAGGGCAGCATTTTTTCAAAATAATTTTTTGAATGTATTATTTAGTAAAGGCTGATTGTAAAAGTTTTAAATAAGTGTCGCATTTTCAACCGCTAACTGTTATTTGCTTAAAAAAAGTGTTAAGTTAGTAGAGTAATACTCATTCCAAAATAAATTATGTTACGTTATAATGACTGTGTAGATATAAGTTAAGTACTTAATACAATTGTATCAAGTCATTTCATAGTTTATGTTACTGAATTTCATTCACAATTTGACGTTGTAGTTGGACGGCGCGGTTGGATTCGCGGTAGTGCAGCTTCTGTTGAAGCCGGCGGTTATGGGTTCGAATCCCGGCAAGGACACATAGTTGTGATATTATTATCATACATATTATTATTTAAAACATTAATAAGAACTGACCATAAATAAGTTCAACTGACAAATAGTATATGAGTATCTGCCATGTCTTTGTGATATTAAGAAGATTTAAAATAATATTATAAATACTGTATTCTGTATATCATCCGTAGTGATCCAAAGAAATGTATGTCTATATGCCATCTTGGATCAAAACGGTGAATGACATTCGTTCCCTTACTAAACCAAATACTCATTCATCATGAATTGATGATCATAATAAAATGAGTGAATTGGCTTTATAATGCACCCTTTCTCATCTGAAAATGCAAGAAGATGATTTTGATTAAACTATTTAAACCGCAGCCATGACATGGTTCTCTGCCTTTTTGTCAAATGTATTATTTCGCCGAAGTGGAATTTCGTAGAAAGTATAAAACCGTAAACTATTTGGGATTGTTATAAAACAAACCTAACCTAACCTACTTAATAGGATGATATTTTCACGAATTATAAGAAATGTATGATTTCAGAGGAAGAGAATCGGCGAAGTGAATATTCAGTAAAATTAAACATTTGACGTAAAAATAATTCGGCGAAAAGGCAGAACACCCTTATTACACACACATGGAAAAAACATGTATTACCAAAGCAAGAGTGGTCGATACTAATTTTAGTGTTAGTTTAACTTTATAGATTATTAGTAATAGGGGAGAGTAACCTATATTGAACCACTTTTGACATTAAGTCACATTTCACCAAATTCTTTAGAGATATACTAATGAAACATTACTCATAATGTAGCTTCATTTAGGCTTATTTATCTAGATAATACCAGTGTGTTAATATTATAGGATAATCGCAACTAGTCAAAAAAAAAAAAATTGGTAAAGGTCGTCATTCGGTCCAATTAACGAAACTGGTATCTTATATTGAACCACTAGACCCCTTAATTGTACCATAACAAATAAAAATATGAAATTAAATTCAAAAACACCATTTTACATCAATATTATTTATTTTCATTATTTAACTTAACCAGTCTTTCAAATAGGAACGATATTATTTCTGGCAACTCTTTGCAGTCTTACTAAATCAACACAATAACATGTTTTAAGCATTCTAACAATCAGTAAAGTTATATAAACTCAAAAAATCAACAACGCTACAAATAATCAACAATATACTGAATAGAATAATGAAATATTAATTCAAACAATCATCACAAATATCGGGATTGGTGGTGCAGGTCTCATGTAGCCAGTTCATGTAGTACAATTTAGGAACCATGGAGAGGTCCAATATAGGAGCCATGCTAGAATTTGAATTCATCGACAAAAATAAAATCATAACCTCAAAAGATTCGTGTTCGTTAACCGACACTTAAAACAATATAAAACAAGCTTTTTTATTGAATGTCTTACAAAATTCTGACTTAACATTACGACGAACAAGGTCCTTAGGTAACACAGGCAAAATTTACATTATAACAGCCAAAAAACGTTTTTTTCCGATAACAGACGCAACCACTGAACAGTGTCGATGCAAATTGGTGGACTGATTATGGCGTTGTCGTCGCTTCATTTTTTGTTGCCAGTGTAAATAAATTGTGTTATTTGGTAGAAATACAGAAGTGGTCCAATTTAAGCGCCGGTTCAATATAGGTTACTCTCCCCTATGTTGTTCCAATTAATCAATATTTAACTATTGTCATTTATTTGTCTTTGCTTTTAGAATGAATCTAAGATATTCTCGTTGACATCGGTCGGTGCCTACTCAAGATATTAATCTAAAACACAAATTGAAAATGTATTACTTTAAACCTCTCATTATGTTCTAAACGCTTAAAATAAAAGTGGCTATGCCTGTTCCGTAGGCGTCTGTATAATCTTGACGACATCTACGAGTGTATGGCATTGGATGCACCTATGTCAAAAATAATATCTTAATTAAGAGGCAAAAACAGGCAATAACACATCTACATTTATACATCAAACGTTTTATAAAACGTCAAGTGATATAAATTAAACCCTACCATGATTATTTATATTGTTTATGAGGTACGTATTGCATTTTTTTTGGTTCCTCAATTGTAGAGATAATTTAATTAAAGAAATGAACGCGGCCCTATGGTTTACGCACTTGAATATAAATGATGTAGGTACATTTACAAAAGCTTTATTTAATATGACACAATATTAGTTATTTATTTAACATTATTTTTTAGTAATAATTTCTACAATTAAATTTGTTTAAAGTCAGGTGGGGTGGGGTAAATACAACGAACAAAATAAATCGCATTATGTATCAGTGAATCAGATCTTTCGAAAGTTGTAGAGTTAAAATAAATAAATGTCATGCAGTTGGTCATACTATAAAACGATTATTTTCTATAGACCTCATTAAAATAGCTTGAGTTGACAAACTAACCACTTCCCCCTTGTGCTTCTCTTACCCCACCTGACCTTAATATTACTTAATCACAGTGAAACGCGTTCATTTTTACGCTACTTTATACAAACATACTTATTGTGGTTTATGATGAATACCATAAAGTCCTAGCATAATTAATTTTACTTACTAGATAATCTAAGATACCACTGTTTCACAAAAGTTAGAGAAAAATTTAAAATGTCTTCTCACGTTCTCACGAACTGCTGAAATGTCAATGGAAATCAAAATGCTTGTTAAAAGTAAGTTATTCTCTTATGATTGTAGTCAAGTTTTCAGTTTGAAGCATTGTTACTAATAAAAAAAAACAATATTCATATTCTTACACCATCATAATATAGTTTATATTCAGGTTATGAATTAGGTGCGTCTGTTTCCTAAAAAATGTCTCTTAACATCTTGGTTCATTCACGAGATTTAAATATATTATATTAGTAAAATATTATATAGGTACATAATGTTGCACAAACCTATCGAAAACTATGCATGTTGATGTAGACACAAGATTTATTAAAAAGTCCCAAACTAAGCAAAGCTTGTACTATGGGTACTAGACGACGATATACATAATATATAAATACATATATAGATAACATCCATGACCCAAGAACAAATATTTTGCACAAATATTTGCCCCGGCCGGGATTCGAACCCAATAACATTGCATTTCTCAAATAAGCTATGAAATATTGACTTTATATTCCAAATAGCTTAGAAGTCTAGCGTTTCGGGTGCGGCTGGTGGTGCAAGTGGTGTCACTCCTTGGTGGGGAATTACCTTTTTCCCGGCCTCTGCAATAATGTGGTTTTGCTAATCCGCGATGGGAGGGTTAACATAGGTATTAAATGCATGAATGCATACGCATGCGAATAAAAAAATATGCAAGTAAGTAAGTATAACGTGTTAGCACTAATCGATTGGCACGTTATTTATATCGCGGATTAGTAAAGCAATATTATTGTTTTGACTTAATTTCTTTGCCATTCAAGTATCTCATAATTTAAAAAGTTTATAAGGGGTTAGTATAATCGAACCTATATTTAAGTGAAACGCTATACGTGCCTGCTGTTTCTTATATATTTTTTTATGTGACAATGCTTTTAACTTAAAACTACTTTTGCCTTTTGAATTCGATTGTAAATAATAAGAATATTAAAGAAACTGTTCAATATTCATTAAATTATTGTAAATAAGAGTAGCTTAGTTAGTTTAATTTGTTTAAATTATTGTTATTCTAATGTAATGACTTTGGCGCAAAACAACACGAAGTGTAATGACAAATAAAAGCTTGTTTCTTATGTATTTTATTATTGACCGAGTGAGAGAAGCACCTCCGTTCAGCTTGGCCCAAAATGCTTTCGTATGTCTGTATTCCGGATGTCCAGATTTCCAGCTGTAGGTACTCGGCTACAGGTTGCGTTTCAGGCAGGTACGATATTTGTTTAGTTTTTTTGTCGATTCAGTGTTTAAATTTTTTCAATATGGCGGAGATGAGGGAGTTGGTAATAAATGACAAACATTTCAAAAAATCGGGGTCTTGCAGCCCTTAGAGCTACTAAGTTTTTAAAGCACCCTATAGAAATGTTTATTGAGAAAGCGGATACCTTAACTCTGTTATAATTTATATTATATATCAATAGGGTATATTTCGTCCAGAAGTTAAGAACAAATGATGTCAAACTAACACAAGTGCCAAACGACCTCACTATTATAAGCATGTTTGAATTGACATAATTTACTCTTAGAGTTCCAAACGAACCATACCTAGGTAAAGTTTTTTTATGTTTTTAGAGTCCCGTACCTCAAAAGGAAAAATCGGAACCCTTATAGATCACTTTGATGTCCGTCTGTCGGTCTGTCAAGACCCCTTTTCTCAGAAAAGCGTGGAGGTATCAAACTGAAATTCATATCAAATACTCAGCGTCTACTGTCCCTTGGATCTGAGAAAAAAATCAAACTTCTAAGCCGGATATGCGTTTATGCTGCAAATTTACGACACTCGCAAGGGAATCAAAACTTACAGGGTACTTTCCGTGAACTCAGAATCTTCAAATATGGTACGAAGCAACGTCTAGCACAGATAAAGGAAAAATTGCGAAAAGCATACATTTTTACTTTTACTTATACCAGGTGTTGCCTGTAATAGGAGCAATTAATTAAAATATAGATTCTACTCTTCAAATTGAACAACATTTGTTCAGCAACTTTAAAAAAAAGTCAGTATTCAGAATTTTATTATTTCAAACAAATTCAATAGTATTTCCAATGTACGTTGTCCAACATTGACATTCCCTAAGCATTGACATAGCTGTCACTCTACTAATATCGGACATTTCGCAATACAGTGCTTCTTTGTCTAAACATTATTCTACAAAATATCAGTTAATACATGTTATTTTCAGAAGTTGCTTAACTAATGTTGTCCAGTTTCAACCGAAGAATCTATGTTTTAATGTATTGCTCCTATTACAGGAAACACCCGGTATACGTACAGGTTTGTACTGAACCCTCGGTGCGCGAGTCCGACTCGCACTTGGCTGGCTCCTTTTCCAATAACCCTAACTACAAGGATCTACAAACTGTAGCTCTGTAATTTTTCCTCGCCATAGTTTTTCAAAATCATTATTTAATTTTCGGAATTACAGATTACCAGTATTATGGCTGAAAGGCTATCTGCCTTCAAAACACGAGAAATAAAAAAATTAGGCAAGTGCGAGTCCGACTCGCGCATGAAGGGTTCCGTACCATAATCTTTAACAAGTTTGTTGTATGGGAGATGGGAGCCCCTTTAAATATTTATTTTATTTTATATTTAGTATTTGTTGTTATAGCGGCAATAGAAATACATCATCTGTGAAAATTTCAACTGTTTAGCTATCACCGTTCTTGAGATACAGCCTGGTGACGGACGGACGGACGGACAGCGAAGTCTCAGTAATAGGGTCCCGTTTTTACCATTTGGGTACGGAACCCTAAAAACTAAACTCGTTGGTTGACACCCTGTCAATGTCAAGTCGTTAACATTTATTTTTATACATGTCAATGTCAGACTGAGGCAGAGTTGCAGATAAATAGAATAGCAAGTACTTCTGCAAAAAAATATAATTTAACCCGTTCGAGGGCGCCATAAGTAAAGTATCAGTCCAAAGGGCGGACAGTGGATGCAATATCCGTCAAAATCATGTCAAACGCTATACGTAATATGGATAGGACTAGAATTGGTTAAAGAAGACAACATGAATGCAAAATAGTTATACAATTTTATTGGTATAGTAAGTGATCATAAGTTTTTACAAGTCTAAGACGTCACTTAATAGTCTTAAGACTCTCAAGAGAAATAATTTACAAGTGCCCAGTAATTTCTTAATATTCTAATTATGTTCTAAGGAGGATAGAGGTATTTTGTACTTACAGATATATTTACAACAAAAACTGCATACATTAATGTTACTCGAAATGTAATAAAAGTCTTATCCATCTTCTGCTTTCGTCACCATATTGCATCCACAGTCCGCCCTTTGAGTACCTATCACACGCGTGATACTAACGTTTATGACATTCATCATCATCATCATCATTTCAGCCACAGGACGTCCACTGCTGAACATAGGCCTCCCCCAGTGACTTCCAGATCGGCCGGTTGGAAGCGACCTGCATCCAGCGGCTTCCTGCAACCTTTACCAGGTCGTCTGTCCACCTTGTGGGTGGACGTCCTACGCTGCGCTTGCCGGTGCGTGGCCTCCATTCGAGAACCTTACTGCCCCATCGGCCGTCAGTTCTACGTGCTATGTGCCCCGCCCACTGCCACTTCAGCTTGCAAAAATGTATGACATTATGTAACTTATTTAATCAAGTATAAGGGTATAAATTAGATTGACATAAAATCTGGCTTATATTATAACTCCACGGATAAATAGTCTCCATAAAACATTTCACACCCTATCAGGAGTGTCATGCGATTGGCATAACACAATACCTGTATGCCGACACACATATCGATTTCCTAATTGAATTGAATAAAGCAACATTGAAATAGAGCACATCGCTAAATAAAAGTCTTATCCATCTTCTGCTTTCGTCACCATATTGCATCCACAGTCCGCCCTTTGAGTACCTATCACACGCGTGATACTAACGTTTATGACATTCATCATCATCATCATCATTTCAGCCACAGGACGTCCACTGCTGAACATAGGCCTCCCCCAGTGACTTCCAGATCGGCCGGTTGGAAGCGACCTGCATCCAGCGGCTTCCTGCAACCTTTACCAGGTCGTCTGTCCACCTTGTGGGTGGACGTCCTACGCTGCGCTTGCCGGTGCGTGGCCTCCATTCGAGAACCTTACTGCCCCATCGGCCGTCAGTTCTACGTGCTATGTGCCCCGCCCACTGCCACTTCAGCTTAAAAAATTTATGACATTATGTAACTTATTTAATCAAGTATAAGGGTATAAATTAGATTGACATAAAATCTGGCTTATATTATAACTCCACGGATAAATAGTCTCCATAAAACATTTCACACCCTATCAGGAGTGTCATGCGATTGGCATAACACAATACCTGTATGCCGACACACATCGATTTCCTAATTGAATTGAATAAAGCAACATTGAAATAGAGCACATCGCTAAAGCTGGACATATTAGTATCATGCCAACCAAAGACTTGTGAAGAAGGATAATAATACTGGTAAAATTAATAACGTTTGATCAAAAAAAGAGTATTCAAGATATCCGTACCATCTGTCAAAACTATGTTTGCAAAACGTTTTAAAAAGTTCCTTTTTCCTAATATTTATAACAACATTATTAAAGTATGTGACATAAAGATGTGCCAAATTTTTGTGGCTAAAACGCAAGTACGGGAGCTCTTACCATCATGGACGTATGATCAAGCTGAAAAAGCTTTGAGTTAAAGCACTACTCACGTTCATCTCGCTCCTTACTCACATTACACATTAGACTCACTGACACACACAATCAAACAAATTTTATTGAACATTAAAATGTATTTAAAAAATCTCTAAATGTATTTATTATAGTATTGATTGTTAGTTTTAATTTCTTCTTTAAGGCATGTCAATAGCCGCATTGTTATCGAACCTGACGTGTATGATACGACTTCCACGATACAGGCTATGCCTAGTGTGGAAGTCACTGTTAAATTAGGTATGTTAAATGAAAAAAACGTTTCTTTTGGTAAAATAAAATTTATTCTTAATTATTCTTATTCTATATTCCCAAGTAGGTAAAACTGGTTGTATTAAATCAAAACCTATTTCGTTAAATTATCATTGCGAAATACAAAAACATCTACAACTACTAGAAACTATTTGGGAAAACCTGTAGGATGCGTCCTCTGACCTAACAAATCTTCATCCAAAGTGAAATAAGTTGGTGGAATTTTGATAGGCATAAGTCACAACACGAAGGAATAACAAATTACCTTCCCTCTGTATATACTGTGACCAGTTACTTTTTACGTACAATGTTTCAGAATAAGGAAAGTTTTAAAATTGATTATTTATATACATATATATCGGCATAATTTCGATAATTTTAAATGTGGCTAGTGCTCATTTCTAATTTCTTATCATCATCATGTTAAGTATAAAGTATTTATTACAATGGAAAATAAATTAAAAATATACATACTAAAACTTAAAATTAAAAAGAATCCCCCAGTACTGAAGCCGTCTGAGGCATCGTCCCCAGCACGCTCGCCGCGTTTTCCCTTTGAATGGCGAGGCTCAGTCTTTGAGCGAAAAAGGAGCCCGCTCGCTCTGATATTACCCGATACTCCGATTAATTTTTGTGAAATTTCTTTTACAATTTTCTTTGCATCCGAAGACCACGGGCCAAATGTTTCCACCGCCAGTGCCGCAAATTCGTAATTTTTATTTAAGAAGGCATATTTGCGGCGCTTGATGATTTGGGCATCTTCTGCGGCCATCCCCGGTTTTCTGGCGGAACGTTGGACATGGGACGGGGCTAGAGTGTCCACACATGTAACATCCCATGCCAAAGGCCGCCCGAGATGCCATGGCACCAGTGTGCAGCCATCCGGTCTCTTCCCGTCTTCAGCGGAAAGTCCCACAGGCTCCAGAGTTGCTGGAACGGATGCTGTGCCAAGGGCCCGGCGAACGAGGTCGTTAAGTGCCCCGTGTCTATAAAAACGACCAGCGCTTGACTGGCAAAAGAGGCCGTGTCGTCCGAGGGTGTCAGCTGAGCCTCCGCAACGGCAGCAAGGGTGTGGCTCGCAAATTTTTATACCGAGACGGAGGCAGATTGCGATTCTAAGGGTACTTGGATCTAAGACGGAACCGATATTGCGTGAGGGCAAGGCATGCAGCCAATGTCCCGACTCCGGCTCGGATACTGCCAGTAGGCGGGCCCGCTCGGTCGCAGTAAGGCAACTGTCTAATAGAAATTTGTGAATGGATTTTACTGTTATGTGATCCCAGGCAGCTTGGCTGGCTTTTTCAGATGGCGCGCTCTCACCCGGGTTCCTAGCGCTCCATGCTGACTCTGCATCCACCAGGTCCGAAACCTCTACATCAGTGGGATTAGAAATGTTAAGAATACCACTGATGAGGGTGACAGTACTGTGAATGGATGAGAGAAAGGCAGGAAGAGCAAGGTCGCCTGTGGAGCGTATGCCTAGTCCGCCATATTTAATAGGAAGAATTGCCTGGGACCAACTAGATAAATTTTGAGAAACGTTTAGAATTTTGCTCGTGGTTGTTTTTAATAGATCGTCGATAGTAGTGGTCAAAAAGGGAAATTTCCAGACAGGGCAGCAGCGTAAAATGAACATGAATTTGGGTGAAAAAAGACATAAACGTAAAATGTAGATAGCTACATGAGGGCTGATTTTAAATAACAAATCCGAAGAATTGCGAAACTGGTTTAGTTTTGAATTTATGGTTGGTGGAATGGCGTCTTCAAAAATTGGAGCACCGAGTAGGGTGAGGGATTCGCGATTAAGTAAAGTAATATTAGGCGTTACACGGTTAAAAAGACTTAAAATGTTACCTCGGCATTCATCTGTGAGTTTTTCTGAGATAAAAAGCTCACACTTGTCGAAGTTAAGAGATAGGCCAATCTCAGAGAACCTTTTTATAACATAATTTAGGTCATTGAAAGCTGAAGACGCCGATCCTCCTAGCGTTCCGTCATCCAGATACCATATATTTAAATCGGAAGTGAGGTGTGATATGATGGAATGGATGGCCAGGCTAAAAATGACAGGGCCGAGCGGGTCACCTTGCTGGCAACCAACGGAAGAGGAGATTTCCTTGTCACCGAACATTAATTTTGATGGGGTACCGTAGCATTGTAGTAAATAATTATTAATTTCGGGAAGTTCATTTTGAATTTCATCTAGAAGGGTGCCCCTGTCAATCGAATTAAATGCATTTTTGACATCTAGCTTTAATATAACTTCAAAGCTAGATTTATTTATGAATGTGCGGGTGGCATGCACTGCAGTTTCACACCCCCCTCTAACTCCAAAACCGAGTTGTTTCGGTTGAAATTTGTCGGTGAGACGGGTATGATACTCCCGGCAGCATATTTTAGAGGCTAAGCGGCGTAGTGAACTTCCCACTGCAATAGGACGAATACCACCGTCTTTTTTCTTTAGAGCAATTAAGTTAGCACCGTATAAAATGGGAGCAATTTCGCTGCAAATTTTGCCCTAACTATAACATTAGATTAATTAAACCAGTCAGCTCCTTGAGGAGGGATTCCCCGGCGTCACCCATTAGAGGGTCGGTAAGGTCTTGGAGGTGCTGCGGGGTCAAACCATCCAACCCTCCGGCAGAACCGTTGGGGAAGGATCGAATAGCTTGTAAAGTGGCAGCCTCAGTAACCTGTAGAGGCTGAAGGACGTTAGATGGCGGAAGGGGTAACGGATTTGTTGCGGTGGGAGTTGGGTGTTTATCTTTAAGAGCGGTAAATACGTCAGCAGTGCGCGGGGCCAAGGTGTCGCTAGAAAATAAAAGTTTTGTAGCACTTCTCACGTTGCCATCAGATATTTTAGTCTCGATCGCCCTGATCTTCGAGTAAGTGTTCGAATTACAACGTTCTGTGATTGGCTGCTCCAGGTCAGTTGGAAAACCCGGATGAAGAACGTTCTCTTTTATTATGGCGCATAAAGTACGATTTGATTTATCCCGTGGGATGTGGCAATTTTTGTAAGTGAAGGTAAGTAAAGCTTCCCACGCTGCAAAACTGTTACTCGACGTTACCTTAGATATACAATCCGATAAACATCGCGCTACAGCCGCCCGAGCTCCCTTCGGTATCCGTTTGGCTAGTCTGGTGCTCGCTTTTAGGGTGGCTAGGCGAGCGGATAGATCTGTTGAAGAAGTGGATATGCTGGGCCCCGTGACCCCAGACGGGCAGTTAAGCGAAGAGCTTGAGGGCAGTCTGTCAATGCGTGGGACATGTATCTTGCCGAGATGTATATTAAGTCCTTTCTTCCCTTTGTACACTTTCTGATCTTCGCAAATAGGGCATTCGTAAAACTGCGTCGATGCACAAGACATTGTTATAAAAAACAGAAAATTATAAATTTGTAAACATGTAAGAAAAAATTGATTATTTGTGACATGTTGCTGCCGGTGTCATACAAACTGACGGTTGCCTTGGCAAATCGTAGGCTTAGCAACGGCGGCGTCTCTGGCTTTTCCAGTTAAAATAGATTTGCTGGGTCTGTCTTGAATGTGTACTCGTGTACGGAACGATAATATTCTTTCGGAGAGTATAATTGCTGCAAGGATTTCTTTGTTGAGAGATTCGTTCTTTTTTAATACATTTTTATAATATTTTACGCCTCAACAGTCTTGACAGCGACGAGTCATGTTAAGTTACTTATTTGCCAAAAAGCAACGAAAAAAATGTTTATCGACTCTGCTTATACTTTATTGCGAAACGTTGTCAATGTTTGGATGATCGACTTGATCGTTCGTCCAATTAAGTATTACTTAGCGCCGGAGAAAAGGCAAAAAAAACGCAACAAAAGCAACGACGTATCTACTATTCAACCTTAAACGAAACAAAAGCTGGTCATGTGCGAGTCAGACTCGCGCACTGTGGGTTCCGTATAAACTACATTTACATAGTCGCTAGTCCCTACCTATGTCTACAGCTCATAGAGCCACTAAGTTTTATAAGTATATACGTTTCTGCAAAACTGTGGCCTGCCGCCATGGGGTGAATGAACCTAGCACGAAGGCTTTCACTGCAATGCCGTATATATTCGATCAGTTCCTTCTATTACGTGGTTTTAAATCGATTTTTCATAGCCATTAGTAGTTTCTTCGCTTAGTCCAGTGGTTCTGAACCTGGGGGTAATTAGGTACCCCTGTGGGAATAAATCGCCTGTTCTGCTGTGGGGGTAGTAGCAAAGAACCGAATAATTAAGACCTATCTATCTATCAGCCACAGCCGTCCGCTGCTGAACATAGGCCTCTCCCATAGCTCGCCACAAAGTGCGATCCCATGCAGACCGCATCCATTAACTCCCCGTCACCCTCACCAGGTCATCCATCTAGTTGGGGGCCGACCCACGCTGCGCTTTCCTATACGTGGTTGCCACTTTAAAACTTTGCTGCCCCAACGGCCATCTATTCTCCGGGCTACATGGCCTGCCCAACGCCACTTCAACCGTGCAATCTTGTGAGCAATGTCGGAACGGCTTAAGACCTAATCTCAATCTTTGTTTATCTTTTATCTACAGGGTGTAACCGACAGCGTACCGAAAACGAAAACTGTAGTTTTAGACCATAATCACGAACTGAAAACGAGTGTTCATTTTCTCGGAAAACTCAAGGATAAGATTTTCCAAAATAAATTATAAAACTCGACGCGCAATGTATTGCGTCCAATTCTCTCGGGTGCAGACGCGCGGGGAGGGGAGCACGCGGCAAGCATCGACCGGTCTGGGCGCTCCCCATTCCACTCACGCGTCAGCGCAAAACATACCGTTACGCCAATGCGCATCGAATGACATGAATGAATGCAACCACAAAAACAACGCAACCACAGATCACAACTAGTGTACTACCTAACACCAATAACAACTGACCGATAAATTAAAACAGTCTAACAAGATTTTCATTCAAGCAAGTAAAGCAAATAAAATGTGCGGGTAGGTAAACATTATTCATGCGTCCGACCGCAACCGACCGCGCCGTCCGGGCTGCGCGAGCGCAATGACTGGCCTGGCGGATCAATGACCGGCCAGTACCGCTATCTGCCCCACTCCACTCTCTGTGTTGTACCGTAAAGCTTACATAATGCTGTTTGTGATACATTGCGTGTTTTGCGGAAAATGCTATTTTCATGCGATTTTTCATGAAAAATTGTTACCGATAGAGTTCGATTAACGGAAAATTTGTGAATTATCTCAAAGAAATTTCCACGATTTTCCAGGCCAGAATAATGGTGTCGCGACGACTCGCGATTATATTCATACTTCTTTGACAACGTCTTGGCTTTCCACGTTACTGACTCTTCTTAGATTGTCTATGGTGAGATATTTTAATTTCTTATTTTTACTATTCAATTATTTTCTTTGACAAGGCAATTTAGTTTGTTTTTGGACCCTTTGAGTGCACATGCATATTAACTAAAGTATTTTGTGATTGCTCCAGTTCGCCTGCTCTATCAGTTAAGTTTGTGGCCTTGTGTTACTTATTGCCAATATAATTACACATTATTTGCAGTTTTATACGCATCGCCCAGTCAGGCGGATGCTTTCCCGGGCATGTGATAGCATTCGTTTTGACCGGGGACGCATTGGGAACGGGTAACTTATGTGGAGAGATATTCTCCTTACTTATCTATTTGTACCTAGTTGTACCTATTTATTTGACCGGAAGATTGACGAATCTGATGGTCCTTATATGCTGGCTTAACATGCTCCTCGTATCCCCTCAACGCTCTGTCGCAGTCGCAGTCGAGTGATTGAAGTTCGTAATGGATGAGATCAGGTCCAATCCTCGTAAATGGTGTATTCCTTGAGGACTGTGGAGAACTGACTTCATACTGTACCATATGTTTTAATATATTAACTGCAAGACGTTACACAGAGATAAATAGTCTGGTAATGTCAATTTTATGCTAAGATACAAGGCGCAAACAATACATGACAATGGAAGTCATGTATATACCTTTTCCAGAAAGGAGACGACAATCCTGTGAGAGGAGATTCCTGTGAGATGAAGGAACACAAATAATGATACTACACGGATGTGAGGATAGCAGCAGAGTGGAGCGAGCTTGTAAATTAGCAGGTATGAACTATTGCATTACATCTGACGCATTCCTATTCAACAAATAGGGTTGTTATTTCAGTAGCGAAGCGAGTTACAGGTTAGGTTAAATACTATGAACCCGGGCAATGTTAAATTAGTTTGTTGTCGCAGTAACCCCTCATGCTGTGGCGACAAATTCTGGTGAAGAACAGTGCTGGGATTCTGGTGGCACTTTGAGGGAAGTGTTGTTAGAATCACTGGCCGTAGTTTAGAATTCGGTATTGCGATTACTTGATAAATTATGGTATAATTTTCAGCCTAAATGTGTCAGATTGTGGTGTAATAGTTTTCATACAAATCTTTAGTAGCTAGATTGCCTAACCAAAATTATTGCGTATTTGAAAGTAAAGTGGTGAGTCAGACGTTTACTAAAGTATTACAATTCGTATTATACTCAAAATGAGATAATCAAAATCGATTATAGTTCGTGCGGACAAATCACGACGATTCGATAGTTGTGACGAATTCTAGAATGTACGGTGATACTTCAAATCGATACTTGATTTTAATAGATCGATTCGAGGTATGAATACGATGCGTCATATTCACATCATCGATTGTTTATTTGGATTATTTCAAACGAGTCAAATATGCTATGAACAACGATTTATGCACCGAGTATCGAAACATCGGCGATTTTATTTTATTCACTATATTTTACGTCTTACGATTATTATGCGATGAAGTCAACCACTTCGTCTATGCTATTTGAAAATAAATAAAGTGTTGTGTTTATTACCCATTTACCACCAAATAAATAACATTTATTGTTCGACGACAAATTTGATCGACTGACAATTCGATTGCAGCGTATAATCGAACACGCCGCAGTTGTACGCAGCCCTAATGTCACTTTTACCAGTTGTTGAAAAAATGGTTGTTTAACGCCGCCAAATTGTACCTTTCGAAATCTTTTATTCAGATATGGTGATAAATAGTGTTATTTGGTGTATATTCATTGTGATTACGATGAATAAATGTATAAAGTGATGTGTAAAAAGGGTGTTAATATCATTGACTTATTAAATCGTGAACATAAGGTGAGTATTTGTCGTACGAACCAAATATCAAAACAATCATGTTTATCAACATTTATGGGATATTTCTCTGATTTACTTTCTCGTTTTATATAAAATATGTGCTCTAACTATATTATACTCGATTCTATACCGATCATATCAAACTAGGTTATAAATTATCTTGTTAGTATCTGTTTATTCTGAAACAAACTCGCTACAATAATAGTCATAGGTGGGTGTACAATAAGGCGAGATTTCTACCGGATAATTCCTATGAAGTTATAAACCAGCAACAATATTTATGATTCTCATGAACTTCCATGACATCCATAAAACTTATGAATAATATTTAATACAGGTATGTCAAACCATAATCTCTAGTTTCCAAATTATATGAAAGAGAGAATTTTCATATAATTTATATTACAAATATTATTCCATTCTATAACAATTATAATGCAAGTACAGTCAGCAGCATATGAGACTTATAATTTATGAAATATTTTATTATTTTTGTTTTGACATTTAAACAATTTTTTCAACTTACAAATATAATGTAGGGATCTGTTAACAGTTTAAAGAGAACCTTTCTTTCTTTAAATATATGAAAACATTTTATTAATTAATTAAATAACTTACAAATAATTTTATACTTTTTGCTAGATTATTGATAATGTCAATAACTTAATAATGAACATTGCGACTTTAAATATCATGCATCAATGAATGTGTCAACTAGATACTTAAAATATTTTCAGAATTGAATAAACATGGAGGGAATTTTACTCAGTCGTCTTAATACCTTTGCGTCAAGCATTTTAGTACTGTCAAAGGAGGCAGAAACATTGTGTGTGAATCGTCCTTGGGATAATGAGAAGCGAGAACAGAGTGCGATTAATGCCTCAAAGCTACAATCAATGCTTAATCGCTTCAATGCTGATCTCTATCAATATTTTAATGTCAGTAGTACACCGAACGCGGACGAGATTTCAAACCTTACTACTTCTCAATTGCAAGGTGAAGAAATGTTAGCGGAACTTAACGTAACCATTCAAGCCGATAAGAACTCACAAGTGAAGGAGCCATCTACCTTCTCGGATAATCGCAGTAAACTGCCTGAATTGACTTTGCAGAAGTTCAAAGGAGACATTATGGGTTGGTTTCCATTTTGGGATCAATTTTATTCGAATATAGGTCAAAGAAACCTACGAGATGTGGACAAGCTTCTATACTTGAAGGCTTCTTTGGATGGAGAGGCAAAAAACATGATTGAAGGCTTGGAGACTACCAACGAGAACTACCAAATAGCGGTGGATACTTTAAAGGGAAGATATGGGAAGCGTGAACATGTCATAGATGCCCACTATGCCACTCTTTACAAAATAAAGCCAGCGGTTAGATTTGAGGATTGTCGAAAGACTCTAGATGAAATTGAGAAACATCTGCGTGTCTTACAATCTATGGGAGAAGATACATCTCATAATCACTTACGATTCTTGATTATGGAGAAATTTCCGGAAGATATACTGTATGAAATGAGATTAAAATCGGAATCTGAATCTATTGAAGCAATGAGGAAACAACTAAACATCATCATCACGGCAAAGGAAGATGCAAGAGGGTTTAATCACAAAAACGGATCCGAAGAAGTCCGATATACTACTGATGCTCTACATATTAGATCGATGAAGTCCAATAAACGGTTTAATAAAACAAAGCCCAAGTTTAAAAGAACGGAAAATCGTTTCAACAAAGTTGGATCCTTTTTCTCCACATTTGCAAGAACTCCATGGCCAATGAAAAGGAGATTCGAAGGTCATTGAAGAAAACCTATATCTCTTAGATTCAATTTTTGGATTGATTTTATCCGGGAAAACCGAGAACACGTCTCATAATGATGACTTGAACGTACTTACATACTTTCAATCTTCTTATGAAAACAAATGGACTAAGAGGTGGATCACTCTTGATAATATTAGCATACAACATTTATGGGATTTAGAATCAATCGGTATTATGGACTCTCCAAGTATGAACAGGGAGGAGGAAGCAATCAAAAACTTCAATGAAACTACGGAGATCAGAGACAACCGTTATTATGTCACTTGGCCTTGGAAAGAATATCCTCCTGATTTACCAACTAATTACAACTTAGCTTATGGTCGACTAATTGGTCTAATGAAGAGACTCGATACAGAAACTCTGTCAGCTTACAACAAAACGTTGAATGATCAAATTCAAAAGGGGATCATTGAGTTGGTACCTGAATCAGAACAGATTGATCATCCTATCCATTACCTACCTCATCACGGAGTCTTAGTACCAGGAAAAGCTCTTCGCATTGTATATGATGCATCCGCGAAAACAAAAGATACTAAAAGTCTAAACGAATGTTTATACTGTGGACCAAAAATGTTGGAAGACCTAACAGGACTGCTAATAAGGTTCCGATGTCATACCATAGGATTAACTGCTGATGTAGAAAAAGCTTTTCTTCAAATGGGTTTGAAAGAAAAGGACAGAGATGTCACTAGATTTTTATGGCTAAAAGATACTAATAAACCAGTTACTGTGGACAATCTTTTGCACTATAGATTCACTAGAGTTCCTTTTGGAGTAATTAGTTCGCCGTTTCTATTGAATGCAACCATCAGACATCTATTGCTGAATTCAAATTCAAAACATGCAAAAGATATAGCTAATGACATATATGTCGATAATCTTTTAACTGGTACAGATAGCATCGAAGAAGCAATGAACTTGTATAAGAATGTGAAACAAGTGTTTCAGCAAATTTCAATGAACATACGTGAATGGAGTTCTAACTCAAAGACATTTATGAAACAAATTCCAGACATTGGTGATGATAAAATAGTAAAAACTTTAGGATTAAACTGGAACTTAAAAGAAGATTCACTTCAACTGAGGGTGAAGAATAAAGAAAATCCATACACTAAAAGAGGAATATTGAAATCTGTTGCATCAATTTTTGATCCATGTGGATTTGCTGCACCTATAACTTTACCTGCCAAGATTCTTTTCCAATCTCTATGGAAAGAGAAGAAACTAAATTGGGACACAGCGTTACCAGAACAAACGTCAGTTCAATGGAAGAACATTTTAAAGGACTTTGATTTAATCAAAGAGATCTGTTTACCAAGAAACATATTGAACAACAAAGAAGTTCAACTACATTGTTTTACAGATTCTTCCACTAAGGCTTACGCTGCTGTAGTTTACCTAGTGCAAGACAACAATATACAATTTGTCATGGGAAAATCCAGATTGACACCTTTGAAGGATCTGGAGAATTTGAAGATTCCTCGTTTAGAACTACTAGGAGTTCTCATTGGAACCAGATTGATTCAATTCATCACGAAATACATCAAAGCAAACGTCACACAACTAACCTTGTGGTCAGATAGCCAAATTGCGATAAATTGGTGTCAAACTGATAAACTACTGGATACCTTTGTATCACGAAGGGTAGACGAAATAAAAAGAATTAAGTCATTGGTAATCAAATACATACCTTCGATATTTAATCCTGCAGATGTAGCGACAAGACCAATGAAAACCAGTGAAGATCTGAAACGATGGTTATATGGTCCGACATTTCTATCCATGAAGTCAATCAACTGGCCTACAGAACTAACTACGGACGCCATTCTTCTGGCGGGGGAGGTTCTTCCGAATACGTCAGAATTTGAGCTACATTCTGAAAAGGAAGACCAAGTTTCAAAGGAAAATAATACAGAAGATGCATGTATGGAAGAGTCTAATGAACTCTTACCTCAAGATAATCTTACAACACCTTCGACTATTCAAACAGGAACGAATTCGGAGATACAGGAAATAATAAAATTACAGAAACAGTTTTTTCCAGATGAATCAAAAGATAAAATAACTAATCTTACTAGAAATCTAGGATTGTTCAAAGATGTGGACGGTGTTATCCGGTGTGATGGTCGTTTAACACATTCAGATTTATCCTATGATGCTAAACATCCTATTCTCTTACCTAAGCAATGTGAGTTCACCAAGGAAATCATCATGAAGACACATATCGAGAACTATCATGTTGGTGTATCACATACCTTAAGCATAATAAGACATAAGTTCTGGATTCCTCAGGGACGAACTCAAGTACAAATAATCCTAAGCAAATGCCCACAATGTGTGAAGCATGGTGGCGGTCCATACGCTTTACCAGATACACCTGCTTTACCACCAGAAAGGGTGAAATATACTTCAGCATTCACTTACGTAGGAGTGGATTACTTCGGTCCAGTGTTAGTAAAATCAAACAAGGATCAAGAAAAACGTTGGATTTGTCTATTTACGTGCTTAGTAGTTCGAGCTATTCATCTCGAAGTTGTAAAAGACATGACAGCAGAGGAATGCTCTCTCGCATTTCGTCGATTTATAGCTTCCAGGGGTATTCCTACACTGATATTATCAGATAATGCACTTCAATTCAGATTGCTATCAGAGATACTAACAGTGAGAGAACTCACAGAAAAGGGGATTAGATGGAAATTGATACCTCAACTAGCGCCTTGGCACGGAGGTGTCTATGAACGACTTGTAGGAGTAGTGAAACATTGTCTCAAACGTTCCCTACAGAAACATCTTCTTAACGACAACGAGTTGCTAACTATCATCAAAGAAGTTGAAGCGATAGTCAATACTAGACCGCTAACCTATGTGTCATCTGAGTTGGATCACATACTGAAACCTGTTGATTTCCTAACACCAGGAAAATGCATTAACCTGCAGAACTTGGAAGATAACATAGCTACAGGAACAACATCTACCAAACAGCGACTCATAGAAGGATGGAAACGGGGAGAAATAATAATGAACGAGTACAAGGATATGTTCATAAATCAATACCTATTAAGCTTAAGAGAACGTAGCAGTCATTCACCCAATCAATCGAGAATAAAATCTCACAATGAACCTTGCATTGGTGATACAGTTCAAATCAAAAGTGATAGTAAAAATCGGGGAAATTGGAAAGTAGGTCGTATATGTGAATTACTGCGCAGTACAGACGGATTGTGTAGAGTCGCAAGAGTGAAAGTGGGAGACACAATATTTACAAGATCTATTGGACATTTATACCCACTCGAATTGGATAAGCCCTTGCATGAAGTTAACTCGTCGCATGGTTCTTTAGATACAAGTTCCGAAGTGGAGCATAATGTATCAGTACCATTACTTGAAGATTTACCTCAGCCATCAAAGGACATGGATGTTGAGACAGCTGATATTACTGACACAATTGACCTTTCGAGAGACGCACACACAATAGATATTTCGATGACAGAAAATACTGAAAAGGACAACGCAAACACAACATCTGAAGATGTCGTAATTGATGAAGTCGAATCTACATCTACACTACCTAGAAATGAGAAACTTAAGAGAGCTGCCGCAGTCCAGGCAATGGATAAAATCAAAGAATGGACTCAACACTTAATGACTACACTTACTATTCTTCATTAACTTGCCGCGGCGGGAGTGTCGCGACGACTCGCGATTATATTCATACTTCTTTGACAACGTCTTGGCTTTCCACGTTACTGACTCTTCTTAGATTGTCTATGGTGAGATATTTGAATTTCTTATTTTTACTATTCAATTATTTTCTTTGACAAGGCAATTTAGTTTGTTTTTGGACCCTTTGAGTGCACATGCATATTAACTAAAGTATTTTGTGATTGCTCCAGTTCGCCTGCTCTATCAGTTAAGTTTGTGGCCTTGTGTTACTTATTGCCAATATAATTACACATTATTTGCAGTTTTATACGCATCGCCCAGTCAGGCGGATGCTTTCCCGGGCATGTGATAGCATTCGTTTTGACCGGGGACGCATTGGGAACGGGTAACTTATGTGGAGAGATATTCTCCTTACTTATCTATTTGTACCTAGTTGTACCTATTTATTTGACCGGAAGATTGACGAATCTGATGGTCCTTATATGCTGGCTTAACATGCTCCTCGTATCCCCTCAACGCTCTGTCGCAGTCGCAGTCGAGTGATTGAAGTTCGTAATGGATGAGATCAGGTCCAATCCTCGTAAATGGTGTATTCCTTGAGGACTGTGGAGAACTGACTTCATACTGTACCATATGTTTTAATATATTAACTGCAAGACGTTACACAGAGATAAATAGTCTGGTAATGTCAATTTTATGCTAAGATACAAGGCGCAAACAATACATGACAATGGAAGTCATGTATATACCTTTTCCAGAAAGGAGACGACAATCCTGTGAGAGGAGATTCCTGTGAGATGAAGGAACACAAATAATGATACTACACGGATGTGAGGATAGCAGCAGAGTGGAGCGAGCTTGTAAATTAGCAGGTATGAACTATTGCATTACATCTGACGCATTCCTATTCAACAAATAGGGTTGTTATTTCAGTAGCGAAGCGAGTTACAGGTTAGGTTAAATACTATGAACCCGGGCAATGTTAAATTAGTTTGTTGTCGCAGTAACCCCTCATGCTGTGGCGACAAATGGTCTGAAGCCATGGTTTCAGTTTTCGGTACACCGTCGGTTACACCCTGTATAATCTTGCTCCAACTACCCAGAGCGGGTTAAACAGAAATATGTAGTAGGTTGACTGGTAAATAGAGAATGCCTTAAGGCAATGTAATTTTTTTTTGTATTGCAGAGTTTATATTAATAAAAAAAAAGATACAATATTTTAAGTTTTTTTTTAAGCAGGGTTGTTTAATGTGCTACATTTTGCTCACGGGTTTGCTCGCTTTGAAAAATATGCACTACGCTATAGGAAGTTAGGTTTTATATATCTATCTATCTATATACCTACATATAATAAAGCTGAAGAGGGTCGAAAGTCTGTACATGGAAAATATTCGAAAAAAAGTTGGCGGGGGATACTTAGAATCTCAACTCTCTCTCATCTCAACAGTTTTTAGAATTTTTGTCTGTTTATCTGTTTGTCTGTTTATTTGACCGCGCATCACGTTAAAATTGTTGAACGCATTTTGATGAAAACTTCATTAATCTGTCAAGAAAATCTGCAGCCATATAGTCTATAAAAAAAATACTAATAAAGAGCCACTACCACCCTATTAAGTCAAGTTTGCACCTGGACCTTAGCGCTACTAAGGAATGAGGTGCAAACTTTTTTCAAACGTGTGCTGCGACTATCGAGTACCCTGGAAAACTAACAGATGGCCCTGAAATTAATATGTTGTGACACGAGTAAGCTACTGAGGAAGGATTTAGCCAAATTAATTCTAAGTTTAGAAGAGGGGGTACGGATATCAATAAATTTAATTGAATAACCACTGCTATGTTGCTGCCTGGTGGCAAAACGGCTCGCACAACTTTCAAGATCCCAATAGATTTGGACAGCACGGAAAGTCCTGTCTGCGGGGTATCAAGAAACTGTGATAAAGCAAAACTGACACAGACCGATTTCCACGCGTGCGGAGGCACGGCCACAGCTAGTATATTATTATAATATAGATAGGTAGATGTATTTTAGAGTCAAATTCGTGTGCTAAGCCATGTTTGTTTTTACAAGGAGTCTCGTCGGAGACACGGTACAGAGCGGTCGCATCTGTGCAAGCCATCCCGAACGATCCAAAAACGCCACTTAAATCTTTGAGCCAAAACAATAGCCCCACGCGAAACAATAGTCCGGCCATCTGTTCGTTGCAACCCCGTCATAAAGTTCAAAATTCTCACCGCGCTTTCGACGTAAAACTTGAAAGATTAGTTTAAACTAACTCCATCGCGTTCCTTAATATCTCCCAAAACATCGGTTAATACATAGTGCAGTGCGTCTAGATAACAAATAGCCTAAGTAGTGAGTGTAAACCTAGTGCTGGAGGCAGAAACAGCCGAGGAAAGTACAACATACAAGGGTAACCACGCCGCGCGCTGCCTCAATTACTGACGACACAGCGGCCCAAGCAGAACTCGGTGAGCTCTTTCCATTATCACTGCTTACTTATTGTCAATTCGAAACTAAACCGTTAAATACGTTACATATCCGAGTTGAAAAGCTATAAAGATCAGTTCAGATAAGTACGTGCCTAGTCGACAGACCTCGTCAGGTCCTCGGCAAATTACACGTCTTACATTCCACCGACCTTTTTAAAACCGCCACACTCAGGTTCTATACCTCTACGAAGGATCTGTAATCTAGATGCACTGATCAACTCTAAAAAATGCCCAGACCCTACCTAATAAACAAACAAAGATTATTAAAAGCTGACCTTTGCATATAAACTTTACTTAACTAATAATTACATCGCTAAACCACAAACCAATAGAGTCCTATACCTTTTCTTTTATTAAATAGACCGACGAGCATACATACATAAATAACCTCCAAGAACGAACAGCTACAGTCGAGTCCGAGGCCAAAACAACGGGGTCAAGAATTCTAATCCAAAAACGCGGTCACTTTGCTTCGCAAACACCTGGTTAAAGCAAAATCTCACGGCTCATTGATTTGCGAATCTAAACTTAACATAAACTATTACCTATTACCACGCGCCCAACACATTTCCTAAAATACATACACACATAACACCACTTCCAACGCAATTCACAGAATCTTGATACATAATCAAACAAACATATTTTTTGCTACAACCCACTCACAGCAAACCACATGGTCAGTCCGGCAAACACCCAATTTTATTGCCAACCAAAGCAGCTCAACACAAAAAAAAAACCCTTGTTAGAGCACTACGCAACAGATCATTTTTTATTTAAAGCGCACCACTTCTTCGAACGAAGCCGCATCTGGCAGCCACAAGTCACCAAAGAGAGCCTGCCAAGCCATATAACAATAGTAATTAAGTAGTAGAAAGTTGACGCAAGTTTGAAAGACTGTCCATCGATCACAATAGATAACGACCTAAGTCACCGGAGCACAAAACAACACAGTCGGTGTGCATTAAAGCAAACACCACACCATATAACAAAAATTAAAATACCTAGCAACACACACAAACACCCCCGACAACACCACCCACTAATAACCTAGACTTTAAGCTCTCCCCACAGCGCGCTTTTAGATTGCACAGGACACGACAACAATCTAGAAGCATGGAAAGCAAGACGGCAATAAAGAAAATACCCGGAGATGGTAATTGTCTTTTTCGAGCTATCGCCCACCAAATCAACGACTTATTTGGATTAACGTTTGATCATCAAGCAATCCGCAGAGACCTCGCACGTTATGCCGATGAAAACCAACACGACCAAACAATGCGAAATGCGATCATAAGGAATATTGATGTCAATAAGCCAGACCAAAATGAACAAATTAAGAAATATTTGATTTCGCAATACCAAGATGGGGTGTGGGGAGGAGCCGATATACTTATATCCGCAGCAGAATACTACGGCATCAATGTAAAAGTATTTCAAGCCACCCCACTAAAAGAAATAATACACTTTACCCCTAAAACACCCAGTGACGCGGTAGGCACCATAGGCCTGGTCTACAGTCACAATCACTACGATTGTTTTGAAAACTGTACAAAACCCCTCCCCTATAAAAGATTTTTTATATCTTTTTAATTAATAATAATATGGTTTCTCCTTCTTTAATGGCCAAGGCGTGATCTTCTAGTGGTTAGGACCCCTTATATACGTTATGCATAGTAACCCAGATTCTTTAAGTTGACTAAGAGATAGCTTAAGTCCATTTACATATAATGGGTAATGGAGTTAGAAAGATTAGGGTTTTGTGAACTAAATAATTAGCCTGAGATGAGTGATATCTTCCCGTCAACTACCAACCAATCGACTGTAATTAGTTATTAAATCCTACAACCTCCTTACTTATTCTACTACATAAACAGGTCCTTAAAGCAGTAGAGTGATTGATAGTGGGATTAAGAACACTTAGTTAGCTTAAGATGTAGGGCTTCTAAAATTAAAGGAATAGGATTACAGTGAAACAAATGATAGGTTAATAAAGCATGTATATTGAATCTTTGTATGATTGTATTAAGATTTAAAGTGTTTTATTTTTGCCCGTCAGGCCTGATTTGTAATTTAATTATTTTGTGCCAGCAGGGCTTTTATTAGTTTATTTTATTTAACTTTACCAACGGTTCACTATAAGGCTTACTGTAATGGGAAGAACCGTCAAGAAACCCATCAGACTGCCTTAATACAAATTATATTTTGAACAATTAAGCAAGTGAATTATTACAAATATGAATAGCCATCATAGGCTCTGCCTATACCTATACAACTAGCTTAACTTATCTCTAACCATGAAATGCATTTCACGAAGAGTACTATAGTAACCTTTCAGTGTATTTTGTCATGTAGTCTTTCATTAATATCATAAAAATACTTCTTCCTAGCCCCATACATAATGACACGCCAATGCCTTAATATAGGCAGAGGAGGAAAGTTCACTTTTAAGAGACTCCATATAGCAACAATAGCCTTTAAGTTAAGGTCCAATTGAAGTCCTGTGGAATATGCTATTAAGCCCCTAAAACCGAACCGCTTATACGGAACGATTGCTGTGTTAAAGCGCTCTTCACATATTATATTTAGGGGAAGCGCCTTGGCCCAATTCCATCGTCCACAGGTCTAACTTTCATATGGATGTACAAGTATTAAAAGCATAGAGTCCCTTAAAGAGTTAATTTTAATAGTTTTATTTCACAGTAATTCCCTATGATCCTGCCAGACTCCGAGAATGTAATAAATTTAGAGACTCCACATAGCAACACAAGGCTTTTAGTATTTAAGTTAAAGTCCATTTGAAGTTCTGTGGTATTTGGAATTAAGCTCCTAAAATCGAACTGCTTAAACAGATCAATTACTGTGTTAAGACGTTTATTGTGTACGCCTAGCCCAATTCCAATGACCACAGTCTAAACTTTCATATGGATGTTTATGTATTAAAGCATAGAGTCCCTAAAGAGTTAATTTTAATAGTTTTATTTCTCAGCAATTCCCTAAGATCCTGCCAGACTCCGAGAGACTCCACTAAGTCCATAAGACTGATCTAATTCAAAACCAGTTGAAGTGACCTGAAGTTAAATGTGATCAGAGGTTTGTGTTAACAGCGTTTTCGACGAAGTAGGGTAGTTGTAATTTGCGCTGCGGATTCTGACCACATCTACACAAACAGATGCCTTCTTTTGGTTATTTATGTATTAAACAGGTAGCGTAGAGTCTCCCTAATGAATTGATTTTAATAGTATTTTGTCGCTGCAAATTCCCAAGATCCCGCCAGGTTCCACTAGTTTAATAATTAGCAGAAACTCCACATGGTCCATCTGACCTAAAATATTTAGCTCTAATCCAGTTGTAGATACTTGGAATTAAATGCATTCAGGGGTTGTGTTAATAGCGCCTTTTGACGAAGTAGTTGTGGAATTGCACTATGAAACCTGATTGCATTAATCCCGAGCTGAAATCTATCTCTGGCTGTTTTACTATTAAATAAAGCATGGAGTTTCTGACCTATCAGCAATTAAAAGTCTACTTAGTTAGCGTGCGTGGCTATTGGAGTGTCATTATTGCAGTAGTCCTACTGCTAAGGTCAGGTGAAAGTTGAATTCCAAATAATCAAAGTTATCCCTTGGGTAGGGTTGAAATAGTCCTAAAAGGTTACTTCGACCACTGGATGAAAGTTATGTACATATTAAAATCCCAATACTCAAACTCGATGACATAAATATTAGTAGTCTACATTTAAACAATCTATGTACATAACTTTGCTCCGACATATGACTAAGTTAAAATACATAAACGACACATCAGCTGGTATTTCTTAAGCTATGAAATGATCACATAAATCCCATACGCAACTCGGGAATGGACACACAGGAGAACAAGGTACGTTAGTAAAATATTAACCGAAATAAGCTCATGAGAGATATCAGTCTGTATCCAATTCCGTCCCCACAACTAAACATAGAAATTTCAACAATAAATTCCGAAACAAATATTATCAATTAGCAGTCTGTTTAAACCTAATCTTTGTGACGAACTCTGAATTAAACACAGTCTGATATGAACACATAAAACAAAATGAACATTTATAAAAGGCACAACACAATACAAAAGAAATAAAATGCATTAGTAAACAGTTCGCAAAGCACGACAAGGCAATGGAAATTATAATCTCCCGGCTTCTAGTTAATTTGTAAACTATGTCCAGACTAATATATTTCCTTATGCAAGAAATATATCTGTCTTCCTGCAAGGATTTTAAATAAATTTAAGCTTTCGTTAACACCGCGGGGATCAGGCTTAAACTTATTAGAAGAGAAAGGTAGAGAAAAGAGGAGAATAAGCTTTCGTTAACACCGCGGGGATCAGGCTTATTCCCTTTAAAAGAGAAAGGTAGAGTTTAGGCTTTCGTTAACACCGCTTTGGATCAGGCCTAAACTCTTAGAAGACTTACCCGGGGTTCCTGGAGAGGGTTCCTGTTCTGTTCACTGCTGAAGACTGAATGAATCTCCCATCCCAATGTATGGCTTTTTATACCCATTTCCTAACTTTTTAAAAATTGAATCTACGTGGCTATTTCCTGATTTTCGCGGGAATTCACTTCCACGTAAGCAAAACAGTCTCAAACCAATTTAAAACCGCCGACTTAATATATTCCAATTTGATTGACTAGAACTTTAAATTATAAATCTTATACCCATAAATGAAGCTTAAATCAGGGTATATTTTATGATTAATATTACATTCTAAATCTAATCTTTAATATTTTCCATTGAAATAAAATGTTTGAGATACCTTTTATATCACCGAAATTCTATATTCCATAGACTATCTCAGATATTGTTTATGTGCGCTAAACTCTGCTTTGCTTTATGATTTTTGCCCAATGTTTTCCTTCAATATTTGCAGTCAATCCTCCATACTTTAAAAATATTTCTTATTCTCAACAACCACATTCATTTAATAATTACTAGCATTAATTGTACTCTCTATTAAAATTGTTTATCTAATTTAAATTTTACTTAATTCTGTCAGTACGACAATCATTATGCTCAATATATTGCTAAATCCTGGCTACCCCGAATTGACCCATAGATTATAGAATATTAAAAAGATACTAATGTAAACAAAAGTAAAGAAATCTCTTGTGTTATTTTTAATAGGATTTCAATATATCTAACCTTGTTTGGATAATTGCAAATAAAATATTTGCCCGGTAAGTAAATACTAAAACCCTTTTCTACGGCTCAGCCTAAACATTTTCCAATAGTTACCTTGGATAACCTATCTACCGTACCTAAACAAAACTAATCATTGGTTCTCCTATATTTCTTACATCTCTGCTTTTACAAGTAATAACTAGATGCTATCTTGTTACGTATTTATATGATCCTGTGATACAATTAATGATGCCTTAATAGACAAGCTCTAATCCATATGTTGTTTACTTTTCAGTATTAAGCAATGAATATGAAGAACGCTTTTACAACATTATATGAAATGAGTCGCCGACAAAGGAAATTATCCAAGATCCATTCATAAGAATCACAATTCCTGTGCTGCCGGCCAATAAAGCCAAGAAGGCTTCCTATATAACGTGTGTTTAAATTCGGAAGATCAAGAGTTGCAGCTAAATGAAAAATGAGATATTTATTACAAAACATAACCTTACTTTGAACAAGAAGTGGATTTCTGACCATAAACTTTAGAGTTTAATACAAAATGGAGTCTGTCTCAAGCTTTGAGTATTCCGATGACGATTTTTATGAAGCAGCTTCAGGATGAGAATGTTGACGAGGTGCTGGGTTTGGTACAGCTCTGCCCCCTGCGTATTGAAATTTTGCATAGGTCTATGCAAAATTACAAACGCAAACTCTAGATTGAAATACCTAGATCCCCCCCCACGCTACAGTAAAACTCCTCTCGAATAGCACCATCTTCATTTAGTTCATTCCCCCTTTTTTATTTTTTCTCAATTTTCACATTCTCTCTTAGTGCACTTGTTCTCCCTCCCATGCTCTCCTGTCTCGTTCACTTGCCTAGATTCCCCTATAAGTACGTAGTATTAAGACTTACCCCAGGTTGATATTATATTAAAACCTTTTACAAGAATTGCAAATTATTTAACTGCTATAACTGCTGCATCAAATGAAAAAACTCCTAAACCCAATATGAACATTCAACAATACAAGTAATAAAAAAAAGTTTCCAAGAGTGATAAGGATTCGGGTCGGTTGACGCGAAGAGGGAACCCCGATAAACAGTATAAAGTACGTATGCTGAGATAGTGTTACACTATAGAAGGAGTTATCTAATTAAAGGATTAATATTCATTAACAGAAGCGTTAGTGAGCTAAGTACACTTCAAAAGATACAAACAAAGTGTGCCTCAGAAATGCACCAGAACGGGGTAATCCCTACTACTGATTTGTGAGTTCCGAAGTCCGTCCCTCTCCATACACGTGAAGGCGAGAGCGATGCACATAAATTCCCTAACTGATCGAAATCGAGAACACATATATCAATGAACCCCAATAAATCAAGATATTTTTTTTTTTTTTTTAACGACATTATGTAATAATGCATGAGCAGCGTACAGAGTCATCTATCGCGTAGCTGGGTAAATACTTTATATACAACCAAGATATGGTTGTTTTTAACTCTAACAATAACTAGGCCATTACACATCGTGAAACACATTGCAATTATTTTTTTTCTCTTATCAGAAGCTTGATATAAGCATGTAAAGCTCGATACTAGTGCCATCTAGGACTCAGCGTATTAACTACAAAATCAATATAGTTTTCTGATATCTTAACTTCGTTAAGTTTTTTACAAGCAATATTACTCAAGGTATATGCAAGCGTTATAAAGCGCGTTGTCTTATATTTTTAACGCATTCTAATAAATGATTATAAACAATGAAAGCAAACACTAGCGCCATCTAGAATAGATGCTGAGTATTAACTATGCAGAACTTACTAAAATGTTGCCTATAACAAAAATAAATTCAATTAGAGTAGAATTTACAAAAGAACCTCCACTAATAAAAGGAACCCTTAACTCCACCCAAAAAAAAACCCTATTCGTAAACAAAACTACAATTAAATTCCGTTTTACTATATCTACTAACAAGTAATCCACTTAATCGCAACGTTAAAAGGAGACAAACAAATGAGTGCAGATTTCTATAAATCTGAACAAAGCTAAATGATAATGTTATTTATAACAAATATAACTAAACAATAATAGTACATGACCCTTATTGCAAGTCTAAATAGTTATTCAGAGTTTAATCAATTTCAAGCCTGATCTGGTCAGATTGTTCGTATCGTTCATTGATTTAAACAACCTAACCAGAAATATATATGCAGATTAGGGAATAAAGTGTCGATAAATTCGATTTGATTACCATGAAATATATAATCGTAAGATTTGACCAACAATATCTCTTTGCTACAATTAGTAATCAAACAAACATCAACAGGGTACTGTCAAATGTTTGTTCAAGCCCAAACTATAAGAATATCCTGAATGTTCTGATAAAATGATTCAATCGTTCAGCTAAAATGACCAAATTGCAAAACCGATCTGATAAGATTATTTGAATCATCCAATATGTCAAATTCTATCTAATCTAGCCAGCTATGACTGTGAACCCATATTTTCGCGTATGGTCACTCTGCTTTGACTGTCAAACAAACGAAGTCAAATATTGTCATTGTCATATTGTCAATGTCAAACTACAAAATCTTCTTAACTGTTCCATTACGTTTATTATAAATGGCTAAAAATCGACATAATGCCACCATGAACAACAGATTAAACTAAAAGAACAACTGGCAGTCCGGCACATTGTAATTGGATGCGCGACTCAGCACTCCATAAACCAAGCAACTTGCCGAAAAACATGCCACTGATTAAACTACGCAAGAATCACACTGGTAAGTACTTTCTATTTTATCTTATTTACAACCTGTAAAATGCTAATGTTATGTAACCGAACTGACCCCCTTTTTTTTCAAAATCGCCCTAGTTCTAACTGTATAGAAAAGACAAATAACAAAAATCGAAATCATGACGAAGGTAAAATTTCGAATTTAAATGTAATCCAA
Source organism: Apotomis capreana (assembly GCA_947623375.1). Taxonomy (NCBI): domain Eukaryota; kingdom Metazoa; phylum Arthropoda; class Insecta; order Lepidoptera; family Tortricidae; genus Apotomis; species Apotomis capreana. Next base: position 28,181,069 of record OX392499.1, on the reverse strand, counting down.
AGAAACTTCCTTCCTATAACCTTGTTCTAAGCTATGATTTTGTTTATATAACTATACAAGCGTCGAATATTCTATCTATGAAGTATTTAAATCTCAACAATACTTATATACATTTTTCTTTTTCAGTATATAGCCATGATGTCTCAAAATAAAATGATCAGTGACCGCTGCAGAAGCCTATGAAAATCAAGAGAAGATCCAAAGATACAAATTTCACTTACAATTTTCATAAAATAAGTTATCCAGTGCTGTGGCTCCCCTGACAATCCATGTACATGCAGTGCTCGCTCGGTGCAGTCACACACGAAGAGCTGCTTCGGCTCCAATAACTCCATGAGTTGAATAAATGAACATCAAACTCTTACCTTTATTGTAGTAAAAGTTATCTGCGTTTCTCACAATATTGTTGCCATGATGGGTGCGCTCCCACTACCTGGTTGTTGTAGGCCTCGGCCGCTGTCTTATGAAAAATGTAAAAGGTTAATTAAAGGATTTGTAAATGGTGTTTATTTTTATTAAAAGCTATGTGTATACATAAAAAAGGACAGTGTTAATAGTACAATATGAAATGTTGACCCGACATTTTACTATATACTGTACCCAAAATCTGCCTTCCACAAGAGCTCATCATTTCAGCATGAAGCTTAACTGCACATTGTTGGCCCTGTATAGGTCCGCGGCGCTGGATATACATCATCTGTTGACAACGACCTCCTCGTTCATCCTATTAATTTGATGAAGCCAAAGTTTGTATATTCCAGTGGTATACCAAAATAGCCTCTCTAAGTTGCTAGTCCCTCTGCCCCCCGTATATTAATCTCATTACCCCATCATTATTTTATATTAGGTATCTAATTCTATTCTAATCAAAATCTTATCAAGAAAATCGCCTGCATAAGTGGCGCCATCTGCAGGAATATTTGATAACTACTGATAAGGTATGTTAGGGCTGCGCAAGTTTGAAAAGGTATTGTATCGATAGTTATTGAACCCAATGTTACTAGGCGTTTATTCTTCTTGGTCGTGCCCTCTTGGCATTGGTCCTGGGTAGCCTTTTCTACTGCTTCTGTCATTTTATGTTCCCATGTAGCGTTATGCGTTAATTATGCTGTAACTTGCCTCTTGATTCGATGAAATCCATCACGTTGATGATCGCCCAATTGATCTTTTTGTCCAAATAACTGGTGATGATTCTGAAGATCTTGACAATTAACATTTATTTCCGAGTAAATTTTTATTTCTTGTTAAAGCACGTATTACACACACACATTTATAGACACATTGTAGTTGCAGACAACTCTCTTGAGATTGGATGTAAATGAACCCTGTGGCTGTCACTAATGTCACATCACAAACACATACACCCGATACGTTCTAGACACTAACACTCGCGTTAAAAAATGAATTAAATAATTGCTTCATACTATAGTATGTGCAAAATTTTGAACCTCCGCATGACAGTGTTAATTGGTAATTTCTAGCAAATCTGATCTGATAATTTGAAGTTAAATATCGATGAACAAACTAAACCCCAATGACAAAATTTATTATCTGTTCACAAATTCCGCCGTATATCGATATTTCTCACAAAATAGTATCGACCAGTACAACACTATTTTGACCCTGAGAACCTTGACAAATTCAATAATGGTGATATGTTATCTCTTTTAATTCTGTACTATACTTTGAAATTTAAATATCTACATTTAATTAATCCTATTAATCTACTGTTGACATTTTATTCATTTACATGAGTGTTTGTTTGTGCCGGCCGGTACTATCGTGCTGTGAAAACATTATACATAACAAATAACCATGTGGAGTTGTGTTTATAACATGTTTTGAAGTTAAGACTATAAGTGGATAGTTAATCGTTAAACAATATGTGAATAGAATAAGAGTTTCAATTATTATTCCTATCGTAAGGTGTATGGATGATAGAACAAAGTTTATGACATCAAACTAACCTACAAATTGTTGTGACTTGGTGACAATCCTCATATTTATATTGACTAAACCCGGAGCCTATAATGTACAAGGTAAGCACTTTTCTCCTTTTATTTCGTTATAGACTAACATTCTGGTTACAAACATTTATTTTATGCAAAAGAAATATTACATTTTGCTTTATGAATATTTCACTATAAAAACAATTATAGTCGCTATTCGTGAGCATCTAAAACCTAGTTGTTACTAATGTAACTAAATAATAAGCTTGACAACCTATAAGTAAACAGATTACAACTATGTATGAATAAATCACTAACAGACAATAAAGACATGTTGTTTTTACATTGGAATACAAGGAGTACCCACTTGGTTTTATTTTTAGATTTAGTTTTACTGTGAATTTATAATACTCACATTGTACATAATATTATTTATTGCCCCAGGAGAAGTAATATCAATACATTATATAACATTGAAGGCAAATTAGAATTTTATTGTCACTGCCTACTAGTTCTAAAATGTTAAATGAAATATTGAAAAGTGATAATTTAACTGTAAAGTGTCTGTTGATACTTGATGTATAGAAAGAAAATGGACAAAAATAGTGTAAACAATATACTTGTTAACAACTAATTTGTCTTGGCTTTGGACATAACCCATATAAAATGATTATTTATTCACATTTGCCTTTTATTTTTCAGATTCGAATGGTGAGAGAAAATATAACAAACAACAATTACACATTCAATACATGTCAAGATTTTTCTCTCAAGAACTATTCATGGTAAGTCAAATTTAATTAGAACTACTAATAACAATGTTGATATATAGTTAAGCTTATGTACACATATTGATATATAAATAAAGAGTTCCTGTCTGCCCCCTAACTTCATGACAAATGATAATTGCTAAACAAAATTTAATATTCTCCCTTCTGTTTACAGCGAGAACCGAGATGGAAGATAAGAACTTTAAAATTTGAAAAGGAGATTTCCAACAGGTAAATATTTTAACTTATTTAACCTATTTTCACCAATATCTTTGTGTCTGTCTTGTCTGTCTGTGATAGATTTTACTCAAAAATAATTTTTCCTTTTGAACAGTAGTTTTAAATTTTTGCATTAATACATTGAAAATATATAACAACTGATCTGATGAAGTTGTTTTTGTTTATCAATTGTTTTTTTTTTTCAATAATTATTATTAGCTAAATTTTTAATCCCTAGAAATACATTTAATGAACTTGTTTGCATTATATAAGACTGCCCCCCAAATCTTAATCTTTTTCCCACATATGGAATTATATACATGATCTGCCCCCCATGTGATCAACCCTTTGACCGCCAAGCTGATGATAGGTGTCAATGTTGATATATTACAACTAAAACCACCATGAACTTCAAAAGTTCCCCGTTAACTTTCCCTGTGATATTTTGTGTGATAGTGAACAACCCCACTACCTGGCGTACAAAAGGCTGATCTGAAAGCAATGTTGAAAAATAGTTTTCATAATTATAAAAGGTATCTATTATAGTGAACCAGTACTTCAAAGCGTATAATAAAAGTATTATCACAAAGTTTACACCTTGATTTTATTTTTTTCAGCGGAAGATAAATCCGGAGCCAAGCGGGACTACACTGGAAGTTTGAAAATTAAACAATTCCTGCGAAGCTATGAAGAACCAGTCACTAGTCAACTAAATAGCTTTTAAACCTAGATTAAGCAATGCATACATTAGTGGAAAAATTATAACAAAATTTTACTTATATGGACTTAAGCTATTCTCTCAGAAAACCTCCATTTTCACGAACAGCAAACTGTGACCTAAAAAAAAGGTCACTTAGAAACCATATTGTTTCCCCCTGCCCCTGATAAATACCCCTAATTTATTCTGGTCACGGTACTCTTAAACTGTACAAAACCCCTCCCCTATAAAAGATTTTTTATATCTTTTTAATTAATAATAATATGGTTTCTCCTTCTTTAATGGCCAAGGCGTGATCTTCTAGTGGTTAGGACCCCTTATATACGTTATGCATAGTAACCCAGATTCTTTAAGTTGACTAAGAGATAGCTTAAGTCCATTTACATATAATGGGTAATGGAGTTAGAAAGATTAGGGTTTTGTGAACTAAATAATTAGCCTGAGATGAGTGATATCTTCCCGTCAACTACCAACCAATCGACTGTAATTAGTTATTAAATCCTACAACCTCCTTACTTATTCTACTACATAAACAGGTCCTTAAAGCAGTAGAGTGATTGATAGTGGGATTAAGAACACTTAGTTAGCTTAAGATGTAGGGCTTCTAAAATTAAAGGAATAGGATTACAGTGAAACAAATGATAGGTTAATAAAGCATGTATATTGAATCTTTGTATGATTGTATTAAGATTTAAAGTGTTTTATTTTTGCCCGTCAGGCCTGATTTGTAATTTAATTATTTTGTGCCAGCAGGGCTTTTATTAGTTTATTTTATTTAACTTTACCAACGGTTCACTATAAGGCTTACTGTAATGGGAAGAACCGTCAAGAAACCCATCAGACTGCCTTAATACAAATTATATTTTGAACAATTAAGCAAGTGAATTATTACAAATATGAATAGCCATCATAGGCTCTGCCTATACCTATACAACTAGCTTAACTTATCTCTAACCATGAAATGCATTTCACGAAGAGTACTATAGTAACCTTTCAGTGTATTTTGTCATGTAGTCTTTCATTAATATCATAAAAATACTTCTTCCTAGCCCCATACATAATGACACGCCAATGCCTTAATATAGGCAGAGGAGGAAAGTTCACTTTTAAGAGACTCCATATAGCAACAATAGCCTTTAAGTTAAGGTCCAATTGAAGTCCTGTGGAATATGCTATTAAGCCCCTAAAACCGAACCGCTTATACGGAACGATTGCTGTGTTAAAGCGCTCTTCACATATTATATTTAGGGGAAGCGCCTTGGCCCAATTCCATCGTCCACAGGTCTAACTTTCATATGGATGTACAAGTATTAAAAGCATAGAGTCCCTTAAAGAGTTAATTTTAATAGTTTTATTTCACAGTAATTCCCTATGATCCTGCCAGACTCCGAGAATGTAATAAATTTAGAGACTCCACATAGCAACACAAGGCTTTTAGTATTTAAGTTAAAGTCCATTTGAAGTTCTGTGGTATTTGGAATTAAGCTCCTAAAATCGAACTGCTTAAACAGATCAATTACTGTGTTAAGACGTTTATTGTGTACGCCTAGCCCAATTCCAATGACCACAGTCTAAACTTTCATATGGATGTTTATGTATTAAAGCATAGAGTCCCTAAAGAGTTAATTTTAATAGTTTTATTTCTCAGCAATTCCCTAAGATCCTGCCAGACTCCGAGAGACTCCACTAAGTCCATAAGACTGATCTAATTCAAAACCAGTTGAAGTGACCTGAAGTTAAATGTGATCAGAGGTTTGTGTTAACAGCGTTTTCGACGAAGTAGGGTAGTTGTAATTTGCGCTGCGGATTCTGACCACATCTACACAAACAGATGCCTTCTTTTGGTTATTTATGTATTAAACAGGTAGCGTAGAGTCTCCCTAATGAATTGATTTTAATAGTATTTTGTCGCTGCAAATTCCCAAGATCCCGCCAGGTTCCACTAGTTTAATAATTAGCAGAAACTCCACATGGTCCATCTGACCTAAAATATTTAGCTCTAATCCAGTTGTAGATACTTGGAATTAAATGCATTCAGGGGTTGTGTTAATAGCGCCTTTTGACGAAGTAGTTGTGGAATTGCACTATGAAACCTGATTGCATTAATCCCGAGCTGAAATCTATCTCTGGCTGTTTTACTATTAAATAAAGCATGGAGTTTCTGACCTATCAGCAATTAAAAGTCTACTTAGTTAGCGTGCGTGGCTATTGGAGTGTCATTATTGCAGTAGTCCTACTGCTAAGGTCAGGTGAAAGTTGAATTCCAAATAATCAAAGTTATCCCTTGGGTAGGGTTGAAATAGTCCTAAAAGGTTACTTCGACCACTGGATGAAAGTTATGTACATATTAAAATCCCAATACTCAAACTCGATGACATAAATATTAGTAGTCTACATTTAAACAATCTATGTACATAACTTTGCTCCGACATATGACTAAGTTAAAATACATAAACGACACATCAGCTGGTATTTCTTAAGCTATGAAATGATCACATAAATCCCATACGCAACTCGGGAATGGACACACAGGAGAACAAGGTACGTTAGTAAAATATTAACCGAAATAAGCTCATGAGAGATATCAGTCTGTATCCAATTCCGTCCCCACAACTAAACATAGAAATTTCAACAATAAATTCCGAAACAAATATTATCAATTAGCAGTCTGTTTAAACCTAATCTTTGTGACGAACTCTGAATTAAACACAGTCTGATATGAACACATAAAACAAAATGAACATTTATAAAAGGCACAACACAATACAAAAGAAATAAAATGCATTAGTAAACAGTTCGCAAAGCACGACAAGGCAATGGAAATTATAATCTCCCGGCTTCTAGTTAATTTGTAAACTATGTCCAGACTAATATATTTCCTTATGCAAGAAATATATCTGTCTTCCTGCAAGGATTTTAAATAAATTTAAGCTTTCGTTAACACCGCGGGGATCAGGCTTAAACTTATTAGAAGAGAAAGGTAGAGAAAAGAGGAGAATAAGCTTTCGTTAACACCGCGGGGATCAGGCTTATTCCCTTTAAAAGAGAAAGGTAGAGTTTAGGCTTTCGTTAACACCGCTTTGGATCAGGCCTAAACTCTTAGAAGACTTACCCGGGGTTCCTGGAGAGGGTTCCTGTTCTGTTCACTGCTGAAGACTGAATGAATCTCCCATCCCAATGTATGGCTTTTTATACCCATTTCCTAACTTTTTAAAAATTGAATCTACGTGGCTATTTCCTGATTTTCGCGGGAATTCACTTCCACGTAAGCAAAACAGTCTCAAACCAATTTAAAACCGCCGACTTAATATATTCCAATTTGATTGACTAGAACTTTAAATTATAAATCTTATACCCATAAATGAAGCTTAAATCAGGGTATATTTTATGATTAATATTACATTCTAAATCTAATCTTTAATATTTTCCATTGAAATAAAATGTTTGAGATACCTTTTATATCACCGAAATTCTATATTCCATAGACTATCTCAGATATTGTTTATGTGCGCTAAACTCTGCTTTGCTTTATGATTTTTGCCCAATGTTTTCCTTCAATATTTGCAGTCAATCCTCCATACTTTAAAAATATTTCTTATTCTCAACAACCACATTCATTTAATAATTACTAGCATTAATTGTACTCTCTATTAAAATTGTTTATCTAATTTAAATTTTACTTAATTCTGTCAGTACGACAATCATTATGCTCAATATATTGCTAAATCCTGGCTACCCCGAATTGACCCATAGATTATAGAATATTAAAAAGATACTAATGTAAACAAAAGTAAAGAAATCTCTTGTGTTATTTTTAATAGGATTTCAATATATCTAACCTTGTTTGGATAATTGCAAATAAAATATTTGCCCGGTAAGTAAATACTAAAACCCTTTTCTACGGCTCAGCCTAAACATTTTCCAATAGTTACCTTGGATAACCTATCTACCGTACCTAAACAAAACTAATCATTGGTTCTCCTATATTTCTTACATCTCTGCTTTTACAAGTAATAACTAGATGCTATCTTGTTACGTATTTATATGATCCTGTGATACAATTAATGATGCCTTAATAGACAAGCTCTAATCCATATGTTGTTTACTTTTCAGTATTAAGCAATGAATATGAAGAACGCTTTTACAACATTATATGAAATGAGTCGCCGACAAAGGAAATTATCCAAGATCCATTCATAAGAATCACAATTCCTGTGCTGCCGGCCAATAAAGCCAAGAAGGCTTCCTATATAACGTGTGTTTAAATTCGGAAGATCAAGAGTTGCAGCTAAATGAAAAATGAGATATTTATTACAAAACATAACCTTACTTTGAACAAGAAGTGGATTTCTGACCATAAACTTTAGAGTTTAATACAAAATGGAGTCTGTCTCAAGCTTTGAGTATTCCGATGACGATTTTTATGAAGCAGCTTCAGGATGAGAATGTTGACGAGGTGCTGGGTTTGGTACAAAACCACCTGGGTGTAAACACGACTAATAACACACAACTCACGCGAGCAGAAATAAACCTTAATACCGGAACCCCAGAGGAGATAGCAGACGCAACTGGATATCGACTGGCACGACCTAGGCCGCACCACCCGGTTCACAACCCAATATATAGAACTAACGTGGCAACATGGAACGTCAGAGGAGCAGCTAAACCTAAGAAAAAATCAGATATTGATACGTTACTAGAATCGAAATCAGTACACATCGCATGTCTACAAGAAACTCACCTGAAAACCGGAACTCACGAAACGGATAACTACAAATGGAGTCTAAGCGGAAATAACTCCAACAGGGGTCTGGCCATTCTTATTAGGAAAAACAGCGGGCTTAAAATAAACTGGATTAAAACCAATTTGAACAACATGGCAGCATCAATCGACGTTGGTAACAAGACAACACTATTCATCGTCACAACACACTGGTCAAACGAAACATCAGCAGCCACAAACGACCTGTCACGCCTACTCCGATTAATAAAACTCAAGCCAAAAAACTCGACCCTAATCGTCCTAGGTGACTTCAATGCACACATCGGGTATAAAGATGCAAAAACGCGACGCAACCACCACCAAATAGGTAAAAACCTATACCATCCAAACAGCAACAGTAATGGGGAGATACTCACTGACCTAATAAGAATCGAGAAATTCCGATTAGAAACGTCATTTGGCCGAAGTAGCTCTAAAGTAACCTGGCAATCAGGCAGTAGAAAGTCACAGATAGACCACATAATGACCCAAAACAAGAGCTCATCTAACTTTAACTTCATCAAAGGCCAGCACACACCGTTATCAGATCACAAAATCATATGGGGTGAACTGAAACCTCAAAAACCGAACAAGACAAACATAAACAAAACCTCCCGGGATAAAACCTCAGATGAATCACAATCCATCAACTACAAGACACTAGACTACGACATGCTCCAAGATAAAACCACAAAAAATAAATATCAAAACATCGCACAAGAACTGGCAATGGTACAGAAACGTACAAAAGAAAGTCCACTCCAATGGCAAGCAATCACGGACATAATGAAAACCTCAGCGAAAAGAATAATCAAATTTCATCCAAAGTACTCAAAAGAACGCAGAGTAGCGCTAGCAAAACTACAACAAGCAAAATTCAGGAAAAATCTACGCCCAAGTGACGCAACACGCATAAACAACCTCAGAGAATGTAGACGAAATCTACAAATAATCGAATCAAAAGAAGACGAAAGGGAATGCAGAATATTCTTTAAGGGGCTAGCAAATACCCATCCGTCAAGGAGGATGAAAATCACCTACGACTTCTACAGAAGACACAAGCTCAAGGCAAGACGAAAGTCAAAAAACACGTTTATCCCAATGTCCAAATGGGAAGAAGAACTTGCTAAATCAGAGGGCCCAAGCATTGAGCAAGTAAGCGACGAAGACCCAGGAGATCTAGAACCGGAGCCCACGCTAGATGAATTAAAAGATATTATCCAAAAGATGCGTAATGGCACGGCTCCTGGAATAGATCAAACGGTGACTGAGCTATTTAAAGCAAATCCAGACGAACTCACCTACCAAATATTAACGCAAATGCGGGCAGCGTGGACAACGAATATCCTACCGGAGAGTTGGACACAATCAATCCAAGTACCGCTACCAAAAACAGCGAACCCAAAATCTATAAATGACTACAGACGAATCTCTATCTGCAGCACGGGATACAGGATCTACGCTAATCTACTGCTACTGAGACTGGATGAAACCATCAACGACCTTGGAAGCTACCAAGCAGCATTTCTGAAAAACAGATCTACCGACGACCACATGTTTACTCTACGCCGAATTCTAGACGAGGAATGGAGAACAGGAGAGAAAACCTTTGTCCTAGCAGTCGACCTAGAAAAAGCATTCGACACAGTTGATCTCAACGCCATGAGAGACATATTATGCACGCGAACGAACAAGGCGCTAACCAATCGTATAGTTAAAGCCGCGATGAACGAATCTACCTGCATCAAGTGGTTTGGACAACAAACCAGGTGGATCAATAAAGGCAAAGGCGTCAAGCAGGGCTGCCCCCTCTCACCGCGACTATTCACCATCGTAATGGACGACGTGTTCAGAACACTAGAAGAAGAATTGCCCTTCGTAAAACTCAATCAAGACGAAGAAATACAGTTACCGACTATCCTAGCTTTTGCGGACGACGTGATTATCGTATCGAACGGCCTCCAACAAATAAATGAAATATACGCGAAGGCCAAAACGTTATTCGAATCAGTGGGGCTAAAGGTGAATGAGACAAAAACAAAACTCCTAGTCCGAGACCCAATAAACGAAAACAACAGAAACTTCATTAATCTCACCGGGACAACAGTTACTCCAGTGAACGAAATCCGCTACTTGGGTACCTACATAACCTCCTCCCTCAGCAGAAAAAATACGATCAACGCACGGTGCAAGCAAGCGGTAAGAAATGCAAAAGTACTCATCAACTTCATCAAGGAATCACGCATGCAATGGCAAATCGCTCGCCTATTGTACAAAATGGTGATAGAGCCATCAATGACGTATGGACTCAAATGCGCAGCACTCACCAAGGCCAACAGATCAAAACTCAGGAGGTACGAAAGACTCATATTGAGGGACATGATAAACAACGCAGGATCAAAGCCAGGACCAATCAAAATACACGACCTACTGAAGGGAAAAACAATAACCAAAAGGATAAAATGCCTTCGGCTATGCTACTACGGGCAAATCCTACGACGCCCAAGACCCCACTTGCTGCATTCCGCGTACCGGCACAAAGCACAAAAACTCAAAGTTGGCCGACCCAGCTTTACATGGAAAAACTCGTTGCACCAGGATATGCAATACTACGACATGAACCCCTCCGAGTGGGCAGAACTTGCATCAGACAAGAACAAATATATCATGGCAGCCCAAAAAATCTACCAACTACAAGAAACCGACAGCGAATCGGAGGATGAAGGTCAGACCAACGAACAAGAAACGTGATACCTCGGCTATCCGGTGAACACGACAAGCAAAGACGCCAACGAGAGCACGCGACAACTCACCAACGCTCATCCCCGATGCTCTACCCCACCTCACCTAACTTCCAATATTGGCTCAAGGTTGCATAATCGGCTGATTGTGGTCGACCGGTTGCGGCTAGTCGGCCCTCCTATCCCATCCCAGACACTCACTCTTTATAAATCTGTGCCCCCTGGTGTATCCGGCTTGTCCGGGTCAGGCTACGACCTGGCTGGGTGTGGTGCCTATGTTCATGTTCATGTAGATAGGTAGATGTATTTTAGAGTCAAATTCGTGTGCTAAGCCATGTTTGTTTTTACAAATACAAATACAAATACAAGTACTCTTTATTGCACACCTCATAAAATACCGGGTGTAACCGACGGTGTACCGAAAACTGAAACCATGGCTTCAGACCATTATTCTGGGCTGGAAAATCGTGGAAATTTCTTTGAGAAAATTCACAAATTTTCCTCGCGAGTTTTCATTTTTTCTTTATTTTTCCGTTAATCGAACTCTACCGGTAACAATTTTTCATGAAAAATCGCATGAAAATAGCATTTTCCGCAAAACACGCAACGTATTATGTAAGCGTGTGGAGTGGGTCAGATAACGGTACTGGCCGGTCATTGATCCGTCAGTGCGCGCCCGTTGGCCGTTACGGTCGGACGCATGTTTAATGTTTACCTACCCGCACATTTTATTTGCTTTACTTGCTTGAATGAAAATAATCTTGTTAGACTGTTTTAATCACAGACAACCCCCACTAGACGGAGCATGTAAGGCGACCCGCGCGCACCGACGATATGGTACGGCAGAACATTAAAGTATGAACACCGCGGCCACCGTTTAGTTGCGTCCTTGTTTATGATCCATGCGTACGTCAACGAAAAAAGAAATTAAATAAATAACATGGTAAATTGTAGTGTTAAGTGGTGTAGAGAGACCTCATAAACAAGGACGCAACTAAACGGTGGCCGCCGTGTTGATACTTTAATGTTTTGCCGTACCATATCGTTGGTGCGCGCGGGTAGCCTTACATGTGCCTTGCATGCTCCGTCTAGTGGGGGTGGTCTGTGGTTTTAATTTATCGGTCAGTTGTTATTGGTGTTAGGTACTACATACTAGTTGTGATCTATGGTTGCGTTGTTTTTGTGGTTGCATTCATTCATGTCATTCGATGTGCATTGGCGAAACGGTATGTTTTGCGCCGACGCGTGAGTGGAGTGGGGAGTGCCTTGAACGGTCGATGCTTGCCGCGTGCCCCCTCCCCGCGCGTCTGCACCCGAGAGAATTACACGCAAATCACGCAATACATTGCGCGTCGAGTTTTATAATTTATTTTAGAAAATCTTATCCTTGAGTTTTCCGAGAAAATGAACACTCGTTTTCAGTTCGTGATTATGGTCTAAAACTACAGTTTTCGTTTTCGGTACGCTGTCGGTTACACCCTGTATACAGGAGAAATACAATGCAAGAAATTACAATTAGAGGTAAACAACAGGCAGTCTTATCGCTAAAGAGCGATCTCTTCCAGACAACCTTTGGGTAGTGGAGAACTTGAAGAAATAAGACATACATACATACAAGAAGTAAAGCTCGGATACGTTTGGTTCCAGTAAATCATTTATTCTTTCACGTTTCCAAAACCCCAGACCAATCTGAATCATTTTAATAATTTAAAATTCCAACGTCGTTTTCTCAACACAATGCACAACCCAACTAGCACACAAGCGCTATAAGAAGCCGTATAGTAGCCGGATAAAGGATTTTGATAACTCCTTAGGCTCCTAAATAAGCGCTATAGTAGTTCTATATCCAGATATAGATCTCTTGTAGCGCGAATTAGGCCCCAAATTATACATCTTATAGTTCTACAATAGCTCTACAGTGGTCGGATATGTATGTTATAATGGCTCTACAGAAGTGGTTTAAAAGCGATCATCAGCGCTATGAGATTTCGAAAAAGTGCTTGTAGCGCCGTAACGCCACCTTTACCTAAATTTGTACCGCTAATACCGCTATATTAAATCTCTGGGTTATAAGTTAGTAATTTAGTAGGTCTACTGTGGGCAACACAAAATATATTTTCATAAAATCAAAGAAAGTGAAGTGCAGTGACAATTGAAGTGAAAGGAACGATACGAATGGGATCTGTGGATGATACAATAACAAAGTTTAGCATTGTTTTACTTCGTCGTGCCGTTAAATATCCGTGCGAGTGCCAGTTTACTGTCAATGTATACGTATATTCTAGTCAAAATTTTCATGCGCCCGCGTAATATTCAGTTTTTAATGCATACAATATATTTCTGCGTTGTTTACAAAATTGTGTTTTAACAAAAAGAAGAGTTTAAAGGCTACAAACAGTTTTGTACGGTTTGATGTGTGAAAATTACTGGCTTTAATTACATTAATAGTTACAAATTACGCATATATACGATGTCCGAAACTTCATCATAACCTTAAAAAACCACATTTACTAAAAAAAATAATGGCGTCTCAATCATGCAGCTTTCAGTGTTGGTTATATCTATTATGCAGGTTTGAGTCGTACAATGGCTGTAGTGCTTGCTGTTGTAGACTTATAGGTTTAACAGTAGTGTTATAGGTGTGCTATTCAACTATTTAGGTGGCACAACAGGTTCTTGCGATTAATATTAACAACTTAAAGTTGTATAATGGTGTTCAATCCATCGTTGAATATTGAAAAAGTTTGAAAGTCAATTGAAGTATGAATTCAATGATAAAATTACCTGTTGACCGAGTGAGTCACCACGCCAAATTGGCTCACTCACTAAATTTTAAGACAAAACTGAGACTATAGTAAGACTCAACTGAGAGATCAGTTATTGGCAGTATAATGGCTCTACTATACGTCTAAAGCGCCAGTAAGGTTCATTCCTCCGCCTTGGGCTGCATAAAGCAACATTTACCTAACGTTTTACAGCTTTACGTCACAATTCCGTGCTATAAATCTCTAATATAGCGCTTCGAGTTCTAATATGAAGCTATGTTCCTCCGTTGTAGATACGTAGTTACAAGAGCGCTAATGGATTTTATTAAAACACTTAAGGTGCCATAAGACTATTCTGTAACTCCCACGCCTGTATAAAATACTTCCTATGGTTCTTTATACAACTGCAAGCCGTACAGTAGCCATATAATTCTCACAAATAGCGCTTAAGGCGCTATTCTAGCGCTACTTAACTCTGTTATAGATAAGTGTTACAACAGCCGAACATAACTCCGTTTAAGAACCTCTGGCTTTGTAAAATGTCTCTGTACGCTCTTAAGCGCCATTAAAGTGACTCATAACTCTTTTTAAACTCTTTTGCCTACTAAAGCACTCCTTTACATCTTATGGTGGCACAATGGTTTACATGAACTCCATAATACTTCTCATGGCTGTCTTGCTGCGGTAGTGAATGCTCTTATACCACCGTAAGCTATTCCATTGCTATTAATCGGCTACAGTACCACCTACTGTTAAAGGGTTTTCCAAAATGCTACTATACGTCTTAAGGAATATTGTACAGCACTTGAACGACTCCTATACAACTACCAGGCTGCACAATGGCTGTATAATTCGCTTGTGTGCTAGTTGGGAAGTATCTCGAGCTACGGTAACATAGCAGTCACAGCATAGACACCCTTAATACGTAAACATAAAGTAATTTCTCATTTAACCACTTACTGTGGTTCTTCTATACTTCGGGGTTATACCGACCGACCGCAGTAACTTACACTTGAGCCACGCGATAATACTTCTTAAAACCTTGTAGTAAGGTCGGTATTGATGATTATATCGTGGCGATTCTTCTATAGAAAAGTTATAAATACGTAAAGCGGTAGGTTGTTGCGGTTTTAAGATATTCTTGGATATGGTATTGCCTTTCCTTTGCAAGGAAAATCTTATTATAAGTTTAGCACGAAATTTTATCGGCTGGATTTAACTAAACAGGGATAAGTATTGTTAGTACTGACATTATAAAAAAAATATCGTCCAGGCGAGTCATAATCTTTTATTGGTGTCCTCTTGTTTCATAAAAACGTTTGTCTATAAAACTAAAACGCAGACGACGGTTGGCGCAGTGGTTAAGCAACTGCCTGCTGAGCCGACGGTCCTGGGTTCGAATCCCGGCAAGAGCAAATATTTGTGTGATGAACTCAAAAATTTGTGCCTGGGTCAAGGATTTATAAGTATTTACGTATCATCATCATCATCATCATCATTTCAGCCATAGGACGTCCACTGCTGGACACAGGCCTCCTCAATTGACTTCCACAGGGGCCGGATAGAAGCGACCCGCATCCAGCGAGTCCCCGAAACCCTGACCAGGTCGTCCGACCACCTTGCGGGTGGCCGTCCTACGCTGCGCTTGCCGGTACGTGGTCTCCACTCGAGAACCTTTCTGCCCCAACGGCCATCGGTTCTTCGAGCTATGTGCCCTGCCCATTGCCACTTCAGTTTGCTAACCCTGTTTGCTATGTCGGTGACATTAGTTCGTCTACGAATCTCATCATTTCTGATTCGATCACGTAGAGAGATCCCGAGCATAGCCCTTTCCATAGCTCGCTGAGTGACTCTGAGCTTCCTTAAGAGGCCCATAGTTAGAGACCACGTCTCGGCTCCGTAGGTCCTCACCGGTAATACGCACTGGTTGAAGACTTTTGTCTTCAAGCACTGAGGTATCTTGGACGAGAAGACACTTCGCAGTTTCCCGAACGCTGCCCATCCGAGTTGAATCCGTCGATTGATCTCTTTCTCGAAGTTGGACCTGCCTAATTGGATCGTCTGACCTAGATAGACGTATTCGTCGACAACTTTGAGGACCGAGTTCCCAACCAATACTGGGGTGGGTGCTACATGGACATTCGACATGATCTTCGTCTTGTCCATGTTCATCTTAAGGCCTATCTGTTGGGATACTCGGTTGAGATCATCCAGCATTATACCGAGATCCTCCAGCGTCTCCGCCATGACCACGATATCGTCAGCAAACCGAAGGTGCGTGATGTACTCGCCATTTATGTTGATGCCAAGTCCTTGCCATTCCAAGAGCTTGAAGGCGTCTTCCATTGTGTTGGTGAAGAGCTTCGGAGATATTACATCTCCTTCCCAACTAGCAAAACTGAACCAAATTTAGCTGTAAATCAGTGACAGACGCAGTTTTATATCCGTGATAGAAACATCTCTATCACTGGGAAGTGGCCCCAGTTTTACAGCTATTTGATGATATATCATGTCTATTTTGGCACCGCACGTCACTACTTTGATGTATATCCATGATACTACAATGTTTTATGAATCTCTTTAGCGTTACACCAATGGTGCCTGAATCACTATATCACTAAATTATGATAAGAAAGTAACAGCATTGCTGATATAGAGCTGTTTGTTGTTATATTGTTAATAGGGATTCTTTTATATCGCATATCGTTAGTGCTAAATACTGAGTGTTATGTTGTGTAAATAAAGTTGAATGAAAAAAATTACCTTACAATTAACAGTTTTGTAAGTATAATAAAATAACTATTATTATTTATAAACTATTTTTGTGTTAGTAAGTAGTGTCAAGTTGCTGTTAGGTGCGTGCATAACGGGTAATTTATCATGCGCTCAAAATTTTATTGATGAAATAATAGCATATTATTTGTGTTTTTTTCATGCCCCTATTAAATATTGAATATTTAATTAAATAAAAAATATTTAAAATATCAAATTATTTAAAGTCACCAATATGTATCTAAAATGTGTTCTGGTTACCGATATATCACAAATTTACAGTTTCCCACCGCCATTACCAAACACTTTCGGGTTCCTTAATAAAACTAGTAAAACCCCCACTGTACCTACCTTTAGGTAATAAATAAAGTATCTTCAATATTGTTCAACTCATTTGCGTTAAATGAAAGTGGTTATATTTTTGGTCAATTACTGTTTTTCAAGCAGAAGTAATTTCATAAAACTCAACAGATTTGAATGGCTGTGGAAGAATATGTTTTCATCTTCTCCATTGTCATCAAAATTGTCAGTCGCAAACAAGTCATCTTGGTATCCTGAACAAGGTTCTGTTAAGATTTCATTTTTTGTATCTACGGAACCAACTTCCGAATTCTCGACGCTGGTTTGACTATCATAAAGATCCTATAAATGAGGTTACAACAGCTGATATACATTTATTTAGCGTTCTATTAGTAAGAATAATGTTTATATGTCACTGATGATATAAAAGGTCTTAAAAAGTGTATTTGCAACTGTTTAGTGTTAATGTAGATCTTTAAACAACTTTATGCTGCTGGTGTTAAGGAAACGCCATTATATGATACTTTAGACGCATATCAGCTGCGTTATGTTCTTATATATCTCAAGTTAGCTCCATTGTGCACTGATATATCACCAGCGATATTGCAGCGCATTGAAAGCCACAATAGAGTTATTTAGCTGTATACAGGCACTGTATATATCTGATATGCAACGAAATTGCTCTAAATGACAGTTAGGGATACTGTTGTGCAGCTGTGTTATATGTGCCGTATTAAGAAGTCCAGTAAACGTTTATGTCATCAATTCTTATCACGATATAGCTGTATAAGATTATACAGCTAGATGATGATACAAGTCGCCAATATACAACATAGCAGCTCCGAGTTGCTATTTTATGACTTTTATATCATTATTTAGTGTTAAAACATTTTATTTTATCACTACTTTGCTAGTTGGGTTGTCTCACACCTCTCTGCAATGGAATCGCCTCCGTACACTGGTCTTGTACTCGGACTGACATAGTGGCGTTGTTGTACACACTCCTGAGCACCTCGACATACCGATGGTCAATTCGGCATCGCTGGAGGGACTGTAGTACTGCCCATGTCTCGACGGAATCAAAGTATTTACGTATGTATTTATCTATATATTATGTTGATCGTCGTCTAGTGTCCATAACACAAGCCTACTAGAGCTTACTGTGGGACTCGATTGATTTGTGTGAGATGGTCCAATATTTATTATTTATTATTATTATTTATTTAAAACAAGGGTAAACCCCCTTTATTATATAGTCGGGTAACGAGTATCCTAAGGCCGCCTGTCCACAGAAGCGGAACGAAGATGTGAAAAATAGACCAATCACATCCCTCAGATTGAAATGCACTCTTTACCCGACTATACAATAGAGGGTTATGACTTCACCGCCTGAACGAACGATTTTATCCTGCTATCCTTAGATGTCAAAATTGTGGAAATTACTCCAGCCATTACCGTGATACTACACGGTAGTGAGGACTAACCAGCCCTGAGTCCCTCATACAGTTCAAGTCAAAAAAAAAATATCTATATGACGACGCGTTTGGCTCGGTTTGTAGACACCTGCCTACTGAGTCGGCGGTCCCGGGTTCGAATCCCGGCCGGGGCAAATATTTGTTCTTGGGTCATGGATGTTATCTATACACGATGATTTTTAATCGGTGATCAGGTACCAACTTTTCTAACTCAATAATTGATGTTGGTCACGTTGAATTCGTAATTACATGAAAACAAACTTTTATTTTTTCTATGATAATTTTTATCTTGAAACCAATTCTGTCTTAAATTCCTTGTCACCGAAATAATCTGTATCGGTGTGCTTACAACCTCTGTAATAATTTAATGGGAATGATAATTTATGAGTAATAACTTGTCATTGTCATTACATAAACAAAGTCGTAGAAAATTTCGTAATATTTTTTGATTTAGGGATTCATCGGCCATCTTTGTTCATGTTCATTTCATCTCATGTTTTAATAATTTAATTTTTGTTTTTATTCTTTATAAAGTGAATATTATTATAAACTGACATTGGCAAAAGCCACGAGCTGCCATTCCTGGATTTAATTTAATACGTAACCACCTAGGCAAGGTCGCTGAGACCACTGACGACAGTTTTATACTCACCAAATTCACAGAGGCACACGTCCGAACCGAACGCGTCAAACGCATGGCTGGCACTGAGACGGCAGCGGGGAAAGGTACAAGGCCACAGAGGTCCGTGCAATGAACATGCATTCACTAATTTTGTATTTGTCTGGTCTGGTCCTGAGGACCTTGCCTAGGTGGTTAAGGGTTAATTTAATTTAAAAATTCGTAAAATTTCCCGCCAAAGCGATGACACTTAACGTAGGTATACTTCAATAATTTTATGTAGGATGACCATGTATCTAGTGGTTATTAGTTTTAATTATGTTTTAACTTTTAATTAATTTAACAGTGAGGTAATTGCGCGGGCCCTCGCCTATTAAATTTAATTTTAGCTAAATATGAATAGTTTTCTACTCCTGATCACCGATTAAAAATCATCGTGTATATGTATTTATATATTATGTATATCGTCGTCTAGTACCCATAGTACAAGCTTTGCTTAGTTTGGGACTAGGTCGATTTGTGTTTGATTGTCCCTTAATATTTATTTATTTATATCTATATATCAATTTAATTTGGTAATCAATTTTAAAATAGTTAAGAATAATTAACTACTTTCAACGAAAACAAGTCATCATCTCTTCACTAAGAATCTTAAAGTTTTTTGGAGCAAGCCATACGTTAATATAGAAATCGGCCAAGTTGTTATACGTATCCGTTGATTCATCGTAGGGACCATCACCGCACTTTTCTTTTATATGTTGAGGAAATGAGTTCTCGATTAGTCCCCCGAGCAGTAGATTTAGCATAACTTTGACACGCCACTCTATCTAAAATAATAAATAATAGAAATTTTGCATACTTACTTAACTTTGATGACAATACAATAATATGGTACCATGGGGCTGATCTGATGATGGAGCCGGAAGGTGGCCATTGGAACTCTATAATAGAAAAAGCAATCCTACCGAGCTTGGGCTCTTTAGAATCGTCTCAGTGAGCATTTGATGGATATGCAAAGAAAAGTACAGTCGGCTATAAAAGCTTGCCACTAAAATGTCATTTTTGACAGAAACTTTTTATAGGTATAATCTTTTATAGAATCCGTTTACTAGTAAATTTCAATTCCTTTTCAACCAACTTAAAAAAAAAACAAGCGGCTCCTATGCCAACGCGTATGCTTTTACTGGAATTGGAACAATTTCATCCGTGTATTTTTATTTCTTAGCCGTAGTCGGGTAAAAAGTATCATATTACCTTTTTTACATGTCCAGCTATCTCTGTACCAAAATTGGTTAAAATCCGTCCAGCTGTTTTGGCGTGATGAGCAGACAAAGAAAATTTTACCAGCAGATGCTGCAGTACGGCTATCGCCACGGTGTTGCATCTTGCTGTGAAGATTTTTTCTGAAATAATGACCCCTCTCCATAGAAAAAACATTTTGAATTCAATTTTAGAATTTTTAAAAAGTAGGTATAGATGTTGTTAGAGCTCCGGCAGAATATTGAACGTACTTCTTGAACCCAAGTGTTATTTTATGTCAAAATTGAGATGTTTTCGGCTAAAAGTATTTGCTCCCATAATGTGTGTGCTCCCATATTTTTTCTATAAAGTTGGTTCTTTGTCAAAAAGCGAATCTGTACGTTGCAGGATCATTCACCAGCTACTTGATCTTCAATACGATTAAGTGGGCTCTGAGATGCCGCGTTGCCGTACGTACTATTAATATAAGCAAGCAGACGGACGCAGTTCTTGAAATATATCGTACTACTTTCAAATGATAAGAGAGAAAGTAATTTTGAACTGGATACGCCTTTTTAAATGAAATCAAATCAAACTCATTGCCCTAACTTTACTCGAAATACTTATTCTGGCGGCTAAACTGGCGGCAACGCGTTTTTATACTACACAATCCAGTCAGGTAACGCAATACAGATATAGTTCATTTTATGTACTAAATCCCGATTCCACTCAGAAGGTCAGATCACAAACGTTTTCGTTCTCATTGGCACATACAATTAATTATACCGACAGGTAGTATGGCATAGAAACCTCGCTATGGTAGCGCTGTCTGCGACTACTTTGGCTGTCATCTTGAATTATTCGACGGCTAAAACCTCCAAAATCAATTGTCCAAAGCACTTCCAGCGGAAGCAATAAAATAAAGGGTAGGTACCTATCGAAAGGGTTTGTACGGAACTGAAGTGCCTACCCGGCTCGCGCCTGGCCCTTTTAGGGTTTTAATTTTCCTTCCAAACGGTTTATGGCTGCAGCTGTTGCAAATGACGTAAGTTCTTCGCTCTCAGTGCAACTAATATTTTACTGATATTTTTTCTCGAGTTCGTAACAATATGAATAAATTGTTCGTAATTGTGTACATATTAATAAATAATAAATAAATAATAAAAAAGCCTTTTATTTCGAGTCCAAAGATGCATTACATGTCACTTGAGCTATAGTTTTTATGTTTAAATCACATTTTCTTCTTATTGTATTTTGTTAATTAATGATTCATAAAAAAAATATATTTAAAAATTTGCATTGAATAGCATTTTTAATTTCTGCAGTATAACATAACTAATATTTTTAATTTTTTATTTTTTTATTTATTAATTAATTAAAGTATAAAGCTAAAAACATATACAATTTATAGCGGACAAGAACCCCTTATCAGGTGAAGGCCTCCTCCAAGGACTTCCACTTTTTGGAGTTTACTCCTTAAGAATCGATTTTCATATATAAGCCCGGGGTATGAAAATTATGGGGTATAAAATCGAACGTATCTGCCGTGCTAATTTAAAAAGTCGTATCTCCGTATACGATCGGGGTAAAAATACGACTTCTTAATTTAGCAGGTTATGCGTTATAGACTAAGATCACGATATAAAATGACCTTCACAGAGATGTTTATTTGATGAAATGTATTTTATATTTAGTTTAAAAAGTCAATAAATATATTGCATATGGGTTATTACTTCTAAATGGCCTTTATTCATTGTATATCCAAACAGGGACTATAATTTACAAAATGTCTTTAAAAAGTTTACTACATAGGTGCACTATTATTGCATTGTTTTAATAATATATTATGTTGTTCCTAGAACAGAATACTTGCTCAGGCTTTTTCTACAACTGTCAGTGTAACGGGAATCTTGGAAATGTCGTCCACATAAAACCTTATTTCTTTCGTACAGGGAAGTCAAGGATTCATGTGAAGACCAGTCGTGCCCAAAATGTAGCTCTGAAATAGGAAATTACATTTTAACAAGTCTACATATCCACATTAATTGAGACCTGCTTGAACAAAATGGACAATAGACGAACAGAAATATAATGTTAAAATACTATGCACTAAGCTCAGAACAAGTTTGGTCAATGCAGGCCTAAATATCTCTAGCAGTGTTAAAATATTACCTTATGAATAATATTTAAAAAAACTATATGTCTGCAGGTACCTAAATACTTGTATTAAAATAACTTTATGACTACAGTTGTTGGGTAAGAAGTAAGAGGTATCCTATCACCATGTTTGGATGCTATCTGGGATTAAAATCCGTGCAGCCGTTTTTGTGTGATGAGAGGTTAAAGATATTTAAAACAAACAAACAAAACTTGTGATTTAATAACATAAAATAACCGTATTTCTAGGTAAGCTAACCTAACTAAATGTACCTGAAACACGTCTAAAACAAATAGCTGGTAGTTCTTATTTTATGTGTATAAAAATATACAACAAAATTCCGAGACATATATAAGAGACCTGAAATAAAATATTCTTACCGTAAAATTATTATTCCCGCTCTAGGAAAATGAACTGAATCGTCTTCAGCAGAGGTTGTGCCGCGTTAAGCACATTTTCTTTATGCATTTGAAGACATTAACTATGATCTTTTTGAAATAAATCTATTCTATTCTATTTTTTTTTTTAATGGCAACCGGTCACAGTTAAGCGACCATTACTGCCAATGTCTCGTTGCCAATCGCACTAGGCGACTAGATAGAGGATTGATACCACGTTGTACGGTGAGTTGAGAAAATCGTGCTTTTTGTAAAGTGATAGCGATTTACAAAAAACCACGCGGACTATCGGGCCTTGACCCAGGAAGGGCTATGAACGCTTCAAGTTGAATTCTTCATTAGCTATTCACTCCTACGTTAGATCACTGCACAATACGCTATCAATACTACACATTGAACAACGAAAATGAATAAATAATGGACAACGAAACCTAAACGCATGCGGCCATCTTAAGTCACGAACCGGAAGTCCTTGAAATAAATCGCGAAACTATTTGAAATTGGCCGTTTGTTGACGTAAATTAAAATAACAGGTTCACAGCCATCAGTTTTTTTTTTCGAGACTTTATGGCTTACAGCCAGCACAGGCTAGCATTGCCAGAATAAAAAAACACAAGCATATTTTTTTTCATCGAGCAATAAAAATATTGTTAGCCGTAACATTTTGGAGCCAATTCCTTGTATTACAGTGAAAAGACCTTGGTCAAGAACGTCGAGCGGTCAAGTATGACAATCCAGGCCGCGTGTGTCTGAGGGAATGTTAGGATAGTCATACATTACAACTGACCGCCACCGCGTGCCGTCCCTTTCACTCATACGGTGTATAACACGAGAGTGAAAGGGACGGCACGATACGAAGTTCGAAGTAAAAAAAAAAGGTGCAGTTTTCGTTCACAAACTTAAACAATCATTAGTTTCGAAAACGTACAACTCCTTGAACGAATATTTAGAAGATAGGCCTTTGGGTAAAAAAAATATGTAACATTATTATAAGTTTTGCTGTATATTATACTCGTGTATATTATTATTATGTAAGTGCCTACCTTCTCGTTCTTGTTTGCAGTGCCCAACAGGATACATAATGTGATACTTAAACTATTTACTCCCACCTGTATAACCATTATGTGCAATAAACGTATTGAGTATCTATATAATAAAATTGAAAATGCCAGAACGGGATAACGCACTAGGGAGGAAGCGAGATGGCGCCTTACAAAACTCGACGTTCTTTTAGATCACGTTTCTCCAATACGATGCACGTTACCGCAGAAAAAACTATTCAAATCTATTGTCTAAATATGAGAATGGAATAAGAGCGTAAAAAATACCGTTTTCACCACGTATTACCTTCACAATCGGCTAAAGAAATCTTCATAAAATTCATCATTTCGCTCCCGTCGACCATTTCCGGCGATACTCGGTTCTTCTCGCTCTTATGGCTCAGGTTCAAGTAGCCTAAAGTTTCTTTTCGCTATATGACTTAAGTTTAAGTAGCCAAAAATTTTGGCGTCATGTTGGTACGCCGTTATATCGAAGTTTTTTACTCGAAATCATGTAATGACTACGCACTTTGCTTGACGTATGTTGTTTTCTCTGTCAAACTAAATGTCATCGGCATTGTCATTGTCAGCGAATTTTCTGTGCAATAAGCAAAAAGTGTTATGAAAATGCCGAGAATTGAAAGTATTAAGTGATTATGTTATTAATTTGTATTTTGATTGATCGACCATCACGGTTTTATTCAGATTGACCACCACGGTTTCGGGAGATGGAGGAATGGCGATGGCATGTTTAATTTTTGTTAAATTTGAATTTAACAGATTATGTATTATTATAAACACAAGAAAAATATCCTTGCAAGGCAATGTACTCATTGTTCTGCATCTCGGTGCGTAGAATGCGATGCGATAATGTTGGGTTAGTAAGACCTCAGGGGTTGCGGTATAGGAAAGGTGGGCCAGTTTTGGGACTTAGAAAAATTTCGGTGTCGTGAAATTTATGTCAATATAACACCTCATTTTTATTAAAGTATCCTTTAAAACATCCTATAATAAGCATGTTTTGTAATGTAAACTTTATCTCTCAGATCAATATTTACCGAGATATTGGGGTTTTTAAGGTAAAAATGCTGTCTGAAAATATGGTACATGGGTTGAAAACCGAAAACTGTAGGTTAGGTTAGGTTTGTTTTGTGACCATGTATAGCGGAGCGAGCGTAGCGAGCGGAGCGTCAAAATGCTTGCTTACATGACCCTCATAAATAGTCTACTATTATTACGTACCTACATCAAAATATGTTTATGCATTTGAACCCCAATATCTCGGTAAATATCGATCTGAGAGAAAAAGTTGAAAGAATAAAATATGCTTATTTTAGCGTAATCTACTAGATTCAATCTAATTTAAGCCCAAACCAACAAAAACAAATTAGTCCTAAAATCGGTCCAGCTTTGCTATACTCTGACCCTTACTGCTTATTTCTCGAGAAGATCTAGATTGTTCCCTATTTTCAGAGGATTCTTTTCCCACGGATTTGTCTGTTACGGAAGCGGCACTGCCTATTAATGGTTATTATTTTTACTTTTGTTTATTAAGCTTTGCTAGGCTTAGATTTGCTTTGAGTAACATTTGTACATGTACGTATGTATTACTCTCCAGTCCATGTAAGTATACAAATATAAAATGTGTTGAATCCCTTTTGCTTATAATTAATTTTATTTCGGAAATACAAATATGAGGACTAAACGCAGTTTCCTTTTAAAAAGCTTTTATTTAACTTGCAATGACAGTTTCCTTTTTTCATTAAGTATATATAATAAAAAAAAAACAAATTACATGTTCAAGTGTTACAAATAGGAAGTACATATTTCATTTACGCGAGCGAAGCCGCGGGCACGTCTAGTTGAGTATATATTTTAAAATCGTTCTTAAGGCCAGGCGCGCACCACGATTTTAGTCACGCGATAATTTTGTCGCAGAAATGCAAGATATGGGTTTATATGAGAGTGCGCGCACCACGATTTTCATAAACCCATAAGTACGCTTATTTCTGCGACAAAATTATCGCGCGACTAAAAAAATCGTGGTGCGCGCCTGGCCTGAAAAGTAAACTCCAGTCGTGCGTCGGAGCTGACACACACACTTTTTTTCTATTTCTTGCTGTTATAGCCCAGCTTGGGCCAGCTACTCTTTTAACGTCATCCGACCAGCGACTTGTTGGTCTTCTCTACTCCGTTTCCCTCCAGTGGGCCCAGGCCACGTCGTGGCTCGGGCGGCCCAGCGTGTGTCTGACATTCTGGCGACGTGTCCTGCCCATCTCCATTTAAGTAGCTTTGCGTGCTTTAAGGCGTCGATTATTTTCGTTATAGCTCTTATATTTATGTGAGGTATTTTTTGAATTTTTCTTATGTTTGTCAGGCTTCTCTCCATAGCTCTCTGGCATGTATTTATCTTATTTTTTACCTTACTTGTGAACACCCACGTTTGGCTAGCATATGTTAGTGACGGCAGGATGCATGAGTCCATCACTTTCTTTTTTAGTTTTATGTTTAGTTTGCTCTTTAGTATTTCTTTCAGCGACCAATACTTGTTCCAAGCGATCTTTATTCGTCTGTCAACTTCTTGCTCATTATTCTGGTGGTCAAAATGATATTTGTTTACCAAGGTAGATGTAGCTGTCCACGAACTCGAGAGGCGTGTTGTTGACTGTTATGGTTTTTTGGGTATTGTTTGTCATAAGTTTTGTTTTCTGGAAATTCATTTTTAAGCCGATCTTGGAACTTTCTTTGCATAAAGTTTGTACCATGTATTCTATCTGGTAGCTGTGTTCTGATATTAAAACAATGTCGTCCGCGAACCTTAGATGGCTAAGATATTTTCCATTAATGTTAATTCCCATGTTGTTCCAGTTGACATTGCTCAATACCGACTCCAGCACGGCTAAGAATAATTTTGGTGACAATGGGTCTCCCTGCCTAACCCCTCTATTTATGGCTATTTCTGGGCCCATACTGTCAAGTTGTACTCTGCTAGTGCTGTTTTCGTATATGTATTTTATGATTCTTATATATGTTGTTGCCACGCTGCAGTGGTTCAAAGCTTTCCATATTGACGAATGTGATATTGTATCGAACGCCTTGGCGTAATCAATAAATGCGACATATAACGATTTTTGGTGTTCTTGATATTTTTCTATCACCTGTTCCAGTGTGTATATATGGTCCACTGTCGAATATTCATTGCGGAACCCAGCTTGTTCACATGGCTGTAGCTCATCTATTTTTCCGCCTATCCTGGCTAATATGATTGAAGAGAAGAGCTTATAAATACATGACATCAGACTGATGATATGATTGCCTACATCCTTCGGGTCTCCCTTTTTGTACAGAAGTATTATATTTGACTGTGTCCACTGTTTTGGTGCTATTCCCGTCCTCAAGATTAAATTGAATAAATGGGCTAGGGGTGTAGCTAGTACTGATGCAGCGGCTTTTAATGTTTCGTTTGTTATGCTGTCAGGTCCTGGACTTTTACCGTTTTTCAAATATTTTATATGTCTCAATATTTCTATTTCGTCTATTGCTGGTACTTCGTTCTCGCAGGGAGTAGCTAGTTGTAATCTTGGTTCATGACTACTGTAGAGGTCTTTGTAGAAAGTTGTAGCAGTTTCTAGTATCTGGTTGCGAGATGTAAAGGTTTTTTCAGCACTTTTCAGATCTGGGATCCAGTTTTATGTGTTTTGAGTTCTTTATATGCTTTTTTCACACTTCCTGCAGTATGAAGATGGCTTTCTAGTTTTGACAGTCTGTAGTTATTGTAGTCTTCTTTAATACTTTTACTAGTTTGTTTATAGATAGAGCTCAGTTCTTGTCTCAATTCCTTGGTTTTTGGTTTAGTGTTTTGTATTCTAAATCTCTTTGCTATCAATTCTCTTGTTGTTTCTGACAGTATGCTCTTAGAATTAGTATCAGAATGAAGTTGAGAATTGTTTAAACTTGCCTGCAAGGAGTCAACAAGCCTGTCATAGTAAGTTTGAGCGGATTCCTCCGGATGTAGTGTTAGTAGTGGCTCTCTGTGTTCTTCAAAGTGTGTCTTCAATGCGTTTTTCTCCGTCTCCGACTGTAATAGACTAGTTGATTTATTTCTGTAGCTGTGTCTGCTTTTTTTCGGCTGGTTTAGTGTCAAGGTAGCTCTTATCGGTCTGTGGTCGGAGGAGAATTTAATTCTGTTAATTACTTCTATGTTTGTTATGTTCTGTTTTTGGTTTGTTAGAATAAAATCCACTTCATTCCGTGTGTTGTTGTCGGGTAAGATCCATGTCCACTTGCGGTTTGATTTTTTAGCAAAGTATGTGTTCATGATTGTTAGTTTGTTTTCATAGCAAAAATCTATCAATAATTCGCCTCTTTTGATCCGGGTACCATAGCCATATTTGCCTGTCACTAAGTACTCATCGGGCTTAGGGTGTCCAATTTTTGCGTTGAAATCTCCCATGATGATTATTTGCTTTCCGGACAGTTTGTAGGCTTCATTGACTGTTTTGTAGAATGTCGAGACTTGGTTGTCTGTGGCTCTTTCAGTTGGGGCATATACCTGGACAATAGAGAGTAGTATGTTATTGATATTAATTTTTAATAGAGCGACTCTTTCAGATAAGCCTTGGTAGCTTACAATGTTATTTTTCCAACATTTCTTTATAATGAATCCTACCCCATGGAGGCCTGGGGTCTGGCCCGTGTAACATAGTATGAAATCATCATGTTCTTCAATTTCATTTCCGAGGCGGCGAACTTCAGAGAGACCAAGAATATCATATTTAATTAGTTTCAATGCTTCTTTCAGCTCTATTATCCTTTCATATGACTTTAGTGTTCTTACATTGTATGTGGCTACATATAACTTTTATAATCTTCTTTGGCTCTGAGAGTATGCATAGTGTCAAATCAAATGGAATAAAAATCTTACCAGGAGGAGGTGTTCTTGTTAAATTGGTTGTCCTTGGAGGGTGGTAGTCTGGCTCTCCCACGGTGACCGGCCGTGTTGGGAGGCTGAGAGGGGTTCTTGTTACAAGTTTTTTGTCAAGTTATTGTTGTTTTGATTCACTGGTGTCGTAGGGTTTGGTACTATTGTTTTTGATGTCCCTGGTGTCATGTAGTCCGCAATCGAAAATTTATTTGTCTTGGAGCTCTGTGGGTTCATAATTTCTGGTGATGCAGGTTTTTCAGCTGAACACTGTCGAGGTGGCGAGTAGATGGAGTTTATACCTCTTTTCTTCTGGTTGTTGTCTGTGATGTTTTTGTTTTCCTCATTTTTTCGTCTAGATTTATCGGTATTTTGTAATATTATAAGTTTGTCTTGCCTTATTACCACCTTGTTGCCTTTCTCGCGTTCAATTTTTGCCTCTTCTTGAAGTATTCTTGTGTACATAATTACGGCCATAAAAAACTGAAACTATCGGAGATTTATGTCAAATACTTAAATACACACCAGCCAGAAACTGAACCTGACCTGGATAACCTGGATTTATAGTTGATACAAGCATTTTGGTAAAATTATTTCATACGCGGACGACACTGCCCTTCTATTTTCTGGAAAATCTTCAGAAGACGTTTATGATTACGCGCAACGTGGTTTTAACGAGGTCAACAAATGGCTTCAGCATCATTTACTAACATTGAACTCAGAAAAAACACATTACATAAGATTTTTCCATGCGGAAATCAACCGCGTCTGTGTCTGACCATTCCCTGTATGCACACAACTGTAAGAATCCCTCTGACGATCAATGTCTATGTCCATCTATAGCTATAACTAATAAATTAAAGTACCTAGGAATTCTAATCAACGAGTCTCTTTCCTTTAGATATCATATCGAAGCTTTATGCAGCAGAGTCCGTAAGTTAATATTTATTTTCAAAAAACTACGTTCTATCGCGGACTCACAATTGTGTACTTTGCGCTATGTCAATCGGTGTTAAGTTACTGCATTACTACCTGGGGTGGCACTGCCAAAACAACTCTGCTGAATTTAGAAAGAGCACAAAGAGCAATTCTCAAGGTCTCCACTTTCCGTCCTTTTCGTTTTCCTACTAACCTCTTATACAAATCATGTGAAATTCTGACAGTTCGTCAACTATATATCTTGAACACAGTCCTAAAACAACATTCCAGACTCCCTTACAACCCTGACTATACTAACAAGCGACGTAAAGACTTTGTTTGCCCAACTATCCATTGCAGACATGCATTCTCTTCAAGATTTTTTCAATTCCTAGGCCCACTGCTATATAACCGACTTAATGCGAAGTTAGATTTTTTCCCGCTTACTTACGTGATCTGTACGAAAACACTTAAGGTCGCCCTGCAAAACCTGTCTTATGACGATACAGAGAAGTTATTAACTGTATTAAAATGAGTGATTTAACTATTTTTAATTATAGTTTATATACTTTTTACTTTAGGGATGCATAAATGTTGTTTCCGTAGGAACCCATAGTATATATTTTCTTAATTTATTAACATAAGCATTCATTTAGTGTTTAAATTTTTGCATATGAATAAGTTGTCATTGTTTGTCCTTTTCTCAGCCTGAAACACAGGATTATCCTAGTTCAGGCGCGTAGTATTATCGTCTAGTTATAAGTCTGTTTATTCCGTAGTCATCACAGCTGTAATATGTTTTTTGAATAAATGTATTATTATTATTATTTATTACTAAGCATTTGGGTAAGCATGACCTATCATAGAACATGACCATTTCCATTTAATGACACCAAGGTCAAACGGAAATATTGTCCTTAAAAATCATGTAGAAGATACATATTTGTGAAAAGTGATACGCTCCGGATCATTTGGATTACAGCCATAAAAAGAAAATCAATGGTATTAATATCGCAGTATATTTTTGAACGTCCCTCGTTACTTGCTAGTACATTCGTGAGAGAACTACGATAAAATACCTGCATTCAGCCCGCTAATGCAGGCAGAAATGGGTCAAAGTATTTATAATTAGTGGCTTTCAAACACACGCCACGTGATAGTAATTGCCTTCAGGTAAACGACTGTACGCTTTAGCGCAAATCATGTAACCTGAACCTGACTAGGTATCCTGGAAGTAGATATTCTAATTCATTAATTTATTGTATTATTTAAATTATAATAATAAAAATATTACGGCACTGGGAACTACCAAAAACCCAGATAGCGAATCTAAGAACTAGTTGGATTTAGGCGACGTAACTGTGTGGATCCGTTTCACACGTAACACACGACACCTTTCGTTCAGAAGTCTTAACTTGCAATGGTTTCCTGCAGCGGCCACGGCACGCCCACCACAAACAGGCTGAAGTGAGCTGCATGTAGTGGGGGGACTACAGGTGGTGCGGTTGTGATAGTTTGAGGGTCAAAGAAAAGTCAGTCTTTATCGTCTGCCACGGTGGAGTGGAGCAAGAGTATAAGCACATACTCGTATTTCATACAATTATTTCAGCTGATAGACGTCCACACTGTACAAAGGTTTCATCGGCATCTCCAGATAGACCGGGCGTGTCCTGCTTAGTTAACGGTTTCCAACAATCTTTGGTTGAGTGATAAGATTGCTGCCTCGCTGGTCGATTTTGTCTTCTGATCTTCAGACAACGTCATCTGCTCCGTGGTCACCATTTAAGAACCTTACTGCCCCAACGGCCATGGTTGTACGAGCAACAGTCGTAGCTAAAAGTATGTTGGGAAACTTGGTTCTCCTGCTCTTCTCTCAGAACAATTGCCTAAAGCAAATTCGGGAATGAAAAGCTGAGCAGATCGTCGACTATTTACAAGTGAAGACCAATTTCACCCTGATGGATCCGGATCTCACCACAAACTACTTAGGATGCCTATTCACTGAAGTGAAGCTTTATAAAATGAACCAATCCCATTCCTCAGATTTAACTGCAATTTGACGCAAGCTGATTGGTTAATATTCTCCGCTCCGTTTTAGTGGGCAGGCAGCCTTAAACCTAATTCAGGTCCAGTTTATATCAGGTTGTGGAATATCTCAAAATCATATGAAACGAAGGGCTCTGATCAATATCATTCTGCCAAGAGCAGAAAAAAGATAACGTCATTGTTAACCTTTTGACCGTCACAGGTTGTAAAGAGTGGAGCCCTTAGTGTCAAGAAGAAAAATTGGTTCCGTGACTATAAACAGCTAGGGAGAATGGAGGTCGAACACCTTTACTGAGACTGATAGTTACCTTTTCACAAAAAACAACCGACTTCAATGAGCGATAAGGATATAGGGTATTTTTTTCTGTTATTTTCTCAAAAAGCGCTTAATAAATGGCGATACAATTTATATAGGACCACATCTGAACTAAGATCTTCCAAACAAAACAAGAATCATTGAAACAAAATCGATTCAAAATTGCATAACATATTACATACTTACAAAAAAACATACAGTGAGAACCACCTGCTTTTTGAAGTCAGTTTAAATTAATGCAATCGTGCGGTAGATGATTGTAATCGTTGCGTGTGGAATACTTCGAGCGCTGTCATTGATGCCAGTGTCGGTCAACCAAAATATTATATCATAATTTATAAATTGAATATGGTTTTCAATGTTTTGAATGTTACAACTCAATCTCTATTAGTTTCTAGTTGTTCTCGAGTAATTTGCATTAAAAACGCCAACAATTGTAGGTATATATGTATACCCAACAAATAAACCTGATTGTTCCATCTCAATTGGTTTGTTACGAAATTATTGTCTTTACGAAGGATTATTTACTATTTCTCGTTTTGTAGAAACCGTAATAATTTAACTATTGTTTCTTCTAAATTACCTAAGTATTTATATGCTATAATATATTTTTTATTTAGTCTAGTTGTCAAGGGTCCGGCTATTAGTAGGTGTAATTATTTAGTGTAGACAGTCGAGATACTTACCTACCTACTTCATTTTGTAGTAAATCTAAGAAAAAAATCAATTTAGTTGTATATTGCTTAATTCGAAGCAGTTGTTGTAGCTTCATTTGTATTTATCTTAACCGCCATTACTTGTTTTTGCCGAAACTCGAATAAATATAGCTCTTACGCTCATAAGCTTAGACCACGTATTGCTTTGTACATTTATAAAGTCGAAGGAATACTCATCGACGTCAGACGAGTGAGTCGTGTCAGAAATGTAAGGGAAAATGTAGTCAATAAAACTTGTAAGTCCTTAGAATTGTAAAAACAAGAAAGACTGTCTGTCGCCAATTCGCCATACAGTGGCGGAGCACATGCCACCCGCTGTATCGACCCGGCTCGCCGCGGGGCGACGCGCGCACTCCGACCAGCCAGTGTGCCGCCAAAAACGGAATTTAAAAAACAATTGAAAAAATCGAACACACAATACACAACATTATCCAAATTCAAATTTCGAACAATTCCAAAATATAAAAAAAAAAAATTGAGCGTTAATTTGAGCTTTATTTTTTTTAAATCAATTAAATTTTTAAGCTTTAGTTTCGAACGATTTCAAAATTCATGTTAGTGCGGATTCGTTTTTCTTTTTAATTTTTGTGATTATTTAGTTTTCAGTGTGTATGGAAGCTTTTGAAGTGCCAATACTACCATTACTATACGGCCTGCGCCAGTAGTGACAGAGTCGCGGGGCCGCGTCGACGTCTGTCGAAAAAAGACGTTTTGAAAAAGAACATTCTGTACGTTTTCAAGAAAGGATGATATTGTGATACAACAGTGTGTTATCAAGCTATTGGTTTTAAAAAGGTGTTTTCCAGTGTTCTAAACGTTCGGGAGAAGCTTTGATGAGGCTGGTTCGCTTTAGCGTCTATTTTTGGTCTGCACCATACATTGGTACACGTAAAGACCCATTCGCGTACCATTAGGTTATTAGATAGCCAATAATCGACCAGTTTTACTAAACATCTGTCATGTTAGCCAATAGTCCAACTGTTAAGTCACTGCTGCATTATGCTATGGACGTATTATACGCAAATAAGCTAAACAAACACATATATAAATAACCATATAGCTAAATAACCATAGTCTAAGCCAAAAGATTAAAAAAAGCTGAAATTAAATATTTTGTTGTTGCGTGTCTAATAGACTTGGAAAAAAAAATCTTTTGATGATTATCGCTATTACAGTATTTAAAAGCTTCAGGTAGCATGTTAATGTTTCAGTTTTATGTGAATTTGTAGCTTAGTAAGGCCTTAGCCTTATAAAAGGGGTATAACAGTAATCTGTGACGTCAGAGAGTTTTCTTTCGCCAGGTTGAGGTTATGTTATGTAATAACGGTTTAATGTACGCGATTGGTGGGGATGGTGTTTCCCAAGCAAGTGTTGTATAGAAGGGTTAACTAAGTATACAGGTTAAGATTAAATAGCGGGTTATAAGGCAATTAAATCTATGGAAGTCTTTCCTTGATTAACATTCAACGGAATAGAATAATAAATGAGCAGCACGACGACTATTTGTTTTGACTTATTTTTGTATTCTGTAACTCAATGATTATTATACGACTGATATTAGAAATTAAACCTGAGCCATAGTGGATCCGTTTCCGTTTGTTTGTTCTTCTTTCACGAACAAGTCTAGGAAAGAAAGTGAGTTAGAATACATTTCATCTCGATAGTACATTATGTATATCGTTTTAAAGGATATTCATAATAAACAAACATAATTATTAAGGTACAGGAATAACCTAGTCACTCAGTATTTTAAAGATTGACTGTTTTTTGACAGCAATCATAGCTAGCCTGCACTGTCACTTACCACTCTTACCAGGCTCAGATTGTGCAATCGTGCATGCTTTCTCTTTCTCTTCTATATGCATAGAAGAACTAACAATATAGTAATTTCGCCCCTGCAACCCAGTTTAGCTAAAATTTCATCTAATTTCTAAGATGTATATTATAAACGAGGTGCAAACTTAATGTAACCCGACAATGTTCATTGATGCGAGTAAGAACAAAGCCCTTTCGATCGCGATAATAAAATAAATAAACAATAAAATTACCTATTCAAAACACTTTATAATCTTATCTAAACTACAGGGCGACACAAAAGAGTAGAAAATAAATGAGGGCGCCACTTCCTTCGCAACTGTCACATTTTTGACGTAAAGTGCTTGAATATGGTAACAATTTTGTATGAAAAATTTTAGTTCCTTTTTCATCCGTTTTCTACTCTTTTGTGTCGGGCTGTATCTATACTTACATATAGTAAAGCTGAAGAGGGTCAAAATCGAAAGTCTGTACATGGAAGATATATATACGTACGAAAAAAAGTTGGCTGGGGATACTTAGAATCGATAACAGAACACAGAATTTTGTCTGTTTATCTGTTTGTCTGTTTATTTGACCGCGCATCGCGTGAAAACGGCTGAACGGATTTTGATAAAAACTTTTTTAATCTGTCCAAAAAATCCCCGGCCATATTACAGGCTATAAAAGATTAACCAATAAAAGAGGGGTAGCCACTACACGCGATTAAGTTAAGTTAGCACCTGCATCTTATGTCACTACTTAGGAAAGACGTGCATACTTTTTTCAAACATGTGCTACGACTATCGAGTAACATGATAAACTAACAGATGGCGATGAAATTAATATATTGTGACATGAGTAAGCAAGTAAAAAATTTAATAAGAGCGAAAAAAAGCTATTGATTTTGGAGCGTAGTTTTATTTAGTGGTAATTGTAAACAGACCGATTTTCACGCGCGCGGAGCCGCGGGCACAGCTAGTATATTATAAAATTCTAAATTTGTGTTGAAAGAAGTAAATTCCAGAAATAATTAAATAAATATTAAAGACAATAGATAACATCGATGACCCAGAAACAAATATTCGAGTTCATCACACAAATAAATATCCTACAAATATTTTTTCTCGCCGGGATGTGAAACCAGGGTTGTCGGGTCAGTAGGCAGGTGCATTGCAAACTGCGCCAACCGCGTCGTCTAAAATTCATTACTGCGCGATGCAGGAATAGCGGACATCCAAAGATGGTTATACGATACATTTATCCGACTACGGTCACAAAAAAAAATGCGCGCACCTTCTAGTCAGTATCTCAATAAAAAGTCAGACATTGCTTACTTGATAAATAATAATAATATGGACTTCAACACATGCTTAAATTTAAGGATAGTTCCAAGATCGATTTATCAAAAAGGTGTCATTGACAAACCATTATTATCAATAGCAATAAGTCAAAGCCATTGATATTTTAGGACTCCTGTATTAATAAAATATTTTGAAATAATTGGACAACAAAACTTTTAGTACAATGTTGTATCTGTCCGCCTACCGACAGGACTTCAGCAAATCACAGAGTAGTAGTAGAAGTATTACAGACGGTCCACTTTAATTATAAAATACGGAACAAACCTACAACAAAACGTCTAGGAACAATGTTATCTCCGTCAAACACAAACAGTGAAACGGAGGCTGCCTACCGACACGAATTCATAGCACAGCTTAGTATTACAGACAGTCCACTTCAAGAATAAAATAATTAACTAATTCGACGGCAAAATGTGTAGAACAACGTTATCTCTGTCGTACACAAACAATGAAATGGATCCTGCCTACCGATACCGACACGACTACAGCATATCACAGCATATTACAAACAGTCCACTTTTAACTTTTTACCAGCCACAAAATGGGAAGTTTTATTACGATAAAATATGTTCTGATAGATTGTAATAACAATTAGGAGCATTAATTTTCCCAGAGGTGTCATAGTTTTTCACGTCACGTCGAGAAACTTAAAAAATATTAGTAAAGTCATGTCATGACAATGAATATTATTATGAATTTTACACATTTAAGTATTATTTATATGATACTATTTGCATGTAAACGATTGATATTAATATTTTAATTATTATTCATTATTTTAACTTTAAATGCCTGAGCATTAAACATTAGCAACCTAAGGTACGAAGATGTTCAACAAACAAGAACATATCGAACAGTAATGAATAAAATGTTGTATTAATTTCAATATAAGTATCTAAAGCAATGCAATTACTTTCAAAAATTGGCCTTGTCGCAGCCAGGCTGTCTAGATAGTAACTAGGCTGCCAATGCTTCAATACATCCTCCTATACCTATTCGATTGGCTGCCGAAGCCTGGCTGCCTACTGCGAGGAGATCAATACAGGGCAAAAGAAAAATGCGTTTAAGTACCGGACACTAAGACCGTTCTTAGTGTCTACGGTACGGGCTTAGTCAAAAAAAAAAACTAGAAGGAGGGACGTATAATGTCGATCTTACGATCTTGTGTAAATTAATAATGAAATGTTTTTTCTGTCTCGCATTAGCCGTAAAAATCACTATGTTTACTCTTGGCTGAAAGTGCAATAGATGAACTCTTGGTATAGGTGCGATCGTGTCGTATACGAACCGTTTTTTACCGCATGCTCTGCACGCCACTGCTCTTGAAACTCGCCACTCTACTTTAGTTAAACGGTTGAAAAACGATACTTGGGCCATTTTTTCTAAAGTTGTACACCCCAATTTTTTTTTAATTTTCGATATCTTGGGTATTTTCTACTCAGAATCACGAGGTTTCGATCTAATTAGAAGAAAAAAAGTGTCTAATGTTTTTTCGTTCCATTCCGTTACCATTTCCATATAACCTACTACAGCGATAACGGAATGGAAAAACAAAAAATGTATGAATATTTTGGGACAGTTTTTTTCTCCTAATTAGATCGAAAGAGCTCATGATTCTGAGTAAAAAATACCCAAAATATCGAAAATTAAAAAAAAAAGTGGGGTGTACAACTTTAGAAAAAATGGCCCACTTACACTTTTCATCCTTTTGTGCGAGCGAATCTGTTGAGAAAGCCTGTATATCCACTAAGCTGTTATATTCTGTGACCTGCGACGAAAGGAAGGTCGTATAGAATCAGCTGGCCCCATTGTTAGGCATTTCTATCTAAGAATTTATCTGAGTATCTACGCCGCTAGCTGCGGGCTGTCACCTGGGATCGTTGTCTTAAGTACAGTCAGTCAGGCAAATATATGCATGTATAGTTATTTTCTTTACTGAGCGAAACTACTTAAAGAATACAATGGTCATTGAGAAGTTAACCTCAAATTAAGATAGCATAATTAAGAACATTACAACTACCTCGGAAGGTATTATAGGTACCTATATTTTCTATCGGTCGCCCGGCACTCAACATGAACAATATGTGACCAAATTGGTTCTATATGAATATGACAAAAATAAAATTGGTCCATTTGAAACCTAGTGACTGTTAATGACTGTTAATTTTTCATAGTTTACCTGTTTTGGTTACAAACACAGTAGCATAATATAATACTTCTGTGTACTCGTTAAGCGGATTAGTTCAGTTCAAAAACCAAAAACTGTACTTCAAGGTCCCGAAGGTTTAGAAAGACATTGATTGGTAAAAAAATAACTAAAGGCTCGGCATATTTGTGTAAAGTATCCCATGACCATTTAAGGTGCCCCTCTACCAATGGTGAGTCTTGTGAGCCTTGATTAAGAGACAACGCTATTCCGACTGACAGTTGGCATAACGGTGATAATGATAACCTCAATTTTGGCATCTTTCTCCGTGGCCAAACCCGAGGGCCTGATTAGGCTATAATTGCAGTAATATTATGTACCAATTATGTACCAATTATGTACCTTATTTATCAGGTCGGAGATTGTGTGTACCTCCGTAGTTAGTTAGTACTTTTAAGATTGTCCGTAAAATCATGATTCAGATAATTTAACTTAATTTTATAATAGTATAGATATAGTTAGGTACCCTATTTCTTTATTATAGTCGGGTAATCTTATAAGCACCAATGGATGCCTAGGTAATATTGTACCATGATTAGTTGAAATCAGTCCAGCTATTTCCATCTCTGCAGGTCCGATACTATCTACCCGGTTAAACAAAGCAAAAATATACCGGGTGTTTCCTCTAATAGGAGCGATAAATTAAAATATAGATTCTACTCTTCAAATTGAACAACATTTGTTCAGCAACTTAAAAAAAAAGTCAGTTTTTCAGTCATTTATTGCTCCTATTACAGGAAACACAGGGTATAGCTATGACTTTTATGACTTTTTTTTTTATATCTGAATGAAGTTGCAGGTAGGTACCTATTAGTACATTTTATATATTATTTCTTATATAAAAGATATTTAAAAAGAAATATGATAAATACTACTCTCATGTATTACTTTTAAACTTCGCTTCAATGGAGATTGGGCCGATAATTCCGAAAATTTTTATTGAATTTTATCTGTGTCAAATATCTTTTTTTGAATATTATTTCAAATTAAAATAATAGAAAATATTAAATAAATTAAAAACCACAAAACTGACAACTTTCATTCATTCTCTTCTACCAGGCCCTCTTCTCTGTCGCTACGTTTAACTTTCAAAGGTTCTTTAAACTTTACACATACTTAACTGCCATTCTAAAATCATGCCCTCAGTATTCCATGAAACGAGAATGCCTTAAGAGACGACATAGGAAAAAGTAACTTTATAATTAAATTTACTTTGGTTGGTCTTTTAATTGAGTGTAACTGTTACTTAAATTCACTCTCAAATAAAGTTAAATGTATGAGCTTTGTAAGAGTAAGCTAGAGAAGAGTGTGTGTAAAGACATGAAAATTTATGGAAATTTTATATTTGACGTGCGTGACCGAATGTTTTCTTTGTGATTTAAGTAACACATGTTGAATAAGGCTATGCGTTGATTATTAATAAGTAAAGTCACTGTTGTAGATATTTTGCAAAGGAATACCTGACGCGAAAGAGCAACCACAATATTTGCCCGAAACTCGATGAACTTATTTTTATTAAATTACAACCTTAGCCTATTTTCGTACCTAGTAATTTTGGTAGCATGTGCAGTGTACCGTGACATGGTTTCATAATATTGTATGAGAAATTTCAAATGACATAATTAAATGTATTTACCAATACTATTATTTTTAAAATTCATTATTATTTACATATTATTTTACATGTAATTTATTTAAGGAAACATTATTAATTTAATTATTATAAATGAGATAATAATAATTTATGATATATGTCCAAAAAATAAAATAAAACTAAATTGTATTGCTTAATTAAATAGAACTGAGAAAAAAATTACATTTATTAAATTTAAATTACACTGATGAATTTCTCAAGAAATGAAAGGCTTTTTTAATCTTTATTTTATTTATTATACAATGCGCTTCAACTTTATTTATGGCAAAAGTTATGTCAACGCCATATTTTTTTTCTTGTTTTCGTGGATAAATCTGGTGAATTTTGCAGACAATGCCTGATAACTTTTTATTTTTCCTTATTGCAATTTAGTAATTGCCTTTGCTTTATAATTATTGTGAATGAGATTTTTATGTATAAGTGATTCTTTTTAATTTATTATGAATGTTGATGTCTTAGATATAGGTAATAATTATAATGATCTCATGTAAACTATTTGGTGCTAATGCTAACACTGTAAGTTAATATTAAAATGAATAAATAAAAGATTAAAGTGAATTTATGGAGAGTAAATATAATGTTTGCTGTATGAGGCACATCAAGTCAAGCCAACTCTAACGATTTAGTAATTCTTTGGTGCAATTATTGCTCGATATATGCATTATGCATGGATTGATTAGAATATTCAGTTTTTAAGATACATATTTAACTATAAATCTCAAACATGACAGAACATAGCGGGTGGTCCATAAGAAGGAGCTAGAAGTGCTGATACAAATAACTACGTATAAAGCAAAGTTTAAATCCTATCGTGGCTTTATTTATGATTCTGTTGGATGACATCTGGACGTCGAGGATCAAGGACTACGTGGAAGACACCGTATTGATTTCGCCAACTCCTGCTCATCTGGAAGCTAAACTTGAAACCCTCTAAGAAGAAGCGGAAGCCATTGCTTTGATCTTGCTGCTTGTCAGTTGATTTATTAAAATCAACAGACAAGCTACAAGAACATCGCAATAGTCGACAAGTGAACAAAACCGAAAACAGCAGATCCACTGGGGTCGAGAGAATAAAACCTGAATTTGTCCACATAGGTAGTGCCATAACTTGCTAAGGAGGAACAGACGAAGATGTCGACAACTGAGTCAAAAAACCAAAGCTGCATTCGGTCAAATTAAGCCTGTTTGAGAATCCCATGTGTTAAAGTTTCTCTCTTCGAAGGGTTCGAGGACTCCACTCTTGAAACTATGTGTGAATACAGGGTGTATTTAAGTATATTTGCCCGCGCAACCGTTAAAAGATAACAGGTTTTCATTTTTATTTACCGTAATCGGATAATCTGTCCTACCTTTGAATGTCCCTCCACCCCTATACCTACCACAATTGGGTAAATTCAGTTTAGCCGTTTTGGCACGAAAAGGCCACAAAAATATTCCGACCAATAGATGACAATGTAATCAATGCTCGAACGAAACAAAAAATATGCAATGCAATATTTTGTTAAGATTTTCCTGCATTGACGTTGCTCCTTAGAATTATGGTGAATGTATTTCAATACAATTTTAGAGTTTATAACAGTAAAGAATTTATTAAGAAGAGAATTTACCGATCTAGATTTTAAAACACTTTCTTTCATTCTGAAACATCTCTCTGAATCCCGGAATGACCTCTCTCCATAGAAAATGGGTTTTCATACAATTTTTGACGATGCTTTTCGCTCAGTGGTAATGTAGCTGAGCTGAGCCTACTGAATCAGTGGGTTGGAAACCAAGGGTAAATATCTGTATGATGAACTCGAATATTTGTTCCTAGGTTATGGATGTTTATATGTACATATATAAGTATATATTTAGCCATATAAGTCTGTAGATGATGCTCTAGTACCCATATCTATAACACAAGATTACTACAGCTTATTTTGGGATTTGAATTCGTGTGGAAACGTCCCATAAAAAAAAAAATTATATTATTATAGAAGTTTTTAATACAGAGCTTCCAAAAAACTTATATTTTGCACTCCGAAGTTAGCCTTAATTATGTCTGAATCGATACGGGATCACAGACAGTCTACTGACCTCTCTCTATAAATAATAACAAATTTAGAGTTTTATAGTAGTAAAGAAGTTATTAATACTAGAAGTACCAAAACACTTATATCTTGCACTCCGAAGTCAGCTTCAATCCGGTCTGAATCGATACGGGATCACAGACGGTCTAGTGACTTATCTCTATAGAAAATACAAATGTAGAGTTTTATAATAGTAAAGATGTTAATAATACTAAAGGTTCCAATGTCTTGCAGTCTCACATCAGCCTAAATCCGGTCTGATCGATACGGGATCACAGACAGTCTGGCGCCGGGACGAGTTTACATAACTTTCGCGGCTATCGTGGATGACGGTGCCTGAAATACACTGACCATGTTGCATCAGAATACCTTCCTACATACCAAGCCTATGTTCGTTTCCTTTTTAACTTTAAACTAGAGATTGTATGCATGTCTAAGAAACCTAAATAAGGTATTGTAGATTGACGCTTCGACCTTACTAAATAATTACATCGCTTATTGGATGCTGTCACGAATGAAACTAAATCTGAGAAAAAAAAATACATATAATTGATATATTTTTTTATTTCTACATTTTACGATTGACACGTATTTTATGATTCTATTATTATTGTTGTAGTTATATTATGATGGTGTATTTGACTTAATTTAATGATTATTATCTAATTTTATGTTGCTATTGACGATCATAATATCAAGATTCATGTAAATTAACTTAACACGTATTTTATGTGAGTAAAAAAAACCTTACTTAATTCAGAGCGATTTCAATTTGAAATAAATCATCCGATGATATCCTAATGAAAAAATTATGAAAAAAAAATAAAATAAATGAAATAACTTACTAGTAGCTAATTTGAAACAAATTATAGTATATACTTTCGATGGTCTGAGGTCCTGCGATCCTCGGATATTTACAAAACACTTTTTTGTTTTTTTTTCCATAAATTTTTCATGTTATATTTAAGTTATTTTTTTACCTGAATTAATATTAATCGTAGTTATCATTTAGTTATTTTTCTCTACTTTAATAAACTATCGTCTAATAACACACAACCATCTCCAATCGAGTCAAATTCCGGTCTTAGTGCCAACAGCGCATTTTGCAGCGTGAGAGCGCGGAGCAGTCACACGTTCTTGCGCAATAAGATTATATTCTATTTGTAATGATATGAAATGAACCACAAAGAAAATAATACGCTTAAGAATTACATCACGTTTATATTAAACAAGCATATGTTGTTGCGAGTCCTGAATAGACTTACATCATTTCAGGACGACACACACCACATACATGCACCAAATTTAAAATCACGTATGAACGTGGTACTTGCAGGAAACTTGTGACATTTCTATTTTGTTCGGTATTCAAGAAATCCAATTACAGTTCGCCGAGAGTGCAGCAGCGCTTGTAAACATCGGGTTGTGACTAAATCGGATTGCGAACGTAGGTCCCTACTTACAAGGAAAATAAGTTGGAATATCCTATTTATTATTAACACGCTTTTATTAGCTTCACTTGTATCTTGTAACTAACAATATAATCATATCTTAGAAGTCAATTCTACAATACAATAATTTGGTATCTTGGAGCTAATCTAATGATTGAGTCGGAATGTGGCCTTAGAAATTCCTAAACAGCACAAAATAGACCACCGTGTTTGGGCTCCTTTTATTGGTCTTGATGAGCAATTAACGTTAGTGT
Source organism: Apotomis capreana (assembly GCA_947623375.1). Lineage (NCBI taxonomy): Eukaryota > Metazoa > Arthropoda > Insecta > Lepidoptera > Tortricidae > Apotomis > Apotomis capreana. The sequence continues at coordinate 28,137,435 of OX392499.1, read as the reverse complement.
GAGGAAGTATATTAAGCAATAAAAGCGTGCCTCAAAAAATCTTTTTGGACAAAAAATAAACCTTAGTTCGCTATTAACTACACGAGAAATTCTTGTTAAAGTATATTTATTCAGGTTAAACATTAGCTAAGATAATTATTTCCAAGAAATTCCCGAGTAAAGTTAGAAGGAATAATGTTCCAGGGGGATTCTCGTTAGTTGTCATGATTTATAGCAGCGCTGAGAAACACGATAACAGGGATAAAATTGGAAACAATTTTGGCAATATATTCCATCTAGTCTTTTACGAAGGTTGAGTTAGTGGACTTGCACTCGTCCTATCTTAATTATTTAAGTATTTAATCGAGAATGTACGTACTCATTCATTTAATTTGTTGGATTGTATAAAATACTTCAATATTAGAACTTAGATATACCTAAAGTTAGGCTTGGTAGTTTCATCAACAATTTTATAAGTAGTAAGTACAATGTACGAATTACGATGCAACATTCGAAGAGCGTAAGATACGACCGACAGATATTCATAATTTTAATATTTTCTTTTTTTATGTACATTTTTAGACAACTAAATTTTATTCCACAAACTTAAATCGACGATACGGTACAAACTTACGTTGTCGTTAAAGTTATATATAATTCCGATTACATGACATATAGCCAAAATTACTGTTTACTGGTTATTTTAGCACTGGCTACCATCATAAAAGTTCATTTTTTGATCTACAACTAACCGACCGAGCCTCATCAAAGTTTCTTTTCCCAGACGTACAGAAATGTAATAATAATTACCTCATCAAAAAAACGGCGTCACACCACACAGGCCATGAAAAGGTTGAAATGATACAGCCCAGCTGAAGCTAGCGCTATGGTCGCTCCTAGCGCCCCCACGCCACCATGGCCGACGAAGAGAAACTTCCGATACCCCCCACATTTCTCGAGAAACTACTATTCTACACAACAGCATCCTTTGTTCTTTTGGCTACTTTCAGTCTATTCGCCTTCCTCTTTCTTGTACCATTTGTAATAGAGCCCGCGTTCACAACTATATTTATGCAATTCGATCCGGTTGGAGCATTATGTGTGACCGCCCAGGTCAAGCACTTAGTGGGAGCCAGCAACTGCACTTGGGCTTCTTGTAGAGAAGGTTGCACGAAAGACCTGTACGAATGCACCCAGATTAGAGTCAACTACAAACTCGGTATTTACCCAAACGTATCAGCAACAGAAATCGGAAATCTGATCAGAGCCGAAAGAGCAATAAGAGAATACGAATACGAGAACTACGAAGGTACAGGTGAAAAGAACTACCCAGAAATGGCGGAAGAAACGGAGTTAGCAGACGCGATACCAACCGGTCTGCAGGGGAACGATTCGGAATGGTACTTCACCGGTGCTCGTCTGTTTCCCAATGTAAAGGGCTGTGGATACCCTCCAATATTAAATTGTACTGTATTCCTCTCCAAGTATAGACCTTTAGGTAACAATTACACATGCTACTACAGCCGGGTCGACCCCGGCCTGGTCATAACAGACCTCGATATGTGGCAGAATACTTTGAACCTAGTTTATGCTATGGCAATCCCGATACCGTCTTTCTTTATTTCTGTGATCTATTTGACGTTTGCGTACTTCAAGATTTATAACACTGAAGAGGAATCAGAGCAAGCTCCTCTACAGAGCGATGCAGAAGGCATGGCCACGGGTGACGATGAAAAGCCCACGACTCCGGGCAGCGATACATTCAGAGAAGACCTGGCCTGTTTTGGGCACCAACTGAAGATGCAGTTGGCCAATGAAAAGTCGAAGGAAGGCTTCGAGTCCAATAGTCCACCAATTTCCAATTCGGCTTCGCTATCTGGGTGAGTAGAGTATTACTACTACGCATAAGATTAACACTGATTCTATTTAATCCAGATAAGTATTACATTAGTACATGGGTCATTGGGAATGATTAAATTTAGCTTACAAGATTAGACGCAAATGACTGAATTCAGTTGCGGTGACGCAAATGATTTGAAATAGCACCCTCGTTTGAGCGTAAACTCATGACATGAGTTCATGACGGGATTGTATACAAGATATTGGTATCAAGCGTATTATAATTTAATCATTTTTAATAATATACTTACAGTTCATATTCGATGGTAGTAATAAATCCATAGACAATTGGGTAATCTTAAATTTCAGAGACGTGCGCCTATTTTTTTTTTGACAGTTTAAAGTTAACGGATAGTTATAGTACGACCAAGTTTTTTGTGAGGGTGTCGCCACAATCTTCACACATAAAATTTCAGCACGACAGTAGTCGTAGTTCCTAAATTTGCCGTTTCACAGAAAATTGGTTCGCACTATTTATCCAGTGAATAAAGAGGTTTTACTTTAATAACAAACGGCCCGGTAGTTTTGATTTTTTTATATGTTGTCTAGGATGGCATTTTGCATTTTAACACTCACTAGAGTAAAATGCTCCTAAATTAAGATATAAGCCAGAAGGCTGATGCATTACTGGAAATTGCGATAAAAAATATATATATATATGCATATCTCCGTAACTATCTGTTCTTGAAACAAAATTTAAAAAATAAATTATAGTAAATTTAATTCTCTACAACATTGTCTAAGCTTTTTCTAGCTAAAATGCACCTAGACGAAGATATAAGCAAAAATCTGAAGGAAGTGCCGGTTTTTTCAATATGGCGGCGGGCGCGGAGGGGAATTGTACAATTTGCATTTTAAACCCGTTTGTAAGGTCACCCCTAGTACTCTAGTCTCTAATATTCACCGAACTATATAGATCGTAGTTCGTTTTTATTAATCACGTAGAGGGTTGTAAAAATTATAAATATTCAGTCAATAGGTAAATCGCATAGATACTATCAACGAAAAAAAAATAATAAACACTTCTGGCAAATTCAATGGTAAGCCGTGTTTTTTACACACGGATATTATTTTCGGTAGCATCGGATACCGCAAACATGTATTAACTGACCTAATCTCATTAAGATCCCGTCGTATTTTTTTTTTATCATAGTTAATAAAATAACGATAACACTATACAGTGCCACTTTAATGAAATGAAGTAATTTGACAAAGACAACGAAAATACCCAACGGTTCACAAAAAAAAACACGTGTCGACTTTATAGTTTCATTGCATTTGATTTTGTTTTTGCGCTGCCACTCGTATTATTCTTGTTAAAGAGGAACCTGACATCTAGAAAAGATTCTCTACGCTGATAGAGAATGCTCGTTTTGGGATTAGCGTCAAAATTTTAATTGGCGACCCATAATTTAACGTTTTTCAATGTATAAACAATCATTTAAATCAAATCTCATTAAAGGAAAATATTGGTGCTAAGTTTGCAGTGGGATCTTAACTTAATGGATTCTTATACAAATAGGTTGGTAGCTTTACATTATTTGTACCTCCGGTTTACTCAATGGCTCCACCCACTCTATAAACTAGATGGTGGAAGTCATCGTCCTTTTACCCCGAAGTGACCTGTGAATACTTCGGTTACAATCTTTAGTAGTATAGTCTTGAGTCAATACAACCAAAACACAATTAATCACACCGAGGAAGGAAAACTACTAAGAGCGATTGTTTATAAAGTTGGAGCCTTTCAAAAAAACAATTTCACAAAGTTAACTACAATAATTTTATGACTGAGGTATATTCACAGACCTATTTTTAGATAACAGATATTGTAATTATGATGTTGATAGAAATAGTAGATAAGTATGGCATTAAAGCGAAAACCGTACGTAAATGAAAACACGAAGTAGAATGTAACTAATATTCGTAGCAGTAACTTTTCTAGCGAAATGTAAAATTAATATTAAAAATGTCTCCGACAATGAATGATGTCGTTGCGAAAAATAAAACAATCGATATTAATGAATTGAATGATTTTGTTGACGCTTTTATCGTACTTGATAAATCAAGGGTGATACTTACCGTATATTCAGCCGCTCGTATGTATCACCACTGTCTCCATCCATAGTTCTTTAAATATATTATATCGATATCGAAAATCTTAATACCTAAAATTGAGACATCTATTTACAGATTATACAATTAACATATTATATTGAAGAAATTGTACGTTAGACAATGATGATTTTGTAAGCTGTTCTTCTAGCAAGCCTTTGTCATCAATCAAATGTAATCGAACTTGACAACTACTGTTTGTTATTGAAGTTAATGACTTGAATGCTATGAATCATATTTCTTCAGTTGATTTACTTTATCAAAAATTTACTCTGGTCGAATTAAGGAAATGCTTATTTTGTAAAAAAAAAAAACAGCAACAGAACTTGCTGCAGGATGAGTAGTAAAAAGCCCATACGAAGATGGCTCGGCGTTGCTCAAGTCAACTAGCCAGAGGCTGCGGCTAATTAGGACCATCAATAATCAATATCGATAAGACATACTTTAAGAACTATGAAGATAACATAATTCCTATTTGTCATAATTATCCAACACCAAAAAGTAAATCCCTTGTTACTCGCAGGACCAAGTCATCCTTCGTGAACGCCTAGTGTGATACGGCATCACAACCGAGGTATGTTTGAAAAGGCTTCAGCTTTATTGCTTACGCCTAAAGCTCGCCAGCCATGGAAATTGTAGTTGAAATCAAATGATAGGTTCGGATGATTATCGAAAAACTTATATATCGATCCTGACAATTATCGATAAATGAGTTCATAGATAATCATTCACCCCTGTTGTTTGATTTGGCACCAAAATCCGTGATCCGCTCAATACTGCATTACACGCATTCCTCTTACCCACTGATACTTACGTTCTTGCACTGATCCTGTCGCTTGACGCTTATGATTTAAAAATGTAAAATTTAAAAATTTTAGTGATTTCTGATCTAACATTCAACAACGGGTAAGCTAACGCTAGCTTCTGCTTACTAAAAATGTTTGCGTAACTTGTACACATTACAACCGTACCTATATAAAGGTTGTAGTTTTTTTACTGAAATAAAATTTATTTTACTGCTTTGTTTGTCGAAGTATACATATCTATAATAACGTTAACTAACCTTACTAGCTTGCTTACAAGGTTTCCTTGAAAATAATAAAATGTGGGATTTTATTTACTGTTCATCTCATAAAGTGTATATGTAGTCAGCTGCAAAGAGCTATACACTAGCGAAGTAGACTCTATTACCCGTCTATAGAGAATACATTTTTGAGCGGACTCTTCTGGTATAATATCTTTTTACAGATGAGTGTAAGAGCATAAAACCCTAATAGAACAGGTATATTTTTACTATGATTTTTTAAGAACTACGTCTCTACGCCACGCCATGCAATTTGTAAACTTTTCTTTAGGAAAATATGAGTGATATTCCCAAATGCATATTTGAGCCATACTTATTATATCGTTACCTCTAAGATTCCACTTATATAAAGAAAAGGTCCCAAGACAAAGTCATGTAATTAGAGTTTTAAAAAATAATTCCTTTTGACTTCGGAACTTGTATATTTCTATTGACGAATAAAATTAAAGCACTGAATAGTATCGTATCCTTAACAACTTTTAACAATTCTGTTAAAGATAGTTTATATTAAGTACTACTGTAGGAGGTAAAACATACAATTCTCTATTATTTTTTTTACTTACTTATATGATGCAGCATGTAATACTTAATTGAAAAAGAAAGAGATTAAGTTTGTGAGTTTTTTATTATGACATCATCGATACTAATAAAATATTTATCTTTTTCAGATGACAGGATTCCTGAAGAGCAGGTGTCGGTTACAAAGTGTACCACGAAATGAGGTGAATGGATTTACCGCAATAGGACAAACTCGACAAGTGTGATCGAAGACGTGACGTCTAGTCCTAGCGACACTTACTCGACTACCCAGAAGGAGACACACGGAAGAAAACACGAACGATAGACATTTTTATAAAGCGTTGTGAATTTGCAAATTTCGTGGTAACATTTTCTATTTCGGAAATTTATGAAAATGTCCTTGAATCGTCTTGAATTGGAACGTGATGTGATATGGCTGCTTTGTTCACCGCAACACAATTTAAGGCATTTTCGATCGATTGAATTATTTATTTACGCGTCCGGTTGGTACAGTTCAAGCCATTAAATAAATTATACATGGACTTCCCTTTTCCAGCCGACCAAACGTTTGGAATGCTAACAAACGACGTCGAAACAATGACATTAGGAGAAAAAAGGTGGATTTTACATTTGCGCTCATGATTAATTCTAGGTTGGCAATCAGAAACGCTTGTATTTATACCCACTCCATGTATACTATCGTATATAACGTTATGAGTTTCTATAAACTTCAAATACCTACTCTTACTGCATCGTTAAGCTAAACGTAAAGCTGTACTTGCAGATTTGTAACATTTGGAAACGGGAAAAGTGCAGTGAATTATTTCTAACAAGCTTTAAGCGACCTAATTGTGTCATACCACAATTTTTTTTATTTTTTTTCACTACGATGTTTCGATAACTTTTTTTTTATATAATTTAAAATATTACAAGTGATTTAAGTTGATTCAGCGTTGCTCAACTACGCGTTGTTTCCCGTAAAGAAAATGTTACTGTGAAAAACGAATTATATTAGAAATAAAAGATTTTATCTCCTATATAATTATATATAAATAAGATTTTATTATGCTCGTATGCTACTGGTGTCAAATGCACGCGTGCTGATTATAAAAATGTTGAAATACATATAAAAAAATATAACGTGAGATAATAGGTAAGGAATCGCAAGCTGTTTACAATAAAAATAATAATTTATCAATTGTTAATTTTGAAAGCAATAGATAATTTTCGATTAAATTATTTAGAATAAAGTTTATTGAACATAATAAATTAATAAACACATCGACTATAAAAAAAAATATTATTTTAAAAAGTAGTCAATGAATCACAGTACAATTTCATGATATCATTTTAGTTGTAAGTGTAGTTAATTTGTAAAACCCATTGTGTATATTTTGTCTATTTTAATTTAATTCAGTATATAAAATATTAATAAAGTAATACCGCAAATAATATAACGCTAATACTGCCCAAACATTAGTAATATACGTATAACATACCGTTTTGTAATAATGTGTAAACTCATACTATACTAAAATCATAAAATTGTAGTAAAAATGCAATTAAAATATGCTACGTACCCTACATAAGTATATCGCCGATTTAGAGAATACAGAATACTTATATACAAATACCGATAAAATGATACATTAAAGAATCATTATATGTATACCCTGTATAGCTTTTCAACATTTTGAATGTAAAACACTGGGCGTTTATAAAACTTTGGAAACTTTCATGTCAACAAACATAAGTTGCAGTTAATTTTATCATTGCTTCTTATTCGCTAGATAGCATTTTGTACTTTCAGATGGTATGTCTTATAAGAGCTTGAAATGCGTGTCATGTGTCAAAACAAACGGCAGCTACTAAATCTTTGAACTGTTAATAAAGTAAAATTAACGATTTCAACTAAAAGGGTGTACATAAAATGATCTGAGAGAAATGAAACCGTACCCAAGCAACGTTAACGTCCAAATAACGTCACTTTTAGCAAAATGCCCACATTTGTATGAAACCTTCGCGGAATCGTATTATAATAATATGAATTAACTTCGATCCTATAATTTACCATTGATTGCTGCAATATTCATAATAAATTGGGATGGGCAACTTTTTATATCCTATGATAACTTGTAACACTTACAATGAAATGTTTACAAAAGAGTGAAAATATAAACTCACCCAAATGGGAAGCGGAAGAGATTGTTATCCTAAATTAATCTATTATTTATAGTTGTTAAATATCTCTAATGAATTTCATCCACAACAGGACGGTTCATACGATTCCAAGATCGATTTCGACGTTTGCACTATGTTTTGTTCGTTCATCCATACACGGCTATACATTTCAAAACACCTCAAAGAATCACCTAACTGCGCCTATACTCGTATTGTGGTATCTAATTAAATAGCCCCTGCCTGCAATGTTAGTATCGATTCCTCCGTCCCGCATTTCACCTTTTAAAAAATTCATCCATACATAAGTAACCGCACCGATTCCGCCGTATCAACTGTCAGCCAACCAATTAGTCAATTCCGTTCGCATCACAATTAGGGTAATGCAGGCCACTTCAATAACTGTATATTTACTAAACGCACTGTAGTAGTGTGACCATAAATATAATAATTAACTGATTGTACCGAATACTGGTATTCATTTACGTAATAAATCTATGGTCACTACGTTTGTTTAATTCGATTATTTAAACGTGTACATTTTGAAAGTGTGTCACCAATCGCTGCTTCAATATAACAGGGTTCTATGTTAAATATTCACAATGCCAATGTTAAAAAAGAAACATATTTAGAACTCTGTAACATTAAAGCAGCGAAATATAGTTATTTTCGTGAGAACAATTATTTATGAGATGGAAATTCTATAGTGGTACACCATTTGTATTTATGATATACTTAGATCAAATGAATACGTCTTTGTTTTTTGTATAAAAGTAGAACAAAATTAATACGTTTTGGCATATTAAATAATGTACCTATTTGTGGAATGCTTGAATTGTTAAATTTCTTTCATATAAGTATTAATAATGAAAAAGGCTTGTGAATAATGCATTCAGTCGTGCTAGGTGATGCTAACCCGCGAAAATGTTGTGCATTTTCTGTGTCCTTTGAGTTTCATTATAGGGACCAGGTTTTATTGAAAAAATGCCGGTTCTGTAAATATAATATTGTAAAAGAAATGATAAACGCTGACCCATTATAATTGTTGAAAACAAAATTATATTACACAAAAAAACATTGATAATTATTGTACTGTTGAATGTTATAAAATCGGTTATTAGCGAAAGAATCAAAGATATAACCACTTAGACTGGTGACATGTTTAGATTACGCTAAATCCTACGCACATATATAGATAGATATAAAGTTATAATAATTAATTATAATAAAGCGATGCTTTTCACATTTTTATTTATATTTAAACAATAAAGTACTAAAGATCTCTGTCCCTCTACACTTTAATTGCTTTGCTAAAGAACTTAATTCCTATAATAGAATAACATAGTTATTACATGTTCCTAAGTGTGACACTTATTTATGAAAGCAAAAACGAATCTATCAAAAGTGTCATTGCAGAGTTTGCATTCGGTGCTGCGACAGTTGCGACAGTGTTTTTCACTCTGCAAATTGACAGCCTTGATCGATTAGTATTAGTACCGAGGTATTTTTCAAAGCAATGTCGTTCAGCTAGGAGTAGAGATGTGGCTTTTCCGGAAATTTCCGGAAACTTTTGTATGGAAAATTAGAAGTTTCTGGATTTTTTTGAAAATGGCACATCTCTAGCTAGGAGCGGCATTACATTTCAAGTATTTAAACTAACATATAATTGTGAAAGTTCGTTATTAATCGGATACGTTGTGCCATTTGTAAAATTTGTTTATTTTGAGTCTTGAATTCCTGTTGTCTTAATTCTGTTGGAATTGTGGCAAAATATTGACAGAGATCTTAGACGTAAACTTTAACCTTGATTATTTTTAAATCTAGCTTTAAAATAGTAAGTGAGAAGCAATTCGTCAATATCACATTGTAATCTAATGTCAAATTAATTTTTAGATTATATTCTTTATTTAATCCTGCGAACGTCTGATATTTGGGTTGTGTGTTTAGACTTAGCGATTTAAGTGCTAATTGTAAATTACGTCGGAATCTCTATTTATTGCGCGGTGTGATGTGGATCTCCCACAAATTAAGATTAAGTGGGAGATAGCAATATTGCAAGCATATCACTTCGCTGTTTTCAAATCGAGATCTAGAGCATTTGCTCGCTAAACCTGTCCACTGTAAGCTTCACCTTAACGCCTAAAAAATACAAAAATGCCCTATTAGTCGACATCATTCGTTAGAATAATAAGACGCAATAAGAATCATTGTTGTTGTATTTTTGTGTATTTGTCCTGCAGTATTGTAATGCATGGCTACCCCTTACTAATTCACTAGAAACTAATCCAAGATCCCATGAGAATTGCATGTAGCCCAAATTTTGCACAATGTACCTGTTAACAAGATTCCACAAAGCACTTGTCAGTTTTAACAATAATTTGATCCTGCCTTTCGTACAGACAGGATCAAATGGTCAACAGCACATCTAGCATACTGATACGCGACTGTCTCGCGCGACATATTTATCTATCTCTGTCTGTGCAGTACTGTGAGAGAGTGACTGGTGACGCTATGTCGCGCGACAAGGGTCGCAAAGCATAGTTGTGCTGGACGGGGTGGGAGTAGGTACAGATATTTCATGTAGAAAGGCAACGCACATAAATGTCGCCACTTAAGTGGCAGTCTAGAAATAAAACCATTGACTTTGCTGCTTTGTTGTGTTAGTGAGGGGTATAACATACATGTGTTTCTTGAATAGAAATTTATTGCAACACGGAAAATAATAATTATGAAGATTCTGATGTATGTACTTACGTTCTTTGTTCCTTGATCTTTATCAAGGAATAAATAATCAAATATATAAATTATAATAGGTATGCAAAATTTCTATTCAGGCGTTTGAAGACCATAATGTAACAACTGCAGAGTTGCCTACAAAGTGCCTAGCACTTGACTGCACGACCCATGTGCATCACACCTTATCGCCGTACCTGAGAAGCATAAGCCTAACACTGTAAGTGCCCTAACCTGAGAAACAACACTGTAAGCTCATATCGTCTGTTAACGACCAAAACTCACTTAGCAACAAACATTGCTCGAATCTCAGTGTCAATCTACTTACTAAATACACTGTTTTAAAGAGCAGTGATAGAAATTTTAGTAAGTTTTGGTTGTCACCAGGCGATATATTTATCCTTTTCGACGTCAAATACAAAAGTGTTATTCACATGCCAAACGCTATGGCACAAGAGAGTGAAATTAAAGGATCTAATATTGACTCCTAGAATTATTTTTAGCCGAAGGTTTTTTCGCCGAAAGATCATTTCGTAGAAAGCATTTTACTTTGCAACCGTAAACTAAGATTATTATACAATAAACCTAAACTAACCTAACCTAATCAATAGGATGATATTTTCATTAATCATGAATAATGTATGACTGACTACAAAGGAATAAAAATTCTGAGAAATGATTATCGGCGAAATGAAACATTCTACGAAACAAAGGGCTCTCGAATTGAAACGACGACAACACACGACAACTTTATCTGTTAAGCGTGAACGACAACACACGACAACTTTATCTGTTAAGCGTGAACTAACACACGACAACTTTACCAGTTAAGCGTGAACGACAACACACGACAACTTTATATGTTAAGCGTGAACGACAACACACGACAACTTTATATGTTAAGCGTGAACGACAACACACGACAACTTTATCTGTTAAGCGTGAACGACAACACACGACAACTTTACCAGTTAAGCGTGAACGACAACACACGACAACTTTACCTGTTAAGCATGGTAGGAATGCCAACACACGACACGGTAGTGTTCTTGGCGTTGAAAGCGTTAATATGTACTTACAGTGTAATGCTTCTCAGGTACGGATTAATTCGTTTCGTGTCTTATACTATTAGACTAACATTTGTGGCCTCTTGGTGTATTCTTTGCATATACGGGTCTTTTCAATATGGAGACCCCTTTTGCATATTAGTCTCAAAGGCTATTTAAGTCTTAATATTTTTAAATTAAAGTGTCTTTATTTTCGCTAGATAGAGAATCAATAATAAGATTAATTAATAAAAAGAGTACACTTAATGTAAATTCATCTTTATGGAAATATAATAAGAAATATAATAATGATTAACAAATAACAAATAATAATAATGCATTCACGTTTGATTTGAGTCAGATATGTTCAATAAACGACTGAAGCGACTTGAAGCTTTTTGGCTTGTGACATGAATTATAACACTTTTTATGTAAATAATAATATGTATAAAATAATGATATCTATCATCTACATCCATTGAGACAGGTAAATGTTTTACATAGAGAAGAAAAATAATAGATATAAATCGAGTCAGCATTGATAGATAGAAATTGTCCACGTAGGTATAATTTGTGAATCAATGAGATCTCAATATTTGTTGCAGAATTTAGATATCTGTAAAAGACATAGGATTAAGGCAAAACTATTAGTGTCGCGATTGTCGAGCCATACACACGAGCTTTTATCATTGTTTTGTTATATTGCAGCATTTGTACTATTGATTTGTACAAATTGATTCTCTTATTAAAGCTTCGGTGAAACATAAGCAGTTAACACTCACGTGAATTTATCAGGAATGGCTCGACATGTCTCGAACTCGTATGGATTTTCATCAGGGATTGCTACCCGTACACAGGCGCGGCAACTTTGTCACTGACAAAGTTATATAATCGGATTTGTGCATAAATACCTAAATAAATATATCCACATACTGAACGGCGATTGACCTTAGTAAATTAAGTAGGTAAGTACGTAATGGTATGATTTACCCTGCGTTGCAGTCTGTGTTAAGAAAGTACGCGTTTTTCATCGTTCGTTGTCAAGCCTGTTTGAGGCCATGGCAGGTACATTAATTCAGATTCGCATTTGAACCATTTCAAAAATGCATGTGAATTAAATTAAGTGTCGGGAAATATTGTTCAATAAACGGGAGTTCGAGACATTGTAAAGGATGGAAAATAATGTAATATTAAAAATAAGAAACTGAAAATCGAAAGATAAATAAAAGCTCGTGTGTGCGGCATTTTTTTAAAGTATGGCGCTCTTGCTAAAATGCGAAATGTTTAAATCTAGATACCCATCGTATGCGTTTTCATTCATTTGGAACTGTTGCCTTATGACGTTTTGTACATAAAATAAATAAAAAAGTTAGTAGGAAATAAACCACACGTATTGGCTTCGATTGGGTTGTTTTATTCATGTACTGGTTTGACCTTTGCGTGTCTATTTCAGGTTGATTGAAGGTGCTGAAGAATTCATTGGTGGCCAATGGTATATAGTTAATGATTAGGTATAAATGCTGGCACGCGTCACGCCTGTCACCCTGGGTTACGAATGGTCAAATAATTCGATCAATCTTCCTCGTTATACTTCTGTAGGTAACAATGATGCGACATTCCCCGCAGAAGCATTCTCGCCAGGTAATAGTTTATTAGAAAGTGAACACCTAACATATTGCTCTTGAAACTTAAATAAATATATTAATTAAGTTAATAAATTAAGTAAGTCATATTTGCTTTGGCTTGCCCAAGAACACTGTTGATGCTACGTCATTGTTACCCATGGACAAAGTATGTTTACAATTTTTACAACTTTAAAATTAGTTCAATACAAATAATATTTCGTTCCATACTTAATTAATCATCTGTTGACAACCAAAACTCACTAAGTAACTACTACTTAAAACAAAGCTCGTCTCTTAGTTTCAATCTACTTACCTACTAGATACGAGCTTTTGAAGAGCACTGATAAACATTTTATTGAGTTTTGGTTGTAGACAAGGTAAAATCGACGTATGTTTCTTGCATGACTTGGATATTAACTTAACAAGGGAAGACATAGGTGAGTGCGAGTGCCACCCCTCACCATCAAATTAAAAATAAAATGCTTTACGACAACACATAATATTTTTATTGATAATTGGGTTCTTATTATGATAAATCACGAAGTGATTCGGGTTCGGGCGAAAACTGAGAGGTTCTTATCTGGATCGAATAAGAGCGAGCGAAACAGGTATAAGGCTCGAATTGCATTCTGTCAGCGTGTGAGCTGTATGTATGTTGTGCTGGCTGTCTTTCGATTACTCATTTTATGATAAATTCAGGCGTGGGTACTAAGAAGAAACGTAGTGCCGACCCTTTAAATATAAAAGGTAAGTATGCCTTCACTATGGGTATTTTGGGCGGAATACCCGTATCCTAATCCAAAGGTTGATTTGTCTGAAATCTCATTATTCCGATATTTTTATTATATTCCGATATTTTATTATATTCCTATATTTTTATTATATTCCGATATTTTTATTATAATTCCGAATGCGACTTTTCCCTTAACAATATTTTTTGTTGAAGGTGGTAAATTACACAATATAAAAAAAACATACCTCACATGGTTTTCAGAATTGTGAAAAATCACATTGTGAAAAACAGACAAATTAATTTTCGAACCATTGTTCAGGACACGAGTTTGGTAGGCAGTGTAGGCACTAGGCACCTACAATTTAAAACTGAGAGATCGTTACACTTATACATGAGCCCATGAGCATGAGCATGAGCCCAGCCCAGGTGCGTTGGGGTAAGTTGGAAAACAGGTTAAGATAAAAAAAACGGTCATAAGTCATTGAGAACGCCATTTTGATGATCCCCGCCCCTCAGTCATTGCCGTTCGCTTAGTGCACCGTGAGTTATTGGCAATTTTCGACAAGGTGTGATTTATACGCTCAAATCACGTTTTTTTCATCTCATCCCATCTTTTGTAACATCTTTTACAGTGGCGCTAGAGACATTTTGTGTTGATACAATTGGTTATTATTATCTTAGTTACCTGCCAATGTGGATTTAAATTATCTTTCTTATTTTACAAGATTGTATACATTTCAATCTTGCACCGACTAATTTTGAAGGGATAAGACGGCAATATTCTTTTTCTTTTCATCTTAACCTCCTTTCAAAACTCATAGTAACAGTAACTGGTTCTCAAAACGTACGGTATCACTCTGTCACAGACCGAAGGTTATTCGTATTCTATAAAACAGCTTGAAAACTCTAGTCTACCTCTTCTCAAAGTGCATGGGATAAGATTGAAATATTATTTCAAGAAAATCGTATTTTAGCTCTAAATAACGGGTCTATTCAAATATGAATGAAAGTTTTAAACTACTACGTTGACATACTGTTGGACTGTATGCATCAAATTTATCTAAGGCTAATAACTGATTTAGAAAACTACTTAGGTATATCAATCTTTTCCCGTAACCTTTCCATCTTGCCCCAAGACTTTATGGTTATGAATGTAATTTAATTTTAATTTTATTCATACTAAAAGTATTAGTATGTTCCTCGTTTTAGTTTAAATATAAAGATTTATAAACCCTCTTTACTAAAACATAGATTCCTGTACCTAATAATCCCCATATTATTGGCACAATAGGTATAACTAAAAAAATAATACTGCTCATCTCGTGTAAAACCCGTTCAATCTTATCCCAACGCGCCTTAAAACATTTTCAGAAAGTTACAAATTTAGACATTACATTACATTATATTACCTTATCATAGATTTGATTTAAATAACAATAAAATTGGAGCATTACTCGTAGTTTCTTATATTCCTTGTATTTTTGAATTGTAAATTTTTTGGAGTAAGTAGGTTATAAAACAATTATTACGGCTACCCTTAAAATTGGAGTTAGTACTTAAGTAATTTCGAACTCGGAACATGTACCTATGGGAAAAACACTGTTTCACTTGCATTCGAATTTATGCAAATAGAACTTTATTATATAAATTGTATTACGGATCCCTTGTGACCAACCCAGCCGGTCCTTGTCCTATTACGGGGGACAATCCAGCAACTGCTACCGCTTTAAGCGGCCTGAAAGGAGAAAAATCGTTAAATGAGTAGGTACAACAAATAATATTAAATATCAATTAGATTTGACGAGCTCACAAGAACAGTTTTTTGTTTGACATTGACTATAGCGCCATCTAAAAAGCATTGTTTGAAATACCTGAATCAGCATTCAACTACTTCTGGAAGAAGTTCATACTTCAACTAGTTCGAAAATGCACCAATAGGTTGCGCTAAACTCAATCCTGTATCCTGTACCATGAATCGTACAAGTTCGTCGCAAAACATATAGATGGCGCAAAACTCAATCCTGTACCATGAATCCTACAAGTACATCGTGGAGGGAATAGATGGCGCAAAATTCAATCTTGTAACATGGATCGCACAAGTTCATCGCGGAGTATATAGATGGCGCTATTACTAATATTGAAGCAAACATACTTGAAGCCAAGTTCTTCGGCTGGTACGCCCAATTTCGCTAGTTTAGCTTCATAGGCTGCTAAAAGGTCATCATGGGCTTTTCGTAAACGTGCTGCCTCGTATCGAAGGTCCTCTACTTGTGTATCCTTGAGTTTTAATAGCTCCTGGAAATAGAATTACCTACTTCTTGTAAAAGAAATGTATGGGTGATTATCTCAGCGAAAAAAAAATGCGGCGGAATTGATAACTATAGTGTGAAACAATTGTTTTTAAAGTTTTAATTTTTTTCTGAAAAGAAGACACAAGTTATTATCTTAAGCCAAATCGCATAGTATTGTAAAAGTCATTTATGTTTAATAATTATTTTTTTTGCGGTAAAATGATAATTTTGGTGCGGCGTCCAGTATTCGTTGTTCCTCATAAATGTCTTTGATAGAACCATATCATCAATGTTTTAAACTAAAATTGCATTTTTTTATAATCTTTATTAGTTTAAGTATCTTATAAGGATATATAAATAAAGATTAATACGTAAATAGATACTCAAAATCGAGCACTAAAAGTTGTCCGGGTGAAATTGTCAATTTTGGTGGTAAATATTGAAAATGTGTTTATGGATGAACGAAACGCAACAAGACCAGCAAACGTGTGTTAACCTGTTCGTTTAGTTCCGCTCCGGCATGGAGCGATGACACACATGTCGTACCTTGCTGGATCTGTCCACTCAGCACGTAAGTATCTAATTTTGGTGAAGTACAAATACGTTTTGACACAATTTTTGTGGTATATGTTTGTAGTGACTTAGCAATAATTGATTGTGTGTGAATTGTGTGTAAGACGTGTTAAAGGTTTCCTTTTTAAAATATAAAGTTAAATTGGAAGTAAATAATACAGATATTTTTTAAATATTTTTTTAATCACTTTTTCTAATTTTGGTGGATCAATTTTGGTGGTTTTGGTGGTAATTTCAAAGTCACCAAAATTGCTTGATGCCACCAGAATTGTTAATTCTGTAATCTGTATATAATTACACATTTGTAATCGCATTTCCAACACTTTTGACTCGGTGAATTTATTTGAAGTCAAGTATAAACACAATACATCTAATGGTAATCTTAGCTTAGATATGCTTATGCTGTCGGCGGATTCTATAGCTCCTATCCTTTCCTATATTACTATTTTTTTCCCTCTGGCACGTTTCCTACAATTTGGAAATGCGCCAATGTGATTCCTCTCCCTAAAACCCCTAATCCGTCGTACTTTTCGCAGTATCGTCCTATGTCCATTCCTCCCGTCTTATCCAAAATCATTCAATCCTCTGTAAATCCACGTCCCTCATCACATCTAAATAGATTTAACTTGTTCAATTCTTTAGCACAACCACAGCTTTGGATAAGATCACCGACGACATTCGTCTTAATATAGAATAAAGGAAAGTGACTATATTGGTGCTCCTAGATTTTAGTAGTGTTTTTAACACTGTTGATTTTGATATCCTTCTCAGTTTACTTAGTACTTTAAATATATCTCCAACTTCACGGTCCTGGTCCTGGCAGCAGCGGGTTCGAGTTGATGACCGATTTTCTAGTTGATGTGAACTGTCTGCTGGTGTCCCTCAAGGGGGCATACTCTCTCCATTACTTTTTTCTGTATTCATTAACGGAATCACCAACCACAGTCACTCTCCTCCTCGTTCCATGTCTATGCAGACGATTTGCAGCTTTATGCGGCGGCCAGCATTGATGATTTTGGCTCCTTTGTTTCGCAAATCAATTTAGACCTGGAATCAATCCGTGCTTGGGCTTGATTATTTGGTTTGATGAAGAATGCCAATAAGTCGCAGGCTATTGTCGTTGTTTGCCTGCGGTCAAGTGCAAATCTGGCTCCATCTATCCCACAGGATAGATCTCATGTTTACGATGTATCTTTTGCTGTGCGCGCCGTGAAATTATGAAATAAATTGTCTCCCGCCCTAAGGCAGACGTAGTCCGTAGCATCGTTCAAGGGGAAGTTCAAGAAATTGTGGCTGTCGAATGAATGATTATTTGATTAGGTTGCTGTTTTTGTTATAATTATGATTATATTTATGTTATATGTATTTATATAGATTTTACGTAATATCTATTACATTGACTGTTTGCCTATCTCTCTCTCATTTGGTTTTTGTATTTTCATTTGTACTATTGTAAAGTTATCGTATTGTACATGTTGCTTGGTTTGTCTGCCATTTACTTGTGTTTAACACTCATTTACTCGAAGGTTAATTGGAAGAAATCCCTTAAAGGGATAAGTTCCCTTTTGTACATGCTTGTTTTTTTGAAATGTATGTAGTTTTTACGATGGCTAATCGCAAGAAAAATCAATCAAGAGAAGTCCTCGAAAACAAAAATATACTGTTGTTACAAACGAGTTAGTGATTTTATTTTCATAGATATTTTGGTATAATTAAAATGATTAATTATACATATTCTTTCTTTTCATTTCCATCAGGCAATTTCGTTGACAAATATAAATTTTTAGCACAAGTAACTAATTTTGGTGTAGATGTACAATTTTGGTGGCAGGCCGATTACTAAAATCGTAATATCTTTAAAACTATTATGTATAACAAAGGGCCATTACTACACAATATTGGTTATGACTTTATTCGTATTATTGATATATAATTTTGTCTCTAAAATCAAAAATAAAAAATGCCACCAAAATTAGGTAAATTTGGAGCTTGTTGAAATTCACCCGTATAGAGATGAAGTCTCCTTACCGTTTTTTGTATAGGGCATGGTAATCCAGTGAATAAAGGAGTTTGACCTTACAAACGGTACGGTAGTTTTGAATTTTTGATATGTTGTCTAGGATGGTTAGTCAGTGTTTAAAATGGAAAAGGTTAGTCAATGTTTAAAACGGAAATGTGAATTTTGCATTTTAAACACTGACTTCCATATTCTAGACAACATAAATTCAAAACTACCGGACCGTTTGTAAGGTCACCAGGTCACCCATAGTACTTTAGTCTCTATTCACCGAACTATGGTTTTAGTTTATTAATAATTGCTTCTGTCACGCCAATGGATGCCCGTACAATTAAAACATTATGATCTTTTTTAATTTTTCTAAGCTACTTATAAAAAAATCTGTATTTTTTTCTGGGAATGAGGGAAATACTCCCTTTAAACAAAAAATTTGAGATATTAAAAAAAAATCACCCATTCTCCATTGGCAGGGAGACACTTACGTGCAGCTCTTGCGGCGCCTTATCCCGTCCAAACATGTCCTTCAGCTTGGCTTCCAGCAGGGCGGTCTTCATGGCTGCCTTCTGCTGCACTTCCAGCACGGCGCGAGAGAACCTGGACTTGAGCTCGTCCCGTTCCACGTGCACCCGGTCGAACCTGACCTGGAGCACCTCGTATTCCCATTTGAGGACCTCGAATTGCTTTTCGAGAATTGCTAGTTGTTTCGTTTTAGCCTGTCAGGAGCATACAATTATTACAAAAAAACCGGTCTAGTGCGAGTCGGACTCGCGCACCGAGGGTTCCGTACAATACTTTTCATCCTTAAGTGGTTAAGTTAAGTTTGCACCTGGTATGTATAGCGCCCCATACAAATGAGGTGCAAAGTTAACGCAACCAACCCGTTTGTTGTATGGGAGCCCCCCTTAAATGTTTATTTTATTTTTAGTATTTGTTGTTATAGCGGCAATAGAAATACATCATCTGTGAAAATTTCAACTATCTAGCTATCACCGTTCTTGAGATACAGCCTGGTGACAGACGGACGGACAGCGAAGTCTCAGTAATAAGGTCCCGTTTTTACCCTTTGGGTAAGGAACCCTAAAAATGGAAAGATAATGGGATTGCTATTGCTAGAGTTTTAGATGTGTGAATTGAATCAAATTGAACTACCGTTGAACCAAATAATTGCACCAGTAGAATAAGAAATTGTGTGAAATTTCATCCTCGGCGAGCAACCGTTGCAGGTAGGTACAGTATTTTACAGCCCGTTATAAAGGTAAGAATAAGAAGGTAACAACATAGCGTTTTTATGACAATTAAGACTCACACTCTTATCGAACAAATTACGCAACAGGGTGTGAAATAAAGGTGTAACTTTTTTCGATATAAATAAAGCTATAGACTGATTAAAGTACAATCCACGCATAAAAATTTAAATACGATTTCATGAATTCAGTGTGTTGTCTTAGATTCGAGCTTACCGCAAGAGCCGCTTTATCTCTATCATAGTTAGACATCTGCCTCTTTAGTTCCTTATTATCAATGATAGCGGCTTCCAAAGGCTCTCGTAGACCCTTAGCTTCAGCCAGAGCGTCTCTAGTTATCTTCTCTGCTCGCTCTTTTACCTTCTGCATCTCCTCCATTTGTTGCTTTAAACTGCTTATTAAACCTAAAAATTAAAGATCAATAACTAAAACCCGCTCAAAAACCTATGAAGATCTGTTTTCAAACAAAGATGCTAGTTGACGTAAAAAAAATATTGAAATTTAACTTACCCAAATTATTCAACGTGATGTCATTATAATAATTCTTTAAATCCGAAAATGCTCTCTCGTGATGGGCAATCAACTCTGACAACTGCTTGTTCTTCCTCTCTTCTACTTCTGCTATTTCAGTTCTATGTTTGATCGTTAGTTCTACTTTAGTTTCCTGTAGTTTCTTATCTGCTTTGTCCTCAATTTGTCTTACTTTTTCTTCGAAATCTGCTCTCGTTTTCGATAACTCTTCAGCATGTATTAGTTTAGCTCTCCTTAATTCATCCTGAGCAGCTAATTGTTTCTCTTTTATTTCTTTTCGTAAGGATCTTTTATCATTTAGAAGTTCTAATTCTTGTTCGGCATGTTCTTCTTTAGCAGCTTTTAGTGCAACTAAATTTTCAGCTCTTAAAGCTGCTGCTGAGGCTTGTTGCTCGTACTTGAGATGCTTTATTTTTTGTTTTTCTGTTTCCAGGAGTGCCTCGTTTTCTTCTTGTGCTTCCTCTGTAGCTCTTTCTCTATTTCTCAATTCCGCTTTAGCCTCATCAAGTTGTTGTCTCGTGATTTCCCAAAATGTACGGATTTTGTCTCTTTCCAACTGGAATAGGTTTCGTTCTTCCCTTTCTTTGTCTAATTCTTCTTTTACTCTGAGAATGAATTGCTCCAGTTTTTCTCGGGTCATCTCTGATGTATCCACTCCATCGATGATGATAGCTAAAATAATTTAAAATGTTACGAATGATTTGTATTATTATTATTAGGTGTGTAATAGAAACCCCAAAACCGACTTCTCGAATATTAGCAATTATTCAAGATATGTATAATAATATTTTACTAAACCTTACCAGGTGCTTTTTTGTTTTTTCCTCCTTTGGGTGGCTGAAATAAATAATAACATAAGGTTGATATCAATAGTAAGTACGTAATAAGTTAGTATTATTGTTATAATTAATCTCCGATAACAGCGAAGATATATTTATTGGCTAACAACTATGACTTTACAAATTCATTATTGAAATATAATCTTAGAACAAACAGATCCTACCTAACAGGAACCCAACTTATTTATTTCTGTTGCAATCATCACTAAGTATAAGACTAATATCCATAATGCAGAGTAAATTGATTGAGTTTAACTTACCATTTTGAATGATTAATACCACAACTTTCAATAAAAACAATTTAAATATTTATTTACAAAAATCTTTCTGACTACTGAAGTCTCAGTGAGTTGTCGTGGGTAACAGATTACGTTGCCATAGATACCTTAACAGGTAAAGTATAGGCTGAGGTATAGGTTGGTATTGCCACAAACTATTTTATTTAGTCGATGGCGTCGCTAGCATTAACGCGCATTTGCATTTAATCGCATAATTAGTTTTCCATTTACCCACCGGAACGGCTTAAGTGGCAGTAGGTACCTTTTTACCGCAACCGATAAGCGTAAAAATCGCAAAATTATGTAAGTTTTCATTATAAGGCTATTGATCCATTTCACTCAAAGATCTTCAGTGATTATCACATACCTATTATAAAGGCGAAAGTAATTTTATGTGCGGAATTGTGTATTTTTAATTTGTTTCGAAAGTTATAAAAACAAAAGGGCTTTGTGAGCTGAATCAAATATTTTACACGTTATTGCCTTTAAGTTACGTAATATAAGAACCGGTATTTTTTCTAAATGTGCCATGGTAGGAAACGTTTAACGTTCAAGCGGCATAAAAGTATTTAGATTTTTTTTTATAGTAATATTGGTACCAATAACATAATAATGACATCACGATTAGGTGGCCATTTGTATCGAGCATTTTAAGCGCTCCGTAGGAATGTTGAACTTTGACGGTCATTTCTGACTTTTAGAACAGTTTAAGTGTAGGTAGTCCCATATAGACATTGATCCCAATAAAATAAAGAATATATTGATATCCCCAAAAAAAATCTAGTCATGCCTAATCCATTACTCATATTCTTGGAGTTGGCATCGGCAACTACCACAGACCACTTAAGTTGTCTGCATACATATATTCATCTATGGTTGTCTGTGGCAACTACTCTTAATGCAATAGGTAAGGCGATAGGTACATTCTCTTTGGTGGCATGCGTATGGTAAATCATTTTACTCTTTGGATAAAACTGAGATATCAAAACTCAATGTAATAAATTTTTAGATGACGTTCAAAATTTTTTCAGTTATTACAGGTCAAGAAATTGTGTATTTCTTAACAAAATATTCAGTGTACTATGTAAACAAATTGAAGTCCCGTCCCGGGAGCCTCAGGACTGGAGATGTTGAAGAAGGCGTTGCAGATGGTCGTCTACGGCGCGATGCTCAGTAGTTTATTGGTGTTCGACCATCTCCTCGGGAATGGCTTCACGGACATATTACTCAAGGGCTATTGCAAAATGTTCTGCTTAGTAAAGGTTTGTTGTGACGAACTGAATCTTTATGTTAGTGGCTATGACAGTGACATCCTTTACTGTTTTATGGAAGATTATCGCTTACATAATCTGGAGTCTCAGGACAGGAGATATTGAGGTGCTACAGATTGTAAGTAGTCTACGGCGCAAAGCTCAGTAGTCGACCATCTTCTGGGGAATGGCTTCACGGAATGTTCTGTTTTGTGAAGGTTTGTTTTGACGAACTAAATCCTGAATCTTTATGTTTAAGTGCTAATGGACGATGGAATGAATTTCGTTTATGTTTACACGTTACGCATAATTTGAATTAGTAACGGTGAACACCCGCTTGGTGTAGGTACTCGTAACTTATGTATTTCATTGGATTGCCGATAGGGTCTCTTCGTGTTGGTTTTAGTATGGTTTTAGTTTCGTACCCGCCTTTCAAAGGTACGACACTATTGACCTGTGACTGGGAACGTAATAATGAGAATCCTATATTCTATATGTGTATTAAAAACATTATTAAGAGGATGTACCTACTCCAGTCGTGGATTGACCACAGTAAGCAATGTGGGCCACAACTGGTATTTTGGTCTATAAGATCAAAATGTATCATTTCTGTAGCCCGACTCGCTCTTGACCGTTTTTCTGTATCCTTAATAAAGGTTGTGAGCGCCCCACAACTTTTTCTGTGGGCTTCGTCAATGCTTGATTAATTAAACGTAGAAACGACTTAACAAATTCCGCTAAAAAAACAGTAACATAGTTTAGACATTACAATAGGAAATATAGTACAATTTAAAAGCATATTCGTTAACAAGAGAACTAAAAAAAGAGATGAGAGTTCACATTTCATAATTCTGCGCCAGCGAGGCCGCGAGGAAAAGCCGGTAAAATAGCTAGGTATATGCCATTATCAATCTCCGAATATTTAAAACTTTAGTCTGTCCCCAATATGTCCTTCCCTACACATGGTGTAATATTCCGTTAAATCTTGATCATTCTTACTTTACAGAAAACTTTACGAGAACAAGCAAATAGATACCAAGTAGCAGAAAAAAAAGATCTCAATGTTACGGTGCTATTTTTGGAGATTGCTGTATTGTGTTGTACTATGATGGTAAGTGCTTAGAAATAGATTCGAAACGTCTGTTTCTGAAAATATACCAACATGTCTGCATTTTCACTAAGTCAACATTATCATTATGTTTGCCTTGTTTCCTCTAGGTATTTTAAATATTAAAAGTCCCTGGAAGTCTCCTTTTGAAAAATTAGCTTTTTTTAAACTTACCTTCATGCTGTATTCGCTTTGTCTTAAGCAAATGTAAATGCTGACGTTTTGGGCATAAGAATTTTAAATAAAGCAAACATAGATTGGCTACGCTGTTGGCGCAGTAAGCCTCGTAGTGCACTTACCTACTAAGCCGGCGGTCCTGGGTTCGAATCCCGGCCAACCCAAATATTTGTGTGATGAACTCGAATATTTGTTTCTGGGTCATGGATGTTATCTATAATATGTATTGATATGTTATGTAAGTATATCGTCGTCTAGTACGCAAAGTAGAAGCTTTGCTTAGTTTGGGACTAGGTCGATTTTGTGTAAGATTGTCCCTTAATGTTTATTTATTTATTGATATATATTATAGTCCTCCTCAATGATTTCCATGGCGACTCTATGCTTAACTATAGCTTTCGTCTATTGTGAGATCTGGCTAGCTAGCAGTAGATTTAACCATCTTACACGTATGGCAGTCGTATTGGCCAGTGGAATTGTACTCTAGTACATGTACGGGTAAGGAGGGTTTAGATTTTTCTTTACGTAACTGGCGTACTGGCGCAGAGCAGACAGACCGTCATTATTGAACACAGGCATTATGAGAAACGAAATTTTTGGGAAGTAGACATTATATAACAGATTCTTAGAACTACTATCGTGAAAAGTATCTTTTCCTATAATTTTACCCACCTGTTATTAAATTTTGCGCCAAAAAGTACCATGTCTCACCTATATAAAAGATGCTGGTGCTTTTGAAACGTCTGAACCGTTTTCAGCACATTCGATCATAAGCATAACATAACACCTGTCAAACAAACTAATAAAACTCATAATACTTCTCCTTCATCGTTAGGGGTGAAAAATATCGAGTAATTTACTGAAAAGTTTTCAAGTTTTTTGGATTTAATATGGAACAATTGATGCCAAATCCGTATAAATGTGCCCCAACTTTTAATTATGTAGCTATTTATTTACTCATTCTTTCAGATACTGAACAAATACAAAAAATATAGATTGGACTGTATAGACAAAGACATCAATTCTGAAAAGGGCCAGCATCTAGAAAAAATTACTTTCCATCATCAGGTAAATACAGGATCGTCATTTAACAATCACTTTATTGTTACACTAAAATAATGTACAAAATAAACAAACATCTTACTGATATCTTTTTAAATCTTAGTAGAACCCAGCAGGTGAGGTTAACTGTGTTTTAGGAGAAGTTTACGGTTTCGTAAAAACTTATCGACTTAAATTTTGGCAGGTTAGCTAAGTTTTAATTGATGCTGAATTTGACTCTTAGGTACTTGATTAAACCTTATATTACTGCCAGATAAATCGATCCTGGGACGGTGACACAACATCAATAAGGACTTTGGACTTAGAGGTACTTGTGCCATATATTATGATTATTGGTGTATATTATTTTTAAGAGAATATGTACAGACTTCAAAAGACTACGAGCAAAACAGTACGAGCAGAAAAAAAACCTGAAAATATATATAATTAAGTACAATAATTTAGTTAACCCTTTACCGCATATAGAAAAAAAATAGTTGTTTGAATTTGAACCTTGACCTGTGCCAATAAGGTCCAAGTTCATATCTGCCATATATGGCTTCGTATGCGGTAAAGGTTTAAGCAAAGCCCCCTCGTCCCGAACAGTTTTGTCGTCTCAATACTTTTATTTAAAAATAACACACGCACCAAGAAGTTTGGCAATTCCTTCATCTGCCGAACTATTAAAATATGGAACTCCTTGCCGGCTCATGTGTTTCCTCCTTCTTTTATAACTTGGGACCCTTCAAACGAAGCGTGAAGAACCATCTCTCGGGCCAGCATGGCAGTGTCAACTGACTTGGCACCGCTGGTTTCTCGTCAGTTGCCATTGCGACTTGGGCTCCCCTTTTTGCTTACTATCAGGCGAAGTGGAGCCACTATGTTGTGCCGTTATAAAAAAAAAACAATACAATAATCTCAAAATGTATGATGCACGCAATAATTATGTTTCATCATCATTATCATATCAGCCGATAGCCGTAAAATGTTGAATGAAGTCGTGCGGCGCTCTCATTCACAACATGTCACTTCATTAACCGACTTCAAAAAAAGAAGGAGGTTCTCTATTCGAACGATTTTTTTTTTGTATGTATGTTACTCGATATCTCCGAGAACCGTGAACCGATTTTCAATTTTTTTTTTAATCGAAAGGGTATAACTCCGAGTTGGTCCCGTTGGCACTAAGTCGGGATCTGATGATGAAATCTTGGAGAAATCGAGGGAACTCTTCAAATGTTATAGGGACATGTACGGCGCTTTCGGTAATTTATTGATAAAGTCAAGAATTTACATTCAGTAAATAGGATTTGGTGTAAGGAAACTGATGATAAACACCACAGATGGCCACTAGAACTTTTATATGAATCACTAAAAAGCAAAAAAAAAAAAATTTAACAAAAAAAAGAACCGACTTCAGTAAAACTAAAAAACCAAAAATAACCCGTTCAAGTACAGATTACATTTGACTCACTCTTCGAAGTCGGTGCCAAACCTCGCGTAAACTATATATAACTATAAATATAAGAACTGAGTGGTTTGGGATCGACTTCGGAGGGTGAGTCAAATGTAATCTGTACTTGAACGGGTTATTTTTGGTTTTTTAGTTTTACTGAAGTCGGTTCATTTTTTTGTTAAATTTTTTTTTCCAATGTTATCACTTCATTCGTCCCAGAACAAACTAATGAATTTCGGGGGATCCCCTTGTTTCGCCGACAGTCGTTTCATCAATTATTCAATTCGTCGATATTTTTATTTTATTACATCCAAATCATAACGTATTTTTTCATAATCCGTGAAAATATCGTCCTATCGATTAGGTTAGGTTTGTTTTAAAACAATCCGAAATATATTACGGTTTCAGAGAAAAATGGCATGCAGATTGTTTGTGTCATTAACTCATCAAAAACTTTTCAATCGCTATAGCTTATTCATAATTACAATTATTACTTAATCTGCTTTTCTCTGCAGACGCTAGACCCTACACGTAACCAGGCCGAGCGTGGCGATGAGGGTGACATCTACAGTGCAATCACTGATGCCGCCATTTCTCCTATATCGACACTGTAAGTGGCATCAGTTCATCTAGCCGCAAATGAAACTTTGCAATAAGGTCAGGAGAGGTATGGGAAACACATGGGGGAAGTGGAACACTTTGGAATATTTTCTATGTATAACTTTAATAAACTTAAAACGACCAACTGCAGCGACATTTATTCATTACCTAGAACTGTTTCGAAAAATTGGATTCACCTCACACACTGTGTTTTATTTTGAGTGTTTCCTTTACCCCAATGTGTTTCTCTTACCCAACCTGACCTTACCACAATTATCTCGATCGCGGTTTCCCATTGTAAACAACATTGTCACAAACAGGGCTTGTAACCGTTAACCGCGACGCGGTTGGCGCAGTTAGTAGTGCACCGGCCTACTGAGCCGACGGCCGTGGGTTTGAATCCCAGCCAGGGTAAATATTTGTGTGGTGAACTCGAATATTTGTTCCTGGGTCATGGATGTTATCTATATATGTATTTATGTATATCGTCGTCTTGTCATAGTACAAGCTTTGCTTAGTTTGGGACTAGATAGATTTGAGTAAGATTGCTCGTTAATATTTATTTATTTATTTATTAACCTTTATCCTATACTAATGTACCGGTTAAATGTTTCAGTTATTCTTATTAAGATTGATTTAGTTGTGCGTAAATTTCGTACATCAGGATCAATAAATACGGATCACAAAGTAGAACCGCAAAATGTGTGTTTAAAAAAACTGTTTACAGGCCCTTGTCACAAAGGTATTTGAAAAGATTTTTTTTGCGTTAAAAGCTAAATTACACTAAACCTTAAAGAAAAATATTTGATGAGCTCGAGTATTTGTTCCGATTATACATCCTGGATAATATGTTTTGGGTATCGGCATTTAATATTTATCTAGATAATACAAGCTTACTACTTAGTGCTTAATTTAGGACTAAGTCCATTTCTGTGGCATCTTATTTATTTATTTACCTAAACTTTATTGCACAAAATACAAAAGTAAAAGTACAAATTGCGGACTTAATGCCATAAGGCATTCTCTACCAGTCAACCATAGGGCCAAAAAGAGACTAGCAGTTGGCGCAGGATCATAAAAAGCCGTGGCTAAAACATAAAACTAGACAAAAGACAATAAGTTTGATATTAATTGAATTCATTATTAAGTGAGATAAAGATCTCAAGCAACTCCATAAAGGCTATATTCAGATTTATAATATAGTAAATCAGCTCAGGTAAAATGCCAAAAATTAACCCAGTATAAACCTCCTTCGCCACAAGAGCCCAATTTAATGCAAGGGCCGATTGACTGTAGAAATCCGACTAAGTCCCTTTGACAGGGCCTTGTATTGCACTAAAACCTAACTAAAATATAAATAAAACTATTTCAGCTTAATGGAATGCATATCAGAGGATTCCATAGACGTGGACGAAAGCAATTCGGTCCAATTCAACAACGATAGGTACCTCTGGGATGTCATCGAGGAAGAGTAAAGCGAAGGCAAACGGCAAGTGTACAATATTTTGTTACATAATAAATCATCTGTTGACAACCAAAACTCACTAAATAACTAATACCTATTTAAAAAAAAGCTCGTATATGAGTGACTACAAACTAGATACGAAGTTATGGAGAGTAATGACAGATATTTTTGGTTGTCACATACCCACTAGATTGCTTTTGGTTACTACGGCTACCTGTCACCGCTCTTATTTTATTATATAAATAGAGTCCAACTCAAAATTCGAAGCAATTGAGTGGATACGAAATAATATTACCTATCAATCGAATACAAAAAAAACAGGCATTATTGGCCCACGAAATGCCCAATGATTAGCAGCAAAAAGTTCTAGTCTGATCTGAACTACTCAGTTCATCCTACATTAAAATATTTCCAAGTAAGATTTTAGAATTATCTGACAATTAACCAGCCCAATTTGACGACCTGCCATAGATAGGAAATCTCTTAACAGTGCAAATCACGTGTAGTTTTCGTTAGTCATCTACAAAGTATTTACTTATTATTATTAAATTACTAGCTGTGCCGCTCGGTGTCACCCGCTCATCCTACGGAACACTACATTTTTTCGGGATAACATGTACCTGTGTTAATCCAGGGTGTCAGCTACCTTCATACCAAAATTTGTTAAAATTGGTCCAGCCGTTTGAGCGTGAAGAAGTAACAAATATACAAATAAACACACTCACATACTTTCGCCTTAATAATATTAGTTGGAAGTAAGTATGTCATTTTATTTAAAAGGCTGGGTTAAATTTTTGGAAGGCCATTAAATTATACATTTTTTCGATATTCCATGCTGAAAGGATCTACAAGCAGCAAGTCATTTATTTTTCTCAACCATGGATTTTACAAAATGTTTAGTAAATTGTCAATTTGACAGTTCGCAATAAAATTGACTGACATCTTTGACACTTCCTTCAAAACCCAATTTAAAAATATTACAATGGTCGTCATTTGTCAATGCCAATCCTTGAAAATTTAACATTGAAACCATGGATTCGTTTTTTTATATAATTTAATGATCTTACTAAAAATGTAGAAAGCCCTGCAGCCAATAAAGTTACAAAATTTCATGACGGAATTTAAAAAAAAATATGTAAACCATAGTAAGGAAAAATTAAAGAGCTGCTGTTTATAGATCTTTATAGTATGGACTATTAGAAAACAAAACATAGGTATGTAATTTAATTGATTTCATAAAGTCCTATTGAATTTTTAGTAAATGTTTATTTCATTAATCATTATTATTGTTTTCGTACTTCTATTGCTTTTTGAGTATGAAGTGATTTATCTCTGAGGACTAATATTACATTTATTTATTCTTTCTCAGGACTCAAACTTGAAAAACTGAAGATTCCTTTTGTTTTCTTCACTAGGTAAGGAATAATAACTTTTTCCCGCTGAGTGATCCAGATGGTGGCAGTTTTAGTAATTATAAGATTAACAAGTAATTAACTGTTCATTTGGTCTGCTCTGTGAAAATATAGTGTTGGCGTTTACTCTGTGTCGTATATTTTTTTAATAATGTCAAAAATATAGTCTGATTCTGATATGAATTGTAATGTTTTTCTTAAAAATTTGTTGCTTAAGGACCCCGGTTTCACATACACGGGGCACTATTTCCCAGATCATCATCATACCGATTGCGTCTGCTAACATTTGAAATCGTATAATATTTCGGAAAAAAGAACATCGAGAAATAATATTTTTAATATTAAAGCGATTTTTTTTTATTTATACTGTAGCGGGGTTCAAACCCGAGCGCTTTGTCCACTAAGCTACTGCAGTTATTTGGTTGCCCCTAGCAGACGTTACTGCTGAAATAAAAATTAATAAAATTGATAAATGATTTTTATGGGACATAAAGCATTCGTTGTGTCACGAAAGCTAAAGGTCAAGTGAGCGTGTTTTTATTTTTGCCAAATTTATGTAGGTATGTTTAATCTAGAGAGCAATTGGTATTTGAATTAGTTAGAAATTAATTAATGATTAATTGGTATGTTTAGTTACCCACAATGAACAGAAGTTACAATAGAAAAAAAATCTTATACTGCCACTTTACTACATTCGATTCGCTAATCTTCGATAAAAAATGTCCCGTATAAGTCCTAGTCCTGTAAAGGGCCCAATAAAGCACAAATTAATATCCGCCGCACAATCCTCTCGTTATTACGAGCATTCGACACTTGGCGCGTGGGGCGCTTTGTGGTGTTACCCGGATTACCGGTAATAAGGCCCGGATTGGTAGCACGATGGATAAGCAACGCGTGAGACGCCTTTTATCTTTTTGTCACGTCAGAGCACGGTTCGGCCCAAGAAAGATAGTATCTACTCGTACTACTCTAATATATCTATACTTATTTATACTAGTCTTACTTTTTCTCTGTCATATCATTTTGTGATCTTGGCTAAAATTTTATGGAACCTATCTAAACATGTCTCCTCTCAAATCGGTTTATAAATGACGGAGTTCCGAGGTAACAAAAAATAATAAGTACAATCACAACCGAATTGAGACCTGCCTCCTTTTGGAGGAGGTTGAAAATGATGATATTTCCGCTTTACATATTACGCTTTACGATAATTCACAGACTACTGATTTTCAGCTTGGCCGAAGCTTCCGCTGGTTTATGGCCGAAAATCACCGAAAAAGTAAAATTCGGTTGTTCACTAATATTTCGTTCCAGTATACATATCGCCGATAAAAGACGAAAAACAAGTAACTTTTTTAACTTTGGTGGCATAAGGATACATTTGGTAAAAGGCTCGAAAACATATTGACCACAAGCTTGATAAACACGATTTCCTAAACGTTTACCAAACATTTACGAGGTTTGCTTTAACCCAGCCAACTGAACTAAACCTATAATTTGGGTTCGACAAACAATGGTCACGTGCCGGAATCGAACTGCCGTCCCTTGCGGTGTAATAGACTTATGATGGATGGGTACACGCCTCCATATTTTGTGAGATAATTGGTTAAGGATTAATTTTTAATCGTATTTTTGTTACATAACACATACTTCTGTTTTCTACGCATGCTTACTACTATTTATCTGTAGGAATATAAAAAGACACGTGTCAGAGATGTGTGCCTTTATAAAAGATTAATTCGCGATAAAAGTTTGCTTGGACGTTCTGTGCAAAATTCTGCACGAATATGTAACTGTATCGAACCTATAAAGCAAAGTGATTTTAAATATAAATAATTAAAATATAGTTGTTTAGCTGAAGTCAATTAAAATTAGGAGCGAGCAATCTACCACAAGACTGAGCGCCTGGTGAAAATTGTATAGCAAATAATTTTATCGTTTGCATACAATTTCACATATTATACAGTGAAGTGAATAATTGTTGATAATGGTATTATTATAACTTCATTAGTTTTCACTCCAGTGCGAGCCGTACTCCCACCATGATCGGTCAGAAAATGTCGTTTACTGGACTTAAGGCCTACCGAAGTCCCTAAAGAATATCACCATTACCGGTCCTGCTAGGAGCTTCACCAAGTGGGAATATTATTTTCTAAACGAACGTATCGTATTCAATATTTAGCGAAAGTTATGAACTGGACTAACACTGATTCTGGAGCTACTGATTAATAATAAGTGAAGTGTAATAATGCCTGTTAATCACTCTATAGTCTTATCACTTTCCCTTTCAAGTAGAAGCGAGAAAATTAATAACACCCCCAATAATCCGCGGCATTGCATAAGTAATACTGAATGCTTTCGTAATAAGCATTTTTGTGGCACCCCCGTAATCCGTCAAAGGAAAAAATAAACAGCATATAATATTCAACACTATGACAAAATGAATAAGGGTGTATTTGGTATGATATAAGTAGGGTTGGCAATACTGAACTTAGTGATCTTGTGTTAAGTATTAGATTAGGTGTTTATATTTGCCATCAGTTTATGAATAGGTATTTTGTTTATTTACGTATTTGATGCCACATTTTTTAGAAAATGTTCGCTTGAATGTAAAACTAGACCTTGAACATTAATTAGTACTATATTGTATTTAACGGATTTGTTTGTCAGAGTTGGTTACTGTTTGTGGAAAAAAAATGGATAGTTTTAACTGCCTTATGGCACTTTATTTTACGCAAAAATTCCAAAAATAAACCTCACCCAATAAAGAGTATAGCAGAAATTTTATTCAGCTGTAACTTTATTTTAATCTATTACTCAGCAAGAACTGCTGCCAAATTGCTTTCGGCTTGTCCAGAGATTTTGTTTCGCGCCACGCCACTGATATCTGACTATACTAAGTGGGATGGGACATTCACCAGGTATGAATTTGAAATTTTGCTGCCTTGTTGAAGCTTGACGGAACACAGACTAAATAAAAGCAATACACTTAGCTAAACTTTTATCAGTTTCTGCTTGAGGGATCGTGGTGTCATAGTTGGAAATTGACACTAGGTCATTTATCATTCTCCGTAAAGCTTGCTAGGGTTACCGCCCACTAGTGATGCGGATAGGTTGGTTGTTATGATGCAGGTGTACTGGGATGAATCGTTGGTTGATTTAAGGCCAACATTTTTAATAATATGGATCTCGAAAACAATAAGGATTTTTAATTAATTGAATAAACCAATCCGCGTACAAATAATCCGTTTCAATTAAATATTAATTATTTTTGCTTTGTTATTTTTTTTGGGTTATTTTGAAGGCAGTTTTTCAGAGCTGGCATTGATTTCCCTGGGATCCTATCATCAAATCCTGACTTGACGACAATGGGGTCGACTCATGAGCCACCTAATAATCGGTTCAACTTCAGTGAAGTAGAAAAAAGTACATGAGTACAGTGGAACTAAGAACCTCCTCCTTTTTTGAATGCAGTAAAAAATGGTGACGACAGTTGTCATCTTCTAAGAAACATGAAATCCCTATACTTATGATTACAGTATTTTTAAAACAACTCGTCCAAAGCTTA
Organism: Apotomis capreana; assembly: GCA_947623375.1. Lineage (NCBI taxonomy): Eukaryota > Metazoa > Arthropoda > Insecta > Lepidoptera > Tortricidae > Apotomis > Apotomis capreana. The sequence goes on along the minus strand of OX392499.1, from coordinate 28,103,680 downwards.
CTCCAATTATTAAAACATTTCAGATGACTGATACTCTGTCTCTTTACTCGTCTTGAGTGCACAGAAATCTTTAAAATAAAATTCAATTAGGCCTCAAGACTTGCGTTCACAAATTTACTCCAGACACCATGATCGCTAACGCGATCCATTTATCACTTTGCTTTTTGTCCCTTTCCATTCAATACTTTTTGCGAGCAGATTAAATTTCGTCTCGCTCCACCCTGCACCATTAATATGTGCCACCAATTTATGAAGAGCTTCCACCGTCGTTTAGCTCTTGGAAATGTATGGAAAGACGAAAGACGAATTCGAAAGGATGGTTCAAGTAAAATTGGTAATATCCATTCCTCGACCTGTCATTCCATTTTTTTAACACGTCTGGTTGCTGTTACATAGATTATGATTTTTGCGGACTTTAAATTATGCTGTGGCGACAGACATTGATATTTGATGACAGGACGCCGTTTTTTTGTTCTGTTTCGATATTTTTCGGCTTTAATGGGTTCGTTTTTATACCTTGAATAGGTAAAGTTTATTTCGGAAAATCTTCATGCTACATTTAAGTCATATTTTAACTTGTTTTACAATTACAAACGTGTATGTCAAGTAGGAAAGTAAATACGTACGCACCTTTGTTTTTTGTGATAGTTATGTGATACTTTTATTTTTAGGTAAATTAAATTATAACTACTTATGGCATTGATTGCAAAACCTTTTTCGAAGTGCATTGCTACGGGATTTAAATTCAGTACACTTTTTTCACTTTAATTTATTATTTTTTATTAGGTACCTACCTGTTTTTTTTTAATCGCCCAATTGTCACTCTAATAACAGTTGGTCGCTAACTACGAGACGTACTATTTATTTACTTACCGAACAACGAGGCGTCACCAACCATAACTTATTCAGCAAATTACTCTTTAATCAGTGGTTTCAGTAATCAACACCAATGCCCAACAATGGTCGCGTGCCTGCAAACACAATATAAGACAGATTACACAGAAATCATCCCACTACATTATTTGATGCCGGACCAATCATTTTTCTTTCATACGCTCAAACCAATAAAAAATGTACAATTACAGTTTTAAAGTCCTTATTCCCAAATTAATACATTCTGAATTTGCTTAACGTGACTGTATCGAGCATGTCGGAATGAAATTCCAAATTCAAACGATTGGAATAATCACCCCTTTTATAACCATTATACCTATGCCTTTCTTCACTTAAGGGGCTCTAAGTTTGAGGGTTCAAAATTAAACGGTTTGATTTTCAAAATTGCGTCGTTTTTGACACGCGTCTGACACGTGTTTGGATAGAAAAGCAAAGCGTTGGTTCGGAAATGACCTTAAATACCGTCATTAAGGATTTCAACATTGTTGTTTGTGTTTAGGTACTGGTTTTTATTTGGTTTGTGAGAAAAGGGTTTGTGGTAAAATACAATTAATAAATGTTTAATCAATTCAATAATTAAATTACCTTACTTACTTCTAATTACCTTAGTTACCTCTTCAAAATTATACATTTAAAATTTCATAGCAACCTTATACACCGTATTGAAAAAAAGTTACCAGTATATTAGAGCTCGACAACGCTAAGACTATTTCACCATGAGCTTTTAGTTCTTATAATAGGTTTGGGACAGTTTTTGGAAGACAATTAAACTATATCTTTTTCCCATTGTGCTTGCTATAAGGGTAAGGATCCAAAACCCGCAGCTCTTTAATTTTTCTTCACAACAGTTTAGCCAAAAGGTTTTTTTCAAATGTTCGTCATGACAGTTTGCTTTCCTTTTGGCTGATGGGCTCTCTGTCTTCAAAACACAATAAAAATACTGGTTGATGTTGTTGGTTGGTTTGACGCTTGTCAATATCAATATTTCAACGGTTTGACAGTGACATGTGTCAAATTTTTAATGGTTTGACACTGAAACGTGTCAATATTTCAACGGTTTGATATTAATACGACGCGTTTGGCTCGGTTTGTAGACACCTGCTTACTGAGTCGGCGGTCCCGGGTTCGAATCCCGGCCGGGGCAAATATTTGTGCTTGGGTCATGGATGTTATCTATATATGTATTTATATATTATGTATATCGTCGTCTAGTACCCATAGTACAAGCTTTGCTTAGTTTGGGACTAGGTCGATTTGTGTATGATTGTCCCTTAATATTTATTCATTATTTTTATTTAATAAGTGCTGACCATCGTAATTTCTTTTATTTGGTTTTATCGGCAGTGCCCTGTAGTCAAAAACAAAGCAAACTGTCATGAATACTGTGTGAAAATTCAATGGATAAGTATAAAAATGAGGTTGCCAGTTGCCTTGTTATTTAAAAATTCTGTAAAGAGTGAGGTGTTAAAGTTCCGTTGTTAGTGACCGTTGCAGTATTGCAGTATTTGCATTTACAACCGGCAATTTGCTATCAGTGATACTAGTCAAAAATCAGTTTTTACTTTTACAAGGGTAACAATTTTATTGTTTGTTTGCAGTTTTACATGTTTTCCCACGTTATTAAAACCCCCAAACTTACTTAATTAATCCCTTACTTCCAACCGAATAGCATAAGCCAATCTCTTAAATTTTAATATCCGTCTAAAAAGAGCATTCCCCGTCCCCACAAAATATGTGATATGATATTGTGAATATGACCCAACTTTCACAATACCCGCTCCCGTGAATGTATAGAATAGCGACACCCCGTGGAGATTGAGAGAGTAAAGGCACAATGCACTCATAATATGAAATTTTCAGATTTTTCCGTCTATTTTTGAATATATTTGAAATATTAAAATACCAGATCTTTTGTTATTATAACCGGCTCTTTGTAAAATAAGATCTATATCATAATTGGCTGCGACAAGGCTCTTTTAATAGATTAAAGAAAAAACTGATCATTCCGAATATCAATATTCGCTTGGTAAGCACGAATCGTGCTTATCGTGCTGCACAATTAAACTTAATAAGTTTGCATAATTGTTTTCATGCATGGGTTTTGTAACTTTAAACATAATTTTCGATAATGTTGATGGCAGAAATGGATAAATGTATATACAGGGTGATTGGATTTGAGAAACTTTAAATTTACTATAAATAAATAAAAAACATAGTGCAACTGGAACAATAGTGTGCACTCGCCCTTATCCACGAAAGTGCTTCCTGATAACCTAACCTGAGGTGCGTTCACACAGTTTTGTAAATCACAAAAGGCTAATTTTATGACACGTGGCGTCATTTTAATAATTTCTACTTAGTCATCGCGTGTGGGAAGCGCTTGATGGGATTTCAATTTGATCGTTAGGGTCTATAAAGGTGAGTTTTGGTGCGGACTGATCTTTTTGAGAATTAGTACGGTTATTAAATACATCTGAAGAAATGTAGACGTCAGAATATGCTCATTGAAGTGAATTTTATTGTTGATGTTCCTAATTGCTCTTTATATTATGATTTAGCTCAATCGACTTGCCTTACATAATATTTGATGTCATTATGATGCATCTCTTTTGGCATGAAAGTACTTATTATAGAACATAGAAGTACCTAGCCGATCTTGCAACCTTCCTAGGGAAAAAAGGCAGTGTGGACATTGAACTCTTCTAAATTCATCGTCCGCATCCAGTCTTTTCCTGAGACCGGGCCATCAATACAGTTAGTGGGATACCTGCATTTCATCAGACACAGCAGAGCAAATCCATAACGAGTTCCGGCTTTGATTTGAAAACAATGACAGCCGAACTCGAGACAATATTACAAATGTTCCAACTTCGATACTTTTTTAACAGTCACCCTTTCCCCTTCTTTATTAATTATGAGTGTATGTATGTATGTAAAACAGGCATAACACGGCACCTGACCGATGCATTTGCATGGATATTGAATGTCCAGTAGCGGCCACAATCAAGGGATGATTTTACACGTCACAGATTATGACTTTCTGTAGAATATTTTAGATAGACCGGCCTTCTTTTTAAGTCATAGTTACCTATACCTATACTGTAGTATTATATAATCTGTGCCTATACCTACGTACCTACTTATGTATTGTTTGACATATCACACTAATATTATAAAGGCGAAAGTTTGTACGTTTGTTACTTCTTCCCGCTCAAACGGCTAGACCAATTTTTATAAAATGTGGTACGGTACTGGATTAACACATAGCCTACTTTTTATGTCAGTCGAAAAATGTAGTGTTCCCGTGGGATGAGTGAGTAATACCGCGGGGCACAGCTAGTAGGTTTATAACTACGAGTTGAATTTGCTTACTAGAAGTCCATGTGTACACGCATTACACGAATTATTTTGTGTATATAAACAGTGCAAGTGCAATTGCTACCAGGTTTATTTTGGTTTAACGTTAATAACACAATAATATTTAACGTTAGTAAATTAATTATATATATTTAGGTTGATTTGATTTTTAAGAGTGCCATCAACCATCTATAAGGTTTAGTTGCCACGCGCATAAGCAGTATGGCTATTTGAAGAAAAATATGCGAATATTCATAGTTCGGAGTGTTGCATTCTGCAAAAACATATTTTATAAACTGATAATTTACATTGTGCTATTTTAAATAAAATAAAATAAAAAAATATTTATTGCCACCAGAGCAACAAAAATACATGACAGAATTATAATATAAGTACTACCTTGTCGAAGACACTGATAACTGTACCTACATTTGTAAACGAATATAAACCTTATTTCAACGTGTTAATCTATGGGAGTACAGTTGTTGTGTCCCCGTTTGTACCATCTCGCTCGGCAAGTGGCAAAAGGCTCAGGCTCAGCGTATGCTGTGAGCTGGGTAGGCTGCACAGCGCTGTTTTTCAGCCTGCACCTTATGCTCGGTTACAGTACCTTAGCTGATCACCGGGGACACATTCACTATGTTTAATTTTAGCCTAATTACAATTATATTCATTTTAAAACAAAAAACCTATTAAGAATACAAAACAATAACACAAGGATTTTATCGCTAATTTTGAAATTAAATAGGTAACGCTCTAGTACAATATTTAATACACTTCGGTAACATTATGAGATGAGTATCCTGTGGGAAGAAAAAGGGGCAACACCTAGCACTCATTGAGCTGTCTCAAAAGTATAACTTTCCGCACTTTACCTTTGAAGGTTGGCGGTTGTCCTATTTATCCTGATATTCCTGATCAACGAACCATCGATTGTTGCCTTTTCACGCTGTGTCTCTTTCGGTGGCCAACGTACCTTATGAGAATTGCACCATTTACTTGCTCTTTGGACGTCATGGTTAAGGCTTCCATTTAGAGAGGGCACGTTTAAGTGATATTAGGAGGCGAACGCGTCATGATTGATTCCGCAGACATAGCGTTATGGTACCACTTAGGTATAGTGTAGGTATCAATACTGGTACAATCAGAATATTTAATTTTGATACATTATTTATTAAATTCAACGTAATTCACATTTTAGGGTTCCATACATCAATCGGCAAAAACGGAACCCTTGAAAGGTCACTTCGTTGTCTTCGTGTATAGATAATTCTTCTTTCAATATTGCATTAAATTGACGATAGCAGATTGAAAGTATTTTTATAGCTAAGAATTAAATAGCTACACTGTTATTTGAAGTAACCAGGTACCTACTTAACTAACGTATTTATGTCACTAATAACTTTGATAAATTAAAAATATTTCACGTTCCATTACGTTCATTATCAAAATAATTTCAGCTATTTTATTTACTTCATTTACTATCTTTCCATTCCACCACAACTGTTACAACATTTCGCAAATAAAAGGCCGAAATATGACCGAATAAAATGTTATCTGTAGAAAAAGTAACAAAACGAGTGAATTGTAACATGTGTATGAGTATGTTTTTATTGCGGTATAATGCGTACCGGTGTAATGCGAGTCGCGCATGTATGTCACAACCCCTTTCGAATTTCAGGAGGGTTATTCTGAGATACATTCCTTGTATAATGTATTATAACGTTACAAATGTCAATGTCACGAACACATTTGTGACAATTTTGCTTCGAAATGCAAAGGGCCGAAAACGGGACATCGTATCGTGGTATAATTATACCACGATAAGATGTCGTATCTTATAATTGTGTTTTGGCTCTTACACTGGACTTCTGACGTTTGGTTATTATACCTTGTTGAATATTTTTGTAGAAAAATGTGAAGCGTCTTACGAGTAGGTAAGTGATATTATGATATTAACAATCTCTGTTTAAAAATTACAATAAAATTATTATTGATCATACAACCAGAAAATTTCAATATCGTTGGAAATATGTATCAAGAAATTTATGAAACCAACATGTAATGTCTAATTTTTTTTATGTAGATACACACCACAAATTTATATTAAGCTTTGATCTTTGTATCAATGATAGGTATCAACTCGAAGCAAAATAATGAACAAATAATCCTCATAGTCTTCAATTATAGAAAAAACAAATAAACAACCTCTCACCCCGGATATGGAATATTTTTTTCACATGCCATGTGAATGAATCGAGTTAACAGAATAACCCGCCGTCAATCCAACACAAGCCAACTCCCCAAATCAAAAAAGCAATATGTAACAAATTTGTTTTTCAATTTCGCACCAATTTTGCATACCGAGCCCCAAAACATAACGCGAGCAAATAAAACACCATTGTGGTTTTTACGATGCGTAAATATTTTTTTTTAGCTTTTATTGACGCAAGGTGGAAATGAAAAGAGGATTTCGTCGCAGAAATTCGTTAATAACGCGTCGAGACTGTTTTTTGCGTTTTAGGAGTTGTGTGGTTTTTCTTTTTGCGATATGGGTGACTTGATATGTTTGATGGGGTTTCTTTTAGAAGGGTTGCAGTCCTTTGAATATTTAACGAGGCGTTGGTTAAAAAGTACAATAAAAAATTACTTGTCTCAGAAAAAACGTAATTTTTAACAATCGCATAACCTGTTCGTTTTATAGTTAAAACATATTTAACTGACAACTCAATTTTTTGCTTAATATTTCTGATTTAGTGTGGTCTTATTCTGGAATTTGTTGGTAGGTTATACATAGAAGTAGACTTAATATTACGACATTATTAATGAAAATCTATAATTGTGTTGTAAATGTGAAAATGCATATAACAAAATGATATGTAGGTTGTAGCCATTTTTTATCCGCGTAAGTTGTGGGGCTTACAAACACAAATTATCTAGGCACAAATTTATCAGCAAAATTAAAGCTGAAACTAAGCCTAAATATAACACCTATTTACCATCAAATTTGTGCTGGTAATTCAATACGCCGGACGGTAAAGTGACATAACTCCAATTACGTAATTTCTAAGGCTACGTGACTGCACAAATGGTGGCAAATTGATGCGGTGGTCAGCGCACATGTGTCTCGCGATTGGGGACACATTAGCGATGAAAGGGTGTGCTTAGTGTTCTGGTACACTTAGTTAGGTACATTATAAATGTACAGATGCCTGGATGAGCTTCATTGTAGTCATAACAGCAGTGATACGAACGTCGGTTTAGTTTAAGGCACTGCGGAAATAGTTAATTTTCATGTATATATTTTCCTAAAATAGTTTTACTGATTAATACACGTAAATTCGTATTTTTTTTTCTGATTCCGAATGTACCCACTAATTTCGAAAATAATATAGATTATCTTTTTTTCTAAAGGCTCACTGATTGTGATTATAATTATACGGATAAACCTATAATTTGATATTTTATGATCGGGAATATTGCGATATTACATTTACAGGCTAAGTAACTACACAACATACTTAGTATCCGGATCTAGGCACCTACCTACTTATGAAAAAGTGAGAATTCCACCTGTTAAAAACAGTAAATTGTATATTTATTACCAATTATCCATTTTCATGACAGCTGTTATATAAAGTAAATAACTAATATGAATGCACGAGAATAGTGAAATCTGGTTTGTCGAATGCAAATATCTGAAAAAATACGTGTGAAACCCCACAACAATCCGTCATTTTAAATCACACGCAAATAACCCTTAAAATATTGAAATCATCAGTGATCGATGATTGCCACCTTGTCTATATGCAAATACCATAGTTGGTAGCCAAATTTGACTTTCAAATGACATTTGTTTATTTTTTCGATACGGTGCCTAATAGTGCATGCTATTCGATTTTTCAATCGTATGCAAAAAGCGTTGATTTGTTGGGTTGTGACACTATGGCGATCGGTCTTCGCAATTTTGATCGGTGGGATTGGATTTTCGACGGGTGCCAGTCATTTTGAGGGATTCTTTGTTACCACATAGGCGACGGGTGGAATTTTTATGCAAATCTGTTTTTATTGAAAGTGAAACAGAAATTGATATTTTTCTTGCACTTGACAGGCGATGTTGTTTTGGCTGATTTCTAACAATTACTTAAGTATGCTAGTTTTTAGCTAAATATGCTCGTTATTGTTGTAAAATTATAATTTGCATAATTATCTAAATTTTTTGACGTAAGCTTTTGAGTGCCATAGACCTGTCTAATGAAATATGATTATTGAATTAAAACATTGATATCATCTATAATTCGTTTAGTGTCTATAGCATCGCATACGAATGAGCTCCAAACTTATAGTAAACGTAACCTAAATGTTCATGAAATTGTCTACGGGTAATATCAAACTGTCAACTTTCTTCTTATTTTAAGACAAAAGAATGCATTCAAACAATCATAATAAACCACCCATGCTGCGCACTAAACTGTCCGAAATTAGAACGCTGTTTCTGAAAATTGACGTTATTTTGGAAGCTTGGAGCATTGTGTTCTAAATTTAAAAATATTTATTATAACGCGGTAAACAAGTGATTTGGAATTTGGAAAATCCTTAGTTATGTCTCATTGTTGGGGCGGGAGATATTTATTATCATTGAACTCTACTGTAATTAAGCTAACTGCTTGTTTACAAGAATATAAGAATGGTTTAAGTCTGTTCGTGGCAATCAATATAGTCCTGAATTGAAATTTGTCATTTTTTTTATGAATTTGCAGTGAGAAAGTTGTTTAATTTTCGTGATTTTGATACATTTGAGGAGAATAATCTAACTTTACAGAAAAATTAATTTTTTTGGTTAAGGCGACTCCTAATCCCAACGTCCTTGAGGATCTGGGCGGAGCCTAACGTTATTCCCCCCGCCGACCGTGCGCCCCCGGAACATTACTTCGTTCATAATCTCATTGAGTGGCGTCCAAGCAGCTTCATACACTCGCATAGTCCGAGCGAGAGTTGAAGATCAACAAACCTTATAATATTTAAAGGCATTGAAATCTCGAAGTAAAATAAATCATTCAAACAATGATATAATTATTGCGGATTACTAAATATCTATTTACCCACTACAGTAGAATATTAAAAATAAAATGCGTTAAAGCTATATTCCAAAAAAATAAGTGAAATTGGCCATTTGGAAGTCTCGCATCGAAAAATACTTTTTAGTTTCTTTTGTATGTGTAGGAGGTACCTACCAAAAAAAGTTAAAATGCCGACAAGAACAGCGTCTTACGAGACGTCACTTATACCACACAGAGTTGTAGGTAGTTTTGTTATTCTTGTTAGGATAGGATTATTATCTCATTGCAATTGTAAAACTTGAAATTTCACGTAGTTCGTGATTTAAAATTCCTTAATGAGTACCGAGTGACTGAAGTCTTGAGAACTCTTGTGCTATTCTCATTAGTCATAGCTATCGTTTGCTACCAGCAGATCACACATAAAAATTGATAAAATTGAAATTTCACGTGATATCTGATGAATAAATCTTTAACATTTCTAAAGCAGTTTTTTTGTATTTGCGTAGTTTTGGACCATAAGTTTTTGTCTTAGAGAACTAAAAATGTCACTTCATTAATTTTAATGTGTGAAAATAAATATTTTCCTCTAATTAAAACATTAATCGTGAGGTTTTATTGTATGATAAATAGCTTTTCATGTCTGAAATATTTCCTACAAAGGCGATTAGATAATTATTCTTGATTTATTTCATGCTGATTTATGCACATTTATATATTTACCTGACTATAAAATGAGCATGCACATATATATTGTTAACTGTGTTGATTGTTGTGTAAAATGTAGATTATACTATTTTACCTGACTAATATTTCGGGAAACGTGTCGTTTAGATAATTTTACCTAATTCTATTTTGACAGCCATTTAGCGTAAGCGATGCTAAATTTTAAATTATTCCATTAATAGACAAAATAACAAAAGCGACGTGTAGAGAACATGATGTTGTTTATAATTATAAAATGCTTCATTTAAAAAGTAGGTCCACAGAATATTTAATACCTTTTTATTTTTTTGAAAAAGTTCGTAGTTTTTTAGATCTCCTGTAAAGTTAGCTCCGTGTCTCTTGGATAATTTTCCTTTCCAGCGTAGATACGTTTTTTGCGGCATAAAGAGCCGTATCTTTTTTTTACGTTAACTTAGAAGTTCCGAATTTTATTGGGTGGGTGTAGATTTCTTGATCTGCAGATCGGTTGACATGCGGCAAACGTGTCAGCCCTACTTTAGTTTAGCGGTTGTCTGAGTTATGTTAGCTATTTGGGTTTTGGCGTTCCTTCTGTGATCGATTAATTTGATCCAAGATCGTTTCATTGCCCTCTAGCAAACTAAGAGAAAAATTCTGAGCATTAGTCAAAAATCAAGTCCGGGCATTACGATGAGTCTAAATAAAGTTATATATTTTTTCATTAATTCAACTGTAAAATATCCGATCATTAATATATGGCTTTTAAACGATATGTAATAAAAATCAGATTTTTATTTTATAAACGGTAAACAATTGGAACAGAACTTATGGCCAGGCTGGGTATGTCTAGCTAGGCCCGGCGGATATGTCAATAATTACTAACGCTCATTTAGATTTAAATATGAAGTGGGAAATGTATTGATGCAAATATGTATTCTGACTATATTTACATAAAAAAGCCCTCATGCCAAAATTGTCACTTGCCTTCTTGAACTAGAAAATTATTGTAATTTTTGATAATGTATTTTTATATCATATGTCATGTACTGTACTAGTGACGCAACGAATGTGAATACTTACAATAAATATTCGTATTCGTAAATTAGCGTTTTACCGAATATTACAATGGTATTCAAACGAACAATACTTGTTCTGCATTACGATATTCATATCTCTTAGGGTTGAATTAATAAAGATCATTAGACGTTATCATACTTAAATATCTGTATTATCAGATTTTTTTTACTAACCGAAATACCTAAGATGCTCTAATATTACACAGAGAAGGGCCCTAAAACCCACACCTCTGGGAATCCTGTCTGGTGTGGGCCAATGACTGAGAATATCTAAGTATCCAAATGTGTCCGGGAATGCTAAGCAATGACAATTTTTTTTATAAGTACTTAAAATTAATAGATACCTAAATACGAAAAAAAACAGTTGAATTTAATTCTATATGAAAATGAGTGCTTTTTGTTATGTCGCATAGCGTAGTCGCGTGAAAAAACGAACTACACTCTCTTAAAATACACTTCAAACGCACGAAGACAGATCGAACCTCCGCGGGATCCGGTACTATAACAATTTTCCGTAACTAGATGAATCGCGAGAGCAAGTGACACAGCCTTCCCCTTCGACGGTTAGATTTACACTGAGCTCGCAGCCCGGGCACGGCCGCGCTCGCGGAAATTCAGTTTTTTTGATGCTTTATTAGACCGAATTTCCATTTTACTAACTTTTAAACAATACGATTAAAGATCAATGAATTGTCAATGATCTTGCGAAAGAGCCGTGTAAATATCACTTGTAGTTTAGAAGCCTTAGGGAATTGAAAATTGAAAACGACCCTATTTCAACATTATTTTTTCCATAGTAATTATTGCTTTAAAAAAAAATCCAACTATATTTTTTTAGAAGAAATAGTCTAAAATAACATATATTTTTTTCAGATTTTTCCGTTGGCTAGATTACGAGCCTTAGGACTTTAAAAATCACCATTCCACGTACGGAGTCGCCTTAATAGATTAATAATGCAACTCAACTCAATAAGCTAAAATCAACTTCATAGTGATGTTTCAATGTGTGTGAATATTTTTAAATTTAAATAATGATGCTTAGCTTCCTCCCCGTGGGAAACTTAACTTGTAAATAATAAAACAGCGGGGTTCCTCTTAATTACCCCTAAACGTGTCGATTTGTTTCCAATCGTAGAGATAAAACATACCCCGTTGCTATTTCACTAATCTCTTTACAATACCAACTTAATTATGCGACTCGGAGAATATGAAACGCAACCTCATAATTATAACACTATATGATTTTGAACAGCATTGATTATGTGGTAGAACAAAAATATTTATGGTGTAAATAAAATTGTGAGTGTGCATAAATTTGTTAAATTAGTTATTTTTGTAGATATTATGCTGATGATGAGAATCCTATTTTTTTTTTACCTGGTGACTACATCACTTCAACTTATTGTAGGGTAGATCTATTTTCAAATGCTGTTTTGTAAAGAATAAAATACCTAGAAAACCTAGTTAACGCTTGAAAGTAAAGCCAGTTTTGGTTAGCCACGGGCTAAGTTACATCCTTGTGCGCTTCTGTCACAACGTCAATGTCACTAGCAACACGATTAATATGTATGATTGGTTCGTAGACACGCACACATAATACCAAAAGCGGCTTCATCTATCGCAAATTTGTTGTTGTAACTATGAAGATTTTCGTTCTAGGCGTGCTTATTGTAAGTTTTAATGCAGTTAGTAATAAATATCGAACTTCCTTGATAATATTGATTACCATTTAATTTCGGAGCTAGTTCACTTGTAAGCCGGCCTATATTCAATCAATAGAATCAATAACGAAGTTTTCTTTGTCCATGAGAAAAATTACAATATCTTCTATTTGTATCGAAAATTCCGTTTACAAAAACCTAATAGGATAGCTATCCTTGATCTTCCTTCGATCTTTTTATCACTGCAAATTGAATTACCATTTCATTTAAAACATAGAGTTTTGACGAAAATATCTTTGGCTGAGTGTACTTGCAAAAAAATCTTATGTACTGAGTACACGATGAAGTCCTTTTAAGATAATCGCGTCATAACAACTCATCCAAACTTCCTGGGTATCATTTTCTTTTCACATTCACCTAATGCACTTCCTCACAAACCAATTGAAGACTAAATCGGTCTTTGGAAACTTGAAGCCATTTTGCCACCAACTTAGAAACTTACCTTAAGTTAAAGTTGCACTTGAGCGTACGTTTTCTTGTGCAGTTTAACTACCATCCATCTAAGTTAGGTTTCCAAGTTTTGTGTTCAAACGGTCAGTTAAAGTTGATGTATCTCAGTTTGGTTTAAGTTTCCAGTTATGATCCCAAGTATCCCAGTCAAAACTATTATAATTATATCTAGTATAGTCGCCATATCATCAGTTATTCACTTTAACCTTAGTTAAACCTGGTCATGTGCGGAACAGACACGCGCACGAAATGTTCTGCCCAATCGACTTTTTATTTTATTGGTAATAGAATAAGTTGAATGTATGTATTGTATGTGCCTCTGTTAATTGATATTAAAAGTGATTAATGTTATATCCCTTGTTATTCTCTGGTCATGTTTCATATTAAGAACATTTGAAAACTGTGCGATCTATTCGATTTTGCGAGTTTGTGTCGGAATGGCTGAAATATGTATTTTTTTTACGTTTTCAAGTTTCATATCTCCTAAATACATATTGTACCCTAGAAATGAGATTTCATGAGAATGGTTCAGAAATTCGTCATAACATAGAAAATAATTTTGGGTTAAGCTGAAAATTGAGACGCCTCGCTCACTCGGTAAATTAAATCCCACCAAAAACATTTCATGTAAAATTGGCGGCCAAGACGCATATGCTCATAACGCTTTCGCTGTAAAAAAGTCATCAGATCCCAGGAAAAGCCAAGCCCGTAAGCCCTGAGTTTACTAACCCTACACCTTGGTTTCAAAAGTAAGGTTTCAAAAGTAAAGTTTCATAGAGTACCGTAAATAAGTCCAACGGATCGTCTGGCCCATATGGTCCCAAGGTCCCATCAAGAAATTAAGTTTATGTTTATATGATAATATATATAAGCCCAGACAGTCCATTGCACTCAGCCTTTGTTCTGCGATTTTGTGGTTGGCCCCATAGTGAAAACTGCTCAGCTTAATCCACCCCATCACCTCTTTAACTCCGGCTCGTGACTCCTGAGTCACCCTGTATATAAGTAAGTATAGTTTCGCAAAATTTCAACTTCATTTATGGTCTGTAAAATGTTAATAAACCTTTTATTTTTTGACATATGGGCTTCGCTAGTCAAGTCTTAGGTTTAAAAAAGTTATAGTATTATTACTTCTGACATAATCTGTAAGGATTTAAAAATAAAAAGCAACACGTATCATAAAAAGTATATTTTCAAATAATAAAAAAATATGAGAACAGGCATAATAGGCAGTAGATTTTAAAATAATACGCAATATAAAACTTACATGCAAGTCAATTGGTATGACTTATCAGAATTAACTAAAGACTTAAACTAAAGCCGTGGTATTTACTAATTTCCTTATATTATGGCTAAAACATAACCTTTCTGATTTCACAGTCGGGTAAAATGTACAGGCTATTTATACAAAAATCACTCTTTTCGAGAAATCACTACTCCAAGCACGTTTTTCGCTCCTAGTGAAAATGTAAAGAGAATGTTGCCTTTTGCTGACAATTTAAGTTTGAAATTTGACATAATGGCTTATGTACACTGAAAAAAAAATGCTTAACTAGCTCAAATACAACTAAATTGTGCTTAGTAGTAACCAAAATTATGCTAATTTTACATAACTTATTTTGGTTACTAGTAGCCCTCAGTTTGACAGTCCTCTGATTTATGTAACTAGCAGCTAACATTCGGGCTACTGTTAACAAATCTTTTTCTTTTTTAGTAAGATTGTCAGCTACATTTGATGCTGACCGTACGATGTCATTCTAGGAGTTTGGAGAGTAGTTCCTCGTTTCACTAAGAAATAATTACTTAGTTAAAATTAAGTAACGGGTAGCTGTGACCTAACTGCAATGCAATCAGCTACTTACTCAAATTTCATTTTATTATGGCTTTACAGGGTTTTTATTCCATCTCTAAAAAACACGGAAATTACATTATAAGATATAACTGAAAATCCTGTGAGGCTTACTTGTTGTATTGTGTTGAAAATATAAAATGTTCCTTATTGTTCTTTGTTCATACTAATGTAAGTAAATTATCTAGGTATTGCTTTACTTTAGTATAAAAATCCGTTCGTGTTCCAATACAAATGTTTAAAGTAGTTTGTAAGTCGTCATTCGTAATTTTTCCCTTTCCCAAATTTCAACTTATAAGAACTTCAGCAAGGTAGAAATTCATTGATTGATCCCCAATAAAATGAAATCTGAGCAACTTAAGGTAGTTTTCCACCGATTAGGTGAAGCGAGTGGAGCCGGGTTGAGCATTGCTGGTCCATTTCTACCAAAAATTGACAATAGCCATCGCGAGCCCGCGCGAGCTTACTTCTACCACACAAATTTCAATTCTGTCCTTCTCCTCGCCTTCGCAGGTTAGGCGAGGGCCTAACCTGCGAAAAAACTCGCTTACCCAACATATTTTAATAACTTAGGTAATAAAGACTTGGTAGTAAGATAATCCCTTACTTAGCTTATACCTATGAATAATTACAGTTATATTGCTTACAGTTTCGTTTAAATGTTATTTTATAAATCGTGTAAAGCAGTAAGCCGGTACTAATATAGAAGACGCATTTTGGCATTATGAGTATTTTGTTTGAATTTACAATGTTCGGGAGTAATCGACACGGTTTCTTTAAAAATAGGGTAAATTTTAAACTAAGTTAATATTACTCAACTAATTGCTAAATATTGAATGGTGTTGATGGAACAAATTATGGCAGTGTCATCATAGATATATAATATTCCTTTGACATTCAGACTGATTTAATTATTTTATTACTATATTACACGTTTTTTTCATACTGACCACTACGTATGACGTTAGTAAGAACTGACCATTTGACTGAGTAAAATAACGCAATACGCGAGTCATAACAATTTTTCTATGTAAGTAACAAAAACAGATAGGTACAAATATGATTTCGAGTTATTTCTTATAACTATTGACGTTTTATAATTTAATTTCATTACTGCGTCTTCTATTTTATTCGCATTGAGAAGCATTTAAAAGAATTTAAGGAATTGTCTTCTACGAAATTTTATTCTTATAAAAGAGCAATAAGCATACCAATTTAATTTATGTACAAAACTCTTATATGCTTAATGTCATTTTAATTTGCCGTTTGTGCTAATTAACAATTTGTAATTATATTTACAACAAAGCAAATTATTTCGAGTAAAATTGTTATCTAGCACAAATCAGCAAATAAATATCAGCAATAAGAGTTTTCGAGAGATCATTAGGAAAACTTCTTTTTATTTAATCATCTCCTTAAATAAATACATATCACATTTGAACACATCCTTCCATTTTATAACCACTAAAATGAACTTTCTTTAAAATGAATAAGATGAGTTTTGTTTTGATGAAAGTTTTTTGTTCCCGAAACGTTTTGTTCCCAATTTGTTCACTAAATGGACTAAAAAGAAAAAATAAATGGACAGCTGATAATATCATTTTCCGGTAGATACTTTGAAATTTGTCAATTTAAAAAAAGAATCTGTTTTTTTACGTATTCATTTGAAAACAAAAAGTTTCACACATCTTGGAGACTATGAATGAAAAACTAGCATCATACTATAATATTAACCATTATAAACTACGAACTATCTTACAAGACCCTTTCATTTCTTATAAGGCTGCCCATTCACAGAAGCGGAGCGAAAAATATGAACAGGATGTGTCTTTGTGAATCCCAAAAGAAAAACATTTAGTTATATCTGAGAAATGTGATCCATTTTAATCGTCTCCGCTCCGCTCCGCTTCCTATGGACAGGCAGCCTAACACTCCATAGATTAATTTCAATAGCTCCAAATTAATCCAATAAACAATTTGCTCAAACAGGAAATTTTGGGCATAAAATAATCAATTTCAATCTTCTGAGCTTAACAGAAATGTCAGAGCGTAGGTATTAATCATCTAAAATTAACTTTTATACAAGAAATATTATTAAAATAGACCTTCTCTGATAAAATTTTCATTTTACATAACTTGGCACTCTCCACCCCCTCTTTACACATAAATACGCTACCGCTATTCTAAAATAAACATTTTTATTACAAAAATAATAAAATGAGATCAATCGATGATAAATTTTAGGCTGCTCTCTTTGGAACAATTTCTGGGAAAACGGACTTTATTTTTTTAATAAAATAAAATCTATTATTGTATAATATAGAACAAACGTGGTCCATTCTTCGAAGTAATTTTTAAAGAGTTTTTAAGTAATTTGTTATAGAGATACTCGATTAGGTATATCTACTTGTTGAGATATTGCTATGGATTATACTTCAACACCGAAAGCGGAATGTAAAATTGACACGTGAATAATTAATTCTTTAAATATACGCTTTTCTTTCATTTTGCGAGTAGACAAAAATTCATTTATAATGTAATTATTAAATATTTTGCACTACGTTTAAAAAAATAACAATATTGATTAATTTTTTTGACATCTACGTATAATTAGATTTTTCGAAGGACGCTCGCTGTTTTATAAACGTTCTAATAATTTTCCCGCATTGCCGTTCAATCTTTATAAATAGGCTCATTATATAAAGTGAATTATTATTTCAAGTCTACAAAAAGTATGTAACAATATCTGAATATTCACGTATAAAAACATGTCAAAAAGTGCGTACGTTTAATATACAAATACAGTTTATACAACAACTGTTTAAAAGTCTATCATAGCAAAAGGCTATTATTAAATAACCGATAGACAAAATGTATACAATATTAACAAGCGTGTCAAAGAAGTAGTTTAGTTCTACTCCTTGCACGCTAGATGGCGCTGCAAACTTGGCGTGTGTGCAAGTTCATCGTTTACTGAGAAACTTCCAGCCGAGCATGAGGAGAACTGCCGTACATATGGAGCCGGCTGACAGCTTGTCTGGCAGTATTGACGATAGTAACGAGCTGTCCGATGAATTGTCCGGTGACGGGTCTTCAGGTGAAACTGCGTCAGTCTGGAATGGAGAAAAAATAACGTTTATATATGTTAATAATAGTAGCTGTGTCCGCGGCGAGGAGAGACCTTTGCTCAGCAGTGGGATAGTCCTATAGACCGATTAAAAGATTTTTTTTTATGATGTCATATGTAAAAAAAAGTTTATCTTTAAATAAAACGAAGTAAAAGTAGTTAAATGTTCAGTTTTCTACATACATTAATATTAATATGTTCAGTAGTTTAGCCGTGAAAAGGTGTCAGATAGACAGACAGACAGAGAGTCACGGTCGCATTTAAATTAACAATTTAAGTACCAATGGACAGGTTTGTATTGCACTATAGTTCAATAATAATGTGGTCACTTTTCTTGGGGATGTTTATCTGTGTCTTTCAGATACAAGGTTTGTCCTACAAAGTGTCTGTAAAAAAACAAAAGAAAGTGACAGCTGCTTTCAATAAACGAAATTCGAAAATTCCCAACACAGAAATGCGATCGCATTACGTCCTTACAATAAATATTAATGCCCGGTAAACACTCACAAATATTAAATGCGCAGAAAATTACAAGTACCGGTTTCCCTGTAATCTTTTATGTTTTGTCATCCGTCAAAATGTATTTTCACATTTTCGAGGATCACTGGAGAGGGGTCCCGGCTTTTTGTGAGCGGCGTTGGGTCCTTCAATTCTTTTTGCGTCTCTATCCGTCTTATTCGCTTCAACGCCATTAATATGCATAAGTAAATTGCCGAGATGATCTAGAGATGGGTGTGTTTGGGTCCATAATAAAGCGTTAGGATTTTTAATACACACTTCTATTTTACAAGCATTTATTTAACTTACAATGTCATGTTTATGTAACTATGTTTGTTCGGGTGGAAACTTACAAATCAATTTTGAAGCAGATATCTTCAACCGATTAAGATGAAATTTTGCATAACTACTCAACTTTGCTGACGATACA
Organism: Apotomis capreana; assembly: GCA_947623375.1. Lineage (NCBI taxonomy): Eukaryota > Metazoa > Arthropoda > Insecta > Lepidoptera > Tortricidae > Apotomis > Apotomis capreana. Next base: position 28,084,537 of record OX392499.1, on the reverse strand, counting down.
ATACTAAGGTACCATGGGGCTGGTCAGATGACAAAGCCGGAAGGTGGCTCTAGAAACTCTAATATATAAAGCAATCCTACTGAGTTTGGGGTCTTTAGAATCGTCTCAGTGAGCAATTATTGGTTGTGTAAAGAAAAGTACAATTGGTTATAAAATTTAAGCTTTTCACAAAAAAAAAATACAGAATCTTTTTATTATTTTCGTGCTCGTGCACATACCTACCCAAAGCGATAAAAGAAACAAAGAAAGTAAAAAAGTTTATACTGGTGATCGATAAGTATTTAATCCATATGCTTGTGGAAAACTTTTGAAATCGGCTCTGAATATGTTTTATCCCTTTTCTCCTCAACTACATCACAATCCTCCACTCCTCTACAACCGCACACGTTTACTCTCCAACTCTTTACTATACGTTTGTATCGATGTCTATATATTGGTTTACCCTTGAATCGCCGACACTCGTTACGTCGAATTTTACTTCAAAGATAACGTTTCAAGTATTTTCATTTCATCGACAACTCACTTCATCGAAATTTCATTACGAGTATTTTTACATCACGGATTTTCATATGGCGGATGATTCATTACACAGATGTATTATTTCATAGAAGTACGTTTCATAATTTATCGTTTAAAATCTTTTTAAATTACTTAAAACTTACTTCACGTAATATTATTTCACTTGCATGTACGGGTCCAGCTCGCTACAACTAAAATGGAAAATATTTTTTAGGGATATAAAAAAAAAACTAACCTAACCTAACCCGGCCGAGTCGGATCTGCTCTGAAAGGTGATTGATTCACCTCAACCTATTCTCAAATTTTAAATGATTCACCTTTCAGAGCAGATCCGACTCGGCCGTTTTTTTTGTAAATGTATAAATGTGCAGGAGGACATATAAAATTGTATTAAAGTAATACGTCGAAGAAATGAATTGCAATGTTTTGTAGTTGTGCCAATTAAGATAATTTGAAACAAATCACCGGTTAAGTAATATTCGTTGAATAGTATTTCTACGTAGTAAGATAAATTTAAATAAATAGTAGTTGAAATAAAATAACGCCAAACAATATTACTAGTACTGAAGTTTCGATGAATCGTTGTCGATGAAATAATATTCGATGAAAAGTTTGTCGACAAAACAAGGGTACACCCTTTATATTTTTTGGACTTCAGTGGCAGAGATAATTAATATATATTCATACTAGCTGTTGCCCGCGACTTCGTCCGCGTGGAACCTTATCTTGAAAATTTTACATGTTTATTATTTTCAGACCTAAGCAATGTTGAAATTACTAAACGTGTTTTTTTTTTTATTTTTTTACGAAATAGTAACGAACCCTCCGACTCGCTCTTGGCCTTTTTTTAGTTTTTTTTCGGCTAATGTGCTCTAATTACGCTGTACCATTATGAAATCAGGTAATCTACGAACGAATAGCTTTACGAAACTCGTTGAGTTTAAGGACGACGTTTATAAATTCTTTGATTCGAATAATAATGCCTTTATACAAAGTTTCAAGTACCGCACTCAAAAAAATGTTTGATCTTCATACACATTTTCAACCCCTTTTTCACCACCTTCAGGGCTGAATTTTCAAAAATGGCGAAATCGCTTTTCTTGTATTCTATTGATATACCTTTATATAAAGTTTCAAGTCCCGCACTCAAAAAAATGTTTGATCTTTATACAAACTTTCAACCCCTCTTTCACCACCTTCAGGGCTGAATTTTCAAAAACCCTGAAATTGCTTTTCTTGCATTCTAATAATATGCCTTTATACAAAGTTTCAAGTACCGCACTCAAAAAAATGTTTGATCTTCATACAAACTTTCAACCCATTTTCACCACCTTCAGGGCTGAATTTTTAAAAACCCTGAAATTGCTTTTCTTGCATTCTAATAATATGCCTTTATACAAAGTTTCAAGTACCGCACTCAAAAAAATGTTTGATCTTGATACAAACTTTCAACCCCTTTTTCACCACCCTTAGGGCTGAATTTTCAAAAACCCTGAAATTACTTTTCTTGCATTCTAATAATATGCCTTTATACAAAGTTTCAACTACCGCACTCAAAAAAATGTTTGATCTTCATACAAATTTTCAACCCCTTTTTGACCACCTTCAGGGCTGAATTTTCAAAAACCTTGAAATTACTTTCTTGCATTTTAATAATATGCCTTTATACAAAGTTTCAAGTACCGCGCTCATTAAAATATTTGATCTTCATTAAAACTTTCAACCCCTTTTTCACCATCTTCAGGCCTGAATTTTCAAAAACGCTGAAATCGCCTATCTTGTATACTAATAATATGCCCTTATACAAACTTTCAAGTCCTGCGCTCAAAATTTTTTTTGACCGCGATACAAATTTTCGACCACCTTCAGGGCTGAAATTTCAAAAACGCTGTAATGACTTTTCTTGTATTCTAATTCTATACCTTTATACAAAGTTTAAAGTCCCGCGCTCAGAAAAAGGTTTGATCGCCAATTCGCCATATAAACTTTCAACCCCTTTTTAACCCTTGTAGAGGACGAATTTTTGAAAACGCTGAAATTACTTTTCTTGTTTTATAATTATATGCCTTTATACAAAGTTTAAAGTTCCACGCTCAAGAATTTTTTTTATCTCTATACAAACTTTCAACCCCTTTTTTACCACCTTAGGGGATGAAATTTCAAAAACGCAGAAATTACTTTTCTTCCATTTTATTTGCATAACTTTTAACGAAGTTTGAAGTTTGTAGCTTAAAATTAAATTTGAACCCGAAGACGAACTTTCATCCCCCTTTTAACCCCCTTAGAGGTTGAATTTTTAAAACCGTTAAATTAATGTTATTTTGTTATTATTATATATGCCTTAATAAGAAGTTTCAAGGAATTTGTAATGGACTCAAACTTTCAACCCCTTTTTAACCCTTTTAGGGAACGAATTATTGAAAACGCTGAAATTATTTTTCTTGTATTTTAATAGTATGCCTTTAAACAAAGATTCAAGTCCCGCGCTCAAAAAAATACTTGATCTCCATACAAACTTTCAACCCCTTTTTTACCCCCTTACGGGATGACTTTTCAAAAACGGTGAAATTAGTTTTCTTTTATTTTATTTTAATATATATTTTGCAAAGTTTCAAGTTCCTAGCTTTAAAAAAAACTTGTACCCCATACAACCTTTCATCCCCTTTTTAACCCTCTTAGGGGTTGAATTTTTCAAAATCGCTTCTTATCTCTAGCCCACGTTATAAAAGTAACCTACTGTGAAAAAATCAACTCTCTAACATTAGTAGTTTCGGCTGTGCGTTGATGAGTCAGTCAGGACTTCTTCCTTTATATATATAGATTATTAATGCTATGTAACCAGGCGATTTTTTATGGATTTTTATGGAGTATATAAATAAGCTAGGATTCTGTAGTATGTTTAGAGACCTACTAATAATTTTCGTTAAAACTGTCATGAAAATCACTATAGTAAAAACTTAAATGTATGTACTGTACACATTAACATCAAGTGATAACTGCGGGATTAATTTCAGAAAAATTGATACCCCCAAGAGCGAAAGGACACAAAAAACAAATTGAATTAATTTTATCTCTTCCGTATCAAAGTTTGCAATGTACCGTAAAGATACAGCATACCCTCAACAAACACACCTGACTCATTTAAATATTCCGTCTTCAACCCCCATATCTATACAGAAATGGGGAGCTCTCCAAGATAAGGGATTAAAAAGAAAATGCCATCCCATTGTGGAGACGCCCACTTGTACGTGGCGGAGCAATCATCCGAGACGCTGGCTAAAAAACGACATGAAACAGAAAAAGGCATTATAAAGGAAAAAGTAAAACATGTTTAAGAGGGGGAAATACTTGGAGTAGAAGGCCGTAATGGAGATCGCGAACTGCAGCTCGTTAGTGAATGGCAAATTGAGATACGTGATGACTTTGGCTTTGTATTAGGAAGCAAAGTGCTTCTTATCTGCTTTTGAGCCACGTTTGCCTTCCGGGTTTGAGTAATTAGGAATCGTAAGTAGCTGGCACTACTTAGGAACAAACAATAAGAAAAGAAACGTTGTATATACGAGTATCTTACCTATTGGAAGATAAACAATCATCAGATCCAAGTAATATTTCTGTCGATTTTGATACAAAGTAAGGTGTAGGTTTGGTATATCTATACCAAAGAAACACATCTCTCTCCGAAGAATAGAGAAAGGCGACGTCAAAAAGGAGGCTATCAACCAAGCTATCAACGAAGCAGGTTCTTCACTCGTGAATCACAAAACACTCCGCTGGACTTAGCCAAGTGCTCAGGAAGCTGAGCCAGACGTTTTCGTGGAAAAACCTCGGGAAAACGGATCGAAAATAAAGTAGAAAAAATCGAGACATCTCCAGAAGCGACGGGTCTCAAGCCTCGAACCTTCAGCTTTGAGGTTTTGTTTTACACTGCAACGAACACTTATTTGCAAAATCCCTTGCAAGCATTCGTAGATTTAGAGAAGTATTTTCACAGAAGACTGCTGCAGTTTTACTTAAATATTTGAGAATTGATAACTTTTTTAATAGTACATTACATCAGAGGCCGGGAAAATGAGGATTTCCGGCCAAGTAGGTATATACGGCCGAGCGAGCGTGCGAGCGAGGCCGGATAGTGATACGAGGCCGGGAATCCGTTTTCACGACGAGGCATGTATAGTGCTTTTCTCAAACATACAATGAAATAAAAAAATGTACTTCAAAGAACAACATTTTATTAATTGACAAATAGGACATTTTAGTCTAACAACCAACCTTTAAAAACAAAACCTGCTTTTTGTCAAACCAGCCAGCTGTGTGAATGACCTTGTTGTTGAAACCAAAAAAAGTTAATTTGCAGGCCTAGGCCTGAAAAGCAGTATGAAATCCCTTTACAGTCCTCTCGAGTTGTTGCGCCCAAAAAGCGATACTTCCGAGCCTATTATAAGGAACGTAAAGACAATAATTTCATTGCATGTTTGAGAAAAACAATTTTAATTAATAAAATAAACTTTTCTGTTGTAGGTACTCGTATCCCTTGCCCATATCCCATTCGTTTGGGGTGTATTTGTATCACATATATTTTTGGTTATTTGAGCGCTCATCTTTATTTTTTATTTGCCATATCAGTATCTAAAACGTTCATTCGGTGTTAGTCATATTAAATTAGATATCATGTAGCAGATTACATTCATAACTAATAAACAGAGGAGAAAAGAGTTTTCATTTTCATAACATCAATGCTAACTCATCGAAAATTTATTATAATGCAAAATTATTTAGTTTATCTATATAACACCACATTGATATTACGTAAACATATTGGCCGCAGTTCTAATTTCAAGATAAAATACCTATTGCTTACGCTACGGTGTGACACCGACCCGAACCTTTGTTTCTCTCCACTCACCGTGCCGTATCATTAACTCGGAGTGGATGAGATTTTTTCGACTTTTTAACGTTAATCCTTTTTTATTTGTGCCAAAGAGTGGTGTCACTGATCTTTGAGAGGCGTCGCGGTGGATAATGCTCAATATGCTGATGATGCTAGATGTTAATTAGTGAATTTTGTGCGACAAGTGCAATATTCTAGTAGTACTTCAAATGGTGCATTTTGGTCTTATTTGCATTTTTAGATTTAGTTTAAGTTTATTATGTTCGAGTTTAGTTTAATTTTTAGTATAGTTTTATTTGCATTGATTGTTTATATCAAAATGTTGCGAAAACAAAGACGAGCATGTGTGACGAAATACGAAAATAATTATATTCTAGCTTCTAATTTGGTGAACATTAAAAACATTAATAAAAAAATGTACATTAGAATATAAAATGTCGAGTTCACTATTAATACAATAACAAAGGCAGAAAAATGAGGAAAACAAAAGACCACACATTAATAAAAAGCCTAACGATCCAATAGATTTGACACGCTGTCGTATCATATCGAAGTCGGAAGAAAACATAAAACAAAAAAAATAGGAAATGAAATTGCATCGTAACAAACGGCAAACAACACCTGTTGCTAGGCCGACATGGGAATAGGCAGGCATAAAGGGTTAGGAGCGAGGGTATTGTCTTTCAACCACACGTTCTAGTTTCACGGTTCCTCTTATAAAAGTCACAAGATAGATTTTATTTTTAAAGCGTAACGGTGGCAAGTTTAATAAAACATTTTTTAGAAATACTGTCGGTCTTTGTTGGCAAATTATTTAGTGACAAAATTCAGACCTATTAAAACGAATACATTTGGAATCAAATTTTCATACAAAGTATAATTATTATTCCGTAAATCTAAACAGGAAATATTACATTTGAATGCTTTTAATCCTATAGTTTTTAATATTAATGAAATATTTCTGACAGAATACACATCCCCATCTCATAATGAAATATCTACATAATGCAGCAAATATATGCAAAGTTCCACACAAAGAGAAATAAAGATTTAATCTTGCACAGCAATAAGGTATCGGAGACACAAATATGATCACAAGGAACGCGATAGGCAAATATAAATCAAGAGATTTCTGCCATTTTTATTATCATAATGAAATCTGAAGAAGAAAAGGCAATTGTAGATCTCGATGTTGGGGAAGAAGCAGGTGGATTTATGATTAGCTATTCGGGCGTCTTGCAAATGGAGAATGTAATTTTTGCCTTAATGTGTGATCGTGGAAGATTGTGTTAATAGGAATTGTAATATTAGAGATAATAAGAATGTGGGACAACCAAAATGAAAATCTTGCAATAACAAAATTGCCTTTGAGGAATTCATTTGAGCGAATGTATACGCAAATATCACACGACACGCTTTTTGACCAGACCACGTCATAATTAGGAGTTAGAGTTGTGGTAATTAGTGTCTCGCGAATTTATGCCTCATCGTTTCTGGGGGTAAGTAATATAAGATATAAGAACTTATACTATAATATTCATATTATATACGCTCATATTGTATAAGCTTGTTTTGTATACCGTTCAAGGTGTATAACGAACGTTAGATATAACATCAAAATATCTATTTTTGTTAAGTATAACGTTATTTAAGTATAATATCATTGTATATAACGATCATAACGTATAACGTTCATAATATCTCAGATTTATAATGTATATTATTCAATACATCTAACACCAAAATGCATAATGCTCGTATAGAATAACCGTCTGCACATCAATTGTGTACTGCTGTAAAATTTTAATATGTGTAGGTACCTCCATGCAAGCAAGCATTTTGACGCTCCGCTCGTTTCACTCGCTCCGCTATCCATGGTCATAAAACAAACCTAACCTAACCTACAGTTTTCGGTTTTGATTCCATTTTGTCGCAGTTCTTCCAAACGGTATACTCGTATTTGCCAGAATTTCATCTGCCATTATCAATTGTGTACATACTTATGCAATAGTTCGCTGTTAAATTTTAATATACCTCCATGCTAGCAAGCATTTTGACGCTCCGCTATCCATGGTCATAAAACAAACCCAACCTAACCTACAGTTTTCGGTTTTTTACCCATATTCCATTTTATCGCAGTTCTTCCAAACGGTATACTCTTACTTGCCAGAATTTCATCTGCCATTATCAATTGTGAACATACGTATGGAATAGTTCGCTGTTAAATTTTAATTTAGGTACCTACCTCCATGCAAGCAAGCATTTTGACGCTCCGCTCGCTTTGCTCGCTCCGCTATCTATGGTCATAAAACAAGCCTAACCTAACCTACAGTTTTCGGTTTTTGACCCATATTCCATTTTAGGGGCATAGGGGTAGCAGTTATAACATAACATATTTAGTATATCATACGCTATTATATTTTCTAATCATTATACTAAAAGAAAGTATATACTATGATCGATATACGTTATGTATGTTATATCAACTGAATTTAGAGTATTTGAGTGTTATATAAAAAATCATTCAACAACATGAGTATTATGCTAATTGACCGTTATTCCTAATAAAAATATTGATTTTGATGTTATAACAAAAGTTTATTATATCTTGTGAACGTTATTAATATGAAATTATATATTATGTAGTTATATCTCATGGGACGCACCCCGTTTCTGGACCTAACAATACATTAATAACATATGATCGGGATGTGATGGGCTTACAATTCATGTGGGTACATAATTATGATTATGACATTACGAGGTAAGTATAACTTCAAATTACTTGTGATTACTAGATGGTGTGTTGGGGGACCAAAGTCCTTAAGTGGCGACCACGTATAGGAAAGCGCGGCGTGAGAAGGCCTCCGACTAGACGGACGGATGACCTCGTAGGAGGCCTATGTTCAGCAGTGGGCGTTTGTGACTGATGATAGATACCGTAGACCGAACTCCAAAAAATTATTCTCACAATGTAACTTGATTGTATTTACGTAGACATAGAATCCCTTCAAAATGGATCGCAAGAAATTGAAAAACGAATCCAAGAACTCATAATTCGGATTTGTCAAAAAGGTATAAAGATAAAAAGGCGAGTCATAGAGATTTCCCCCGTGCATTCACTGTTTTATTACTGACGCCTCCCATCGGATAAGTGACAGCGCCGTGATTGTGTGAATTCCAAATTTGAATGTGGTGAGCTGGTATGATCGTGATTAAGGAATTTGTTTTCGATGATTTATATGTTGACGCGAATGTAAACTGATATTGTTCATGTAAAAGATCTTTCGATCTTTAGAGCTTTCGAACTTAAAAAACATCTGTCTGTAGGATATCGTTACTATCGACGGCTATATAACCTATGTGTGTATCGTTATTGACCGACTATCCATTTATACTCTCAGAATTTTCCCATAGTACATGTCTATGACTTCTTACATAGACAGTATCTCTCTATTGACTTCATACTTTGCACTGCATAATAAGATAATACATTCCAACGTTTTAGTTTAGTCTGTCACTTTGCCTAACATACAAGTCCTCCCTAGTTCGGGCACCAGCTATGTACCTCCGCGCTAGTTTTGTAACTTCGTAATATAATAATTAATTCTATAGAATTAATTATATTTATTGTATACACTGTATATAATAATTTGTGGCGGAGAAAATAGTTTTGTTTTTTATTGGTCATAATATTCATTGTGATGCTGTAAGATATAATTTTTGATGCCATTTTGCTTCAATTTTCTTAAATAATAGTTTACTTGCGTATTAAGTTGATAAAACTGATTAAATAGGGAGTAAAATCCCTTGAACATCTTGTTGGTTTCATTTTAACAAAAGTATAATATGTGTACGTATCCCAAGCATAATATTTGCAATAACTGCTCTCTCCCTATGCCCATATACTTTTTAAGATATTTGCTTTTTAAATAACAGTCACGGCGAATATTCTCATAACAAATGCGTCACACATAAAAAGGGAGTTATTATCAACAATAAATTGCACACGGCATGCGACTCTTTATTGGTATCAACACCTCAACTTTACATGCATGGAAATTGTAGAATTTTTATGATGTTTTTCTTAGAAGAATTACAATATAGGAATCTGATTATCGTAACCGATTTTTAATTTTTCTTTTTAATACGATCATTTTTTTGTGAGAAATATTAACAGTATTATTAAACAATTTGGCGACGCGTTTGGCGCAGTTTGTAGACTGACTGGCGACTATTAGTGCTTGGGTTATAGTTGGTTTATGTATTAAAGTATATATTTACTATATAAGTACGTATATCGTCGTCTAGTACCCATAACACAAGATTTCTTGAACTTAATTTGGGACTAGATCGATTTGTGTGAGGTTTTCCGTCATTCATTTATTTATTATTTATTTTATTTATTAAAATATTTAGCTGATGTTTTACTCGCACGACTATTCAAAAACTCTTAGCTTCGTTTTTGTATGTCAATTTAACTAGTCGCTTCAGGGATTTATTTTGACCTGCTGTGGTCTAGAACATTAACCTGTATCTCTGTGGTAAGTATACAAAGCCGCCCCATTATATACACACAGGTATATTTTATTTATTTTAGGTGGCCATAATATGAAGAACAAATCCAGCAAATAAACTGTTTCTTTCCAGAATTCATGGCACATTTCAAGAAAAAACGTTATCCGAACCCACACCCTTCGCCATTAATGTAATCTGCGCAATAAAAACGGTATTAAATTTAAGTCTTTCACTTTTTATACCGGAAGATGGAAAATGCGATTTTCATATCAGTTGTTAAATAAAATGATGGATTTAGACGGCGGGGCCACGTGTGCTGGGTGGGAATAAAAATCACGAATGTGTTTGCAATAAAAAAAAATATACATACCTAGCAAAAAACAGCTTAACAAATTTATCTATTAAAAATAATGATAAAAAATAAATAACTAAATTAATAACTTTTACCTAAAATTATAAAATTTAATACTCATTTAAAAATATTAAACTATGGATCCTCTTTTATGTATTTACTCCTTTAGGTAACTTGTAACATAAGTGAGCGAAGAATACAGATTGTCCCATCAACGTTCTTTTAAAAGAGCGCGTATGTTTAACTTAGTACATTCGTGGTTTTCTGTTACCCAAACAAAGTATTTATTGTTATAACCTTACGAATATAAGCAATTTTATGCTCCCATTTTATTCGCAATAGCCCTACAACATAAACTTGGAAATAAAAGATTTGTTGTAAAAATTAAACTCTTAAGATAACCCCCTCTATCGGGCGGGCAATGAAACAAAACATAATTTTTATTATTCCTTCAAAGATGCAAGCTTTTTGTTTTTACAATTCTAAGTTTTAAAGACCTGAAATAAAATGTGCGTAATTTTTTCTATCTCTTTTTATTAAAATGGGGTATTATGAGTGGCTGTAAAGATTTTTTATTCCTTTGTGCCTTCCTGACATTATTTTGTATTATTATTTTAATCCTAAATCTCTGATTTATCATGTATACGATACGATTGTAAATGCGGAATTGCGGACTATTTTTATATCTAGTAAAAGATATGGATATCTTTTCTGTTGATATTTAGTAAAAGATTTTAGGGCATCATTTCTGCATAGACGGCCTATCCCAACAGAAGAGACATTTTTGGTTTTTGCAATTTCAACGTATAATTTTCTATATCTTTTTTACGCCCGAAAGTTTAGTAACAAAGTGTTACTTTTTGACAAGTCCGCTATAGGGAATGCAATCGGTTTACCAATGATTGTGAAATAACAATTATTGTGATGATTTTTTTTTGTATAAATATTCGATTTCATTACAATAATCGATAATGTGATACTGATAAATTACACTGATATAAGGCGCGCAAGGTGACGAGTATAAATAAGGTTTACTCATTTTTTTTATTTTTTTTTTACACTACGACGGTGGCAAACTAGCATGCGGCCCGCCTGATGTTAAGCAGTTGCCGCCGCCTATAGACCCTTGGGACGCCAGGAGCATCACACGCAAGAAATTAGCAGAGTTGTAGATGGAAAATACTGATAATTATTTGCCGCTTTTGGTGTTAATCTTACGCACTTAACTTAATATTCCACAGACTAATAAAGAAATTTAAGGCACGCAACGACATTCCTTTACGAATTGTCGACAGCTACAAATTTATTTAACAATGCCCAATAAAAATTAACGGCACCCAATAAAATTTAAAAGCTCGTCAAAAATCAAATCTCATTACCAAGTTTTAATTGACAATAAAGTTAATTTAACGATTTCGGTATGAATCGATGTGGTTCGAAAAAAAACGTAACTTTGTCATAAAGTTTAGGACAAATTCGAGGTATGAGTTCCAAGTTTATATTTTTATATGCGTTTTATGAGAAAAGCGCGTGCGCATGGAAAGTAACGTAATTTAATGTTGTATACAGGTTGTTACTTTTTTATGGTCGTCTGTATTATAGTGATAAAGGGTTCGTCCATTATCGGAGTATTTAGTGCTAATTGCGTTTTTTATTGACAGTTTTATGTCGTGAGACCGTATAATATATATTTTAAGGAATTTGTTAGTATTAAAAAGTATCTGATATTGACATGACACACAGTGTGTTACGTTATAATTTATTTTTGGTATGAGTTTCAAATTAAATATTTAATAGTCTCGGCCTCGTGCATTGTTGTTTACAAACATAAACTTACGGTACCCAAATAACAAATTCTAAGCATACGTAGATGTGTAAAGAATTATTTGGTACATTTTATTTAATTTGGGTGCCTAGGCATCAAAGTAATTTAGATTTGAAATATATATATTTAATACTATCATCATAAAGTAAATGATTATTGAAGATGGGCTAGTTTTCAAAAAGAGAAACTTATAAGGATGTGTTTTACATACCTAAATCCATAATAAATAGATATGTCATAAATTTTACTTACTAATTTAAAATGCCCAGATAAAGTACTAATCGATGTTCATCGCTCACCTACCAAAAAATTGTAAATAATTACGATTGATTCTATGAAAACTCCCAACACAGTCCTCCGTCAAAACTAAACCAACGAGACAGGACGTGGCCTTTATCTTTATGGCATTAAACTTCCAATTTAAAATACCATAAAATTATTAGAACAAACAAAGCAACATTGTCTGACCTGTCGCCAGGAATTCATATCTTTCATCACTTCAACGATCGAATAAAACTTTCATTCCATCGGAACTATCAAAATATCGATATGAAAATGTCGACGTAAACTATCGATATGGCGATCGTTCCCGTTTATAGGTTATTCAGACGTCAGTTCTGCGTAATTGAACTAAACAATGTAGATGTGATGTAAAAAAATAAAAATGTGTCTTAGTATAAATAAGTTTCATTTTTCTGATCCCTATATAAGTGGCCGGTGGTAAACTGGATTTATATAGGGTTTTGTTTTTTTTGTCTTTATTTAATGAGCTTATTCATGTTCCGTGTAATAAGATTCATCATGAGTCGAATAGTCAGCATTACCTGGTCTGTACAATATGTCGCCTCTTTCATTAACTGGGATATTCGTATGTCACTACTGGATTTGAATATTCTTACTTTAGTTTCCTTTAGTGGTTATAGAAATAAAATTTCACTAAGTATATGCATGTATTTTTGGGGTAACTCCTATGGTCCATATGCATTATGTATAGCATCAGAGAATTATTGAATGGTACACGTAATGCATTTCATTCACTAAACATATCGGGATTTTGCAATGTGGTAGATATGTAGGAGGCATAGACTTTAGGGCGTGGTAAATATAAAGTAAGTGCGAGTTGCGACAACAAAGTTAAACTTTGATGTTATAAAAATAATAAGAACTCCTACAATTACTATCAAGTAGATTCAACGAAGAAGAAACTCCTTATCGTTATGAAAAATCAGATAAAGCGAAAAACAAATCCGCAAGCCACATTACCGTAACTGCATCGTTAAAAAACGCCAGCTCTCCAAACGGCGGGCTTCCATGCTCCATACTGACGTTTACGAGCACACAAATTAAAATCGACATAAAATGTATCGATTGGTATCGATGCGTGTCGTGTCACTATAAAATGATCAGACTAGCGTATGGGAAAATTAAGAGGGTTCAGTAGTTTAATATATTTTTGCATTTTTCCTTAAGCGTATTAACTATGTTGTAGATACGACATACTAAAATCTAACTTTAAACATCATCTGTCCTTTATTATGAAAATACACCTATTTATATATTTTCGTACCTAAGAAAACTCATTGAATTTGTCATATTATGTTTCCTAATCAGACTTATCGTCATATTTTTTACATTGTCAGTTAAAGTAGTTTTTATTTCTTCTTGATTTTGTGAGAAAGCGGACAAACCATTTATTTAAGTTTACCCGTATAATCAATAGGCTTTTTTATATGCCAACAGAACCCTAAAACCAAAAAATAAACGCGTCACAATAAAAACTTGAGTTATACGTTTTTGGTAACGTTATTGACGATCGCGTCGTAAGGATTTTGGCTAATCGCCGGTGGTGATAAACCATGTACGGGGTCATAAAGTCATAGATGCTGGTATATTTCATTCTTTGATATAGTCTACTGCTTTATTTAACCGCCGTCTCGTCTTTTAAAATAATGTTGTTGGCTCGAACGCAAGCAATAGATGGATGAGTGAACTCGAGGACCGAGCCGCAAGAGAATCCCCTGAAAATACAAATGTATTTTTTGCACTTTTGGCGGATACATTAGAGACTTAAGAGAGCTGTCGGGCTAGCATAAGTATCTTGCCGCGACTTCGCTTGTCGCCCGACTTAGCGTCACCTGTCTTCCTCGCACGGTATTGAAAGAAAAGTGTCAGGTAGTGTGCTGATGGAAAAACTTTTTATTCGGAATTTAATTATTTGAGTCGGGATATTAGCTTGCCTAAGGCTGACTGTTTAAAGGCTCTTCTTCCTGGCTTCACAATAGCGCAGTAGGATTGGTTAATATACTCCGCTCCACTTAAGTGGACAGGTAGCCAAGAGTCTGCTAAATTTGGTTCGGTGGTTGTTAACGTGCATAATTGTGGCGTTATCTGGGTAAAGGGACCTTACTGTCGGTATTGAGTTATATATATCCCCATAATCTACATACATTGAGCTATCGAACCATGTAAAAAACATGCATGTAGGTTCAATAGATATTTTTTAAAAAATAATTGAAACTCAAAAGTCAGAAAAGGTGATTATGAGAAAATTTAATTCAAACTTCTACACCCCATTAATGTATGTTGTTGTTGGAAGTTACATAGATAACATGCTATTTGAGGAGAAGATGGTATGGACTTTCAGGTTTCAAGTACAATTTTGTAATTGTATATCTGTTTTCGTATAGTTTACCTTGCCATAGTCCATAAAGTAAAAAAATATATATTGATGGATTTTTTACTTAAATTCCTATTTATAGTGTATTTCCGTTAGATATTATAGAAGGAATAAATATTATATGTAATTAGACACTCAATAAGAGCTATTTCGATTTGAATCAACGTTGTTTATTATAAAAAAAAATTATTTTAACAAAAATAGCTTTGTGTTTATAAATCTAATTAAACAGTCAAAATCAACAAACATATACATCTACTACGCTAAAACATAGCCAAATGAGATCAAATTAACAGAACAAATATTAAAAAAGTAGTTTTTTAAGTCTGAAAATTCAAGATAAAGTTTAGTAAAAAGTTGGTACAACCACTTTATAATTTCTAAAAGGGACCTTATCGTCGGTGGTAAAATATTTAGTGATATCATCTGATATCGACTATAAATTTATGTTTAATTTTGATAGTCTTAATTTTTAGAGCACTTTAGTATTAAACTCTTACCAAAAACCTATAATTTTGGTTCGGCAAACACTAAATGATTAACGTATTTGAAAAGGGACCTTAGTGTCGGACGTAAAATGTTTAGTGACATAGTTAAGAATAAGTCTTGAAAAATACTTTTAATTTGTATTTTTCTGCGTCACCAGCCAAATTGACGCCAGATTTACACATGAGGCATTGCCGGACCTGCCATCCGATCACCGGAAAATCCTCATGTGTATCGAAATGGATCCATTAATGGGAATTAGGAGACCCAAACACCGAGTCAGCTGGGAGACATTCACATAACAACTAGAAGAGACCACCACGTGCCACACTACTCCGGTCTCCACAGCTGACGAAGTGGAAAAAGCGGCAGACCTGGTCACAGCTGGACTACAGGCGGCGCTATCAACAGCCTCCCACACCATCCCCGCCACAGAGCGGCACACGCCCCTCCCGGCGAGGATTAGGAGCATGATCGAGGAGCAGCGCCGCCTGCGCAGAAAATGGCAGGCTACAAGATGCCCGACGATCAAGGCAGAGCTCAACGCCATGATCATAAAAACCAAGAAGGCGCTCACAAAACACAGGGCCCAGAGTTGGGAGAGCCACCTAGCGTCTGAAGAGAGTGATGTCCCCTTCATTCACCGTATCTGCAGACAGCTAGCGACAAAACCTGAGGCAATAAGACCACTCTACGACCCTGTAGACAACACTCCACGATACAAGGCTGAGGATCGCGCAGAGATCTTTGCCAAGTACCTGGAGGGACAATTTAAGCCCAATGCAGAACACTAGCAGAGCATCACAGAACACCTGGAGAGGTACTTCGGAGGCACCAGCAAGAGCAGAGGAAGACGCGGTCTTCTTCTCCCCCAGCCAGATGCAGCGAGCCCTCCAACGTTGCGACCCCAAGAAAACCCCAGGCGCCGATTCGATCCCCATTGTGGCAGTGACGCGCCTGTTCAACGGGATCATGCGCGCGGGTCACTTTCCCCAAACTTGGAAGACTGGGAGGGTAGTTATGCTGCCCAAACCTGGCAAAGACTGCCGAAGACCGGAGAGCAGTAGGCCAATAACTCTGCTCAGCACCCTCTCCAAGGTGTTCGAGAGGCTCCTGTTGGGGAAACTTCTCCCCCACGTCGAGCCCCGTTCGGAACAGTTCGTTCAGGCAACGCTACAGCTCACTCGCGTGCTTCACTTTATGGCCAATGCAAGCAACAAGAAGGAGCATGTTGTGGCTGTCATGCTCGACATGGAAAAAGCGTTCGACTGGGTATGGCACGAGGGGCTGCTGTACAAACTGTTGAACACCACGGCCCCACGCAGCATCATAACGGTGATAAAGTCCTTCCTGAGCGGATGCAAGTTCCAAGTGGCAGTGGAACAGGCACTGTCTTCGGAGCGCCCAATCCTAGCAGGAGTCCCTCAGGGAAGCTGCATTTCACCAGCATGCTACGCAACCTTCACCGATGACATCCCAGTGGTAGGATGCGACGTCAAGCTGGGGCTGTTCGCGGATGGCGCGGCCTTTTACACCGCATCCGTCAGCCCCACCCATGCCGTCAGGAAGATGCAGACCCAGTTAGACGCCCTACCAAGATGACTTGAGGACTGGAGGCTTACTGTCAACGTCACCAAGACTCAGGCCTTTATGACCGGAAGAAAATAGACTTCACCTCCACTCCGCATGTTTGGTCAAGACGTGGAATGGAAGCACACAGTGAGGTACCTGGGTGTCACCATAGATCGGGGCCTCACCATGAAGCAGCACGTGGCGGAAGTGGTTTCAAGAACCAGACCAGCGTGAACTACGCTGAGACCAGTCCTAAGGAGCAACCTGCCGATCCGCACGAAGTTGCGGATCTACAAAACGTATGTGAGGTCCAGGCTCACATACGCGGCGCCTGCGTGGTACGCCCTAGTGGCTACCACAAACCGAAACAAAATGAGAGCCCAAGAAAACCTGGCACTGAGACACATTACAGATTGCCCACGCTTCGTGCGGAATGACCATATACAGAGGGCACTGAAATGGAAACCCTTAGACGCCTAGATCAGCAGACTGGCCAGCACAATGTTCCGGAAAGCTGATGAATCCCGCCACGAGCTGCTACGAGCTGCAGATGCAGCGACACCACCACCACCAACAGTGGGAAATACGAAGAGGAGATAAAGCTCCACCCGGGCCTCGAGGAGTCATGGAACATCACGAAGGCCCAACCAACTAAGAAACCGCCGTCGCAACCACGCGTCACCAGAAAGACCGGCCCGTAGTAACGGGCCGCGACAGAAGTAGCCTAAGTGTACATAGTACAGATAAGGCCCTCCCCCCACACTCCCAAGAAGTGGGAGTGTGAGAGATGAGCAAGGATACTCCTAATGATCAATAATTATCCTTTGACGCGCCGATAAGTACCGACACGTCTCTCAAACCGATACCGAACTCACAGAAAGCATACAAGAGGGGCACCGACAATAAGGTCCCTTTTTCACTAAACTTTAAGGGCTGTTCTAAGTCTTAAAAAATCGATTTATAAACTTGTGTCTTTGTCAGATTACATTTTAGACCCTGCTTATTAATATAGAGTAAAAAAAGAAAAATTGATTTTTTTCGACATTTTACTTTAAACGCGATTATCTCGGCAACTAGAACCGACAATAAGGTCCCTTTCCCCAGATAACGCCACAATTTATGATTTCAACTTGTATACTTACCTATACATATAAGGTTTAAGATTTTTATCGCATAATCTGTATGTTTGTGTTTGTATTAAAATAGCCCCGAGTTTATTTCATAAAAAAGTGGCAGTGAACATAAAGCGTTTATAGTGGGAAATATATTTCCCAGTACGCCCTGGCTTTAGTGCACGGCTTATCGGTTATAGTTTGCAAAGCTGGGGTAGGAGGGGTATAAATTGCCGTTGCATTGTACTATAACATTTACCAACTTATACATAATAATTATGTATAGGTTGGTTACGCCCAAGGCTAATCCAATCCACAGTTACAAATGAAATGTCGTAATGGTGTTTCTTTATAATTGCCTTACAACCAAGAAATTAAAAAAAATACTGATATGATACGACGTTGCACCTAAACTCGTGTCACCTTAAAATCTAACATTTTTACAACATAAACTTTAAAACTTAGGAAGTTACGACAATATTTCACCATCTACTAACTCCTTTGTTTGAAACAATATCATAACGTGTACTATACAGATCTATAGAGAACACAAAATACTGATTTCAATTGTATGTTTAGTATACTTGTCAAATGTCCCTTACGCTTACGACATTTGAAATTTCCACTGTAGAGCACCCGACACTGATTAACCCTGAAGATGTTTAGTTATTTAAATATGCATAGTCAAACATACCCGTCCAAATTACCTGAACTATGTTATTATGACAAGAGAATATTGTCTGTATACCATCAAGTCAAAACCCAACATTTTAAAGTATTTTAAAATGTATTGCCTTGCCATCTCTGATGATCATCTATATAAAATATGAGAATTGTGGGTAATTATGACAGGTAAAATCTCAAAAAATATTTTTCTTACTCTTTCGTCATTTAACGTAAACATGTTCCATGTATTATCAGAAATAGCATTTAATAGCAAGCAAGTCAGAATTCGTAGTGACTACAGGAAAGTACCCCATTATGTTAAAACAATTATGAAAATTTAAAATTTCTGCCGGGAAACCGCGCATCAAACGGCTTTCCGTGTCATTATTTCTTACCGCATTTACGATTCTATTCGCGACATCTGATAAAGGCTTCAAAATAATTACAGCTCTCTCAGTCAATACAGCTTCATCAAACATCATCCCTTTGCGAAGCAAAATTAGAGATTTCTAAATTAAATTCGAACTTCATTCTGCGAGTCGTTTCATAAAAACTCCTTTCTTACAACTGTAAATAACGTTGCATATTGCTATTAATTATTTACAAGCAAAAATATACCTCACTGTCGATAAGCTAAGGTTCGTTTTTAGTTTGTATATGTAAGGTTTTTTCTAGTAGCCAGATTGGTATCGAGTGAAAATTATCCCCCGTTTCTTCCGATCCCTTTGAACCGATTTGTCGTGGATGTTAAAAAACCTTTTGTTGGACTTCAAAGGTATGACGTGGGTTATTATTACGCTCTACGGTTCGGTTTAAGATGATTGTTATTTCCATACATTGTCGATAAAATTGAAGTTTAATTGAATATTGGGGTAAGGTTTTGTTTATTTGTCAATTGTAAGGTAGTTTACTAAAAGTATGTTTATGTTTATGTTTCATACTTAAGTGTGTGTTTCATGTTACAGCAACTATTTGTGAGTTCCTGTAATTGGCTCTGTATTTCTATTTAAGTTTCTATATTTAGTGTATTAGCTGTTGGTTCTCCTAAAATAAATAAATAAAACATATATTCAATTATTTGACGAGTTTCGGTGGTTTTATTAGTAATAGTAATTGAGTAAAAACTAGAAGCGTTTCAACCGCTCTTACTTTTTCGTTACGTTTACGTTTCGGAGTTAAGACCGGTATAAAAAAAAATACATACGTCGCAACTCACAAAAAGAGTTGGTTTAGGAATCAGAAATTAGATACAAACGATTTCAAAAATAATAATATTCACTTGAAACGCTTCTGGCATTTACTCAATTACTAAACTACCTAGTTACTATAAAAAACTTCGAGTCATGGCATTTTGGTGACAGCTTCTTTTAGTAAAGTGCAAAATGATAGTAACAAAATTATCAAAATAACCAAATAAGCAGTTTTCCGTAATAAGATTACAAATAAAAAATCAGAAACTTTTCATTTCAACATCTTAACTTCACCACAATCTAAGTTGTTTGTTTTGTTTTTCTATTTAAATGTGACAGTTACACCAAGCCCAATAAGGTTCTAATTAAAATATTCCCATGCCACGAAGGGTGCCTCCGATTCCCGGTATTCTTTTATTTACTTCTCAAAATGTATGCAAATGTACCTAAATGATTCCTAGCAATTGTTGCTTCGTCGTGAGATTTATTAAACCTGTCCTTTTCTTTCCTACAGTATTACGTATTTCAGTATCCTCTTTTTATCTCCGCGTAATGGAAGTAATTCTACCAAGCTGGTATTCAATTGGGAAATGCAAAATTTGGTATAATAAAATTATACAGGTTTGAGAAACGTTCCCCGTGTAAGAGGATTTGTTCTTTTTTTTAATTTTATTATCTGTGGGGTGTATTTATACCTGCGGTGTGTAATCGCCTTAAATAAGGGTACGCTAATGCACACATGTTTCTGTACGTGAGTATTACAAAACTCATTAAAATAATGCAGCCTTTTAGTATTAGAATAGATTCAATTTAATAAAAACACTATCATAACCTAGAGTTTAATGAAGTTTATACAGCATAACTTACTCGTAATAACATAATTAAGTTTTAAAATAGGTGGTAAACGCAGCAATTCCTGGAGACAGCTACCATAAACTCATAAAATATCTATACCGAAATAAAGGAATAAACTGCAATAGACTATTGCACTTAAATGTACGCTTCAAACTCGCAAATTTCTCTATTGCACAAACAAAAGTAATCTCACACAATTTCGAATAGAGTTCTCATTTCGATTCAATAGAAAATGACATATATGTTGAAACTGTTGAAAGTCGATATGCGACAATAATTTTTAAACTTCAACTTAGCCAGCTATTGGAGTGTAGTTCTTAATAGATCAACTTAGGGTCATGAGTCACTTTATGTAGTGTAACAAAATGAATAGTGCTAAACTTAGCGTGCCCATAAAGCTCGAACAGGGAAGCTCTAGCCGAAGCTAAAAAGCTCTTGGAGGCACTTTTTATAGATATTAATAAAACAATGCCCTCGTAAAGTTTAGTATGGGACTTGACTGTTGCGAGGCTTAGACTGTACGACACGATTGCGATGCGATATCCGTGGTCTACATAAGTATCGGCATTTTTTTTTACCTGGTGAATCGTATATGGAGATCCCGTATTTAGGATAACTATTACAATTTAATTATGAACAATCGGTGTATCAAGTAATAATACTAATAATATATGGTTCTATTTTGCGACTTTTCAAAAAATTCTAACTGTACCTAATTGAAAATTTTAACAGTGTTGTCTGTAAAATGATGTTTTCATCGTTATTAAATTAACATCAAAACAATAAAATGAAGATTTGAGTTAACATCGGTTATTGCTATGGTTGTAAGAACCAGTTGTACGAGAGGGTGCGAGAGAAATCCTTGGACGAGGCCTGTGTAGGCAATTTTCTGCTGTAAAACGACCAAAAAAACTAAATCGGGACAAGCTTTCATAAAATCGTCGAATGAAAATATCTCGTGAGAGTAATTCGAGTGAGTGATACAGTACCGTTTTATTGGGAGGGATAATTTGAATGGGTATTTTTACAGGCCAGGAACAATGCACGTTATGGCGTATTAAAGCGGGTTCGATTCCTGCGCGAACATTTTATTATTTGGGAGTATTTATTGCATATAAATATTCGATTTATTGTTTAGTACGAACTGTCTCGCTATATATATGTTTTATTTAACAGATACAATTTGGAGAAAGCTGAAGGCATGAACTGAACTAAATATACTCAAGGAGCTTGCAACTTTGAGGTTGCCGTATTACGTCATTTATTTTACTACCATGATCTTCTTACATTTTAAAGTGGATAATTTTCTTATTTATTATAATTTAAATAAAACTTATAGTGATTATGACTATAATATTGAATTACCATTATAATATAACGGAGTTAACAACACAGTAGAGAATTGGCCAAATCCTTTGGCATTAAAAGAGAGAATTCTCGCCCCGGTAAGGTAAAGGTAACAAGAGTTTTGGGTCCGGCAAAGTGTCAAATTTTGCGTTCTTATTTTGTGTCAGTTTCAGCACATAAGCCGAAAATGTACTTTACAATGTGTAAAGAGGACTAAAGTAAAACACCATTTGTGTTTTTAAAATAAGGTTGTTTTCTGGTACTAAGATAAATTAATCGAATTTTAACCTAAAAATAATGTACACAAATATACCCGGAATAAATATTGCAATCACTTTTGCTGATCTTCTGAGCTTTCAACCCTTAACAACCATGCAACGCATTAATATTTACCAGCACCATTAATCCTATAGGTTCCTACATAATGTTGTGAAACCTTGAACGACCTAGCCATAAGACCACGGAAGCACAGCTGCCCCATTTAGTCTGCGTTAACTCGAGTCAATAGATCAGTTAAGCACTAAGAGGGTTAACTGATCATTTAAACTAGTTTAGACTTAGAGTCACGTCACATGATATACTTAAAGTTTGCAGCCTACGCCTGCAGGAATAAGGTTATTTTCTGTGAGTATTTTCGACTTGGCCGTGTGGGCTAGGTCATAAATTTGTCACTAAAAGTAGGGTAGATAATGAAGGAAAGTTATTAATGTCACTGCGTAAAGTGGAGTTTTCATAGTCTAAAAGATTCTTAGTGATGCACTGAGATTCTTAGTCGTCACTTAGGCTTCTTGTATAGCCCAAATTTTTCAACCCACACCATATTTTAGGGGTACTAATTTATTTCACTGGTAACGACAAATTTTTGGTAACTGACGTTGAATGTCGGTGAATGTCACTGAAGTAAACATAGAGGAAACTGTACCTCTACCATGAGTTGCTTTCGAAAACTGTCGACACGCTGACTATCCTCGCTTGCGAGGAAACGCAATTCGAATAGAGTTACTCCTACACACGTAAATTGCGGTAGTGTGAGTGTATGAGACACTCGCCAACGTTTGTTCTAACTTCACACGGAATCAATCTGTCTCTTTCTAACTAAACTTAAGAGAATGAGGAAGATTCATAGCGGCCAAAATAAAACATGGCGGATTTACGGTAGCGAGTATCGTTTACGTGACGTGACAATGTCGGCACCATGAGATTCAAATTTGACAGGTTCACCTCGAAACTATCGAAAATTACGCTCACGACTGTAGTTATAACTCTCACTGCCAAATCGAAGGGTGAAATCATATTAGATTTTTTGTTTTATAATGTTTTTCAATTATTAGTGATCCAAATAATGTCTGCAAGACATTTTTAGAGTAAAATATGTCAGCAAAGCCTATAATAATATGAAGAATAACCACGCTGCAAGTTATGTAGGTACAAAGTGTAATCCGCTATATGAAAAGTGAACGTTTTAGTGAAAAATGTGCCCTGAACACCCGAATACAATGTGACTGAGTCAACGAAAGTGAAGGCGAAATTCCGGCTTGAGGATGCAAGCATACAGTTGCTTTTTGGATGTGGGTCCGTCGTCGGTCCGAGGAGCCTTCATGCACTTCTATACAGTGCTACTGGAAAAAGTTTACTCTTTCTACAGTGACAGCTGTGAAAGTAAAGGGATTACTCAGAAAAACATTGAAGGGACTTACTTCCCTTACAGTACAGACCACTGCATTATATATATTATTATAATTAATTCATTTCAGAAGCAAAAATGAGGACAATTACCAACTGCGAATTGAATCAACATGATTACAAACATACTGGTATTATGCAATATTAATTGCACTGCTTTATCATTGATAAACAAAAATAAGCCAAAGTAGTGTTAAAAGAAGTTTATTCAGTCTTTCTGCTAGAGTGTGCAAAAGTCATTTGTATTTTGAACACAATGATTGTGATTCTCTGTGATGCATGTAAATTTTTAATATGTATACTTTACTCTTGTTAATATGGTTTGGATTTGAGTGTGTTGAGTGTGACTGCACAAACATTGGTGCGGTGCTCTTAAAACAAAAAAAAGCCCTCGTTCTTACAGGGTGTCCACATGTACCTGTTACTCACAGATCCATGTTTGTAGAACACAAAATTATGACAGTTGTTTCCTTATATTTGTACTGTGTCTGCTTGTATGTATTTAAAAATAAAGACCAACTAAAAGTCTCTAGACAAAACACATACAAACTCCTAAGAAATAAAAATGAATTTTTAGTACTTACCCAAGAGTAATTTTAAATATTTTGACAAAACTAAGCAGTACTGCAATTAGAGCATAAATTGGACATTAGTATTAAGGAATATAGTAGCTACAGAGTATTTGAACGAAAATTAAGAGATTATTTTACAAGTAGACCCTATTCAATTAAGGAATTTTATGCAAGAGCGCTAGATTAATTTTAAATAAGTATTCAATGTCATTATTTTAATTTTTATTTAATTTTCATTCAAATACGACATGTGTATAATTAAATTTATTTTGTTATCAATAATGAATTGATTTTACTTGAAATTGTATTTATTTTAATTGAGTATTTTTTTACTTTTACTTCTATTTTATACTTGTATTTGCACCCATTTAAGTATGTTTTATTGCAAATAAATTATTGATTGATTGTTATCTTAAATTTTATATGTTAAGAGGCCTTATACATTATTAAATGTACAATTTTTCATATAACAAATATATTGATAATTTCAACCAACTATTTAATGTCAATAATACTTTTCCCTGAGTTCTAGATAGTAACAAAGCTATTTCACATTTTTATCGTGTAAAGTCGAATATAAGTTGAAAACACCACTTTGCTATATGAATTTTGTCAATCTTGAGTACTTTTTGGGAAAAAATTATCAATGAAAAATTCAAACTGTAGGTTTCAAATATAACACAGTTCTAAATAAGTAATAACATCAATATATTAAGAAACATGTTTGATCATAGCGAAAAAGCCTTAAATAGAGGGCAAAATCAAATCTGATTTTAATTTTTTTACCTTGCTGTAGTGAGTAGATTCCTTCACTCGCTCAGCTTTCAATTTCAACACTAATAACAACTTTTCAGGCTTGCACGTCAATAACTATTACTCATTAAGTCCATGTCTTTTAATTTTTTATAATGAACCTTTTGAATGCCAAGCTGTGAAACTATTTAACGTGCCACTGAAGTCACTACAAAACATAAAGAAGTGCTCCAAAAGTAGTTGCAGCCTTTTTAATTACAAAGTTTTTGATTGAAATTTGGACGACTGTGGCCGACATGGCATCAGTGGCACGATTTGTAATTGACAGCTACAGCCGTCTTTCACAGGCTATATATGAAATGTGTATGTACAGTCGCCATCAGATATATCGCAGCATACAAGGCGTTCATAAATATGTGAACATGTACTGTAACGCCCAGTCAATAAGGGTCGTGTTCACATATTTATGAACGCCTTATATGCTGCGATATAACTGATGGCGACTGTACCTAGTTTGCCCAAATGTAAGTTTGGCAGAGAAAAATTGTTTTTTCTCAGCTAACCACAGCAGTACGGTACTGGAAAGTTGCCATAGGTAGCCAACACGTCAGGAAGACTCAAATAAAGAATATACATAATATAATCCGTTTAAACTGTTTTATTCATAATATAATTCCATGTTTTTCAATTTTTTGATTTCTCTTGCAACATGATAACATCTTTAGTATGTAAGCACATGTTAATAGAAACGCTTCTAATAAACGTTGTTATCTTTACAACTCAAAAAGATTAAAATACTTTTTTAATTTCTACCAACAGGATATTATACATTACATTCAGTAATCAATTACTTAATCAAACATATACTTAAATGGTTTATATAGGTCACTATAAAATTATACTAAACAACAAAGGTTTCTTTTCAATTAAATGCACAGTATTATGGTAACAGTAACCCTTAATGATGAGGAAGGCAGGCGACGAATGACCCTTTCAAAACAAGACATATCACTATGTGATTTTTCAATTTTCATCATCAAGGACAATTTTTCTCTTAGCCGTTTTGACAACTCCTGACTCAGATCTTTTAGGACAGCATAGAAAAATCTTGAAAGGTGATGTGTGTAACGACAAGTGGTAGTTGCTTTCATTAGCGTTGTGGTAATACTTAGATTTTGGTATATTGTCTGCACGGCCTTGCTTCTATAATGCACATTTTCTTTTGTTCTTACTCGAACAGTCTTCTGCAGGTATTAGAGGATTTTTGATAAATTACTATTCATCTTGAGTTTTTGGCAATTCTGAAAAAATAAATATTCAAGATAAGTAACATAATTTAAGTGTTAACATAAAAATTATAATTATATTATTAGATTTTTAGGGTTCCGTACCCAAAGGGTAAAAACGGGACCCTATTACTGAGACTTCGCTGTCCGTCCGTCTGTCACCAGGCTGTATCTCAAGAACGGTGATAGCTAGACAGTTGAAATTTTCACAGATGATGTATTTCTATTGCCGCTATAACAACAAATACTAAAAGTAAAATAAAATAAATATTTAAGGGGGGCTCCCATACAACAAACTTGTTATAGATTATGGTACAGAACCCTTCATGCGCGAGTCGGAATTGCACTTGCCCAGTTTTTGTAAAATTAGATATCATACCTGGAGGCTCAATTATTTATAGCACCATTCTGTGACAAGGACAATTTCTCGATGAGATCCAGTATCAGGCAGCCACCTCTTGCAATCATCTTGACGGTGAAATTAACTTGGAACAGCCTCATCTGTAAGAAATATCTTCTGACTAAAGCCCTTTTTGTACTTCATGTAGTTATTTGGATTTTTTTCCATCTGAAATTTAACATAACTGATATACCAACTATCTTATACCATATTCTAATATTATATTTATAACAAAACAGCACATAAAATTATAAAGAACATAGATAAGCTAAACAACATAATATAAAAATGTTTGTAATTCCCGAGTGACGTGTTGTAATTGTAAACAATATAGGTTTAATAAATCTAAGGCCACATCCAATAGGTTAGGAATTAAAGATCTTATTTTGTTTTGTTTTAAGTATACTGATAGTTATATCCACTAGCTCGTACGGAAAAAAAAAATTGTTACTTACGTGTGATTGAGTGTGATCTTCACACATAAATACATTAATGTGATAGAATGGCATTCGGATCTCCCCGTAGCCACATTTTTCGTCTTTTGCGTTTCGCCGGTAAGAAACAAACAGTTTCTGTGGAGTATTTATAGATGTATTTGTACATTGTGGCACTACACACCAAACAAACACTGCCTTTATACCATTGTATCCATATTTTTTTAATAAAGTCGATGAATCTCACTTTTCTATTTACGTTTTATGGATGTGACGTCACGCATGTCAAGTCAAGATTGAGAATGAAATGTCAAAGTGACTGGCGCGCGGCGCCATTAAAACCCGTTCCAGACCTTCCGATCCTACCCGATCCGATCCTACTTATCGGATAATGTGTAGCGTAATTGTTAGGAAATCGGATAATGTGTAGTGCAATAGTTAGGACCTAAAACACTACACATTATCCGATTTCTTCCGATAAATCGGCTCGAATCGGAAGGTCTGGAGCGGGTTTAAACCCGTTCGAGACCTTCCGATCCGATCCGATTTATCGGAAGAAAAGTCCTAACAATTGCACTACACATTATCCAATTTCTTCCGATAAATCGGACAATTGCACTACACATTATCCAATTGCTTCCGATCCGATTAAAACCCGCTCCAGACCTTCCGACCCGATCCGATTTATCGGAAGCAATCGGATAAAAATGTATACATAGTGCAATAGGCTAGTAGACTCAGTTTTGAAATGTATTTGAAATGGTTAATAATGATCTTACTAGCTCTAAAAAAAAGCCTTGTAGTTTTGTGAAAACTAGAAAGCTAAATTTTATCAATTGAAAATTAGAAATTTCATAAACAGTCAAAAACGCCGTCCGCAATTTTTGCCTTTTGCTAATCTGTGGTGTAACGTAGAATTACCTGTAAATATTGGAAATTAGACCGTCGTATAGTGCCATTCCGCTCACTCCAATATACTTTGACAGGAGACCGAGAGGGACGGCACTATTCGAAGTCGTCAAAGTAGACTTTCATTTTTGTTTACATGACCGATGACGTCACTATCATAAGCGAACATGGCGGACAGCATTTTAAGCATTTCAAAATACAGGTTAAAAACCATATTTTCAAATTCAATTTTTTCAGCCATCTTTCACTTTGATGAATTAAAAAATATATATTTAGGTTTCCTTTGCTAAATACTATACGGAATTAACGTTAGTTTATTACAATTTGACATGAGGCAACTAGCCTAATTGTCCGATTTATCGGAAGAAATCGGAACCCGTTCCAGACCTTCCAATCCGTTCCAATTTATCGGAAGAAATGTCCTGAAACCCGCTCCAGACCTTCCGATCCGATCCGATTTATCGGAAGAAATGTCCTAACAATTGTACTACACATTATCCGATTTCTTCCGATAAATTGGACAATTGTACTACACACTGTCCGATTGCTTCCGATAAATTGGATCGGATCGGAACGTCTGGAGCGGGTTTAACAATTGCACTACACATTATCCGATTTCTTCAGATAAATCGTACAATTGCACTACACATTATCCGATTTGTTCCGATAAATCGGATCGGATCGGAAGGTCTGGATCGGGTTTTAGAGTAAGGAAAATTCCATAGAGCTCGTGTTACTTAGTAGAAACCTACGATTATATCTGTGTCTCTGCAAAGCACGTCAATTTTGCGCAAGAAAAAACGAGACGACAGATACTTTGTGACGACGATTTTTGTCAACACGTCGACTACAAAGAAAAACCCATGAGTCAAAGTTTTGGTTGTTGGTGACGCCCAAATAGATTTATCGATACGACATCGATAAGACTACTATTATATTATATCACTACATAGTAAAAAACAAAGTCGCTTCCAGCTGTCTGTCTGTCTGTCCCTATGTATGCTTACATCTTTAAAACCACGCAGTGCATTTTGATGCGGTTTTTTTTAATAGATAGAGTGACTCAAGAGGAAGGTTTATTACATAGATTTTGGAAGATAGGGTGTTGAAGACCTCACACCGTTCAAGCCTAAACGTCACAAAGGCCTCTGTCTGTCCTAAAGGCCAGTCTGTCAAGACTTTTAAGCTACCATATAAAGTAGGGGAGTAAGCAGATGATAATGACATCACTGACGATTATCTACAATTTTTTTCGCATTAACTCGCTATACTTTGACTTAAATCTTTATTGAATCTTCCGCAAAGATAGTATTCCATAAGCTTGGAATCCTTTTCAAGGTGAGAATCGCAAAACTTAATCTTGGAGATTTTTTATAATGCTCTGTTTTTTATCTTTGCACTAAGAAAATTGTAATAAAATCCAAGTGAACCAAAGCGATAACAATAAAAATACATACAAAACCCGCGTATTTATTTTAATATTATATTCTATATTACAGGATTAAAGTTAAGCATAAGAAGTTATTTTTATGAATAAATCAATTTATTGACATTAATTGTTAAAATTTCATTCGTAAAGGTGAAAATTAATATAGACATAAATTAAAGTGTACAAATGCAATACTCTCTGCATCGTGTACACTTGAATTTATTTTTCTGTAAGTATGTGAAGAAATGTAAGAAAATACATAAAATAACCGAAATCTACGACAACTATGCATGCATAGAGCTGTTAGTCTTCAACACGGATAGTGAAAAAAATTAACGGTCAATAATGTTAAGCTCAACCTCGTAAGTGCAATAGAGAAAAGTAATAAAATTGTAGTCTTAAAAATATGAAGTGTTGTCAAATCTTAGCAACTATAATCATAATGATAGTTTTTTCGATATCGATAAATCTATTTGAGCGTCGCTTACAACAACAAAAAAGACACATGTGCTGAACACGTCCTTGAATTTGACGTGTTGACAAATATTCTGTCGTCTCGTTTTATCTTGCGGGCACTTGATGTGCTACACAGAGATAGCAATAAGGTCGTAGGTTTCTACTTAGTAACACGAACTATTGATAGGTATTTCTTTACTCTAAGGGCTAATATTATGCTTACTCAGCCATGTCAATATAGTTAGAAAGAGACGGATTCATTTGATGTGAAGTTAGGTGTAGTGATGTGCCGGCGAGAACGTTTCCGTTTCCGAGAATTCCTTCTCGGAGAAATTTCCGGAAATTTTCCATCGTTCTCGAGAATATTTCTTCATTGAATGAACTTTATTCACTCTACAATCTACATAAATTTCTTGAAAGTATTATATGTATGTATGCTTTTAAAGCCTAAATTATTATGTTTAATATTTGGTATAATTTTCGTATAAGTACTATATCTAACAATAATAGGTACTTTTTGAAAACATTTAATACATTTTAAAACATGAGGACGATAAGCAAGCGCTGCAAACGTGTTATTTAGTCTTTCGTGGTATTTTTCCACTGTATCTTATCTGAACGAGAAAACAATAGGAATTCAATAAGGGTTTGAGTGGTAAAGGGTTTTTACAAGGCGGTGGGGTGGGCAGTGGGCATAGGGAAGCAGGTAGCAGTATCGAATAAAATTATGTTAGTGTCTATCCTACAGCCTTAACACGAACTATAAACGATCTGCCGCATGGCAAACTATAATAATGAAGCCCAAAAACAAAGTTTTCGACCATTTTAGATCAGTTAACGAAAACGATCGCATAAAGTATGTGTGTGCATTCTGTGGTGTAGTTTATAATTGTAAAAACGTTACAAGGTTTGCTAAACACCTTGTGTCCAAATGCAAATCTGCTCCAGTGGAAGTGAAAAGTTTGTTTAAAAATGCAGAACATGCAGAAGTGTCCACCGGCTCTTCAAGTTTCCAAACAAATGTGATTGGCAATAACGACGCAGCTGTTACGGAGGTAAGTAACTTGACATGACAACTAAGACACTTACTTGTGTACCAGCATAATGCTTCTGAACTGTAGGAAAATGATTATTCTAGGGACAGGTTCATTCGAAGTTGAGTATGAGCAGATTTCAATAAAAAAGCTGGTTGTGCTGATTCAACTGATGCGTTAATATATCGCCAAATAAGTAATCATTTGTTTCTAAATTCATTATGCTGCCCTTTTCTGTTATAAATCCGCGATGTTTGCTATTCGAGCTGCTGACATTTGAAAGGAGATTGCTACGTGTTAATAGTGTCCTTATAAGCATTCGTTTGTTATGCCTGTTAATCGCTCATTCTTTTAAGATATCACTCGTTCGTATAGCTTGCCAAATTTTTGAGTTAAGGAATACAAATTAAATTTAGGGATTGAAACTACATCCACTTTACTTTTTAACTTCAGTTACAAGAAACATGATGTAACTGTTCAAAATGTGAACTGCAATTTCTTATAAAATAACGGGCTATTTCTCGCAAGTTATTTTCAATTGCATCTTCCCCTTCGTAATGATAAAATCTTAGCGGATTTTTGCAATTAACTCTTTTAACTCTCTTTTGGCGCAATTTCTGGTGTATACAGACTGTCTCCAGATGAAAAAACTCATCAATCCATTCATATTTGTGCCAGTGAGAAAGAAAACGTTATTACAGTTACGATTAAACAGCACTTATCGCTAAACGACTTTTCCTCTTTTTTCCAGAAAGAAATACATAAAGCTCTAGCTAGAGCTGTTTATGTAACTGGTCAACCACTCACGATTTTTGAGCACCCTCTTTGGAAGCATGCGCTACACCTTCTAAGACCAGATTTTACTCCACCGTCACGCAAAATGCTATCTACGACACTTTTAGATGAAGAATACGAAGAAGTGAAAAAAGTTATAACTGAAAAAACTGATCAAGCCGAGGTGCTACATCTGGCCGTTGACGGGTGGACCAATATAAGAAGAGACTCTATTCTTAATATGATTTTGTACACTCCGGAGCCGTACTTTCATTCTTCTATTGACACCGAAATTAATAGACACACTGGAGAATATTTAGCGGAAAAAATATCAGAAGCAATGGAAAATCTAGGAGCAGATAAATTCCTTGGAATTATATCAGACAACGCTGCAAACATGAAAAAATGTGGAAAGATTCTCAACGACAAATACAAAAACACCACGTGGATTGGATGCTTCGCTCACACGTTGAATTTATTGATAGGAGACATAATGAAATTGAAACCCATACAAGAAGTATTTGCTCATGTTGTGTCTGTGATAAAATGCATATTGCACTCAAACATTTTCAGCGCTGAATTCAAAAAAATTGGAGCAGAAAAGAATTTGAATGTCACCCTCCTTTTTCCAGTGAAGACGAGATGGGGAAGTTACTTACACTGTCTTGAAAATTTCCTGAAATCAAAGGAAATATTGCAAATAATGTCTATTAACGAGAACAACAGGGAACTTCAAAAATATAGGGCTAAAATGTTGGATGATAATATGTGGGCAGACATAGAGGAACAAGTTAAACTGTTCAAGCCTATTGTAGATTGGATCACCAAGTTAGAAGGAGATAACTGCACGATTCACCAAGTTCATGGAGCTATGAAAGAAATCAAAACCATGCTTCACTCTAGTACCACGAGAGTGATTTTTGATGAACGTGATTTGACTGCATTGAAAAAGAAATTTGAGGACAGGAAAGAGAACTCTCTTAAGCCGATTCATTACGCAGCAGTAATTTTGAATCCTAAGAACCAAGGCGCCACTTTAAGTTCAGATGAACATCTTGAAGGATTTGCGTTTATAATGAACGCGGCACAGTGTGAGTGTGACACTGAAGTGATCCTTAAAGAATTATCTGACTATAGATGTCGGAAGGGTACTTGGGAAAAACAATTCATTTGGCAAACTGCAGTTGAAGTTGATGCAATTTCCTGGTGGCAAGCTCTGTTCCCTAAAACAAATTTAGGTAAAACAGCACTAAAAATTCTCTCTGTCCCATCGACGTCGGCATCTGTTGAAAGATCGTTTTCAACATTCACAAACATCCATACAAAAAAGAGGAATAAGTTAAAAACAGAACGGGCAATTAAGTTATGCTATATAGCTCATAACTGGAAATTGACAAATAAACCGATGTTGTCCATGTTGTCCAATACAGAAGAGGCTGATAATGACGAAAATTCGTGTCTGGATGAAAGCGAAGAAGATAGTTTAACATTATCAACTGATTTTGTTGATGTAGATTCAGAAATGTTGGATGATTTTTCTTGATAAGTAAACTATATTGCATTATATTGTAATAATTAAGATTATATGTCTCTGAATCATTTAAAATTTGTAAATAATTAAGCCTCTGTCTCTGTACCAAAAATAAGAAAGAATTTTATTGCAATTAAAAATGAACGTGTAATTTAAAGTTGATGTACAAATATTTATACTTATAATAACAGTTGAAAATGTATAAGATTTGTTTATTTTTATTATATTTTACTTTTCATTACTAAAACAAATATTACTTAAGCCAATAACAGCAGGTAAATTAATAACTATATTACATGCCTATTAGTATATAAAAAAATATTCTATTTATATTTTTATTTATTTTTTTATATATCACCTAGGTATTTTTGTTATGTTGTTTGTTACTCACTTACAAAGTTTTGTTGATTTTGCATGTTTTTGAATATACATCGTAATATTATATTTTTAATACTTACATTTAAAATAAATAAATAGTCATAATAAATAAATAAATCAATCAAAGAAATTATGTTTTATTTAGCACTCAGTATCTTGTACAATTCCCATTTTCCCATACAATTGACTTCACGAGAAACGTTCTCTGGAAACATTTCCGAGAAATTTCATGAGAAATTTCCGGGAAGTAAGAGAATTTCACTGTTACTGTATTCTAATATTTAAAGTGACATGTTCAATACACTTTCAGAACTTCTAATTAGAGGATCATAAATAAAAGAAGGGTAAATATTCGCATTTTAGGACACTTTCTCAGTAATTTCCATTCCAGAGAACGTTTCCGAGAACGTTTCCGATAGATTTCTCTGTTCTCGGAAACGTTTCGGAAACGGCACATCTCTAGTTAGGTGTATTTGCGTGACGTATTTTACTACACGCACTTTCGAATCGAGTTAACGTTAGCGTGCAAATACAACTTATGGTGCCGACCACTTCTGGTAGTTCTATACGCATCCGCTAGAGGCGCTGTAAAAAATCTCCATACAAATCCGTTACGTAGTCGCAATCGAGTACGGTATTTGTAAACTCATGGTAGAGCTACAGGACTAAATATTTCGGACGGATATTTAGGATGTAATATTTATCAAGTTTTTTTTTCAATAGGATTCAATGTTTATTTCGCAAGGAGAACGAAGGATTGAGCAGCATTCCGGTGAGTAATGTTTTGAATTTGGTTAATGACAAATCGCTGCTGACGTTACATAATGCAAAGTTAATGACATATGCCCATTATTGCCATATGAAAGCTGCTGGTGACCCACTGTCCCTGGGCCGGGCGGACACGTGTTAAGCTATATCTCAGTATTTTACCTGTTTAAGTAAGTTCTAGTTATGAACTCACCGCGTAAACCTGTCAGGAAGAAGTAGATATAATACTATATTTTGTATTTTTAAAATAATTATAACGTTTCTAAAATTAACCTCTACTACGGTTGACCTGTATAAATACAATGTTTATGCACATTTTACGCACCAGCCTATCATATTCCGCAAGAGACAATCAGATGGCATCATATTTCAACCCATTGTTTCATGTCATACAATTTCACAATGACTAATAGCGGCGATACAACTGTGTCGCAGTGAGGTCCGGTTAATTTACGCGTTTAATCCACGCGTGGACGGTTATCGGTTAATTAGACAGGGGTTCAAGTGTTATTGCGTTTAATTCTGTATGTCTCCCGCTGTGAATCAGGACTGGGAATAGGTGTTTATGTAATATAGTGCAGCTGCTGGTGCATAATTGTAAAGGTTATAAATAATCCGACACAATTTAATTTAATGCGTTTTATTTTGAGCTATCCTGTCGTCACTTTTAATGGGATGAAGAGAAATCACATCGCGAGACAAACAAAACTGAGAAGTTTTCTAGTCTTTTATAGTAATAATATTGTTTCACTTCTGCTCAAAAAGTACGTAATTTTAGCATCATGTAGTGAGGCTACGAAAACTACAAATGTATAGAGGAAAATATGAAAAGCATGCATTTGTAATTAAATCATAAAAAATATAGTCATATTGGAGAACCCGGTTGCTCTAGCCTTGCACCTGATAACATCTGGCGCCAATGGCCGCGCCATACTATATCAGGTGCAAATTTAACTTAACCCGGCCAGTTAAGACGGGATAAGGTATCTGTACGGAACCCTCGGTGCCCGTGTGGGAGTCGCAAATGGCTGTTTTTTACTTCATTAATACAATTACATTTAATAAGATTTATCAAGGTGTAGTCATATAAAAAAAGAAACGTATCAATAAGTCTTCGTTTCGAATTCGATCTATCAAGAATCACTTCTCCACCTAGTTTACTTCAATAAAATCTCATCCATTAAAAAAGTAACAACAATACAATACAATCCCCGCCGATTGCGCACTAACTTTTTACTATACATAAAAGTAAAAGTAAAAACGGCTCATTTCGGAAATCCCTTTCATCGACCAATGGGTGTAAAGCGTAAATCCGTCCCTTACGTCTGCGGACAATTAATCCTGTACTAAATACTGAAATAAGTTTTATTTTACGCCAAACGTAAAGGCAGAAGTCGCTGAAAGGTAGCGTTAGGGTGGAAGCGGCTTTTGTGTTCGATCTACTTATTTATTCGTTCTACATTGCTTCTGCTCTGCTTGCTCTACTCTGCCTGTTTTGAATCAAACTTCGAACAGATTTCATTAGGTATATATTCGGTTAATTTTACAAAATGAAAATATAGTAATTTTTAACCGACTTCAAAAAAAGGAGGGGGTTCTTAGTTCGGTTGTATGTTTTCTTTTTTTTTCTTTTTTTAATGTTTGTTACCTCATAACTCCGTCATTTATGAGTCGATTTGGAAAATTCTTTTTAGGTTCATGAATAGACATCTCAAGGTTGGTTCCATAAAATGTTGGTGAAGATCGGATGACGAGATCCATGAGGAATCGAAGGAATTCCTGAAATTTTATAGGCACTCATAATATTTTTCATATATTTTCTAAAACTATTTAAGTATTTGCATATGGTAGTCATCATCTTCCAATGCTGAACTGATGATGGAAGGTACAACTCCTTAACGGTTAGGAGTTAGGAGATAATTCAAACGAGATGTATGCCTTCAAGACCTCCCTGATCACCCCGCCATAATTATTTTATATGTATCACTAAAAAGCTAAAAAAATTTTTTTTAACAAAAATAAGAACCGACTTCAGTAAAACTAAAAAGCCAAAAATAACCCGTTCAAATACAGATTACATTTGACTCACCCTTTGAAGTCGGTGCCAAACCTCACGTAAACTTTAATATATAAATATAATAACTGAGTGGTTTGGGATCGAGTTCAAAGGGTGTCAAATGTAATCTGTACTTGAACGGGTTATTTTTGGCTTTTTAGTTTTACTGAAGTCGGTTCTTTTTTTTGTTATTTTTTTTAAGCATCGTCTTCTTTGATTTGCGGTGTAATTTTTTAGGTAACTGGGCAAAAATAATATTTAACCTATTAAAATGCACGGATTTTATCTAGTTTTACGTTCAAAGATGGAGACTAGTTTTTATCCGACTAATACGAAGAAATATGGATTATTACGCGCATGAAGTTGGCACGTTCAAGTATGCAATAAGACTAGTAAGTAGAAATGTATAAATAAACCGAAATAGAACTTGCGTAACAAGTCGGTAGCTGGCCTAGTTAAGACAAAAACAAATTATCATCACACCACTTGGGAGACAAAAATAGCTTAGTTTACTGCCGATCCTCAATTCTTTAACCGACTGTGAAGATCGAGATTAAAGAGAAATTGGGTTGGGTGGTACATATGTTATGTGTCATTATGCGATTTCATTTCAACTGGCTAAAAACATATTTGCATTCATCGAGCCTGGTACAGCCAATGACGAGAAAGGAAATAACAAGGAAAGATATATACTGTAGGTGCATTGTAGGTACGTCAAAATGAGTTCAGCTCAAATAGCCTTTATAGGGCTAAATCAAGATTAAAATGAAAAAGTTGGTGTACTGCCTTTTTGCCGAATTATGTTTCGTCGAATGTTTGATTTCGTCAAATGTTTCATTTCGCCAAAAGCATTTTTCACTGAAACTGTAAACTATTTAGAATTGTTGTAAATATCATCCTTTAGATCAGGTTAGGATAGGTTAGGTTTGTTTTATAACAAATTTATTGATAACTTTTCGTTACAAGTCGTTGTAGTGTTGCATTCGTTTAGTAAGTACTAAGTACATAGGTTAATTTTTTTCATTGTAATATATGATATCTCCACCAAATCTGATAAAGATTCTCTCAAAAACGCCAGCTTTGAAAATGTAGTGTATCTGATTTTTCACATTAGGTATAAGCATGCTAGCGCGCACCATATATACCTACTCATTGGACGGCCCTTAAAATGAAAATAGAGTCCCAATGTGGTACTAATTTCTAAATCATCCAGATTGATCTTCACAAATGTCATATACAACCGTAAGTGTTCCTAGTTGGACGCTAGCCAGCGTGGCCGCGTGCCAACGTGCGTGTACGCATGCACTCGAAATTATGCGAGTATTATGCGGATTTCAATTTGTATTTATCTTGGTCGAAGCGAATGAATGAATTGAAATGAGTTGTGGTGCAAAACACGAAGGGAATAAATTATGATACTGACACATTGTTTTAACAAACATAGACGGTAGTGATTAAATAATATTTATTAAAAATAAAATAAAATCATCCGTCCTTCATAAAATGATTATATCAGTTGCAAAAATGATAAATAATCGCGGACAAGTACCTAAAAATTAAAATAATGAACATTCGTTTTTCGTTTTTATTCGTTTTATGTTTGTCATTTGAAATCTTGATAACGTGTAGAGAAAAGCCTTGAAAATATAATTTAGTCGATTACATTTTACTAGTTTTACAGCATTATGATATCAGTTTACCTATAATATTAATTATTATCATCTAATAAATTACTTACCAATAAAGTTTCTGCTATTGGAAAATAGTGGAACCGCAATACCTATATTGTCTTATTATAGCCCAATACAGATAGAGCTTGATAAACTTCTAAATAAATAAATGATTATAATGATTTTATAATTAAAGAAATAAAAATCAGTGAAGTGGTCACTTCACTGGTAGATACACTTTTACTAAAGCCAATTCCTTCCTCCCCTATCCCTTTGTAACAACACTCATAGAAAATTTATTTGAACGTAAACCATCTATTGGAAAGATTTAATTTCGCCTCAGTCAGCACTTTTTATTTTATTGCAGCATTAACTGCGTAATTGTGCGTTGCAGTTATTTTTAGATTGAAGTGCTTTCAGCGCCTGTGAGTTTTAAAAAGCAATGTTATACAAAGCAGCGGTTTGATGCGTGTGGTATAAAGAAGGCGTTGAAGAATCAAAACAATTTCGAGTTTACGTGGTTGTGACCTAATACGTTTGTGATTAAAATTACGTGAAATCATGCATTGTCGTGAAGTTGACATTTTCGTCATGCAACGTACAGATTCATGGCACGGCGACGTGCCGACGTCCGTAGACTTTGGGTGAATTACAACAATAATTAACACGAAAAGCGTGCACAACCACAAATAGGTAGTGGTAAATAAAGATATAACTTAAATAATCACCAATAATGTTTGATGTGTTTCCTTCAAATATTGACAATAGACGATTAAGCCATACTTGCTATAAAATAAGATCTACCTATATTCATTACCGAGAAATCATTAAACTCTCTCTCTTATATCCAAGCTAACTCGACTGACTCGGCCTATAAAAACAGATTAAGTAAAACTCGGCTTTATAACTGTAGCTGTAAAAACTACACGATACAATAGGTATAAACGGCTCATCGACTCATCGGTGAATCATTTTTGCGGTCAAACAAAGGTTTTAAAGACACGTGCATTTTAGATAAACGCTTTATAAACATATTGTGCCTCGGCGCTATGGGTTCTCAGAACAACCGCAAAATGTAATAGGATTTAGGTTATCATTTTACAAACAAAACACGGTGGTAATTTAACGTTTCCTATGTCGATTGGGTTCAAAGGTATTGAATTTTGTGATAGGAAAAGATATCAGTAATTATATTTTACGAGAAAGGGCAACGTCGTTCGCGGAAGAGGAAAAAAATTGCTTAACCATCCTTATGCTCCAGCGTAGTCGAGTTAATAATATCCTATCATCATTATTATTCATTATGGTATGTATCCTCTATCAAAAATTTATAATATACTTAGTCTATCCAGCCGCTTCAGTATGATGAAGCCG
This sequence comes from Apotomis capreana, assembly GCA_947623375.1. NCBI lineage: Eukaryota > Metazoa > Arthropoda > Insecta > Lepidoptera > Tortricidae > Apotomis > Apotomis capreana. The sequence goes on along the minus strand of OX392499.1, from coordinate 28,045,023 downwards.
AAACTATATTTCAAACGATAGACGGTGTTATGGTGGCACTCGCTTGGTGCAAGGATTGAGGTGATCCTACTACTTATAGATATACAGCGACTTCTTCCACACAACCTTGGACACCTACAAATGGTAATACTTTTCAAATAGCCCACCTAACGAAAACCAAAAGCTGCCTCTCAAGGGAAAAAACTCGTGTATAAGCGAATTTTGGCATAGCTGTAGGGAATGATGTTTTAAACAACATACTAAAAGTGCTGGTGGGTAGGGGTGAAGCTAACGGGGGGAGGGGGGAGTAAAGGTCCCTTTTTTTAGTTTTTCGTAAATAACTTGTAAACTGTAACCTATAGCAAAAAATGTTCTGAAACACAATTAATCTACATAAAATTTTCTACAAAAAAGATATATCTATTTTTCCTCTGGGATAAATATTTTATGAGATATGGGGAGAAGACGATGGACAATAAAGAAATAAACACATTTCTTTAAGCATGGCATGTATATTCCTAAATATTAATTCCTAAATAAAAACTAAAAAAAGGGACCTTTACACCCCCCTCCCCCCGTTAGCTTCACTCCCACCCACCAGTACTTTTAGTATATCGTTCAAAACACCATTCCCTACTACTAGGCCAAAATTCGCTTATACACGAGTTTTTTCCCCTTGTTTTTTTTCGTTGGGTGTACTAAAAGTTTTCAAGCGATTACGGTAAAGCAAAAAAGAGACGGTACCTAAATACTTACTTTGATATTTGTGTAAGATTTTAAAGCACTACTTACCACGTCAGCATCTCCCACTCCGTCAGCCATATCCGTCCCCCCCTTATCCCTCCAATGCTTCTCGCTTGTCTCAGGAAACGTGAACGTTCTATCTCTCCTTGGACTCAACAGTACCCCCGCTGGGGTCCTCGGGCTCCCATACCCGAATATCTCCACGTTCCTGGTCGCAAAGAGATCGTTCCCGTTGTCGGTGCGCGGGCTGATGAAGACATCATCTTCGAGGTCGTCGAAGGTGAGTGAGAGAGGAGGGGAGGAGGCCGAACGTCGGCATTGAGGCTCGATCACGGGACGGTCGATGTCGGACTCCGAGTGGTAGGGGCGAACAGCATCTGGAAAGATACAGATAAATATATGTTACGTATGTATCTAATCTATTTTGAGATTTATATATATATACCTAATTATACAGTCGGCCAAATTCCGAATTCATATTACTATCTAGGTACTGCATCATCTATTACATTATTAAGTACACAAAATTCCTGACAGAGCAACTGATACACCTGTAATCTGTCTTCACCTGTAAAAAACGTATAACAATCCTTAGGTGATAACATTGTAATTTATTCCCATGAAGAAGCAGCTCAGAATAAGATATAATCCGAAATTACTGAACAATTTTCGCATTTTCTTTAATCCTACAAATTTTTAATTGAATTTGTACTGTACTACTGTAGCAAAGTATAGTAGGTACATACTTACGAGGATTATAGGCACCAAATTTGTGCGATTATAAAATAAAAGTGTCATACCAACTTTCGCTTGACAATTAATGTCAAATATCGGCCATTAGTATTGTGTTACCACCATTATTCACAAAAAATAGCCCAATAAAATTTTGCCAAGATAAACTTTACTGTTTGAGCTTTTTACGTTAGTGTGAGCTATTAGAGACATGGCGTGTGTTGTCAGCTAACCCAACACGAGGGGTCAAATTCGACGTTTTGAATGATATTTGTATGTGACCTCACTTTAGCGATGTGTTCTGTTCAAACTAAAGTACCCAACATCGGTTTCTTTCTTACTGAGACTGAGGTGAATGAATACTATTTTAAAAGCGTAAAATTCATCAGGTTAAAAATTAAACTAGAGGTGCTGCCCATGTATATCTTAAAAAAAATTTAGACCTTTAAAAATCGATACAGAGCCGTTGTATAAGGGCGCACCGTGACAAAGCCGAGATTTTGATAAATTGGGGATATCGCAAAGTCTCCACGAATTCGGCCAAGGTACCTATGCTTCTTTTTGACCATCACTCACACATGCGCAAAGGTCTGTCTTAGCGCAGACTGTGCCATGTTCCGCCCACGACGTGCGCAAACGCACGTAGGTCGCTAATAAACATTTTGATTTATGTACAGATTTATAGATACACGTGTCAGATCGCAGATAAAAAATGGCGATTGCTCTTTCGCAACCTTTGATTGATGAAGTTTCATAGAAACAAACTAATCACAACAATATTAGAGGCATGTATTTAACGCGGCGACAGATTAATCTGATTTAGGGATTTATAAAAAAATAAAGGGGGTAGCAAAAATAATAAGTTGGCGACTAATTCGCCCCCTGCCTGCTATACGGCCACATCTCAAAAAAAAATTTTTTTCGGATTATTGCAGATTCGTAGTCAGAATAGGTTAATTTACGACCTTATTTCGAGAGCCATAAGAAAAAGTGTCCTTAAGAGCCTTTTTTCCACAAGTGGCCTTATGGATCTGACCAAAAATTGTCAGTTGACTCCCTGCAAGACAGCCACTTTTCAGTTGTGGCTGTATAGCATAAATTTGTAATGTTTTTTTTGAGTTGCGTCTCATAGAAATAACGTATAATCTAGTATTATTACGATGAATTCCTTTAAATATAAGCGAAATAAACGTCATTGTGCGCTGTTAAGCCACACTGGCGCGCAATACTCTGTTGTGGAGTAAACTAGGCTAAGACTGGTAGTGCATCACATCAGTTGTTGCTCCCCAAGTAGTTCCCCTTAGTCAGTGGAGTATGTAATTCGGCGTCACATGTACTCGTACTTTCGTGTTGGATTTAATTTAAGCGCAGTCTCTCTGAAGCATATATTTGGCTCATAATTTGCTTCTTTGTTGCAAGGATGGAATGTCGCAACTTCTGTTTTACTAGCATTGGGGCAGCCTAATCAGAAATGTCATTCCAGATTGCGAGTAAGAGCTTCCTTCGAGGATTTAAATTTGCCATGCTGGTTTGTGATGGCGATGTCATCACCATACATAAATTTCCGACTCCCTGTTTTCGGAATCGGTCCTGACCCACTCCTGTTCAACCTATACACACACGATATGGGTTAAACAGGAGCAGGGCCAGGACCGATCCTTGAGGTAGTCCATTGTTCAGCTTTCTGACTTTGCTCGGAGTGCTTCCGAGGTAGACGATAAATTCCCTATTGCTGAGCATAGAGTTGATTAGTCCCACCATCTGCACCACGGTCAGGAGCTTATAGATAAGCTACTGTCTACATACGCTATCGAATGCAGCTGAGAGGTCGAAAATACTGCCACGGTTTTCTCTCTCCTTTGAAAATCAGCCTCTATGTGTGTTGTGCGCGACATTTACCTGATCCACGTAGTTCGGACAACTACGGAATCCAGCCTGCTGCACAGGAATTATTTTGTCGACAAAAGGTTCGATTTGATTGTAGATTCATCATCATCAGTCGTTCACTCTTGGCAGAGTGGTCGTGGTTACGGCAATAGTGTCCACATTTGGGTTCTCGTCCTCATCCTTCCTCAGGCAGACAGCAGCTCTCGCGATGCATCTCCATTTCACCCGGTTGTCTGCGGAGCGAGTGCACTGCACCAAGGAGCTCCGTGTGGTCTTTTTGATAACGTCGGTCCAGCGAGTCGGTGATCGGCCTCGTCCTCTCTTGCCTTCTATCTGGCCATGGACTACCAATCTTTCCATGGAGTTTTTATTTCGGAATATGTGGCCAAAGAACTTCAACACTCGGAGCTGCACAATCGACGAAATACAAAATACAAATACAAATACAAAATTATTTATTGTTTGAATGTGAGTGGTTATAAATGGTGGTAGGGTTAGTGTTTGGTACATCACAATCAGCCAGAAATTGGCGCACAATATTTTGTCTTTAAATAATATATGCATGTCACTAAAATCTATGAAGAGTATGTATTTAATAATGTCAGATTAAAAATAAGTTATGATGAGAATAAAAGTAGTTAGATAATAAATTAATGTCATGCATATAGAAAAGTGGTAAACAGCAAATTACAATCCTTAATAAATCATTTTTGAATGTCAATGTAAAAAAAAACTCATAATAATAAAATAAAACAAATATTGATTAGGTATTGGTGGTCATAAAATGTTCATTAACAGAGTAGTACATTCTTTGTAGGCACCACTTAAACAATTTGGGTTTGAAACCTTGGCAATCCAAGGATTTCAAGTCATTTGGCAAACTATTAAAGATTTTGACAGACATGAAAAGAATACTTTTTTCAAAATTAGCAGAGCTATGACATGGATAACAGATATTAAGCCCATGGTGCTTAGAAGTTGACCTATCATTAGATTTCATTATATTGTACTGACTAATAGGAGCCTTCACAAAGAGACACATTTCATAAATGTACAGTGAGGGTAACGGAAGAATTTTCAATTTTTGGAACAACGGTCTACATGAATCCGTCGTGTTGGCACCACAGATCGCTCTCACGCATTTTTTTTGAAGTAGAAATGCTTGTTGGGCCTGTGAGGAATTTCCCCATAAAATAAGACCGTAACGGAGGTTAGACATAATGTGGCCGTGAAAGGCTAAAAGAGCGGATTCTTGGGACACCACCTGTGATATCCTGCGCAAAGCAAACACAAATCTGTTCAGCTTGCCGACCAGGTACTCAATATGCGCTCGCCAGTTACCATGGCAATCCAGCATCACTCCAAGAAATTTTATGGTTTGAACACTTTCAATGGCTTGTTGGTTCAATTACCAGATTTTTGGCGTTATTTTGGGGAGCGTAGAAAGTCTATCCTGGATCTGCAACTCTTTGAGGATAGAATTGTTGGTGTGAAATGCCGTCCATGGGATCTTCAGAAGGCGTCTCCAGCACCACATCTCCATCGCGTCGATCTTTCGCCTATCTTGAAGTCTTAAAGTCCAGGTTTCAGTACCATAAAGAAAGATTGGAAAGACAAGGCACTTCATTAAACGGACCTTTGTATTTTTCGTTATCCTTCTATCTTTCCAAATCTTTCCCAACCGCTCCACTGCCGACCTTGTTATGGCGCACCTCCGCTTAATTTCGACTTCGCATCCTCCAACGTTTGAGATAGTAGAACCGAGGTAGACATAGTGTTGTACAACTTCGCAGTTGGCTATGTTTTGTACATCCATGCTGATTTGTTCAGCTCGATCCACTATCATCATTTTCGTCTTATCTCTATTGAGGGCAAGTCCAAATTGAATGTTGATTGTAGATTAGCCTCTCCAAAAATTTGTAGATGGAACTAAGTAGTAGAGGTCGGTAACTCTTTGGTTCGTTGCCTGGCTTACCCGGATTGAGTGTGGCTATTATATTTGAGCAGTTGAACTTAGGTGGAATTATTATTATCCGAGACTATGTCTAAATAGAACTGTGTGTTCTAAAAATTCGTTGTAAATACCAACTCATATAAATTGGGACTTTGATTCGAACCAGTCTTCATCCAGTATTGCTAAACCTAAAAGTAGAAAACGAAAAGCTTATCCTGCACTATGAAAAGGTAATATTGTAAAGAAGTTGAAGAATTCTGGAAAACAGTACACTAATATCAACGGGAACCTAGTCCACGCTAAAACCTAAAACTATGGGGCCTCCTTGTGTATGACACATGAACATGTTATATATGGTATTATACCATATATGGTACATGTTAACACGATAATTAAAGATACAAGTGCCTTAAAGGGAAGGTACCAGATAATCATTAATTATATGCAAAATGATGATGATATCTGCATCTAGAAAGTTGGTATTAAAGCTGCATGCGCTGATTATCGCTTACAGTGATGTTGTTACTGTAAAAAAAGTTGATTAATAAAGGTATTTTAATTATTTTAGTGCTTGTATAATAAATTGCATGTTACCATTTTCCAATAATTCTTGTTCGGTTTTGGACACATCTCAAAATTTCAACAAAATGGTTCTGCAATACAGCCACAACTCTAAGTACCTATCTTAAGGGCCTCGTATCTTAAAATATATACACGTTTTATATAAAAAGACGTATTCATGAGAAGCGTTATATCATGTAGAGTAAAAAAAGTTAAATTTACAATGAATTGACCCAAAACTCAAGGAGTAAGCCCCGTTTTACTACCACGCACTACGCTGCCAAAACTTTAACAAGCGATTTCTCGAAAAAATGGTTTTTTGAGATGTGGCCGTATAGCAGGCAGGGGGGGTTCCCCTCCGTTAGCCCGAAAAACTTTCATCCTAATTTCATTGGCCCTAATTTTGGTAACCCTAAAATCACTAACCCGAATTTTCATTCATCCTAATTAATGAATAGCCCTAATTTCAGGATTCCGAATTTTCATAATACCTAATTACTTCATACCGAATTCTCACAATCCTAATTTGCACTTAGCCGATTTTTTTAGACTACTAATATTATAATATCTAATAATGCTAAAACCTAAATTTTATTAAACCTATTTATTTATAAACCTAAGGCGAAGGCTGCTCTCCCTCCGCGCCTCCGGTTTTGGAATAACACTAGGGTAGGACAGGCAAGACCACGTGGAGTCGGAATTACCATAGACTCAGGATGTACATGGGAATCTTTTGACGATCCGCTCGCTTCGCTCGCTCCGCTATACATTGTCACAATAGAAACCTAACCTAACCTACAGTTTTCGGGGTTCAGCCTATTCGATATTTGTCCAAATCCGTATTTTCTGTTTTAACGTAAAAATAGGTTTAATAATCTTTAGTACTCTTGACATTTAGTGTCAGTAATGATTAGGTCTAATAATCATTAGGTGTGGTAATTATTAGGTTATTTCATATTAGTATTGTTGACAATTAGTACAAATCATTACTAGAGTATTGGATTATTAGGTCTAACAACTAATTAGGGTATAAAAATTAGGTGAAATAACATTAGGGCTAATGAAAATTAGAGCTAACGTTGATAGGTGTAATAATATTAGCACTTGCGTTATTAGGTCAAGTAGGGGAGTACCGGCAGGGGGCGAATTGCGGAGACTAGTATAAAGTAAAAAGTAGCAGCTAAGTAATAAATTTTCGGCTTTGTTTCAATATAAACTAGCATCGAGTTATTGTTTTGGCGACTGAATTAACTAATTAAGCGGAAACATGACAGCGGATAAAAAGTTGAAAATAGCCTACTCTAATTGTTCAATGGAGATTGCATATAAAATAAATCAAGGTCATAAAAAAATAAAAGGAGCGCTTTTGGCTATAAAAAAAAAAACCAACCTAACCTAACCCGGCCGAGTCGGATCTTCTGCTAATATTAGTCGCCAAGTCATTATTTATAGTACCTCGCCTATGATTTCAGTAATCTTGTTTATTATTTCTGCTACCTTAAAGTAGCTGCCATTATTTGAATTTTAAAATATCCTTAGTTTAAAGCTCATTTAATATAAATGATTGCCAAAATATTTAATCGCTGACAAGTTATTATTTTAGTTGCAAATAGTTTGCTGCTCTTTAATTTTTCTGTCGCCGCGAAAATAATAAGCCAATATTAAATACACATTAATAATTTGTTGATAGAAAAATCGCTTTGTTGGTTATGGGTAGACACTGTTTTTTGTGGCGCTGAGTTCTAGTTACTTTTTTTTTTATTCACAAACTGACCGACGATTGACCTCAGTGTCACCTGATGGAAAGTGACTATGGGGTCGAGGATGTAGCTCGCCGGTTCAGTAATAGCCTATTCACTCTTACCATGGGAATCAATCATATCATATCAGCCTATAGACGTCCACTGCTGGACAAAGGCCTCCCCCAAAGTTCTCCACAACGATCGATCTTCCGCCGCCCTCATCCAATTTCTACCCGCGATCTTAACCAGGTCGTCGGTCTACCTTGTTGGAGGCCTTCCAACGCTGCGTCTTCCGGTCCGCTGTCGCCACTCAAGAACCTTTCTGCCCCAACGGCCATCGATTCTACGAGCAATATGCCCCGCCCACTGCCACTTAAGTTTGGCGACTGTCTGAGCTATATCTACGACCTTGGTTCTCTTGCGTATGGGAATACCTAAATCATAATTTTCTGGTAATACACACGATGGGAGCGAGTTCCATTCCTTAGCGGTACTTTTCTCTAATCAAGCAGTAACCCTTGAATATTCTTCTGACAAACCAAAAAATCGTCTAATAAAAATTTTTGGAATCAATACTCTATAATTGAGACTATATATATTCATTAATAATTCGAAATTGAATGAAGTTGTATTGAATTTTGTTTATAGCCTGTGTGTTTAAAGGTGTTTAAAGTCATTCCTACTCGTAATGCATGATTGAAGGCTCTTCAAAATGCATCTAAAATGTCTAAATATTCTGGAAGATTCGTATATATTTAATGAATAACTATGTAAAAACGCTAACCCTAAAACGATTAGGCTGATTAAAATGGGTCGTGACGGGCGCGTTGATTGGCCATCACTTTACTTGACGTCTTTTGTTCGCTTGGCGATTAATATCGACATTTATTATCTTTAGGTACCTTAAATTTTCAATACAAAATATTCTGTTTTAGTAATGTATCAGTAATAGGTAATTATACGCGCGTTGTAACATAAATCTTAAACATTAATAAAAAAAGGTTCGAAGTATAGCTATTGTTCCGTTAAATATCAGTAGTGTAGAAGAATAATCCAGAAGTGTTTTCAGAATGGTTTAAGTACAATATGCTGCAGAGAAACCTGAAACCTGACCGCCATAGTAATTACTATGGCTATACTGTAAGTACATACTGCTCAAATTATTTTCACATGATACCGTACCATAAAGCGAAAATACGTTCATTACCATTACCGCTACGTGAAATATTTCAGGGTATAATAATTATGTAAAGTTTTATGAATGGGAACAAAGTTAAAACAGGTAACAAGACAAATTAAAAGAAGTCCAAAGAAAACAAATCTATCGAAACCACGATGACAAAACGCAAGACAACGCACCAGCAAGCGGACAGAACAAAGGAGGGCAATTTGCTATCGACGATACAAATGGGCTGGACATCGAGACAAGAAAAACTTATTTAAGTGTATCTACATTCGATAGATCGAATGTAAATTTATTGTTCACTGTAAAGTACTTAACAATAATATGTGACTGTGTCTGGGAAAAGGGGCGGTATGGAGTTATTATAATCTCCTAAACCTAGGTAAAATTAGCTATTCAGTGAAAAAAAACATTTTCTTAGGAGCAATCATTATGTTTTATAAATTTTTAAACGTGCAGTATGAGTTGAGAAATTTGATTTTAAAGTTTATGCTCGTGAAAAATACACTTCTAGGAAGTAATGGAATGATTGGTACCAAGTTAAACTACTATCATCAGAGAATGGTCTCAATAACTATAATGATATAGTAACAAAAACCTTGACGTAATTTTCGACAAAGTTTTAAAAATGCGAAAATCCTCAAAGTGGTCCCTTTTACTAGACACTTTCACATATTATGGGGATAAAATTTTACCTTGAGATAGACTGAAATTACGAACTTCAATGGATGAAAGTTTCATCTCACTTTCATTAGTTACTCTACTATTACTACTATTAAGAGGACATATCACTGATACTTTCCCCATACAAATAAGGTCCATACGGATACAAATAAGGTCCAAACTTAATGTAACCGGGTTATATAAATCGAGGTTTCGTTCTCCTAAACTTAACCAGAAATCTCACAAACTTTTGGAAACTGAATAGGAATTGTATAGGTATAGGTAGTATTCTGTGTCGGACAGTTTAGATTTTTGCGCATATATAAATTATAGAATTTGTGCACTAAGCGTCCGTTTGCGGTGGGTTTTAGACCGAATACAGATATAATCATAAGCTCAAAATCGAAATGGTCCGATACAGAATATTTTCTACCCAGTCAGTTCCTGAAATTTCATAGAGATTAGTAAAGTTTTGGAGGAGAAAATAGACGAGAACGGGACCTCGATTTATTTATACCTATTAGGTATAAAGTTAGCAGTGGCATTTCCTCTCAAATCCAGTATATATTCAGTATTTCAGTCAGTTGGTGACTCCAACGTGTTACGATCCATAGTTTAATTATTTTTAACCTTTTTCCGATTAGGGTTCCTATGCTATATACTCAAGGGTCTAAATTACACAGTATGATGATTCATCTTCCTTAGAAAGCTGTGTCACGTCAAATCAAAATTAACTTAATTGACTTTCTGAAACTTTAAAAGCGCTTAATTTAATTTGTCGCTGAAAACTAATAAGAAACGCCAGTTAAACTGTTTTCTTTGCATCGATATGGCCAGTATCTACTAAGTTACTTTTTCATTTGTTTTTATTGAAATACAAATTGAAAAACTAAATTTTAATACAATTAAAGAATTTTATAATAGTAGGTACTCTGGTACTAATATAAAATTATAAACAGAAATAAACTAAAACTTCCCAACTTACAACAATATGTAGCCCTTCCTATTCTACCTATTATATAAGTGGCCTCAGGAGACGTCAGGATATTAACAGTACGTAAACCTATGACTATGACATCAGTTACATAATATTACTTGCCCTTACGTTAAGTCTTCACTCCTGCAGTCATACTACCTACCTATGTTTGTTCGTGCAACATACTGACAACCTCAAAGACTTATAATTGAAAATCACCCGATCCTCTGTATCTGTAAGAAACCAGCGATACGCGTACAATATAAAGTATAAGAAACACAAATTAATAAAATGTTGGGTCGGCGAAACTGGTTCCACACACGTGCACGGACCGGCCGCGGCAACAGAGACTGAAGTAGTGCCGTCGCGCCTTGTTGGATGACTATGGATATGGATGAGGTCGGGACTAAAATAACGAAAAGGACTTTTTTGCAAGGTTCGGATTTTTTGTCAAAAATATTACCATGATATATCAGACTGAAACTCCCACATCGATAGATCCTGTAATCTTGCAAACGGTAGAGATTCATACGCAGGTTCATGTGGTTTAATCATTTTTTTTGTAAGTAGACCCATTCTTTAGCAATAAAATGGAATGTAAATTTCATGACCCAGATATGAGTAACTTCATGGTAATAGGTATGTATCGTATTTTTGAAAAAAGCCGGCGTGAGACAAAAACGGGGTCTTTAAAAACCTGTGCGTTGTTTCCCTGGTCATATCCACACTTTCATGTCGAGATGCACTCAGATACGTATTTTTTGTCCTCGCCCGATGCGTAACACAGGTGTCCCTAGCTCACGCTTATTTACAATATCTCCTTACAGATTATTTGCTTTATTTACTTGCTTACGAGTCGACTTAGGAGCGAATTAATTTTGAAATGGAAATGCGAAAAATGATTCGAATTCATTTTGTTGCGACCTGCTTGAAATGTAAAGATACTGAAAGTAATACGCCGTTCAAAAGTGTATTTGATTTCAATGGAAAACAAACGAAAGACTCACGTAGGTACTAACCATAAAGATACTGCCCAAAGTAATGCATTATAACAGTTGGCGGATCTTTTTGATTAGTTTTTAGCATTCAATTTAATCTTAGTGCTGTCTAACTATCTGAAAGTAAGAAACAAATTTTGATTTGACTAAATTTGAACGGATTGGGAAGTACATTTATTGTCATCAGTTAAATTTCAACGCTATTTCATAGCAGCATTAAATGTGCTTGGAGACTGCAGACTAATAATATTTTTAGAGTCAATCAGTACTTAACTTTAAAGCTTGCGGATATTATGATGTAATATGTCAGGTTTATTTAAAACCTTGTTACAAATGACTAAGAATTATTTTACACAGTACCTACCAATAAAGCATTGTAAGAAGGTAAATATAGTCCTGATAGCAAAATTTTACAGCTTAACCAAATCGTAAATAAGGCCCTGGTTTCTAGATACGTATTGCGACACGGCTGAGGCAGAAGGACATAATTTGTTAGCCGTAGTCCTAATCGCTTTGACAATCGTAGATTGTAAGGTAAACTGGTTTGCTTCTAATACATAGAAATCATTATACTGATCTATATTAGCTTGAGGTTCAGTTACCTCTTTTGAGAGATTTATTAGTAAGCTGTTAATTATTATAATGCATAAGACTGTGGGTGAAAAACGAGATTAAATAATTATATAATAATGATAAGATTATCTAATTAAAACACAAACATTGCAATGCCCATAGGCATCCTGAGGTTACATTAAAACCCAACACTCCTACATATGAAAAAACTTGACATGTAAAAGCACCAATAAATTATGTATTAACACAGGCACTTGCGCAGGCTTAATTTTAGTGACGTTAAGTGGCATATATGCCAAGAAAAATCAAAACGAAAATAGTGCATTCAAGAAAAAAGTTTAGTATCTCCTGATAAAATATAAAAACATAAGTGTGAAAGAAAGTAAGTTTTATTGAATCTTTTAAAGTGACTTCTGACGCGATCCGTCGATAGTTGATTTACTGCCTCGTAAAACTGACCGTTTTACTGCTCCCAAGTGTTTGATGCTACTTCTTATACTGTTTACTTTCAACAAAGTATTGGAGAGTTTATTTAGTTCTATGGTTTTGTTTTATTGGCCATTACTTCTTATTTATGTGTGCTGTATCATATATTTTTTATGTGACTAAGTATGTGTAATTTGATTTATCCGCATGTTTATTCGCTAAACTGTTGTTACAATATTGTTATCCAAAATTGTAAACAAGTTTTACAGAAGATTTTTTAATGACTCTCTATATAAATAGTGTATATACTTTTCAACGAAGTAGTTGTTGTAGGTTTTTGTGTGTAATCTGTTAACAACCAACATACGGTGTCCTAGAATATTCTATTCTATTCTTTTTAGTTTGTGGCAACCGGTCACATTAGGGAAGCGACCATTACTGCCAATGTCTCGTTTACGACGACGGCACCAATTGACTTTTTGATTGTCCGGTTTTAAACTTCACTCCGAAATTTGATTTTACGTGTGCTCGTCGTTGTACCTGTATAGGACAAATACAAAACATATACTGACAACACAGGGGGAAAAACAGAAGCAGCAAAAAGCACTAATCATCTACACATTTAGATTTTAATGTTCTGGGAATGAATATACTGTAATATTATTTTCAGGATTTTATTATTATTGTTTGCTAGGAAGAGGACGGTTTTGAGGTTGGTAGGTTTAGGGATTACAGGAGGAAGGATTTCGTAAAGAGAAATTGACCGGTTTATGCAGTTAAAGAAAATATGGTCCGGAGAACCTTCCTCCGATCCACATTCACACATTGGGGACGGGATAATCCCCAGTCTGTGAAGGTGGGTAGGAGTGCAAGCATGGCCTATGCGGAGCCTGCAGAGAACCGATGTAGTTCGTTTATCAAAAAGACGGAGGCAAGAAAACCAGGGTTTGGCGGGGATGGTTGGCTGTATATCAGCGTAGTATCGGCCTTTTACTAATTTGGAGGACTCGTAGTCAAGTTGCCAGTTGGAGTAAAGCTCTGATTTGGCCAAGGAGGACAAATCGTGCGGGAAACAGTGGAAGTGCTCTGCGCTACCGATGTCAATGGCTGCCTTCGCAAGGGTGTCCACAGTCTAGAATATTAAAAAAATGGGGTCATTTAAATGAGAAAACAACATACTTGAAGATACAATACAACAATACAAGTACTCTTTATTGTACACCTCATAAAACATACAGGAGAAATATAATGCAAGAAATTACAATTAGAGGTAAACAACAGGCGGTCTTATCGCTAAAGAGCGAAAAGAGAAGATAACCATGTATTGAAAGTATTTGGATGTAACGTTACAGGTTACAGTTCATTGAATCTGAACTTTTATGAATGTTATGAAAATTGAAAGCGCTATTGAATCCAACTTGACCGCCTTAAGTCCGGTTGTCACACGCAATAACAGAAACCCGGGCAATTTGCCCGCAACCCAGCAATCCTGCGTAGAACTGTTAGCCGTCATTAGAGAAATTACAGACGAATTAGCCTAACGGTGAGGTGATGAAACGAGTGGAGTAAACAGTGATTAGTCAGACGAAATAAATTGTAATACTTATGTAGAAAATAACATATTTTATATAAATATAAATCAGCAAAAATATTCTAGTAACTAGCTAGATAGACAAAAGTCGCATAAACGCCGTTAGTAGTCAATTGGGAACAGGAGATAACATTTGGTCCTGCCTGTTTTTTGTATTATACAATATAAAAATTAAGTTTAGTATTCATTATTATTAGTTTTGATCGAACAATAAACACGAATACTTATATAAAACTACATAATTACCCTGAACAATATATGTACCTAAACAAATTTAAATTTAACGATGACAATAACATCTTAAAAGAGGAGAACAAAAGTAAACAAATAAATACTTAATCACAAGAACCTGTTAAACATCGTATTCAAATTATGTCCAACAGTAGCTAGTATCAATAACAATTTACATATTTCAACGATCACTTACAAATCAATAAAGCTGACGAAACAAGTTAACACAGAAATTGAAATTCCAACAGAAATTCCCATAAAACACGATCGTCGGGAAGATAATGGAGACATAGGGCCGAATGATTTGTCACAATACGGAGGGCTCGGAATCATTCCAGTAGCACAACTCAGCGGGTCTGAATAAAAATACAATTCATCTAAAGCATGATTAATTGATTGGTTCGTGTTCTCAGGAAAAATGTGGTCGAGTGAAAAGTTACATGAGATAATTTGAGTACTTATCTAAAACCAGAAAATTACATTTTATTCAAAAGCTAAAATGTACCATTCAATTATTTTTTTGGTTTTCTTAAGAGAGAAATGTGTTAAGCTTGACGGAGTGAATTTTCCGTCTTCGGGCGGGACAAACGCTAGGAGGATGATGATAAGACGGAGTGAAATTTGAGTTGAACATTTTTATATTTTTTGGGAACTGGAGTAATTTGTACTCAGTATATCTATTTAAACGCATTTTAACGGATACTTTTAGATATACATCTAAACACTGACTTTTTATAAGAGAAAAATCACGTCACGATGCAGGTCTTTGCTTCCTTGGTTCTGATATAAAAAAATTGGGCAAGTGCGAGTTGGACTCGCGCACCGAGGGTTCCGTACAAACACTTTCATCCTTAAGTGGTTAAGTTAAGTTTGCACCTGGTATGTATAGCGCCCCATACAAATGAGGTGCAAAGTTAACGCAACCAACCTGTTTGTTGTATGGGAGCCCCCCTTAAATATTTATTTTATTTTATTTTTAGGATTTGTTGTTATTGCGGCAATAGAAATACATCATCTGTGAAAATTTCAACTGTCTAGCTATCACCGTTCTTGAGATACAGACTGGTGACAGACGGACGGACGGACGGACGGACAGCGAAGTCTCAGTAATAGGGTCCCGTTTTTACCCTTTGGGTACGGAACCCTAAAAAATCAAATGGGGAACAACAACTGTATTTTCATTGTGACATGTAAATATACTCGTGTAATGGTTTGTGTCTAATAATTTTAATTCATTGCAGGAAATTTATATTCGTTGTTCAGGTAATATCCATTAGAAAGTTTTCCAAACATTACGCTCATTTCAATATATATATATATCTCAATAACTCTTAAATAACCTCATGAAATCATTAATCTTTTAGACGTTATATTTACACATTTCATAATTCCATGCCGTGATGACTGAGCAATTATCCAAAAATAGGAGGATTATCCTAAAACTAGTTTTGAGAGCTCATTTCGAGTTTTTTAAACCCTTCACTTGGTATCCAGTGAAGATGTCACTTACAGTTAACTGTTTAAATTAATCGTCACTCAGGTGAAACTAAGCGCTCACAGCCATCGGCTGCGTAACAAAACGGCTGTTTGAAAATTCAATCGAGATAAATCTAATAAGTAAGATTAATTACGTAATTCCAAATACACGTATTCATTATGTACATACTTCCACGGATCGACGTAATT
Organism: Apotomis capreana; assembly: GCA_947623375.1. Taxonomy (NCBI): domain Eukaryota; kingdom Metazoa; phylum Arthropoda; class Insecta; order Lepidoptera; family Tortricidae; genus Apotomis; species Apotomis capreana. The sequence continues at coordinate 28,029,097 of OX392499.1, read as the reverse complement.
TTATGATTTGTGACAGTGTTTATGTAGTAAAAGATCCCATTGTCCATAAGGAGGCGTTGTCAGGTTAAGTAGGTAAGTATTATACTCGTAAGATGCAAACAATTTGTGTCTCTATGAAAACCCGAATGGGACATTTCACTAAACACTGTCATATTTAGGTTCATATAAAGGTATATTTTCTAATAATTGCTTTTTTTATCGTGTGTGTTGCTTTTGAGTCAAATAGATTGTATGTACACATGTACATGTGTACATTGGCAGGACAAATTTTAAAATTAGGTTAAAAGAAATGGAATGTCCAAGTTCTAATGTTTTGGGCTATATTAAAGACTTAAGACCGGCTATATTGCTATACAGGACTGAGCACTTCGCGGTAATTAAATAATAATGCAGTAAAAGATAATAAGGACCGTAAATAAAGTTAGAAATTACGACTAAGTATATATTTTATTGCAAAATTTAAAGCCCATTGGACAACATGAAATACGTATAACTCTTATTGCGTGAATATTATATTTGTCATACTCACAGAATATTAAGACCAAAAAGATAAAAACTATTGGTTCGGTAAGCTATCGACCTCGCGAGTTTGTTTTGAAATGTTTGAAATTTGACTTTTAACACCCATTTTGCAAGATTTGAAATGACTGAATTAATAGACAAAACCAAATTGTATATACTTATCGAACGTACTCACAAAATTTCATTAGAATCGGATGAGAAATGCGACCTGTAGGCGAACGGCCGAACATCTGGACGTACAAAAGAGTTTTTAGCTTCGCCCGCTTCGCTAAATGAATGAAAAGCTTGGTTAAATGAATATTAAAAAGCATCGTATTTTCTTCAAATTCTCAATACGGATTGGATAGTTCGAAATAAAAAAAGGTAGAATTTAATTGTTTTACCAAGCGTAATTTAAAAGTTTTTTTTTTAAATTTAACGAAACATAATACCCAGGGGCTACTAACCGAGTCTATTACTCTTATTATAGTTAATTGCCCATAATTGTAAAATATCAAATCCTACCATTAAAAATGGTCAAATCAGACACATTGATGCTTCATTTAATGGTCCGAGAACAATTTCTACAACTGATGCTTTCCTATTACATTAATTTTCTAACATTAGTTTTATTGTAAAGTTACAAATTTAAACCGTCAAGTCAATCATCGAATCAAAAGATAACAGACTTTGTAATCTTCCTCGTAAGATGCTTGTTTCTGTTTTTCTTTACAGGATTTGGTTGTAGGTAGGCCTTCCGTAGACATTTTGTCTAAATTTATAGCTTCACCAGTTTTTATTACAAACAAAACTTAATCATATTCTGGTTCTTCACAAGCGGAGGCTCTTTCAATTAAAACAATAAATCACAAGGTTTAATATGTCTACTCTTATCTACAGGTACTATTTAGATAGATAGTTTTATTTATAATACTTTACTACACCTCAAGGAACACGCCTGTGTATGCCTGTTTCCTCGATTTATCTAAAGCCTTTGATCGCGTCGATTACAGCTTACTATGGCAGAAGTTGGGGAAAACGGGCATGCCGAGCGAGTGTGTTGGTCTGCTGAAATATTGGTATGCCAATCAGCTCAATCTGGTGAGATGGGCCGATACACTGTCGAGTGAGTATAGGCTAGAGTGTGGGGTGAGGCAGGGCGGATTAACGTCTCCCAAATTGTTCAACATGTATGTCGACGAGTTGATAGTGGGCCTCAGCAGCGTCCATGCTGGATGTTATATAGATGGCGTAGCTGCAAATAACATCAGTTACGCCGATGACATGGTGTTGCTGGCGCCTGCTGTCAGCGCGCTGACAAGGTTGTTGGGCATTTGTGAGTCGTACGCCAAGTCCCATGGCCTCGAATATAACACCAAGAAAAGTGAGGTTATGGTTTTCAAGGCGCAAAAAATCAAGCTTTCCCGCACTCAGCCTGTCGTGCTTAATGGTGTCACTTTGGCATGCGTGGACAGGTTTAAATATCTTGGTCATATTATAACCAGTGACCTCAAGGATGACCAGGATATTGAACGAGAGCGCAGGGCGTTGGCCGTTCGTGGAAATATGTTAGCCCGCAGGTTTGCTCGATGCTCAAATGAAGTCAAGGTAACGCTCTTTAGAGCTTACTGCCAATCTTTTTACTCGAGCAGCCTGTGGGTGAGATATACGAAGCGAGCCTACAACGCATTAAGAGTGCAATACAACATACAACAACGCATTTAGACTTCTGTTGGGATTACCTAGTAGGTGTAGTGCCTCTGGTATGTTTTGCGAAGCTAGGATAGACGGTTTCCCAGCAATCATACGTAAGAAAATCGCATCACTACTGAGTCGAGTTCGAAAAAGTCCCAACCGAATTCTAAATGTGATTGCTGACAGATATGACAGCCCAATTCTGAAGCACTGGATAGAGCAAACGAAAGGGGTTGCAACTTTTTGTCTGTATTAATAATTTCTATAATTTTAACCTAATTTTTAAGTTGTTTCTAATATTTATTTTGTTTTTGTTTTGTTTGTGTTACTAACCACTATGGAGTTGTAATATGCTTCGAAATAAAGAATTTATTATTATTATTATTCCTTTATTTGTCTTGTATCTTAGGCTAGGGTTTTTACAATAAATTTATATAAAAAGTAAAATACAATAAAGTAATTACAAAATATAAATACATATTATAAAAAAACCTAACCTAGGGTGCCGCCAGCAGCGGGGCAGGGCCCAGGCTACCGGTGGTTAGGGCTGCAGAGAGAGGAACCTCCTGACGATGCGCGCCGTGTCCAGGAGTACCGCCTTTTGTATCTGGCCCTTGATCCAGCCATCTAGCGAGAGTCTCTTAAGATGTTTGTCGAGACTCTTCGCTATAAGACCATTCGCCGAAACGACTATCGGGACAATGATCGTCGAGTCAACATCCCACATGGCGGTCACCTCGTGAGCCAAGTCAAGGTACTTGCTGAGTTTGTCCTTCTCGGCCTTCACGAGGTTCTCGTCATGGGGGATGGTGATGTCGACGAGCACTGCCTGGCGCTTGGATCGATCTACCAAAACGATGTCAGGCTTATTGGCTACAATAGTCCTGTCCGTGATGATAGATCGATCCCAATAGAGCGTGGCACGACCATTCTCAAGAACTGGCATCGGTGCGTACTTATAGTACGGCACCTCAGACCCCACAAGACCGTATTGAAGAGCAAGTTGCTGGTGAATGATCCTGGCTACTTGGTTATGTCTGTGCAAGTACTCGCCGTCAGCAAGATGAGAACAACCGGAGATTATATGCCTGAGTGACTCACCGGGACGGCGGCATGCCCGACAAATGTCGACCGTACCGTCCTTCAGGATATATCTCCGGTAATTGTTCGTCATCATTACTTCGTCCGCAATTGCACAGACAAAACCTTCGGTTTCCCCGAAGAGATCCCCGAAGCGTAGCCAGTTCACCGACGCGAGCAGATCTACATCGGGCCCCGTAAGGGCCTTGTAGAACCGCCCGTGTAGCTCCTTGCTCTTCCATACAGCCCTGCGGTCATCGATGCTAAGCACCTTTGGTCTGCGCCAGTTCTCGTTTGCTAAGGAGAGAGAGGTGAGGCCTTTGTCAACTGCTACTACATCGCGATGAATCCCACACTCGTTGTTTAGGAAATACTCCCTAAGACTGCACACCTCGCGGTTATGGAGGTCCTTGGCGTTTAAAAAGCCACGGCCCCCACACTTACGCGGGATGTACATTCTCATAACTGACGAGCGTGGGTGCCTCATGCGATGTGTAGTGAGCAGCTGACGGACCCTCGTATCCAGGGCGTCCAGCGCAGTCTGAGTCCACCTTAGTATGCCAAAGGAGTAAGTGAGCAGAGGCATCACCCAAGCGTTGAAGGCGCGTGCCCTATTGCCACCGGACAAAAGACTGTTAAGTACTTTTGTCAAACGACAAAAGAAACGCTCCTTCAACGCCTGTCTAATGTCTCCGTCCGCAATACCCAATGACTGTGACATACCAAGGTACTTGTAGGTTTCAACTTCGGAGATAGACCTGAGGGTCATTGTCTCAGAAAGCTGTAAGTTCGCGGAATTTACGACTTTCCCCCGCTGTACATCCATGACTGCACACTTGTCTACACCAAACTCCATTTTGATGGCGCTACTGAAGGTTTCAGTTACTTCCAGTAGTTCCACCAGATCCTGGCGTTTTGGTGCATACAGCTTAAGATCATCCATGTACAGCAGATGAGAAATGACCTCACCTCCTCTTCGAAGCCGGCAACCTAGTCCTGAATCCTTCAGCAGAATGCTGAGCGGATTCAGGGCTAGGCAGAACCACAGAGGACTCAAACTGTCACCCTGGAAAATACCTCTCTCAATCCTTATCAAGTCCCGCGGACCAGGGGGGCCATCCCCGCCTCCTGGTTGACGAAGGACTGTGGTCCACTGCCTCATACACGCGCCTAAGAGGGATCTCAGAGCTGTATCGATTTTATACACCTCTAAAATCCTCTCCAGCCATGAATGAGAACCGCCCGTGTAGCTCCTTGCTCTTCCATACAGCCCTGCGGTCATCGATGCTAAGCACCTTTGGTCTGCGCCAGTTCTCGTTTGCTAAGGAGAGAGAGGTGAGGCCTTTGTCAACTGCTACTACATCGCGGATCTCAGAGCTGTATCGATTTTATACACCTCTAAAATCCTCTCCAGCCATGAATGAGGCACCGAATCATAGGCCTTCTTATAGTCAATCCAAGCGGTTGAGAGGGACCCCTTGTTCCGCCAGACTTGTTGGCAAATGGTCGTGTCAATGAAGAGGAGCTCTTTAGTACCACGGGACCCAACCCTACACCCATTCTGAGAAAAGGCCAAAACGTTGTTCGCAACAATGTGCGTGTTATTTTTTGTTGGAGTTTACTCCTTAAGAATCGATTTTCATATATAAGCCCGGGGTATGAAAAATATGGGGTGTAAAATCGAACGTATCTCCCGTGCTAATTTAAAAAGTTGTATTTCAGTATACGATCGGGGTAAAAATACGACTTCGTAATTTAGCAGGTTATGCGTTAAGCGTTATAGACTAAGGTCCCGATATAAAATAACCTTCACCGAGATTGTTTATTTGATGAAATGTATTTTATATTTAATTTAATATGTCAATAACTATATTGCATATGGGTTGCCTAACAAATTTACGTCCAGGGTATGTTTAATTAATAATAAAAAAAATTGTTTTAAACATTTCACCGGTTTGATTAATATTAGATAAATTCTATACCAATCGAAAGTATGAAGCCCATAGAATATGCAAACGTTAGGTTGCCTATTCTTTTCCCGTCACAACTATTGGGTAGCCAGGTATAAACAGGTAAATCTATACCTACTAGCATTTTGCAAAGGTCTGACTGTTGAATTGAAAATAAATAAAATTAAAGATTATTTAATTATGAATTTATCTAATAATCAAATCGGTGAAATGTAAAAAAATTTTTTTTTAATTTTAAACTAAACATACCCTGGACTTAAATTTGTTAGGCAACTCATATGCAATATATTTATTGACATTTTAAACTAAATATAAAATACATTTCATCAAATAAACATCTCTGTGAAGGTCATTTTATATCGGGAGCTTAGTCTATAACGCTTAACGCATAATCTGCTAAATCAAGAAGTCGTATTTTTACCCCAATCGTATACTGAGATACGACTTTTTAAATTAGCACGGCAGATACGTTCCAAAAATATAAGTATTGCGAGGATTGACGTTTGGTTGTCAAAGGCGACGGTTGAAAATTTTATCAAATTTTATTTTATTTATGTATAAGTTAATTCAGTTTTAGAGTCCTTTTCGCTGTTTTTGCGATGAGTGAGTCAAGTCGAGGTGTCGTGAGTGATACGTCACTTTTAGAATGTGGGCAGCGGGCAGCTCCGTCGTGGCTATCTGAAGTGGAGTTTGATAATAAGGCAGGGCCGAGTCAATCGGATATTGTATCGGACGCTGAGTCCATGTCGGATGTGCGGCATATAGCGGTGAAGCGTGCTTGTGGTCTGAGCGACGAAAGCTGTGGTTGTAGTGATAGTTTTATCACAATAGGCAGGAAACCTAAACGCTTGCGGGTTTTAGCAACCGCCAAAACGCAGCTGGAGCCGGACGGTGTGCCTGACAAGCTATTTGAAGTTTATATAGTGTCAAAAGAAGATTTACCGAAACAGATTGGTTTGGCAAAGTTGCTGCAATTTAAGGGTATAAAAGGAATTTTATCCGTTATGGGTCCACGTAAAGTTCGCACACAGTTTAACTCTAAGGATGATGCGGAGAAGCTTCTGGCTTCTCAGGAGTTTAACAATGAGACGAGACGTTCTTATTGGTCTAATATGGCATGCTGCACTTATGGAATTATAAGGCAGGTTGAGTTGGAGGTTGAGGAAGACGAATTTTTAAAGAATATTGAAGGGTCTGAAGACATTTTGTCAATATGTAGACTGAACCGTTTGGATCATGATGGGCGTTGGGTTAAGGCTGAAGCTATTCGTCTGTGTTTTAAGGGAACTTCTTTACCGCCATATGTTTATGCCTACGGTTGCCGATTTAAGGTAAATCAGTACACTTTCCCGGTTACCCAATGTTCAATATGTTGGAAGTTCGGTCATCTGAGCAGGTTTTGTCCTACTACTAAAGTTACTTGTCCGAAATGCGGCGGGGAGCATGCCAATTGCGAAACGACTATTTTTAGATGCATTAATTGTAAAGGCAGCCATATGGCCTTAGATAAGTCGTGCCCGGTTTTTGTGAAGGAGTAAGAAATTCGCAGGATTATGTCTGCTGAGGGATGTATATATAAACGGGCTTTTTGGTTGTATATGCAAAATAAGGAAAAAAAGGATACGGATGTTTGTATTCAGGATGCGCCATCTGTTTTTGAGAATGACTTAAGTTTTGGAAAGTCATATAGAGATGCTAATTTGTCGAAGCCGTTACAATATAAAGAGTCTGAAGATTCTGTCTGTCAGGCTGAGGGCCAGCGATCAGTAAGTTAGTACAGATTAGAGAGCGAGCCACAACAAGAGGTTCGTAAGCCGCGGAAGTCAAAAAGAGTAACAGATGTGAAGAGGTCCGAGTGCCTATTGGTCAATCAGCCTACTATTGAGCGGGCTGATATGGAAGATCAAAGACAAAATAAGGACAAGAAGAAGAGACGTATTACTTTTGAAAGGCTGGTTGAGAAGACGAAGGATAGTTTGTTTTCTACCGAAAGTTGGGAGGAGAAGTTCAAAACGCTGTTTGGAGTTGTTGTTAAGGAGATTTTGGATTTATTTAAGGATTTTTTTAAGGTAGGTGATTTTGTACGTTTGTTTTTGTCTAATGTAAATGGCTTGGTCTAATACCAGATCTTTCTTGAATGTAATGTTCAATTCAATATTGGCGGAACCCTTATCGGAATCGCCTAAATTTGTATACAGTTTTTTTAATGTAAATAGTGTATACAAATTTAGTTGTTTTCGTGTACATGTTATTTTTAAGTTTATACGGTTTATGTTTTTATTTATCTATGTCTTTTAGATGAATGATGTTGTGTATTAGGCCTGCTGGAGCTGGCATGTTCATAAAAATTATCAAAGCTCCTTAATTAATAAGGTCGTATCTTTGTATGGATTTCATAGTAAGATACGGTTTTTTTTTCGTAAATTTAGTAACTAAACTAGCCGCTCGAGGGCGCTTTACATCACGCTTCCTTATTTAGTTACTACTTATGATCTCTCCAATTTGTTAAAAATGAATCGGAAGTAAATTTTCCTTGTAAAATATTGTAATTTTGCTGTATATTATACTCGTATATTAATATTATGTAAGTGCCTACCTCCTCGTTCTTGTTTGCAGCACCCAACAGGGTACATAATGTGATACTTAAACTATTTACTAATCATTATGTGCAATAAACGTATTGAGTATTGAGTATATATTTTATAATCGTTCTTAAGGCCAGGCGCGCACCACGATTTTAGTCGCGCGATAATTTTGTCGCATAAATGCAAGATATGGGTTTATAATGAGAGTGCGCGCACCACGATTTTCATAAACCCAGAAGTACGCTTATTTCTGCGACAAAATTATCGCGCGACTAAAAAAAAATCGTGGTGCGCGCCTGGCCTGAAGAGTAAACTCCAGTCGTGCGTCGGAGCTGACACACACACTTTTTTTCTCAGAATGGACGTAAGGAGCTTGTATAAAGTGGGCAAGCACGTGATGGGTCTATAGTTTTTCGCTTCCGTGGTACTACCGGACTTATGGAGCAGGAAGGTAACACCAGTAGTCATGAAAGATGGCAGGGAACCAAGCTCGAGGGCGTCTTGAAATTGTGTTGCCAGACGTTCGTGTGAGAATCGAAACCACTTGATCCAAAAGTTGTGCAACCCGTCTGGCCCAGGACTTTTCCAGTTCTGGGTCGTACGGGCCGCACACCTTACATCATCGGGGCTGATAGTCACAGCCCCCATGGCTTCGATCGGCTCACACTCACGTCTGACAACATTCATCCATTTGCCCTCTGTGTGCTCGACTGGCACCGACCAGATACTACGCCAGAAGTTAATCATGGCAGTAGGATCCGGCAGTTGCCCGTCGCTCACACATTGGTCGGTTCCCTCCCACTTTCGGTATACCTTCCTTTGGTCACTTTGAAAGAGACGATTCTGCTGGAATCGATCCACACGCTCTCTGTAGCGACGAATACGGCTTGCCCATGCACAAACTTTCTGTTTTAGGTAGTCGATGCGCTCCGTGACACATGCCATGTAATCGCAGGGCCTGGTGCCAGTCCCCGCGAAGGCTTGTGTCACGTAGCGCATCACACGGGGGCGATTGTTGCCCCCCCTAAAACAGATTAGCTTGGCAATGAAAGTCCTAAACGAGCTGATACGCCGCTCGATCCGTACTTGCCAGGCAGGAACACCCCCGGCGGTCCGCGGTGCTCGGTCAGTGTCCGGGAATCTGACACGAGCAACGCGGCACGCCGCGATGGCCCCACAGTACATGATCGAGTGGGTATCAGCTAAATCTTCGCTAGCCCGAAGGTACGGGTCTAGCAAAGCGTCCAGGGCTCCCATCAGCGCTAGGTTACGTTTGTGCATTGGCAAGCGTGGTAATCGCGGCCTAGACTCAGGTGTGGATCGATATTGCTCAATCGCCTCCTCCAAAGCCCTCCTCAGCTGCTCATTGGCCTGGGTACTTACGCTGCTCGCACCGTCTTCCCCATCGGCTTCGGGATCCGTCAGCGGCACCCCCGGCACCAGGTTGGGCGCTGGCGCCGGAACCGGTGACGTAGCAGGCGGATCCCGAGCCGGCACGGAAGCCGCGCGAGTGGCCAGTACTTCCAGGCGCAGTCGATCAAGTGTCGTGTCGTCCAGCAGCTTGCGCCGCTGAATGAAACGCACTTGATCGGATAGCCGCTGCGCAGATACGGCGATGTTCGGATCAAACGCCTGAAACAGAGGCAGCATCCTGTCCCGGTACGCGGACAGGTTGATTCCCCCCTCTGTAGCCCGATAGTAGGCGCGCATGCAGTTCTCGTTCATAACTCGAGTCCATCGCATGCGACGCACTACACCACCGGTAGCGGGAGCCGTGGTCGGAGCAGGTTGCCCCGTAGGCCCCAAGCGTGCCGGCAGCGGTGGCCGTCCTCGACGTGCTGGTGGTTGTGGCGGCGGGGGCGGCGGCCCGCACTCGTCGCTCGACTCGCTGGTGTCCGCAGCAGTAGCGAATTCGAATTATTATTATTATTATTATTCCCTTTATTCGTTTTTATACTTAGGCTAGGTTTTTTTTACAATTATTATTATTATTATTATTATATTTTTTGTCAATTAGGCTATATACGCAGTTAAATATGACAACTAAATGTTGTAAATAAAGTTGTCAATTGTTATACATCACTCACATAAACCTACGAACATACAGATATTTAATTTACCGATATTATACCGAAAGAATTGGAACAGTGTTTATTAATTTTGCATACTTAGAGAACTCGTGTAAATTTCCAATGAAGAATAAAGTAAACTAGAGGCCCGTTGCGGCGTCGAACCGCCGCTAGAATATGGAAATCCGGTAGTGTTACAGAAAATAACTACTTTATCGAAAAGAAGTTTTTGGCGAACGAAGAATAAATACTGTAAAAAAACACGTTAAAATAATGTTTTAAAAACGTTGAAACATGCCAGGCTAGAGCTAGGCCTGATAGCCAACTGCCAGTTTCATCGTGACAACTTTTTCAACTCTTTTGTAAAAATAACTTGTGCATTAATGACATGTGATCCACAAATAAAATGTATATTATTTTTTATGGAAAAATTTAATTCATAAAAATAATCCCATATCTTGAAAAAAATATTGACATATTTTCATAGGACCGAAGATTGGTAGAATTTTAATATGTTGTTCTTTCTTCAGGAAAGAAGAATTTATCGATTTGATCGATTTCTATCAATTTCCAGAAAAAGCACATGAATCGAAACGACAGATTTGGGCACTCACTACGCAGGTTTTAAAAAGGAAATCATGTAGTGCGTAACTGTTTATGTATTCATTTATAATAGCTCGTCCACAATGCCAACTCGTCCACATTTCCAACTCATCCGTATTCCCACCTCGTCCACAATGCCAAGTCGTCCACATTACCAACTCGTCCATACACCCAACTCATCTACATTGCCAACTCGCATTCATTTCCAACTCATCAACAATGCCAACTCGTCCATATTGCTAACTCGTCCACAAATACAACTGGTCCACATTTCCAACTTGTCCATAGGCCCAACTCGTCCACAATTCCAAGTCGTCCACATTTCCAACTCGTCCATATTCCCAACTCGACGATACACCCAACTCGTCTATAGAAACTCGTCCTTATTATCAGCCCGTCTTTATTGCCAACTCGTCCATATTCCCAACTTGTTCATTTTGCCAACTCATCCACATTCCCAACTCGTCCATATTCTCAACTCGTCCGTATTACCAAGTCGTCTTCATTGCCCACTCGTCCGTGTTCCCAACTTGTTCATTTTGCCAACTCATCCACATTCCCAACTCTTCCATATTCCCAACTCATTCACATTGACAACTCGTCCATATTACCAACTTGTCCGTATTACCAACTCGTCTTCATTGCCAACTCGTCCATAATGCGAACTCGTCCACAGGTGTGCAGGTGTCTATGGGCGACGGTAATCGGTTTCCATCAGGCGATTCGTTTGCTCGTTTTCACCCTATGACATAAAAAAAAACTGCCCACTTTTCCATGTTCCCAACTTGTCAATTTTACCAACTCATCCACATTTCCAACTCGTCCATATTCCCAACTCAACGATACACCCAACTCGTCTACAATACCAACTTGTCCTTATTATCAGCTCGTCTTTATTGCCAAATCTTCCATATCACCAACTTGTCCGTATTACCAAGTCGTCTTCATTGCCAACTCGTCCATATTCTCAACTCGACCACATTTCCAACTCGTCCATTTTACCAACTCATCCATATTGCCAATGTAGATACATTCCCAACTAAGCTACTTTGTCAAGTCGTCCATATTCTCAACTCGACCTCATTTCCAACTCGTCCATTTTACCAACTCATCCATATTACCAATGTAGATAAATTCCCAACTTAGCTACATTGTCAACTCGTCCATATTCTCAACTCGACCACATTTCCCATCCCGTCGACATTCAAGCGGAAGGACTTAGTTTTTTCTAGTAAAATACTATTTAATTTACCATAACTCATGCTATTTGCTTTGGTTTCTTTTTTGATGGACTTATATAATCATATTTAAAATAATCTATCATAAATTTACTTATTTGAATGACGTTTAGTTGTACTTACTACATTTTTTCTGCTTTGATTTATTGTAAAACTCGCTTATAAAAATAATCTATTCTTGAATGACGGTCAGTTTTTCTGGTCTCGCGAGCACCAGTCCAACTCGCACTTAACCGGGTTTTTTCCTCCACATTTTTAACATGCGAAAAAAGTTTCCATATCAACATTTTAAAAAGAAAAACAACCTGGCAATTTAGATCATTGACATTATAGCCCCCAATAAAAAATACATTAAAAGTTGTCAGAATATGATTACTGTCATTCATTGTCAACAAACTGTAAAATTATTTTTGCATATTCGTACATGTTTTAAGTGTTGCGGATATTATGTTGCCGACTCAAAAATAATATTTCATCATACTGAACAACTTACTACAGGTTTGTGAGCAAATCATGCTTATTATTATTTGGTCATCTTAAGTCAAAATAGGGATCACAGGTCACGTGGTCAATGTCACGTGGTTAGCGCACAGTAGTTTTTTCAAATCCATTTTTCAGTACTTTTTCGGGAAAAAATTAAAAATCCAAGAGTTTTATGCACATCTCCAGCATGGGACGAATCTAATGACATATCATTTATCAAAATCGGACCATAACTGTAGATCTGATGGGATGTACAAAAATCGGCCTCGCGTAATATATATATAGATTGTTACCAAATTGTCAAACTATGACAGGAACAACAAATTTACTAAGTGGGATTAAGATTTCTTCTTTCGAAGAAAAATATAGTTTTAAATATACTTCAAAAACATCCATGACTGACCCCATCGAGGCGCCTTAAAAACTCGATAAACTTTTAAGTTTCATTTTCAACCGGCAAAGCTTTATTTCTCCTATTGAACCTGATTGACTTACTACCAGTGACACCATCTGAAATCTAAGCCTATTTTTAGATCGTCTGTCGAGCCATTGTATGCAAATTTGCTTGGAGTTTAAACTTATTAATTATTGTGACTGCGTGCCACCATGAATAATAAACTAGGTAGGCCAATGGTAAAAGGACAGATTGATACAGTGTAATGTTAGGGTGCTATGAATTTAACTTGTTAACATCGTGTAAGGTTAAGGGGACTATTAAAATATGTATTTTCTTCAACAGTGTCGTTTTTATGCGAAGAAAGATACCTTAAACTTAGCTTAATTTCAAAACAATCCATTAATTAAGTAAAAGTGCAGTAAATAGTATTGGTTAAATCGTGATATGATTTGTTACATATTGAATACATATAAGTAATAGCACTTTTACCTACGTACAATAGCTTTCATAAAATTAAACATATACGCTGCTCTGGCACAAACTATAGTGATCAAATTGCCACTAGGGAATTGAGTCAGTGCGCTAGTGTGTTAAATGAATTGACAACAGCGTTTTTCAATCTTGCATAAGGTGAACTAGTTCTAACACGACACAGACAAAAACACCAGATTTTCTGTAATAACGACACCCATTAAAATGGACTCCAAAACCGGAACAGTAGCACTTATTTCAAAAGAAGCTATTAGAAAATTTAAAACTGAAAGCGAAGCAAATGAGTATGGCAATAACGTCGAAGTTAAAGAAGCATTCATCATTGATGACAATGGGTCTGAAGATGAAAGAACGCGTAGTACGGTGGCTGGTATACTCTTTGTACTTTTATCACTCGCTACTCATTAGGCATCATTGTATTAAAATGTGCGGTCCTTGAACCTTAACGTCACTTTGAATTTAAAATGTATGCTTAGGAAAGATCTACCGACTCTTATTTCTTCAAGATAAATATTTAATATATATATGCATAAGTATCTTGCAATTCCAAAATATTATTCCTTATGAATATGATTTTATCTAATTGTTTGAATAAGGCCTTATAGATTCACATAAGAAACTGCAAACTGATTCAAACGTTTAAGTGTAAAATAACACATAATAGAGGAGTTAGTGGTATATTAGGACGGAGTTTCGAAAACACTGATGAGGTTAGTATTAAAATCTTACACTGTAGAATTTTGTTGTAATGCATATTGCTTAAACATCAATATATAATTTCCGATTAACAAGCAATGTAAACAGAGCCATAAAGACATCAACATGTTAAATTAATGATACGCAACCCCTATTACCTACTAAATAAGAAATTTTGGCAGTCAACCACACAAGTTATAAATATTTTTCAAATTGGGTAACCAAATTTTCACAATAATAAAAAAGAACTCTAAAAACCCCGCCCGTATCTATATGCGCAATCCGGGAGCTACATTTGTGGTAAGTTTTATAGCCAATTGTTTTCAATTTTGACAGGAGCCTTCCGAAATTGTTACTCGAAAATTGTGGTTTCTCAATTTTGGAGACTGAATATATAAGGCCGTAAAATGATAATAATAATGCCACCAAGATACATTCAGAAGCTTGCGTTGTGGTTTCTTATATTACCGATTGTTTTCTGTTAAAAAAGGGAACATTCAGTGTCTGTGCGAATTTTTTTAGAATATGTTGAATATTTTCGAACTTCCCATTCCCATGTAAGCACAAGAAACCTAAGATGGTAAAGTTTAACCATGACGTTATTTGTTTAAACACTGGTTCTTTACGTTTACGAACACTATAAATAATTTATCCATTTAGACTTCGTGCTAAGTCACGTGCTTGTTAAACTTTATTTATGTGCGTTCTTAACGTATGTGTATAATTTTTGTTAAACATTGTTCATACTTAAATATGTTTATACTGAAATAATATTTTTGGCTTTTTAGTTTATTTTTGAAGGTTGTTTGGTGAATATTGGTAGGTGAACAGGCTGCAGAATAATGAGGGATAAAAGAGAACTTGATTTCTTTATAAGTTTGATGTAGGCGAAGCGAAGCCACGCGCCACGGCTACAATCTAGTCGTTATACATATTTGAGAATGTTCAGTGATTTTTACGAGTATGAAGGTATCTTATTAATCCTTTGGGGCCGTAGGCGAAGCTTTTTAGAAATCTGAGTTACTTGCTTAACCAGTTCTCTGGTGATCGTAGGGCTGGCTCGTTCCTCGGTCAAACCATTGGATTTGCCATCCAGCGAGATAACGCGGCCAGCCTTATGGGCACCCTGCCCCATGGTAGCGGTTTACGGGATATATGTACTACTTATGTAGGTACATTTTATAGTTTAGGTCCAATTACATATTATATATTTTTTTGTTTTTTATTATTATTATTTTTATAAACATCAGCGAATGTCCTTTTGTCACACAAGTAGCATTTATTAAAGCACTACCTAAAATCGCAATTCATTACTCAACTTGAGCACTCTTTGTCAGTTCTTTCAGACATCGATTTTACGAGACCATAAACTCAAAAGCGAGAGTCTATGCCGTGATTTGTGTCGTGTGGCGAGATAGCGTAGGCGTCGCGGGCTACCGGGCTATGCTCAGGCTGGAAAAGTCGATATCTTGTGTTATCGACCGTTATGGGGCTTATATCATACGAAAACTTAAAAATGACTGTCTTGCTCGTTGTTGTGTTCCAGGAACTCTGCGGCGAGCAACCCACTGAGCACTTGAGCAGATCCCTAAAAATTAACTCCATTTCTTGCACTTACGGGGTGCTGTTCCTTAGTGTAACACAGGCAGGGGCCCGCGCGGTGTATTCTGTACATTTTAATTTTATTCAATCGGCGAAATGGCCTCTACGCTTTTGGCTTCGGCACTGTGTACTTCTCCCAAAGGTCCGAGACACCATTGTCCTGTTAGTAGATGCGAGTCGCATCATACGACATATAACTATCAAAGTATTGAAGTTTAAACTCAAACAATTAGCTAATAAAAAATACTAACGGTCATTGTTCAAAAGTATGTCTTCAAATTCTTTATTACCATTCGTATTGAGGTGTACGTTAATTTAGGGGCTTCATTTGAGACGAGGTCCATATTTATTCATTTACCTATCTAAGAAGTTCTTAGCGTCTGAACATGTATCTAGTGCAAAGGTCTGTGATGGTGATGTGGATCACAACAGTCAAACAAAATAGATTAATAAAACCTAATAACAATTATTTCAGCTTAATAATGACTGTGATACCGATCAAAAACGTATAAGAAACGCCCAAATAATATTCCTTACGCCTCCATCGAGTCGACACTTTCGAAAAGCCCCGACACTATTGAGGCCAGTGACCCAAAAAAGGTTCGGAAAATAAAAAATAAAAACATAATATTTTATTTTCGAGATGCGAGTACTATCGTGGCATAAATTAAAGGGTTTATTATTTTCTCTCTTTCTTGTACCACGTGTTTTGAATGTGAGCTGTTGCGCAGGTACCGACAGCAGTCGCTGCCGTAGATTGGAGATTTAGAAGTCGATATAAAAAAAAACATGCTGAAGCAGGCTGTGGAAGATGAACTGTATCCTTTAATAAAGCGCAATGTATATTCTGATACTTGGTGCTTCATGGCACCTATGTTTTTTAAGTGTTTGGTTGTAAACAATTTAGTTCTAAAAGAACATCATCATCAGTTTCCATTTGAACCGATTAATTATTGGACTTGAGTTACTACACATGCTAAGTACCTATTTATAGTCTGTTATTTATGTCCATTACTATTTATTGCCATTGCAAAAGGTGCAGCACCTTTATTTCCGTAATTGATAGAACTTGTGTCATATCGAACATTATAGCCAAAAACATCTCTTGCGATGGGATAGCGATGCTAGCTTTGTACGCTTTGATCTTTAAACCACTAACGAAAACTTGTAGTCATTAAACCTTAACACACCCACTTTTGCCGTCGGTACCCAATATCACCATTATTACCGTTCAGTTACGTATAAACTGGTCCACTACTGGCTTTACGCGCTGTCACTGTGCGCGTGCGCCGACACCTGGGCTGCGCGTGTGTGCGTCGAGTAGCTACACCGACGAGTGGAGGATGGTTTATGTTAGATGTGGTAATGCAGATTTTTTGCAAATTTATTGATTTATTGACCGACCGATAGTTCAAAGTGGTAGATGACTTGCGAACTACATCCTAGTTTGGTCGTATTCGAAATTACGTAGATGAAGGATGAAACTTTTTTCAGATACTCATGACCTCATGATAAAGATGATAAGCATATCTAGATCTGACCTCTTCACATTAATTTGGGTATGAACAAAACTTGTCATACTGCCGGCCGTGTTGCGTTGTACTCTTAAAATATATTTTAAAGTAAGACATCAGTCTGCTTTATTTTTTGGCTTACGAAAAATAAAAAATAGTTTATGTCATTTAGTTTTAATTTATCTAATTTTGTTTTGAATCGGTTCCTTGTAAGTTTTACTGTGCACTGTACATTTCAATTCACTTCTTTTGGGTTTACAATTTAAGGAGTCGTTTCTTCGTATTCATTAAATAACATACTTAGCAAAGAAATTTAGGCCAGGACAAACGTCTTAAATAGTAAACCTGTATTGTATAAATTATGGTTTCTTTTCATGGCAGGTATATGTTTCCATTTGTGTTAAAAAAACACATCGGAACGCTCTGTTGCGAAGTGAAGAAGTGTTCAAAGTAATAACTTCGAGTGTGCCTACATAGTTAATACATATATTAGAGTATATTAGAGTGAGTAAGAAGTTATAGCTTAAAAGGGATAAATAAAAGGAAACCTGAATATCGCAATGATAATGATATATCACAGCTTCTATCTGTTGCAGTAACACAAGAGCATTATTAAAGTAACAACGACAAAAACTAAAAAACGAGCTCAAAACAAATGTATCCGAATCCATCACAGACTCTCATTTCCATGTGGCAACTGTACCGTTAGCAAAAACAAAAGCTTACGAGTTGAATTTTGTTTATTCAGAAGATGTGCCAGCAGTAAACAACGAAGCAAACGAAAAGAGACATAATGCCCATGAAATAAGACCGTTACTTTACTGTTTGGATGTAAATTTACGTCTGGTAGTTCAAGATCGTAAGACGTCTGTTACTTCTGATGCACTTGATTAGGCTACACTAATTCAAGCGTTGTCAGATAGTAATAGAGGTGCTAGTAGTTTTGTAAAGTGTAAATGGAACTTGGTTCTGATATAATCTTAGGCGCTTGTGCATGTATAGTACAAAAATAATATAATGACAGTGATATCGTCCCGGCTGTTGTGATTATGATGTGCTTAAAGAATTACTCTTGGAATAAGTTGGAAATGATTGTTTACTATTTCGTTTTGTTAAGAAAAATTGACATGAGTATTATCTCATACTCATATTATATTATTATATATATGAATTGAAGCTCTAGTTTTTTCAAGGGGTGTAAATTTGTCCTAGAATCCATATTGATCAAGTAACCGCCAATGATTGATTTGGGGTCAGTTTTAAGCTTGAAAACTGAGTAGTAATTATACAAAATTATCAAGTTTGTGTCAAGGTCCTTTGCACAAAAAAATGTTATAATTTGATCCACGTTAGCTTACCTTAAATGTAAATGTAATTATTATGCACTTTTCCTAAAAAAGTCATAAATAAATCGTAGTCCATTTAGTCAACTATAAGTAAACAAAGCCACTATACTTTTTATAGTAAGTATAGTGGTTTTGTTTACTTATATACCAGCATTATAAGAAAAACAGGGCGTCTCTAATACGATTTGTCGCCCTAGTCATTAGGGTGACATAATACCTTTATATCTGCAAATAATAAGCGATAATGCCAACCTGATTATTTCTACGCCACGACGATCACGGGAATTAAGGAGATAAAAAAATACAAAAAACAAATCATCTCATACGACGGTTATATATACAGAAAAAAAAAAGAAAAAGCTTGATTGCTTTTAACAGTTACATTAGGTGCAAAGGGTGCACTGTGGTACTGAATGCTAAATAATGGGGAACCCACTGCACAAAATTATCTCAAAGAAGATGAAATGAGATGATATCTGTTCCATGGAGTTTATTTATCTCTTGTGATGGTGATAAAACAAGTCAACAGTGTAAACTGTCAGCAAAGCATCACAATGTTGCATATTTAACAACGTGAAAAAAACGGAATTATATTATAAACTAAACATTAAATAACTGTTCTAATGATTTGTAATTACAATTTAATTTAAATGTAAAAGATGACACGATGATTTTTGCGAGCTTAAACACATATATGGTCAAAAAAAATCAACACCTCTAACAGTAAACACACGAATTGCGCAAGAGTGTAACAAAAATACAACACCCAATTAAAGTTAATCTAAAATATACCTAAAAGCAACAAAATAAACCAAAAAGGCGCAGCATGAGCCACAAAAAGAAAAAAATATCCGTCACGAACATAGGCGAGGGAGAGCAAAAAGAAAAAAAAACTACAAGTTCAACGTTTATTTTGGTTGCGTCCTTTTCACACTAGTGCAGTTTTCATCGTGTCGTCTCACTCTACCCGGCCGAACGCTGGACACCTGTGCTTTAGTTTCCCCTGAGTACCAACGACCTCTTCTCAAACCAGTAATAAAAAGGCTTATGTAAATAACAACGGACATTGAATAATGTATTCTAACATGCATCATTAAAAATCCTTTTTAGTTGATAGAGTACTAGTAACATATTTTTGTTCAAATCGCTGCAATCATTGTCGTATACCGATTTGATTCGAAGCAACTAGCATTTTTTTTAACGTAATGTAATAATAATAAAATTGGAACACCTGTTTGGACGTACTAATCCTATTGTTAGGATTTCCGAAATAAGGTAAATTGGGGTGCAAAATTGTGTTTTTTGTAGTACTATTGAGTAAATTTGGGGTACGAAAGAAAGCTGTTGATAGTTTTTTACGCACAATCCTGTAAATATCAGTTATTAGAGACGTTCATCCACCTGCGTAGTTTTGTCGCAAATTCGACTCATGCGCATCTGTCGTTCTTTTAGTTTTTTGCGTAAGTAAATACATTTATCGACTCTATTCTGGTACTACGTGCACTTTATGATACAGGTTTACAAACTACGAATGGTGTTTTTTCATGAATACATCCATTATGAAATGCAGTATAATTGCATTTAACTATGTTTTTGGCTCGTCATCGACTTCATAATTACATATTAACAGGTGAGTTTGAAGCCAAATGTCAGACTACGTAAAAAATCAACTGTTTATACATTACCTTCATTATATTTGAAACTTTAACAAATATATCTGTTTTAATCTTTGAGCCTAATCTATTATTTTATTGTTTCTATTATTTAAATTATGTTGGACTATAAGTGGTAGCGGCTATCTATTCATACACACCATAGATGATATGGATCATGGACGTTATTTATATTTAAGTATGTATTTATCTATATATAAGTATGTTTATCGTCGTCTAAGAGTCCACAACACAAACCTACTAGAGCTTACTGTGGGACTAGATTAATTTGTGTGAATTATTTATTTATTATATCAGTAGTAAGACATATGTATATAAATTTGGACATTAGTCGTAACTGTTGAACTTGGCTGTATTGTTAAGTAGGTACTACTAAAGCGTTAATACTTTGTCATTTATTACCTATATATTTAGTAATTATTTCATCATCTGTAAAGATTGTTATCCTTTTAAGGAATTGCGCCCAGCAATTTTAGCAAAAATTAGAAAATAACATAAAACATGAATATAAAAAACAAAAATAATAAATAAATATTATCATAATAAGGCACAACGGATTATTAATATCATTATTTCAAGAACTGTGCTAAATAGAGCAATGTTATTTTATAATTTTACAAAGCCCAGGTAAAAGGTAGACCAAGCCGTGATTTTTAAACTAAAATAGCGAATATTTTATAGCTATTCTGAAATTATAGGCAATTTAAAATAGCGCATATACTGAATTAATGCGGAACCCGTATAAGGTTTTTTGCAATGCGGGCGCGCTAATGAAAACGCAGCAATTGAAATCTACGTGAAGATTGCTTTAATTATCATAAATTTAATGTTCCTAGCTATATGTAGCCATAATACTAGTAAAGCTATCCATTATGATTATCGAGGAAATGCAAATTCTAATGAAAGTTCCAAAACAAAATAACGATATTATATTCTGTAACTGAATATGTTAGAGTTAAGTATACCCATTACCCGGATCGGCGAATGATGATTCCTGGAACATTTTCAATTGACATTCCATAAATTCGTCTTGTAATGCCGTCGATGACACATCGACACTTATTTATTAAAATAACCTTTCTGTGTATAAATACGCATTTAAGCCATATTATTAGTCAATTATCAACTTTTGTGAGGGTTCAGGATTGCCATTCACCAATCGGGGTATAAGTACCACTTTTTACAAGCTTTTATTGGAGTTTACTCCTTAAGAATCGATTTTCATATATAAGCCCGGGGTATGAAAAATATGGGGTATAAAATCGAACGTATCTGCCGTGCTAATTTAAAAAGTCGTATCTCAGTATACGATCGGAGTAAAAATACGACTTCTTAATTTAGCAGGTTATGCGTTACGCGTTATAGGCTAAGATCCCGATATAAAATGACCTTCACCGAGATGTTTATTTTATGAAATGTATTTTATAATCAATTTAATATGTCAATAAATATATTGCATATGGGTTGCCTAACAAATTTTAGTCCAGGGTATATTTAATTAATAAAAAAAAAATGTTTTAAACATTTCACTGGTTTGATTAATATTAGATAAATTCTATACCAATCGAAAGTATGAAGCCCATAGAATATGCAAACGTTAGGTTACCTATTCTTTTCCCGTCACAACTATCGGGTAGCCAGGTATAAACAGGTAAATCTATACCTACTAGCATTTTGCAACGGTCTGATTATTGAATTGAAACTGAATAAAATTAAAGATTATTTAATTATGAATTTATCTAATAATCAAATCGGTGAAATGTTAAAAAAATATATATTTTTATTTTTTACTAAACATACCCTGGACTAAAATTTGTTAGGCAACCCATATGCAATATATTTATTGACATATTAAACTAAATATAAAATACATTCATCAAATAAACATCTCGGTGAAGGTCGTTTTATATCGGGATCTTAGTCTATAACGCTTAACGCATAACCTGCTAAATTAAGAAGTCGTATTTTTACCCCGATCGTATACTGAGATAAGACTTTTTAAACTACCATTATGTTCACATAAACAAACTATAAAATTGTCAATGTCAACTTCATGTCGAGTGTCAACAAAATTTTATAAATAAAATAAAATTTAATAAAATTTACGCTTAACGGGTAAAATGTGCTGCTTTTGAAACAATAGCGCCCGTCACACAATCGGCTAAAAGATACGTGTTCGTTTCAGCTCCGAAACAAACCTAACGAATTTTTGTGATATCCAAGATTACAACTTTTATAACGTGCAATGCAATGACCGTGTTTTCTTGGTGTTTAAGCCGTGCTTGTATGGTGCTAAGATCGAAGAAGACGTCTTGCTGTAGAGAGAGAGACCGCTTTAATTGTGACTCAGCTTTAAGCTTAGAAATAGAGAAGGCGTGAATACTTTTCCATCACCACTGCTTTTTCCTGCATTCAGCCGCAGAATGGTTTTGATTTCGTGAAACTTTCCAGAATAAATACATACATAAATCAAGGATCCAACACAACCGAGCCATTCATTTTCTAGACGGGAGTCTTGCCGACCGACAAGAAGCTATGAAGTTTAAATCGAAATTGTTATGTTTTTGATGTTGGCTTTTAAATTGTATCTTTTTTTTATTATAATTGCTTGTATTTTTACTTTTATTTGTAAGTGTTAGTTATAAATATGAGTGATCCTTCTTCATCCTTGCGCTGTCCCCATTGTCCCAACTCAACTCGAACTTTTACCCCTCATGGACTTAAAGTGCATATAGGGCACATGCATAAACATTTTCCCCAAGTCATCCCCTCCAACCCTAGACTGTCGGTTTCACAGCAAGCTCATGGTAACAAGCCCATTCATCTAGATTTTGGTGATCTAGCTACGTTAAAGCAGTCAGTACGTGTGTTACGGCATATCCCCAAAGGGGCGCGAAACTTGGCAGCGGCCAAATTGAGCGACCTCATTGATAAGTGTATCGACTCCAATGGCACTCTCGAATGGTTTAGTTTACTGTCTTTTGCCTATTCCGCACTCAAATCGCCTGAAGCGTCGGCCACGGGCAATTTAACCACAAAAGTTAAGAGAAATATTAACTCTGCTTCTTTTGATATCAGTGGGAACATCGGTGCAGAGACCACGCCTTTGAGATCACACTCCATACTGAAGACAATTGAGCGTAAAGTACATGAAGGGGATCTCAGGTGCAGTGCGAGTGCTTATGTCGGATGAGGGCGTGGCGCCGTCGAGCCCTGAGACTTTAGCTACGCTGCAGTCGAAGCATCCAGCCCCGTCCCGGCCGCTGGTACTTCCACCGGAACCTGACATATCTATTTCTGCCTTAACTGTTAAGCCGGAGGAAGTGGTGCAGGCACTCAGCTCTTTCAACAATAGTTCGGCCGCCGGTTTGGATGGTATCCGCCCTGTTCATCTTAAGGAGCTTACGTCTGCATCTGCGGGAGACGCCGATTTTCGGCTCCTGGAACATCTGGCCAAGCTTTGTAATTTTTTGCTCAGTGGTCAATTAAACCCTGAAGTTTGCTCCTATATTTATGGTGCTTCCTTATGTGCGCTGTCAAAAAAAGACGGTGGTATAAGACCCATTGCCATAGGCAGCGCTTTCCGCCGCTTAACGGCAAAGCCAGGATGCCGTGCAGTGAGAGAAGAAATGGCAGCTTATCTGCAACCTTGCCAATTAGGGTTTGGCACAAGATTGGGCTGCGAGGCTGCAATTCACGCTACGCGGGCTTTTTCGGTAGATAGCAAAAACTTAGAATCCGTTTTAATACGTATAGTTAAGTTCATATCATTGTAATAGTTAAGTACTTATGCTTTCTGAAAAAAAAACCGGCCAAGTGCGAGTCGGACTCGCGCACCGAGGGTTCCGTACAAACACTTTCCATCCCTAAGTGGTTAAGTTAAGTTTGCACCTGGTATGTATAGCGCCCCATATAAATTAGGTGCAAAGTTAGGTATTAAAAAAAAAAATTATGGTTTTCGTAATTATTCCTTTATCTATGCTATAAGACGTTGCTTCGTACCAAATTTCAAGATTCTGAGTTCACGGGAAGCACCCTGTAGGTTTTGATTCCCTTGCAAGTGTCGAAAATTTGCGGCATAAACGGCTGTATCTTTTGATTGCGTTGGCTTAGAAGTTTGATTTTTTCACAGCTTCAAGGGACAGTAGACCTGAGTAATTGATATAAATTTCAGCTTCATACCTCCACGCGTTCCTGAGAAAAAGGGTCTTGACAGACGGACGGACGGACAGACGGACAACAAAGTGATCCTATAAGGGTTCCGTTTTTTTCCTTTTGAGGTACGGAACCCTAAAAATGACTGACTGTTGAGTTTCTTTCGGCGTTTCTTCTCAACAGTGGTCTCCTCTTGTGAAATGCCGGTAGACTCAGACATGTAAAAGTGCCCTTGTGGCCTACTTGCAGAATAAAGTTCATTATTTCATTATTATTATTATGAATTAAAATTGATTTAAAAAACGCGTTTAACTCAGTGGAGCGTGATGTTTTACTGTCCGAAGTGAAGGATAAAGTGCCATCACTCTACCCCTTCATTTTCCAAGTATATTCTTCCGCTTCTAATCTTTTCTACAATGGACCTCTTGTTCTTTCCCAAGTTGGTGCACAGCAGGGGGATCCGCTAGGCCCTTTAGTTTTCTGTCTGGCCATACAAAAGGTAATTTCAGAGGTTAAATCCCCATTGAATATCTGGTACCTAGATGACGGTACCCTAGGTGGTAAACCTGAAGAAGTGGAACAAGACTTGCTCATGCTCCTGCCTCGTTTAAAAGCTCTGGGTTTAGATATTAATTTCAGCAAATGCGAATTTTTCCCCTGCAGTACCAACTCACACGATTCTTTCCCCTTATTCAGTGCTCTGCTCCCCGGACTGAAAGTGTTTTCGGCGAGATCTTTCAACCTCTTGGGGTCCCCAATATTCCCAGAAGCCATTCCTGAAGCCTTCGAGGAGAGAAAGCTGCTTCTGCTGATGGCTGCGCAGAGGTTGAATGAACTTTCGGCTCACGTAGCCCTCGTTATGTTGCGAGTTTGCTTTGCCGTGCCTAAGCTGACATATTTCTTGTGCACCGTGCCAGCCTGGCTGCACCCTGTCCAGACAGACTCCTTTGACTTCGTGTTGAAGGAGAGTTTGGAAAAGGTGCTGAACGTCTCCCTTAACCAAGGTCAATGGGACCAGGTTTCTCTGCCGATTCGAACTCGTGGTTTGGGCGTGCGTCGCGCGCGAGATGTGAGCCTCCCGGCCTTCCTGGCTTCGGCGTGTGGGGTGGTGGACCTTGTCATTCAAATTTTATCTTTTGATGGTGACAAGGCTATCATTCCTTACGCCTCCGATGCTTTGACGGCCTGGACGGCTCTTAATCCCGGCGTAGCCATACCCGTAGAATTGTTCCGTCAGCGTCTATGGGTTTATTTATATGAGAGTGCGCGCACCACGATTTTCATAAACCCATAAGTAAGCTTATTTCTGCGACAAAATTATCGCGCGACTAAAAAAAATCGTGGTGCGCGCCTGGCCTGAAGAGTAAACTCCAGTCGTGCGTCGGAGCTGACACACACACTTTTTTTAATCTGCAATGTATGTATCTATGTAACTGTTTGTTCGGGTGAAATCTTGCCACTCAATTATGAAGCAGAAATCTTCCGCAGATTGAGCTGGAATTTTGCATACCTATCTGGCCTAACTTTGATAACAGTACAATAGTATGGTACCACCACGGGGCAGGATATCTGTAATGGATTAAGCAATACTACCGCGTTTATAGGTAGAATTGTCTCAGTGACCAATTGATGATCGAAGAAATATACAGTCGGCTATAAAAGCTTGTCATAAAAATGTTTTTTTGTCAGAAACTTATCAAGCATTAAACTAGTGTTAATAAAGAGACACCGCTGCGCCATTATGTTGTTTCTGTGGAAATGTAAGTGTAAAGATACTTTAAGTAGTATCTTCATTGCACTTAAGTAACTCACAAATCTCACGACTTGAGTTTTGGATAACGTTATACTGTCTTTTAACTTTCCATTAATGTACCGTCTATAATTCGACTTCTTTACTAGTAGGTATAAGTTTTCATTTTATTTTAATACACATTAAAATATAGCTACTCGTTTATCCTTGGTACAAAATTACAATGGTGCTATTGAACCACGTGTGATGGGGCTACTATGGAGCCGAGAGCTACGGAGTGCTGGGAACTTGTGGATCTACCCGACGTTTTTAAAGTAAATAATTTGTCAAATTTTTTTTTTTATTATTTTAATATTCAATTCGAATAGTAACTAAATGACCCATACTATAGACTCTCCTTTAACACAAAAACATCAATTTGAACCCATTATATATGTATATTTTATTTTATTATACTTGGTAGCATGATCCTATTAATTCAATCCAAAATATATCAGATTCAAGAAACATGTTTAAAAAAAAAATTGCGTCGATAATATGAAACAACCGTTGAAACCTTAGGCAAAAACCAAGAGTTAAGCAGATGTGAACACTAAAGCAGAGATAAAACTGGTAGAAAGTATGTATCTATCTATAGAAATATCCTTATCTGCGTTATCACTGGCGTGAATCCAGGGACAAGGAGAGACATGGGTACAATTGCCAGGAAGTTACGGCGGGCCGCATTAATAGTGATTCAGTTTTAATGAAATAACCTTACAATAATTTACAAAACAGGCAATGGCGAGGAAGAGACTGGCAGGCCGCGACAACCGACCGTTCAATTGCGTATCCACACTACGCCACCGACTGGTATCGTATTCAATCGCGACGTAATGCACACCGGACTACACAATGAGTATTGATGGACTCCCATTTTATATTTACGGCGTATAGTGTTACGTGGCGTATGTTCGACGTGTTCGCCTGCTTTGAAATTATACTTCTTACATTTCCTTTTATAGTTCACCTGTTGGTCGATGTTGCTTGTTGAATTTTCTATTAAAAAGGACCAAAGAAATAAGGATTCAAATGCAGCTCTACATAAAACAGTTATGAAAACTTAATTTGGGGTAGTTTTAGTATTCTACATCTGGGGGTTCTTGAATAGGAAAGTACTAAGAGTTTACTAAGAGTTTTTGGCAGGGCATGAGTACCTACTGACCTACTGACCAGTAAGATGTATAACTAATTAGGAACTGAAAATTTCAATTTATATCACTAAAGTACTAATGGCAGAAGCAAGCAAAATGTCAAATTAGACTAAGTATATCTCCTTTAAAATATCTCAATTCCCACAATATATAACTTATGATTTTATTGTTGCCATATAATTACCTTAAGTGTGGTTTTCTTAAAAATAATACCAGCTCTCACCTCAACAAATAAGTTCTTTAGTTCTGTAGCATAGTAGATATTAGCTAAACCAAGCTAAATAAATGAAGCCCCTTTAAAAAACTTTAATACTGTGAGAAAATCGCATAATATCTTAATCAGACTAAAACAAACAATACCGTAATTAGTCATACATGTTAAATGGCGGTTTGTCGACCAATAGCGGTGTTTGTTTATTGTGCCGGGAATAGAACCGGGATACCGACGGTGCCGGACCGCCACTCCGTGTGACGCCGCCGCTTCGATATCGGCGCGCGTTGTGTTATGACATGTTTTTAGATATACACGAAATACGATTACTCTCATTTTATCGCCGTTTAATCGTATGTTTTATTTTATCGAGTCTTTCGTCTGAAATTAAATTTTTAGGATTCATTGGTTTTAATATGATAAACTTATTAAAAATAAATAAACAGGCTTTTGCGTTTAAAAACATACTTATGTTATGAATGGAATTTTTTAAGAAATTTCAAAAAAAGTCAAGGAAGGTGTGAAATTGTGAATAGATTTTCTCAAACCCGGCAAGCTCCCCGAGCTACACAAAAAAGGGTAAAGAAATTTTATGTTAGAAATTAAATTCCACCCCTCAAACTGAATTCCGTTGGTTCTAAAAACCCTAGATTAGATAGTGCATTAAAATTTGGTACCGTGTGCCAAACGAATAAATCAACTGTATAAACAACACAGATAAAACAATTAAACATCTGTCATTCTAGTTGTCAGCAGCCCCGCTAACTGTCCGTCGGAGCGCTGACAGTTGACTTGTCGTGTTACAGTGCAAGTGAACGTAACAAAGTAAGGTAGCGAGTGAAACGGCTTGCTAATGCGTTCTGGCTTTGACACAGACTTGAAATTGATTTATTGTTGGGGAACTTTGATTGCAACGGCCTAAAGCTAGGTTTGAGACCACCTAATGGAAGGATCAAAAATAGACTCCTAGCTCTTGGATAACCAAGTAACCGATGACATAAGTCTTTGCTCTTATGAAGATTAGTTATTTGATCTATTAGGATAAACAGTTCAGTTTTGTCAGCTGTTTTTTAAAGTCCTATTAAGTTAGTTTTTCGACAATGCCAATTGAGACACAGAAAAGAAGTCCACAGAGGCGTGTTTAGAGAGTATAGAAGTAATAAGGATACACAATCATAAACATAATCATTTTAAACTATTGATACAAAGATCATAGCTTAAAGAAAAATTGAAATGAGTTACCTGGTGGAAGAGACATGGAATCGAACCCGGTACCTCTGGCTGGATTGCTGGCCCAGCGCGTTAACCTTGATCGCGTTAGCTTTGATCTTTGTATAAATAGTTTAATACAAAAATGTGGTGTGTACGTGTACCCACATTACAAAAAAAAAATTACATTACATGTTTCATAAATTTATAATAATTTTAAGCCTGAACTTTCTCTGATGATATTACTGAAACGAGCTAAAGTGAATAAAGGTTGTCCCCCAAAGATTTAATCATGATTCGAAGCTGAAGCTGTACGTAAATTATGAAACGCCCTTTAAAGGCGATCCACATCGACTTTCCAATTACAAAAATTTTGAGCACCTACCTTTATATTTATTACTTTTAATAAATAACAAATAACTACTACTTACAAAAAAAGACAATCTAAGCCTTGCCAAGTTTTTTTTGGAAACCCATTTTCGTTTTTTTATTTTAAACATGCTAAATCCATACTAATATTATAAATGCGAAAGTGTGTCTGTCTGTCTGTCTGTCTGTCTGTCTGTCTGTTACCTCTTCACGCTTAAACCGCTGAACCGATTTAGATGAAATTTGGTATATAGATAGTTTCAGTCCCGGGGAAGGACATAGGATACTTTTCATCCCGAATAAATGTAGTGTTCCCTTGGGATGAGCGGGTAACACCGCGGGGCAAAGCTAGTATTATGAATGCGAAAGTGTGTCTGTCTGTCTGTTACTTCTTCACGCTTAAACCGCTGAATCGATTTTATTGAAATTTTGCATGGAGATAGTTTAAGATCCGAGGAAGGACATAGGATAGTTTTGTTCCTGGAAATTATCCCTATAAAGATTAAAAAGTGAGTAAGTAATTCATGATGACATTGATGACCCTGTAGGAAATGTAATGATTAGACCAAAAGCACAATTGCTCTTAAATTTGCTTAGGCGCTTTTAATAATCCTTTTTATTAACCATACTAATATTATCAATGCGAAAGTGTGTCCGTCTGTCTGTCTGTTACCTCTTCACGCTTAAACCGCTGAATCGATTTTGATGAAATTTTGCATGGAGATAGTTTAAGATCCGAGGAAGGACATAGGATAGTTTTCATCCTGGAAATTATCCCTTTAAAGATTGAAAAGTGAGTACCTAAGTAATTTATGATGACATTGATGACCCTGTAGGAAATGTAATGATTAGGCCAAAAGCACAATTGCTCTTACATTTGCTTAGGCGCTTTTAATAATCCTTTTTATTAACCATACTATATACTATATATATATACCGGGTGGAACGAAGCGATGTTCATTCCTGAAACTATAATGCTATGTATTTCATGTAGAATCGACCTGCAATAGTTAAATTCTTTTAATAATAAAAAAACGAAAATCGATTAAAATTGTATTTTTTAATGTATGTACAACCCTAGTTTTTTTAAACTATTATTTGACGTTTGGGAGTATTTACAATTACCTACATTTACATCCGGTGTTCGAAAGTACCGCCGTGGCGTACGATACACGCCGCTGCTCGTGCCCGCGTGTGGCGATGCACCCTCGACAAGATGTTGTGTCGGTTATTTCTTCTGCGAAGACTTTCAAAGGCCACCCTTAGCCTTTCCCTCATCTCTTCAGCCGTCTCACACTCAGTCTTGTAAACGATGTCCTTTACGGTGCCCCACAGAAAAAAATCCAAGGGTGTGAGATCTGGAGACCTAGGAGGCCAACGGTGCGGCCCATATCGGCCGATCCAGCGATCCTCAAACACATTATTCAGTGTTTCACGTACTTCGACTACTGAATGAGCTGGTGCTCCATCTTGTTGGAACCAAGTGCGTCTTCTTTCTGCCAGCGTCAACTTATCCAGATAGTCGTCGAGCTCTATCCTCAACAGAGCCATGTATCCGTGTCTGTTTAAAGTCTGAGGCAGAAATACAGGGCCTATTATTGTATCCCCGTGTATCGCCGCCCAAACATTAACAGACCAACGATACTGGTGTCCCGTATAACGGTAGGCAAACGGATTTTCTTCGGCATACACGTGTTCGTTATGCCTGTTCCACATACCGTTCCGTGTGAACAAGCTTTCATCACTCCATATTACGTGTTTGATGAAGTCTCGGTCTTCTAACACCTTTTGCAGTAGCCACCGGCAATAGGCTTCGCGAACGGGGCAATCTCTTGGTAGTAATGCCTGGACTCTTTGTATTTTGTAAGGGTGACGGCCCTCACGTTTTAGTATTCTGAGTATTTTCGTATGAGTCATACGAAAATGTCGGCCCGCTTGTCTTGAACTTGACCTCGGATAATCTTCGAAGTACTGCAGCACTCTCTCTTCCAATCTGACATCATGTTGAATAACGCGTCCTCCGCGCTGGTCATCCTGACCCGTTCGTGGCACAATAGGACGATTGTTACCAACACGGTCAAGAGCGCGTAATATCGTACTAGAGTGTGTTGGGTGAGGAGGAGGATACCTGTTCCGGTATTGGCGCAAAGTCTCTCCAGTATTGTAATCGCACTCCGCGTACAAAAGAAGCAAATTCAAATAGCCTCTAGCGTTTAATTCCGGCATTTTTGCACACAGCATACGATACAAAAAGTCAATGTAACGTCTATCAATCATGTCAACTAAAAAGTCTAAAAACAATCTTAAGGGTATTTTCAAAGGTTTTTAAAC
The DNA here is from genome assembly GCA_947623375.1 of Apotomis capreana. NCBI lineage: Eukaryota > Metazoa > Arthropoda > Insecta > Lepidoptera > Tortricidae > Apotomis > Apotomis capreana. Next base: position 27,997,935 of record OX392499.1, on the reverse strand, counting down.
CGATAAGAAATGGCTAGGCAATTTGTAAAAAGTTTGTTTACAAAAGTTAACTGTGTTATGAAGAGGTCATTGCACTCTAAAATAGGGTTGGACACACACACTTTTTCGTATGAAAGTTTAACATGCTATAACTGGAAAACGGTGAGAGATATTAATAAAGTTTATTTGGAGAAAATAATATTCTAAGCCTGTATAATGCCACAGTTAAAGGAAATAACGTCGTTTCGTTCCACCCTGTATACTAGCTTTTGCCCGCGACTACGTCCGCGTGGAACTTGGAAGTATGGAAGCAACCTCGTACAACACGATAGATATCCACCTAATCACCTTAATTAATAAAAGGGGGCGCCTAAGCAAATGTAACAGCAATTGTGCTTTTGGTCTAATCGTTACATTTTCTACAGGGTCATCAATGTCATCATGAATTACTTACTCACTTTTCAATCTTTTTAGGTATAATTTCCAGGATGAAAACTATCCTATGTCCTTCCTCGGATCTTAAACTATCTCCATGCCAAATTTCATCAAAATCGATTCAGCGGTTTAAGCGTGAAGAGGTAACAGACAGACAGACAGACAGACAGACAGACAGACAGACAGACACACTTTCGCATTTATAATATTAGTATCACCTTAATTAATAAAAGAGCGCCTAAGCAAATGTAAGAGCAATTGTGCTTTTGGTTTAATCATTACATTTTCTACAGGGTCATCAATGTTATCATGAATTACTTGCCTTTTTATTAATTAAGGTGATTAGGTGGATATCTATCGTGTTGTACGAGGTTGCTTCCATACTTCCAAATTCCACGCGGACGTAGTCGCGGGCAAAAGCTAGTTTGATATAAAATGCTTATTATTCATTAAACGGATGGGTGAAGATCTTTAAGTTGTAAGTGTATTGTCTCATAAACATAGTTTTTTATTCATAATACTATAGACCCACGCGTACCTGCACTTGCATTTAAACATGCACCTATATAAGATTACTCTTTCTTCATTATGCACCAAAAGTCTCACCCCAGCTTCTGAATATGAAATCAACCTTTTTGCCCACATTGTGCATACATTACGCCTGATACCCAGATCATGACGTCGATGATAAATGACTCGTCGCCGCTGACAAGCGAAGTGTTAAGTATAATTGATTATTAGAAAAAACTTATTTGAATTCGAATTCAATGTGATACCTGATTTCATTAAATGCTAATGTGCCTACGTGTGTAATATGAGTGAGAATATCACATTTTTCTTTTATGAATATTTCAATGTCAAAAATTGAAAAGTAATATTTTTTTAAATTGAGAAGGTCCCAGCATGTATTACTTAAAAGTTAGAAAAAATGAGATATATGACAACTAGATAAACAATTGTTAGTTAATACTTTATGATATCAGAGTCTACACATGGAATAAGATAGAAAGTGATCTTATCCTGTTTGTGCATAGACTTGTCCAATGAGAAAAGAAAATTGAAAATGAAAATGTTTATTGGTCTACATACGTGTTTATACGTGTAAATACTTGTGTCAGGTATCATCACCCATTATCTATAAAAAAAAACTACGTACTTACCACTATCCGCGTGCCGTATACCTAAGAAAGGATTGGAGAACATAGTGGAAAGCAAACCCTTAAGAGAGACCTGTGTCCTTTTTTAGGACATTTTCCGATAGTTAATTCTGCCTAACCCTTGTAATATATTAAAATAATTTTGGACTAAGTTAAGATGACTTGAAACTTTTCACTTTTTTTCAATCTTGTGTTAGTACGCAAAATCACAGCCATCTCAGTTAGCCCTCCACCTCAGATTCTTAAGACAGTTGTGTCGAAATTTATCTTTCCTTCGCTTACTTCGGGTATTTATACGACGTTAATTATTGGTGGCACGTTAACTTGCCAATTAACGAATTACTGGCCGCCCATTGCAACATTGTGGATGTAATTTATAAAACCACGAACAAGGTACAAACGGTGGCACTGAGTTTAGGACTTTCAAATTTTAGTCCCAAACCATTTACCAGCTCCGTCCAAAATGTATCAGCAAATGATGCTAGTATCCCAGTGCCAATGCACTTGAAACGTCGCACATTCTATCAACGCATATTACCAAAGTGAGCCAAACGACTTTGTCTGGACAAAGTCGTGTGCTTTCGTCGTCGTTCCACCTTGTTGAGGGCCTTCAGCCTATGATGCCCATGATGGTTGCTTTTATCACGGACAAATAAGTGACAAAGCATCCGTCACGTTTTTACAAGATGCGAGTGTGAGTGACAGATGCTTTGTCACTTATTTATCACGGGTTAAACGCAACCATCATAGGCCCCCAGATTGCGTTATAAGGCAGCTCAAGGTTGCCCACTGACCTATGGACGGAGCGATGATCATGCTCCTAAGCTCTCACTGAAACAAGATCCCTAATGACGCAGTTCGAAAAAGATCAGGGTCACGGATGTAGGAAACTGTATGTCCCGTCATAAGTAACAGTGGGCAGGTCATCTGTTACGGAGCTCAGATGAGCAATGGAGCCAACGACTTATGGATTGGATGCCTCGGTCTGGCTGCCGGAGAGAAGGCCGCTCTAAGCTCGATGGTCCGATGACAGTGTGGCAATAGCCAAAAGGAGGAGACAAACATCATCCAGGAAGGAGTAGAAGATATTAGGGGAAGCATATGTCCAATACGGGACGGAAAATGCTCAAAATGATGACCATGATCTTAGTAATCCTCGCGAAGCGGGTGCCGGAGCACCCTTATATCGTGGCTATTTTGTTGGCATGACGTGATACTAAGATCATGGTCATCATTTTGAGCCTGTGATGTAACAAACAACAAATTAGATTTTTACATAACTTTTTATTACATTACGGGCAAATGCTCGCTGAATGATGAAGAATGGTACTTTTGCTTCTTCGTCTTTATTTTCCTTATAGTTGGTCCCTCTCACTTTTTTCAGTTTTTGATGATTCTTATGGAGGCTAATCCTACACTTATTTTTAATTATTGTGTATTTTAGTTTGAACGCTCTTTTTTAATTGTTAAATTCCTCACTAGTAATTTTACCTACGTAAAGATCGAAACATTGAAATAATGTTGATCTTGTCTGGACTCGAAAACCATGTCTTGTGGCTTGCCGGGGCAGCAACGCTAGTATTTTTAACCAAAAATCTGCTTCGTTATGTATAAACAAGAAGACAGACCCACAATCGTATTAGTGATCGGTTGTGCAGGTATTTATCGGCTGTGGGGCTGACGAGGCGCGCGCCTAACAACGCATTGCACTTTACGATACCGATATATCGCCGCTTGTTTACGATTTGTTTTTCGCTTTTTACCCCGGGTTAAAGTAAAAGGTAAGAGATTTTATTAGGTAGCGTTTTAAAGTACAAGACAAGTATTCTCTTAAGACTTGAACGGAAAAATTTTGGGCACTGAATTGGTATATATATTTTTAAATATTTTGCAAATTAACAAAATAATTTGCTGCTGTAAAGTAGAATTCATAAAAGTTTCACGTTTCGGGTGCGGTGGGACACATTTGAGGCGCTTCGCCAGGAAAGCAATCTTCTTTTGTTTCAATATCAATTTTTGACACAACATCATAAAAAAAACATAAGCATTCGACATTCTGCCACTAGGCCTATAAGAAAAACAATAAGCGATGTATGCTGTTATCAATTAAAAAAAATACAGCCTTACTACAACACATAACTTTTTTGACATACATAACTTTTCATATTAATTTCAAACAAATTTTTAACTTCTCTTCATTTGATTCCTAATAATATTCGAGTTCGTAATTAAAATCTTACAGTAGTCATCGTCCTCTTTATAATAAACTCTTCTAAGCTCTATATAAAAAGAAGTCATGTGATTTATTGCATAAGTCGAAAACAATAGATGGACTAACAAAAAGCGGGTTGATACAAATGTAGCGCGCGCGTCAGGGGTCAGTCAACTTGCGCGGACGCATCCAGTAGCGCTAATAACCGACCAACACCTTATACTGTTCCAACACTGATATTACTTGCTATAAGAAAAGTGTTCTTTCAACTTAGTGAAACAAGTGAGGGTTTGCATTAGAAACAATTTAGATATTTGCTGAATAGGGCTTTGAAATACTAAATATCTAAGAATTCATCTACTGTTTCTGTAAGTTAATGATAGTTGTGTTTGATTGTGTTCCATAAATATGTGAGTATAGAAGAGGGTTTGTGGGTTTATTTTATACTGTGGATGAATTGTGGGATATTAAAGTACCATGCATCCATTTTAATGTCTGGAAGAAAAAAATATTTAATAAAAGTACTTAGTACGAATATTTTTCCAAGACTTAATATATTTTTTCATCATGAAAGTAAAGCTGCGTAGGAGAGTATAACTAATTATTTGGACACAACAATCAATATGAGTTCCTTATGGACTACGAAATCTTGAAAACTATGATGACAAGGACGCGGAATCCAATAGCCTCATTTTTCTTATACACCCTCAGTGAGAATGCAGTTAGCAAATAATATGTATTATATCTCGTACTACATATTTCCTTTTTAATAACGAAAAAAGGAATAGTACGAGGTTTCAAAATATATTTATATTTGACTTGACTTTATTGAGATTAAGGTCAGAGATGCGCAACCTTAAAATAAAACAATACAGAAATAAATTTACGGAAATAATATTTCAAAAAGGGAACTTGTTCAAGTCAAAGTCGCCGCCATAACGGAATGTAAACAACAAGCGTAGCGCCTCCGAGACTAAACTACAGAGGAACATAGAGCTGTATAATGGTGACCAAAATTAAAAAATAAAATTAAGTAATATGTATGACCATGGCACTAAGAAGGGTAAGTACCCTTTGCTTAATATCATTAATAAAATTCTACATTTGTTATCTTATATACCCGTGTAAAAGATGCAACTTTATTCATATATCATATTATAATGTATGCTTTTCTTTTTTTTATTCATAAATACCTATTTAGTAACTCGTTTTCACATAAGCAACAGATTCCCTGATTGGTTATTTGGAGTTTGCAGATTCGAAAATCATATTATGTACATATATTATGTACCTATTTTGGATTTTATTATTTGTGCGTTGTTTTGTTTAATATTATCGTGACACCGCTATAAATGACTGGGTGGATTTCAACAAGTTTTATTAGGTACACGGGTGGCTGTGTTCTATAGATAGCTTTAGAATACATTTTAATGGACTACTGGATAATGAGAGACGGTTATGGCATTTTTTCCCGCGCTTACTAGAAAAAAAAGTGCCCTGCTTCCAATATCATAAGCAGAAAAATTATAATTAGAAATATAATTATACATATATAGATAGGCGAAAACTAAATGCTACTTTTTCATATCGACCAAAAATATATGCAACTTTCAACTTGGTCCCCTCACTACACCAAACATTTATCAAACTAGAAATAACTGGAATAGTAAACAAATACGAGTAGTGTTACGTTGACGTAGGTCGTGAACATCTGGCGCTATAGTTTACTACTTTTCTGTTTAGTTTTTTTTAATGCACCGAATGCTGGCGGCGTCTGTGAAACGTCTGCCCGCGAAGTGTTATAATTTTCCTTGTTATAATAAACTTTTGACATTCCTAGAGTTATTTATAACTAGAGGCAAAAACGTTGCTAGGCACGTGGAACGATATTGACTGTATGCCATATTTGAGTTTTTAGCAAGTTAGTACTATTGTAGAAAAAAAAAATGGTGTCATAATAAAACTGCCAAGCTCATTTTCTATATATATAAGCATTATCTATACTATATTAAGCTACATATAGATATAAACTATTTATATTAATATTTATTCGTTCACTGAAGTTTGAAATATTTTCATATTATAACATAGGTAAGTATATATGATATTTATATAATATATAAGTAAATATAAAGATTCAGTTTAAATATATATTTTCATACACATTTAATGTCTATTACAAACAACATTTGAGAGCATTTTAAAATACGTGTCGCATGGAATTGATAATGATATAGTTACCTACAAAAAGTGTATCCAATGTATCGGTTTTTGACTAGAATATTAAGAATGTCTAAGTCGTAGGTCACGTTTAAAATGTTAAACTAATAGGTTTAATAAACCTAAAGGCTTTAAAATAACACCCCCAGTCCTTTCAACCTTAATGTTGTTTGTGCACCCAATCACGATATTTACAATATATAATTAAGTACTAACTATGTGTAAAAAGTACAAGGTTGCCGGTACTTCGGTCTCGTTAGAGTCCTGTTTAGAGTATTTGACTAAGTGATTACTCTAAATAGTAAGTCATGACTTTGCATTCTTCAGATACTTTCAGAAAATTAAGTTAAAAACACCTGGCAACAGAATGCTTTTAAGAAATCTCTGCAACGCTGTTGTTGAATTTTAAGCAAAATAACTTTGAAGGTTAGCTACCGCATTAGAAGATACAAATAAAGTAAGGAAGTAGAAAAAATAAACTTATATCCCAATCGCCGAATGATGATCCCAGGGACACTTCACAAAATGTGTTTAATTTCTAACGATATCCCTTTAATGCGAAGTTTTTATACGAAAAAAGGTATTATTGTACATATTTTTATAAGTTTACAAAAATGTTGTTTTTTACATTGACGCCATTTTAACATGAAATTTTGAAATGTCAATTGAAGTGGATCATCAATATCATCATTCTCCGTCCGGGATAAAAGTTCATTTTTTTTCTATAATATATCACTCGTTAGTTTAATGACTGTAAAATGGATTTTCAAAAAAGAGGAACCCTTAAAAAATAAGTAGGTAAGCAGATATATGCACTCTTGAATTGGAAAGGAGTTTTATAATATATATGTAGGTTTTAACTAATAAGTATGCGAGTTTCTTGTCCGCATTACGGATACTTTTAAATTTTAATGTATATATTTTGATTTCATATATCTTCATATTATCAAAAGGAACGGATTAATCATTTAATACAACAAGTAAACCCATCACTGTTCTAATTGAAATAAAAGTAAACATCGTATGCACATATTAAAATAAATCTATTAAACATGAGAGTCATATACACTTATATTTCGTTTGAAGATACGTCCTTTTTGATTCGACACTGCGAATCGGTCAGTTGCCCATATCGGCTGTAGGTAAAAAGAGACGTGTTCCTGCATACTGATTATATTAAACTGACGACATACTATTAAATACTTGTTAAGATAGCCATAGCGATGAGAAAATATTTGTAAGCTTTATAGTACCATAGCCTGCGTCTGAACTCTGAGTATAGTTCTTAACAATCTAGCTTTCACTCATCTCTAGTCAAAGTATGCATTTATGTACTAGGACTCCTTGTCTTCGGTACCACTCAATTTTATTCACGTCGTATTGAGTTGGCGGCCATAATATCTATCGGGAATTGGTTAAAAGACCCAAGTACCTATAAATATAGCACTTAATACTCTCGCGGTTTATACACATGATTTAATTCAAATATAATATAATAGAAGGTTATTCAAATTAATTATAGGTATGATTAAAACATATTAAACCGGGTCTATCGCGATATTTTTTATTTACCTTTAGCGAGTTGTCACTGGCAAGGCAATCCTTCGCGACACTTCACTGAACAACAAGACAACTCACTGTTTTATCTGTTTTTTTTAATGTACGTTTTTTGACATATTGTTGGTTTTTAGGTAAAGATAAATATGCACTCAGAATCGCTTGTATACATTTGAACACATATGTCCCAAAAAAATTATTCAAGACCGTCATGTTTTTTGTATGAATGTTATTTATTTTTTATTTTTAGGAACGTGAGGAACTGGAGAGATAAGTTTTCATAAAAAAAAATGGAACGCTTGTTGTCTTATATGAGTTATATGAGCTTCGAATGTACAACCATTTCTGATTAGAATGGGCCAAAATAATAAATTTTCGGAAAAAAAAATGTTCATGTAAGAACATACTTTTTTTAAAACGCTCTTGCCAATGTCAATTTCAAACAGTTTAGTATGAACCTCACTCTTTAATATCAGCCATACATTATAGCATCGTCCAAAACGGCTATTAAACCCGAGGTAACTGCGTAATTCAGGGGCTGATAACTTAAGGTTTATGTCTTAAAATAACTCGTAAACAAACGGAAAGGTTGTCCAGACCCGTTCGAGGCCAGTTCGCAGACGCCGGACTGACCTGCGACCGACAAAAACGATGCAACGTGGGGATGTGAATGTACTCATTGAATAACCACGTACCTCTTAGGTACGTGTTTATTTAATGATTTGAGTTTTAATATACACTATATAATATGAAAATATTGGTGCTTTGTATAGGTTACATTCGTAGTTACAATATCTGTGACATGGTTTAATGGACAAGACGACTTCATCTGTATTCGATTCTACTTTAAATCCCTTTGATTTTTTCGTTTAATCCAAATCTTTATCCGCAATCAAAGTTTAATGTTCATACTTCTGTGTAGATTACACCATGAGTTCTAACAGGGTTCCGAATGTTCCGATAGAATGTATAAACTCGAAACGTAAGCGCATGTATTAGGTTCGGACCGTGTAAATAGGTTATTACTACAAAAGCACTATAACTATAAAACTTTCTTTCATTATTCAAACTGCTTACCTTCCAACACTTGAATGGTAATATGTACCACTTTATCATTTCAAATTTGCATAAAGTATGTACAAATTACTATGACCACTATAAATTCAAAAAATTAAAAGAAATATATTGGATGGTACACAACCCTTCTTGAGCGACCCCGATTCGCACTTGGCCGGTTTTTCGCTGCACGCCCCAAATTGGCACGAGCCTCACTCCTCCGGTCCCGTTAATTTCGAAGCTAACACCAATATCGCATTATCATTCGAAGCGCCGACCCGATTGCTTTCCTTACAAGGCGGCTAAATATTGCCTATAATGCACTTCCGTTACACGTCTGATACATTCTAATGCTTTTTGTTGCGATTGATATGGAATTTCAATTTTATTTACTGAGAATCAGTTCCTTGTTTACAAAGGATAAAAGCGTAATTTGCAATTTTTTGTGAAAGTTCTATTAAGAGGCCTTATTCCTTTTAAAAGCTGATTGTTTTAGACACTTTTCTCTATGATCAAATATGTTTCTTAACATATTACTGATGTTACTATCTAGAACAGGGCTATTGCGATTTATTGGTATATATTTGAAACCTACAGTTAGAATTTTTCATTGATAACTTTTGTTTCAAAAACTACTCGAAATTGACCAAATTCACGCGGAAAATTAGTTTTTTTTAACTTATTTTGGACTCCACGCAATGAAAGCATGAGATAGCTATGTCACTACCTAGAACTCGGGGAAGAGTATTAGTCACTTCAAAAATTTGGTTGAACTTATCAATACATTTGTCATACATAATATGAAAAAAATGAATTTTAAAAGGAATAAGGGCTCTTAATGTTTATGCTTATCGTAGGTATAGTTATCATAGATTTAACGTGCCCAGAAGAGATGTCTAAAATTCAGACGAGTAAAACAGCATTTCCTCATGTGGGTCCAAATACGGGATATTTGGAATAACGATGTAGGAACTTTAGGAAGTGATACAGGGGACTATTAGGAAGAGTTTGAACCCTTTATGTGTTAGTCCAATCTATGATTGTTTTTTCTTAAATCGTGTTTTTAAATTTACTTTCATTTATAAAAAAAACATGACAGTTAAATTAATAACAAACAATGTAATAAATGAAATATTTTATTTCTCATGAAAATTGAAATTTTAATTGATTAATCAACAAAGCAAATGTCACCCCTCCACTTGCTACAATGTTCTTATGCCCATTGTTGTAGGCTACCTTGGGTGATATTTGGTAAAGAAATAAACTTAAAAAACTGAAAAAATCTGATCACGATATTAAAGTTGAAACTAATTTTAAAAACATGCTAAGTATATTTGTTTAAATAGTAAACATATCGTCTGTTGACTACCAAAACTCACTTAGTAACAAGTGCAGTTTACTACTTAAACCAGAGATCGTATCTCAGTATTCCAAACTCGATAATAAATATCTACTTATCACAGATTGTACTACGACACATAGGGTTCAAAAACTCTTCATAGTAGTCCCCTGTTGTCTCTTAAAGTTCCTACGCCCGTTATTCCAAACATGTATAAAAACATAGCACCTATGTAGGCAAATGAAAATCATTTCACAAGTAAGGTAGTTCGTTTTATATAGGTTACATTGGTTGGAGTTTACGGTAGTTTACTGCCAAATTAATTGCTTTCATTACGTTTACGTACACATTAAAGCTGTAAGCGTCATGATGAAGATTGATGAAAATTGTGCTATTAAATATATAGGACATAACAGTCTATGTGTGTTTCAAACAAACGTATCTTATGGCAAATGCCTTCAATACTAGTAAGTATACAACATGTAAACAGCACTGACATTAAACTTGTAAAGAATTGCAAACTTGTAGTCCTTGATAGCTAAGGCCCTACATGGCAATTGATTAATAAAAGTCACTAACACAACAGCTTGCAAACAAAAATAAACTCTAAGGTCAATTTCACAGGGTTCAATTCGATTGAATGGTAAATCAAGTTACGATATTTTAACCCGTTTTAAACCGGTTCATATGTGTAAGTCAGTGATATCTGAACATGTTTTTACTGAAAATGGAAACTGGAAAATCATTTAGCTCATATGCCCTTGGCATTACTTGTCACAGGGTTTTATAAATTGCCAATTACCTTTTATTAATTTTACTTGGTGAGTTTTGTTTTGGAATCGATTTTGTAGCAATCCGTGCAAGGTTCCCAACGGATAGTGATATTACGTGTGTGGTATTCAATGTATGTGCAAATTAAGCATTTACGGAATTAATGTGAATAATTATTATCTCTGTATGTCCATAGATTTAACTGGAGCACTCTGGATTACCTTGAAGCGAACGGTCTTTTAAGATGGTATTCCTTGACACGGGGTTCAACCTCAGGAGGTTCCTCATTATGTAGGCAGTGGGACTCTGGCCCGATTCTAGCACTACCTTACGTTCAGTTTAAGGCGTTTACGGACACAGGACATAGCCCATCCAAAGTTCCAGCTGAAAACGGCACAAGGCATTTGCCTTTAAAAATCTATGAGAAATGTTCGCGGAGGCGGCAGCTTTGAGAAAATAAAAGTCGGCGTCCACAGACGTGGTGCCGTATTACGAGGGTTCTAATTTACGCCTGTCAATCTAGTGTCGTGAAAGTGTTAATATTGCACGTTAAAATTTGTTATATATTTTTATTTGATAATTCATTTTGTATTTACCCTAAATCGAGACTAAATGAGAGAACTATGTTAAAAAAATGCTCGAATTAGCTTTTATTGTGAACCATTACGAAAATCAAAGCACAAAGAAAAATTTAAATGCGCAACCTGGCGGAAGAGACCTGCAATCGAACCCGGATTACCGGTCCAACGTGTTAACCTGTCCCCCACCCTAACGCTTTTGCTAACGGCAGACAACCCTTTCGACTTTTTCCTTATGCCTCGTGTGTCGATCTTCGATTGTTTATTTCAAAGGCTTTTTGTTTTTGTTTTTGTGCGTTGATTTTTGTATCAATGGTTCAAGATAAAAATAATGTGGTGTACCCACATTAAAAATAATGAGACATTACATTTTTGACATGTTTCATAAATTTAACTTTAATTGATACACGAATGTATTAGCAAGACAACTAATAATTTCCTTTACCACAGCCAGACTGCACGGCGGCAACACGATCCTTTGTTTGAGCCCTTGCCACAAGGACTTTCACGCCTTGCAAAACGCTGTTTATTTACAACATGCGATTGTTGTGTTTGTAAGGCGATATGTTTGAGTTTGTAATATTGGATGATGAGACGCGGCTGCCTTGTAACTTGTTGCAGTTACTTGTTTTTGTTTTCATGTTATCAATATGTCTGGTTAGGATGAGTTGCAACTGTTTACTGAGAGGAATTTATGGATTGGGTTTTTAAAAACATACTTTAATGTAAATGTCACAGAATGATAAAATTATAAATAAACTCTTAATGATAAATAGTAACTATCGATAAATGCACTCAAACACGTTGAAAATAATTAATTTTCCTGGCACTCAATATGTCTATACGCGTTTATTTTCTAGCCCTTGCTATGTTGGGTAATATTTATCTATATATTTTATTAATTATTAAAGTATACCTACTGATCGCAAGAAACTTATCTTTAATACATAATATTTTAACAAGGCATTCAGTATTATTTGTTTTTATAAGTATATGAAATCCCTATATCCCAATTTAGAAAATTCGGTGTAAGTAGTATATCTATATCCTTTGTGTGTTGTCATTTAAATGTTACGCATGTGTGCCATTTCTCGCTACAGCATTAATTATTTCAGTCGCGTCCATCATACTTTTACATCCAACAATTAATCTTGAAACACTGAAATTTCAAATAGACATGCCATTAGCGAATGCCTTTCCTACAGATCATGACCACCAGCTGCGTTAGCCCATGTGTCACTACTGACTACAGAAATAACTGGACCAAGCCTGCTAACAGACTTTATGACGCTAAGACCAAAATGGTCAAAGGACACAGTACAAACCAGCTACAACTCTACTGTATCGGGCTAAGGTTAGTTTACGTATGAATGTCAGGAGTAGCAAGATAAACACGTCGAGAACAAGACTTTACAGCTTTCACGAGAATAGCTAATTTTGCTTGTTTAAATACTGTATTGTTGTGGTAGAATAACTCACGTATTATTAACTATTCGATTGTATGCCTTTGTTAGTAATGTGCTATGATACGGTATTTCGAGTTACTACGTTTATTATTTGGTGTTATGGCAGGAATGTCGTATTGTTCGTTAATTTTGGCAAGGCGAGTAAGTAATTTCCTGAAATACAAGGTAACCTGGTTATTCAGCGGATGTCTCTTAAATTGGGTGTGCATACCTGAGCTTACTTTAAAGTTACATAAAAAGTTGCTTATTTGTGCTGCTCTGACATGGAGATCACGGCAGAATTCAGAAATACAAACATAGCAACTAATTTATCTCGTGACAGAATTTTCTACTCCGTCATGTCACATTCGGTGACACATTCTTCGCATTTTCAACTAAAATAAAAACAATACGGAAATACTTTAGGGGACCAGTCACTTAACCTGAAATTAAAATGTCGAAAATCAATGCAACTGTCATTCTGTCGAGAACCCGAGACGTAGAACGTTAGTCATGTTGACAAGTTTTTTCCCGAGCACGTTTGGGGTGATTCTACTGTTTCCAGAAATAGAGCTAAGTATAATGCTTTAATTGTTTTCTAATTTCATGTCGAAAAAATGAGCAGTAAATTATAGTGTTGAAAACGTGAACGGTTTTGAAACTAAATAAAATAGATAACATGGGGAATGCGGCGTGTAGTTCTAAATAACGGTTATACCGTCCATGGTCGTACTTTTATATCAATTGAATACTTATGTTATAACTTTAAAATTCATCTTGACCAATAAAAGTCGGAAACGTTATGTTTGGTATATGAAGTGATACAGCATCATTAAAGATAAACAAAGGCAGGTAGTAATTTCTACCTACTACATAATTACTTACATGAAAAACAAAATGCCTGGTTATCTTTATACTCGTAGTTCTTTCAAACTCGTCCCAAACTAATCCCAAACCAATTAATGTATTGTTTTACCAATAAATTACCAAACGCGATCCGGTCTTAACTCAAATTACCTTTCAACAAAACGCCCTTTGCTATAATTACTCCAAAATTTATTGACTGTCTCACAAGACAATCTTATGTCACAAAAAAGGAAAAAAAAACAGACAGTGAAAAAATAAAAAAACCGTTAAGAAAAAACAAAACACCGCGAGTAAAAAAGAAACATTAATTTAAAGTTGGCGTCGAGTTGGGGGCACTTTGTCTTGTGACTGATTCGTGTTTAGTATAGCTACCCCAAATTAGGGTACTTTTGTCTGCAGTATATTAATATTCATTTAACATCTGAAGATTTTTGGTTAAGATTAACCGTCTTTATTGTGCTATTTTAGCTTTACATATTGTAGAGGCTCAGGGTTTTGTTGTAGAGGCGAGACGAGAGTTTGTACGGAATGTTTATTGTAAATTATTAAAAAAATCTGAACTTTTTTCCATATAAAATAATACAACACGCAATGTATTTGTTGACACTTTGATGGGTCACTAGTAATAGCTCAAATAAGTGTACGCAATTTTTTTAATTTAATTACGCTGTGGCAACGCTAAATTAATAATTGTTATAATATAAATATCAGATTATAGCACTAAAATCTACGTCTGGCTACAATTTGCGGTTATATCAAAATATATACACGCTGTATTATTCATATTATGGTAGCGTTCATATCATACGTATTTAAATCGACAATCATGGTATACTTGTACATATATGCCCTACTTCAAGCCATGAGAACATGTAGAATTTTGTATAAGTAATTGGATAAATTATATATGTAACTAATCGATAGTAAGCTGATAAACGAATCTAATTTTGCGAAAGAAAATACTTTAATTCATGATCGTAATATAAATGGAGCTGCGACATTATTTTAAAGGAAAACACGTCTTAAACGTAAAACAAACTCAATCTAAAGCCGTTTATTAGTGGTTCTAAATATTAACGGGCACCTAAAAGAACTTATAAGACCAAAGTCCGGCCTTAACCAAGCGGGAGTCACAGGACTACTCTCATATAGATGTCAATTTTGCTCAATGGAGCAGTATCGTAAAATATAATGAGCGCACCGAGCTTAGGGCAGACGGGGATGTCTTTTTAAGACTTTGAATGACACGGAAAAGATAGGTGATGTTGGCTAAATTGACATAGAATGTGGGAGTGTCGGGAAAATATGAAACTTGTGTTAACGATTCTTTTTAGGTGAAATGTTGCAGATATTTTCATACTTAACATAGGTAATTAAATTAAAATTCGTTACGATCGAATTTAATACTAAATACTAATAATGGCGGCATATATCTGAAATAAGTTTATTGTGAAATGTTTACATAAACTTTTTATGGACAATATCAATTAAACATTGTTACTATTAGTCACAATCTGTTATCATTGAAGCATATATACGTAACGTTAAAGTTGGGTCTATTCGTTTTGTTAACTGTGATTTGACCACCACTACAATTATTCAGGAAGTGACTCAATTTATTAGCTGACCAAACTCAAAACAAATAGAAAAAAAATATACGAAATAAAGACAGGCTGCCTAAAACAGTTTTGACCGCATCGAAGTTCCCGAAGAAGGACTCTGTACATACGAGTTTGATACGTGATGGGCCGTTCCTGGCACGTGATCAATGATCATCAATAAAACTTATATTCAATATTATTAGGAACAATCATCCTGAAAAGAAACACTTCAAGTACCAAACTCAATTGATCTTGCTTTTATGAAAACAACGTATGTGTCATGTCCTTATAAACTCGGCATAATGTCTCAATCTGTTTATCCATGTATGGCCGCTGGAGCCAACGGTCCGTGAAGAATCCTTAATACACTGAACATAATGTTCTTCCAGAAAATGTGAAGCTGCAATCTCAATATTAATACTGTTTAACATATTGATACGATAAGGAAACATTTCCTTAAAGGCCAAATAGAATATGATTATATGATTCGTTTCTGAGGGAAACAAACATGCTTTTTTTTTTATTATGCTATACTTACCTCATAAAGCCTTAGTGTGATGATTATTTGCGTCCATCTTTTGCGTTTTTACTAACAACCGAGTCGTAAAAAGTGTGAAAAACCTTTAGTAACTTGCATACGCTATCTTTTTGCTTCATTATAGATTATGTAGTTATATAATACGCAAGAGTCACCAATTTAATAAAATATCCTGACATTATTATCTAGTCAATTATGTTTATCGCACTTGACAATGTCAGACATAGAAATGATTCCTAAAACATCATCTTCAGACCCTAAATATAGAAAACCAATAACTCTATTTTACGCAGTTTACAACGTACATACTACATAGTCTTATAAATCTACAAGAAGGAGTATTAACTCCTAAAACTTGTCAGTTAAACTCAGCATCAGTCTATCCTAATTTACATGCCCACTTTAATCACCAGTGATCACAAAAAAGCTATAACGGTGTTTTACTGCGAAGTCGAGGGTGTAAACTTTTAGGCTCCGTTAATGAGATGTGGCCATACTTTGACATCCGTTATTTAGAGACTTTACAGATTCATTAAGGGAAGTTATAACTCGATAGGTATTTAAATATACCATAAGAGGTGGATGCATGCGGTGGAGGTGGATGTAGGTGATTCCTAAATCGAGTCTATTCGTTTTGTTCGTTGCAATAATGTGATTATTATATTGATTCAAATTTTAACTCTTCCGGTACATTAACCACTAATACCGTAGGAGAGTAGGTTGACAACGAGATGGTTGTGTTAGTTGGCGATGTTGATGTCGTATCAGTAAAATAAATAGGTTGACAAAGGAATACTATCACGCGCAAGACACGGCTATAAATGAAATAAATGCATTCACAAAAATGCCAAACCTATAGCATTAATAATAAAGACACTAAATAAGTAATAAAGTATTGTTTACCTCGAGTACCATCGAGTAACAATACCAAGTCTAGCTACTTCTCTACACATCAAACAAACTAATTTAAATAAAATATATTTACTAATTTAACCACTTACAAATCAAAACACATTTTGACATGTTATTACATCCAATCTTCTATTTTGGGTAACATGGGAACCTACTTGAGTCTATATCGATGCCTCTCAACGGAACAAAGTCTTGGACTCGCCTGCTCTTGAGTTAGTTAATGTTATAATAATGTTGCCTATTGAATTATTTTGGGAATGTGGGAAAGTTTCGGAACAAATTAAGGGTGTCTATGCCCAGTCGAGTTGTTTCATTTATTTAATTATAGTTTAATATTAATAGTATGCTAGTTCTTTTGAGTTATAGCTGAATCTTTTGACGTTCTATTTTTAGCTTATAACTGCTGAAATTAAATTTAGTGACCGCTAGGTTTGAGTATTACTATAGGTGAGTTAAAGAAATGGCTAAATTCATCTTTTGTAATGACGTCATCTCTCCGAAATATCAAATCTATGTCTATATGTTTGCAAATAAAAATGATACGCTCTTTTATTTTTAAATGATACATTATCAATGTCACAATGCATGTGATACGGGCGATATATCGTTCAAATGTTAGCTGAAATGATTTTATAGCAATGTCAATCGGCCGTTCGTAAGCTCTAAAATACTTGCCCCACTACATTGTTCGCCTTTGATAGCTTCGGCGCTGTCAAATCTGTTTTCATACATACCTGAAACAACAAATGAGCAAATAAAAAAAAAGAACGAATTGCACAGTACACACTTTATTTATAAGAATTAAATACTTAAAGTATTTCTTCGTTAAGGTGGTTGCAGAGGAAACAAAACTAGACATTCCACGCTAGATGGCGCTGGGAAGCAAGATTTGTAGTTTTTGTGTATTATTTCGTATGTTACTTGAGTTTGAAGTAAAATTTGTGTATTGGCGAGTCCGCGTATTTGTCTTTTATTCATGTAGTATTAGTAGCACGTCATACATTGTATTATTCTCCCGTGTATTTGCAATTTATGAAAAATCAGCAAGTACTCACACTAATAGACACTAATTGTGAGTGTGTGCGGGTGATTCATTCATTAAAGGGTCGCGTATCATCTGTCAGTTTGATAGTAAGCGCAGAATAAATAAGCAGGCATGATATTTGATTTTGACGATGAAGTAAAGATGCACCTCTAGCACAACTGTGACACGCAACTCTTTCTCGCGCGAGAAAAATTACCTATCTCTTTTTTTGCGGTAGGAGACTGACGGGCGTTGCTATGTCTCGCGACAAGAACCGTGAAGCCTAGTTGTATTAGACGGGCTGGATTGTCAAAATAAATAATACGAAAAAATTACAAATCTTTAGCAGTTCTATATTTTTAAAGTACATATGTGGTGAAATTAAATAAGTATTTTTGTTTTTTTTTCCCTTACGTATTACAAACACAATTTACAAACATCTTAAAAAACCTTAAAAATACTAAAACTAATCTAAGCTATACAAAATCCTCACTCCCCGTCCTCCCCGACGCAAAGGTGCCCATCACGCTCGCCGCGTTGCCACGTTGAACCGCAATAGACAACCTAACCTAGAGTATTTTTGTTGGGTTTCTTTTCTGATATATTGTGATTCTGATTTGTGATGTTATTGAGTTTGTCCTAAGTGTTTCTGAATGATAGATTGGGGTATAGCAAAAAGGGCCCAATTTTAGGGCACATATTTTGCTGAAAAATATTTTTCTCATTTTTGTTACTTTTTTGATTACAACTAAAGAGTACATTAAAATAAATATCTATTATAAATTACAATTGTTTGATTAACTTGCCCGTTTAAGAACTAGAGCGGTCCTAAGCTACGTAGCCTGGGACTACTTGTACTATCATCTATTCTGTGCTGGGACTTAGAAATTTACGATGAAAAAAAATCACAAGTAGGTATACCTCTGTTTTTTATTACTTAACGACAAGATCGGGTCCTTTTTGCTATACTCTGACCTGATATACAAAAACCCGACATCAAGAATAGTAGGTACTGATTAGGGTTGGGATTTTCGTGGTTCTAGATCGTGGTTCCAGCGAGTTCAGTCTAAAAATATATAACTACTAGAACTACTACTAACTGAGCGCAGCACCATATAAAAATATATAACAATATATTGTTATTATATATGGATTTTAGAACCACCAACCCCACTAAATAAAATAAAACAATTTTGTTACGTGTGAGTTTTATTATAATACTAATGATTGTGTGAGTTGTAGACGTCGCTTTAATTCGAAATGGTGGATTATTTTTCTTTTTTACCCCCAGATCTTCGCCATTTTCAATTTTTTCGTTAAAACTAGGTCTATTACCTAGGTTTCTTTCTGTTTAGTGCTGTTTAGTGGATAGTACGGCTGCCTGAAAACGAAGGTTTATATTTACATATGTGGTTTGCAGGTATACGTTGTAATATTATTTTAGGCAACACGCATGGTTTGTAGAAAATTATAAGTTTCTGCAGCTTTTCTTGGATGAAGCCTTCATCTGTACGAACTTTAATTGTCATTATCGTTGTTGATAAATCAATGAAGGAAATCATCTTGCAGTAATCCCTTTTGATGAAGGTGTAAGCTGGCCTTGAATCTGTAAAGAAATTATTTATTACGTCACAAGAATGCCAGCAATGGAAACCGCTGTATGCAGTACCTATTATGTGATTATCTTATAGGGTGTCAGGGTAATTAGTGTTATTACAGTTAACCTTCAAGGAGGAAACTTAGTCACTGAACCGATAATTCCAAAACAATTTGGTTTCCCACACCTATTGAAAAACATGGGTATATAGGTCTTGGTATCAATTCAGTCAGAGAGAAGAAACTACCTATATGAACCTACTATGAACAGCTTTGTTTTTTTTTCATCACCCAAAGCGAGCGATTGCGTTCAGTTTTTGTGGTTGGTTACACGGTTGTCATCACGCCATGCTTGTCTTCGCCTAAAAAGAAAATAGCACGAGACACCTCTTTCACGGCAGGACGCTTCGATTTGTAATATTTACAAACACAATACTTTCCCCGCAATTTCTGACCCATGATATCGCAATATTATTTAGGGATCACTATGTCCTGAGTACACATGTTTATTATATGCACGTTTCATTATTCACACTACATAAATTAAAAACTCACGAAACGAAAAAAATGCAAACCAAACATGATTCATTTTTATACGAATTTCCACAATTGACCGTATAGTATTGACACAATTCATTATTTCATTCTCAAGATTTAGTGCGTTCGAAATCTATTCCACTTTATTGTTATGAGCAAATAAACACAATAGGTAGGTATCTTTAAAACCAAATGTTTCCAATTATTTGTTACATGTTTAATGAAAGCTGTAATCATTAAAAAAAATAAACTGTTATGCATTCATATCGAAACATCAATTAAAACGTATTTATCCTAAATCATAAGTAAGGTAAGTAGTATTATATTTCAGAACGCACTGTTCATGAATAGCTTTACGTGCGCTTACGTTTGTATGTTGTGTAAAAGCAACGCACACATACATATATGGACAATATTTCAACGGGTTTTAAAGCTTTAATAACTTTGTAATTGTATGATTTATAGCAAAAGTGATTTCATTGGCGAATATAAGATAGCTTAAAGATTTTTTTAAGAATGTTTAATAACCTAAAGCCATAACCGCCTAAGTGTGTAGTGATCAAACAATTTGTATGAAAGTGACATCTCTGCAACCACCTTAACTCTTTAGAACCGGGTCAAATCAAAACAGTTATCCAATTCGAAAAACTAGAGTACATAATTATAAGTAATCTTGTCAATACTGCATCCATCTCATTTCTTCCCGAGTTATTATATACGCGTGAAAGAGAAGAAATGAGATAGATCCCTGGGGCAATAATTTTCTTTTCCCATCTATGTAATTGTTGTGCTCGTGATCCACCCCGTATTTATCGATAAGTTTGCTGGTCTAAGTCGATTGCGTGTGGATAAGTGTAGGGATGCGTATTTACGATACGCATTATCGATATTATTTTATTGTAATTATAATAATCTTTAAGATGTCAAATTTAATTACCCTTCTGGCGATAATGATCAAAAAGAAACTTTGTATTATTATTATCTTGGACTATGGGGTAACATAACTTAATTCGTAACATAAGAACCAAAACATATAATGTATCGGGTTATATTTATATAGCCAGCGACATTACAAGAGCGTCCCAGTGGAACAGAGGCAGATATCTGAACCGAAGGTAAATCGCCTCGGCAAGCCAGATAGATTTCTGGACCTAGCACAACTGTTAGATGCTACTCTTTCTCGCGCGAGATATACATATTGTCTGTTTCTCTGCCGTACTGTGAGAAAGTGACGCTATCATAGCATAGTTGTCTTAGATGGGCTGACCGAGTGTTGGATTAGCACTTCTCATGAGAATTCCTCTAGGAGCACTCAGGTACCTGGGGTCGCAACTGCAAATACTATTACCCTATGTTGCTTATATATTATAAAATGTGAAAGGTTGTGAATCATATTTTCTTCGGTTTTTGCGATTCTCACAAATTTAATTGGTATATTAATTTTCGGTATAATTCGATTAAATAAGATTCCGATTAAAAATTTAACCGAATTTAAAAGATTGTGAAGTTCGATCTGTGGCCTTTCCTATATTAAGCATCGAGCTAATTTTATTGAAACTTCGCACACATGTTGCTTATTTATGATTAGGCAGAGGACACTAAACTCCCGATAACGCAAGCGGAGCCGCGGGTAAACGCAAGTTTACAATAAAATCAACATAAACGATTACCTCACTGCTGTAATGCAAGCTCACTACACGTCAGACCCACAGTCGTGGCACGAAGCTCGTGGAAACTTACCGGCACTATATTATATATTTATAAGCCTACATTTATACAATAATCTAGCATTTTCTACGCTATGATAATGCGCTGCATATTCTTTGTAATGTGCGTTTTAATGGTTTGTTTAGCGTGTGTCAGTCATAGTAATCTACAATCGTTTACTACAGTTATACATAATGGTGTGGCAGCTGCGGATTTAAATTGTTATTGCCCTTTTTCCATCAGATAGTATTGTAAGAAAGAGGTTGTGTAGTGTTGTTATTGTGAAAAATACTATGTCACTTGTCTCAGGAGAGGTTTACTAGCTCACTACGCGCCGCTAATTGAAAATTACACGGCTCCGCCTCCCACTTTTGTTCGAGCAATTTGGCGCGGGTTCGTAGCCCATTTGCACGATCGGTCGCGTTCAATAACCAATTGCTTCGCATTTTACACAATTAACCAATAAATTAATTCAGCCGGCTTTTATGACGATATAAACAGCGAATCTTCTGTAGTTTTATAGTGTGTCACAATTATTTCAAACTTCAAAAGTCTCACAACTTCAGTTCGAGTGTCTGCTATTGGTTTCAAAATATCTTTCCTAATCCCAAAATTAAGGACAAACACTAGGAAGTTCCGGGGATCCCACTTAATAGAAACAATCGCCTAGCTCCGAGACGTTGGCATATCACGCTGTATTTTCCAAAGGTTGCTGAAGACATCGATATGACATATTGACATTTTGTGGGAAAGTTGTTTGTTATTAACAAACGATACTTACTACTGAAGGTGTAAAATGATAAAAAGATACCAATAGTCGCATATATTGGTCGTTGTTAACTGTGTGTGGTTGTCATGAAATTCTTGGATATCTATAAGGAGTTCTCAAAATAATCCCAGAAATTTTGATAATAGTTAGATTCATTCTTGATATCATGTGTTATTGTAGCCTTTTACAAGATGGAATGACGATCTTGTGAGTATTATGAAAGGCGTTGCATGCGGATAGCGCAAGGTTGGTGTTTTTAGAGACCATTGTAAATATATTTCACTTATACGCTATTATCTAGAACAATTCATCTGAGTATTAAGTATAGGTAAAGCGCTCATATTAATAAGTAATCTAGATTCCATTCCTATCATGAAATGAGGTTTTTACAATGTTTATCTCGTTTCCGGTACCTGACTTCGTTGAAGTACTTGAAGTACCTTATTATCATAGACTATAATAATGGACGCATATGCAGGTTAATAGCAGCATTTTCCTTCAACGGAAAATTATTGATTTACGTTGACCCCCCTATACTCAGTACCGCTTTAGGCATGACTGTTTCATCACGTCGTCCATAGCTAGTAACTCAGATTCTCTGCAACATTGTAAAGTAAAGGATAAATAAATTGACTAGACAGGGTAGAAACAGACACCTCGTCTTGGCAAGCTTAGGGCAGTAACCCACTACTTGTACACCACACCCTTGAAGACTTTTATTTACTTGTCTTAGAAAAAAGGGTGTGTTTACGCTATCCGTCGCGAGCTAACTTTAATGCCACATTTTATTTACATAGGCAATAATGCGCGCACGTGTTGCGCCAGTCGTTAAAAAAATGGAATTTGTGCGCATCTGGTGCGGTTGGTGTGCGCTCGGCTTTAAATAATGTGGACGTAAAAATCGGTGATAGGGGGCAGGGGACAGGCGTCAAGTATGTTTGGTTCATTGGGCAGTAGCCAATGCAGGAAGTATGTATTCGAAGGCGGACCAAAGTAATCTTTAGAGCTTAGACCAAGAATGACTAAACTTTAAGTGGCGGTATGGAATAATTGTGCAATACCAATGGTTTTCAGGCACGCATCATATTATTAGTCTCATAGAGCATGTTAAATTAATACAAACGAATTTTCTGCCTGGTACCAATTCTAGATCTCTATTTAGCCCTATGTTTGACTGGTAGAGTATGCCATTTGGCATTTGTACTGACGTTTTGATTTGTGCAATACTTTTTAAATAAATTAACGGGGTTTTCCGTGATGCTCGCATTTTATGAACCCCGCTAATGTCCGACTCACGAAGCAACTGCTCAGTCTAAATAAAACATAGTACATGTAACACAACCAAACCTTGTAGGTCGCGTAAAGCCTGCCATAAGCGCTAAGATATTATCGTTGAGCATGAGCAATTTACAAACAAATAGAATATTGGCGGGTACTAATTAAGATCCTACAAACATTAGTGCGCGCGCGCCGCGGGCGCATTGTACGTAAACATAAAATCCGCGGGCACAGGTGGCCAATTATTCGCAGAACACTGGTGTGTCAAGGGCTTTACGGTGTTGTTATTGCACTTATTGCTGCTGCAACCGCAATATTTAGTGGCCTACGAATAGGGCTAAATGATTTTGAGCATTAATATCGAACTTAGTTGGTTTTATGGCTGTTTTAAAATGAATTGTATCGATTGTTTAACTAATTAGGGTCACTAGAAGACCAACTAGATCACAAAATGACTAGATTGTAAGGGCTGCATAGCAAATGTGCTGCTTGATCGCAGAAAGTGGAATCGCATAATGACTATATCCGAATTTGACTAAGTTGGCAGTGAATGCACGACTATAGTTTGGCTAATTCGTTCGTGACACTGTCATGGTCTGCGGGATCAAAGGGAGTATCAAAGCCTCGTATCTAGTCACTATTGACATTTCCTACATGATATTTTCTATTTAACTAATATGTACTTACGCAGTCTTGAATTGGCTAACCAAAATTTCAATAAAAATCACGTATGTATAAACTTGGAAAAATATTCTAATGTTAGACTATTAACTTCCTAGAGTAGTCTATTGTATGCCTGCTGATATTGAGAAAATATTGTATGAAGTTCATTTATTTTATTATATTGATATAATATATTATGTCAGTCCGCACTGCACAGATTGGGATTGGATACATCTATTATTCTTTTTACGTACCTACATACCCACGTCAAAATATGTATAAAATTACAGCTGATTCAACTCCATTTTCATCGCAGTTTGATGATACGTACAATTAACTTGAACTTAACATTGCTATTTAAACATGATCAGCGACAGACAGACACGTTATAAATAAACAAACGTGTCCGTATCACGTTACCCGCGATAGCATCTCCCAACAGTGGCCACACAAACCTGGCGTTTCTTTAACAGCTAATTGCCTACAAATTGAACGTTCACAGCCGATGTTGTACTCTGCTTGTGGGATAAGTCATAAGAAAGTATAGTCTTTATTTTGTCGGCCTCTTGTCTGTTACCATTGCGATTTGGGCTCCCCTCGCTTACAGAAAAGTGGAGTGACTATGTTGTGCCGATATAAAAAAGAACACAATCATAGGGGTGATTCTCCGAGCGTTCTAAGCGCGCGGTTCTAGCGTCATTCCTTTTTCACGATTATTATGATCTAACTATAGGATCGCACTCGGGAGTGGCTTCGGGATACCTCAAAAATGGACTTTCAACAATCATCAATTTTAACAATAATTTCAGAAATGGGAATGACGAAAAGAAAATGCCTTACAAACGCTGAATATTCACCAGGTCATCAGCGAACGTCCATTTGCTAGTCATATGCCTCGCCCAACGAGCGCCATCGTGACCGGTCCACGCACATCCAGCGTACTTCAGCATCCTTCCCCTGAGATCCCTTAAAGGGATAAGTTTGCCTTTGTACATGTTTATTCTTTTGTATGTGTTTTTCTTTGTTTTTATGCACAATAAAGTGTTTACATACATACATCCTTTAACAGATCATCTGTCTAGCTTGCGAGGGCCTAATCAATCACAAATATCACGATGCGACTTCTGGTTCCATTTTGAGTGCTCATCCATTAGAAATCTCATCATTTATGAAAACTTAATAATTTCCGAGTGCAATAAACTATCATCTGTCAAAACTATGACGAGTATTATAACTACCTATACATAACATGGCAACCAAACCAATAAACACTCGTATTTCTTCTCACTGACACAAGTACACAGACAGTAATAAAAAATGTGTGATAAAGATGACCTATGATGATGATGATTCTATTTAGAGTGCACACTTCATGTTCTTCAGACATTTAAATCGCCGCGTGCCGAGGCTTAACTTGGTATATTATGGCTTAACAGACATTTCACTTAATGCAGCCCTTGGAACTTGACACCGGTTAGTTAAACTTGCAATTTCAGCCACAGTTACTGTCTTATCTAATGCCTTGTAAACATCAGCCAGGATTCTATACTAAGCTTATTCTTCGGTAATATAACCCGCTCTGCTTATAACTTAGACTGTTCCTGTATTATGGCTTAACAGACGGTCCCTTTGATGGAGCCCTTGGAACTTGACACCGGTTAGTTGAACTTGCAGTATCAGCCCTAATTACTGTTATATCTAATGCCTCGTAAACAGTAGTCTAGATCATTTTCTTAAGTTGCTGAAGCGGTACGGTAAAAGGTTTTAAGTACTAATTTCAATCATGCTAATATTCTGAATCAATTTCGTGAATGTATAGGAGTAGGTATTTCAAATAGGTATAATACATTGATTATACTAAGCACTTAATTTCTGAATAACTATGTATTGACTGACTATACCGCAAAATGACTGATCTGAATTTTACTACAACTATAATAACTACCTCAGTGCCTATACAGAGCGTTAGGGGATGAAGGGTGTGCACGGTGGGGGCAGGCTGAAAGAAGAGTCACATTTAGTCTTCTAGTGATCCAAATGATAAAGATTTGTTATTTTTGTATGCTCGTCAAAATATGACCGACGCTTCAAACGCCATCATAGGCAGTTTCTAATTTCTTACTGTATCAATATACTTACATTATTGCAACATTTGTAACAAAGTATAACGCGACCATCAACTGACGTAGACCAATGCCACAAATCTGCCAGCTCTCTTGCGCACTGACAAAGGGCAGACCTTGAGCGTTTGCTAAACGCGTGCTTACGTATAATATGCCTATTAGTAATTTCAGGCAATTTAGTGTTGTAAGCTATTGTTAATTATCGTTTTAAAAAGATAATTCATTTAAAGTATTAAATGGATTCGCAGAAAGAAATCTGGACGAGAAGTTTGCGCTTAGTTAACAAAATTGATATTATATTTTATATTAGTGAATTGATGTTATTACATTACACGTATGATGTATATTTATTTTATAATGATGCATCACAAAGTAGAAAATACAATGTAGTAAACTTCTAACCTGAAAATAATCCCCATATCATGTCATGATGTTCAAGAACATAATTTTTTCGCCCAATGAATATTAATTAACCGAAACCTATTTGTAGCCGTTCAATAAACACGAAGCAGTAATTTTTATTATTTACAAGAGCGTAAGTAAATTGTCTTATATTATTGGAGTTTTCTCTACCGAAATGTATAAGCCATGTACTTACAGACTACAAAAACAAAATAAAAAGTCAGGTCAAAACGTAATCATCAGTTTTTAAAGCGAACAAAGCAGATAAAACACAAAAGCTTGAAATAAGCTTGACCCACAAAGCTCCGGTCACCGGCACAATTACATACAGCTACTGTTCTATGCGTTTGCTATCGGCGATCCGACTCGTGACTGGCTGCTGAACCCGCTCCTCTGCGCCCATGCAACTAGGGTTGACACTTCGGCCACAAAGTAAAAAAATATTATAACGGCGTATTTTTTTTCGTACCTACACTTATAAAATAAATAAATAATATTAAGGGATAATCATACACAAATCGACTGAGTCCCAAACTAAGCTACTATGTACTAGACGATGATATACATAATATATAAATATATATATATATATATATATATATATATATATATATATATATATATATAGATAACATCCGGATCATGGAGTAACAAATATTCGAGTTATTCACATAAATATTTGCCCTGGCCGGAATTCAAACCCAGGAGCGCCGGGGTATGCCGGTATGAGTCATAAATATGAACAACCAGATTTATCTTTAATGTACGAGATCTAACCTACTACGAAAAAGCAATTGTGGAGACGTCGGGATATTTATATGCGTGGGTAATTTAGCAAACGGATAGGTCAGGTATTAAAACATAACTAACGTAAGATACTTATCAAATCAGTGTTTTGTGCGATGCTAATAATTTTTACCTTTGTTTACATTTAATTGAATGAAAAACTTATGTAACTATTGACTACTTGAGCTAAAACAATTAAAAAGTGTTTGATTATGTATTTCCATATATTTGAGATGGCATTTTCCTGGTGGTTGCTATATTCTTATATCCGCAACACGTAGCCGTTAGTGCTAGGAAGCACTTATTAATTATATGGTATATTTCACTTTTAAATAGAATGGACATTATTGTCATTGGCAACCCTAATAGCTACCTGAGCAGGACCGACACTTTTTGCCTCCGATATCTAATGACAAAGGCATCATTATCTAATCATGGCTTGTCGGGTTTTTGTCCGTATCTTCAAGCCAAAGTCAACACTGGTGCACTTTGTAAGGGTTCCATAATGCTTTGACGGTGCATATCTTTACAGAATTACAGAAAATTAATATTTAAATGCGATACGCGATATTATGTTGTATAGGACGTAAGTTTACTATTATTGAAATGTATAGTTTAAAAGGGACAAATATTTCCTCAATACAAAAGAAGTGCGAAATTTTAAGTAAGAAATTTTAGGTTAACTAAACGATCACCATGCATAAACAACCATCGACACTTCTTGAAGACGCGAATGGCGCAGTGGTATCGCTATTAAGCCGGCGGTTCAAATCACGGCAAGGAAAAATATTTGTGTGATGAACTTAAATGTTTGTTCCTGGGTTTCGGATATTTTCTTTGTTCTCAGGTATAAATTTATTATAAGTATCGTTATCGTCGTCTAGTATCCATAATCCATAACAGAAGCCTACTAGATTTAACTTTGGGGCTAGGTTTATTATTTATAACTAGGTAGGTCTTGTTAATAAATACTATAAAAAACATTCTTATCAAATGTTTTTGATTTTTATTGTAATGATAACGTTTTGATTTGCGTTACTCCATTACAGATTAGAAATTAATGTATGATTTGATGATCCTACTCATTTTGCATGTGACTCGAAAATAGATTGGGAACTTTAAAAAACTACCTAATCCCTAATCTTAAACCTTTCTAGAAAATGTACATCTTTCTGTTAGTCAGTCTCTTCTCTCACATTAAATATGAGGAATATATATTTAGACCATTTTATGAAAATTAAGCTCTTCACAATCGTGTATGTCAAATGTAACATTACTAGTCAGGTACGCGCCCACCGGAGTGCATTACAATTATATATCAATTTAAAGTAATGACGCGTGCGCCGACGATACGAATATAATGGCTCGAATAAGAGCCGTTTGTTACCTCTGCATGCGTGTTTCTAATAACGCACGTGAAAGCTGGGTACGGATAACGCTGCTTAAGTGCCGGACTAAGGAAAGTAGGTTTTTCTGGACTACTATTCCAGGTGGTTTTTTATGTCATAGAGGGTTATCAAACGAGAAAACGGATTGCCTGATGGAAAGCGATTACCGTCGCCCATAGACACCAACATCAGACGAGTCACAAATGCGTTGCCGGCCAGGATGGTAGATATAAGAGAGATAAAGTCGTGAGCCGTTTATACTCTCACATTCATCAGTTTGACTCCAAGCCGCCGTAGCACCTTTTGGGTCTCAGAGACAACGTCACGGAGCCATTGTATCCAATGGAATCCTTGCCAATCTTAAATAGGCTACGTGTTTCTCTTTGATAACAAAGTTCACACATCCTATTTATTTTACTTAACACGACCATAAGGGTCTACTTTGTCTCTTACCATAAGAACGTTTTTTTTTTACATCTTTATACCAATAACCTGTTCAACGCGTCCTTATGTTAAACGACATAGTGGTACCTGTAGTATATCTAATCTGTGCCATTCATTCTTCGACTCACTCTCTCTGCCCAGGCTTACATTCGAGTAACGTTGTGCTCTTACTTATAAAAAGTATATTAAATAAATAAATGTGTTTCCGAAGTGCAGTGTTATTAATTAATTATCACCAACACCAGGTTACCCGGATATATAATAGTACCTCTTGCTTAAAGATATCATAAATACTGACCCAAGGTGCCAAATTACAAATAGCTACAGATACTTACTCGTACTAACAAAAGCAATTTTTAGTTAGTACGTCTAGATGCTAGTTACCAGTTACTAGCTAGATAGTTGTACTTGATGAATCTGTGATAATTGTTTATTTGATTGTTCTAATCACTCTAAACAAATTGCCCGAACAAAACACGAAGTGTTACTTCGAAATCAGAATCAGTTTCGCATTGTCCCCACTCCCCAACAACTTTAAATGGGTCAAGCAAATTAACCACAGCCATAGACCAGTAAATAGCATAAGCGTGAACTAAGACTGTTCGTGACATAATCACGAATTCATAACAACCTAGCACCTAGGATACCCTAGGCACGTACTGGACATGTCCAGGGCTCTAGGAATGGAATACCTAATTGTAATGTGGACAGTTATGGGGTGTACCGTTAAGATGGCCTGATTCTCACGTGAATTGAGATTTTTTTTAAGCGTGGTGTGTAATTGATTGACTTTGGCGAATAACCATTTGAGCGATGTATCGGGCACATTATAAAGATATAACCAGGCGTGCTAGTAGCCGATGAATTTCGATTGCAACGCTATTCGAGCTGTGTAACGTGAATAAACATTGTTTAAAGTAAAGTAAAGAAGTGAAATTTTAGAGAAAAAAAAAAAATAGATAGAAGGATATAAACATCGAATTTAACCCTTGCCTGTTTTATACCTCTAGAGACTTTTTATTTAAAACTTATAACATCTCAAGAGAAAACGTTGAATGAATTGCAAAGTCGAGCATACACAATACAAGCGTGTTTTTAACAGCATTGGAACCATGAGTAGTTTTTTTTATCACCCTTGGCTGTAAGTGGGATTTTCTGCCCGCTACTGGATGAGAAAGTCTTACCTACTGGCCAAGACAAGACGTAAAACTTTAGACAAACCGCGGGCGTTAATTCGCAAAGGCCCAGATCGCATATTTATGGCACAAACCCCTGCGATCTAGGATATTCACGAACTCACCTCCCTAAGTATTTACCTAATGTACTAGTTCATGAGATACCTACCTACTAAGAAAATCAACGATATAACAAACAGGTATAGTCAATATGAAAGGAAAAACTAGTAAAGCTTTAACGTAAATCACGCTTAGCGTCATATCTGGATTTGATTGGCACCCTGGCTATACCTACGGTAATATACGAACTGTTACCAGCTGCCCAGTCCTTGAGATTAAAATCATTATCATAACAGGAAAATCATCGAATGATTTCCTAGTGCAGCATGCGCACACGCAGGATCTGGGTCAAGAACAAGTGCATTATGAATCATTTTTCAACGATCATCGCTATTAGTTTTGCGAAATCACAGTTTGCGGTGTAATGATTTGATTATCATTTGTTATTTAGCGTCGTGTCGTTTATGAGATAATGGTAATTTTATAAATTACATAGATTCTATGAATTGTGAGTTCTATTTTGTTAAAGGGTCTATGTTTTGAAGTAGGTACAGAATTGAAATTATAAAGATTATTTTATCATCCAGACAATTCATGGCAATTTGATATAATTCTTCTCTTGTCTTGCGCATGACTTAGTTATACCATTCTATCTTGAATTGAAATTAGGGGCAAAATCTATGATTATAATAACGATTAGTCTGCGTGTTAGATTAATCAAGTCCCGCAATTTTACTTACGGCGCTTTTTCTTTTATTTGCTTTACGTTCTATTTCTTTTTGGATCTTCCGTTTTCCTCTTTTTTTTTTGCAGTGGCGAGGTGATAAAATTATTTATCGGCTCGTCTATTTTTAAGGAAATTTGGTTTTAATAAAAAAGCCAAATCAGATTCCGCCTAATTAAACCTATCCACGATTTTTAGTTTGCGTCTGATAAAACTAAGCCTACATAGAATAGTTTGCCAGACCTGGAAGAAACATGTGGCTGGGGGTCAGACAAATCTGTACTCCATGTTTATACTGAAGGACCAAGTAATTGGAAAGTCTTCGCATTACCTTGGTGCAAGGTGTTGCGCCCACGTCGTGGGCCCGGCACGGGCCACGCGTGGGCAGACTGGCTCCGCAGGTTGGGCTTCGTCTGGACTCGGTCTTGTTTAATTATACGAGTGTTGCAACTGTCCATTCACTGTTTTGGTCATTGATATATTTAAAACTTACTACGTAATTGCTACTTTGGTGTTCAAAGTTTCAGGTAGATTCGCTACTAGACTTGCATTTGAGTTAACATTAAAATTACTTTGAACACAATTTTGATTCAAATGAATATCACACAAATTTAGATCATCATCAAATTTAGATTCACCATTATCAAATTAAACGCCATCATCAAGTTTTCTGTCTTCCAAATTGACACCTGTAGAGTCAGTTCCATGACAGGCTTCCTTCACGGCATCCGTGATCTTTCATGAGCCTTTTTTCCTTCTACGTAACCAACCACATTGAACTATTCATGCTAACTGGCTCGCGTCTAGGCACATGACCGAATTACTGCAAGATCCAAGCGATTCCTAACTTTTAGCCCCAGCACCACATTTCGAATGCATCAATCCTGCTCCTAATGCGTGCCTTCAGTTCAGTTTATGAAGCTTATATAAATATAGAGGATTGATGGTCAGGGCTTTGTTTTGGTTCATTTGCCACCGTTCCTTTAAATCTTCTCTAGCTGTTTCAGCTTTGGAGTTTTGGCTCTTCTTACTACCTTTGAGATTATCGAACTTTAAGAACTTTAATATTAACATATCTCACAGATACGATTGATGACGGTATTGTCGCTAAGACTGATTGCATTTTAACTAATTTCTAATTATCACTAATAAAATATTTATTTACTTTATGTGATTCCAACCGAGTAAAAACTTAATTTGTAATTTGTTTTTTGTTTTTTTCTAACAATCTATGGATCACTGATCCGAAATAAATAATAATTTGTATTTGAATTTTAAACAAACTGAACTAGTTAAGTGACTTTATTTTGCATAAACAATTTTCTTTTCAAATGATATTCATGAGAAACACGTGAAATCAAACTCTGTCAGTCCGACCCGGCACCTCTGCACCTGATCTATGCGTAAATTATGCGATTATTATAATAAACGCACGGACGTTTTGCATCCGCGGGCGAACATTGCGATTTACGAAATCGTAGCACCTGCTGTTGTGGTGAAATACTACCGCAAAGTTTATCATATGCGTCGCAAATAAAGTAATAAGTAAATGCAGATGTTAGGTACATGACGTATCAAAAATCTAATAGATTATTTTTGGTTATTATAATCATGTTTATTTTTGGTTCCTGTACTCAAACAGTTACCAATGGTATTCTATCATTAGTAAACCTCTGCCACGAGAAAGATTTTATGCGTATATCGGTTCATATCACGCGACATGAGTACTTGTACATTTTCTGGCTCTGCATGAGGAGTGCAATAAAGATAAGAGTACGCTTTATATGTTTTCTACGTCTATAACGCTGTTCTGAAAGCCAGTGTGTCTCACACAAGTGGGTCGTACTAGACAGACGACCAGCCAATCCAGCTTTAATTAGGTTTAACACTGCCATTTATAAATACGCAACTGAAACCATTATAAATTGCACGTCGATTCAACGCTCATTGTAATTAAAGTGCGCGCGATGATTAGTCAATGTTCGGTAAGAAAATTGCGGAGTAAATAAGATAAGACAATGTGGGGAATAAAATATGTACACCACACACAATTGATAGCTTTCTGGGTATTTTTTAACTACAATTAGTCCGTTAGTTAGATTAACAAGAAAAGTTAGACACGTATTTTTTTTCTATTGTCAGTCAAACAAAAAAAAAAAAAACAAAAAAAAGCGCGTCAAAGTGGGGGTTGTGATATCACACCTTGCCAAAAATAGTGGCACGGCGGGACGTCGGGCGGAACTATGTCGTCGTATATTTTTATTTATTGACAAAATAAAAAATACCATGTCCAAAATGTTTTGAGAATATAACTGACACTCTAATTATAATTATTATTTTAGAAAACTAGCATATATGTGGCAATACAACGAATTTGAATGAGAGGTGATGATGTATGACAATCAACACAATCATATCATCCGCGGCGCGTTCATGCGTTGAATCACGATGGGCGGCCTCTGCACCGTAATTTAAATATATTTGAAAGCAATAGAATAGAAATAGAATCACATGTAAGGTAGCCAAAATTCCAAGTTAACTAACCGGACAAATTCTCAGTCGTCCTTCACTAAATAACCAACTAAACCTTTAACCTACTAAGATTTCATTAAAGGAAACAAATTTAACAATTCATTTTAATTGAAACCTAAATCTGCTGTAATTATCCTCCAATAAGTATAATGACAGGGTTAAAACGGTCCCAATTAGTTATCAATAATAAGAAGTAATGTAGCGATATAGGTACTTCAAGCCCTGTGTTTACTACGCAGCACTCTAGTTAACTAGGCAATTTAACAATAGCGGCATTGTGATTGTCATAAATTCGCTCGTTAGACAATTAGGTATTGTTTGTAGCAGTACTCGCCTTTGGCGTCAGGTCTCGATATGGATTAAAATTAAAATACGTTTTAGATTATGTCTGTGGCTTAAGTAACTTAGTAACAATAATCATTATAGCTTCAAATATCAGGTTATGTTTTTTTTTTACTTTGTTAGGTACCTACATAAATCAAAACGGAATCGTGTAGATGTAAAATATTAATTACTTTTTGATTTATTTTAGTAACTGTTTTATAAGTCGAGAGTTAAAATACTAGTTTAAATGTGTTGTGATATAATATTTCATCAGTCAAATTTCACATAAGTTTATACTCCTTTCCAAGTTAGGATTGTAGACGTCCGTTTCTTCCATTAATTACAGACTTGGCCAAACCAAAACTGACTAAGTATTAGATCGGGAAATTTGAATATAAATCACAGAATTAATAATTAAATATACCTAAAATATCCATACTTGTAACCCGTTTATTCCATAAGAGAAGCGTTAATAATCTATTTCAAACAAATTCAAATATGGAACAGAATCCTACCGTTGGCTCGTGCTGAAGTTGCGCAAGGGCAAGTTACAAAGATACACATTACGTTAAAGTTAACCAAACTCGACCTACTAGTGAAGATATAAAGGTCCCTAAAGATACGTTTGTCGGTAAAGATAACGTTGTAACTAAGCTTTATGTCAATGCAATCGCTAGAACTGATATTTAACGACTGAACTGTAATTTATGTATAGAAGATTAAAATTATAATGTCCATAGTACTGACGAAAGCCCCTGATTTTTACTGATTGTTAGTTTTAAAGTTTATGGGAAGGATTAAGTATAGGCAACCGTTATACTTGACATTAAAGTTTTATTTTAATGCTTACATTAACTTGAGTATATTAGTTTCTAGATACCTAATAATCCTGGTTAAGTAAACTTAAACGCTTATTGTTTATATTTTATACTTATTAAGTTATGAACGCAGTTGGTAAGATTGTTTTAAATTCAAAACTCATCAATTTAGCAATGATACTGCAGTGTAAGTTTGCAATTACAATTAATTATTTCGAGTTACTAAGGAGGACTTTGGCACTGCAGTAGATTTGAATGCCAATTACATTGAAAATTTACACAATTATGGGTATGGGTAATTATGGGTAAGTTCATCATCATCATCGTATCAGCCAAAAGGTGTTCAATGCTGGACAAACAGACGTTTGACATGGATATTTGCTGACCGGTAGTGCTGTGATATCCAGCGTTTTCGTGCAATTTTTCGAGAAATTGGAGAGCGCACATCCCATTGAATAGGCTACACGATACGTCAAGCTCACTTGTAGTTTTACGACGATACCGAACTCATACAAATTCCATCACAGTGGCCAATAAACCGTCGTTCAAGGGTTTTATTCTCCGTCAACGACTCCAAGTGGTTTCCGTCAATAGCCGCTAATAACAGAGCTGCTGACGGGACAATCAGCCAATACGTTCAAGTAACTCTCCATAAAGTATGGCTGGCTCCTGGTCTTGGTGAGAACTTTGAAACATAAGGGAGTATTGTTTAGCAGATTGCCTTAAGTGATCTATTCTTTGCGGTTCGCTCAATACTATCGCTAGTTTTGTTTAAACATATAGCGTAAAATCTTTGGACAATATAATGCAGTCGCCAAGGGACATCAGAACAGGGGGAAAATTATACTCCGATTAAGCATATGGCTCTTTATGTGTCGTGATTATAATAAGTTTTTATAGCGGTAGTAGTGAACCTAAGAGTCTCAAGACAAGTATAGTTTCTGGACATGGCTATGGCATTGCCAAAATGCCAAAAGAAGGGTTTATGATTTTATCCGTTTATGCATGAACTATTTACGCTACGCATGTTACTGAATACGCATTTGATGAATGACACTGTCAATGAATTCGTTATTACTTTAAGGGTTATATTTTTAGAAGAAGAAAAGATTAAACATTTAATAATATGAGTTGTAAAGATTTCCTTAACGTTTCTATACCTGACTAAAGGTTTCCTTGTAACAATGCATATACTAACTGTTATGTTTTTTCTGCATAAAAATCGAGAGCCCTAACTCTTCTTAAACTAACCAAAACAAAGTATTATTTGGACCAGGAAACCCAGGACACAATATAGTTATAGTAAGTGATTGCAGCGCGCAGGCGCGGCGATACTATCTGAGGACAAGAAGTAATAAAGACGCCTCACAGCAAAATCTAGCCAGTGGATATAGAAGCTACGGAGTCGACAGTGAATAAACTGTATTGAGGATTAGGCCCTTAGGGGCCTAAACCCCGACCCCACAGTCACTTACGATGGACAGTTACTGAACAAATAAATAACACAATTCCATATTAGTTATTATTTAACAAGGAATAGTGTGTTGACCGAAGTTATTGGTTTTACATTAAATGTCACCACTCCACAAATGTTCCTTACACGCCGTCATAATATAAGATCCCGAAACGGTTTTGTGTTCATAAAGAGAAGTTGAATTCCTGACTAATATGAAGAAAAGAAAAAAATACCTATTTAGTTTTTTTTTCCTTTCAATATTTTCATTGGTTGCATAAAAACCTTCATTTTACTAATAAATTTCGTTTATTTTTGGATATTCAATCTAATGCAAAGTTAAATAGCAAAATTATTAGAAAACCACGTGTATAAAACCTGAATAAAAAATAAACAAAACATAAACATTGCTCCATCAGTCCTGTGCTCGGAGTCAACGTGCAGTATTCTATAAACCGGTTCTAGAACCGCTTCTGCTCCCCGCCTGCAAAAGTTCATGTGTGTATACGCTATAACATAGTACGTACATAATAGTAAAGCCTCGGTGTGCCGCAAGGTAACATATAAGGGCGATTTATGGGCGTATTCAATTATTAAGACTTTTATTATTTAAACGATACTCACTGTCGCACACATAACTTATTGCACTTTACTATCTGTCGATCCGCTTAAAACATTTCTAACCAACCAAAGTATCAAGTTCGGTTTTATTAGTAGACAATTCATGAATGGATTAGTTGGCGGTTTACCGGAAGCATGTTGCTTCTTTATGCTCCGATTACCATGATTGATACTTTACATTATTTGTTATTCTCTTTTATCGTACATTAATTAAAACAAGAGAGAAGGTTCTACTTGTAGATCTTCTCCAGCCGCATGACGCTATAGGATGTGAAGTACTAAGGTGCGACCGGTTGACGTGTGTGCACTACGAGTGGCTATGAGCACGCGCTTGAAGCACTAGCTTAAAAACTGGAGACAGAGCGAAGCAACATGATGTGTAAGCTACGAGGGTAGGGAGTTCAATTTGCTTTTACTGACCAAGCGAACAAAGCGACCGAAGCATCCTCGTGTCAGCTTCGGCAAAAATTCTTTTGTACATCCATTTGTTCAGATCTCTGGATATTCACGCCTGCAGGACGCAGCGGACACGACATAAAAAAAATCGAGTCAGTTTACAGACTATTTACAATTTGGCGAAGATGTATGGGACGTTGTAAACGTAAAAGTATAATATTTCAGCCATTGCAATACGGATTCGCGTGGTCTTCAGCCCAGCCACTATTTAATAACATAACGAGTTGATCAAAAATCGCTCTTCGCTTGTCACTTGAATCAAGGTGTCGGACAGTAGCAGCTCCCTCAAGCTAGCTCTTAGCGTCCTGAGAAGCTAGAATTATGCTCTATTTGATGGACTACGTCACGCTGATTTAGGTTACCTAGCAAGCTAAACGGGTTCCTTGGAAGCATTTCCTTGTAAATAACAAGCGATTATCTCAGTTATTATAGCTTGAATTATTTCAAACGTGTAGAGTTAAACCCAACAAAGTGTTTCAGATGTAAAAGAAATAATTTGTGAGGATCTGTTTCCCAATTTTGAGACTCAAATTTCAATAAATTCGGGTTTAATTCGGGTTAGGAAAATTATGTGACAGTATCAAGCACTGGAATATTTACCTCATAACAAGAAATATGTAGGTACATATGAAATATGAAAGCGACAGCTAAAATAAATAAATACATTTTTAAAATCGAATATATGTATCTGCTACATACATGAGAATCATAGGTAAACGCTTTTGAAAGTTTTTTTGGGATTAAATCAATAATATAAAATATAAAGACACCGCTATGACTTCACTTGTTTATTATGATCGTCTACACAATCAAAGCACCCCACTATGATGAAATTGTTGATAATTTTAAAGTATTTTAATATGGAAGGCTAATAATATAAAACTTCAAGTGTTTGTCGTCCACTCGCCGCCATGTGTTAGTATCAGCAAACATAATATCGCGAATCAGTTCACATTGCTGTGGGAAAGTTTGTATTTACTCGTATTGGCTAACGTTTACATAGTACGTTGATATTCTTCGATGCGAGTCACAACGGAACTGAGGGCATAAAGTAGGCAAATATCTAAGAAATGTAAGACAGATGACGAGCAGAGCTAGGTCTAATTAGAGCTAGTTAGAATAAGATTGAGTTGTGGAAGAAGGACGTTAACCCGAGCAAAAATCTAGTATCGTATTGAAATATACTAACGTGGTATTTGATGTGACTTTCAGCAACGTTTGAAGATATACCTAGGTGCGTAAATCTTGATTGACTAAGTTCAGATTGTAATTTTTGCTTTTAAATGTTACAATATGCACCTATTGACCTAACTTGGACATAGTTGTGTGTGAAAAGGTCATCATACCTTTTTCATATTCTATTCTGGTGAGATTACTTTCTGTATGTTTCAAGTTCTGTGGCGCAAATAAACTTACTTACGTTCAATTACTCAATAATTAAATTACGTTTCATCTAAACGATTTGATAAACAAGGCAAACAATTAACTTCTAGCTTTATAATTATTTCATTATGCGTAATTTCTTGTTTTCCTGCTTGTAACAGAAATGTATAATATAACTATTTATCATAGTTATTGAAAATACAAGTAATTGATAGATAACGAATGGTCACTTTTATTACTAGTGTAAATATATTGACTTTATAGTGACTGTATTATTTCGCGGATGCTGAATTTACTCTATTATGGTAACCGACAGCCAACCTATAGATAAATTAAAAAAAAGCAACCGAATTAAGAACCCCCTCCTTTTTTTTAAGTCGGTTAAAAATAAGCGATTCCTTCTGTAGGTAACTTGTCAATGTCACTGAATGCAGCTTCAATAGTTTTAATACGAATAAAATATCAAGTAACATATTTACAAAAAAATAACGAGTTCAATTTTGTTTATTTTCTTAAAAAGTGCTAAATCAATTTCGATTTTAAATTTAAATGGGACTCCCACTTTTACCTAAGAAATCATCAAAATCGATTCATAATTGGCGGAATAATCGCGAAACATTCATTAAAAAAAAAAAAAACATAAAATCCACCTGTTTTGAAGTCGGTTGAAAATAATATTTATTCATAAATAAGATCGTAACAAAGCCACGATATTGCTAAACTGATGAGATGATATCGCAAAGCTTCGTGGAATTAAGGCCCAGATGTCTTTTATTGTGCCAAAGTGTTCTTAAACTGTACAAAAACAAACTACAAGTGGAGACGCAGATGCAAACACTAGAGTAAGTGCGACGTTCCTAACAAGTTCTTTAATAAAACGTAGTATAAATATACTCCAATAATAGTGAGATGACCCATTACGCCGATGTTACTGAACCATACGATATACAAATAAACACATAGAAGTATATATGTATATACATACAATCAGTACTCGTGCGAGATAATTTTACAACCGCTACTACTTACTACGCATGTGCAACAGATAAGGGCACAGAATATTATATTGAGTTCATATTTAAGAGGACGTTATTTTTGTAAGTACTATATTAATATCTACGTAGTTTCTACACAAGCATTTATTCCGCAGTATTTATGAAATGTTTTTGTGGTGAACTGTGTCTAAATTTGTATGAGTTAGTAATGCCATGCAAAATGTTATTGAACCTACGTTACCTACGACGTATTGTTGATGTAGTATTGGTGATACATTCCAAAACCCTCTGTTAGTAACTAACCAAGTCGAATATGATTAAAATGATTTGAGGTCATTTGAAAGTATAGACGTCGCGCGTTTATTGATGAACTTCACACATTAATTTAAGCTGTCCCTTAAATTAAAATGGACTACAAAACGTAAATTGTCAGTTATCGGAGGAAACCGTGCCAGTAGATATTTTATTAATTGTTCATTTTATACTTTTATGTAATTAAATTATACAGTTTGTTATCGAGCTGTTACTATGTGAATTGATAACTATGTTTTTGTTTTAATGTTTTGGATTGAAAATATGTAGATGCTAAAAGGTGACACGGAATAAAAACTATATTAACCTACTTTTTGGCTTTTGTATAAGTTTCAACAGTAATTAGAGGTGTTAAAAAACTTAATTTTACGGTTTTACTACAGATGCAGTTTGGAAGTGAGAGAGTGGTGGTTCACACTTTTCGATAAGAAATTGGTAACAACCACATCTTCAATGTGAAATCACTAAGCAGACGAATAAGAGTTTTTTATCGGTTTTTTAAACTGAAAACTACCTACTAGTAAAATATAGAGTTTTCCTGATTCTGCGATTAAACTAATTGAGGCTGTTTTTTGCTTCCGCTGCAATTACGGTTCTTTCTTGTTTTCGGCATTATTCGAGTTTTATGCTTTCGTCTCTCCAGGACTTTACATCAGAAAATCAAGAACGGACAACTATAACAAGTAAAATATTCAATAACAAGTATATAGACAAAATAACTGGAAGACCCTGGATCATTATATTTATCTTGTTTGTTTCGCTCTATCAATGTTTGTCTAGCTCTAATTTTAATTCTTTGATCCAAACCCTAACTTTGTACAAGGTAGAAGACCATTAGGGACTCTTTACCAATACTGGAACTAAAAGCTTTTTTTCATATTAGGAAGTGTAAAACCCAAAATCTAGAATACCATCCGCGGCCAATTTAGAAAACGGGGATGAACGCAGTGCACCGAACACGGCACTCGAAGCCTGCATCTCGGGAGACCCACTAGGTGAGAGACCGGTTATCGTGCAAAACTTTGGGGGAAGGCTGTACAGCAATGTACTACGTCTTATGAATGCTGTATATAATATTGTATAATAGAATAATTGCTGCTTTTCCGGTACTCAAACATTACTACTATTACATGCATCTAAAAGAAACAAATGAATTTTCCCTAACACCTGTGTTTAGCCTTTACCAATTAGACAATTATTGTAACTATCGCGTAAACATAACAATGAAGCAGTTTTTACTGCCGGTGGTCTGAGACGGGCAATAAACACAATAATATTGCATTACAACCGGCAAGCGCGTGCGGATCAGATCTATGCGTCCTCTTACTTTATAGTGAAGACACGATGTCGATACTTCAATGTCAAATTTATTGTCGTCTTATCTTGTGTTTTATGACTAACGCAAACTTATGTTATCAAAGAGTGCATATACACGATGATTTTTAATCGGTGATCAGGTACCAACTTTTCTAACTCGGTAATTGATGGCGGTCGTGTTAAATTCGTAATTACATGGAACAAACTTCTGTTTTTCTATGACAATTTTTATTTTGAAACCAATTTTGTCTTAAATTCCTTGTCACCCTACTAATCTGTATCTGTGAGCTTACAACCTCTTTAATAATTTAATGGCAATGACAATTTATGAGTAATAACTTGTCATTGTCATTACATAAACAAAGTCGTTGAAAATTTCGTAAAATTTCCCGCTAAAGCGATGGCACTTCACGTAAGTATCGTACTTCAATCATTTATGTAGGATGACCATGTATCTACTGGTTATTAGTTTTTATTATGTTTTAACTTTTAATTAATTAAACAGTGAGGTAATTGCGTGAGACCTCGCCTATTAAGTTCGATTTTAGATGGATATTAATATTTTTCTACTCCTGATCGGTGATTAAGAATCATCGTGTATATATTTGTGTAATTTACCAATTTGATTAAGTTTGCTTGCTCAATTTTTATATATCGAAACTTTTACTTCGTAAAATAATTATGTAGTTACTTTTTATTGATTACATCTTAGGCGAAACTTTGTGAACTTAATAAGTAATTTCAGAATTACTACATACGTAGAGAATTATAACGATACAAAAGAGATCCAAAACTGCAAACGCGAGGAATCAATATGAATTAAACGTACATGAATTGAAATATGTTTTCTAGCCACAACTATTGCGTCACATTTTATACAAATAAGCATCACAGTTCACGTCATTGTGCAACAAATAATCGGACATAATAATTTGGAAGTAAAATGCACGCTGTTTTGTTTATTTATCGATAAAAATATTGGACTTGTCCATCGACAGGACGTCGTTACTACGGTACATCTCTAGCTAGTAGCAAACGGTTCTGTGGTGGAGGCAAATATAATATTATGCGGTCTGGAGGGTTCCGTAACCGGAGCGTGGCGATGAAAGTTAATCTAATATTGGGAATAGATTTAAAAAAGGTTTCGACATAATGAAGAAATTATATTCTGAATATGCATCACCGTAAAACACGGGGTGCCAGTGAATAGTATATTACGGTTACATATTACATTTTTTAGCCGTTGGTTAAGTATAAAATGTAATTTACGTATGGAAGTATCGGTCCAAATGAATTTATTTATAAAAATAATACGCATTCAGGAATAAGGTGTTGTAGTTACTTAATATAATATTAAATTGTCAATAAAAATCGGCCAATTCGAATGACAGGTTTTTTTTTTTTAAGTCCGAAAATTTGCCAACTAGGTCTGTAGGCTGTTGGTCGTTCAATGAGAATTTGCCAATTTGGCTAAGTGACAGGTAACGTGCTAAGCCACCAGCCTGCATATTTTAAAACATGTTAACCTCATTGAAATCGCGCTCATTGTAAAAGCCAAGACGTATTGAATGGATAAATAATTTACCAAATCGGTAAAGTAATTTCTATTCAGTCGGCTCAACGTTCATAACTTACGAGTTAGGAATTGCAAGAATTGCTAAATGCCATGGTAAGCTTAAAGATTCGTGAGCTGGGCCTTTACTTGACTCGAAATGACATTGGTTGCCATTTTCGAGTACTTTGCCGCACCGATAGTTTTTCGATAAATATTTTATTTATTTTTTTAGAGCTCCCATCACTATCGAGAGGACTTACTGAATTATCGTTTTCTCACATTCATCTGTGATAGTGTAACGATCTTATTTAGGTATAAAGTAAACGTCACACTTGATGATTCATACTAATTAAGCAATTTGAAAGAAGAAAGAAATGCATTTGTAAATAATAACGAGTAAATGTCACAAAAACGGTTAACTAATGGCCCATTATCACCACGCACTAAAACGGCGCTTAAGCAGTGTCAAATGATCACGGATTTACCGTTGCTAAGCGATGGTCGAATAAATCAAAAGTTAAAACGCCTGTTGTAAGCTAGATGAACGTTATGCGAGGAGTAGTTTTCACCGTGTGGTAAGAACACAAGACAAGGTACCATTTAATGTTGGGTCCTATTTGGGAGAACTCTTGTGACCTTTCACATTTAAGTTTTTTTTAATGATTTTATGTTTAACACGGTGACAATACTTTCAATTAAGCTTAATAAAATTTGCCAGGGTACGCCTATGGGCATTTATCCAGTAATGTGTTACTTCAGTTTAAGTCAGATTTCTAAAATAGATGGTTTGCACAATTTTATTGTTACTTTGACTGAGGAATACCCCACGAATCCTGAACCTTCCGGAACTCAGGAACTGAAATAAATTAACGTTTGCAATATACAATTCGTTTAAACTGTTACTTTTCTATAAGAGATCATCACGAAAACCAAAAAGAACAATGTGTTAAGTTACAATGTTAATGGCTAAACAAAAATATTAACACTACAGCTTCATTTCTTTGTGGCCACGAACATCGGCTCCTGTTTAAGGGCTTACAAAGTAACTGTCCAGTTACACCTCGGTTTAAAGTTACACTTGATTTATTTCGCAACGCTTCGCTGTTTAACTCGAGGTCTTAACCTGTGCAACCTGTCCTTTGGCCGTTATTTAGTGTAAGTGTTAGGCTGTAAATTTGGAAGTTTCTTGTGAGCAATTATAATACGCGAGATGTATGAGACCACTTTATTTATGGTGTTTGTAATCAATGCAGCCATATGGCAAAGCCTATACGGTTTACGCAATGTACATTTAGTTGGTATAACATTCCTAGCTAAATAATTAGTCACTTAGGTATTTAATATTCGCGTTAAGGTCTTTAAGGAAGTACCTAACTGTCATTTGTTTATAATAATAAATACGAGTTAGATTATTTTTGTTCCGCAAATTTTATTAGGGTTTATTTGTACGATCTGTTACTATAGTGTGTGTTTGTGTATAAAACAATATTTATTAAGTATTAGTTAAAAATACTTACTTGCTTGCTTGGCGAGACTACTGCGGGGTCCCAAATCGAAATTTAAATTTTTATAACCATAAATATAATTACGTACAGTAGTTAAGTCAAAATCTTCTCAACATCTTACGAAACCACAAA
Source organism: Apotomis capreana (assembly GCA_947623375.1). Classification (NCBI taxonomy): domain Eukaryota; kingdom Metazoa; phylum Arthropoda; class Insecta; order Lepidoptera; family Tortricidae; genus Apotomis; species Apotomis capreana. The sequence continues at coordinate 27,953,189 of OX392499.1, read as the reverse complement.
GCTCATTTAATACAAAAATAAAACGATTTCCATCAATTTCGGGATTTCTTCCTGTCACTCGGTTACGCGGGGCTAAATTACTAATCCGATTTTAATGAGGCGTCACACACGTATTAATAGGTGAGTTTAAAGAATGGATGGTCTTGTTGAGAGACAATTTGTTGCACGTAAATACTTTGAGTTATTTGTTTTTAAGCATATTTTTGTATATTTGGATACGATTTGTTAAGTAAAGAAAAGTATATTTTTTAAAAGAACAATAAATTAATGTACGTGTTTGTTGTATCAAAGCTCTCATTCTGAGTGTGGGTCATTTCGACTGCAGTTTTTTTTTTTATGTTTGTTTCTAGGCTTTCTTCGTATTTAACTTGTTGCACTTTCCTGTGGTAGTAGTTACAATTTGTTAATGTGTGAAGCAGGGCCGGATTTATTGTTTACGGCCTTAACTTGAATGTATCGAAAATAGTGAAGGTCAAGAGGTTCTAGCGTTTAAATGTATGTAATAATTATAATTTGGGTCTCTTCAAGGCAAGAGTGAATAGGCTATTGGAAGCAAGCTACATCCTCGACTCCGTAGTTACCCTCAGGTGATACTGAGGTCAATCGCCGGTCAGTTTGTTAAAAAAATAGGTACTTTTACGTAAACAACCTTGAACACCTTTAGGAAAATATTATTTTGTTGGAAACTTACACTAGAGGTACTGAAAGTGCGGACCAAAATATCTTGATCAACATTATTGTCACGTGCATCATAGAAACAATTTAGTCACAATCTGCCGCCATTATGGCTGTCAGTGTGACGCTGCGCAGACGCCGTCGCGTGGCACTTATTGCCGGTTTCAAGTGTCAACGCGTGTTGCCCGATAATATGACGAAATAAAACGCTCAACAGATTTGTGGGTAATCATGCGCTTCAATTAGGTAGTGTTTGAGCTGGGTCATTATTGTTGTGATTAAGAAATAGTTTTGGGACGCTATTTTTCTTGTATGATGTTTGAATGTGCGAACCGATTTTGAGTAAGACGAGCCAAAAGAATGTTTTTTTATGAATATATTAAAAAAAACAGTTATTTAAGTATACTTATTGACGAATGTTGGAAATTATTAATTTAGTTGTTATTTAATAAGTGGGCCGTCTAAGTAGTCTGTTCTCAAAATTGTTCTGCACATATCATTTAAGTACCTATATATCAAGTTTGTGTTGAAATTATGATATTACATGTGTATCCAAATGTAAATACCTATAATAATAGTTTATTTCAGATTAGTGGAGTACTTTTGCACCGGGGATATCGAGACATACTGCTGGTTATCAGCGGAGCTGTACGTACAGTTTTGTCGCACAAAGCATTCAATTTGCTTCTACATTCATCTTTCCAACGGCCTGTTTCTGAAATGCGTTCCTGCATCAGTGTTCCACATAATATAACAGACGCTATACCTATTTAACGTAGACAAAATGTCGGTTTGAAATCGTACAGAAGTTTTAAGATATGTTTTTTTATGAAATCTGTAAGTCTATGTATATATCAGTCATTATCGCCGATTACAGAAAATTACTGTATTGATAAAATAGGTGACTACATGGTAAAATCAAAGCCAAATTTGGTCCCTGCTTAGACAAAAGTTTTTTAGACAGAACCCTGTCAAATAAGCCATTAACAAGCCTGCACCTCGTATAGAGAGCCAAGCCACGTGCCCAGCTTTTATGATCCTTAATCGACTAATGTTTTAAATGCATGCCGAATGATTTACAAGGCACTACGCAGTTATACAGCTGTATTATAACGTTATGGTGCTGTAAAATGTTGATGATTACAAAGAAAGCTTTGTCTGTGTTGTATTAAACATTATTTTATTCATATTACTTGTAATGGTGGTATGATGGACAACAGTAAAACGCTAAAATAAGTGCAATGTGCAACTATTTATTCTAAAAAAATGTTATGTCATTAGTTTGTAGTGCTTATTGCTTAAAGATTTATGTCAAGGCTAGCATTAAAGGCGCTTGGTGAAAACTGTAAGCCTGCTCTATGTATTATTATTACGAATAAATAAATAAGTAAAAATTAATAAACAGTAGGACTGAAACACTCGGTACAATAAGTTTCTAAATAATCAAATACATTCTACTATTTATCTTTTCCAATTTCTCCACTTTTAAGTGCTAGTTGCATCCGATAAACAAAACATTACGCATTTTATCGCACACGCCAACCGTTGATGTAAAAATGTCAATCACAAAAATGACTAAACAACAAAAACCTATGCACTCATCAAAGTGTTATTTGACATTAAATATCGCGGTCGTGACTATTGGAGTCCATTAACTGCGCATAATAAGTGCGTCGCGATAACCGCCAAGACAAAGCGAAGTTTGGCTGCCTCGCTTTTATGAGTTATGTACTTCATATGTGAATACATAGGTGACATTTGTGTTTTTGAGTTACAAAAATTTTACTCGTAGATAATCGTACTTTAGTGGCGTCCTGGGGGTAGGACAGAGGCTGAACGCACTTTAAACAAGAAGGGCTCCGCTACCCGCACTATAGTCTGATATTTTTTTATACACATTCTGACACATCACAGGACACATAATAATGTAAATCTGCACGACCTACTGAATTTCATAAAAAAACAAGCAATGGCATAGTGGTTTTTCTAGTATCTATAACCGTTTATAACTTTATATTTGGTCCAATTGAGTTCATGTTATATTTTTTCTTATCACGGTGTTGAAGTATTTAACGATAATGAATGAGTCATTACATAAACAGTTACGTACCACGCTTTTTTTTAAAGCTGTGTCGTGACCAAATCTTGCGTTTCGATTCATGTGCTATTACTGTAAATTGGTAGAAATCGATAAATTGATAATCTGAAAAAAGAATATTAAAAAAAATACAATTTTACATAGACGGTTCAGTTAGTCAAACGGCTCGTAGCTCAAAAAAATATTGATTAACACAAAATAAACAAAAATATATTATTACAGGTTCGAAAAAAAGTTCGTCGATAAAATCGATTCGATCAACCATTCATAATCGTTAGATTTGGCAATCAATTATGTCTTTGCTACATCACTACAAACATCAACAGAGAACTGTCAAATGTGTGTTTAAAAAAATCCGACTGTAATAGCAGACGCGTCGACGTGACCAATGTGCACCGCTCTACCTTTCGTTTATGTTTGGCGCGCGTTCATGGCCAATCACGATCATTGCATCGCGTTTCACACAAACAACCAAAAAAATTCAGTCCTTGACTCCTCGTTGACTTGCTGACTGCGAAGATCAAAAGAGAGTGGTGTTTTACCTATTTTAGTTAAAAACCAACATCGATCTCGAATAAAATACGTTATGTGTAGGTATGTTTCATCAAGTAAAAATTTGAAATTTAAAAAATGATAACTCTAATCCTCAAATAAGATACGATTGGGTAAAGAGTTTATTTTGAATTTTAGAACTTTTTGCTTTACCAATTTTCTTTATTTATGTTTAACTTTTATATGTATATGTAAAATGATTGGTAGGTACTAACCAAATAATCACACTAAAATATTAAAAGGCGTATGTTTGTGACTATGTTTCATACTTCTTCACGCTCAAACGGCTTGACCAATTTTGATACAATTCGGTATGGAGGTAGCTGACACTTTGGAACATTGACTACTTTTATCTGAAACCGCGGGTAGCATCGCGGGGCGCAGCAAGTATAATTTAAGCCAATATTCCTACCGTAACAATAAAGTACGCTTTCTCAAAGCAAACGCTAAAAAAGCGTAACAAAATGTCAGGAGAGTGCCAATTTATCAGTTCATGTGACATTACGATGTTGGAGTGCACCATTAAGTCTGGATGCAGTGAAGATGCATTCGATATACTCTTGCTAAATGAAGCGTGGCTGGCTTTTGTGAGGTTTAGGGTTAAATCGGAGAGCTTATACAGTGAATATATTCATGTAAAATAATATCCCACCAAAAACATTTCATGTAAAATTGACGGCCAAGACTCACATTCTCATAACGCTTTCGCTGTAAAAAGTTATCAGATCCTAGGAAAAGCCAAGCCCCTAAGCCCCGACTTTACTAACCCCACCACCTTGGTTTAAAAAGTATGGCATCAACTGGCTTCAAGCCCCTAAACCCGGAGTTTACTAACCCTACACCTTTGTTTCAAAAGTATGGCTTGGCCGTTTCATAGAGTACCGTAAATAAGTCCAACGGACCGTCTGGCCCATATGGTATCAAGAAACTAAGTTTATGTCTTTGATAATATATACTTATAAACTTAATTCCTTACGATATGGGCCGGACAGTCCGCTAGACTTATTTACGGTAGTCTATGAAACGGCCAAGCCATACTTTTGAAACAAAGGTGTAGGGTTAGTAAACTCCGGGTTTAGGGGCTTGAAGCCAGTTGATGCCATACTTTTTAAACCAAGGTGGTGGGGTTAGTAAAGTCGGGGCTTAGGGGCTTGGCTTTTCCTAGGATCTGATAACTTTTTACAGCGAAAGCGTTATGAGAATGTGAGTCTTGGCCGTCAATTTTACATGAAATGTTTTTGGTGGGATCTCATTTCTTTTTGTAAGGTGCTTTAGTTTTTTTAATTTTTTTGGGCTGTAGGGTTTCTTGAGCGTCAACTGAAGTAGACAATTGTGTATTTAAGAAATACTTAAGTTTAGCCCCATATATATATACACTTTTATCCCCTATTATGGGAAACCCATACAAACTTCCATCCCCTTATTTAAAGGGTGGGGGGTGATTTTTTAAAAGTCCTACAATATGTATTAGATTTATAACAATGAGTCCCTATAGGTTTCAATTTTCAGACCTCTAGTATCAAAATTTGCGGAAGTTTCATACAAACTTCCATCCCCTAGTTTAAGGGGTTGGGGGGTAAAAGTTCCAAGTTTTAGAATTATTATGTTGTTTGTGTACTAATACTAGCTTACATACCAAATTTCAGCTTTCTAGGTCATCGGGAAGTACCCCAGAGGTTTTGATACGTCAGTGAGTGAGTGGCAAAATCGGCGTATTTTAGGTACCTATAAAACCTAAAGTATAAAAGCTAGATCAATTAAATTTTGTACATTTTATATGTTTGCTAACTGCATCTTAACCTGAGAATTTGGGCGCTCTAGTGTTAACTGGGACGAAACTATGAGGGTTTGAATATGAGACGAAACGGTTCGAGAAAAGGTAGGTAGTGCCCCCTTCTTTTTTGTTCGTCTTGGCGGGGGCACTACCGTGCCCCCAGATTTGAGATTTTTTTAAATACATAAAAGATGTAGCTTGACAGCAAGTAACTTGGCCTGTTTACTTACTCAAACTTACCTACGCAAAAAAAATCCAGAACATATCGTTTCATCATATCCGAACCATTCACATAGTAGCCAAACATTATGAGACCTGCAACTGCAGATACTCGTGAGTATATGTAAATCACATAGGTAACTCTTATGTTTTCGAGTTTTTTTCCGCTGAACTTGACCTGACTTTTTCAGCTGTACCTACATTATAAATGGGCTACGGCCCGCCACTGAAAATAATATTTTACTCTCCTTCCTTAATATTTTCTAAATATTAAGAAAGTAAGCCGGTACCTAGGTAAAACTATACTTATAGACGTAACACTTTAAAATACCTCTCCGTCTAAATACAGGTATTTAAATATATTAAAGTGCTAAATGAGCATTGAGCATTTCTCAAAATGTTTGTACAAAATTAAGTCCTTACATTTACCATTATGGATTACTACCATCATGCATGTTAAGCAGGAAAAAGACGAGGAAACTCAATACGGTAGTGAAATTTTGATCACGGGGACAAATTAGTCAAGTCAAACTAAGTCTCCGATGCAGAGACCGCAACTCCTCCTGGCATAAGTTTTGCACTAATATTGAGACATACATGTATACAGGATAATACAGTGATTTTGTATAATTGTGATTCTTGTACAAATGTATATTACTGTTTCCTATATGTTAAAGTCCTTTTCTCTTATCACAGTTTCGTGCTTAACGATTTGTTCTACGCTACATTGTACTCCGTTGATATCGTGCCAAGACGAATTGTCCTAAATTAGTAATTTTACACCCTTTTCCTTTGATTTACGAGTGGTTTTGTTTCGCGACCGTTTACGATGGTATATTGACGGTTCTATTATAAATGATTTATTTCCTGAGCTCACAGAAACAGAGATCAATCTTAATGTATACAAGTAGCTACTTAATTGTTTACTTTTTGATCATTTTCAACCTGTGATCATTATTCTCCATAAAGGTACATTATAGCTATAAACAAATGACACTATCCTAAAAGCTTTGTATATATTGAGAGCACTACATACACGTACCGAACACACCAAAATAAGGACAGGAAAAATTGCCCTACAAATTATCACATCGTAAGATGAAAATAACATCCCCACAATACTCACAAAACAATATGGCACATCAAAATCATACTAGAAAATTAAAAGAATATCACGTTGTGTCACTAACGAAGTAGTGACATATGAAATTTATGCTGAAATTTTTGACATGACAAGGTATTTTTAACCGACTTCAAGAATGAGGTTCTCTGTCGGAAAGAGTACTAGAATTTGTTTAGATTAATAACTATTGAAGTTATTCAATCGTACTTTGTATGCATTTCGTCACTCTGGCTTCGCTCATTTGCCTCTTTATTAAGCTCTGCAGTAGAGACTGTGTATCAGTAAGGCCGTTATAAAGTTAAAGATTTATATTAAATATAGTACAACATATAGTCATATATCATTCTATTATTCCTATTATATCACCGATCGTCGGATAAAGGTCGTGTCACATTACGCCTCTAACTTCAGATCGAAAGTTAATCTGACGTCTAATAAACTTTTTATGATCGATCGCCTTTAAAATAACTAACATAATTTTCAAATCCTTAAGTTTTATATTCAGTCGTAGCATTCAAGGGACTTAAAAATAAAGACCAATTTTTAGTGTGGAGTAATTTGAGGAAAGCAAAGTTAAGTTTGTGAGGACTTTTTGGTTTCTGTTGTACTGTTTTGTTTTTAGGTTACGGAAGATGGTAACGTGATTAAAATGTGTGGTTAAATGATAATATAACGGTTATTGTTGTGTTTCTGAGATTTTAAGGGATTTAGTTAAATCCAGTATTTCATCAGTAGTTTACTTTTCCTCCGTTCTATGTTTATACATTTTGTTAATTTCTTAATTTTACTTACCCTTGCACAAATAATATGGAAAATAAACTGCATTGCTCTTACCTGGAATAGAAAAGAAATATATAGTTTCATTAAAACTGACAAACTCTGGATAACTGGCTCTTTTCAAAATGGATTGCAGGTCATACAGACTGCAGAACAGTTCGCTATTTTAAATTTACAATTAAGTGAATAGTGCAGCACTTAATTATTTTAAGCAGGTATGATCTTTTACATGTGTATCCTTTTAATTCTTAGAATTTATTGCATTGTGTTAAATGACACAACTTTTTTTAATATTCCCGAAGTATATTTTTATCATTAAATCATAATTATTACTTTGTTACCAAAGTTGGAATTAACTGATGTAGATGTAGAACTATTACTGCGAGTAACAGTGTAAGTGAAGCAACTATTAGGGGTCTATGTGAAGTTGCATAAAATAATGTTACTAATTTTAATAAAACAGACAAAATACATTTTCTGGGCTATCATAAAAACTAACACACTTAATTTTGAGTAAAAATTTGTTACATTGTCATCATCATCATTATAAAGCTCAAAGTCGTCCACTGCTGGACATAGGCCTTCCCTAATTCGTGCCACCATACCCAGTACTCCGCCTCTGGTTCTCCGTCGAATATCCTGGTTTCGGATTTTATCTCTCAGACAAACGAGACCTATCCAAGTCACTTCTGCTGTGAAGTTCAAAATATAAAGTTCGTGTCGCTTTATTTTCTTGCTAACTGCGCGACACGAACTCCGAATTTGGAATTTGAAAGTTACCCCCTTTATCTTCATCATCATCATCAGCCCGGAGTCGTCCACTGCTGGACATAGGCCTTCCCCAGTTCGCGCCACCATACCCGGTCCTCAGCTTTCCGCATCCAACCGCTTCCCGCCACTCTTTTTAGGTCGTCGGTCCACCTGGCGGGAGGCCGTCCTACAGGGCGTGTCGTTCGTGGTCTCCACTCTAGAACTCGTCTGCCCCATCGACCATCGGCTCTACGACAAATATGCCCCGCCCAGTGCCACTTCAACTTGCATATCTTAAGGACTATGTCGGTCACTTTGGTTCTCCGTCGGATCTCCTGGTTCCGGATTTTGTCCTTCAGAGAAACTCCGAGCATAGCCCTCTCCACAACTTGGAATTTGTGGACGAGGCCTTTTGTTAGTGTCCACGTCTCGGCCCCATAAATAAGGACCGGAAGGACGCACTGGTCGAAGACTTTGGACTTAAGGCACTGGGGCAGTGACCCCCTTTATCTTACTTGTTATAAAAAAATATTTTATGCTTATTTATATTAATATTATGCTCAAATCAATTACATGTATAGAAATTGACGACGCGTTTGGCTCGGTTGGTAGACACCTGCCTACTGAGTCGGCGGTCCCGGGTTCGAATCCCGGCCGGGGCAAATATCTGTGCAAATATTTGTTCTTGGGTCATGGATGTTATCTATATATGTATTTATATATTATGTATATCGTCGTCTAGTACCCATAGTACAAGCTTTGCTTAGTTTGGGACTAGGTCGATTTGTGTATGATTGTCCCTTAATATTTATTTATTTATTTAATGTATTATTACATATAAAATAATAAATATTATATTATTCATGTATGTCGCTCGCGCTCACGGGACAATAGTGTCCCGGACCTTTGGGAGGCGTGCGCGGAGCCGAAGCCAACGCGTAGAGGCCCTTTCGACAATTTAATGAGATGTAATGTGTACATCGAGCGGATGCTGTCCCTATCCGTATCATGGGACGCACACAGAGACAGCACCCGCTTGGTGTAAGAACTATTTATGGATCTATGGAATCTAAATACAAATTGGGCTATGGGGATGAAATGGAGGACTGGGTAATTGGGCTATGGATTAAGACAATCGGGCGTCTACCAGGAATAAAGTCTCATGTGTAATAGATATGTGTTATTTATTTTTTCTAACATTATTTATTATTACGGCAATTAATTATAATGCGGAATTAATTTACCATATGCCTACATAGTTAGTTATGCGAATTCATATTATGACTAATAATTTTATGCCAAATAAATGGGACCTTAACTATTAGCGCAAAAAATACCTACGCGTTCAAACTACTGCCAACGTGCAACGACACTATTAAAAGCAATTGCATAAACCAATAAATGAGGAAAGATAAAACTATACTAAATTAAACAAGGACAACATTAACCAGAGGTCTCTGTGACTGCTGTTGTGATGATGATGCTTGTAATTTCTAAATAGAAGCTTATCTACTAAGACAACGATAAAATGTGTTCTTTTTTTCTCAAAATTCATAAGGAGGTATTACAAAGATGGAACAATAAGATAAATTTTAATTCTTGTAATGTCATCAGAGGTCATCTTGGCAACTTGAAAAAAGGTTTACAAAAAGTCACCGACCATTCTCTCCATCAATATTACTATCGGGGTTTATCTAACTTAGATCTTAAACTGTAAATTAGATTGACTCATAAAGGGTTCCGTATTGTTTGTTTTAGTGATTATTACGCTTACGAAGATAGTAAAATACGAACCTAATACATTCCCGAAATATTGATCTTTGCCAGGCAGCCTAGCCAGATGAATGTATTAGTGAATACGTTTGTTTTAGTAGGTAATAGAATAAGATCAATATTTAACTTTTTGAGTTGAGGATGAAAAAAATGCCACCCGACACTAAACATTTTTTTAACTAAACAATCTAATGCATTGATCTTACTTTACATACATGTCAATAAAGAAATAAAAATTATATGCAGATTGATTACCAGATTTTTCAATGCATATCCAAAGGACTCTAGGTGGCGACTAACTTTTAATTGAAAGCCATAAGTAGAGTATATAAATGGGTTCATTATATGAATTCTAGTTTAAAAACTTTTTTTATTGCTACTACTCAGTGGCTCAGTGATTCAAAGCGGATCTTGGCCTCCGACACGAGTTTTCGCCATTTTTCTCGATCGTGCACCGTTTCCCGCCAATAATTGCTGCCTTGGAGTTCACGCAAATCCGATTTGACGACGTCGATCCAGCGATATCTGGACCGGCCAACCGGCCTTCGTTCTGTTGGTCATCGCAAATACACTCCCTTAGCCCTTAAATTGACAAAAAAACGAAGGTCGATAGTTGAAGCCTCGTTAAGGTTGCATAGAGCAATCAATTCTCGTTCGAAAAAAAATTGAAAAAGACTGTCAAAGAATTTGTACATCCTGGTGTACATACATTGCCAATTTAAGGGTTCGCCTCGATCTTCGCCCATTCTCTCTACATGACCAAACCATCGGAGACGGTAGGCTTTTGTCTCTCCAATGATACTAGGAGTGATATTATTTCAATGCAATGATATTATATCTGTATTTTTTCGGAGACGTAAACTACCGTCCTCATTCCGCGCTGGTCCCAGGATTTTACGGAGGATCCTTCTCTCAACCACCAATAGCTTGTAAGTCTCACACGCATACATGAGTAGGCCTTACGACCGTTTTATAGATGCGGAGCTTTGTGTCCCAACTAAGCAACTTGGACGCTAACACTTTATAAAGGGCGGCGCTACGCTTTTTTTTACGGATCTCTAAAATGATGGTCCCAAGTAGATTACTCGTTTGAAGAGAAGACCGGTAGCTTAACGGCACGAAATTAAAAGTTATCGCTTTTTCTTTGTCATTTTAACCGAATTTAAATCTTTAGTTGCTCTGTTTTGGTAGAGTTTAATGTATCGTTAAAATCGAATTAGTTTCGGGATATTCACAACAATCGATTTTATCTTATAAAAGCATAACATACCTGTAGCTTTTAGTTTTGATACAATTTAAATGATAACGTTTTACATATCATAGGATTGTTTTTCACATTTCTTACTTAACATAATATATTTACAAGGTAGAGCAATTTGTTTGTTTTTAACGCCTTTTAATAAACAACCTAGCTCTCTTTACCCGGGAGTCGGACTATGTGAAGGAGTACTAAAAACAGGAATATCTTTAGGTATGATAATCATGATAGAAGTATTTTGCAACGCAAAAGTTTGCGTTTGTGAAGTTCACCCGCCAGACTCCTTTTAAATCTAAAAACTCCTAGTCTGACTATATCAATATCGGTTCATCTGACAATGTCAACGATGGGGTTTCAATTGTACACATTATGTATTTATGAAAGGAGAACACTTTAGTACAATCGACAATACACAAAGTCAACTATGTCCGTAATTTTAGATTTTATCGTCGTAAACTTTTTTCATCAAAATTTTGACTAAGCCATCCTTTATCCGTTACCATAACTTTTTATGGGTCCATATTCGAACCTGGAACCGGTTTTTGATTGCCTCAAAATGTGCAGTTTGCTCCTAATAGCCCGTCATCCTGGGCCCAGAAACTGTTATTTTGTTACCAGTCACGATTCCTTAATACGTTTTTAAGAAGGCTGGTTTTGATTAGTTACTATGAAGATGTTAAAGAGATCTTACTGCAGGAAGTTTTGTGTTTTAATGATTTCTAATCTGATGGTAAGTGACTGTATGTGATTTATATTATCATAATGTATAATGCCTTTACATGAAAGAATGCGATGTTTCCGAAGACGACATCAGAGATAGGGCGAAGTGGAGGAGGAAGATAAGGAAGGCTGACCCCACCACCATGTGCGATACATAGTCGGGAAGAGAGAGAGAATGTATAATGCATTTACATAGTGGTTAGCATCGACAAGTAAATTTTGTTAATCTGGATGATCTAGTCTGCATTGAAACTTAAAGAGTGAAAGCTTGTAAACTGACTTCTACATAGGTACACTGAATATTTAGGATTGTATCAATCTCAAAAGTTAATCAGAATCAGAATCATAATTTATTTGCTAGAATACAGTCAAGTGGATGTCAAATACATTTTCGAGGTACAGTGTATTCTGCCTGCTAGTGGGCATGCAAATATTAAAGAATTTAAAATAACAATAATAATGGACTAAAATTAACTAAGACATGGTATTTTTCCTATAATTACGACTCAGCATGCAAGACTAATAATAATAAAATGTCAACTTACACTATGTTACACTAAATTTAATAAAGATGTGGCATATAGTCAAGATATTCTTTCACTGAGTAAAATGCATTTTGTATCAAAAAGTCCAATAAATATTCTCTAAATTTAGGCATTTCGGATTCTCTAATTAATTTAGGTTAATGTTTGTTATTCTATTTTAGTTCTAGCGATCACCACGTAAAATGAGTCTTATACCATTTTTCTTAATGAAACCCTCCCAGCGGAGGCTTACCTGCAGCCTGCAGAGCTTAAGAAGTTCATACATCCTGTCAAAAGCTGAGGTATATGAACAGGTGAATGGGCATTTCTCCACTAAATGGAAAATTACTGTCCCTAACTAAATGTATGTAATAAAACTTAAAATTTACCAGCTTTTTGTATCAATACCGATATAGAATTCGGTATAACGCTGCCAGTGTGATGGGAACGTTTGGGCCAGGTGCGACTTGGGGTGAGCCTTTTTAAGTCCTTTTCCACCTTCCAAGATCAAGATCGATCTATAACTTCGACGAAGCCTGTTGCTGATGTCACGTTATTGGTGTGTTGTTTGACGAAGCATGTCGCTGATTAGATTTTGTATTCTCTCTGACGATGCCTGTGTTGCGGATTTGACTTTTGTATTATGCATTATTTACTGTTGAATAAATGATTATTAATTATTTCTTAGTTTAAAAGTATTTTTAAGACTTAATTGTTTTATTAAGTTTAACGCAACTGTTACAAGGCTTAAGAAAAGTCACTATAATAAGTAAGATTTGTTTTAATACTGCTGTTTTTTTTTTAAATAAGAGTAAATAATACATAATTTAAGAATAGTAAAGAAAAATAAAGAGGTTGATTACTTACACAAAAAATGTCATTGTTTTCGTTCACAAAACATTCCCCTGGGTGGTAACAACAGTCCCCTGTCACGGTTTTGCGAAAAATCGTCCATAACTCAAAAACCAAGAGGAAAATGTGTGGGCTTTTATAAGATATATATTTAATGTACTAGTTATTACCTACCATTTTATTTACAAATATTCTCAACATTTAATAAAACTACTTCAGGATAGTTGTGTATGGACGAATTTCCAAATAGCAGAGAAACACCCGAATACTTGTAGAAACTTCTCAATATGTTGAAGTTGTTTGTTGATGATGTAAATACCCATTGTATTCGTACTGTTAACCGATAGGTAGAGAAAAACTATATTAGCATTAAAATGGCAACGTTAATAAACGTTCAGTTGGACTCCTTTTTAGGGTTCCCTATCCAAAGGGTAAAAACGGGACCCTATTACTGAGACTTCGCTGTCCGTCCGTCCGTCCGTCTGTCTGTCACCAGGCTGTATCTCAAGAACGGTGATACCTAGACAGTTGGAATGTTTACGGATGATGTCTTTCTATTGCCGCTATAACAACAAATACTACTATTCTTTATTTTATAAAATAAAAAAAAATATTTAAGGGGGGCTCCCATACAACAAACTTGTTATAGATTATGGTACGGAACCCTTCATGCGCGTGTCGGATCGCACTTGCCCAATTTTTTACTATTCAGTTATACATAGATATTGTCTGTGTACTTTCAGAAACAGCATAGAATGGCAAGCGAGAGATTATTTTATAGTGACTGCAGGAAAGTGCCCAAAATAATTACGAGTCGTAATTTACGACCATACCATTATAGGATCGTGAAAATTACCGCAATGCCTTACCAAACTTGGGTCTTACATCTATAAGATCTAAATATTGTAAATTGTTTACCCTAAAATATTTTAGAACAGTAAAAACATGTGTCAAAACACTCCCGCCTGTGTTTTTTATTAGTTTATAGACATTTAAAGCATTACATTGTGTATCGGAAACTGGAATCAATGAGCCGTATCGATTTCCCACATCGTAAGTAGTGCCGTAATTGCTTTAGTATCGCTGTTCAGTGTATCATAATGTTATTATTATGTCAAGCAAGATAAACTCGACTTGAACTTAGAAAATCATAACAGTCACAGAGTAATTTCCTATATAGAGACGTCACATATTTAATTGGTAATTAATGCTATAATGATATTATTAATTACGTAATACTTATATAAAACAAACAATCAACATGACGTTAGAATTTGCATAGGTTTATATGTATAGGTTTTCAAACCTAGGTATTTTAATTAAAAACAGCACTTGCATTTCGCCGTTTGACTCTGACTTCTATTCGAGATATTCTCACCACTATATTTCTACCTTAGCGATATTTGCGATTCGACTTTCAACTAAATGAATTACTTTTTTCATTACAACCTACACTATTTTGATATATTATACTTTCAAATATCAACTTAATGATGTTACTCAATGAAGTTAGAGCGAAATAGAATATATTTCAGATACAGAGCAAAAAATAGCAATATTGCTAAATCAAAAATATCTCATAGCTCCGTCGAATTCGTTTCTTAGAGGGTTAAGGCTTATATACCCATTGATCAGTGATTAGTGCGAATTTCTACATATGCTACTAAACTCATCTAGCTAATTTATGAACTCGCACTACAATCACTAATTAATGTGTAAACGGGCCAGTGAAATATGAATATATATAGTGGTGTTGATATGTTCTTGATGTCCATAACATAGAAAACAAAAGTAAAAAGGCCGAGTATTATATAATTTATTAATAAATCAATAAAAAAAAAAAACCGGCCAAGAGCATGTCGGGCCATGCTCAGTGTAGGGTTCCGTAGTTGCTCATCTTTCACAATAGACTTAAATTACGAGAAAGATTTCAAGCTCTATAAAAAGGTGGTAAACGCCGGAGTACCTGTAATTACTTATTACCTTCTGGAGTTCACCTTACATCCTTTTAAGAAAATAATGACATTTTGCGATAGCTCAAAAACGGCTTGACCGATTTTGTTTAATATAGTTTTCATTGAAAGTACTTATAAGGCCTCATTTTCATGAATTTTTCCATAATTTTTTGTCCCATGGTTGAAAAGTTAGAGGGGGGGGGGGGACACATTAATTTTTATTTTCGAAGCGAATATTTACAAAACTGCTGACTTTATCAAAAAAATATGTTTGAAGACCCCTATTATTTTTAAAAGACCTATACAACGACACCCACATTAGTGTTGAAACGAAAAAAAAAATACCCCTACCTTAGGTGTTCGAGAGGTACCCGAAAAAAAATTTTTTTTTTAGTTTTTATTTTACCGTTTTGTCGGCGTAATACATACACATACTCATACCAAATTTCAGCTTTCTAGTGTTAATGATCACGGAGCTAAGCCGCGGACGGACAGACGGACAGACGGACATGGCGAAACTATAAGGGTTCCTAGTTGACTACGGAACCCTAAAAAGCAACAACCACGTGACAGTGATGTCTCTACATTTTTGACGTACTCTGTCCCTCGTCACCGTAGCTTACACAATAGTGCCTTTGTCTCAATATAATTGATCACACGTGTCCACTACTGTACAATAGAGTTTATTAGAAAATATATAGGGAATTTGATTTTATGGTGAGTGAAGAAGTAAACATAGTTTGCTTTAGTTAACTTTTATGGTATTATTTTTTCAACACAATGTATCTAATTTAGCCTTATGGTTGAATGGTATAAAAAACCTTGTGATGTTACATTTGCCAATTGTACTTTCTTGTTTAGTGCAATAAATGTAACCTACCCAGTTAAGATGTCCACAATGGAATATAATTTGTGGGAGTAAAAACTCGTTCAAGTAAAAAGAGAGTGATTTATTTTGTTCCACACATTTAAATAAAACAATTTTAACGTATTGTATCAGTTTTGGCAACTTTACAGTTTACCTACCGTTTTCAAAGGTTGACTGAGAAAAACTATTTTTTTTCTCAATAAAAGTAACATTTGTCAAAGTTACAGTTATATATCTGAATCAATTACTGGCAATATCACTTTAAAGTCAAGTAGCTTTGGAATGACTAGCCGAATTCAGCATTTCTGAGCGCGGGACTTTAAACTTTGTATAAAGGCATATGAATAGAATACCAGAAAAGTGACTTTATCGTTTTTGAAAATTCAGCCCTGAAGGTATAAAAGAGAGTAGAAAATTTGTATGAAGATCAAACATTTTTTTGAGTGCGGGACTTGAAACTTTGTATAAAGACATTATTATTCGAATCCAAGAATGTATAAACGTACCTATGTGTTATTCTTAAACTCATCGAATTTAGTAAAGCTATTGTGTTTAGCAATAATTAAACTTTGTTGAAATTATTATATAGAGACTCACACCTGCAGACAAACTGTACAAACAGTTTTGCAGGGAACTGTATATATTTAAGTTGTATACTTACTTTAATTAATAAACAACAATAAACAATTCGTTCGTAGATGTACCCGATTTCATAATGATACCGCGTAATTAGACTAATGTAGCCGAAAAAAAACTAAAAAAAGGCCCAAGAGCGAGGCGGACTCGCGTACGAAGGGTTCGTTACTATTCCGTAAAAAATGGCAAAAAAATCATGTTTAGTAATTTCAACATTGCTTAGATCTGAAAATAATGAAGATGTAAAATTTTCCAGTTGAGGTTCCACGCGGACGAAGTCGCGGGCAACAGCTAGTACTTTATAAATACATATCAGACAACCTCACACAAATCGATCTAGTCCCAAATTAAGCTCAAGAGGACTTGTGTTATGGTTTATGGTTACTAGACGGCGATATAGATAGATATTAAATACATTAGATGTAAGTACTTAAATACATAGAACAATCATGAGTCATGACCCAAGCACAAATATTCGAGTTCATCATGCAAATATTTGCCCTGGCCGGGATTCGAACCCGGGACCACCGGATCAGTAGGCAGATGCTCTACAGACTGAGCCAACCGCGTCATCAAAATAGATTTTTATGAAAGTAGATATTTTCAAAATTATATCTTCCGTTCGTTATGTCCAGTGAACGTTATAATAAATAAGCCTATATGAAGTGAGCGTACGTATTGACCGTTTTATGATAAGTTCTTATAAATATATATGTATGTCATATTACCACAGCTTACTCCTATGAGAATGCATCAACTGCTCCCATACAAACAATTGTCGGCGGCTTTTGCCAAGTTCAGAAGAGATAAACTACTGTAGTATCTTATTCTGTGCCATACAAGAAATTTCCTCATCAATCGATCCATGCTACTTTACAGTCCCTGTCTATAGCCTAGGCTTATTATTTTACATTCGACTGCCAACTAACCTTCGACCTGCGATAGCATCGTAACTAATAACCTCCATCATTAGTACTACATTCGCTCGTATGCTCACGCTAAAATGTCAAGGAGCACCATGGTTTTCTACATAGGATCTAGTATTTCAGAGCCGAATTAGGCAATTCGAAATTTGAAAATGAATTTAACCGCCGACAGGCCGACGAGACATGTTTTCTTTTGTTTCACACGATTAGATAGAACATAGCTAATACTGGTGCCCGAAGAAGGGCGTAACTGACTGTGACACAGTTTATATATACTGCAGTGGTTACATGCATTTCTTTTATGTACTGTTTTGTTAATTATGTTAAATAAAAATAAACTTAAAATAATCTTTTGAATCACATGAGGCGTTTACGAGCACGCATCAATTTTCTCCGAACAAAGGCGGAAGGCAGAGCCAGTCACCCAGGTGTGCGTAGTGTATAAGGGCTGCGGAGCCTATCTTGCTTTAAAATTATACAATGTTACTATTTGGTTAATAAATTTTTAGTGCTACTGGAAAGCTTTCTGCGGCAGCGGAGGGCCCGGACAGTACCTACAGAGGTGATGAAGAGCATGTACGTTTGTAATGTCCATTATCCTTCTTTCACACAGATCGGGTAATACAGGTGGTTAAGGTAAGTCGAGGAGTGACTTCTGACTTCTTTCCCAGGAATCACTGTTTCCAAAAGTTAACGTTAACGAAGCCACAAGTAAAAAGTTATACCTACTATTAACCAATTCTGTTTTACCAACATGGCTCGCTGTTTTATGTTTTTTACCTATTAAAATTAGAGTAGGTAAGTATACATAAGGATTTGTCACCATGAGAAAAGAAATATCGAAACGTAGTGGCGAGTTCTCTGATATATTTTTAACAAATGTTATTTTATTACATGCGTTAAATATGGGACCCTGACCCTTTCTCCTTACAAAAGCTTTTATCTAAGATAGGGTCATCCGAATTAAAGTGACGATGAATTAACCAAAGCGTATGAAGATGTTTCTCACCTTCATACAAATTTAATCGACCATTAAATAACGAGCACCGCAAACTGCATTCTTGTATTAAATTATGTTTATTTAAATGGAACAAGTTCTGAAGCTTTGACCTTTTGAACATCTTTTGTTTAGTGCGAACATTTATCTCAAAAAAGTCCAACAAAGAGCAAGTCGGGCTCCCGTTTAGAGTTCGGTAGCTGTCTCCATTTATAATATAAGATAAAAACACACAACTTTCATATTAATTCGTGATGGTAAATATAGCAACAAAAAAAATAATAATATAGTAACAAAAAAGGCAATAAAAAATGTTCCAGTTTTTTGTAAGTATAATAATAATTAAGTTTTAAATATAGAGGGAGAATCGATTGAACACACTTGACTCTGACTATGAACTCTGAATTACATAAAGGGGTTTCAAGCTTTACTTCGGAATCCTAAAAACAGGACCTAAAGATGCAGCAGGTCGTTTTAAAAAACAGTTCAAATTTCATCTCCCAAATATAGAGAGAGTGAACAGACAGATGCGTGATGATAAATATATTCAGGTTCCCAATTTATCTATCTATTGAAACTAAGTTGAAAGTAAGTTCGTATTACGGAAAAACAAGTAAGTAAATGATACTTAGGTTAGGTACAATGTATAGATTTGTAAATCTACAGGAGAATACAAGTTGCACTAAGAAACAGACATCTCATAGGCAAAATGTCAAAGCCAAGTATCGATTTAAAAGTTATCCTTTAAGCTACACTTTGCTGAACTTTTCAAAACTAAACCGAAATCGACCCGACAAAAACCTCATTTAAATACGCTACCGGCAATAAAATCCGAATTCAAAATAATCAACGCAATAAAACTTGAGGGCTTTTAAAATTCAAAGCCCGTTGCAATAAATTATCATTCGTTCCTCGTCGACAAAAAAGGATGAAAAAAGACGAAATGAACCAAATCGGGAATAGAGGCAAACCGGGACAAAGGTATTGGACGTGTCAGGACCTGTCTTCGAAAAGGGCACCTGTTTTGGAGAGCACCTGTGGAATATATTAAAGGATTGGTTGATGTTTGAAAATTTTAAGAACAGTTTTGAGGTCATTGGTACTAAGTTTTGTTTGCTTTTGCGCCGTTATCTAATAGAGTAAGTCGTGTTGAAGTTTACCTTTTAATATCAACAACGTCCATGCAACTATAGGTATTGTTTAGCTTGATACCTAAATATACTTATATTTTTATTAATTACACCTATCTATTTAATACCTGCTTATTGTGATTGTTATGTGAGTTAATTCAAAGGCAGTTAAACCTTAGTATGGTTTTGCTCGTTGCGTTATTGTTAAATGTATTGTTATTTCTGTGTAATAAATGAATGAAAAAAAAAGTGATAGATATTAGATATATAGGTATTATAACTATGAGCATTAACCACATGCACTTCGTGTGTTAGGAATCAGCCGTCTCCATTTTAAAATCGTGATTAAATACAAGTCATGATACTTTACAGACCCTGGCGCTACTTTCAAGTGGCGGTCGTCTTATTTGAATCTGTTAAAAACTAATCAATATTATCTGACTAAAATTAAAAACAAGTGTACTACAATGCGCTATCCCCTATCCTTACTTCATTTATAACCAAAACCAGTATGATTTTAAATAAACAATATCATAAACCGCAAGTTGTTGCTGAAGTGATAATTTTGCATATAAATAAAGTTGAATTAACATACTAAACCGATGGCATACTTTAGCAGACAAAGTTAAAAAGGGGGGATGACACAAGACAGTATATTTGGCTTTATTTACACGTCGTAGTCACCGATGGACTGGTTAGTGGCGATGTTTTACTGTGATTTCGTATTAAAATAAGCGGAAGTTACAAAAGTTAAAATTAATTTCTTCTCAGTCCATCACTCCGGCACAGTATACAATACCTACCCCAAAATCATATAAAATCGCCAACTTTAGGATATCCTAAAATTAGTGGTACAATGGTAATGACTAATGAAAATGATGATTCCATTCGCATTATAAGTAAGTTAATTAGAAGCGTATAATATATCAAATTAAAATTTAAGTCGTGTTTGTGTCCAATAGGAATAATAGTGGTTTCTAATCAGTTTTGTTGAATTTGTACCTAACTGGATTAGTACTAATGGTCTAGTTTAGTGTCCTTTACAATTATGGAATTACTTATAATTATTACTGTTCATTGACAAATGAAGATCAGTCCTGTCAATTAGAAAAACCACGTACCTACTTTGTACCTAACATGATGCGTTGCTTATTCCACGGGTTTTTTTTCTTGAGTATTATAGCTTGTAATTATAGACTTTATCGCGAGTATTGTTATTCTAACGGTAAAAAATCTGATTATTTTTTTTAACCTTTTCCTAAAGACTTACCTGCACTGCAGTGGCAGAAAGTAATCAATATTTTTTGTTTAACAAAAGACATTTAAACGCATTGAAGCGTTCCTTTCCACTTCAATTGTAATCGATATAAGCACAATCACAACTCTTTGAAAAGCGTGACTTACCTGTAAAAGCCATCCTTTGGTACAATGACGTTTCATTTGAAGAACTCTATCATCGCTGCCTTAAAAATACAATTACCTGCAACGTAACTCTGTAGCTGTGTTCTTTTTTTTTTGTAACTGTACATACGACTTTATATCATATAAACGATTAACTTTGTTTTTCGATTCTGGAGTGAAAGTTCGTAACCAATGCCAGTAAGCACCAAATTTGGTTCATACCACCGTACTGTTCCTTATCTTCTAATAATCATAATATTTCTAGATTTAGCTAACTTCCTGTACAGACCTACCTAATCGTGAAAATAATAAGTTACTAATTCATTCTTTATTACTTTGAATCTTCTCCTACAATTTTTGTGAAGAAAAAAACTACTACGGATTCGAAATACTGCTGATTCTAGTACGTATCTTGCCACAGTTTCGATTTCTTCGTCCACGATCCGGCGATTACGATTGGTTTTCGCTTTCAACGTCGTATTTCGCTAGTCCACTGCCAATGCTACAAACCAGCGGTGTAGCTTACAAGCGGAAAGAGGTTAATGTTTTACAACACACCATTTTGTTTAGAATAGTTTTTGTGGGCCTTAAGCTACGAGAGAAGTATGGTAATCTTTATTTAGCCTCCGATGGATTATTACGGACTATTTACTTATCCTTTTCTCACTTTGGATGTAGTCTACTCTCCTAAAGGAATAAGTTGAATTTAAAGAGACACATCTTATTTGATTTTTATTTTTATTCTAATAAGATAAGAATAATTTCTGAAGATGATATAGTTTCAACATAAGATTTTTTCTATTAGTATACACTATGTTTAATATAAGTATCGATCGCGCATTCCTTGACGCTAGGATTTAAGCAGATCGTGACTGTAAAGAGCTAGGATTTAGAGCGTGCCAGGTCTCTGTCTCCTTCTGTTTCTTGATTAAACAAGTTTATGTTGACTCTTGTATCATTTTTATCTTCTACAATAGCAGGTGAATGTTTGGAAGGACTAACTATTTTATAAAACTTTTTTACTATTGTTTTTTTTTTTTTTTGGTAGCCAATAAATAATTTAATGAGAACTTTTAAGGAATTTAATTACTTATATGTGGATCTCAAGGAACTTAAAAATCATGTTCTTATTTTATTTAAGTACTGGATTTTATCTAAGTTATATTATTTTTATGGAAAATTCCTACACTTTAGACATCAAGGTGGTCTTCTCACTTTTATATTAATTTTACTTCCTGCGGTTTGTTATCAGTATCACGATTTTTATATTAGTTGTTATTGTAACATGTTACAACTAGTCCTGGACCGTGGTCAGTTGACGGAACGTAGCTGTAAACAAGTTATTTTTGGAGTGATTGCAGAGACCCGTTCGCTTTAGCGGCAACTGTTCACGTAAGCATTGCTAATCCTCTACCCTTGTCCTTACACAATATAGTTGTGCGTTTTTGCGTATGCTTGTAAATATTTAAAATATGTTTGTTTTAATTTGAATTTAATTATTCTACTTTTTGACTTTCAGATATCTTATTTTATGCACAAAATTAGTAAATATAAATATTATTTCCACCCGAACAATTACTGCCGATTTCATTGCGGATTTATAGGAAATATTATATTGAATTTTGGCTCGTTAAATAATCGTATGTATGTAATAGAACAACATGTTATTGTCCTAGATACCTACCTACTCTTTGATTTTTACTGTTCAGTTTGATAACTGTTTTAACCTTCAAATCGTGACAGTATTATTAAGATACGGTGCTAATTTGATTCGGGAAATTC
Organism: Apotomis capreana; assembly: GCA_947623375.1. NCBI lineage: Eukaryota > Metazoa > Arthropoda > Insecta > Lepidoptera > Tortricidae > Apotomis > Apotomis capreana. The sequence continues at coordinate 27,930,399 of OX392499.1, read as the reverse complement.
AAACAGAATATTTTACAAAATAATGTTTATTTTACAAATTCCCCATAAATTGATGAGAAAAATATTAAAAACACAATCCAGTTTATGTATATCGATTACATGCGGCACTTATTTTAGTAATATAGGTAGTTGTAAATAATAAATTGTAGGTAGAGAATGATCTTACTTAATAAAATCACAAACAATTAAATGCAATATTTACAAATCGTTGTGAATCATTTAAATCTATCAGCATATTTATCATGTTTTCCTTTATACAGAAGGAAACAAATTATTCAGTAATATTTTACATCATGAGAAACAATATAAAAATAATGTCATCATAACAAAACTAAATTATTGGTGGAATTAAATTTATTTACAAAGTTACACTAATTTCATTTGTTAGATAAAAGATAATAATTTGATGAAATAATTATTCGTAAATTTCAATAAATTCTCCTTACGATTTTGTTAAAATCTAACAAATATTTGGCGTCTAATCAAAGAAATTATAATTCACTTAACGGACACTATGACTATCGAGACTATTTGGAAATAAAATAAAGTTTGAGATCCTTTATTATTATGTATACTTACACGATAAGAGATATAAAAATTAAATGCTATAGTACCTCACGGAAACTTAAATCAAAGGTAATTGCAATAAATTAAACAAACTACTTCGATTTTAAAATTGATAAACAAAATAAGAGATCAAAATGGAAATGTAACTAAATACAAAACTTAACAATGCGGAATCGAATGCTAGCATTGCTGCATTTAGTAAGCACTGGTTAAATAAAATAAGTGGTAAAAGCATGGAACTTACGGACGAAAATGTTTCTGAAAATATTATCCTGATGCAAAAATCACTTTTTGTAAATGCATAGCATTAGGTACTAAAATACAGTCAAATTTTCAATAATATTTTTTTACCACGAGTTGTTTTGTCGAACTTCACTCAGTTTTTGGAATCGAAAAGCAAAGTTTTATCCGTTGAAGCATTAATGTATGTTAGAATCGCAACCAAATCAAAATCAAAGGTTAAATATACCTTTGGTTTGGATTCGGCAAAAACCACCATTTACAATTTAAGTGCAGTCGGACACAACATCTCGGCAAAAATTACATAAAACGGATGGACTTAAAAATACGATAACAATAGTCCAGATCTGCTATGCAGTATCACCGTTAACAATACTTATCTAAAACAATCTTCATCTTATCTGATGGTATTGAAGAGCGATGATGCCAGGGACACTTTGATGATGGCTACTACCATCACCAAGTTGACGATGTAGGTCGAATTGCATCTTAAGTGGTAAGGTGGTGTGTTAGCTTCAGGACACTCACCTCGGCGTGTGTCCTGGGTCAGGGTCTCTTGCCCAGGCTGTCGAGACACCAGGATGTGGCACAGAACCTCGTATAGCTCGGCCAGAAGCCTATTCAGTCTGGAGAAGTTCTCCTCTGTCGCTTCTCTCTCGCTCGGCAGGTTGAACGCTATAGCCATCTTTGTCGGGCGCAGTGTCTTTTTCTACGGAGGAATCGTGGACAGATCGCCGTTTGTTTTGTATGCATAAATGATATGTGCCCGCTTGGACGTCGGCTTCAAGACCTTGCCAATATTCGCATGAATTCTCGGCAGACCTTTTTTTAAATTTGTTCGCTCCCAAAACTCGAAGATGAAGATAGTTAATTTTTACAAAAACTTTTTAAAGTCACTCGCAAATATTTGCCGCAGTAAATTTCAAATGACAATTTTTTCCGTAAAAGTCTCGTAGATAAAAATCTCCAAAAAGTTCACTTTCTCACTTTCTTGATGGCACAAGCACAGTTCAATATTTGGCGCTAAGAGATTACAGTTTGACCTCGTAAAGTTCACACAAAAAGTTTTGACGCAACTCAGAGCATTGTCCGTAATTCACTCGTAATTTAGCGATAATCGGCTGAGGCCAATGACACAACCGTGCGAAACGCACCATGCATCGCTCCGACTAGCCGATGTAAACAAGTTAACTTCGCACTTCGCACGACAAAAAGAGGTCGACTCACGACAGCTATTGTACGTGCGGCCGCGTCGGGAGCGAATCTTGTAATAAGGGATTACTCCGTGCACATCATTGCCTCGACGCTGCACACACATCGGTGCGGTGCATAATGTAAGCACACGCGCACACCGACGCAAACCTATTTGATTATAAATAGTGGAACGCACAGTAGCACGTTCCCTTCGCACTCTACCACTACAATCAACGTCTAACCTTTATTCCCGTCCCGTTCTGTCGCATACAGGTACACATATTGTTGTTCCAATCTGAACATGTTGCAACAGCGATTGACGAAGCATCGCTTTCTCTTTCCGGTCTACAAGGGATTCACTTATGTTGGAAAGAGAGAGGTTTAGTCGAGCTTTTGAATTCGGATGTGAGAAAGCGCGGCAAAGTGAACAAGCCAATGGGATTGCCGGTTAGGTATGGGGTGAGGTGACGTAAGAATGGACAGCAGGAGAGCATGGGGTTGTTAAACGGAGAGCGTTCACTCGGTCCCGAGCTACAGTGGAGTAACATTGAAAACGTCTGTATTCTTTGCCGCATTAACGGCTCTTTGTTCGGAAACGAATAGATACGTAACGCTTAGGAACGGGTTATTCGACGCCGTGTCAGGAGGCGCGTGTGTTTTATTAGTAGTAAACGTAGTAATTTGGTAATGTTTTGAGTTTTGCGCGTATAAAACTTTACGATTGCGGTTTTGAAAGCGTTTTGTGCAACCGAAGGTGTTTTTGGGTTTATTGGCTTTTAGAATCGAGTGGAAACCTTTGTAGCTATACGGGTGATAAAAATGATAGTAAAACGCGTTGAAATAAAAATGTGTGACTATTAAAATACGTTTAACTCGATCATACACAGTTTAACATTTTAAGATAATTTTCATAATACTATGTGGTGTACAAACTAGTGCGTAAAGTAAACGTGAGTTTCATATGTAATAACGTGTCTCAATTTTAAAATAATGAAAACGGTGTTTGCTTGCTATAACTACATGATACACCAATTTTATTTTTAACTCTGTGTTTCACATACATATCACATAAAAATAATATTAATAGAATTCATAATTCTAACTCATCTAAATCTAATCTAAAGTTATCAAAATAGGTACGTGTTCTTTAATAAAAATAATGCTACACTACTCTTTATCACATTCGTCCAAAAATATAGAGCTTTAATCAAATACCATAAGAAATTGCCAGGAAATGGAAATACAGTAACAACGATAACAATCGCAATTTTTCTACATTATTTTAAACGAAGTTATCAGCTAAAATAAAAACATAATATAGATAAATAATAAACAATAAAAATTACAACGATCTATGATATTCATGTATTTCAGCTCAAGAACTCCGCAGAAAATGATAAGTATAAAGTATGTACATAGGTAAGTACTTGTGATATGGCTACAAGTGTAGAGAAATACTATTCACTCGTCTATCACGTCAAATTTCAAAGCTTCGTATCTGTTCAGAATAGTAAAGCATATAGGTAATACATAGTCAACACCTTGAAGAGGATATAACAGACATAAACACTCATAAGAATCATCTTTATCAAATCAAAATAGTAAACTTTTTAATTTTGGTAGGTATTATGTCCTAAAAAAAATATATAGAGCCATTACCGAGCTGCAAATAGGTTAAGATTTGACATCGTTCATATTTATTACTTATTGAAAAAGGATATCTTACCTAAACACCGCTGCTTCTCCCAAAGCACCAAAAGCCACTAACTATCACACCAAAGATATCGTTAAATGAAATTAGTCATACGTCAAACAAAAAGAAATCTCACTGACGCTCACCCTTGAGATTTCATGGCCCCTTAGTCACATCTATGACTAAAACCGTCAAATAATTGTATTATTATGTAAATATTTGACTAGCCCATTTAAAGTTTAATTTAGTATAATACATCGTTCAACAAACCTAAATAAAGGAAACTTAATATATTAAATACTTAGGTCTGAAAATATGTTTTGTAATAGTACCTAATGATAACATTGAGGAAAAACGCAATAATTACAACCTTTATTAATGGATTTACATTTTCCTGTAGGTACAATAGAACAATAGTCAGTTTTGAAAATTATGAAGGTCACTTTAACACTAAACAAATGCATTCACTAGAGGATGAAATAAATAATGTATAGGTATTTATTAAAATGACGCGTAAAACGCAGTTAGTAATAATGCATGCAATTAAATTATTATGGTGTCATAATTTATGCTCAGAATCTTATTACGTAAACCACAATGTATAAGTAACTAACTCTTAGTTAAATAAATGCTAATTGTTAGTGTTAGTGGGTTAAAATATTGTATTGATAAGTTTTATAGTTTTATAGATAAACTAAAGTAACAAAGAGAAACCCGCATTAATATGTCTATGATTGAAAAAAAAAAGAAATCAGGAATATTTATTTGTAAAAATACAACAAACATTAGGCAGCAGATTAAACAGTTGAATAGGCTTTTACAATTGTAAAACTTTTTTCTCTAATTAATTTCTTCTAGTCATTTTTTAAATATGTTTGCTGACCATTAATTTTTCCACATTTCTCTAGACGTTTATTGTCGAGATACTCGACAAATTGAGTGGTAATTTAGTTTGTTGATCAGTTCTAATAACCTAAAACTATATGATACAGCTAAAATGGTGTACAAAATCAATAGCCCAAGTCATCAAGTCGTAACCTGTCCGTCCAATGAGTTATTGAACTGAAAATAGGTCATAACGTGATGACTCAGTGGTATTGGTTTTAAAGCACATATATTATGTATATGTATATGTAAATTAATAAGATCCATAAGATTTGATTATGCAATCATAGTTTTAGTTGGTTTTAGTCTAAGAATGTTTAGTCAATAAATAATAAATTAATAATATAAAATGCATAGAGTTCATTGTGATTACCACATATACCTACTTCTTACTTTCAATATTCAATAAATTTGTATTTTGAAATGAAATACCTAATAAACTTGATGCACTTATTTTTCAGTCATTAAATTTTAAATTGTCCATTTTTTTATAGGTATTGCACTAAGCTTAATTAGTCCTTAGAATCGTCGGTGATAAAACCGTTTTTCATATTTAAAAATACAATTTTGCTTACTTATAGTTTTATTAGACAACAAAAGATGGCGCTAGTAGTCTGAATGTGACATGCGAAACTGCAATATAGGGGAGCGTAAGTCGGTCGCTAATACAATAAAATTGACAACCGACAACTCGATTCAGTGATCGTACCTACTTTGATTTTTAAGCTTTTGATCGATTTTTTCAAATACAATCGTTTGATTGTATTTTTCAACAGTAAATAAGCTGCAAAAATATGGTGCGGACCGTTTGGTCGCAACCAAAAAATTAAATGCATGTCAAATAGCCGACCAAATTTTGATCGTGATCTGCAAAATTTACTTTTGTCCGTGACAATCGAACCCTTGATTGCAACCATCGAATCTTTGGTCGCGACCATCAACTGTTGGTTGTGAGTATCGACCGTTTGGACGCCACTATCAACTGTTGGTCACGACCATCGATCTTTTGTTTACTACCAACAAACCATTTGGAAATATGTACTGTAAATAAATTCATAATATAAATCACATAATGAATGATATTTATTCAAATACAACGTTATTTTAAAGAAACCTCTGATAAAGACAAATTCTTGATTTATGCTATTTCACTTAATTATTGCATTAAGCGGTTTACACATAGCACGTGAAATTGTCAGGAACAGTCCGACAGGTTTCGAACTAGTATGGACTCAATGGAGCTCTTCACTCAGGATGACGCATTCTAAAAGGAACCCAAATTGAAGTTTTTGGAATTACGTAGAATAACGTCTAGCTGGTTAATCCTTTACAAAATTACTTTTCATCTCTCCTGTTCGGAAAGTGTCATTTTCATGAGTAGATAGCCGGGTGGAAAATAGCTTTTCCATCCCTAGGGTGGAAAGTAATTTTTTTTTAATTGCCAAGGAGTCAAAGACTATTGCCATCTAGATGCACGTCGTGACCAACTCAATTAGGTACAATCTAGTCGGCCGTGGTAAGTGGCGATTAAAAAAAATCTCCAAAGGTTAGATATATTTATTTATATCCAATTATTATTAAATATAAATATGTATGTATTATTATATTTATAATACGTACATATAATTCTGTCCCTCATTTTATTGATAGAATTATATAAAAAACATTTATATAAAAAACAAAATTGAAACCATTGGATTTGTTTTTTTTTTAAATATTGGCGGTACGTATATTTTAACTTTTTTTTCTATTAAGAATAATTATACTTAATGAAAGTTTGCAATAGAAAAATCGGGAACACGAGATTAAATATAAATACCATGTCTTTTATTGATTATTGGTTAAAAATAACATGGACATTAATTTAACTCACTCATGACATGTGAGTGTAGTATTTTATTTTCCTCGCAGTCGAAATGAAAAGTAGAGTGTTTAACTCGGGTGAAATAACCCATTTCACCCTCGAACTATTGGCGTTCTTTGATTTAAAGTTTATTTTAATTACGATGACAACAATGTAGTTGGCCATATTTTCGTATTTGGAAAAAATACAAAGTTAATTCGCATAACTCTGATACTGATATACATGCAAATAATTGCGAATGGAACATAACCATCATCAGATTGCCTACCATTAAGGACATTAATTTAAAGGATAAACACAATTCTAAGTACCTAACTCCAAGAATCACGATCACCTCAAATCCCTTTGAAGCCTTGACCATATCAAATGGGCTACATCGTGACCAGTGACGTCAAAAGGGCCGGGCTAATCTACCCTCACCGTTGTAAAAGGGAGTAAAAGAAACAGTAAATGATTGCAGTTACTCCATTTTGAATTGGATACAATAAGTATAGGTGAAGAAGTTTGGAAGTGAAAGGCATGTTATGCACAGTGGAGAATAACAAAGTTACTGCGTTTTGGGTTGAAGCTGGTAGTAATATGGCGTGGCAGCTACCGTCTGATTTCACGGTTTGGATTGCTTGATTGGACGTCGTGGGATTAGTGTGAAGGTTCAGTGTGAATATTTAACCTTAGGGATTTAAAGAAATACGTGGTACTTGTACCTATACATATAATAACGTCTGTTGTTTCAGGTGAGCTTGTTAAAATATTTATCAAAATAAAATAGGTATTACTTGCCGAGTATTTTTTTTTCAATTAGGATTATTCATGTTGTAAGTACTTTCCGGACGACGCAGCGTGGACCAATATCTACAGGGTTAGCATACTTTGCCGTAACATCGACTGTCGCGCGACTCAGCGTTATGTCTCTTACTCTCACAGTATTGAAAGGAAAGTGACAGGTATCCTGCGCGAGAGAGTCGCGTGTCACAGTTGTGCTAGAGGTGCTGCTGTTCAGGATCGCGAGAAGCAGTTGGATGAGATCGTTGTGGATAACTTTAGGGAAGACCCTTGTCATAAGTGGACCTTTTTCGGCTACTATGAAGTTAACAATATGAGAACCACAATTCGTGACGTTTATGTTTGTTTTGCAGTAACGATAAATAAGTTCGCTACTACTGTGTACCTGTAGTAACTTAAAATTAGTCAAAGCTACACAAATGAACAGTCCATTAGCTTGCCATTAATGCCACCATTATAGCTGCGAAAGTCTAAATAATGATGAAAACCTTTCATAATAATAAATTCCTTCATATCATCGGTTTTACATGTGATGCCTCGGATTAATAGTTGGAGTGCATATCGGTTGATTGCAATACTACCCCCCATGCCATTTGGGCATACATGCTTATACAGGGAGGGAAGTTACGACGTTTTTTGTCTAAGCAAGATAACGGTGGCTGCACACTGTATTAAGGGGTAAACTATCAAATATTTGACATGAGATTGATGTTTTGGCGCTTTTTTATTAGTCTGCGTCTATGAATTTTAATAGTTTTGGATTTACTGTTTTAATTTATTTTGCGGTCATTGTTTTCATTCCAACGTCTAGTCCCTAGTACCTAGTCAGTGCTTGTGAAAGTGAAACCAGTTTTGGTTAGCCACGGGCTAAGTTTCGTCCGTGTACTGTGCGCATCTGTCTCAACGTCAAAGTCACGAGCAATTCGTCTCTATGATTGGTTCGTAGACACGCACACATAAAACCACAAACGGCTTCATCTTCCGCAAATCTATTGTATGAAGACTCTCGTTCTAGGCGTCTTTATTCGATAAGTATAAAGTTTAATGTGGTATAATTAGACACATGAAATATTGAAGAATGTTTCAGATCACAGGTAAAAATATAATTCGTTTCGCAGGTTATCGGAATTCACATAAAAAAACGAAGTCATTGTGAGTTTTGATAGGAGTTTATATCATGGGGTCAGATTATAATGGCCCTGCTGCTAGCATTATACCGTATTTCGCATATTTGGTGAATCGGATTGAAGATACCCTTCGATTATAAGCAGGTCAAGTGGTGAAGAACCTACGCGCTGTACATGCAGAACACGTTGACGCCATCTCGTATCGAAGGCCAACTAATACACTTCGGGTCGCTGCGCCAGCGAAGAAAGTTCGTGGCACAGGGCATCAATATATTAGGTAAGTACCGGGAGAGGATCGGGACGAAGAACAGTGGAAAGTAAAGTGTACGTGGGTGTTAACTGTGTCACCACTAGCACACGCGAATTCACTGACCATCCCGTCACTCACTACGTTTTGCGCCTCTTGGCACGTGACTGAGCATCGCCCGTTACTCTCTCACAGTACAGCGAAGAAAGAGATAGGTGATATTTCTCGTGCGTGAAAGAGTCACGTGTCGCAGTTGTGCTAGAGGTTCTGATCAGCATCATTCAAGTTTAGTTAGCCACTAGAAACGGTGTATCCCAAACACTACACCATAATTCGTCTGCAATAGACGCAAGGGCCTATATACTCGTACATATATATGTTAGTATGCGTGGACTTAGCCGACTTCATGCGGTGTATGTCGCGAAATAAATGCATAGCTGTACTGAAGAGATGTTTTAACTATGTTTTAAAAGCGTCCAACATTTGTATTTATTTTTTGTAAGTATTGTGCTATAAAGTTTAAGTAAACAAGTAACTCTATCTTGGACGCATGTTAGGGTTTACTGTAGGAACGAAATCTTCTTCTTGTCCACTTGAGTTGGTTTGGACAACATGTCAAAATCAATACGCTAAACAGACAGACAACACGTCTGCACGTCACCTAACAATAGAAATGCATTACTGTGACACCAGGTGCAGCAGTGAATTACTACCGGCCATATTGGCATTAAAATTAATGGCCTACAGATGCAAATGCAAAAGGCTGACTGATTGGGATTTAATTAAGATAATATATTGCTTGATAATTAATTATTGATGTAGATATAATAATTGTAATCCATATTTGTAATGCAACTATAATGAAAACAGCTATCTATATTGCTTCTTATCTTGGTTTACTATTTGGAACTGAATTATTCTCCGCTTGTTTCACGCTGTTATTATTTTTTTGTATGAAGGCATACTTCGATCTCATCTGTTGTTAAAATATTATAAAACAATGTGAATACACAGTGATACAGGAATAGGGCTGTTTTGCATGAATGCCAAATAAACTAAATCAATTGAAACGGAGTAAATTGAAGAAAACGATAGAGCGTGTTTACTGAAGTTAAGCTATAGTCAAATAACGATACAAAGGTTAATTATGAAAAAAGAAAATAACGTGATCCACTGCAAAGTGCAACGTCGTCGCCAAGACTAACTTGCAACCCTACGAAACGTAGGGTCAATACGCAATAGGTTCAACCTTTGAGTCAATATTGAAAAAATAATTTGTGGTACCTAGGTATTTTCACATTGAGAATAAAATCGATAAAAAATATGTAAAGATTGCTATAAGAAAATTTCCATTTCTTAGATGTACTGATTGGGAAAATTATACAATATTTTAGTGTTAGCCTTAGTAGACAAATAACACAACGAAACATTTGTCTGGACAGGCTGTAAGATCCGACATCCAATCCAATCAAAATGAAACATACACAAATAAACATGAAAACGGATATAAATCGCATAAGTGGACAACGGCTCGAATGCATGCTTAAATCCTATAAACCAACGTTATCTACGTATCCAAATAAGCGCGATTCGCAAAAACAGTGAACAAAACGTCGCGTGCAGGACACATGTCGGGCGGCTAATAAATTGCAATCCGGCTGATGCGCACAGATTAGTGAAGTTCATTGCACGGTCCGATGGATGCGCAAAGAGTGGACAATACCACCAATGGGCTTGCACGCCACAGAGACGTCGCCAGTTAATATCCATCACATTATTTGTATTGTAATGGAGCTAACTCACTTGGCGACGGCGACGCTTGACTACCACATTTTTGTATGGGATTCGTAACTGGCGACGCTACCATTGTGTAGGGCTGTAAGTTATCATTCCCATTCCATAGATTCTATGGATTACTACGAAACCCAGAGTGATGTAAGTGACCGTGTTATGCGACCTGTGGGCTTTAATCTGTCGATGTTTTCATAGTAATTAATAAAAATCTGTGGGTCGATTTTCCGGTTGCGGTCATACTTAGTCTGGAGACAAACGCTGAGGTAAATATGGGCGCAATTGCTGCAATAATAATGTTATTAAACAATTTCCGACGAATGAGTGCTAAGTCGAACTTGATAACACAATGACTGTGTCTTTGCGTTATCACACCGCCAACACCGATGTCACTGATGCACAACTCTTAGCACACATTTATTCTTAATCCTCGAGTTATGAGAGATTGCGTCGCCGCCACCTGTTATTTTGCGGATCCCTATTATTTAGCACATGCATGGTTATTGCGGGTTTCGTAGTCACAGTACGGTGCGTCCAGGGAAAGCATGGGAACTCGAAATGGAAAATGAAGTTAATGCCCTTGCATATGACAACAGTTATGAAGTAGTTTTCTGAGTTTGATGAGTTCAAACTTCAAACTTACAAAAGTGAAATCATGAGATTGTCTAAAATGAATAAACATCATTTTTATAATGGTTTTGCTAGCAATCATAACAATATTTTTTTTTGTAAATTCTTTATGATCTGAAATATTGGGAAGTCCGTGGGAAGTCCTATCTTAGGCTCAAAATTGCAATAATATCCGTACTTCCTCTTGAAGTCCTTAAAGAATAAGTAACTAAAAGCAAACACTTTTTACCTTGGTTAAAATAAAAATAATGTACTTGACACAGCCGGAGTTTTAGTTTTAAAAAATAAATGAAAAAATCGTTTTTTTTTTTTTACTATTTCTACGAAACTGATTACGAAGGAAATATTTAATGAATCAGCATGATTAACATGGGGGTACCTACTACACAATTGGATTGTTTTTAATTAATTTGTTTACGGGACAAGGTAAAAAAAAATTAGGTACATAAAAATACGACGCTGCAATCTACTTATAGGTAACTTTAAATACTTTCTAATCATCAGTATGATTATCTTTCTCATTGTCATTATAGTCTGCATTAAGCACGTCAAAAACATCGTTTTTCAAACCGTCATAGCATCTGGTTTCAACTTGTTCCACAACAACAGCCGGACTACCTGCTAGTGTTAATAAATCTTTATTTTACTATATTTCCCACAAAAAATACTACCCTCAGCTGAGTATGAAAAAACGTAAACAAAACTTTTTTCTAAGGTTACGAGAGATAAGTTTTTGGTTCCTTCGACATGTCCAGTTGCGAGTTGAACTTGTTGTTTGATTTGAACCAATATGCTGTGTTCCTATATTTTTTTATCGCATGCGTAAAATTAATGATTGCAGTTATTTTCTGGAAAATACTGTAAGTACTTGTTAGTACTTGTTAGTACTTACAGTATTTTCCAGAAAATAACTGCAATCATTAATTTTACGCATGCGATAAAAAAATATAGGAACACACGAATTGCGTGTTCTCAATTCGTCATTTTGATTACAGACAACACTAGCTTTATAAATACGTAGGTAGTATTTGTATGATTGTCTGTAGAATTCCATATCTTACTAATATCCATAGTACAATATTAGTCTAGTACAAGCATTGCTTAGTTTGGGACGATTTGTGTAAGATTGTCCCGGCCTTATTCCTTTTAAAATACTGATCGTTTTACACATTTTCTCTATGGTAAAAAAAAATCTTCACATACCTAGAACAAGGCTATTGGAATTTATTGGTAGGTATATATTTGAGTTTGAATTTTTCATTGATAATTTTTGTTTCAAAAACTAGTCGAAATTTACAAAATTCACGCGGAAATTTTGTTTTTTTTTTTTAACTTATTTTAGACTGCACGCAATGAAAGCATGAAATAGATATGTTACTACCTAGAACTCGGGGAAAAGTATTATTTACTTCAAAAAGTTGGTTGAAATTATCAATATTTTTGTCATACTATGAAAAAAATATATATTTCAGAAGGAATAAGGCCCCGTAATATTTATTTATTTATTAATTATAAATATTCATATTATTCAATATATAACTCGTTAACTGATGAACCGATTTAGGTGTACTCTTGGTACGGAGAAAAAGTAGGTCATAGTCATAGATGATAAAGCGGTCGAATCCGCGAGTAAATGATAGTATGCCATATTTTTAAATCCTTCGCTGTACATATTTTTTTGTTATATCCTAGATACTTTCGTACGTATCCATTTCGTAGGTACTACTAATATAGGTACTAAGATAAGTCAAATCGAAAGTGAAGTTTCCTATCAACGCCTGTATATTACAAAATAGTAATTTGCTATTCCAATAACAATAACTTGCTTTATCTGCCCTAATGGGCAACTTATCAGTTAATGGTTTTACAAACGTAGGTAGTACTGTTGCACAAAAAAAAGGCGTTGAGTCGGAAAAGGTCCGATTTTTTGCTTACCCTCGTATAATTTATATGTAGGTAGTGTTGTGGTAGCGCAATTTGACCAGTTTTGTCAAGTTTAGAATAGGAAAATTAAACAGGCGAACCATTTAGAAATATGTACATAACATCTCAATAATATGTTGCATACATATCATAATTACATATTATAATATGGAATTGTTAGATCATATGTATGCATTTTAGTTTCAATGTGGGCACCTGTAACATATTAAGATGTTATATATACATATTTCTAAATGGTTCGCCTGTTTAATTTTCCTATTCTAAACTTGATATGGAAACACTAAAGTGTAATGTAAGAAATGGGCTGAGGACATAGACTCATGATAGCGTAAAATGGCACTGTCTTTTTGGCCCACCTTAGAGAAAAATAACACTACTGACTGGCATCGTCTCTGCGATCAGATCACATACAAAGTTTTTTTTTTTAATGATCCTGCACCAACTCCTAGTTTCTGTTTAGCCCTATGGTTGACTGGTAGAGAAAGCATTAAGTCCGCCTCGTTACTATTTACTATTTAGTAATACTATTTTGTTTGCATAAATTTGCATGCTGCGTCGACGCCACGCTGATGCGGCATAGAACTTCGTATGCAAACGATATAACGACGACACTGTTAATCATTCAAGTATAGTCAGACACCAGATCGACAAGGAAGGCACAATACAAATTTCGATCTTCGGTATAACCTGTCTGTTTACTCTCTTATTGGGCACATCAGTTTAATTTCTTATTTGAAAAATAACTGAGTTTGAACCCGATTGCATTCGGGGTTGTCCATGCATGTTAGGCAGGAATGATGCATACCTAGATCTATTACATGTTATGCCTTGTACAGGGTTCTGCGTATGTTGACTGTAATAATACTCAAGATTGTTACAAAGTTGTGTCGTTATTGACTACTTGCATAACTTTTATGTCTGAGTCGAGTCACAATAAACAAGCAAATTAGTAACAAAATTAATTCAGTCATCTTTCCAACCAGACAGCAAGTCTTTATCCAAAGCTCTGATAGATTCAAGGTTTGTTTTGGTTAGAACCGGCTTAAACCGGTTTAAGAACAAAGGAATCTGAGCCCTAATCGAATCTAGGTTGATTGGACGACAGTTAAGCTATCTAGATGTCGTTAGTTAAGGCCTGCAGCTGTCGTGGTTAGATCAAGGGTCGCTCAGTTAAATGTATTATTTTTACCCGACTAAGGCGAAACTGAAATCAGGAGTTATAATTTTAGAAGTCTTGAGATTTTATGACAGTTTGTATTTAAGTGCATAACCAATAGTTGATGATGAAAATGATTCATAAAAAATGAAACTGATGTAAATTTATTATAATAGAGATTTATTTTTTGCTCAGCGAGATTGAAATGAATTACATGCAATGGATTTCTGTCTCAGATCTTGCATCCTTAGTGGTAAAAATGGTTAATATCTAGAATGAACTATCCAGAAAACATACTTATGCACATAAATTAATACCTATTGACTATGATTGAATCTGGAGAATAAGGAGGCACATCCATATCAAATAACTTATTAAAAAAAAAACTTACTTACATGAAATTTTACTACCTATTTAAGAACAGAATCTACATTATTATATGTCTCACGATGTGAGCCATTTAGTTCACCAAATTAAGCCAATTGTCATAAGTCTAAATCCAGTTCGCGTTTTATTAAATTTTCTCTATCACTTTGAATCCACCTACATTTAGTTCCGAATGTTTACTCAGCTGAGCCCTTTTTATACGGATTAGCAGTTTTTGTGGCCCTTCGCTGCGTGGGAGTGCCGTGTCAAGTAAAGCTTAACTCTAGCAATAACAAAACCTTTTTTAATTTACCTACCGAAAATTTCGTCAATGCTTAATGTTGCTCAAATTTATTTACATAAATAAGAAACTCTAGTTTATATTTTAAATCCAAACTAAATTAAGGATTCTATATTTCTATGGAATTTGCATGCATTTAACGAAATACATCCTTAAACTACTTTCAAAATTTCAAAATTTCAGAAGTAACATTTCACAACAGAATAGCCAAAAACTGATGTAAATGCGTATGAATGCATGTAATGTAAGCAGTTCTATTGCCAATGATAAACCCTAATTTGTTTGAATAAGGAAGGAAGGGCGATACCGAACTACCTGCACTATACAAGTTTTTTTATAATAGGACAAAATGGGATGGAAACTTTCTAAAAAACTATTTACAAAGTTACTTTTTCATCTGCCATTTCTTTTTAGCTCACACACAATCCTGCCTTTCTTAGTCTACATTTTGACCTACTGCACTTTACGTTAAAAAGAAACTCAACACGTGTATTCATAACAAAGGATTTTTTGTCCTTTGCAAAACTTAGCAGGTTAGAGATTGTAAGCAAGTATGGTTGCGTTGCGGTGACGTACAACTTAATACGACAGTCTTACGGGTAAATTTGCTGTAACTTAATGGTGCAAAGTTAATCTTTACCTGTTATGCAAAGGGTATTTGTGGTACGACAATACTGTTAGTTACGACATGTGCTGTATATTCTCATTTCTATTGGTGAAGCCATAAAATGGGTAAAAAAAAAGGTTTGTAGTAAAAGTATTGCAATTTTTTGTTCGTAACCAGTCAACTTTACGCATCTTTTGATACAATTTTGGCAAATGGTAGTACATTATTAACAAAACGGAACTTAATTGCGTTCAAAAAGTGTTTTCTTATTACCCCGAGGGACAGGCAGGGTCCCTTCGAGACCATGAGCATGTTCCGTTTTTTTATATTTATTTATTTATTATAATAATGTGAAAAAATCGTGTAAGTTTAAATCAATAAATGGTAGTAGGTATGTACAATTATGAAATAGTTAAGTACGAGGTACGAGTAGCTCTCCGCAATTTTAGATGATGGAAAAACCAACAGAAAATCTATTGCCTCTCCGTCTCGCAGATTGAAACTTGAAGTTAGCATGCAACATCAAAAATTTTGAACAAATGTATCGCTTCGCTGGAAAAAAATAAAAGAAACGTTTCGAGCCACTTTCGCCAGAAAATGGCTTATCAGTTTATTTATTGCCTTCATAGGTAAATTACAAGATGGTACATTTTACACTTTTCCGCTATGAAAACCTGTGTAGAATTGCCGTTTGAAATTTTTTTTTTTAAAATAGTGCTCTATAACTGGCAAGTAAGTAACTCATAACATTATAATTAGCGTTAACAACCGAATCTGTTACAACAGTGTGACCATAATTACACCTGACCGTCCGCTTTCCGAAAAGATATTAACCAAAAAACAGGATATGGCATCCTATTTAACTAATGACCTAACTACGCCTCATTTGGAACAAATGAAAATGGAGCATTAGGTAACAATATAATATTTCCTGTCAAACCACTTAATCTTTGTACTTTTATGAGGTAACGGAAGATAACGATTAAGTTAAAAGAAACATTAGTATTTACATTTACTCGATATTTTTATAAAAACTATGTATACACGATGATTTTTAATCGGTGATCAGGAGTAGAAAAATATTAATATGCAGCTAAAATTAAACTTAATAGGCGAGGTCTCACGCAATTACCTCACTGTTTAATTAATTAAAAGTTAAAACATAAATAAAACTAACAACCACTAGATACATGGTCATCCTGCGTAAATTATTGAAGTACGATACATGTAACGTCAAGTGCCATCGCTTTAGCGGGAAATTTTTCTACGACTTTGTTTATGTAATGACAATGATACTGACAAGTTATTACTTATAAATTGTCATAGCCATTAAATTATTAAAGAGGTTGTAAGCTCACAGATACAGATTAGTAGGGTGAGAAGTCAAAATTGGTTTCAAAATAAAAAATATCATAGAAAAATAAAATTTTGTTTTCATGTAATTACGACTGCAACGTGACCGCCATCAATTACCGAGTTAGAAAAGTTGGTTCCTGATCACCGATTAAAATTCATCGTGTATAAGAAAGTCGTCATCGAAACTAGTAGCACGTTAATTATAACAAAACGGGACTTAATCGCGTTCACAAATAGAGATACGAGTATCTATACATATAATAAAGCTGAAGAGGGTCGAAAGTCTATACATGGAAGATATTCGAAAAAAAAAATCGATAACAGGACACGTTCTAACACTTTTTAGAATTTTAGTATGTTTGTTTATTTGGCCGCGCATCACGTGAAAACGGCTGAACGGATTTTCGTGCAAACTTGACTAATATGTGGAGAAAGTCCCCGGCTATAAAAATTATACCAATGGGCGGGTAGACACTACACTCGAGTGAGTAAAGTTTGCACCTGAATCATCTGGCGCTACTTAGGAAGGAGGTGCAAACTTTTTTCAAACATGTGCTACGACTATCGAGTACCCTGATTAACTAACAGATGGCGCTGGCAAGAAACTGTGATAAATCAAAACCGACACAGACCGATTTCCACGCGTGCGGAGCCGCGGGCACAGCTTATAATTAATAATTATGTACTTGTGAAAATCGTGAAGTTTAAATCTATATACCAGGTGATCGATCCAAATGGGTCAGTAGGGAGAAGTCAGAAACTATAAGAGATGGGGAACTCTGTTCTTAGGAACTATGGCGTCGTTTTTTATATATCTCTTCGGCCTTATAAAATTTTAAACAGATTCAATTCCCGGTTATGAATGGGATTTATTAGATAATTGAATGTAGTTTCTATTAAATCTAAAATAGACGCCACGGTTCCTAAGAACAGATTTCTCTATATACCGGTTTCTCCCTACTGACCCATTTGAATTGATCTCCCTGTATAGTAGCACGTTAGCCTTGTCCACTCTTTCAACTATGATCAAGTGTATGGTATAAGTGTGGTTTTTTTTATAAAAGGCCTGCTGGAGCTGCTGGACATGTTCATAGTAGTGATCTTAGCTCCTTAATTAAAAGACAGAAAAAAGTGTTTGGTATGTAAAGTGATGAGAATGGTAACTATGTGACATCTGTCATCTTGGTACAAGTCAAAATGTTATAAAATGTACTAAGATGACAGATGGCACCCGCACAAAGCTATGTGATACTAATACTTCATTATACGCGTTATTAATTATATTCGATTTAGAATTTGATTAATAAACCAACTTCATATCCTTGTTTATTAATAGTACATAACTGCAGACGCCGAGAAAGAAGGGCTTGCCGGGTGAGAAGGTATAGACGGCTGACCGCAGGGAGGTATATGTATAATAAAAAATAAAAAATCGTCTGAAATCACCTAACCCACTTGTATCAATAACTATTCTAGAACTCAGGGAAAAGTATTATTCACTTTACAAAATTGATTGAAAAATTGATTATCAATATATTTGTCATAATATGAAAAATATATATGAGAGGAATAATACAATAATGTAGTGTTGTAATATAAATAAATTATAATTATACCGAAATTTAAATGGTTTAAGAATATATTATAAATAACAATTTGACATGTAAAATATTATTTTATAAATAAATGTTTGAATTTTAATATACTACATTTTTTATCATTAACATACTAGATTTTTTGTGCACAAAAAATGTAGTATAATATTACTTAATCATAAAAATTTACGTCTTTCTATATTTATTATTATTAGGTTATTTTCTTTTTATTAGGTTTCGTTGGTAAACTGAGAAAGGAAAAGTACTGTACAAGTCTGTTTTACATAAATAATATTGTAAATATTTTTTTTAATACAGTTGCTCAAAAAGTGGTACTTTTCGTAGCTGCAAATCGTGCGAAAAGTTGGTTATTTCGAACTAGTGCTTTTTACTTTTCAATTTTTTTTAATTTTCTGTTGTACTAACACGTCATGTCTCATACATCCAAAAAAAGGTCAATCACTTTCCGACTTTATTTATTACGTCATTGCATTGCAAGTGTATATCTTATAATTATGCTTAAAATATTTAAATTGCATACTGGATCAATCAAATGGTTATCTATTAAATTATATACAAAAGCGGTTTTAATAATTTGTCTGAGTGACTATTATTTAATGAGCAAATGAGTATTATGCGTGACCTAAAAAAATTAAAAAGAAAGTATTGTCACAGATTAGAAAATACAGTATTAAGCGTGACCCACGCGCTGCTTTATAAATTCATAATAATTATGAATAATCGCTATTTTTATGTATAAAATAATATATTTATTTACAATTATATGAAATGTAAAGAACTAAAAACAGATTCACGATTTTTATTGTTTCGAATCAATTAAATTACTGTGTAACATTATCATATCTCTTCTGAAATATTAAAACTACTTCTTTTGATTTGGCTGAATGATGACAGCCGACGCCATCTTAAAAAAAATATTACAATTAAAAGTAAAACTCTCATTTTCATTCAGTATTGTTTTAATTATATGTAAATGACACGTAAGATTTATAAAATAAGAGTTTTTGATAGAAAATGATGGATTCTGATGTTATCAGAATAGATTTAACACCGCCCTATATAGCGAGCCAAGGCAAAAATTGCAAGTAAGAGTATTTTACCCGCAAAATCGAAAGAGAAATTACATTGCCGTCTATGAACATTTTATTGGCTGGAAACGAGAAAAAGAGAATTATTAACAACTTGAATAAAACTTTAAACTTACCAGCAAAGGCCTTAAATGCGACCCTTCACAATTACTCTAAAAATTGTAGGTATTACTCTTAATTTTTATCAGACAGAAATAAATATAATTGCCCCTTTCAATTACTGTTTTAAATTTGTATTATTGCAATTTTTCGCAAATGTATTAAAAAACGTTGTTTGGTACACGTGTGGAAGTGTCATTTTAACTCGTCCCGAGTCTTGACCCTCGCCTTGCGGCTCAGGCCAAGACTCCTCGGGACTCGTTCAAAATGACATACTTTCCACACTTGTATCAAAAACTACTATTTTAATACAGTTGCTCAAAAAGTGGTACTTTTCGTAGCTGCAAATCGTGCGAAAAGTTGGATATTTCGAACTAGTGCTTCTTACTTTTCAATTTTTTTTAATTTTCTGTTTTACTAACACGTCATGTCTCATACATCCAAACAAAGGTCAATCACTTTCCGACTTTATTTATTACGTCATACAGCATTGCAAGTGTTTATCTTATAATTATGCTTAAAATATTTAAATTGCATATTGGATCAATCAAATGGTTATCTATTAAAAATATTCAAAAACGGTTTTAATAATTTGTCTGATTGACTATTTGAGCAAATGAGTATTATGCGTGACTTAAAAAAAATAAAAAGAAAAGTATTGTCACAGATTATAAAATACAGTATACAGTATTAAGCGTGACCCACGCGCTGCTTTATAAATTCATAATAATTATGAATGATCGCTATTAATGTGTATTAAATAATATTATATTTATTTACAATTGTATGAAACGTAAAGAACTAAAAACAGATTCACGATGTTTATTGTTTGGAATCAATTAAATTACTGTGTAACATATCATACCTCTTCTGAAATATTGAAACTATTTCTTTTGATTTGGCTGAACGATGACAGCCGACGCCATCTTGAAAAAAAATATTACAATTAAAAGTAAAACTTTTTTTTTCATTCAAGATTGTTTTAATTATGTGTAAATGATACGTAAGATCTATAAAATAAGAGTTTTTGATAGAAAATGATGGATTCTGATGTTACCAGAATAGATTTAACACCGCCCTATATATACGAGCCAAG
This sequence comes from Apotomis capreana, assembly GCA_947623375.1. NCBI lineage: Eukaryota > Metazoa > Arthropoda > Insecta > Lepidoptera > Tortricidae > Apotomis > Apotomis capreana. Next base: position 27,909,749 of record OX392499.1, on the reverse strand, counting down.
GAAAAAATTGCAAGTGAGAGTATTTTACCCGCAAAATGGAAAGAAAAATTACATTGCCGTCTATTGGCTGGAAACGAGAAAAAGAGAATTATTAACAACTTGAATAAAACTTTAAACTTACCAGCAAAGGCCTTAAATGCGACCCTTCACAATTGCTCTAAAAATTGTAGGTACTTTTAATTTTTATCAGACAGAAATAATTGCCCCTTTCAATTACTGTTTTAAATTTGTATTATTGAAATTTTCGCAAATGTATTAAAAAAACGTTGTTTGGTACACGTGTGGAAGTGTCATTTTAACTCGTCCCGAGTCTTGAGCCTCGCCTTGCGGCTCAGGCCAAGACTCCTCGGGACTCGTTCAAAATGACATACTTTCCACACTTGCATCAAAAACTACTATATCCGTTTTTCTTGCAATACTACGATGAATCAGTAACTTAGTAAGTAGGAAACCACTTTTGGAAATTGAGCTTTACTTTGTAGGAACAACTAGCTCAAGTGAAAGTGAAACCATAAAACCGGTAAGTATAAAACTTACTTTTTAATAATTAAGATCGTCGCATAGTCATAATGATACCCTAATGGTGATTCTTAATAATGATATCGCATGGGCGGGTCAATTAGATTGATCTAATGATCCATGGTGGCCGGTTTGATTCCCATGCAGGCAATTTTTACGCTTTTTAGGGATTCATTTATAACGGTTTACCATTAGTGAATATGTTACTCATTCATCGATCTTCTTTTTATATACCTACTACTGGATCGTGGGTGTTTTTCATATCAAAGCATTGGAGGCCTTTTTTTCTTCTAATTTGTTACTAAATATAATTTACTGAAATCCAGAAAATTCGAAGGACGTATATACCTAATAAACTTGTACATAATTCTCGCTCATGCAATTTTACATCTGTCAAAATAGAGTAGTTACACTATGTGAAAGAACATTGAATTACGATAACAGCCTAATAATAGCGCAAACTGCTAAAGTAGAAATATAGTTGCGAGCTGTCGGTTGTTATGGTGATATCAAATGTCAATATCGACTGCCGAATTGAAGTCCTGAGTTACACTAAAAAACGTTAATTTTACGTAATTTTATTGAAAGGGACTTCAAAATACAGAACACACCAATAATCCGTAGTTAACTTTACTGTAGGTAGTATAATAATAACTCAAGCCACCAAAACAGCTCTTATAACTCATAGTTATGGCCATAACGAGATTAAAAAGCTATATAAAAACATATACTATTCATTATTTAGTAACGTTTTCGAGTAGTTAATAGTACACATTATCTCACTGACGTATGGATGAGTGCATTATTTTTACCACTCAGTTTATTAATAAGCAAGCACTTTATTGTATCGTAAAATAAAATAAATGACTGGCTTCGGTTTTTAACATCTTGTTATTTGCTGATATGTGTATGTAGTAAGTAATTGGTTGCTACTGATATTTAATACTTAATAGGCTATAGATTCACGGTAAGGTACGTTTAATATTATTAATAATTACCTATGTGGCTGAATGTATGTTCAGATAGTATCATCAACATTATATATTTTATTACATTTTTTACCTTTATAGTTCGCATTAAGGTGGAATTCGACGTTTGTAATTTTATTACATATGTTTTATGTGTATTTTAGACATATGCTTTTTGGAGTTTACTCCTTAAGAATCGATTTTCATATATAAGCCCGGGGTATGAAAAGTATGGGGTGTAAAATCGAACGTATCTGCCGTGCTAATTTAAAAAGTCGTATCTCAGTATACGATCGGGGTAAAAATACGACTTCGTAATTTAGCAGGTTATGCGTTAAGCGTTATAGACTAAGATCCCGATATAAAATAACCTTCACCGAGATGTTTATTTGATGAAATGTATTTTAAATTTAATTTAATATGTCAATGATTATATTGCATATGGATTGCCTAACAAATTTTAGTCCAGGGTATGTTTAATTAATAATAAAAAAAAATTGTTTTAAACATTTCACCGGTTTGATTAATATTAGATAAATTCTATACCAATCGAAAGTATGAAGCCCATAGAATATGCAAACGTTAGGTTGCCTATTCTTTTCCCGTCACAACTATTGGGTAGCCAGGTATAAACAGGTAAATCTATACCTACTAGCATTTTGCAAAGGTCTGATTGTTGAATTGAAATTAAATAAAATTAAAGATTATTTAATTATGAATTTATCTAATAATCAAATCGGTGAAATGTAAAAAAAAAATTTTTTTTAATTTTAATATAAACATACCCTGGACTAAAATTTGTTAGGCAACCCATATGCAATATATTTATTGACATTTTAAACTAAATATAAAATACATTTCATCAAATAAACATCTCTGTGAAGGTCATTTTATATCGGGAGCTTAGTCTATAACGCTTAACGCATAACCTGCTAAATTAAGAAGTCGTATTTTTACCCCGATCGTATACTGAGATACGACTTTTTAAATTAGCACGGCAGATACGTTCCAAAAATATAAGTATTGCGAGGATTGACGTTTGGTTGTCAAAGGCGACGGTTGAAAATTTTATCAAATTTTATTTTATTTATAAGCATATAAGTTAATTCAGTTTTAGAGTCCTTTTCGCTGTTTTTGCGATGAGTGAGTCAAGTCTAGGTGTCGTGAGTGATACGTCACTTTTAGAATGTGGGCAGCGGGCAGCTCCGTCGTGGCTATCTGAAGTGGAGTTTGATAATAAGGCAGGGCCGAGTCAATCGGATATTGTATCGGACGCTGAGTCCATGTCGGTTGTGCGGCATATAGCGGTGAAGCGTGCTTGTGGTCTGAGCGACGAAAGCTGTGGTTGTAGTGATAGTTTTATCACAATAGGCAGGAAACCTAAACGCTTGCGGGTTTTAGCAACCGCCAAAACGCAGCTGGAGCCGGACGGTGTGCCTGACAAGCTATTTGAAGTTTATATAGTGTCAAAAGAAGATTTACCGAAACAGATTGGTTTGGCAAAGTTGCTGCAATTTAAGGGTATAAAAGGAATTTTATCCGTCAAGTTTATGGGTCCACGTAAAGTTCGCATACAGTTTAACTCTAAGGATGATGCGGAGAAGCTTCCGGCTGCTCAGGAGTTTAACAATGAGACGAGACGTTCTTATTGGTCTAATATGGCATGCTGCACTTATGGAATTATAAGGCAGGTTGAGTTGGAGGTTGAGGAAGACGAATTTTTAAAGAATATTGAAGGGTCTGAAGACATTTTGTCAATATGTAGACTGAACCGTTTGGATCATGATGGGCGTTGGGTTAAGGCTGAAGCTATTCGTCTGTGTTTTAAGGGAACTTCTTTACCGCCATATGTTTATGCCTACGGTTGCCGATTTAAGGTAAATCAGTACACTTTCCCGGTTACCCAATGTTCAAGATGTTGGAAGTTCGGTCATCTGAGCAGGTCTTGTCCTGCTACTAAAGTTACTTGTCCAAAATGCGGCGGGGAGCATGCCAATTGCGAAACGACTATTATTAGATGCATTAATCGTAAAGGCAGCCATATGGCCTTAGATAAGTCGTGCCCGGTTTTTGAGAAGGAGTAAGAAATTCGCAGGATTATGTCTGCTGAGGGATGTATATATAAACGGGCTTTTTGGTTGTATATGCAAAATAAGGAAAAAAAGGATACGGATGTTTGTAGTCAGGATGCGCCATCTGTTTTTGAGAATGACTTAAGTTTTGGAAAGTCATATAGAAATGCTGTTTTGTCGAAGCCGTTACAATCTAAAGAGTCTGAAGATTCTGTCTGTCAGGCTGAGGGCCAGCGATCAGTAAGTCAGTACAGATTAGAGAGCGAGCCACAACAAGAGGTTCGTAAGCCGCGGAAGTCAAAAAGAGTAACAGATGTGAAGAGGTCCGAGTGTCTATTGGTCAATCAGCCTACTATTGAGCGGGCTGATATGGAAGGTCAAAGACAAAATAAGGACAAGAAGAAGAGACGTATTACTTTTGAAAGGCTGGTTGAGAAGGCGAAGGATATTTTGTTTTCTACCGAAAGTTGGGAGGAGAAGTTCAAAACGCTGTTTGGAGTTGTTGTTAAGGAGATTTTGGATTTATTTAAGGATTTTTTTAAGGAAGGTGATTTTGTACGTTTGTTTTTGTCTAATGTAAATGGCTAGGTCTAATACCAGATCTTTCTTGAATGTAATGTTCAATTCAATATTGGCGGAACCCTTATCGGAATCGGCTAAATTTGTATACAGTTTTTTTTATGTAAATAGTGTATACAAATTTAGTTGTTTTCGTGTACATGTTATTTTTAAGTTTATACGGTTTATGTTTTTATTTATCTATGTCTTTTAGATGAATGATGCTGTGTATTAGGCCTGCTGGAGGCATGTTCATAAAAATTATCAAAGCTCCTTAATTAATAGATTAAAAAAAAAAAAAAGTATTGCGATACTACGGTAGAAAGGTCGTATCTTTGTATGGATTTCATAGTAAGATACGGTTTTTTTTCCGTAGCACTGCAGACTGTAGTGACTAAACTAGCCGCTCGAGGGCGCTTTACATCACGCTTCCTTATTTAGTTACTACTCATGATCTCTCCAATTTGTTCAAAATGAATCTGAAGTAAATTTTCCTTGTAAAATATTGTAATTTTGCTGTATATTATACTCGTATATTAATATTATGTAAGTGCCTACCTTCTCGTTCTTGTTTGCAGCACCCAACAGGGTACATAATGTGATACTTAAACTATTTACTAATCATTATGTGCAATAAACGTATTGAGTATTGAGTATATATTTTATAATCGTTCTTAAGGCCAGGCGCGCACCACGATTTTAGTCGCGCGATAATTGTGTCGCATAAATGCAAGATATGGGTTTATATGAGAGTGCGCGCACCACGATTTTCATAAACCCAGAAGTACGCTTATTTCTGCGACAAAATTATCGCGCGACTAAAAAAAAATCGTGGTGCGCGCCTGGCCTGGAGAGTAAACTCCAGTCGTGCGTCGGAGCTGACACACACACTTTTTTTTATTGTAAAACAGTGAGCTCTATGAACACATTCATCCCACTTCCCAGACCATATTGCGGCAGTAGCACTAATTTATTTTACTGTCAACAACAAATGTTTGGTAACTGATATTGAAAGTCAGTAAACTAATGTAAACAAAGAGGAAACACGACTAAATATTCCGACAAATTTCAAGTAAGTTTTGTTTAATAAAATCGAAACTATCCACAGTGATGAAAGTCAAGTTTTTTTTTTCAATAAGATTCAGTATTTATTTCGCAAGAATATTCTTTTACCTAATAGTTATATACATACAATTCACTGTATATTAATGCAAAATAAACCCAATGTAGGATTTTACAACACTGCAAAACTCGACATCAGATTTTACCCGCCAATTACACATTTTATGATCATTCGAAAAGTGCGTTTTATGTTTTTAAACATTCGAATAAGACCCTAATACCTGCAAAGCCGTCTTAAAACTGCCCTAAAACATTTTATAGGAAACACAGTTATCACCCAAGATAATTAAACCATTGTCTTTGAGCCGAGGAAAATTATGGTGACCATAAATTGTAAGTCAGGGTGTCGTTTAAGACACCATATTTAAAATAGTATCGTAAAAACACCCTATCCAAACCTCCATTATAGTAAGACCTCTCAAACTTCAAAGTTACTCTAATGTTTTCTCACATATTGAGATTTTCTTAGGTGTGGTAGGGTTCAAGACTAATTGGTTTTTGATGTTTAAAAAATATACAATGCCATCGATCTAGCTGCATCTTGAAGATGCGGTGTTAAATTTTTTATTGGTAGTTAAAGGGAGTTTATTGTGACTTAGAGATTAGGATAATAGGGATACTCATTACGGTGTCAGATCAATGACTTTTGGTTGGATTTAGAGACATTTTCGAGACTTGTGTTTTATGAATACGCTTTGTAGAAGAATGACACGTTTGCGCTTTAAAAGTAAGCAGTGATAAGTAGCACTAAAAATATAATCTGTTTTATTGATAGATTGTATAGTTTATTGAGACATGTTGTGTTGTGATAAAGCTAGTTTCAGGGTAACGGGCAGAAACGGGCATAAGACGATTCAGCATCAACACGGACACTTTATTGACAGAAAACTGTAAATCGTCTGTAATTGACAGAAAGGCGTGTGATGATAATGATGATCATGATATATTTAATGACTAAATTGTGCGCTTACTTACTTTGATTTCATCGTAGGATTTGAACACATACAGTTGCCAGATGGTGATGAATCAGATGACGTTTTTTTATTTAATAACTAGCTTTTGCACGTGACTTCGTCTGCGTAGAAATTCTATGTCCCCATACAAACTTCCACCAGCTTTTGTCGAAATAAAAACTAGAATAGTTTTGTCCTTCTTCTCTACTCAAACTATCTAAATAGGTACCCAATTTCATAAGCGTGAAGGGGACATACACACTTTTAGTTTTTTTATATTAATATGGCCTTTAGCTGTCAATTATAAGACACCCGTAATCGAGTAAACTACAAACTGTAAAATAAGTATTAGTAAAAGATATCTTTTTAATCGAAATTGGAATGAACTTCGTTGCCAAACTATTTGTTTTATCCATGTTGTAGACTATACCAACCAAAGTAGAATATTATATTCGTCTAGAGATTTAATTGCAATTACCTTAACACAATTATTCTATCACAAATCTAAAACTAAGCTGAAGAAACAGAACTCAACACCATAACCCTATTTTAGTCTAGTTCACAATAGCCAATGCCGAGGGAGCACTCAATACATTTTATGAGGTAATAACAACAGTTTAGTTGGTATTCTAGCCAATCCTTCTGTGATTGATTTTAGAGTCCGACCAATTTATAGCCAAAGTTAATTGTTGATCTCTTGGGAATAAGAAACTTTGAGGTTGGGTACTTTATGTATGTTTAGGTTATGTTGACAGTGTGTTCCCAATTTGAATATTTAGAAGAAATTAAAATCTCATTCTATTCGTATGTCGAGTAGGTCTTGTGTACATAGAGATGTATGCGGCAACATGATATAGCACCTTCGAAAAATATGTAGAAGGAGAGGAGGCTTAAGCGAATCCACCTTAAGGATTTCCTTTCTTTGTGCAGGAGAACAAGAAGGTTTGATGAAGAAAAGTTCTATTAGAGCGTCGCTGGAACAGTAACCTGGTAACAGTATTGGCTGCAACTGCGAACAGGGCTGACTGAACACAACCTGGCGATCGACTGCCCGCCTGTCTCCAATTGGCTCTCTAACAAACAATTAAGATCAATCTATCAGAAAATATGACATACGATGTCATATTTTTAGACAAATATAATATGGTCCTTGATATTTTGCAACCCTAGCACAATTTTCCTGTTATACGCGATTTCTTATTGCGCGACTAATATTAATTGACAAAGCGAGCGCAGTGTATCTGTTTTAGTTTCGTCGAAATTTCTTACGTGTTTGAATGTTTGGCTTTTCGGCAGTTCTCGCTTACAGACCACATTTCTCAACCCACACTTTTTGTCATTAAGTTCGATATATATATTTTTTTGTCGAGTCAGATTTTCGTTTTTTTTTAATGGCGGAGATATGAGGGTTCCTAAGGTAAAAATTACAAATTTCTGCCATTTAAAAACAATCTCGCAAAGTCTACAGCTCACATAGCCACTAGTTTGTATAGGTCCGTAAACCAACCACGGTTTACGGACCTATACAAACTAGTCGGCTTTAGGAAAATTTGGGGCTTCTTTGATAGATTTAGAATGGTTATATAAACGCAAATATTCAGAGCTCGATTGAGCACATGAAGTAAAAGGTTAGGTCATTTATGAAGGTAGGTACTTCATTGCCACAGATGGTTAAAAAAATAAGGACAATGGCTTAATTACTCTTTTCCAAAGTAGCCCCTGCATTTTAAAGTCACCCGGTTTTACGGTATTCCTTTTCAATATTGCGCGAGAACAGGTAATGTCATATGTCGCAAATATTCATAGTCTGTTTCTGTAAAATGGGCTATGCTGAAACAAACAAATTCACGGCAAATTCTGCTTCACCGATAGGCTAAGAATGAAACTCCATTTTAATATTAACTTGAAATTAACATCGAGAGTTCCAACTAGTGTTTTTCCGTGATAACCATGCCTCACAGACGAACAAAGACAGTAGAATATAATAGCTAAGTTAACCTTGGCAATTATGAAGATAACGGATCACGCAGCAAAGGATAATGACAAGCTCCTGACAGGGGATTGGCCACTGTCGTAAAATTTAATTTTTCTTGACCCTTTTGATAGAGTCTAGGTTAGGAAATCGAATTGTTCCTTTCACATTACGATTTGCGCCCCGTATGTTCGCGTCTCTGATGTTAGCTATTAGTTATAACATGGACCAATAATTCTAGAATACTTTCAATGCCTGTAGCCCTTGAGTTTCCGGACGACCGGCTTGATTTCCCCGCCAATCTCTACCATCCTCGAGGTTGCTTGTGGCCGATTGACTTGACGAATTCATCTGTTTTATATCTTGGTGCTACACTAGTAGCCACAAGAAATATCGATATCGTTCCAATCACAAAAAATGGATTTGCACCATTTGCACGCTTACCATCGAACCGTCCAAAAAGGGTAGGTAGCTTGTATGGACTGGTTAGGGTACTGTTAATCGAAGTTTACAACTCCGAAATATAATTAATAAAAATAATACAGAACCCTGTAATATTGGCTCGTAGACATGATGATGGCATACCTAATTTTAAAGATGACTATAGGTTACTTCGTACCCGAATACGGCGTAGAAAATAAAGGGGCACGTTAACAAAGTTCTAGTATGTACAACTATACTACTCCAGCAATTAAAGCTGTTAGCTACACATGAGTTGCAGATCCTCTAAAAACCGTTACAATATCGACCTATCTGCTCTTCACGGCCAAATTAACTGCAGGTTTAAACTTGACCCAACTAGACTAATTATAAAACACACGGAAATATTGCACTTGCTGCAACTGGCTTTATCGCAGTTGGTAAAGTCTTTAGAGGTATACGTTAAGGTTCATAGTTGCTTAAAGGTTTGAAAATGGAAGTGATGTGTGTGTTGTTTTAATTATGATTGTGCGCACGCGACGGTTGATAGGATAAAAGGGTATAAGTTTAAACAATAGATTTCAGTCGAGTCATATAAAAAAATGAAGCCGTGACATATATAACATGAATCATATAAAAGTTAAATATATCGAACGCGATAATTATATACATACTTATTATACACATAGGTAAATTAACAAATTCGTGTCCCGAAAGTATAAGGAATTACTTATGTAATTTACTTAACTTTATCACAACTGTCGTTTAGTCTAACACACTACATCAAATCTACTGAAAACATGTAACATTACATTAGTAATGTATTCTACATATTCATAATCAAATACTTGTCCATAATACACTGCAACATACCTACAAACTATATGAGATAAAAAAATAACGTGCATTGTACCTTTTTACATAATATGCCTATAGTACTTCAAAGACGAAAACCGGCCAAGAGCATGTCGGGCCACGCTCAGTGTAGGGTTCCGCAGTTGCTCATCCTTCTGTTTTAAGCCCGAGTTTTAAGTTAAGAAAGGTTTTAAGCTCTATAAAAAGGTCGTAAACGCCCTAGAAACGATAACTCAAAAACGGCTCAACCGATTTTGTTCAATATAGTTTTCATTGAAAGTACTTATAAGGCCTCATTTACATGAATTTTTTCGATTTTTTTTGACCCGTGGGTGAAAAGTTAGAGGGCGGACACAATTTTTTTTGTTTTCGGAGCGAATATTTACAAAACTGCTGACTTTATCAAAAAATAATTTTAGAAGACCCCTATTATTTTTACAAGACCTATTCAATGACATCCCACACACTAGTGTTGAAAAGAAAAAAAAAATCACCCTCACTTTAGCTGTTCGAGAGGTACCCGAAAAAAAAAATTTTTTTTATTTGTATTGTAAAATTTCGTTCTATCGGCGTTAAACATACACATACTCATACCAAATTTCAGCTTTCTAGTACGAATGATCACGGAGCTAAGCCGCGGACGGACGGACGGACAGACGGACATGGCGAAACTATAAGGGTTCCTAGTTGACTACGGAACCCTAAAAACGGGGTACCTACATTTAGTTGGGGAGGTAGGTATTCTGCATAAATATCTTGCTTACACAAAAAGTACTTCCCTATTGTTTGTACCTTCCCTTACATTGCATAAGATCGTCATCATCTTGATAAAGTGTTATAATAATTCGTTTTAATAATAAATTATTCATCATATTTTCAGAATATATTTTATGTACTTATCTCATTTTGCTAGGCGTCCTTAAGCATCAATTTACGTTTGTTGCACCAAGCATATGGTACAGTTACTTCAGATTTTTCCCACGATCATTGTTTTCAGCGAAACTTACATGAAAAACTAGACATTCTACCTTCCAACCGCAAAACATTCACCTCTATAAAGAGTCCAAGCTACTATAAACCATATTGAAGTTACAGTAAAGTGCACTTAATTATAATTGTGTATGAGCTGGATAAAACACATGACACGCGCTAAATCCGCTCGGCTATTGTCTTTTTTCACGATGATTCACCTTCTTCCCAGGAGCATACTGTTGTAAGTCAGAAATCAATATTTTTCAAAAGCAACTTTAACACAACTCCTTTTCATACCTAGTCTTGTTTCATTCATTTTTGTCTTAATTCTAGTTATTATGATATGTCCATAGAGCGATAGACCGTTACGTTTGAATTGCTGTGAGTAATGCAGGTAGTGCGCTAATTGAAGTGCATGTCCGTTTGCACCCAGTAATTTGTAAGCAAAGATCGCTCGATGAATGTATGATGCAGATCAGTAAGCATATTGCAACAGTATCTATCATAAAATTGTAAATAGTAATGGTTTTTAATCCATGTTGATGCAAAACCAGATGCACCAGTTTTAAGGCGAAATAAATAAGATACAGAGTTTTTGAAAATAAATATACAAGTAAAGTAGAAAGTACTTGATAATTCTAAATGTCAAGGAACTATGCACTTAGTCATTAATATCTACGAAGAAAAAAAAATGCTTATGATTAAATTAATTAAGTACAGTTGGTCCCGATCACATCTCCTAAAGCCTCCTTTATACAAAAAACGTATTCATATTTATATTGGGTCATTTAAGAAACCCCCTTGGCCAACCAATGCCGTATTAATTCTCGCAACCGCATATTGCAAACAATATTTTCCAAAGTGTCACATTAACAAGCAAAATTACACAAGCTTTGCAATTATTTCTTTTATTACACCGGGAAATTTTGCGTATTTTTATAAGGATTTTTTGAATAGCAAAACTCCACCCTCAGCCTCCCACCCTCTTGAGTAGATTTTTGTAAGCCAAGTGTACGATTAAATTTTATTGAATGTGCACTTAGGCGGTTTTGGCGTAAAAAATTTGAAGTTTTTTTAAACCTTCGTTTAATGATTGTTGACAAATAGGTATCTAATTAGGATTTTTCTCGGCGTCATGCCGTGTCGTTTAATTTTTTTAACTCTTCTGTTATCAGATTTTTATTTAAATCGTGTAAATAATAAAATAAAATAATTTTCTAATAGTAGGTATATGGACTCGGTGAGTGCATAATACTGATCATTTGATAACTTTGTGGTTATTCAATTCACCGAAATACTGAAGCACATGATGCGTATCTATTTTACTGTTTTGAAGTTTACGAGATTTAATAAATAAATAAAAAATATAAATTTTGAAACATACTCGTTCTTTGTACTTGACATAAAAAATGCCCACCACACCACAATATATCGCGACAATTATAAAAATCCCCCTCACAGGTTGCCCCTCCCTATAGGGGTTAGACCAAATGACCGAGCATAATCACCTAACTATTGTCCTCGGCGAAGCCTCATTTATTTTTATATCTCCATGGCATTTTTAACAAAAATGGACATCGTTGGCGATGGCCGGAATTGATGGCAAAGACGGATGTTTCAGATTTTTAATGGCGCGAGGGAAGTAAAAACGAAATTGCAGGTTTCCATGGACGTGTCTCAATAATACCGTCATTATTGATAAAAATAAATTCTGTTTTATTTATTCATAAAATAATTTGAAAACAGGAAAATTGTTACGATGTAAAAAAAAAAACAAGAATTCATTTTAACAGCCGCCATCTCTTGTAATTAATTTGGGCCGAAATTTCATTGGTAAAAGATATACAATACCTATGTATGAGAATAGTGAAATACCTAACTGTTTTTTGTACCTACTATTGTAGGTAGGTATGTGCTTAATGTTTGTAAAATCTTCAATATTTATTTTTGATAAATACTGTAAAATATGTTCAAAATTAAAACAAAACATCACGTGACGTCTCTGAAGTACACTGAGCCGCATTAAAACGTTCCCAATTACAACGAGCTGTTTGCCCGGTCTGCTGGAGACTTGGATGGCTACTTGAGTTTCGCATCACCAATTAGTTTTAGCAAACGAAAACAGACGTCTTGTTTCAAAGGAATAGAGATGAGTAGAGTCGTATCCCATCAAAAACATAAATGTAAAATGAGAGCCAAGTTCAATATCGCGTGCACTTCGCCGACAAAAGAATTGAGATCTGCAAGGGTGCCAAGTTCTTTGCTCTAAAATTTTTAGATACAAGGACATGCGACATACTCAATGCATTTATTTTACTTGGGGAGTAATTCAATATCAAGATTTGACTTGGCTAGTTTTCATAAACTAACTAAATTTTATAAAAGTAACATATTCATAGTCATAGTTCATTATCAAGCTAACAGTATAAGTAACAAGACGTACACTAACTTGCGTACTTACCTTTACGAAAATAGGTTAATGATTTGATTGATTTTGATTTATAATATAAATTTATATTTTAAAACTAGCCAAGTCACGTCTTGATATTGAATTACACCCCAAGTAAAATAAATGCATTGAGTATGTCGCATGTCCTTGTATCTAAAAATTTTAGAGCAAAGAACTTGGCACCCTTGCAGATCTCAATTCTTTTGTCGGCGAAGTGCACGCGATATTGAACTTGGCTCTCATTTTACATTTATGTTTTTGATGGGATATCATTACTTTTTGTACAGAATTTATTATGATGTGTAAATTACTTAATTATTATTTGTTAATTAGTTCTGTGTGCTATTCTAGTACATCTTTTGAAAGTTTTGAACAAACAAAGAATTTTCCAAAACGGTTAGTACGTATTGGATTTTTATGTGCATGTATGTGTAAGTGTGTGCGTGTGAGTGTAAGTATATGCTATTCTAGTATATCTTTCAAACAAAAAAAGAATTTTCGAAATCGGTTTATAAATGACAGAGTTCTGAGGCAACAACCATCAATAATAATAATAATAATAAAAAACATAAAAAAATCACTGTTTTAGATTTTTATATGTATACACACACAATTACTAAGCTGGATGCCAAATTTCACCTTTCTAGGTCACCTGGAAGTGGGTTAGGTTTTTGATTACTAGTCAGTCAGTCAGTCAGTCAGTCAGTCAGTCAGTCAGTGATAAAAATACCGTTTTTTGGACTTTAATATCTCAATAACTATTTAACCTATATTAATGAAATTTGGGGTTCTACTTGTTCTAAAGGATCTTAATACATAAGCCAAATTTCATTTTTTTATGTTAAATAGATTTGGAGTTATTGGGGGGTCAAAAGTGGCTCCAAACGGTTCGTGTAATATAACACACGGCTGCTGCTCGCCAGTTCCTGCGGTGAACTTGGCTGGACACGCTGCCGCGTGTCTAGATCTTGATATTTTAAGGTCTGTTGGGTTGGGATAGTTCCATCTATGGAGATATCATGGCAACCTGACACTAGCCCCGCTCACATTGATAGAGCAAAACTTTGGGCAGACATTATCAGTAGATGTACTTGCCTTCATAGGTGCAATTGGCTTGACTGATAACATATTTTTTTTTATAGTCAGTTAAGTGACTTGGAAGAATATAAGTCTGTAATAATAATACTATTATGCTACATCCATATTCAAACCCCATTCAAATATGGGTAATTTTCTGTCTTTAACATGCAAATGTAACGTAAGCAAAAGTTAATTCAAAATTTAATTATTTTTTAACGATTAAAAAAAAAATGCAATGCACAAGTTATAATTTTTCTTTTTTATAATAAAAAGAAACTATTTTTTTATTTTATTATCTTTATTTATTAGAAAGGGGTTTTGTCACACAGTGACTATATCACCCCCGTTGAGAAAAAAAGAAACTATAAGCCTTTAAGTAGTAAAACGAGTAATTTTTATATACAAAATCAGCTCCATAGTTTTCAAACACAATGTCCTTTAATTAGCACACTATGAGATCTTGTGCTCTCATTTCAGCACAGGAATCGCACTTTCAACCCTATCCAGTAGACCCAAGGTCCAAAATCTAATTACTAATACCCGGCAAGGGACATCTCATACAAAGTTGACACTTTAACTTATGCAAATGTGATCTGTCCTTGTGTGTATTAGCATAAGGTTTAATTTGCCGCTGTCGCGATATAGATTATGAAGTGTATGTCGGTGCCATAGTGTTTGCATATGCAAAAGGGTGCTTTGCGTGTTTTTCCTATTGATTAAGCGATGGTGCGACAGGACAGTGAGTACCAAAAGCTTATAAAAGTTTAGGTTCAAATTATACTTTACGAGCTGCGCCGCGCTGTGTTACCCGCTCATCCCAGGGAACACTATGTTTTTGGAATAAAAAGTAGATTATGTGATAATCCAGGGATTCAGCTACCTTTCATACCAAAATTTATCAAAATTGGTCCAGCCATTTGAGCCTGAAGAAGTAACAAACATGCACATAAACACACAAAACACTAACAACCTTTCTTTTTTTTATATATTATTTCGTATCAATAATTAAGCACCTTTGCTTTACCTAATAGATTTGTATATGGTTTGTATAATTTTTTATTCAATATGAATCTGCTAATTGTTTTTCACAATGTCATGAGTAGTAGGGATTCGCCGATACTACGATACGGGGCGGACGGGCCTGATGGGCGGCATCCAGGGCGGATTTGGCGGACCACCAAACCTAAAAAAAAAAAAAAAAAAAACAAATAGCCCCCTACTTAGAGCGTTTGGAATAGGTCCCAGGACGCTCAGACAGCTCTGTCAAGACTTACAGAACGCCCTACGCTAACAATGCAACACCTTCCCCGACCCATCGACCCTTTTCTATTGTCTATCCGAGCTCGGGTTTTATTGCCCTCTCGGACGCCGAGCTCACTTTTATTACGGTCTACTATTGTTTCCCTCTTTTATATTTCTCTTTGGCTACAACTGTCTACAACTTCCTTTGCAAACGGTATACATCTTTTAAGAACATTCTTTAGGTAAAGCTGGACAAATACCTAAACATCTCATACCTAAACTATCAGACTAGGTCCGTCACCTTGGTTCTTATTGGAATCGCTGTTTCAACGCAGCCTGTCTCACATCGTGTCTTTACTCCAGGTTTCTTACTACGTGATATGTGCTACGGTGTACGTATCACTAATCTAAGCTAACCTATGCTAGATCACAATTCTAACCTAACCTAACCTAAGCTACAGGACTACGCCCAGCTAACGCAGGATACGTTACTTGACTACTTAACTTCAGGTAGCCTTACTTCAAAGTATGTCTCTTGTTGCTCACTACATATGCTGCATTTGGAACGTTGTTCTATTTATATATTTTATCTTGTTCAACTTAACATTACTTCTAACTTAACTATCACTTAACTTCAAAAACTAATTTTGAAGAACTGCTTTATATACTTACCTACTTAAAACCAGCTACGAGCACAGCACAGTTGTTTTGGTCTTAAGAACGCTGTTCTAACCTAACCTAACCTTGCATAAATTTGACTACGTACTCAATGTTACTTTCATTTCTTTTTTGTAATAACCGACTTCAAAAAGGAGAAAGTTCTATGTAAAAATATTGCATGTAGCATAAGGATAATACGAATCTAATCTTACAATAGTAATGCGGTATTTTATACAGTAATAACTGCTTCAAAACTATACTAACTTATTTAAGCTGTAAGTTAAAAATACGAGTTCTATTTTTGCATATTTATTTATTTCGCCAAATATTATGTTCTTGAATAGATGCTTAAGAAAATACCTGAATAAACTTTGTAACTTGTACTAACGTGTATTTGTAGTGGGCTGAACTAAACTCGTTGATTTTTTAATTTGTTTGTTGGGTCCATATTGTTTGTAAAGATTTATGACAGGTTTCTTCTCCGAATCATCAAAAGATTCGAAAGTCTATTATAAATTTTATTACTGTTTGTTGGTGGCTGTTGGGCGCGGTACAAACTAGTCGAAACGTGATTTTAATAATTTGTGATTTTAACGGTAATCTATTGTCACATCCTTATAAAAGCCGATGGACAGTGACGATCTATAAGTATTCAGAACCGAGTCGTGCTTGTTACCAGAGCTCTCTCAGTGTACAGTGACATAGTGTTGAATCGTGCTACAGTGCTTATAAAAAATGGCAAATGTAAGTATGTACTATTTTTTATAAAATATGTATGTAGTATTTTTATGTACTATTTGTTTAACAGTGTTTTTTTTTTCTGTAACTTGTGTTCATCGTGTTACTTGTTAAGTGTGTTAATCGGATGTATAACTTATTGTTGAATATTGTTACAGTTCACGGAAAACACTTTCAAGAATTTTTATTACCCTGAACCTGAACATGATGATTCAGGGAGTGATGAAGAAGGCACACTCGGTTTTAAAGTGAAACAAGCCATAGCGAAGAAACGTCCTGCAAATAGTATCGAGAGTTTCTTTGAAAAACCGCAGAAAAAAGTGAAACCAGTGAAGAGATCTTCCAGTGTGTCGCAAAGTTCCCATACCGGTGTTGCTTACCTATCTTCGGGTAAAGACGATGCTGCGTATGCATCACACCTTATTAAAATAGAAATATACGATCTTGAAAAAGTTAGGAACATCGCACCAGAAGAGCACTGGAAGCACGCCGATGTGAGATTAAAATCTTACATCTCAACTGAGCAAGATCCACAGCTTGAGACTGTCCGTGATGTTATATACAACATGACGAAAGAAATAGCTTCGAAGGACACGTGCGTGAAATATTTTATAAACAATACGAAAAAGTAAACTAAGTGTTTGTGTAGTTTTAATACTAGGTTAAAACTGTATTTATTATATAAGACATTAGATAATATTTTATAACATACCCTTGTGTACTACTAGTATTATATATTTCTTACTGCTTAAACAACAACTTTTTGTTATTCAAAATTGTTAACTCGTTTTATAACCACATGTTGTAATTTGTTTTGTAGCCTAATCATATTGATCTATTTCCCTTTGCAAATGTATAAAACTCTCCACCCTTTAATATAAAATCACTAAGCTACGTTTGTTATTTTAAGGAAAAAATTTGTTGTAATGTAATCACTATTTTCTTAGACACATCTCACGATGGACTGTTTAAGCTGTGATGTTTACGATTCCGAGCTCGTCAGGCTATGCGAAGAAATTGAAAGTGATCAAGAAATGTATGAGATCGGGGAATTACTAAGCCAGCTACATAGTCAAGGGTGAGTACTCTTGTTCCAACCTGTTATATTGTTTATTGATATTGTACTTGTATATTTAGACATGCAATTTAAACAGTTTATTCTTGTTCAAACTTGTACAAAACCATTGACCAGTGTCATTGAGTTGTTGCCTTTTTATGGCTCAGTTTCATTGTTCTCTGTTGGGTGGGGATCCTGGAAGGTTCTTTATAAGCGACGTCTCTGGTGTAGAAATCATTCATTATTCCAGTTACTGTGTTTGTGCTAGTACTGTGTCTGTGTATTGTACAAAATACTGTTTTAAAAATGGTGCTTGGATACTTTCATATGGGAACTAGTTTAACCCACGACAAAATTGCAGTTTTAAGCAAAGGATTCATTTTAAAAGTATTTCATAGAAACATAAGATTGTGGTATATTGACAATCAATTACCTCAGGCGCTTTTGGAAGATGAAGATATTATACCCTATTACACACCATGTGATGGGCATATCAATAAGTCGATGCATAACTTGTCATCAGATGTCATTGATGGGGTTTTAACAATGCAGGCATATTGCCAGCAATGTCGAAAAAACTTAAGTTAGTATAATGATAATAATTTAATCATTGTTTTGAAGTTTTAAATCTTGTATTAAATACTAACGTTTCACTTTTTCTATTACAGATCTAACCAAGTAGGACGGGGGAGAAAAAGGACAGCTACAAGTACGGGTGCAGAAGTACCAGTGAAGAGAAACTACCCTTCCAACAGTCGTGATATGTCTACATTCTCAAGCGAAGAACCATTATCCGATGTCAATGTAAGTACAAAAAATAATTCTGAAATTGAATGTTCGGTGTGTAAAAAGTTCGTGTCAAAAAGATATTTTGGTAACCATTTAAATAGTAATATTCACAAAAATAATGTGTTGAGATCCGATAGTGAATATGTTAATGTCCAATTAATTGAAAATGCATTCAAAAACAGAGTCGCTACTTACAGAATATTATTTAATGAAATGGATCACCAACCTCTTGATCCCGAAACTATTTTACAAAAACACAAGGATAAGATCTTTACATTATTAGATCGTTCACTTAACAAACATCACGCTTTAAAAGTAAATTTTATTCTTAATGCAAATTTTACACAAGATACCAAACAATTAAATAATACATTTGATTTCCAATTAAGTAATAGTATTGTTGATATCAGCACTGATAAAGCTGCTGTTTTTACGTCCCTAGTAAATGAAATTGTGATAAGGTTGTCAAACTTTGAAAGAAAAGATAGTGGGTGGAGTTTAGTAACATTTAATCATATCGATCTCAATATTAACAAATATAATCCATTACGCGGCTCTTCTTTTATCGAATTACCTCGTGATATAAAGAATAAAAAAGCGGTTATTAATGTAAAAAACAATGACCATGAGTGTTTTCGATGGGCTGTATTGTCTGGTTTATACGAACCCAAAAGTCATTCAAATATGGTCAGTTCATACATATTACATAAGAATAAATTGAACTTTGAAAATTTAACTTTTCCATTTAAATTGGGAGATATCCATAAATTTGAAAAAAATAATGATATTAGCATTAATGTATTTGGTCTCGAGTACAACTCTCAAAACAAGAAACACGATGTTATAGGCCCACTACATTTAACTAAATTAAAAAAGTCTAATCACTTAAACTTGTTGTACATAACTAAAGATAACCAAGGACATTATTGTTTTATCAAAAATTTATCGAGGTTAGTGTCTAAGCAATTGTCAAATGCACAACATGCTGTTCATATTTGCGATGGTTGCTTAATTAAATTTACATCACACGAGAGACTAAACCAACATCAAAAAAACGACTGCTTCCACGTATGCACAAACTTACCATCCGAAAAAGAAGACACAAGAAATTGGTTTAACGAATATGTTCCATCGAATCAAGTTACTTTTAATAATTATGAACGACAATTAAGAGTACCTTTTGTTGTATACGCTGATTTTGAGGCATTTTTAAATCCAATTCAATCCTGTTCTAACAACCCCAGTACATCTTCTACTACCAATATTCAAAAACATGAAGTTTATAGCTTCGGTTACTATATTAAGTGTTCTTATAATGACAAGTTATCTGTGTACAGAACATATACAGGTGAAGACTGTGCAAAAACATTTATGAAAGTCATAAAAGAAGATTTAGAAACTATTTGTAAAAGTAATGCGTTTGCTAAAACTTCTTTCCCTCTAACAGATGCTAATAAGGTAGACATTATGCAAAGCCATGCTTGTTATATTTGTGATAGAAATTTGAATGATGACTCAACCGTTTCTTATAATTATCATACTGGACTTTACGAAGGCGTTGCACATAAATTTTGTTCTGAAAAATACAAACCACCCAATTTTGTACCTGTATTTTTCCATAATTTGAGCAATTACGATAGTCATTTTATTGTACATGGACTTGGTCTTGAAGATGGTGACATAGAACTAATCCCACAAAATAAAGAAAAGTATATTTCGTTTTCTAAGTCTTTACAAGTGAATAATCGTGTTGTAAAATTGAGATTTGTCGATTCTCTTAAATTTATGTCGAGTAGCTTGGATAAATTAGCTAAAAACTTGACTACTGACCAATTTTACGAATTGAAATTGAACTTTCCTCGTGAAGAAGACTTTAAACGTCTAATACGGAAGGGTGTCTATCCATATGAGTACATGACTTCGTATGATTCACTGAAATTAACTTCGCTTCCTACACAGGATCAATTCTATAGTTCTCTTACTGACAGTCACATTTCCGAAAACGATTTCCTACATGCTCAAGATATTTGGTCTCATTTCCAATGCAAAAATATGGGGGATTATTCCAATCTTTATCTGAAAACAGATGTTTTATTACTAACTGACATATTTGAAAATTTTAGAAATGTGTGTCTTAAGACATATGGTTTAGATCCCGCCCATTATTATACCGCGCCTGGAATTTCCTTTGATTCGATGTTGAGGACTACCAAAATAAGTTTAGAACTTTTAACAGATGTCGACAAAATAGCTTTTATAGCGAAAAACATTCGAGGAGGGATTTCCCAATGTAGCAACAGACATGCAAAAGCAAATAATACATTTATGGAAGACTATGATCCAAATATTCCTTCATCTTTTCTCATGTACTTAGACGCAAATAATCTCTATGGGTGGGCTATGTCACAATGTCTTCCGTCTGGCAAATTTGAATGGGTAAATAAAGATACCGATTTCAATGTTTCAGACGATGCTGAATATGGGTTTATATTAGAAGTTGATCTAGAGTACCCCAAGGAATTACATGACTCTCATTCAGATTTGCCGTTCTGTCCAGAAAATGTATGTCTAGGTGATTCTAAAGAAAAAAAATTGATTCCCAATTTAAACAATAAATATAATTATGTATTACATTACAGAAATCTTAAACAATGTTTAAAAAATGGGTTGCGTTTAGTGAAAATCCATCGTGTGTTGAAGTTCAAACAATCTACTTGGTTAAAAAGTTACATAGATTTGAATACCCGAATGCGTTCGCTGGCGACATCTGATTTTGAAAAAGATTTCTTTAAACTTATGAATAATTCTGTTTTTGGTAAAACAATGGAAAATGTCACGAAACGTGTGAATGTTAAATTATTAAGTCACTGGGAAAATCGCGGAAAATCCCAAGGGGTACAGTCCTTAATATCTAAACCTGAATTTCATAGTTTATCAATATTTTCTGAGAATTTAGCTGCTGTGCAATTGAAAAAAACAAAAATCTTTTATAACAAACCAATTTACCTTGGATTCTGCATTTTAGATCTATCGAAAACTTTAATGTACGAATTCCACTACAATTATATGAAATACAAATATACGGAAAATCTCAAGCTCCTTTACACGGATACTGATAGCTTAATATATGAAATAAACACTGCTAACTTTTATGAGGACATTAAATCTGACCTGAACTTGTATTATGATACATCTGATTACCCACCCAACAATGCATATGGTTTACCATTACTAAATAAAAAGAGGTTAGGTTTTTTTAAAGACGAAAATAATGGCAAAATTTTGAAAGAGTTTGTTGGTCTTAGATCAAAAATGTATGCCTTAGATGTTCAAAATAGTGGTATTATATCCAAAGCTAAAGGAATAAACAAGTGTGTTACCAAGAAATTAACCCTTAACGACTATAAAAGTTGTTTATTTGATAGAAATATACAACATGCTCAAATGTTACGATTCCGATCAATAAAGCATGTTTTATTTACGCAAAATGTCAATAAAATATCATTATCTTACAACGACACAAAACGATATTTATTGAAAAACACTTCGGATACTCTTGCGTGGGGTCATTATAAAATACCTCATAATTCTTAAAAAAAAAATACACGGAACATTCAATTTTCATATTTATTTTTTGTACATAATATTGTATTTTAGGATGTTTTTTTTTTTTTATTTTTTAAGTTTTGGCAATAAAATGATTGGCAAAAAATATGTTTTTGTAAATTTTTATGTGATTTATCTAGAATAATATAAATATTAAAAAATAATTAGCAAAATTTTTGTTTTTTTTTTTTTTATTTGTTACCCCATTTTTTTTTACCAAATTTATTTAAAAAGCTATGGTCTAGAAATTTTCTCATTTGAAGTCAATCCGTTAACATATGAACACACATATTTAAAAATTTATAATGATTCATTTTAACCACCCTTTCACTACAATAGTAGCGGGTCCAAGTGGGTGTGGTAAAACTCAGTTTGTTACCAATTTTTTAAACAATGCAAAAGAAGTATGTAATGTTGAATTTGATGAAATTATTTGGTGTTATGATGAAATGCAACCTTTGTACAATCTGGAAAATGTAAATTATAGCCAAGGAATACCAGATTTTTCTTTATTTGATGGAAAAAAGCCCAAGCTTCTCATAATTGATGACTTGATGAGAGAATCGGATGGACGAATCGTTGATATTTTTACAAAAGGAAGTCACCATAGAAACTTAAGTGTTTTTTATATTACTCAAAACATATTTCATCAAGGCAAAGGACAACGTGATATTTCATTGAATACCAGCTATATTGTATACTTCAAAAACCCGAGGGATAAAACACAAATTCGCTACTTGTCACGACAAGTTTATCCGGAGAACCCAAAATTTGTAGATGAAGCCTACAAAGATGCCACTAAAGATGCTCATGGTTACCTTATGATTGATCTGAAGCAAAATACCGATGACATATGTCGTTTTAAAACTAAAATATTTCCTTTTGATGGGCATTGTACCGTATATGTTCCCAAGAAAGGGTTTAAATACGACAAGAATCAACACGTTTTAATCAGTTCCAAATAATGCATCCAAGAGTACACACATATAAACATTTACTTGAAGCACTGCAGTTACTTAAACCAAAGTATCGCACAGCGTTGCTAAAATCTTGTGAAGATGAAGAAATTAATATTATTTGTGAGTGTATTTATAACGTTTTAAAAGGAAAAATACCACTGGAATCAAAAGATAAATCAAAACTAAACAAATATAAAGACACATTACGAAAACTAGTTTCGAAAGGGAAACACAAATTGAGGAAAACTGTTATTATTCAAAAAGGAGGTGCATTTCTACCTATTATATTAGGTGCAGTTTTAAGTGCCTTAGTAAGCTCCGTAACATAAAATAAAATGGAAAACACAAAAAAAATGTTGTTAGTTGAACCAGACTTTATTGAAAGACTCAAACGAAATGATAGCCAACCCGAAAATGTATCATCTCGCCTAGACGGAGAGATGCAAAAAATCCTGAAGAGTAAAATTAATGATCGTGAAAAGTGGGCATTATATTCTCAAGCACTACAACGATTTTTGCACTTTATTGAATCAGATCGAAAACCATTTAAAATACCAATAGTGATGGAGGGGTTTGATCAACTCAACGATGAAAGTAAGGATTTAAACTTAAAAGTAAACAAAAAGGAGGAGGATGAAAATTATGAATCAGTTGCAAATAAAACACTACCAGATGGTGATGTTTCTGCAGTTACTGCAGCTACACCGTCTGATACAAAAAATCCAGAAACTGTACTATTCAGTCCATCTCGTATTATAGATAATTTACCAAAATCATATGAGAAAAAAACCAGAACATTATTGACTTGTATTGTGTCAAGCAGACCAAAAATATGGTGGAAAACAAATGGTGAAGTTGTAATAAACAATCGAACTATTCCAAACAGCAATATTCTCGATCTGGTAAGCGATACGGTTAGATCTCTTAAACGCCCTAAGCCAACAGGATGGGAAGAGTTTGCTTTATTTTTAAGAGATATAAAAGTTCCTACGTCTTGTATAGGTAATCCTACTAATCTAGAATTTATAAATAAACCTCAATCGAGTGAACCTCACGCATCATCTGCTCCATCAAGTGCTCGATCGTCATCGTCATTTAAAGACACAAGCGCCAGTACACCTCTTTCAAGTGTACTGCTCAAGGCAAACAAAAAGAAACTAGATTGGGAAAGATGGAGCCCTTATTAGACATTCATGCAATATACTACGATGTATCTAATCCAGCAGGCTACAGTAGTTTAAATAAATTAAGTAAACAAATGAAAGGACGAATGAACAAAGACGAAGTAAAGAACTGGTTACAATCTCAAGAAACGTACACACTGCATAAACCGGTTCAAAGGCGATTCACAAGAAATAGATACGTCTTATCTAACTTTAATGAACTCTGGCAAGCTGATCTGAGTGATATGGGTACTTACAGTCAATATAATGATGGATACAAATATATTCTGTGTGTTATTGATGTGTTCAGTAAATATGCTTTTGCGAGAGCTATGAAAAAGAAAGATGCCACAACCGTTATAAATTGTTTTGAAAGCATATTTACTGAAGCCAATTCTACTCCTCGTCACATCCAATCTGATAAAGGCACCGAATTTGTTTCAAAGGCAGCAAGGGATTACTTTAGGAGCTAAAACATTAACTACTATACTACTAACAATCCTGACATTAAAGCAAGTATAGTAGAAAGGTTTCAAAGAACTCTTAAAATGAAAATGTGGCGTTATTTTACTCATAAGAATACATACAAATATATAGATATTTTGCAAGAACTTCTTTATTCTTATAATCACAGTTATCATTCTAGTATTAAAATGCGCCCTATCGATGTAAATTTTGATAATATCATGACTGTTTGGTGTAATTTGTATAACAGAAAAAAGGATAGACAACTTACTTTGGAAATCACAAAACTAAATGTTGGTGATCATGTTAGAATTACTAAATATAAACATATATTTCAAAAGGGTTACGAAACTAATTGGAGTGACGAAATATTTAGAATTGATTCAATAATAAACCGCTTTCCACGAGTTGTGTATACGTTAAGAGATTTAGAAGGTGAGCCTATCGTTGGTACATTTTATTCTAAGGAATTACAAAAAGTGACTTATCTCCCCTCCATTGATTATAAAATTGATAAAATAATACGCTCACGTGGGGTTGGTGCCAGAAAAGAAGTACTAGTGAAGTGGCGAGGTTATCCTAACAAATTTAATTCTTGGATACTCGCTTCAAGCTTAAAAAAAATATGAGTGAAAACAGCTTTTATATTACATTGTTAAGTAACAGTTCCTCGGACTACTATACCGATAATACGACTGCACACTTCTTAACCAAATTACCCAGGAGTATAAAGTTGGAAGGAGAATGGGTAGTTGGCTTAGTAGAATTTCAATACCCTTGTTCAATGTACAATGTTCAAGATCATGAAAATATGATTTATTTAAAAAAGAAAGTAGTGTCACCCACTGACAAGATAGCCAAAATTGTAGATATAAAAACTCATATACCAGCAACTACATATGACAACGTTGACCATTTTATTCAAGCTTTTAATGACAACCCACAACTGAAAAATAATGTAAAGTTTAGATATGATAATCTAACCAAAATGGTTGGGGTAGCAACAATTAATAACGATATAACTTCTCTTATAACAACCCCAATACTAAGTCTACAGTTAGGTTTTAAACCGAAAACAAATTTACGGCAAGTTTCATTTGGTAAAAATCCTGTTAATTTGTATTTGGGCTTACCATCACAATTATTTGTTTATACAGACATCATACAACCACAGGTAGTTGGTGATGTTATAACTACGTTGCTTAGAATAATACCATTAGATCCAACAGAATTCCATTATGGAGCATATAAAACACACATTTTCTCACCCGCTCATTATGTACCTGTTTTACGTAGAGAATTTGATACTATGGAAATAGATATAAGAACAACTACGGGTGCAAGAGTGCCATTTCAATTCGGAATTTCCTGCGTGAAACTACACTTTCAACGGCTAAGATGAATTATAAAAGATCATCTCACTCTTGTCCCTACGATCATTATTATACCCATCAAGCTGGTTCTGGTATAGGAATTGTCTATAAAGGTGTTCCGTTTCAGCGAGGGCATGGGATTGGAAGTTTTTTGGGGGGACTGTTTAGGTCAGTAATTCCTTTGTTGTCTAGTGGTTTTAAAACTGTTGGAAAAGAAGCGTTAGATGCGGGGGTTGGTTTGTTATCTGATATGGTAAATTCACGCCCTATAGATAGTTCAGTTAGGTCTCGATTTAAAGAAGCTAGTGCTAACTTAAAAAGAAAAGCTGATGAAAAGATCGATTCTCTGATGTCGGGATCTGGGTATAAAATGTCAACTAAGAGACGGGAACCTCTCATTACCTTGAAAGCATCGCGCCGAAGAGGAGCTAAGAGAAATAAATATAGTGACGATATATTTTCAAAGTAAATCATGTCATTCCTACACAATCATTCGTGTGAATGTGCAAAATCTGAGTTAGATATATTTGCCCTGCCTTCGACACAGACAAGTATTGAGAGTGGACAGTGGGTTCATTATAAACCAATCTCATCTTTAAGTGATGATGGTCCTATTGAGTTTCAAGTCCCCGGTTCAGGTGATGACTACATTGACTTATCACATACATTATTACATATAAACGCCAAAATATTAAACCAGGATGGTACAAAGTTAAAGCCTGATACTCAAGTTGCCCCCGTTAATAATTGGTTGCACTCCCTTTTTAATCAACTTGACGTATATTTAAATCAAAAACTAATCTCGCCACCAAACAACACATATGCTTACCGTGCTTACATGGAAAATCTACTTAACTATGGACCAGCCGCTAAAAAAACTCACCTTACTTGTGGGTTATGGTATGAAGATACAGCACATTATATGGACACCGTTGACGCAAATAACAAAGGATTTCACAAAAGGATGGAATTTGTTACAGATAGTAAACAAGTTGAAATGATTGGACATTTACATGGTGATATGTTTAACCAAGAGAAGTTTCTAGTGAATGGTGTAGAAATGCGTGTTAAGTTAGTGCGATCAAAAGAATCGTTTAATCTTATTTGTCACCAAGATAAGAAATTTAAGGTACAAATAATGGACGCTAGTCTCATAATAAGAAGAGCTAGAATCAGTCCAAGTGTTTTGTTAGCTCATCAGAAAGTGCTAGCATCAACAACTGCAAAATACCCTATCACAAGAGCAGAAGTAAAGGTACTTACAATACCGTCAGGAATACAGGGTAAAACTTTAGATAACATATTTCTTGGACAAGTACCTAAAAGATGTATAATTGGTTTTGTATCAAATTCATCGTTTAATGGTAATTTTGCATTGAACCCTTTCAATTTTCAAAATTATAATATGAACTCTTTTAGTTTATTTGTAGATGGTCATGAAATTCCTTCTAGAACATTACAACCATCATTTAGTTCTGGTTTAATAGCATCAACATATCATACTCTATTTTCTGGGACTGGTATTCACTTCCACAATGAAGGTAATGCAATAAGCAGAACCGATTACGGGGAAGGTTACTGTTTGTTATGTTTCGATTTGACGCCTGACCTGTCAGCCAGTTCTACCTCACACTGGAACCTTGTAAGACACGGAAGTGTTCGGATAGAAGTTCGTTTTGATAATGCCTTGAGCACTACTATTAACTGTATTGTGTACGCTGAATTTGATAATGTTATTGAAATAAACAAAAATCGTGATGTATCTGTAGATTACAACAGTTAAAATAAATATAAATACAGTGAAATTAACAATTAATCTCATTTCTTCTTAATCTGTGTTTGTAACATCATCGATGAATGTATACATATTTTATTTATTATGGATACTAATGAAATTCAATATTGTATGAAAAAAATTAACCCTAGATTTAAATCAAATGTTTTTGCTGCTAACCGAATCCCTATTTGGGTTGCTCGTCCAGTTTTTATTGTAAGCAATTTGGACCCTGATTCGAAACCAGGTTCCCATTGGGTTGCAATGCATATTGATGCTAAAGGTGTAGGGGAATACTTTGACTCATTTGGTCGGAAACCTACTGGTTATCATAAGTTATTTTTGAATAGAAATGCAAAACGGTGGTTTTATAACCAAAGACCACTTCAAAATCATTTTACTTCAGTTTGTGGCGAATATTGTTTAGTTTATTTATATTTTAAGTATCAAGGAAAAACTATGAGCGATTTATTGAGTTTGTTTTCTGAAAATTCTCTTTGTAACGATTTAATTTTAAGAAATATGTTTAAGTCAATTTTTGTGAAATAAAACAATATATATATACTAAACTGATTTTTTTTATTTATAAATAATACCTTAATTAAACCTTATTTACCTAAAAATAGTGATTACATTACAACAAATTTTTTCCTTAAAATAACAAACGTAGCTTAGTGATTTTATATTAAAGGGTGGAGAGTTTTATACATTTGCAAAGGGAAATAGATCAATATGATTAGGCTACAAAACAAATTACAACATGTGGTTATAAAACGAGTTAACAATTTTGAATAACAAAAAGTTGTTGTTTAAGCAGTAAGAAATATATAATACTAGTAGTACACAAGGGTATGTTATAAAATATTATCTAATGTCTTATATAATAAATACAGTTTTAACCTAGTATTAAAACTACACAAACACTTAGTTTACTTTTTCGTATTGTTTATAAAATATTTCACGCACGTGTCCTTCGAAGCTATTTCTTTCGTCATGTTGTATATAACATCACGGACAGTCTCAAGCTGTGGATCTTGCTCAGTTGAGATGTAAGATTTTAATCTCACATCGGCGTGCTTCCAGTGCTCTTCTGGTGCGATGTTCCTAACTTTTTCAAGATCGTATATTTCTATTTTAATAAGGTGTGATGCATACGCAGCATCGTCTTTACCCGAAGATAGGTAAGCAACACCGGTATGGGAACTTTGCGACACACTGGAAGATCTCTTCACTGGTTTCACTTTTTTTCTGCGGTTTTTCAAAGAAACTCTCGATACTATTTGCAGGACGTTTCTTCGCTATGGCTTGTTTCACTTTAAAACCGAGTGTGCCTTCTTCATCACTCCCTGAATCATCATGTTCAGGTTCAGGGTAATAAAAATTCTTGAAAGTGTTTTCCGTGAACTGTAACAATATTCAACAATAAGTTATACATCCGATTAACACACTTAACAAGTAACACGATGAACACAAGTTACAGAAAAAAAAAACACTGTTAAACAAATAGTACATAAAAATACTACATACATATTTTATAAAAAATAGTACATACTTACATTTGCCATTTTTTATAAGCACTGTAGCACGATTCAACACTATGTCACTGTACACTGAGAGAGCTCTGGTAACAAGCACGACTCGGTTCTGAATACTTATAGATCGTCACTGTCCATCGGCTTTTATAAGGATGTGACAATAGATTACCGTTAAAATCACAAATTATTAAAATCACGTTTCGACTAGTTTGTACCGCGCCCAACAGCCACCAACAAACAGTAATAAAATTTATAATAGACTTTCGAATCTTTTGATGATTCGGAGAAGAAACCTGTCATAAATCTTTACAAACAATATGGACCCAACAAACAAATTAAAAAATCAACGAGTTTAGTTCAGCCCACTACAAATACACGTTAGTACAAGTTACAAAGTTTATTCAGGTATTTTCTTAAGCATCTATTCAAGAACATAATATTTGGCGAAATAAATAAATATGCAAAAATAGAACTCGTATTTTTAACTTACAGCTTAAATAAGTTAGTATAGTTTTGAAGCAGTTATTACTGTATAAAATACCGCATTACTATTGTAAGATTAGATTCGTATTATCCTTATGCTACATGCAATATTTTTACATAGAACTTTCTCCTTTTTGAAGTCGGTTATTACAAAAAAGAAATGAAAGTAACATTGAGTACGTAGTCAAATTTATGCAAGGTTAGGTTAGGTTAGAACAGCGTTCTTAAGACCAAAACAACTGTGCTGTGCTCGTAGCTGGTTTTAAGTAGGTAAGTATATAAAGCAGTTCTTCAAAATTAGTTTTTGAAGTTAAGTGATAGTTAAGTTAGAAGTAATGTTAAGTTGAACAAGATAAAATATATAAATAGAACAACGTTCCAAATGCAGCATATGTAGTGAGCAACAAGATACATACTTTGAAGTAAGGCTACCTGAAGTTAAGTAGTCAGGTAACGTATCCTGCGTTAGCTGGGCGTAGTCCTGTAGCTTAGGTTAGGTTAGGTTAGAATTGTGATCTAACATAGGTTAGCTTAGATTAGTGATACGTACACCGTAGCACACATCACGTAGTAAGAAACCTTGGAGTAAAGAGACGATGTGAGACAGGCTGGGTTGAAACAGCGATTCCAATAAGAACCAAGGTGGCGGACCTAGTCTGATAGTTTAGGTATGAGATGTTTAGGTATTTGTCCAGCTTTACCTAAAGAATGTTCTTAAAAGATGTATACCGTTTGCAAAGGAAGTTGTAGACAGTTGTAGCCAAAGAGAAATATAAAAGAGGGAAACAATAGTAGACCGTAATAAAAGTGAGCTCGGCGTCCGAGAGGGCAATAAAACCCGAGCTCGGATAGACAATAGAAAAGGGTCGATGGGTCGGGGAAGGTGTTGCATTGTTAGCGTAGGGCGTTCTGTAAGTCTTGACAGAGCTGTCTGAGCGTCCTGGGACCTATTCCAAACGCTCTAAGTAGGGGGCTATTTGTTTTTTTTTTTTTTTTTTTTTTTTTTTTTTTTTTTAGGTTTGGTGGTCCGCCAAATCCGCCCTGGATGCCGCCCATCAGGCCCGTCCGCCCCGTATCGTAGTATCGGCGAATCCCTACTACTGTCATGTGACCTATTTAGTTCTAGCAGCTTGAAAAACATGCTAGTGAAATTGTTTCACTTTACAGACAGTACCTGATTAATTTTATAAGTTCAATTTTAATTACCTACTAAATAACCAGTCACTTTTCAAGCGGAATGTACCAAACTTTGACCCACCACTATTTAGTTAAACCTTTGTTTATTCGAATCTCCACTATCGGACAATGGCGTCAAGCCGTCAATTAACAACGTTGCCATATTCGGTTCATTTGTTTTGGTCCTCACTTGAGCCAGCTCACATCAAACGTAGATCTTGGCCGTAAACTTCAAAGCGATATAAGTCGTAAAGACAAAATATACAGTTGAAGTTTGCATTGGTGTTGTAAGATATAGTGCGTTTGATATTAATTGGTTCATTCAGTTGTTTATTTGACGTCGTTTGTCTAAGCTAAGACAAGGTGTTGTTTTAGGAGGGGTTACTGAAGGGGCAAGTTTAGTCGTATTTTAAAGTGGTCGAATTGTCCACTTTTAAACCCATTACATAATATAGAATAACTCGTACATCAGTTGATGACTAGATTCTTTTGCGTTATCTTATGTGACTATGCGTAAAACCATTTAAATTTTTGCATTGAAAATAACTCGTTTGTTGTAATTCTAATTTGTTTCAAATATTCAATTGCATGTACATATAATAATATATTCTTTTGCCTACAGAAAATTTAATAGGACCTTAATTAATATCTAAACTCCTAGCTAACATGTCATTTTACTACCATATAATTTCGAAATTTAAATTCCATATGTTATAAAATCAAGACTCCAATTACAACCAATTTCGTCCATTTCCCTTCAAAGTTGAAAAATCGACACCTTATTAATTTTTCTTCAGGTGATATAAGGAAAAGTTTCAAATTAAAATTGATGATAACATAATGTACCCTCAGGGCAAAGTTGTCGAAAGTAAAACTTAAACTTCTACTTATTATGAGTGATCGACTTTAAAAGAAAATGAATTTAATGCCTTGATAATAACAGAGATGGTTGAAAATAAAAGTGTTTTTATTTAGTTTATTTCCAGCACTCAAAATGGTTTTTAAATGATCATAGCTTCAAAAAACAGAGGTCATATCAATTACGACACTTGAAATTTGTGCGAGGATGAGTCGTTTTTCTTTCATATCCCACTCCACTCTGGTTGCACAAAGGTTGCATATACGCTAACTAAATTACTATAAAGCTATAAAAGTGAGCCATACAGCTAACAAATCACGCGTGATACAGGTGGCTCTGTTTTCACAAGTTGCTGTTTGCGCTTCAATTAAAACTAGGAACAATAAACATTACTCGATATTCATTTACATTGCCGCCGCAGTTGGGGTTTGAAGTTAACGACCCTGCCCTAAGTCAAGAGAAATTAATATAGTTCCGAAGTTGCTGTTTGGACTGATGTGCCGAAGCGAAAATTTGTGAAATTGCGGAACTTTCCACATTGAAGAATGTTTTAGTTCAATGACACTAATATTGTAGAGGCGAAAGTTTGTGAGTGTGTTTGTACCTACTGTAAGTTTGTTAGTTCTTCACGCTCGAAATGTTGAATTTTGCAAAAATTTGTATGGACGTCGCTGACATCTTGTATTAACACAAAGGCTTTTTTACATTTAAAAAAAATGTGTTCCCGTGGGCTGTGCGGGTAACAGCCCATGGCACAGCTAGTATGTGATAACCGCGGGAACTGAAAATAATATTATGGGAACATCTTAGTAATGTTCTAAGATTCATCTACAAGAACATTTCTTATGGGTCAAAATAAAACATATAAAATAACAAATTTATAGGATTAAAACTAAAAATTAAACTAAGATTAAAAAAAAAATATAAAACTAAGACCTCTAGGTAGGGTGCCCATGACGCAGGCAGCATTGCCACGCTGTATGGCTATATGGAACGCCTTTGCGCGAGAAAACCAAGATAGCTCTTAAAACTTTTTGGAAAATTGCTGCAACTTGCATACATAGGTTTGTCTGAGAGAGGTAGTTTTAGTTCACCAACAGTTTTAAAACGCTTCCGCCTCTGTTTATGAATACTCACATCTCTTATAGCTTGTACTAACGCTCAAGGATTACAAACGGAATTTATTTGATACGATTGAAAATATTGGTCAGAGTCCCGTTTTATGTGTTTTCTCAGATTATTATAATGTCCCTATGGCCCCTCACAAGTCTGTATAAAGCTTGATGTATTTTATTATTCCAATCATTATGATTTATGTTGGTTTTACGGCTCAAAATTATCGACTTTATCAGATAAATAATCTCTTAAACGGAAATTATTCATGAAAGGAAGCGCTATTGAAATACTACACACGTTAACATTTATATGTATCATATGCTCATTCATTGAATTATATCATAATATTATTGGATTGGACTTTAATCCCTCTATGATGGTGAGAAAAACCTTGCTTGAAAACATGGAACGACAAACAACTTTTTGTTATCTCACCAGTAACCGCACGGAACTAGAAGTAGGCTTTCAATAGCAGACTAATCGTGAGTTGTGGAGTGTTCCATTCATCATAACGGTAGTAGGCCTTGGGCGAGTGCCTGGCTTATCACAGAGTTGGTAGTGATTATAGCTGTTGTACCATGTATGTATAGGCATATATATCCGTCTTTGAAAAATAAAAATATGTAATAATAACATGCATGGAGACCCACACAAAAAGGTCGCCGTTAGCTTAGCTGGTAGGTATGTTAATGTTACTTAGGTCGCACCTTTACCAAAAAATCTATGACTGACAAATCCCGGTGTGCTACATGTAATTATACAAACTGTTTCTTGTATACATATTTCACATACAATTTAGTACACTGTATACCTACAGGGTGATGAAAGTTATAATTCGTGTATCCTTCACCCTTGTGTTGGCGTCAATAGCATAGCATATTAGGTTGGCGTAATCTAATTAATAACGGTAGTAATAATAATCAGCATTGAAGAGAGCTAATAAAGAAGTTCTTTATGGGTGTTATATCTATTGCAAGGCTTAGATATAACAACCATAAAGAACTGATGCATTGCATTCCCGATGTTGGGGGTCATCGTGTTAGTAGAAAGACGTTCATTACTGGACAAAGGCCACCTCCGAAGACTTCCCGTTTCCCGTTCCTCTCTCCATCCCATCCACCTTGTAGCAGGCCTGCTCGTATAGCACAACTTGACTTCGCGAGTCTTGTCGCGCGATATAGCATCGCCCGTCACTCTCTCACACTACGGTGACGAAAGAGACAGGTAATATTTCTCGCACGACAAAGAGTCGCGTGTCACAGTTACTAGAGGTGCTGCATGCTGCGTCTTCGGTTTATGGTTGCTACTCGAAAACCTGTTGTTTTCATCCGTTGATGTGAAGGACCCACGCAAAGGACTATAAACTTCCGTGGGTTTAATAAATGGGAATAACAGTGGAAGACGGTACAAAGGGTGACGTTTGACTAGGTATATTTACATCCTGTGGTATAAACTCAGTTGTAGTGATACCGACGACTTAATATTACCTTTATAGGTACGTAGAATTTATACTGTTTAGAAAGGTAGGAAGGAAAAAGTATCCTGTAACAGTTCTTAGATCTCCTGTCGGTTCAGTTGTCTGCGTAAGGACCATTTTCTATACATATTTACCACTAGGAACGCACAACCTCCTAGAGCCTACTTCCTTAGTGGAAGAATAATAAAATTTTCCGTTTAGTGTGGCGATCGGCGGGGGGAGGGTCGTTAGCCACAGAACCGGTAGCGAATGCGCATCGTGCAGCTGCGCTCGCGCTCCTAAAGCCGTGCCATAATGGTCTATGTTCATTTATATATTTGTCTTTGTTAAGCATTTTCGTTCCTCCTATTTTAAACTGATTGAAACACTAGTTTCATATTCGTAGAAATATTCATTAGCAACCAAGCTTTACCTGTCCCTTAGGCTGCCTGTCCACTAAAGCGAAGCGAAGAAAAATTGTCATTAACTACGGCGACTACGGCAGAGATGGATGACAAATTAAGCAATGTCAAAGACACCTTAGATTTCTAGAATTGATGTCATTTTTGTTTTAGAGAGCAGCTGATATGAAGTTGGTGACAATGTCATCGAGAGGACAGGACGACGTTGTAGAAAGTGAAGAAAGCTCACATATTCCAGCAAACAGCAGATAGTTTAGCTTGTGGTTCAAATGAACTGGTTAACCTTGAAGACAATATATTTATGA
This sequence comes from Apotomis capreana, assembly GCA_947623375.1. Lineage (NCBI taxonomy): Eukaryota > Metazoa > Arthropoda > Insecta > Lepidoptera > Tortricidae > Apotomis > Apotomis capreana. Next base: position 27,874,631 of record OX392499.1, on the reverse strand, counting down.
AGAAAACTGACCTCACGAAAAGTAAGCTCAAGTTTACAACCGTTAGTTGTTTTCTCACTTCCGTTTTATACCCACCCACAGTAAATACGCAAAATGTTTGTGAATCATATCGCAGAACGAATAAAGCTAATATTCGAAAAAAAAACTCACTTTTCTAACAGGAGCTTGTATAATATCTCATATCATAGGATAAGTTAATGTTCCATTACTGTCCTAATTTAAAACATGAATCATTTATTTTCATGGCAAACAAGTTTTTCTGCTACTAATGATATAACGTTTTCACTACATCATGCATTTACGATATTGTTGCTCTGACCAATGGATACCTATACTGGATACCTACATATGAGGCTAGAAACAGAGCTGTCAAGTAAAGCAGCTTTTGTTATAATGTATGAAGGCTTTGAATGTGTCATAAGTAGTAAATCGATTAAATATTTAATAGACTAGTCGAGTCATAGGTGATACACAGTTTATTAGAAGTCAGTTATTGATCGAGTAGTACCTACCTAGAAGAAATTACACCCACTCAACTGCGGGTTGCGTTACTCTGCCCGCTAAATTACGATGTAAAGTATTATGCCAAATTAAACAACATCAATTAAAACTAAAGCAGATGCTAAGAAGTGTTACGAAAATTTTCTAATGGTTACTTGTCCTAATTATGTGTATTATGGTCTGCTACTGGTTTTTATTCCATTTATTCAATGCAAACCGGTGCAATCATTGCACATTAACCTATGACTCATTTTCATGGTGCTGTGGCGGCCAGTAAAATGACAATGGCAAGGGAATTAGCCTTTCCAAGTATTTTACAGGAAATTAAATGTTTCATGCTGGATACTGAGCCACAAAAAGGTCATATCTTTCTATTTTCTTTAAGTTTTAACTTTGCACGTCGTGTCTGTTCCTTTAAAGGTCAACCTAATATTGCTTGCAATATTGGCATACGTACAACGTGACATGTACCCACATAATTATATTATGGTTCCTATATCAGTGTGCGCTCAAAAATTAAGTTGTATCAGATATGTTAGATTTGATTTTACAGGTGATTCTTCAATCAGTTTCACATTTAGCTTTAAAAAATAATAATAGTAATAATAAGGTTATGATCCCTTCGCGTAGTTTCACTAGACGAGTGGATTTAAGGTCGGATGTTATAAATGAAAGGTTACGCACTCTAGTCTTTTAAGACCCGCCCCATTTTCAGCAGCACCCTGTATTTACAGGCAATTATATTGATGTTTTAAAAATAGCTTCACTAAGATGGAATTATACAATAGGTATATCATAAAGTACAATCATTACTTTAGTACAGTAAATGCAGTACTTATTTATAAATATATTTTTATGAACACGCCCTTACCAATCATCTTACTCGTGTTCAACTACTATAGAGCCACGCAGCGTACGCGCCCGCTAGTAGTCTAACAACTATGTTTATATAGCTATTATACGACCATAAGCCAGTCTGTATTTATAGCTGTATTATTAACGTAGTGGTAACGTGGACCGGGCCCTTCTCTCATAGTAAGCAGACTATATCAACTATATAGTTGCTAGAGTAGAAAAAATAAGTAGCTGACTGGTTTGCGCATGTCATGATTACGCCTTAAACATGCATGAATGCTGCAAGAGTACAAGAAAACTTTAAAAACTTCTCTTTACGTAATTATTTATCTTGTTGTTCCAAAGTGTGCTCCATAAGCGGGGTAGCTAAAACTTTAGACTACTCGTACCTCTGGTTATGTTTCCCTTATGTTATGTATGTGTTTAGTTCTCATTTTTTATTTGTTTTATTTACTAGCCAGATTTTAGTAATAATTTCTACGAAGTCATTATATTAATTCTAGCTCATTATTGCATTGTCTATCAAGCAAAGACATATATGGGTATGTATATACGTAAGTGTATATGCAAAATATGAAAATTAAAATTTCAGTTGAGTAAAACTCTATATCAAAAATAGCTAGACTGATAGCTGCATGTAATTGTAAATAGGAGCGTAAACGGTAGGTACTTTCAATATTAAACTTGGACAAGGCATAATATTGATGCGTTCAGTTTACTGAATAAAAGCCGTAAATGGTGGATTTAGCATGAATTATGTTAAGTCCGCATCAAAACGCAGGCGCAGTGCGAAACGGCTGTGCGGTTCTAATTTTAAACAATGTGTGAGCGAGATGGAAAGTGTGCCCGTGCTCGGTGACAATAGCATAGAGTTACTGGATGTTCGAGAGAAATAATAAGTCCAGTCATGACCGTCAGGTTTGATAGATAACTTATAAAGCATCAGACAATTTCGAACACGTACTTTTTTTTTTTTTTTTTTTTTTATTTATTTATGTAACACAATAGTACAATAAACTTTCTAAATATCTGCCAAACTGCACAGCAGTTTGTTGGCAGAAAAACATAGTGCCCTCCACCATTGTACATATTACTATTGAGTAGTATCGCATTTTATTTAACTTACAAACTACAAAAAGTACACTGTAAAAAAACAACAATATTGCTACTCGATACAATATTGCGACTTAGAAACATGACTGCAAGAGTGACGGATATTTCGTTATTTATCACTTGATAGACGCGACAACCATGCTTGGCTGGGTCTATAGGACCTTGAATTTGACAATGTCCCGGGCTAGTTGCGGCATTACTCGGAAATCTATACCCATCTTCGCTATTCGAGTTGCTGATATTAAGAAGACTAACACTTTAATGGAGATATGGTGAAAGTTTACAGGTTAGTGTTACTAGCTCTTATCTTTTGCACTTTAGCGATATGACGGGCCATTTGTGATTTTAGAGTATATTCGTATGGTAAAGGTCGAATAGCACAATATCGGATAGATCTCAGTGCCAAACTGCCAAAATATATCTACTTCTTAAAACTTAATGCTCGATGAGTTGAGTATTCGCCGTGCAGCTCGGAGGTGACATCCAAACATATCGGACTGTTCCTGACACACTCGTCATTGTGAATAAGGCGACGCGTTTGGATCGGTTTGTAGACCCCTGCCTGCTGAGCCGGCGGTCCCGGGTTCGAATCCCGGCCGGGGCAAATATTTCTGTGATGAACTCGAATATTTTTGTGCTTGGGTCATGGTTGTTCTATGTATTTAAGTATATATTTATCTATATAAGTACGTATATCGTCGTCTAGTACCCATAACACAAAGCCTTCTTGAGCTTAATTTGGGACTAGATCGATTTGTGTGAGGTTGTCCGATATTTATTTTATTTATTATTTATTTATAGAAAATGGTCCGCACGGAGATGCGGAGTCAGTGTGTCGTACCTATAGATGCGAAGCTGGTTGCTAACATTTCTAGCCCAGCGGCTAGAAACGGCTTATTTGGCTTATTATCATTTCTAGCGATAACAAGCGGCTGGAAACGGCTGCTTACATTTCATTGACATATTCACATGATTCAATGTTTATTTTTGTTATTTTTCTTTTCATTTATTTACTATAGGATCGATTTAACATAAATAGACATAAACAATGACTTTTGCATCTGTATTAAGTGTTAAAAACTCGAAATTCTCTTACAAAATGTGAAAGAGCAGTGGAATAGGACTATTTTAATAATTTATTTGTGAGAGATGAATTGGAAATAGGTATTTATAAGCACCTAGTAATAGTAAGCATCCCCGCATGCCCCGCGCACCCCTCAGCCCCCCACACGCATTTATCCTGCCGCGCGAGATTCCCGCGTTTGGTTTACAATGATGATTAGATCCAAAATAAACTGATTTAGCTACCTTTATTCTTATAATTTTCATACACCGCCACCTTAATACAAACGTTGTTTCATAGTTTACTTTTCGTATCTGAATTAAGTAAATTAGTAGGTACAAATGGTGTCTTCGGGGTCTATTTTTTTTTAAAAAGTGCTACTGTATAACAAAAATAAAAGTTTAACAAAAAAAAAATGTTATAGAAATCATTTCTTTATTTGATGCTCAAGTCGGGTATCTACCCGGTATCAAGCGGCTGGTTATTCGTTTCTAGCCGCTGCTTTCGGTTACTACCGGCTTACAAGCCGCTGGTTTACAACTATAGTCGTACCATTCGGTTTCTGTATACAAATCAAGATTCCACAGTACAAATTATAAAACTACAATTCGCACTTCACAGCGGGTGGTGGCAGTGTGATAACCGCCTATGGATAACGACCCAGCCACGACTTCGGTGGCAAGCGGCAGCGGAGAGCGGCAGCCATAATTGTGTCTCACTCACTCGTATGACCGCTGCGCTCGAATCGTTCGTGTCACCGCCCGCCGCTGCCGCAATCCATCGAAGTCGTGGTATGTCCATAAGGCCGATATGTTCAATATGAATATCCAATACACTGGGAAGCCATATCCAGCACGCATAGATCCAAGCACAAACAGACTCATCTTGCGCCCGCGCCTCCCTCCCCCCTACGCTACCCGCGTGCGTAAACGTGACCCCGGCGATGAACTCAAACTACGTTGCTTTTTCTTACCGGTTTGGATTTTGTGGTGTACCTACTTAATAGGATTTGTGCCTGTGAGCGAAGACCTGGTGTGTGATAGGTGTACATTTACACAACAATACTAATGATAATGATATAATGTATTGTGTTGGTGTGGGATGAAATTAGCATTAATTCCATAATTAGGACCTTTCTAAAATAGGCATATGTACCTACATATCTGAATACTGATATAATAATAGCCAAAATTTTAACCTAAATCATTTTGATTCTTGCTATTCGAGCTGCATTAAGTGACATTTATAAGTTGTCACACAAAGAACACTTCGTTAGTAGTACACTTAATGGATGTTATTACCCCTTGCCTTGGTTTGAATTTATATTGTAGGCATTGAATTTTCAGAAACCAAACCGGATGTCAAATTAAATTAATAAATACGCATTTAGTCCCAAATCTTAAAAAAAACAACATACAATTTATGACTCCAACCGCAAATTAATTGGATTATCCAGCGATTATCTTATTAGTTTTTGAGATTTTTATCGTCGAGAACAGATTAACTGTAATATGAGATTTCATTAAAAATAACGATAATCTGATTTGTGGTTTAATTAGTATTATAGCTTGTACCTACCTGTTTTATCTTAAAAAAACACAAACAATATTTTTAAATAAAATATTTTTTTATTTATAATCACTCTTGACGACTCGACTTGAAGTTAGAAAAAATTGGGCAAGTGCGAGTCCGACAATAGAAATACATCATCTGTGAAAATTTCAACTGTTCCGTTCTTGAGATACAGCCTGGTGACAGACGGACGGACGGACGGATGGACGCACGGATGGACGGACGGACAGCGAAGTCTCAGTAATAGGGTCCCGTTTACCATTTGGGTACGGAACCCTAAAAAGCACGCTACAACTAACTTTTACGCCAAAATACGAATTACGCTATAGTAATCATTATGCAAAGGTGTAAAATCTGTATCTACGTTTTTTGTTGCTGAATGTGAAACACGTAATTTTTGGTATAATTTAAAGTGTTATTTAAATGAATACAATAAAGTATCCAAACGTACAATATTAGGTGTTAAACTCCATACGTGAGGCTTCTTAAAAGTTTAAGTAAAAAATAACCTAGATATGTGACAGCTGACATGACATAAAATCAGTATGGCCTGAAATTGAAAATTTTCTGTTTATTTAATCGTTTTTTTGGCAATAAAATACATTATCATGAGTCTGTTTATATCTAGAGTAGTCCAAATACATAGTCATCCATATGTTATATAAACGGTTTAAATAAAGAAAAGCAAATTGTGTTTTGATATTGTTTATGTGAAGTTGATTTAAGGAAGTAACATAAATGTAAGTTTTAAAGGATGTTTTTTAAACTTCACTAGCTTGGTGGTCAAGCTGAAAACTTTTCTAGATTATAGTCTATTCTTCAATACCTAAATATGACGTGTCAGTGGACCTAGACATTCAATAAGTAACAAACAAGCGTGTAACTCAGTAGATGACAACCAATACACGTTGTCATGTAACACATACAATCTCTAAGACTAAAAACCTGCGATTAGCATTATCTTGCCCATCCTAATTCTCTCTCTCTCTCTCTCTCTCTCTCTCTCTCTTTTCGTATTTTCGCAAATTCAAAATAGAAGTAGTTAATACTCGACTTTTTTTAAATTGCAGCTATAAAAATGGAACAAATCTTTATGATAGAAGTTTTTGTGAAGAAAATAGTTCTCAAAATAGATCCCCCTATTAAAGATGAGTATGAATTACGCATGGAAGCAGAAGAAAAAAAGAGAGAAGCAGAAGCTGCTGCTCTAGCTGAAGCATTGTTAGCTGAAAAGATGAAAGGTAAAAAGCCAAAGCCACCTAAGCCTCCAAAAAAAGGTAAAAAAGGTAAAGAGCCACCACTGCCATCTGAAGAAGAATTAAAATACGCGCAAACGTGTACAATGCAAATGAATTGCTTACCTCTTTTTGATTTCTACGTAGCTCATGATAATTTTGTAGCTCCACCGCCACCACCTCCTCCCGACAAAGGTAAAAAGAAAGGTAAAGCTAAACCAAAAAAAGGCAAAAAAGGTAAGGGGGTCGTGTTTGTTAAACCGCCACTGCCGTCCGAACCATTACCACAGCCACCCTACTTTGGAGTTGGCAATGCAGTGATATTTTTATCACGCCCATCGAAATTAAAGGAAGTCTTAGAGAAGACGCCAATGTATGTCACGGTCTGGAACAGGGATGAAAACTTTAACTGTGTAGGATTTGTCAAAGTTGAATGGCACGAGTCGTTCTTACAATGCCTGGATCGATCTGGTGAATTAAATCCGGTAAATATGGATCAGGCAGAATTTAGAGACACGAAAAAACCAGAAATGATAACCAACACCGTGCAAATGACAAGACCATTACAATGCGAAGAGGATTTAAAAGATTCGGGTGAAATTGAATTCTTCATAAGATTGAGTTGTTTAGGTAACAGGGTGCTTAGTTACTTCGTCGCTTTACCTGAAATGGAGAGGCTGCCAGGTCGAAAATATCTCAATGATGATTTAAAACTGAAAGATGTTGAAGTGGTTAGACATTGGGAAGGTACCACCATAGATGCTGTTCCACCTGTGGCGATCTTTTTCAGTGCTCCAGATATTACAAAAGAACCGATTAGACCTGTCGAAGAACCCAGAGTATACGAAGAATTTGTAGCTCCATATACTGCAAGCGAGTTGGCTATTTTAGCCATGGGCTTTCCCAAAGGGCCATGTGGTGGTACAAATTGTCCAAAACGCATGGATTACAGGGGATCTCAGCATCAATTTATACAGGGTGATTTTGTGAAGGGCAAGGGATATCAACCTGGACAATTTGTAAATAAAAGAGATGTTCATGGTCCATGTGGAAGACTGGACTGTCCATTGGCTAAAAAGATCCGTAAATATTTATGCAAAGAAGGCAGTTACAAACCGTGCCAGAAGCCTTGCTGCAAGGATTATTACTAAAGATAACGCAACGCAGACTCATCAATCGGTAGTAAACATTTTGGATTAAAATGAAATCTTTGGATATCTTTAAATAATAACATAAAATCAGTTATTTGAATTACTTATTATTAAAATCATGTTCGATATAATATACATGTTGTTTCGTGGTTCCTGCTACACATGCGTCTAAGTAGTTGAGAATAATATGAAGTCTATTTATTGAAAAAAAAAAAACATAATTATTCACACACAAGATTTTTGGACTCTAAAGTTCAAACATCTTGAGAGAAAGAGGGGAGGCCTTTGCCCAGCAGTGGGACACACACAAATAGGCTAGATAAAAAAAAAGGTCAAACTTCGGTACCTTAAAAGGATCGATTTCAATTATATGATAATAACAAAGGATCACAAACTAAATCAACCCTATGGCTGCCTATCCACAGACGCGGAGCAGAGAAAAGTGAATGCTGTGTCTTTGTGAAGCCCAAAAAAAATGCATATACATATGAGGAATGTGATTTTGTTCACATCTTCTGTCGACAGGTACGAGTAGCTATAGTTTGTGGTGGCGCACTTCTATCTATCTATCTATCAGCCACAGACGTCCACTGCTGAACATAGGCCTCCCCCATGACTCGCCACAAAGTGCGATCCTGTGCAGACCGCATCCAATTATTCCCCGCTACCCTCACGAGGTCATCCGTCCATCTAGCCGGGGGCCGATCCACGCTGCGCTTTCCTATACGTGGTCGCCACTCTAGGACTTTGCTGCCCCCGTCCGTTCTCCGGGCTACATGGCCTGCCCATTGCCACTTCAACCGGGCAATCCTGTGCACTATGTCGCACTTATAGGTACAGTATTTTATATCGGCACTCTAGCTAAATAATAAATGGTACATATATTTTTCGGGACGAGGCAACCGATGCGTCCTACAGTTTAGAAAGTATGTCTTATAGCCGTCATACAACATAAATCTTGTTATCATTTCTGTCATATAATAAGGTTTAACCTAATCTTAACAGGATACAATGACGATGACCCATTGTTTCCAATCAGACTTACCGATTACACCAGCCATCGCGCACCTAATTTAAATACAGATTTATTACCCAGCACTTTCTCTTTTCGCACTAACGGTGTGATGATTCAGCACCTAACCCTCGTATTTTATTTATTTCATGTAAGTTGAGATCAAAGAGGATTAAAAGTTAAACAACTCTAAGAAACACACATTGTGACATTTTATTAGTTGGTGTTAGTACATAAGTTATGGAAACCTTGAATTGTTGAAAATGTACAATGGGTGTATGATATATTAATATACGTAAACTTGCATGGTTTTCATGCATAATAACAAAACGGGACTAAGTCACATTCAAAAAGGTGTTTATTTAATAACGTTACGTTTCGGACGTGATGTTACGTGCAACACACCTTTATGAACGCGAATAAGTGCCGTTATGTTATAATATAAGGTGTCCCTGATGATGCTCTTTATCATCCTGCATCCTTTGAGCAACTGTTCTTGATTGCATTCGATATTTGGAGGCATGTTATAATTGGAGGATGGAGGTCGCAAGCTCACGAAATGGCTCGAAAATTCGTATCAATGAGGATTTCACTTTTGTTGGCAAAAGGCACTGTTCCAGGAAAACTGGTTAAGAATTATTACATATCTAAAATAGTCTATTTATGACAGTCTTTTAAAAAAACTTTGGAAATGTTTACGGCTTGAACTTTATGGTTTATTAAATTATGGTGATGATTATCTCATCATAGTATAGTTGAGCATTGTACTACACATATATCATATATTTAATGGTGGAACCATTAGGCACGTACCTAGTATTTTTCCTAGGGTACGACGCATCATAAAGTTTCGCATTAGCTTACCTCGGGGCAGCCATCGCTCATTCCGAGTAGAATTGATGGATAAATAAACGGTATGCACCATTACACAGGTAACGCTCACTGTAACGAGTTTAAGCGAATTTATATGGAAACGTTTAATTTCTTCAATATTTTTAACACCGTCTATTCAATACATAAACTCGGGGACAGTAAGCAGCAGAAGTTACAGCGCAAGAGATTTTTGCGTAGTGATTATTGCTGCTTATTGTACCACCGTGCTATTTGGTAGTAATAAGTTATTTAACACACCGCATGTTGTTACAGCGACAGCATTTAACAGTACATTCTGTATTTGTACCGTGTAAATGAGCAAATTACTAGGTCTAGTCGGTTCTGTTTCTACGAACAATTTATACATGTCAAAAATGATAGAGTTGCCATCTCTTTTGTCTCTATGTCGTTACAATATAAAATACATTGACATCCGATTCACATTTGTAGGGAAAATTTCAGCTCAATGGAAAATCGATTTGATTAGGTACAGACAGATTAGGTGAAACTGAGTAAAAGCCAATAAAATACTGCATTTTTGTTCTATAACTTATATATTAAAACGAATTTGGCAGTCAGCTTGATAATTAAGAATAACGTGATATTATAGCCCATTATTTCATTATCCATGTGTTAACTGTCATAATTATGTCAAAAGCGAAAACCAACAATTAGGTACATAATGGGTACATATGAAACGCATCCTTTATCGTATTCCCTTGAAGACAATGGACGGATTAAAAAACCATAAAACGTTTGTGAAAATCCTAATTACTACACTTAGCGTGGTCAGCGAGCGTGGCGGATTTCGAATGTCAAATTATAGTTAACAAAAACAGGAAAAGTGTGAATCTGTCGCATATGTATAAGGGTCACTTCAGAATGTCTGTATTTTAGGAATTAAAAGAGACCCGAGACACTTTTTGATTCCATTTAATATTTAAATTTATTGTGTTTTTGTTCTATTTGTTTAAGGTTGTCCGATATTTACTTATTATTTATTATCTCATTCGTCGTGGTCAACTACAGCCGAATTTCAAGTTCACCAGCAGGGCTGGCATATCTTGCCGCGAGTTCGCTTGTCGCGTGAGTCAGCATCTCCTCTCTTGCTCGCACGGGATTGGAAGGAAAGTGACAGGTAGTTATTGTCGCGCGACAAAGAGTCGCGTGTCAAAGTTATGCTAGACGTACAGCACATCGGTCAAAGAACGTCAAAATATCAAAATAACCAGTCTTGAGTCCCCAGCATCCAAGTCATTACATACGAGGTATGTACGTTAACATAATTTTTGAACTAAGTAATTTTTCAACGAATATAAGTCTCGAGTGTTTCCTTCCATTCACTACAAAACCCTAAAACAGTTTATCAGCTTGAATTTTCCATTATAGCAAACCGAAACATCCTCTAAATCCTATTGCCTCGTTCATATGGTTCAAAACCCTTTGACAACTAGTTTTACAACTACATTTGGTATGCGGTATGTTGTAACATGGTCATATAGGCCAAGGGTGTGAATTTGATTCCGCTAATCCGTAATGAAGATCTTTTCCAAGAATAATTTCACTTCAAACAAACGGTTTTTAAGGCCTCGGCTTTTAGGGAATAATTTGGTACTTACTTGATCTCTTTCATTTGACAAAATTGAATCCAGGGCCTCAATTCAACTCGCTACTATAAAACTTTTGCGATATGCGCTTTTCAACCATTATCGTAATAACGTTTTTTTCTCATTGAGACGAATATATTGTATTATTTTTATAAGTAGAGTGTTAGATACACCGCCTACATTTTTTTATGATTTGCCCTAACTGGTAGAGAATGCCTCATAGCATTAAGTCAAATATAATATCCTATTTGGATAGGCGTAAAATTCAAAATGACGAAATTAAATGAATAAGGCGTTACTTTGCGGATATACATATTAACTAAAAATAGTAATATTGCTTTGCTGATCCGCGATATAATAACGTGCCAGTTAATTTGTGCTAACCCGCTATACTTATTTGCGTATTTTTTCATGCATACATGCATTAAATAGTAAGATAGGAAAAATAAAATAAATACGCAAATAAATATAACAAACCACCACCAAATTAACAAAACTTACTCGACTCTCTCTCTTGTCTTCTTCTCACACTCCCGCTTGCGGGAGTGTGGGGAGGCCTTTTCTATGCCTTGCATATTTAGGCTGCGTCATTCGCAGCCCGACACTGCGGGCTGGTCTTTGATTGTCATGCTCTTTCTATTAAGAGCCATGACTGTGGCTTCAGTTGGGATTCTTCTTTGCGCCGGTTTTTAAAACGGCGCTCAGGACTCCTTCTTCCTTTCTCTTCCTTCATGTTTCGGTTCTGCTTCCCGTGGCTTCATTTGCATATGTGTATGCTTCAGCTTCATGGTGTTGGTTGAGGTGGCAGCAGCAGCTCCCTCGGGAGCGGCCGTCGTTGCATGTCCGGGGGGCGGGCGTGAAGGGGCGCTATCCCCTGGAGCAATTCGTGTCGGGATTTGTCGGCCTGCGCGAACATTCTTCGCGACAGTCGCTCTATGAAGGCGTCCAAATTTTCCCACTCTAGGGCCTTTTGTAGGTGGGCGTTCCGCACGAAGCGGGGGGAATTTACTATGGAGCGAAGGGACATATTCTCCTGCGCTCGGAGCTTTTTCTTGTTTGTGGCAGCCACTAGGGCATAACACGCCGGCGCTGCGTATGTGAGGCGTGACCTCACATATGTCTTGTAAATTCCCAGCTTCGTGCGGACTGGTAGGCTGCTTGTAAAGATCGGTCTCAGTTTTGTTCTGGCAAGCTTCGTTCGTTGGATGACCTCCTCGACGTGGTGTTTCATCGTGAGGTTCCGGTCGATGGTTACGCCCAGATACCTCACGGTGTGTTGCCACGCTATGTCTTGGCCTGACATTCGGAGGGGCGGCGGCTGGTGAACTTTCCCTGTAATCATCGCCTGTGTTTTGCCCGCATTCGCCGACATGCGCCACTTATCGAGCCATTCTGGCAGCGCGTCGAGCTGGGCCTGCATCTTCCTCGCAGCGTGTATCGGGCTGATGGAAGAGGTGAAGAACGCAGCGTCGTCGGCGAACAGGCCCAGCTTAACATCCCCGATGGTCGGGATGTCGTCGGTGAAGCAGGCGTAACACGCGGGCGAGAGGCAGCTCCCTTGGGGTACTCCCGCACGGATCGGGCGAACTGTCGATAAGGCCTCTTCGACAGCCACTTGGAAACGTCGTTCTTCCAAGAACGAGCGTATGACCCTCACGATGCGGCGGGGGGTGGTCGTGTTCGACAGCTTGTGCAGCAACCCCTCGTGCCACACTCTGTCGAACGCCTTCTCCATGTCTAAGAAGGTTGCGACTGCATGCTCCTTCTTGTTGACACTCTCCGACATGAAGTGTATGACCCTCGTCAGTTGCAGGGTGGTGGAGTGCTCGGCTCTGAAGCCGAACTGTTCCGGCCTTGGCTCGACGTGTGGTAAGAGCCTTCCCAGAAGAAGTCGCTCAAACACCTTTGAGAGGGTGCTGAGTAGGGTGATGGGTCGGTAACTTTCCGGCTTTCTCCTGTCCTTTCCTGGCTTCGGCAGCATTATCACCCGGCCAAGCTTCCATATGTTGGGAAAGTGGCCCGAACGCAAGATCCCGTTGAAAAGGCACGTTACTGCCACGATGGTGTGCTGTGGCAGTATACGCAGCGCTGCGTTGGGGATCATGTCTGCGCCCGGGGCTTTCTTCGGGTTGCATTTGTGGAGCGCTTTCTGCACCTGGCCGGGCGAGAAAAAGACCGGATCTTCTTCTGCCATTATTGGTGCGTGAAAGTACCTCTCCAAGGCTTCTTCGACTTGTCGCTGGTGTTCGGCGTTCTTCGTCGGGTTCGGCGTAAACTGTCTCTCCAGGCTCGTAGCAAAGATTTCTGCCCTATCTTTGGCTTCGTATCGGGGTGTATTGTCGGCGGGGTTCGTGAGTGGGCGTATGGCCTCGGGTTCTGTGGCAAGCTGTCGACATAGGCGATGGATGGAGGGGACATCGTCGCCTATGGATGCTACGTGGCTCTCCCAGCTCTCCGCTCTGTGGATTTGTAACTGGGCCTTGACTTCCTCTTGCAGGGCGTTCAGTTCGGTCTTCATTTGAGGGCATCTGGTCTGCATCCAACGTCGTCTCAGTTGGCGCTTCTTTTTGATCAGTTCCGTGATCCTTGCCGGGAGTGGTTTGCACCTCTCCGTGGGCGGGATGGTGCGAGTGGCGGTGGTTAGCGCTTCGCTGAGGTGAGCGTTGATGGCTTCGGCTGCGGCTTCGACTTCGTCAACCGTGGAGACCGGGACAGTGTTGTGTGTTGGGTTGTCCACTAGGTGTTCGACAAATGTCTCCCAGTTGACTTGGGTCTTCGCCTTCAGTGCTGCTTTTATGGCCTCTGTTGAGATGCTCATGAGTACTGGTCTGTGGTCGGAGGGCAGGTCCGGCAGTACCTCGTTCGTGATGGCGGCGTTTACATTTTTCAGGACTGCAAAGTCTATGATGTCGCCAGGTCCGCGCGCGTTGTCGTCGTAATGTGTCGGCTCTTCGGGCCCGGAGACATCCAACTCCCAGTCTTGTGCGGTCTTGTATAGCACTCTTCCCGCGGGACATATTCTGGATGAGTGCCAGTGGGTATGCTTCGCGTTGAAGTCCCCAGCCAGGATGGTCGGCAATGGGGACTCCAGTAGCTTTGCCAGGTCTCGGCGCATGTTGGTGATGGCGTGTCCTGCCGGGCGGTAGATGGCGTAGATGCGGGTAGTCGCATTGTTGATGCTGATGTCGACCCCAAGCGCTTGCATGGAGTCGTATGTTGCGTGGTCCACTGGTTGGTGGACTATGTTTCTCCGCACCGGCACCACCAGGCCGCGGTAGGCGACGCCTAAGGGCGACACTTCGTCCTTCCTATAGATTTCGAACCCGCTGATCTTCAGGGGTACCGTCTCCTTGAGGTGTGTTTCGCTGACCAGCATGATGTCCACGGCCTGCTCCTTGAGGAAGTGTCGGAGCAGGGCCATCTTGCCGGTCAGCGATTGTGCATTCCAATGCACCACTCTCAGGCTCCTACGGTTGAAGAGGAGCCTGAGGAGTGGTGGCTGCTTGTAGGGCTCTGGCTAGAACCTCCGGTCCCTGAAGTGCGGCTGCCGCCAGCAGTTGGGCAATCAACGCCGCTATGTCCGGTTGGGCTGTTGATTGGGATGTAGATGTAGGTGGGGCCTGAGCTTCGGTGTCTTCGGGGGCAGCCGAGGACTTGGCTGCCTCTTGAGTTTTCCTCGCACGCTTGTTCGCCCTCCTCTTGGCCGATTTGGAGAGTTGGGGGCGGGTTCCTGGTGCTGTAACGCCCCTTGGTGTGGGGCCGTTGGCCGGCGCCATCAAGCTAGCTGGCGCCGACTCCTCCACCGTGGGCTTGTCCAAGGAAGCCCGGGTTGTGGGTCCTGCTTTCGCTGGACCAGAGTAGGCTACTTTTGCGCCCCTCTTGTTCCTACACTCCCTGAGGAACACTGGACATTTGGAGAAGTTCGCCGGATGCGGCCCTTTGCAGTTGGCGCATGTGGCTGGGTCCTTCTCTGGGTCCGTGGGGCAGAGGTTTGCTGGGTGTGGGCCCGCGCAGCGGACGCAGGCTATGGGTCTGTGGCACCCGTGGGAGGAGTGCCTGAAGCCCTGGCAGCGGTGGCATTGCGCTGGTCCCTTCCTCCCTCGCCATGCCTCCACTTTTATGCTTGTCATGTGCAGCAGCTCTTTTACCCTGTAGATGCCGGCTAGTTCTTTGGCGGGGCCCGCGAGCTGCACGAAATAGATGCAGCCGGGGCGCCCACGTCTGGCGTTGATCTGTTTGACGTGCTCCACAGGGTAGCCGAGCTCGCCACAGGCGTCTTTGATTGCTTGGATTGGGGTGGCCACTGGTAGCCCACGTAACGCCACCTTCAGCCTTTTCTCGTTCTCCGTCCCGTGGATGTGGAATACGAGTTTCACGCCTTTGTCCTCGAGGGCGGTGAGGTGTCGGATGACAAGGCGGTATTCCTCCTCGTCCTTAGGCCTGAATTCGATCCCTTGTCAATGGGGGGTGGTATTTGGAGACTTCCCCAACTCCTGGGCTATGTCTTTGAGCACCGTGTGCCAGTCGGGGAGTACTGACGCGACGATGCTGGGGTATCTTTGTTTCTTTTTGTTGTTCGGTGCAGTCGTATTTTGGCCGGTGCTGTTCTCCCCGCTATGCTGCTGTTGTTGTTGCTGCTGGTTGTGTTCCGTGCCTGACGAAGCTGCGCCGGCATACGACTTCTTCTTCTGCCCTTTGGGCGGCGCCGGTGTGGGCGGCGCGGCTTCTGGGGCGGGTGGCGCGCTTTGGGCGGGCGGGCCTGGTTGGGCGGTTAAGCCCATTTGGGCGGCCGCCTTGCGTTGGGCGGGTTGCTTGGACGTCTTTGCCTTGGTGCCCTTGGGCGGGGCTTCTTGGGCAGGTGTCTTGTTTTGGTGGGCGGGTGCCGTTGGAAGGGCAGGCGCCGGTCCACTCGTTGGTGGTGTTGCGGTGAATTGGAGAGACTCCGGTTGCGGGTATCCGCCCAACGACAGAGGGGAGTATGTCGTGGGCGGGACCGTGGGCGGCGTCCATCTGTCTGTTGGGCCCGATCCTGTGGACTTTGAACGTCGACGCAGTCTCGGGTCTGTGGGCGGCGATGTCAGCCGACATTGTCGCTTCTCAGTGGTTCCTTGGGCGGGCGGGCTTCTTTTGTCCGCCTTTCTTTTGGCGGAGAAGGTGGACGGGTTTTCCTGGATGAATCGCAGGAATGCCTCGTCCGCTGGTGTTAGAGCTGCATCTTCTTCCCCCAGCAGGTGTTGCTGCAGCCGAAAATACGCTGCTGTCCAGGCGACTTACTCGACACGTGTTTCGCCTCTCTACGAGGCATCATCAGGAGACAGGTCGGCCAAATATATAATCTGGCCACCCCTATTATGTAAGTGAGGGTACGATGCAAAAATAAGTAGTAACGGTCATGTAACGACACATTCTGGACAGTTGCACGAAGCTATTTGGATAAAATCTGGCCTGTTTGGCTTCGCTAGCCGTTTTTACATAATTAAATGAATAAGGCGTTACTTTGCGGATATACATATTAACTAAAAATAGTAATATTGCTTTGCTGATCCGCGATATAATAACGTGCCAGTTAACGAGGCATCATCAGGAGATGTCGACGGTCTGAAGTCCGACGACCGAATGAGCTGCCCAGACAGCTCATTCGGTCGTCGGACTTCAGACCGTCGACATCTCCTGATGATGCCTCGTAGAGAGGCGAAACACGTGTCGAGTAAGTTTTGTTAATTTGGTGGTGGTTTGTTATATTTATTTGCGTATTTATTTTATTTTTCCTATCGTGGTGGGAGGTTGATCCTATTTAATGCATGTATGCATGAAAAAATACGCAAATAAGTATAGCGGGTTAGCACAAATTAACTGGCACGTTATTATATCGCGGATCAGCAAAGCAATATTACTATTTTTAGTCAAAATGACGAGTCATTCATATCGCTAAAGTACAAATGACAGGTGAGCGAGTAATATGTTTATTATTAACATAACATATCTCACTCAATGCTCAATGCAGATATTATACATGTACATCTCGCAAGCAACACGATTGTTATTCTTATAATTTTGAATCACAGGGATAACATACCATTTACAAGTACTTATGCAAATTATAAAAACGTTTCCTTCGTTCTGAAACAACGTATACTTATAGATACTTAGCTTAATTCCTAAGATTATACCTTTATTAGGGTACAATACCTAAACATAAACATGCTAATATAGCCAGACGCACGACAAAACATTCATCAATATTCATTCATGTAGCGTTTACATTACTATATTAAGTCATCAATACAATACTAACAAACCTACCAACAAATATCATACCCAAAAGAAAATTTTATATGTCGTCAGTTGAGAACCAAAACTCACTAAATAACAAATACCAACTTGAAACAAATCTCGTATCTCAGTATCAATTTATTAACTAGATACGAGGTTTTGGTTGTCATCAGGCGATATACATATTTGAACGTCAAAATATCGAAAAACAAAAAAAAAAAAACGAAAAATATTCGAATAAACATTCGAATATCCGGAACAGCTGTATATCCAAACGGATATCCAGCTGTTCTCGCCTACGTATATCTCAACCGATTCTCGTGAAATAGTAAACTAATAAATAATTAACATAATCTTTTGGACATTAATCCGCCAACTTAAAACTCTGTGTCAAAGCCAAGCCCACAGTTAATCATACTCGAGTTATAATCATGTTATAACGACCCCTGTCGTGACTATACATCGAGTGTGATTCTACAGTGATACGTGAATCAATTTCCCATTTATTTTACAGGAACAGGAGTTGGGCAGTAAATTAGTCATCATCTTTTTGTGCGGTAAATGTATTATGCACATTTTTTACTATTAAAAATGCGTCTGTGCGTCTATGGACATCCCATAGTTGAGGATTAAATTCAAACTTCCTGGCCCTAATAGACGTGTGCACGCTCTCTACTGATGTATTGAAAAATAAATCATAATATTATATGTACTCAACGGTGGCGTGTGGCTACAAACAAGAAATCAAAACAAGTCAGGGTATAGATTACGCTTACTTTTTCTTCAGTGGCAGTATAGAGTGGCGCTCAATTGTTCTGAAGTGGGCAAGCGGGTGGGAATCGGGTTGTATGGACGCACGTCACTGGTACTCTATCTAATTAACAGTTGCCAATAGAAAATAAGGTTATTAAAAAAATATGACCTAAATAAAACTATAGTCGTATATGATATTTTGATCTAACCTTAAATCAATGATACTTTATGCCATTTGTTAATTATAATCAGCTCCACACCACGTATTTAGTTTCATTTGGAGTTATAAACTAAACTGTATCCCATTATGATAAAGGTTAATTTAAATTGACGCTTTATTTGTTGGGATGTCTATTTATAGTAATAACACTGTAATTTAAGTGCATTAATGCATTGAAATAGATGCAAATTGCAAACAATGGATGCTGGCAGTTGATATTATGCTTGAAGGTCAATGTGATCAAAATAATAATAGAAATAAAACGCGTTGGTGTAGTAATTGTAGTATTGCATATACTACTATAAAACACTGACTTTTTAAGCAATTCGTGTAGTGTTTACTTCTCAAAAGTAGTAGTTCTAATTCTTTACGAAAACAGATGATTTGACATCTTAGTGAGCACTTAAGTGATATTAGCAGCAATATTAGATATTTTCATGAATTTGAAATCGAAATAGTTTAAGCGCCTGCATTTACGTTTGGAGCAAACATTCCTAAAGTCCCTGTGAAAGCCTTCGCTCTCAGAGCTTTGAAGAGGTTATGGGACTTACTAGAAATATCTTACAGAAAGGTGCGTTCGATCTCAGTTCCTATATTTTTTGGTCTAATTCTAAATAATTAGGTTTCCAATAAACGTATAAAATAAACCTACTTTGATAGTTTGATAGATTTTTGAGATTTTTCCGTGGTATTTAATTCTCATAATGTAGCCCAATTTTTTTTTTCATAGTATATTAAGCTTAAAGACTGGAATCATGTAAATTGTGCGTTATGGCCATTTTTAATTTTTCCACAACGGTCCGTAGACTATATTTTTGCGGGCGGTATCAAGGTTGGTTAACCCTCATTACTAGTGAATTTGACTTTGTGTGGATGTAAAAATCCACAATCGGGAATGTCTCCGCGCCACAGGAGTGTTTTTATCCCAGAAACATCGATTCCTGAAGGATACGCCGAATATCGGTTTGCAACACGGGTAAAGGCGCGACAAAAAATCTAGCACATCTTAAACAGCTAAAGAATAAAACTTTTGGACAGTGTGACGAAGTGTCATATTATTACACAACAACATTACCAGAGGTTAAATGATACATAGTTAACAGGTTTGTTTGTATGATGTAACATAGATCGCTTCTTACGGCGCATGAGTAATATTGAGATGTTTGAAATGCATAGAGTAGGATAGAGATTCAGATTGGATTCAGATTCAAGATTCAGGTAACACCTTAAACCGATCAAATCCATTTCAATATTATGGTTTTGTCCTAAGGTGTAAAATGTATTTTAGAATTGACTAATTGAATAAAATGGTGCGAAACACACCCGATCCTGTGGCAGGTAATGATTCAAATGATTCATTCATATTATTGCGCAATAAGAGTAAAATAATGAACAAATTGTCTTTTAATATTTTTCTCAATACGTGGTATACGGTATGTAAATAACTAGAACACCGCGCCGACTGGCAGCTTATGCCCTGCCCGCTGCCGGCGATGGAAGGTTACGATCAGGATCTTCTAATAGAGGTTTCGTCCATGCTTGTTGCCGTCACTGAGAACCTTCCTGCATCATTGACAGACGGATCCACTAGACGCACTGTAAAAAAAAAGAAATTAATGAATAGCAACTTCTCCCGCGTATTTTTTCTTGATTATAGTCGGGTCAAATGTGTCCTACAACCATCTTTGGATGTACAGCTATCCCTGTACTGCAATTGGTTAAAATCAGTCCAGCCTGTTTGGCGTGATGAGAAAAAAAAGACCAGCAGATGGCGCTGTACGGTGGCGCCCTATTATCTCCACTGTTAAGATTTTTCCTGAAATATAATGATCTCCATAGAAAACTAATTTTTAATACAATTTGAGAATTTTATGAGTAATTAAAATGATGCGTGCAATTTACTACTCTGTACCGCAACTCGTTGATGGGGATCAGGTTGATGACACACTCGCTCTTGACTTTCGCTACGTGCCTCGAGCGCGCTAGTTTGGCTGTTTGGCAAAATGACTCATCCCTTGGTCGATGCCATTATAAACCTAGCCTGTCAGGCCTACACGTGAACGGCTACCTTACCCTTCTGCAGTATTCATATTTAACGAGCTTGTATGTTTTATTTGTGCATCTTTGTTAGGTACACCATCAAGGTGGTTAGGATAGCCAGAAGCAGTTGGATAAGGGTACCACACGACACGACCGATAGTTATGGAGAACTTTGAGGAAGGCCTTTGTCTAGCAGTGGACGTTTAACAGCCGATATGATGATACTGTGTGTTAGGTGCGGTCAATAGATATAGGTAGGTCGTAGGCCAATAACCATGATAGCGTCCAACAATTATCTAAATAATAATATAAGATCTACTCCTAATCACGTAAAATATAGTGACATTTCAAGATCGTTTTTCTTCGCCGTTAGTACTTGATGTTTTAAAATCGTTGGTATCCCTTCATTATGGAATCTAGGGGCACGGCGGTGCCCCCGCCAAGTCGAACCAACGCGCGCGCCGGCACGCTGTACCATCCTTTTCTCGAAGCCTTTCAGAACATTTGGAACCCTCTGTATTTCGTTGTGGATTACTATTTCTTGTCGTTGAGGTATTACATCACTTTGTGGTACTAGTTAATATTTACCAGCGGCTTTGGCCGCGTTCCTGGGAACTAAAGGGCCGGATCTATCTGTGTGCTAGACTCTGGAAGATTTAAATCTGCTCGATTCTAGAAAAAACTTGGCACATATATTTAAAAGTATATTGAGAAACTAACATCTAAATATTTATGTGCAAATATCTCAACCTATGTTCCTATTTAGTATCCAAATGAATGAAATTGGTAGGACTGGTAGGACTATTATGTGGTAACCTTTTATTTTAAAATCTCATTTGAGCATATGTTGTTTGTATTTCTGTCAGTATCATTGACAGTTTAATGGTGGAGAGAGGGTTCCATGTTTGACCAAATATGTTGTTATATCATGATACTTATTTGACTTGAAACGATAGCCTCTGCTCTGCAAATAAGGTTTAACAAATGTAGCTCCTTTTAAACAGAATATGCTTGAACAGATCATAGTCTAAATTCGAGGTTTCCATATGCCCGAGATCTCGCCTTTAGCGATATGCTCCTATATAAGTATTTTTTTACATTTGGGGAAGTGTTAGCCATAAAATGAAAATGCCGAATGCAGTGCATCATGCCATATCTATTTAATACAATCGATAAAATTATTGAGCCGTTACTCCTTTACAATAAATGTGTCCTGCGTAACAATAAAAATGTCGATCAAAGATTTTTCTATTCCAGTACTTTTTTGTATTAGTTACCAACTCTAATATTAAGACATACTTACATTATTTAAGCTTGTAAAAGTCTATAGAATACTGGTCAAAAAAGCATTGCTATACCCCGCGCGGCGAACGATGAGTCCTATGACACCTGTCATCTCAGTACATTTTATAACCTATAATCGGAAAAATGTACTGAGATGACAGATGTCATAGGACTCATCGTTCGCCGCGCGGGGTATAAACAGTGTTAAACTGCCACAGATTACAAAACTTAAGTTTGGTATTCTATACCTTATGTGTTCCAAACGAACGTTAAATGAAAAACATTGTGCTACCAACTTCACAAGCCGCACTAGCCGCAGCATTCACACCACTTATTCTTATTGCGGCTCCACACTTCTCGGGAGGTTGACCGAAGTTGGGAAAATATGATAGTGTGGAGAGGCACTGCGCTGCCGATTCCCATACTTCTTTGATTCACACAGTTTTAAATTAAAAAAAACTTATTGAACTAAATACTAAACTGATAACTTAAAAATAAAACAATTAAAATCTCAAGTGCACGGACGGTATAGTAGACATATTTATACATTTTGATATAAGTTTATGGTATACTTGCAAATTAATGGACGTCAATAAAAAAAGTTTAGGTACCACATATATTTTTAAATTTTCATACATTTCCACTTGAATAGTGGGAACATTTAAATATTTTCTTCTTTGTTTATTTGCATTTTACTTATAATATGCAAAATTTAACGCGTATGTATAAGTACGTCAAAAATAGTAATGGCAATTTTGAGCCCTCTTATACAGCTATTGCATGAAATACTATTATAAATCCCTAATATTCTGCTTATTAATTAGCTTTGACCATCCAAAACCTTAAATCAAAATGCGGTCCCAAAGTCGGCATAAAACTCGTACATTATTAAATATTTCATACGAAATTTAATGTTCTTTGAAATTCACGAAACCGCATAATAATGGCCGGTGCGAGTTGAAAACTTTGTGTTTTCATATTACAGGCTTCATTCGGATAATTGTTTGAAATATTTTCAATTAGTTGTAATTGTTTGTAGGTGAAAGGGGAATTTAATTTTCTGGTGACCTTTTTTGATGATGCTTTATTAATTGTGAGTAAAATTTTAATTTAACTTTATTATGGGCCGAAATTGATATTAAAAAATACATTAATGGATCAGTAGAACTGATTTTATTTATTTACCTTCTGAAAGTTTTAATAGATGGCGCTATTATGTTAAGCAGCGGTCTAAGTACAAACAAAATCTATGAAACAGATGTGACAATGTGTAGGGGTGGATAGAAAGGAATGAGAAAGGTACTCACGTCTTGGTAGTAAATAGTAGTCCGATTACACAGTGCACTGTTTCACTCAATCCACTCGCGTTCAGGAGCCAAGGTTTTCGGTAGCCACTCGCGACGCGGGATAGTATCCTGTTCGTTGTTTGGACTTTTCGAAATCGTAAGGGTTGCAGCACAAGCACTCTAGCTGACACATCGGCGCACACTGCCTGGCGCCGAGCGATCTCGAATGTTCGATGACGTTGAGTTAAGATTTAGGAAAGGTGAGGGTAGAAGGAAGCTGCACATTGTCACATCCCCCCCCCACTTAATCTCGAAGAATATGGCTTTAACTAAGAGATATTTACTCTTTTTTGAATATTTGAATTCGGCTTTATCAATAAGGCTTGGCCATTTGTTATGCTCTTAATAATGTAAGGCCCTGACCACCGTGGACAGAATGCTGCGTATACACCTCGATCTGTGTTGGTCATAGGAAAACATTTTTGCTAGCACCTCTTGATCTAGACACGCGGCAGCGTGTCCAGCCAAGTTCACCGCAGGAACTGGCGAGCAGCAGCCGTGTGTTATATTACACGAACCGTTTGGAGCCACTTTTGACCCCCCAATAACTCCAAATCTATTTAACATAAAAAAATGAAATTTGGCTTATGTATTAAGATCCCTTAGAACAAGTAGAACCCCAAATTTCATTAATATAGGTTAAATAGTTATTGAGATATTAAAGTCCAAAAAACGGTATTTTTATCACTGACTGACTGACTGACTGACTGACTGACTGACTGACTAGTAATCAAAAACCTAACCCACTTCCAGGTGACCTTGAAAGGTGAAATTTGGCATCCAGCTTAGTAATTGTGTGTGTATACATATAAAAATCTAAAACAGTGATTTTTTTATGTTTTTTATTATTATTATTATTATTGATGGTTGTTGCCTCAGAACTCTGTCATTTATAAACCGATTTCGAAAATTCTTTTTTTGTTTGAAAGATATACTAGAATAGCATATACTTACACTCACACGCACACACTTACACATACATGCACATAAAAATCCAATACGTACTAACCGTTTTGGAAAATTCTTTGTTTGTTCAAAACTTTCAAAAGATGTACTAGAATAGCACACAGAACTAATTAACAAATAATAATTAAGTAATTTACACATCATAATAAATTCTGTACAAAAAGTAATGATATCCCATCAAAAACATAAATGTAAAATGAGAGCCAAGTTCAATATCGCGTGCACTTCGCCGACAAAAGAATTGAGATCTGCAAGGGTGCCAAGTTCTTTGCTCTAAAATTTTTAGATACAAGGACATGCGACATACTCAATGCATTTATTTTACTTGGGGTGTAATTCAATATCAAGACGTGACTTGGCTAGTTTTAAAATATAAATTTATATTATAAATCAAAATCAATCAAATCATTAACCTATTTTCGTAAAGGTAAGTACGCAAGTTAGTGTACGTCTTGTTACTTATACTGTTAGCTTGATAATGAACTATGACTATGAATATGTTACTTTTATAAAATTTAGTTAGTTTATGAAAACTAGCCAAGTCAAATCTTGATATTGAATTACTCCCCAAGTAAAATAAATGCATTGAGTATGTCGCATGTCCTTGTATCTAAAAATTTTAGAGCAAAGAACTTGGCACCCTTGCAGATCTCAATTCTTTTGTCGGCGAAGTGCACGCGATATTGAACTTGGCTCTCATTTTACATTTATGTTTTTGATGGGATTTATTTTAAACGGCGAAATTGTTCTGCGCTTATTATAGTAATATCTTTGCCTTTCGTGTGCTGCTTGCAGATTCCGGGCTACAATACTTAAATTGCGCCTATGATCCGGTTGATCAACTTCGTTTATAACTTTATCTAATTCCCATTTATTCTCTATAGGATTCCTTATTTCCCGACCGAGAAAAATAGACGCGGGTGTACAGTTTGAGCTCTCGTGAATTGCTGTGTTAAGAGCCAGTTGAAAGTTCGGCAAGGACTCATCCCACGTGGATTTAACTTTCCTACAATAAATATTTAACATTACACTTAAATTTCGGTTCACGCGTTCGACCGCATTCGATTGTGGGTAATACGGAGATATTTTAACATCTTTTATTCCCCAAGCTCTGCACATCTGTTTATACACGTCAGCTGTTAAATGTTTTGCGTTATCAGATACTAGCATTCGCGGCGGTCCATAGTGTGCCCAGACAAGGCGCGAGAGCGCGCGTACGGTGTTAGTGGCGGTCGCGGCACGTACTGCGATCAATTCCACCCACTTCGAGAAGGCATCCATAAGAACCAAAATGTACTTGTTCCCACTCTTAGAAGTAGGCAATGGACCCTTAAAATCGACATACACGTTCTCCCAAATAGCTTCGGGAGGTGTTGATGACATCAAGCCGGCCGGTTTCCTATTCAGTGGTTTTGCCGTTTGACAAGGTAAGCAGGAACTTACATAATTCTTGACGTCGTTGTATAAATTTTTCCACCAAAATATATTTGAAATCCTGTTACAAGTCTTTGTAATGCCCAGGTGACCCGCTAAATCCTGGTCGTGATAGTAGCTTAAAATAGTACTTTTAAATATCCCGGAAGTACTATTCGCCACTTATTCGTTTTCCCCACTTGTCGGCATAACAACTCGTTTTTTATTTTGTATTTAGGTATTTTAGATCCCTTATTAATTTCCAATATTAAATTGTTACAAAACTGATCGTTTATCTGGTGTCTTAGCAACGAATCACTGTTTACGGGAAAATCTTGCAGCGCCGTACATTGTATTTCGTCCGCGTCCTCGTACATTCGGCTCAAGCAATCTGCTACGTTATTACAACTGCCCTTTATGTGTTTAATATTAAATTTAAATCGGGATAGTAAAAGTATCCATCTTCCCAATTTACCGATCTGCTTTGGATGTTCAAAGAGCCAGGACAATGCAGCATTGTCGGTTTGTAGTTCAAACGGCGCGACCTCGAGATACTGCTTAAACTTCGTGACGCCGAACACCGCGGCGGCGCACTCCTGCTCGTAGACGGTGCGGCGGCGCTCGGCGCGCGACAGGGCGCGGCTCGCGAAGCCCACCGGGGCTAGCGCACCATCCACTTCCTGCTGCAATACAGCCCCTAAAGATGTCCCAGAAGCGTCCGTTTGCAAAATAAATTTTTTGGTAAAGTCTGGGAATCTTAACACGTTCGGTGAAACCAATTCGCGCTTTAAGCGTGCGAAAGACTCATTTTGGTCAGGTCCCCAGATATATTTCGCGTCCTTCTTTTTCAACGTGTTTAGCGGTTCCGCGATTTCAGCGTATCGCGGAATAAACTTGGCGTAAAAACTAGTCATGCCGAGAAAGGTTTTAAGTTGTTTTAAACTTTTCGGCTGGGGATAATTTACAACGACGCTTATTTTATCGGAGTCGACGGACAAGCCCCGCGAACTAATATTATAACCCAAAAACCTAACCGATTCTTGGCATAGTTTTAATTTATTCGGATTAACAGTTAACCCTGCCTTGCCGAGTCTTGTTAACACTTCATCTATGTGGGCGAGGTGCGAGTCTTTATCCTTGGAAAATACGCAAATATCGTCAACAAAAGGGATAATGAATTTATATTTGATGTCACCGAAAACTGTGTCGACAACCCTGTTCAGAGACTGTGGACTTACGCACAATCCATAAGGGACATATTTATATTGATACAAACCGAAGGGCGTGATGAATGCGGTCACGGCCTTTGACTCCTCGCTAAGGGGTATCTGATTAAATGAGCTATTAAGATCAATTATAGTAAAATATCTAGCTCCGCCTAAATATTGAAATATTGACTCAATCGATGGCATTGGGTAGCTATCGTATATAATCTTTTTATTTACCATCCTATAATCGCAGCAAAGCCGTTTCCCGCCTCCTGCTTTGTCGATCAAGAAGGCTGGTGACGCATATGGCGACTTAGACTTTTCTATAATCCCTTTGTCGAGAAGTTGAGCAATATGGTTTTCCATTTCGGTTGCTTTCGGCGGCGACAAGGGATAGAACCGTGAGCGAACTGGAACTTGATCGATCAGTCTAATTTCGTAATTCATAATATTGGTTTTCCCTAATTTTTCAGATACGACATTGTTGTGCTTATCCAATAATTCCTCTATGCGTTCCCTAATGTCCTCGTCAACTTGCAGTTCGTTAATTGACTCATTATATTTTTGTTCTTTTTTCTTTACCAGGTAAATTTTGTTGTCTGGCATGAATTTAAAGTATATGTGGTCATCAAAAACATTTAAAACCAGTTTAGTTTTTTTAATAAAATCGCATCCCAATATAACAGGCACTATCAATTTCGGGGCCACAATAAACTGAAATTTCCAAGTAAATTTATGTATCGAAATCAGTATCGTTAATATTTCTTCCGCTATAAATTTCTCTTGGCTAGCGGTAGTACATAAAATATCACATTGTGACACGCATACTTTTCGTCGACCCTTAAGCTGTTCAGCTACGTCCCTAGAGATGAACGAACGAGATGCGCCGGAGTCAATTAACGCTGGAAGTACATAATTACTTGTAACTATCTTAATATACGGTTTATTGTTATCCTTATACCTACTTATACTACCACCCTCATAGACGGTCGCGAGAGTAAGCTGACGGTGGATATTTTGACTTACTCCCTGTTCGCGTTTCCCGTATTAATTTGATGCCCGCGCATACGACGTTGTTCACAATCGCGCCCGAAATGACCATAGTTATTGCATTCGTAGCATCGCGGTCCACGCGCCGCTTGATCTGAGATCATAAGATTCGAGTTCGGTCGCATCGAACCGCTGGCGCGATCCTCTCGCTCACTCCCGCGCATCGCCCCGTTTCCGCGCGAAGAGGATGCATACGACTCGCGCGCCGGCTGCACATTTTGTCGATACGTATTACTCATGTTTTTGTGGTAATACGCGCGAGGAGTTTGTGAATATAATTTATCCCGTAATAATGCACCTTCAACCTCGCTACTTATTTGCGTTAATTGCGAAATATCTTTTATGTCCATAGGGTTACATCTTAAATAATAATACGTTTTTGGCGAAATTCTGCTCAAGATTGTTTGCATCAAAACCTCTTCCGACCAACCAAGATTAAGGGCCTTTGCTACCGCGTCTACGGAGTGAGCAAACTCCAATAATGTTTCCGACTCGTGTTGATAACGCAAACACATTTCATTTTTTAATGTTTCTATATGTATAGGGGACAGGACCTCCTTTAAGATAAGCAACTTAACGCTTTGCCAATTATCGAATGCGACCGCTCGTCGTGACCACCAATCTGCAAGAAATCCGGTTGTCCGTGCCATCACACACTGGTAGATCCGTGAGCATATTTTGCAAGACTTTCGACTTATTTTTATCTATTTCGCTCGATTCTTGTAACTGCTTGGCCTCCGGTGGCTCGGGTTTTTTTTTCAACTACCCCTACACTCGTCGATTGTGTACACGTTTTCACCTCTGTTTCCATGTCATGGATTCGATTCTGTAGTTCTACAATTTGTTCATTTTGTGACGTAATTTGTTGTTTTAATTGTCTGATAGCCGGATTCAAATTCTCTAAATTCAACGACTTAAAATATTTAAAAATGTCCGACACTCGAGTAACGGATTTTTCTTCCGTGTCGGACATATTCTCACTATCTCAAGGTACAGATTCCCAAAAAAAACACGGCGGGATTTCGCACCTCCACCAAATTTGTGACAATGTGTAGGGGTGGATAGAAAGGAATGAGAAAGGTACTCACGTCTTGGTAGTAAATAGTAATAGTCCGATTACACAGTGCACTGTTTCACTCAATCCACTCGCGTTCAGGAGCCAAGGTTTTCGGTAGCCACTCGCGACGCGGGATAGTATCCTGTTCGTTGTTTGGACTTTTCGAAATCGTAAGGGTTGCAGCACAAGCACTCTAGCTGACACATCGGCGCACACTGCCTGGCGCCGAGCGATCTCGAATGTTCGATGACGTTGAGTTAAGATTTAGGAAAGGTGAGGGTAGAAGGAAGCTGCACATTGTCACACAGAGACCCCGTTAAGCTGGTTCCGGCTACAGCAGGTCTTGAATTTTTCGTCCATGGTACAGTCGCCATCAGATATATCGCAGCATAAGGCTTTCATAAATATCTGATCATGTACTGTAACGCCCAGTCAATAAGAGTCGTGTTCAGATATTTATGAACGCCTTATATGCTGCGATATACCTATCTGATGGCAACCGTACATAACAATGATAACACTTTAAAATATGTATTTTCAAAAAGTAAATTCGATGCTATTAAAACTTTCCTGAGACATACTTAATTATTGTATTAAGCGGTGTAGGGCCGTTCCTGACAAGTTCACGTGAGTGTGAACCGCTTAATACAATAATTAAATTCGATACGTTTGACGCAAAATATTATTATAAATGCAAGTTAAAAGTGTGCTCTTTCGGATAATTCGCGGACAAATACTAGTACCCGTTCGGTGAAACCGACCAATTTATGAATGGCTCAAAACATAAATTAATTAAGGGACCTCCTACACTATCCAATCCCACACTAATCGACATAGTCCCAAACTAAGCAATGCTTGTTAGGGCTTCTAATCCTGGTAACATCACACAAATATTTGCCCTTGCCGGGATTCCAACCCTGGAGCGCCTGCTCTAGGCGACTGATCTACAAACTGCTCCAACAGCGTCGTAAAATGTTCAAATTATTCCATTAATAAATAGAATAATGTACTTATGTGTTTTATTTACTTAAAAAAAGTGAATCTTGCGGGGGAAGTAAACCGCGCGGGTAAAGTTGGACAGTTTCACGGTATTCTAATAAAAACAAGAGTTGCCCACATAGGCAGCAACGTCAAACTTTCCCGATATGTGGAAATATGACCATTGAGTTAAACTAACCAGACGTAATCAACACCAGGCAGTTTCATTAGAAGCCTGCAAAGTTTGAATTGATTAAATTTAGTTTCGCAATTGCACTAATTGAACCTGCCTGAATGTCCATCTATCGGAAGGGATCTAAGGGGGCTAAGAGAAGTTTAGTGTGAGTTCGTGTGGATCGTGTTTAGATTTAGATGGAGTTTTAAATTATAATCATCCAGGTCACTGGACACCTAAGAGTCTAATAATTAATTGGATGATAGTTTATAAAAAAAAAAGTTTGTCCGTCAGTCCGACGTATTTTGTCAATTAAACTAAAAATGACGAAGCTATTAAGTATTAAGTTTAGCGTGACGTCACGCTGTTTTTTTTTTAGCAAGGCGAGACATCTCGAACCATACTCCCGATCCCAAATTTTGATTATTTATATTTGTTATATCATTATTTTATTGGCAAAACAAGGCACTAATTATATATAGGTAATATTTTTTCCGGTCCGCCCGACGGTCCGGAAGACGCAGCGTTGGAAGGCCTCCAACAAGGTGGACCGACGACCTGGTTAAGATCGCGGGTAGAAATTGGATGAGGGCGGCGCAAGATCGATCATTGTGGAGAACTTTGGGGGAGGCCTTTGTCCAGCAGTGGACGTCTATAGGCTGATATGATGATGATGATGATGATGATGATGATGAATATTTTTAATAGCAGAGATAAATTCGAAGATAACATGGTATGTATCGTGCTTTGTTTGGTAAGTTTATGGTTGGAGAGGTCTACGCTAAGAAGACCATGATGAGTGGTCAGTGTCTCAGTGATTAGTGGTTACTGATGACGATGGTTTTAATGAATACCTACTATTTGACGTTGAGTAACTTTGTGAATACCTAACACAATGTTTCGTATAATAATTTATAAAATAATAATTATATTTCACAATTTTTGAAATACCAAATCTTCAGAAGTTACTTAATTAATTAATCAATCTAAATTTTAAACTATATACACTCGTGTTGATGCAAAATTGCCACTTTTCTTTATTGCTCATTCGCCTTCTTTTGATAAAATTGCAATAGGTATGGTGCCTACATTTTCAAAAATCTCAATTTTCCTCTGCGTCTTCTTGTGAACAATGCCAACAAAACCAGGAAAACGTTCTCAAATAAACCGCTTCAATCTCCTTTCCCCTCTCTTTATCTTTGAATAATTTCATTCTAATGATAATATTCAAAATCAAAAGGCTATCGGTCTGTATCTATGGATTTCGAAATAAAAACAAAATTACCGACAATAGCGACAATAAGCCCCCGGTTGTCAAAAAACTGTCCAAGACCCACCGCGCAGCGCCGACCAGCCGTGACAACGGCTCCATCATTATAATGTCCCACAATTAAAGCTAATTCATCATCGCCACACGCATTTTTAAAGTCATCTGAGGCTTCTATTAACTCTTTTGGAAATTTTATTGAAATCGGAATGATTATTAATAAATGGGGTCCTGCATTTAAAACTGGATTAAATTTGACCTCGATTTCATTATTTATAGGTATGTCGCATAACAACAGGTCGTTGCTAAATAAGAATTTCTTTGAAGTCTACGTTCACTTTTAAGTACATACAATAGTCTTTATGAAAACTTTTTTAAAGACCAAATGTTAAGTTATGCTACAATTTTAAACAACTTTCTTTTGATTAACTCTACCTATTAGTCTACCCACAAATCACTCCTTCTCAAATGAAGCTCATACTCATCTCTAAAATTCATAAGCTCAACAATAAAGCAATTCAGTTACAATAGTTGACATTTCAAGATTAATATTGGTCATTTGGTTCATATTAACGTTATCTGGACAACCGTTGAACAATTTAATTTACAATATTTTCATGTTTATAATCGTTGACACTTACTTCTTATCTACCATCAATAAAGTTGAGTTTCGTGTACATTAATATTTCTTCACGCCTGATGTATTGTGGTGATTCTCTGCTATTCAAAAGGTCCTAATTATAATCTCAATCGTTTAGGAAAATATTTTCGGCGTCAAACAGAACAAGAAAAAATGTTTGAAGACATCGTCTTGAGTTTGGTCAACCGAGCGGAAGAACAAAATTTTATGGAGTCTTCATTAGTATATAATTGAATCCGTATATTGTATAATGCAATTTCGGGAGTATCGTTAACATGAAGGAACAATCAGTACTTAAATAAAAAAATACTGATTAAAATTTATTTAAAGAGCAATGCTTTTTGGAGCGTAGCTCCCATGGATCGACTCGAATGGACTTTGTTTTGTGACAATGCGCAGATCTCAGCGAGTTCTCAACCGATTTTAGAAATTTTTGTTTTAAAATGAACAAATTAAATTTCGCTAGGTCGTAATGAAGAGAAAATTTCGAAAAAAAAAACTCCGCTCCAATCTATGGTGCAAGCTTAGCCGGTGGCTGACTCTGCATCGACCTAGTTAAATATTTTTTTACGCAGTATAATGTGATTGTTTGAGAAACGAATGTACTAGTTTGATATTAGTTATTCATTACATTAAGCAACTACGAATTAAGCAATTACTATTAGAAAAAACTAATACTATTTGGATATTTTAATATTCTCACATCGTTATCATTAAATTGTATTTGTCATTTTACGACAGAGCTTTACTTCACGGTTAGAGATCTGAAAACAAGCAAGTAATACAGCAATCAAATTAACACTAAGCAAACAATGTATTCATCAGCTCGCGCCACGACCTTCTATCCTGAGCATCTTTTCTGGCCTCGCTCCAGCTCATTCCAACGGCTCGCAGCTCGCTCTACGGTGCGCCGCCATGTATAGGACGTCCGCGGCTGCGCCTTCCGTCCGGCGGCTTCCACTCGAAAGCAATGCTTGCGTTGTTAATGCTTGAGCTGTTGAAGGCCCTCTGCATCTCCGGGGTGCCTTAGGACAACAACAACAAACAATATATTAAATATTTGGACTCATACCCACATTATTGCGTGTAATGACGCCCATCCGGCTGATCTCTATTCGTGATAGGGCCTGGCCACATGTCCACGACACGGCGTCGTAAACGTAAAACGACACGGTGTCGCGTCGGAGCGCGACACATTATCCACCGTGCGAATATCCGTTGCCGCGTCGTGAAAACACACGACACGGCGTCGTAAACGTAAAACGACGCTGTGTCGCGTCGGAGCGCGACACAATTATCCACCGTGCGAATATACGTTGCCGCGTCGTGAAAACACATGCTGCACCGGGCACCGCAGGTCGCGCCGCGCGCCGGGCAGATTAACTTTGTGTGTTGAGTAGATGCACGGTGCGGTGCCACGTTCGATTACGACGCCGCAGCTTCTCGTACATGTTCAAAATATTTTGCGATCAGTTTTCAATTCGACATGGATCCTATCACACGTATTCTGCTCTTGTTGCTTTTAAGAAGAAGCATGAAGAAAAAGCAGAAGAAACGAAAATGTTGGATAAATCCATATCTTTCTATTATGAACCATGATGGCAGTCATTTCAAAAGGAAGTACGAGGCTTTAAAAATAAGTGATCACAAGTTTTATGATTATTTTAGAATGTCTGTGTCAAGTTTTGAAGAACTATTATGGAAAATATCGCCTCGTTTAAAAAGGCAAAATGTATTTAGGAAACCAGTTCGACCTCTGGGGATGTTGGGATTAACAATAAGGTAAGAATTAAAACTATATATATTTATGTTATTGTTTATTGTCATTGTCAATCAAACAAGAATGTTTTATAAGTAATTAGTCAAGCTTGTAACTATTTGGAAATAATTAGGTAACACTATTAACAAATTTTATACACGGTGTCACATGAAGACACCGAATAATTTTAACAGCAACGTATATTCGCACGGTGGATAATTGAGTCGCGCTCCGACGCGACACAGCGTCGTGTGTTTTCACGACGCGGCAACGTATATTCGCACGGTGGATAATTGTGTCGCGCTCCGACGCGACACAGCGTCGGTTTACGTTTACGACGCCGTGTCGTGTGTTTTCACGAAGCGGCAACGGATATTCGCACGGTGGATAATGTGTCGCGCTCCGACGCGACACCGTGTCGTTTTACGTTTACGACGCCGTGTCGTGGACATGTGGCCAGGCCCATACACAATATTCTGGCTGTAATATACACGTCGAAATATCTGTTCTTTAAAAATAAATAACAAATAATATACTCCTACGTTTTCTGTTCCGATAGCATGAGTCACTGCAGAAGTAGAACGGTGGTACGGGTAGGCACCGCTCGAAAAAAGCTAACGCCCTGTACGCCTTATCTGTTGCATCAGATAATA
The DNA here is from genome assembly GCA_947623375.1 of Apotomis capreana. Classification (NCBI taxonomy): domain Eukaryota; kingdom Metazoa; phylum Arthropoda; class Insecta; order Lepidoptera; family Tortricidae; genus Apotomis; species Apotomis capreana. The sequence continues at coordinate 27,840,567 of OX392499.1, read as the reverse complement.
TACAGCGTGTGTTTGCGGACACTTCGAGTCGAGCTGGTGTAATAGTGGATTTTGATAACGATATAAAAGTGCAACATACTCGTACAGTGTTTGATGATCGACAGATCTCCTTTGACAAGTGTAACTGTCATCTTACTAAGTACAATATCCCCAATTTAGAAATATCTTGGCTTAATTACGGCTATGTACTGGACATGTAGGTATCGTTTTTTGCTATTTGGTCTATTAATTGACGTCTTAATCTGTAAGTATCAAAATATTGTTAGCACCTTAGCAATATGATCCGCCATTTAAAATGTTGCGTCTATTAAATTACAGTATCATTCAACTCAATTCATACTTCAAATAGAGGACTTTGCTAAAATTTACATATACCTAGTGGTGAGATCTGTCATTTTTCGATTTAGTCCTTGTAGAAATCTCCTTAAAGTGCTGAACATAAGCTAGATTGTAGTAATGTTACATTAAACATTAGATTATACTAACACAATATGACACGTAATAATGTAATATCAGCTACAAAACTTCAGGCAATACCTAGACTACGAGAACATGTCTGTAATAAAATGTCTAATGAGAAAAACCTAATAAACGTTGTGTCAACATTAACTCTTTCACTTGTTGATTCTTTAACATCGACGCCACGTGCATCGTACAATAGTCTAGACATGTGCCATTTTGTCTGTCCAGCACTTTATGACTGTGTACAAAAAGGTCAGATTTAGGTACTATTAGCTTAGTTTATACAAAGATCAACTCGCAAAGAAAAAAATAATTGCGCTCAACCGTGGCTCTCATCAGGAATGGAACCAGGTACCTTTTTGAGTAGATTACCGATCCAACGTCTCATCCGCTTGACCACCCAGCTCGGCTATACTCTGCGTGAGTACGTCTCTGGTGAGAATTTTACATTGCGCGTTGATTTTTGTCTCTATACACAGTAAAAAATGTACCGCTATTTCACCCTCATAAAACATATCAAAACATGATTGTGTTACATATCAAAACATGATGACAGTTCAACAAAAGTGGACAAAAATAATTACTTCTAATAATTTTAATAACATATTATCCATTAAAATGCGTACCTACGTTACAACAAGTAAGCCGTTACTACGTTAAAACAAATTATTTATTAATTTAAACTTTATTGCACAAAATACAAAAGTAAAAGCACATATGGCGGACTTAATGTCATTCTCTACCGGTCAACCATTTCAAAGCCGAATTCAAAGTGCAGAAGAAATATTATTGTCACAATAATGGCTTCTATCATCACAGATGAAGCTATCTCATCATCTCATCACCCTGTACCATGCCGCCGGCGCATGACTCACTGGCCGATCGTCAAACACTCACGACAAAGGAATAAAATTAAAAAATAAACACCGATCCCCGAGTATTTGTTAATAGGTCGCGGTAGTGTTCATAGAATTGTATGTTTTATTACTGTGGGAGTGGTATGTGGAGGAGACAAATGACATATTAGTTATAAAGCACGATTTGTTCCAAATTTAAAGCATCAAACTTATTTTGCATTTCATACTCTCAAAGGACTGATTTATGCTCTCTTATTTTCTCGTAAGGAAAATGTCGAATATGCCACTGAAATTTAATTGAGTCTTAAAAACTTCAGCCTCATTGTTAAAATAAGTTTTTATGTTCATTCTCCCTCAAGAAACTGATTTTAACAGATAGGTTCAATACGGCAATTTAAATGCATATTTTTTATTGATTACAATGTAACAGTTACGCATCTATTTCACACACCGATTAGAAGCAAAATTATATTTACAATGTGTTTTTACTGACACTAAAATATACCGGAAAAATATCACCATAATAGATCATACAAAATAACTTTTCAAGACTCTCATTTTGCCACCTTAAGATTGCAGTTGAATATAGAAGCAAAATTTGAATTTTAGTATGCGTTTGCGTTTAACAAACGGCAAAAGTGTTGCCATGTCTAACGGTTTCGAGACGTGACGTATGGATTATTGCCCTATTTAACGATTTTTAATGTCATCGGACAATGGTGATGCCAGTTTATAGACGCGTAAATCAGTTGTCACATAAATCTAGTTATGCTTGCAGGACATTTATTATGAGAAAACGGTTAAAAAGTAAGTTTTATTGCGGGAGAAATGTATTTAATCCATAAAAATATGGGCGCTATATGTTTGTGTATTTTACGGGAAATTCACGGTACATACTCGTAACTATATTTTTTCGACATTCTCTCGAGCATTCAAGCTCTGTTTTAAAGAGTGGTGTCCAAGAATGAACTGAAATATACATTTCTGCTTGTAATTTATGAACTGCCAAGCTTGATCTCATGATCTGCTTTGTAATAAATATATTATAATATGAGACATCATCATCACAATAACCGAAGAAATTTATACGTAGGTACATATTTTTATTGCTGAATGTACTTAGCAAATTAACGCGTCGATAGTTGATTCCGAGGCTGCTCAAACAAGATATTTGAGTAGTTAAAGCAGAATACTACCAATATAATTCTTTCTTGTCCCATAAAATAAATCTAACCCCTAAATCAAGAAGCCAACAAAGACCTAGTATTTTAAACCACAGTTAAGCTACATTGTAAGATGTTTCTATTCACTTTAAACGCGTAAGTAATGGAGCGCGGTTTATTGGCCATTACGATATTTTTATTGGCTGCTGACTCCACTGGACTGGCGTCTTTGAGTGAACTAACTGGTGTTTGGTAAGTTGTGAATTTTGAGTGCAGAGTACAGTCACCTGCAAATAAAATATCTGAACAATGATCGCGTTATATTTTAGTTTCAGACTGCGCCGGCGTCGCCTTAGTGAGGTTTCAGCATACATTTCGTATGGCGTCGAGTTTAACGATAGACGGTGCTACGGGCAGTAAGTATGTTAACAATGTTAAAATGTGGTCTAAGCTGTGTACGAATTGTTTAGAACACATATGGCGCCGTATACAACAGGTCTCAGTACAATACAATATGATTTTCTATTGCAGGCACTTGCATTGGACCCATATGGTCTACACCACAGAATAAAGCATAGGAAGATGGCACCAACTCGGTCTTAGCGACGAGCGGCGCGGCGCGCGATACGTATGTCTCGCTCACTCGTATGGCCGCGGACGGCCACCTGGCTCGGATCTCTCGCTCAACCGCTAGCCGCGTCGCTGGTCGCGCAAAGTCGTGGCATCTCCGCTACAGATGGTTCTCTTTTGTGTAACTGTATTACATTGGTCGTTTGTGTAAAATACGATGCGATGGGCCGTGTTACAGAACCAACCGACTCATACGTGCAGTGCAGTAGCACAAACACGCACTTTTCCCGAACAAAAAAGAAGGTGAAGTACATAAGTAAGCGCTTGTGCGTTATGCGGGGCGTAAGTCCGCCTTGTCGTAGTTTGATATTAAATAGATGTCTCAACCAGGGTGACTATAAACACTTGTTTAACACAATTATCGAGTGTGGTTATCGAAATTGACCGATTAACAAGTTTTGTAATTTCATAAGCACAGACAAAAGATCTTATCGTCGTGACGCATCGGTGTTTACCGACTACTTGGAATACTATTGTTTACTAGATAACGCAGCTTCGGCACAAGTGATAGGAGTTTCCGGGATATAAAACTTAAAGCACACTTTATTTCTTAATCAGTGACTGTTTCTGATTTTAAGGCGAGTGGTACCTACCGAGAAACTAGTGTCACTTCCGATTTTTTCTTATATCTTCAAATCAGATAAATTATAAGTAATTGCCCGAGTCTAGGTACTAGGAAAATACCATTCATATTTGTTAAATCACTTTACAAGTTGACGTTATGTAGTTTACCCCACAAAATTCGTTACCGTCCAAAGCGCCCATTTTAATTTTAGGCAAGTTTTTGGGGACGGAAGTTATAGGAAAAATCGGAGTGATGTGGCTTTACTTTTGCAGTAACACTCGCTTTATGGTTAGTTACGGAGTTAACCTGGCTACGCCCATGATGATGATGATGGAAAGTTATGATTCTCAAAAGATTCCCGAAATGAAAAAGGCATCGTTATGGCCGTCTACCTTCGACAAGACTTCTGAATCTTCTGATTGAAGCTGATCGATTCATAAAGCAATTGTTTGTCAATGTAAATTTCGTTTTAGACCTATGTTTGGCCAGAACTTAGAAACTTGAAATTATAGAAACGGACGTACGACCCTATATTGTGATTTAAGTATCACGTTGACATCTAGTATCAATTTTGTATTAGAGGCTGTCGTAGTACGATTTCTCAAACATTATACCACAATCCCACTACACCGTAGATAAAGTTACGAGCTGTCAAAATCGAATAATAACCTCTTTGTGAACGTTTAAGCGATTACGTTATTTTATGGGTCGTATTGTAAAAATGACTGATAAAGGCCTATGCTTTGTGGGTTTGTTGACTTGTGATTCATAATAAGGTAGATATTATATACATTAACCCGCAATTTCGTCCGCGTTTTTTTTTTATTTACCTTCAAGTCAACGGGTAAAAGATATCCTATAGCCATCGTTGGATATCCAGCTATCCAAAATTGGTTAAAATTTGTTCTCCGTTTCGGCGTGATAAGAGGACAAAGAAATTTACCAACAGATGGCGCCAGCCTGGCATGGCGCCGAGCACCCATACAGAACAAAAGACGATCCTGCATCGAGATATTAAGTTTTTTCCTGAAACCATAACCTATATCAATACAAATGTAGAATTTTATAAAAGTGTAGATGTAAAAACGTGTTGTACAGTTAACATTCAAACATCCATGAAAATAGTGTGTAAATAAAATAACGTTTGGGTCTTGATCGTGGTTAATTTATATTATGATTAGTTTTATGACACTGCACTCGAAACATCTTGATGGATCTATACCTACATTACAATACCTACATGAAGTGGATTCCGAGTTACGGAAGTGACACAGAATATGTTTTTTACAACTAAAAAGTCGGCACCAAAAATTGTTTTTAAAAGTACTTATGCGAACCACTATTTAGTTAAATTCACAAAAAAAAACGGTCAAGTGCGAGTCTGACTTGCGCACCGAGGGTTCCGTATAAACACTTTCCAACCTTAAGTGGTTAAGTTAAGTTTGCACCTGGTATGTATAGCGCTCCATACAAATGAGGTGCAAAGTTAACGCAACCAATCCCGTTTGTTGTATGGGAGCCCCCCTTAAATATTTATTTAATTTTATTTTTAGTATTTGTTGTTATAGCGGCAATAGAAATACATCATCTGTGAAAATTTCAACTGTCTAGCTATCACCGGTCTTGAGACACAGCCTGGTGACAGACGGACGGACGGACGGACAGCGAAGTCTCAGTAATAGGGTCCCGTTTTTACCCTTTGGGTACGGAACCCTAAAAATGCTAATCTTCCTACTAATGTCAGTACATCTTTTGTGAGCCTATAAATGGTGCGAAATTCTAACCTAAACAGGTGATAAATGCACCTTGTGTCTGCTTAATATCTAACCTAGTCATGCCTAGTCTAACCTATCGTTAACCTGAATGCCACTACACGGTGTCGGGTATGCTGCGAAGACCAGCCTAGTACCGTATGATTTCTCCCATAATAGGTAAAAAATCTAACCAAGTGACCGTTGCACCTTGTTTACGCATAGTTTAAACCTAAACTAACTTTACCCTAAATAATTTGCTTGAAAACATAACCCTACCTAACCTAACCCAGTGGCCGGTGCACCTTGTGTATTTCACCTAACCTTACGAGTATCCTCTTTAATTTACTCGAAGACCTAATCTAACCAGATGTAAACGTTCCATTTTGGATTCTCCATTTGAGAACATTTGTGTTCCATCAAATATATTAAAAAAAATGGGACTTTTAATAGCACTGAAAAAGAGGTCTATTTTCAGGGCCATTCTAAGGTGCTCTGTAGGACGTTAGAAGGTTGTCCATTAAATACAGGACACCGTGTCTAATGACGCCCATCCGTCCGATCTCTTATTCGCTCACTTAAAAAATACGGATCCTCATCACACGTCGAGTGACTCTGATTCGGATCCGTTCGAGTCAATGTATGAAACCACTATGAATACTATTTAGGTCTATATAATATTCAATCACTTCCAGCGTCAATCAGGCTTATAATATTGAAGTTTAATTACGTTCATATATTTAACAAATCTACTAATGAGAATATTAGTTTATACGCAGTAGCTACAATAATTCGTTGTCACTGAGTTACAAAAAATACAATCATATTTCATTTAAAACGATAATGGCTTTAAAAGTAGCATAATTTATGTCGTTTCATGATGCACAATTAGCATGTGCCGTGGATCCATTAGCTAAATGACACTACAGTGCGGACAAAATTACTTGTACCCGTAAAGTACCTTGTCATATTAACACCATGTATATTGTATGTTTTCCAACCAAACAAACAGTTCAAGGCTTACTGTGAAAAGGTAGCAAAGAGTACAGGGACTTTATGTGTGGAATAGTGACGAGTTTCCCCGGTTCATTTAAACATGTGAAATTTTAACGCACTGTGTTACAATTTACACATTAAAATGCATGGGTTTTGGTTGCATTTCATAAAATTTACATAATTTTCCAGAGCAATATGAAAATCAGTAATAATAGATACATTTTCCATAATCGAGTTGATAATATGATTTTGTCACATACATGTATAGCGTCGTTTTCATTTTAAAATACATACCTAAAGTTTTTTTTACGATTTCTATTTTATGTCAAACAGTATATATATTTTTATGTACGTAGGTACCTACATAAAACCGCTTCTTAGTCCGTGTAAAACTTTTTTCTTTACCTAAGGTAGTCGGGTAAAAAGTACTCTATAATCATTTTTGGATGTCCAGCTATCCCTGAACCAAAATTAGTTAAAATCTACAGCCGTTTCGACGTGATGAGCGGACACAGATTTTTGTACCAACAGATGGCGCTAATATACAGTCGACGCCGCATGCCCATGCAAATCCTGCATCATGTTGTTTAGATTTTTTCTGAAATTATGACCCCTCTTCATAGATAACCTACATTAAAAATTAAAACACCCCCGGCACATGTAGCTGGTCATCATGAGACCCTCATTCAATGAGTGATATAGAAACTGCTACCAAAACTGAACATAACTTCAACATTTGGAATTCTTAGTTTCAATATTGGCTGAGATCTTGACACTTGTTCCAAATAAATCTGAATATCTTGGAAACTACTGGTCCTCTTTCCACCAAACATAGCTAAGAAACATCTCGACGGAAAAGTCTTTCGATTTGAAAAACTGCACCCAAATTGGTCCATCCGTTTGGGAGCTACGATGCCACAGACAGACACACAGATACACATGTTAAACTTATACCCCTCTTTTGTCGTCGGCGGTTAAAAACGGATTAATAATTTTATAAATTTATATTAGGACTTAAAGAGTAAAGATGTATTTAAGTTACGTGACAAATTCACAACACAATTTTCCTATGGTATATATTTGAATCCATTATTTGTTTGTGGTGTTCTTTGACATAAATGCATTATTAAACTGCACTGCGATTCGAGGTCAATGGAAAATGATTTTCCACTTGGTACCATCATTATTATAATAGGTTGTATTTGATAAGCCTACCTTACCTACTTACTATTACAGGTAAAATCAAATTGGTTTACCGTAGACATGATTCAAAGAAAAAAAAATACGCGAATTAAGATTATACGTTTGTGGGAATTGACTACAAATGTCATCATAGCGCCATACTTTGAACAATCTATGTCGGAATAACGTTGTGTCGTCGTCATTCTTAGGTAAACAGCTGAAAAGATTTCGACTTTTTTTGGCACAGGGGTAGGACATGCAAAGTATGGTTATTTATAATATTTCTTACACCGAAAGCAGAATTCCTCATATGAAGTTGCACATTTTTTAGTTTTAACGTAGTTTTACTAGCTCTACTTGTAATTATCTAAGTAAAATACTTTCTTACCAAAGTAATAATGTAGGTAATCAAATCTTAGAAATGAATTTCAACCTACTTCTAATAGTAGTATAGAAATTAAATATAATAAAAATAGAAATATATAGTTCAGATGAGAATACAATGATTTTGTAATTTTTGTATCTTGGAGCTGGGGCCCAATTCGAGAATGCCGTTGGAGATATCTCCAAACGTCAAATCTCCATTAGATAACAGTTATATCGCCATTGAACTGTCATTTAAATGCGATGAGCTTAAAAGTGACATATCTCATCTCAATTTTGGAAATACGAAGGCGATAATGATTGTCAAAAATGTTATTCATGTATATAAATTTCTGTTTTGAACGAAACGTAACGGACCAATTTCACGTACTATGCGGTCAATTTAAAGTATGCGCGTGTTATTTATGCCGTCACATACAAAGGAAACGAAAATTTTGCGCGTCCGAATTGACGAAGTTGCGATATCGCCACTTGTCAAGTAGGCACACGTCAAAAGTGACGGATGGCGATGAAAGTGAGAGATCTCCATTATATCTCTAAAATTGGTCGAATACCCCCCCTGATCTGGTGATTAAGCAGATTAAGTCGGACGGTGGCCATTTCTTTATTTATTCACTCATTTAATTTTGACGACGAGTAGGTAATTAGCGTTTATGCTTGAAAGTATACAGTATGCTGTAAAAAGCGCGCCTCAAATCTTTTTTCTGATGAAAGTCATAATAATAATTGCCCAGATACCAAGAGGAGCATATCTGTCATCGAGGCCACTATATAATTCATAATATTCGTTAGTGTCATCGCGTTGAAGGCCGCTTTTGTTCCAAGTGACTCATGCGTACTTACATACGCACGATGGAAATGTGGAAAATGTGCATAAATGCATATATTGCGTTGTGAAACGTAAGTTTGCCCTGTTTATTCAAAAAGGACGTAACTGGTGTGATTATCCTATGGAAAAATACTTTTTTCAATTTGTATTGCTATCCTAGCAGTGTGTTTGTACTACTAACCTTAGCCAAGGATGCATATCGGTGATGTATGATACATAAGCACCGTTTCGAATTATTTCAGTACTTTGTGTCTTTTGACTTGTTTAAACAAAATTTTAGTTATAACCTCAAGTCAATAGGAACTGATAAGAAAAGCCGTCGCGCTTTTTCTTATATTTTCATGATATTACTGATGCGTTTCTAGAAGCTACGCATAGAGCCTCGAGTCGAGCCTCGAGTGTTATTTTTTTAATACTTACATAGCCTTAGACCTTTATAGCCTTAGCCATAGCAAAAACCCCTCAATTACTTAATTGTTGGAAATCTAACATCCTATATCCATCATCCCATCCCACTACCCATGGGAAGTTTAAGTAACATTTTCATTATATTGGAATTATGTTTCAGATTATTGGACTTTCAGGCTGTTTTTTTTTATGTCTTAGGGGCAAACGAGCAAACGGATGCCTGTTGGAAAGCGATTAAGTACCATCGCCCATAGACACCTGCAACACGAGAGGAGTCACAACTGCGTTGCCGGCCTTGTTCTCGCCTAGAGGTCGCATTTCTCAACCGATTCTCATGATATTCTGTGAGTAGATTTGTTAATGATATAGATTTCTATTGTGTCACCTCACAGACCCACTAGTTACTTGTTAGCATAATATGAATGAAAATCGCCTGCGAGTAAATTAAGGTTATTTTTACTTGTGATAATATTTTAAATACCTAATACATATTTACTAATTTAACTATATAAGTAGGTATTCAAATATATCGTGATCTATCTTAAAGCATAACAACATCATTGGGACTAGAGGGGAGCAAAAAGCCTGTCATCGAACACATAATCGATGTAGAATCGATGACAAAAAGGCAACTAATCCACACAATGCTTGCATAGAAATCGAACGCAGGTGGGCAAGTGATTTGAATTTTTTACCCCTTTGGATGGGTAATAAAAAATAAAGGAAAGGGACAGTTGAAGACAGAGGGTAGTAGGTTCGGCTCTCGCAGTGTGACGAATTTTTATTATGCAGATTGGTCGTAGGTGCGAGTTTAAACTGTTATTTTAACTATTTTGTAGATTTGGCGTATAAAAGAAGAATACAACGTTGCGCTCTACCATCCTGTTATAAACAGTGTCATCTCAGCAGGGTCCACCAATAGTATTGATCAATGCAATTTAAATGTCATTTCAATTGAGACTCAATATAATGCAACCCAATATTGAACCGGGCTAAGCAGATTAGGTTCCATATTGGGTTGCATAGAATGCACAGTCATGCAATTTCATTTGTCATAATTTTCATAGCCTTTTAAATTTTCTCTGAAACAGATAACTTACGGAAGTGTTATAAAACAAACCTCACCTAACCGAAGCTAATGGCGTTAATTCTCATAACTGTTGTATAGTTACTTAAAACTTCAAAATTATGTGCAAAAACTGTATGCCAATCAAAACGTTATGCAAACCAATTTTATACCAGTCGATAGGATCATGCTTAACCCAATGGTAGAACTAACGACCTTTCTGGGTTTATAAGTAATTAAGTATCAACTACTAAGTGGATGACGAAGGCAGACTACTTGGTATACCTGCGATCTTGTGGATATTGTATGAAGCTGATGATGCAGGTATTGTGGGATCATTAAAACTACCGATGATGTTTATCTCTAATGATTTTAAGCTATGATAATAATTATGCGCCTGAAACATTAACTATGCAAACCTACACCAAAGCTAGCAGTTACTATCATTGTCTTGAAGTCAGGCAAGACATTAAGGCGACTCCTAATCCCAACTTCCTTGAGGATCTGGGCGGAGCCTAACGTTATTCCCCCCGCCGACCGTGCGCCCCCGGAACATTACTTCGTTCATAATCTCGTTGAGTGGCGTCCAAGCAGCTTCATACACTCGCATAGTCCGAGCGAGAGTTGAAGATGAACAAACCTTATAATATTTAAAGGCATTGAAAAATCTCGAAGTAAAATAAATCATTTAAACAATGATATAATTATTGCGGATTACTAAATATCTATTTACCCACTACAGTAGAATATTAAAAATAAAATGCGTTAAAGCTATTTTCCAAAAAAATAAGTGAAATTGGCCATTTGGAAGTCTCGCATCGAAAAATACTTTTTAGTTTCTTTTGTATGTGTACCTACCAAAAATAGTTAAAATGCCGACAAGATTCTTGATTATACGTGTAAAATCATGCAGAAATAAAAAATATCGTTTTTTAATAAATAAATCATATCGTGACCCAGCGGATGAACCGATATTTTAATTTTAACATAGTAGTGGAGGCACAGCTTTATCCCCTTATCCTCTTATGAAAAGATAAACTATAAATAATAGAGCGACAAAGTCAACTTTACCGTTGGAAAACGGATTTACGTCCTTTACCTACTTATAAACAGTGATAGTTTTTTATGACTACATTAGTAATGTCCTCAGATTTTCCCCTATACTTGTTGATATTGACGATATTTTACTAGACGAATTTTTTGGCAAATTTCAATGTTCAAGGTACTTAAATAAATGTTAATTTACTTGAGTGTCAAAATATGCCGATGCTGGGAAGGAGAACTTATCTAAGCGACATTTTTGGGGATATTGAGTTATACACACTGTTGGGATCGATCGAATGGGTTGGGTCTCGTATACATCTGTCTGACGACTTTTGTGTCGCTTATCCCGTCGGTGATTTAGAGAATCTCTACTTTTTTTCTACTAAACGACTTGATTTTTGAGGTTTTTTTAGCAAAATGGAGATTACATAAAAAGTTTTTTGCATAATAATGAACGTTAGAGCTTTTTACTTATTTGTCAAAATAGATAAAACAACTTGGATAATTTTTCTTTATTGCAACTAACCTTGCACTTGTTGGTTAACTGTTTTTACCTGATCGTAAAATATATTTTAATGTCGTTTGAGGCATTTTACCTATGTCTTTATGATAAAATTAACATAAAGGTAAATTATGAAAGAAAAATTGAATGTGATCCACTGCAATGTAAGCAGGACTCGAACCTGCGACCCTAAGTTTCCGGCGTAGTGCTCTACCAACTGAGCTATCATATCGTTACGTCAATCACACTAAATCTTTGATTCCATAATTCTTCGCTACTGGAGCGCCCTCTGTGTCATGTGTGTTTAAAATGCTTATGCACATTAGCCAAAAAGTAAAAATCTGGTATTTCCACATTATTAAACAGAATCGATATAAGATTCTATAAAAAAAATAACATAGTTAGATTAAATTACCTGATTGTCGTATCTTAACTATTGGCGTTTATCCATATTTACCTGCTTTGATACTATGAAACCATTGTCGCTTATCCTTTTTTACCTGATATGACTTTGATCGACTACTGTCGTTTATCTTGAATTGCTTGAATGACAATTGAGTCGTATTTGTCGCATAGAATGTACTAAAAAACAAATATTTTCATTAAATTGGTAGTTAGACAACTTTACCGGTTCTGTTTTATAAAATATCACACATTTAGTAGTAATTCAATATATTTATAAAGGCCGTTAGGCCCATCTGCGGTATAAATCTGTGTCTGTGGCGCTAAGGCATTACTTTGGACTCGCTTGATGGACCCAAACGCGATCTCACTCAAACAGTGTCTTACGAGACGTCACTTATACCACACAGAGTTGTAGGTAGTTTTGTTATTCTTGTCAGGATAGGATATTATCTCATTGCAATTGTAAAACTTGAAATTTCACGTAGTTCGTGATTTAAAATTCCTTAATGAGTACCGAGTGACTGCAGTCTTGAGAACTCTTGTGCTTAGTCATAGCTATCGTTTGCTACTATACATTGGTCTAGAACTACTGGAAATCTTTCAGCAGATCACACATAAAAATTGATAAAATTGAAATTTCACGTGATATCTGATGAATAATTAAAACATTAATCGTGAGGTTTTATTGTACGATAAATAGCTTTTCATGTCTGAAATATTTCCTACAAAGGCGATTAGATAATTTTTCTTAATTTAATTCATGCTGATTTATGCACATTTATATATTTACCTGACTATAAAATGAGCATGCACATATATATTGTTAACTGTGTTGATTGTTGTGTAATAGATTATACTATTTTACCTGACTAATTTCTCGGGAAACGTGTCGTTTAGATAATTTTACCTAATTCTATTTCGACGGCCATTTTGCGTAAGCGACGCTAAATCCTAAAATATTCCATTAATAGACGATAACAAAAGCAACGTGTAAAAAACATGATATTGTTTACTGTGTTGATTGTTGTGTAAAATGTAGATTATACTATTTTACCTGACTAATATCTCGGGAAACGTGTCGTTTAGATAATTTTACCTAATTCTATTTTGACAGCCATTTTGCTATGCTAAATTTTAAATTATTCCATTAATAGACAAAATAACAAAAGCGACATGTAGAGAACATGATGTTGTTTATAATTATAAAATGCTTCATTTAAAAAGTATAGAATATTTAATATTTTTTTTAAAGTTCGTAGTTTTTTAGATCTCCTGTAAAGTTAGCTCCGTGTCTCTTGGATAATTTTCCTTTCCAGCGTAGATACGTTTTATTCGGCATAAAGAGCCGGATCTTTTTTTACGTTAACTTAGAAGTTCGATTTTTTACAGCTTCAAGGGACTGTAGACCAAAGTACGACGTGTAGACGGTTTTAATTTCAACTCGACACCTACACGCGTTACCGAGATAAAGGGTCGTGACAGAAAGACGGACGGTCAGCAAAATGATCCTATGGGTTCCGATTTTTCCGGTAAAAATACCTAAATCTATAAATAATGAGGTTTATCACTTTTAATCAGTATATATGAAATTTAGCCGATAAAAATGGTCATTCGCATAAAATTTCAAGATGGAAAATGTTATTCATAACCAGGCTAGTTTTAAATGTTTACCATTTTATAGTGCAAAGGTAGGTTTTGAAGTTTAAGAAGGTAATAACATATTTTGACGGTGTGATGTGATATATGAATACAATAAATAGTACTTCATGTGACTGTACATAATGAAGGGTATTAAACACGAGTGTGGGTTTATGAAACGAGCCGAAGGCAAGTTTCATAATAACATCACACGAGTGTTTTAATGCCTAATTATGTACAGTTACATATACTACTACACATCTAGCCACATATCATAAGCCTCCATGATGCATTCAGAAGTCGCACATTACAACAAGTACTACCCGGTAATGGCGGTAAAGTTTTCTGGCAGCTGTCATTGCTTTTTATTTTAATTCAGAGACAAACTAGAGTCGGCCCTAACTATCATATCTTAAGTGACTTGTAAATGTGAATGTTTACCAATAAATGCTATGAACTATGAACTATCATATCTTACTTACGTGTGACATTTGTCAAATTTGATTGAAAATTGACAATTCATTTCGAACTAAACGTCATCTCGATTGATATCAGAATAGAGGTCAAATCAAATTTCTTTGTTTTTCAGAGATGTTCGAAATTTGAATAAATAATACTATCGAAATAAGAAATTTGTGCTAAAAAACAGTCTATTTTTATTGTGGTCCTAATGTGCCGTTCTTGAGCGCATCATGGAGGGTTTATGATATTTGGATAGATAAAAGATTTAATAAAATAACAAGCTTTCGATAACTGAATGTACTTATACATGACTCAAAAGTTTTTTTCTTCAGATTATTATGCATATAAGCCTGTGCCGTCCCTTTGTCGGGTAAAGGCCTCTATCTTTTTTCCACTCGTCCTTATTTAGATCAGCAATGTCCAACCCTTTTGTAATACATCCAGGTAGTCCCACCATCTCCATCGTGATCTACCGTGACGCCGAATTTTATTGGGTGGATGTAGATTTCTTGATCTGCAGATCGGTTGACATGCGGAAAACGTGTCAGCCCTACTTTAGTTTAGCGGTTGTCTGGGTTACGTAAGCTATTTGGGTTTTGCGCGATCGATTAATATGATACAAGATCGTTTCATTGCCCTCTGGCAAACTTAGAGAGAAAAATTCTGAGCATTAGTCAAAAATCAAGTCCCGCATTACGATGAGTCTAAATAAAGTTATATATTTTTTCATTAATTCAACTGTAAACCGATCATTAATATATGGCTTTTAAACGATGTGTAATAAAAATCAGGTTTTTATTTTATAAACGGTAAACAATTGGAACAGAACTTATGGCCAGGCTAGGTATGTCTAGCTAGGCCCGGCGGATATGTCAATAATTACTAACGCTCATTTAGATTTAAATATGAAGTGGGAAATTTATTGATGCAAATAGGTATTCTGACTATATTTACATAAATAAGCCCTCATGCCAAAATGGTCACTTGCCTTCTTGGACTAGAAAATTATTGCAATTTTTGATAATGTATTTTTATATCATATGTCATGTACTGTACTAGTGACGCAACGAATGTGAATACTTACAATAAATATTCGTATTCGTAAATTAGCGTTTTACCGAATATTACAATGGTATTCAAACGAACAATACTTGTTCTGCATTACGATATTCATATCTCTTAGGGTTGAATTCATAAAGATCATTAGACGTTATCATACTTAAATATCTGTATTATTAGATTTTTTTTACTAACCGAAATACCTAAGGTACTCTAATATTACACAGAGAAGGGCCCTAAAACCCACACCAAAAGTGTTATTTTCTGGGAATCCTGTCTGGTGTGGGCCCATGACTGAGAATATCTAAGTATCCAATGTGTCCGGGAATGCTAAGCAATGACAATTTTTTTTATAAGTACTTAAAATTAATAGATACCTAAATACGAAAAAAAAACAGTTGAATTCAATTCTATATGAAAATGAGTGCTTTTTGTTATGTCGCATAGCGTAGTCGTGTGAAAAAACGAACTACAATCTCTTAAAATACACTTCAAACGCACGAAGACACATCGAACCTCCGCGGGATCCGGTACTATAACAATTTTACGTAACTAGATGGATCGCGAGAGCAAGTGACACAGCCTTCCCCTTCGACGGTTAGATTTACACTGAGCTCGCAGCCCGGGCACGGCCGCGCTCGCGGAAATTCAGTTTTTTTGATGCTTTATTAGACCGAATTTCCGTTTTACTAACTTTTAAACAATACGATTAAAGATCAATGAATTGTCAATGTTCTTGCGAAAGAGCCGTGTAAATATCACTTGTAGTTTAGAAGCCTTAGGGAATTGAAAATGAAAACGACCCTATTTCAACATTATTTTTTCCATAGTAATTATTGCTTTAAAAAAAAATCCAACTATAATTTTTTAGAAGAAATAGTCAAAAATAACATATATTTTTTTCAGATTTTTCCGTTGGCCAGATTACGAGCCTTAGGACTTTAAAAATCACCATTCCACGTACGGAGTCGCCTTAACACTAGCTCACAATACCGACACCGTCTAGCGAGCACAATAGGGGATTACTAAGTTATCTATACAGACAGGTTCAATAGAAGGTGAAAATTGTATGCACAACACGCCAAGTTAGGGGCCTTTCCTTAATCTCGTAAATAAAAAGGAAGGGTGTTTGTAAAATCTCTACATGTCCTATCTGGCGATTCCTTACAGTATGAAAATGTTCTTATCTGGGGGGAGGGGGCCAGAAATAGCCAAAATTACACTTACGTAAATAATGAATGGCCCCTTACAGGTATAAATACTTTGACAATCGACCTTTTTGATGTTTTCGGACATAGGCTAGATATTTATCCGAATTCCTCTGCCAAATTTCGCTGACTCCTCTGTAGTGCAGTAGGTATTAGTTACACTCCCAGATAGCAAAAGAGCTTGTACAGCCATTATAACTCTAATTTAAGGTATATAAAGGCTATACATACAAGTGCTTATGCAGCTTGTATGCTACTAGGGACTATTTGAAGTATAAGTAACCGTTAGGTATAGTCGGGTGTAGTCGACACGATTATTCCGTTAAAAAATATATAATGACATAATATATGACTTACATCAGTTATTTGTCACTCCAAAAACATCCTACTAAATCATGGCCATATGCCCAGTGAAACATTAATATTATATGTCACATTACGCATATATATAATATTAATGTTTCACTTCGTTTATGCGATGTTCTGATATAAGTGGGATGGGATGCGTGGGATTATTTGAACGCTATAACTAAAATACTTGCTGAAATTCCACCTATTGTGTTCATCTGGGGTGGAACTCGAAAAATACTAGGAAATAAAGGCTACAGAGAAGTCGCGGAAGAGAAATCCTTAAAACTGGAGAAAACTAAAGATTGAGCGGGGAATATTAAAGTCTTAGCTATTTTCCTTGAGGAAACTACACCAATATTATACTATTTCTAAACTAAACTAAAGTCATCTTCCATCGCCTTAGGGTTCCGTTCCCAAAGGGTAAAAACGGGGCCGTATTACTGAGACTTCGCTGTCCGTCCGTCTGTCCGTCTGTCACCAGGCTGCATCTCAAGAACGGTGATAGCTAGACAGTTGAAATTTTCACAGATGATGTATTTCTATTGCCGCTATAACAACAAGTACTAAAAATAAAATGAATATTTAAGGGGGGCTCCCATACAAGAAACTTACAGATAATGGTACGGAACCCTTCGTGCGCCAGTCCCACTCGCACTTGGCCGATATTTTAATATAGTTAGTTAGTTAGTTGCGCTGGGCATTTTCCGCAAGTCGACCATCCAACGTGCCTATTTTGCGTGAAAAGGGGGTAGCGCTACTCCAACCACCCCAACTCCTCCACGAACCTAAGCAAAGCCTTGATGTTGCTTATGGCTTCGTGTACGGTACTTGGAGATCCTAGGTATTTCATCCTGTATCCTTCTACCTGTACTTGCAATCTAGTGAATATGACTGGTGGTTTCTTCTGCCTCCATGCATGCTCTGCATACTGGGCTGTCTGTTATACCTAAATTGAAGAGGTGTTTGTTCAAAGTATTATGTCCCGTTATTAATCCTACTATCTTGCGTACTTGGTTCCTACGGATTCTCAGTAAGATGGTGGTGAGTTTGTGGTTCCTGTTCGGAAGTATTTCTTTTGTTTGTGTACACGTTCCCATGTCTTCCCAGTATTTTTGGTGTTGGTATAATGTGTTGGTTCATTATGTTGTATATGTAAGATTCTGGTATGGGTATTATTGGCTCTGGCCCGCATGGCGGTGTCTCCGATCCCTTACGGGCCAATTCATCCGCTGCGTCATTGCCTCTCGAGCCGCTGTGTCCCTTAAGGCTTGTTCGGACTAGGCTAGTATTTTAGTCTAGTAGCGAGTAATTTATTAGCTAAACCATTCGCTACTGCCTAAAAATCGTTCGCATTACAGTCGAGTAAAGTTCGCAAGTCAGTGGTATTCTGCAAGATGAACAGCCTGCAGCGTAATAAAGTGAATAAACTGATAAAGCTAATTGTTACCGTTTTTTTAGAAGAGGTGGATGAGGAAATTTGCGTGATTAATAAAAAGAAGCTATGGATACGAAAATTGATCAATAGAAGAGATGACCAAGGAGGTACTAATCGTCTTCTAAAGGAATTAGCATTGGAAGATCCCAAAGAATACTTGAATAGCTTGAGGATGTCCGAAAGTTGTGTGAATTTTCTTTTAATGAAATTACAGTCTCAGATTCTCAGTGGTTGGGGGGTGCTACTCACTACTAAACTACTAAAAAAAATATAATAAAATGGATTGACTCGACTAAATCACTTACTAATCTACTCGACTAATTTTTTGGTGTTCAGACACGTTTAGCTACTAAATTACTCGCTACTAGACTAAAATACTAGCCTAGTCCGAACAAGCCTTTAATCCATTGTAATGCTACCGTATTTTTGTTATCGCACACGTCTGTGATGCTGCGATGACATTCGTATATTAGAGCAGAAGTGCTTTAGTGCTTGTAGTAGGTACGGATTTGCTGTCTGAAAGTATCCTTATGTTTGTGTTCTGAACCTGGCGTCTTTTTATAGCGTTGCAGGTTTCTATTATTCCTACGCATTCAGCTTGGAATACCGTGTTGTGTACACCTAGGGGTTTAGAGATGTGCATACTCAAATCCTCCGAGAATACACCACATCCCGTTCTTTTCTCAGTTTTTGACCCGTCCGTAAAGATTCTCAGGTCCTCTAGGTTGAGCCCCTCATTCGGGTCTTCTGTTAGGAGTATGACGTATTCCTTCTTGAAGGTTAATGTCTTAGGTATCTTGTCAATTGGTGCTTCTATTGTAGGGAATTTTTTGATCATTTCACTGTAGATCTTTGTGTGTTGGGTATTACTATTCGTCCATAGGTTTAGGCTTTTTAGTCGTATCGCCGTAGCGGCTGCTTCTCTTTGTATATGTATGTGCAATGGCGTGAGACCTAGGATCGTCTCTAGTGCTGCGGTAGGAGTGGTCCTCATGCAGCCTGTTGCGGCGGTGCTTGCTAGTCTTTGTGTTTTCTGCAGGCCGGCAATCGCACACGCTAGTTGCGTTCGGGGCCACCATACTACTGCTCCGTAGCTGATCATAGGTACGATTACCGTTTTGTATAGCCACAGAATGATGTGCGGGGCGAGTCCCCACCTTTTGCCTATCATTCTTCGACGTTGCCAGAAGGCGACTGTGGCTTTGTTTAATCTGTTCTCAAGATGCTTGTTCCAGATCAGTTTGTCATCTAAGGTTATCCCTAAATATTTTACTTGTTTGGAGAGTGTAAGCTTTGTACCGAAAAGGCTTGGCATTTCGTATGACCCCAGTTTGCGTTTGTGTGTGAAGAGAATTGTGTCAGTTTTCTTGGGGTTTACCGATAGGTCATTCTCCTTGCACCATTTCTCTAGTATTTTTAGTGCTGTTTGTGTGAGTTCACACAGTGTCCTTATTACCAGTCTACTGATAAGTATGACAAGGTCATCCGCGTATCCTATGGTCGTGAAATGACTCTCGTTTAGTTTTGTTATCAGATCATTTACCACTAGGTTCCATAAGAGGGGTGAGAGGACACCTCCTTGCGGGCATCCTCTCACGACTAGCGCTTGCTGATCTTTGTTTTCTGCTAGTCTTATGATTCTTTGTTCTAGCATGTTCATTATCCATTCTATTAGCAATGGTTCTGTGTCATGTCTTTCTAGAGCTTGTTTGATGCTGCTAAAATTTGTTTTATCAAAAGCGCCTTCTATGTCAATGAAGGTTCCCAGGCATGAGCTTTTCCTTGTTAGTGCGATTTCGATATTGCTTACCACTGCGTGGAGTGCTGAGTCTGTTGATTTGCCTTGACTGTAAGCATGTTAGTTTGGGTGGATTTTTATGTTTTTGAGTGCAGTGTCCTTTAGTTCTCTGTCACATAGTCTCTCTAGTATCTTCAGCGTAAAGGAAGTTAGGCTGATCGGTCTGAATGACTTCGGGTCAGTGTAGTCGCTTTTTCCGGGTTTTGGTATGAATATTACCTTAACTTCTCTCCATTGCTTAGGTATATATCGGAGGGCAATACAGCTGCAGAGAAGTTTGGATATTAGTACGGTAAGAGTTGGTCCTCCCCACTTTAATAAGGCTGGGTAGATTCCATCTAGTCCTGGTGATTTGAAATTGTCAAAACTGTTTGTTGCCCAGGTGGTTTTATTTAGTTCTGTTATGTTTTCCGCTATCTTTCATTCACTCACGGTGGGTTGATAAGATAATTCGTCCTTTGTTGTTCCAATTTGTTCTTATCAATTACCTTGCATCCCGGGAAGTGAGTTTCCACCAGTAGACTTTCTGTCTCAGCAGGCGAACTGGTGTAGCTATCGTCCTGCCTCCTTAGGGTGCCTAGTAACTGATTTGGTTCTTTGGCAAGTATTTTCCTTTTTCTGTTTGCTTGTGTGCTGGTGGTTATGTTGTCACAGAAATTCCGCCATGAGGTAGATTTCCTGTATCGTAACCTTTTCTTGTATTCTGCTTTGACTGCTTTATATTCGTCCCAGTCTTCTGCAGATTTTGTATTCATCGCTCTATTCAGAAGTCTCCTCATCTTCGTTCTGAGACGTTCCATCTCCGGTCCCCACCAGCTACCGTGTGTTTCGTTGCCACGAGCTGGTGTTGACGGTGGACATGTTTCTTCGTAGCTTTGTATTATAAGTTTGGTGAGTGAGTTTACCTGTTCCTCTAGCTCATCCACGTCTTGTGGCCTGTGTGTTAGTGTATAGTTCTTTAGTATACCTACAAGAAGTTCTTTGTACGCCTTTATGTCTGTGCGCCTCGGATTTCTTATGGGTTCTGGTGTCTGCACGTCTGCAGTAAGATCGTAGCGGATCCACCTGTGGTCGGAGCAGGACAACTCGTCTGACACGTGCCAGTTGGATATGTGCTGAGCTGCTAGCCCTGTGCTTAGAGTTATGTCGATTATGGTCTTACATCTACTAGTAACAAAAGTAGGTTTGGATCCTTTGTTCAGGATATCCAGGTCAGTGGTTAGTAAGTATTCAACAATATCGTTACCTCTTTTGTTGTTGTTTTCCATTCCTCATAGGTTGTGGTGGCCGTTGCAGTCCGTTGATATGACCAGCTCGAGCCTCTCACGTTCGCAGTAGCGTATGAGGTTGTTCATCTCCGCTGGAGGTGGTTCGTCCTCAGCCGCCATGTAGGCGGAGGCAAGAACTATCTCCGGTAGACTCGAGTTTTGTGTTCTGAGGAGTTTTATGGCACACACGTCTCTGGAACAGAATTCAGTTAGTGATTGTGCTATTATGTTTTGAGATATGTAAATACATGTTCTAGGTTTGTTTTGGTTATTGTAAATTAAGTTACCTCTGATGTTATTGAGGCCGTTTATACGTGTGTTTCTGATCCACGGCTCCTGGATCAGGGCTACTGATGTTGGGTTACCCTCCAGCCATGCGGCGGTTTCGCTATGCTGGAGGTTTTAATATAGTTATTAATAATGTTAGATATCTCATAATTTTCCACCAAGTGTACATACACTGACTAAACTCCACTAGTACACTAGCAGTCAATATAATTGTAACATAAAGCCAGCATCAGTCACCTCGCATTTGGCGCAATATTCATTAAACACGGCTTACTACGCCGCTATTAATTCGCCCGACACCGGTGCAGGCCATTGTACTAAAGTTGCACTGAGTTGCATTGTTTTGGTGGGACAGGGTTGGCGGGATTTTTTTGAAAAGTAGCGTTTAGCGATTTTTTCCTGAAATAATAACCCTTGCCCATAAAAAAAACGAATTTTCAATACAGTTTTATTTTTTTAATAAATAATAGTACATATAAATACTTACCTCCTAATCTGATATTAAGATAGTATTACGATATTTTTAGTTTTTTTTCTGCCGTTTAATTGCTAACCCTTAGTAGGTATATGGATGTTGACTTTGGAATCAGCATTGATTAGAATTTGTATGGTTAGACAAAAAACGACGAAGAAATAATTTGTTCGTATCATCCCTTCTGATATTACTCGCAATATCTGTTTTTCCGTAATTCGACCTTACAGCGAAGCGGCGGCCATAAATATGAATAGTTTGTAGAAACGTGAGGCATTCCTGGCGCGATCTTGACCCTTGCGTGTATGAATTATTTTTAAGGCCATTCATTCATTCATTTATTTTGATAAAACATAGTTTTACATGTCAACATAATTATACTAAGTTTATATATAAATTAATTATTTATCTTGGGTAGCGAACCGGTTAAACCTTTACCACATACGAAGCCATATATAGCAGATATGAACTTGGACCTTATTGGCATAGGACAAGGTTCAAATTCAAACAACTATTTTTTTTTCTATATGCGGTAAAGGGTTAAGGGTGTGCACTCAGTTACTTGAAAAAAATTCACCAATAGAGTAGATCGCGTCTACTGCTAGTTTGGTCTTAAGTTTGTAAGTAACAACTCATGCTAGGAGAATTCCTGATTTCTAAGGGTATTTTGTTATAGACTTTAGGGCCTATAGTGTGCAGGCACTTCTTCGATTTCGCAAGACGTGTCCAAGGCGGGCGCAGCTCCCCGCGCCGCCTGGTGTCGCGCTCGTGTGAGTCACCGCGAGTCGGGAATTGTTCAAGGTTACCTCTCACGTACTTGGCTACTTCGAGGACGTACAGGCTGGGAAGGGTAAGAATTTTGGTTTCCCTGAACAATTCACGAGCCGGGTGATCCCAAGGGGTTCCACTTATGCAACGAATTGCACGCTTTTGAAGCTTGAATGGTCTCTCACGATCGGCAGCATTTGCCCAAAGATCTATGCCGTATGTTAAGAGAGAGTGAAAATAACCATAATAGGCTTTTTTTAAATTGGCAGGGTGTAGACTTGGGCGCAGCCTGCCGAGCGCAAAACAGGCGGACGACAAACGATCACATAGCGAGTCAATATGGGGGCTCCATGTTAATCCGGAGTCAATTATAAGGTATTTCACTTCATCAACTTGAGGAACAGGAATGTTATTACATAATACATTTAAGTTGTGTTCTTTTTTACCATTTAAGCCAAATTGCATGATATTTGTTTTTTCTACGTTTAGTATCATGCCGTTAGCTGAAAACCAAGATTACCAGGTAACTGTAACAGACGTCATATTAAATTCAATGTCGCAGTGTTCTGGTTTTTTTCATTACGATTACCTACTTTAAGATACTTATACAGGATATTAAACATTAAAAAATACGTGTCAAACAATATCTTTCAGTTTTAAAACAAGTAAAGAGTTAATCAATATAATATATAATGTTTTCTAAGGTGTCAATGGAAAATAATAATTTTTAAAACCGATAAGTGCGACTAACTTATCAGTGAAACAACGAAATTAGGAACTTCGACTGTCATGCTGAAATTTCATACGATTTTACTCAACTCTAACTCTTGTTAATCTAATCCGCTACCTTAAGGTTGTCTGGAAGAGATCGCTATTTAGCGATAAGACCGCCTGTTGTTAACCTCTGTCAATTTTTTTACTGCAGTATATCTCTCATGTTTTGTATCCCTGTGTATTTGAGGTGTGCAATAAAGTGGATTTGTTGTTGTTGTTGTTGTTGTTGTTGATTTTCAGTGTCTCGCGTACAAGTGCTCTGTGTGTGAAGATTGTAGTGACACCCAAAAGTTGGTTGCTCTATATTCAACACTAAGGAAATAAAAAGGAGATGACAGTTTTTTTATTCTCGGAAATATTCCGTATTACGGTTACAATGAGATTTTTGACCGCAAACTATGCACTTCGCGTCCTGATTTTTTATCAATAAACTCAACATACCCGACTATTTCTGAGAAAAATATATTTCAGTAACTCATTATTCTTTGTTATAACTTGACACGTGCCTACATTTTGATTAAAGCATAAACTTATGTAGGTACACTTTTTGAGACTGCTATAATTATATTACCTAATATACTACTTACCCAGGATACATATACGTAACAGTGCTGTTGCACGAAACAAATCTGCGAAACGTATTACAAAACTTTTTCCAAACTGTCACATCGATACAAGATTTTTCCAATATTGTTTCGGAAAATCCCAACCCTACCCAGCATCACCGCCTTTTGTTCAGCCCTGTCGCGGTGGCCATGATTAATTGCATCTATGAAGGCTGTTCCAGCCCGATTTCATCGCGAAAAACTACTGAAACACAAACTTTAATTAAATTAAAACGTCAGTACCACGACCCGCCTTTTGGTTGTTCGTGTAACGATGTGGTTTGTAAATAAGCGAAATAATGTATTTCAGACTGTTCGAACATTTATGTTAACGATTATTATTGATAAGAACTTAACGTAGTTTCTAGTTCTAATAATGAAATACATAATTAACTTTATTCTGCAAGATTCAAGATGATACACATATAATATGCACAATATTAATTATGAATGGATGAATGAATGAATTAATGAGTATGTATGTTTTATTTGCAAAAACATAGTAGGTACATTAGATGATGTAGTAAACAGTAAGTGCTTATGTTCTACCGCATGCAAATATTTGGTGTGTGCTGAATTTTAGCCCTGCTTTTTGTATGAATACTATTGATTTTCCAGAAACATAATAATAATAATAATAAAATTGCCTATTCTAGTTACATAATAATTATTATTATATAATAAACCCATTATAACCGAGCGGTGCTGTTTGGCACCCATCTAAGACCCTGAGCTAATTCAAGTAATGCGACGAAGTAACATAACCTGACTTCTAAGTTACATACAGCGTGTGGCTTTAAAAAAAATCCTGCTCCCCTTGATTAAACCTTATCATTTATATATATATATATATTTCATCCTTCTGAAAGCCTGGGCATATTTTAATTCAAATAAAATATTTAATTGCTGTAAATACGTGCGTAGTTTGTTGTTTAAAACCTCATTACCATTTCCAAAGTAAAATATTCTCATATCACACGATTCTTAACTTGACTAAAACAATTTGTCACGCCGAATTTGAGATAGATACACAAAAGTACGGATTAGATAGACATTGTCGAATTCATATTTATTAAATAAATAATAAAATAACCTGTCGTATTTCTTAGGTGCTTTTATCTGAGAATGCAACAAAAACAAAATTCACACACTTGTTGAACTATCTAAATTTGAATACGTCAATACGTTGTTGAAAAAATCTGCATATAAGAATTGCAACCGAAGATCGTAATGGGCAAACAACTTTGGTTATCTACAAAATTTGAATATGTCAATAGTTAACAATAATCTACATAAAAATACTAGCAAAGATTCTACAAACATTTCTCACACGGTCAATTAGACAACAGCTCGAGTGAAAGAATTACAATATTGTAATTTGAGTACATTTGTCATGGGTAAATTATTTAAATTGAACACGATTTGGGAACGTAAGGATATTGTAGTCTTTGTAGTGCAACGTTTCAAGCGTGTATGAGCACTGTACGCTCTTATGACATTTTCCTTCCAAGGGTGGAAATGTAAATGTATGCGGCTGCAATCTCCACTGATCAGGGTCTAAATGAGACTTTTATGCAATAGTGCATAAGAATTGCAGCGGGAAACCGTACCACGAAAGTGAGACGCCTTAGTTTAAAGAAAACACCAAGATAAAACTGTTTTTTCTGACTCGTTTAGTCAGCTTGAGATTTATTTTAAGGCTTCAAATTATACTTATTTTTATTAAGCTGAATTAACGGACGGTCGTCTACCACACTTTGATACCTACTTTGTTTTTCTTGAAACTTCCAAACTACCGATTTGTTGACCATGCGTAGTATTTAGTAGGATTGTTAAATACGATACCTAAATGAGGTGGGAAGAAGAATATACTGTTCGTATTTCATTTACTAAGAAGAATTAGACACAAACAAATATTTCCTCATTCTCATTTACATCGCGCTAAACCTCAAAAGAATAAAGGAGTTATAATATACCGATTTTGAAATACTTTATTCAATACTATTGTGATGTATGTGGGTAGACATAAGAAAGAATCCAATGTTTAGGGTAGATAATTATCTCTTTGTCTTGTATTAAACGCAATACTGAAAGGACGTGTTTTACTCAACTACACCGATATCCGTAATATCTTGACCTTCCAAATAACATATTCTTCAGTGGCGACGAGTACGAACGGACTCCGTGTATTTAAATACGTGTTATTATTAGTGGTTGGCGTAGTGCGGACAGTGTACGTAAACATATACGAGTGCAATGTCGGTTGGCAAAATAGGCGAATTTAACGTTACAATTACAACGGATAACTGGCGTCTGTATGTCGATAGGTTAGAACAGTATTTCGTAGTAAATAAAGTAGATACAACCATGTACGTTGCTACTTTAATTACAGTTATGGGCGCTGAGTGTTATGAACTGTTAGTTAATTTGTGTACGCCAGATAAACCGACAAGTAAAACATTCGCAGAATTAACGAACATTCTTGAACTTTATTTGCAACCGAAACCCAGTGTACTTGCGGAGCGTTACAAATTTAGACAAAGGAAACAGTCTTATAACGAAAGTGTTTCGGAGTATGTGGCCGTGTTGAAAAAAATGACAAAAACATGTGAATTTGGTACTTGGTTACAAGAAAGTCTACGAGATCAACTGGTATGTGGTATGCAGAGCGAAACAATACGTCAGCGGCTGTTTACGGAGGAAGGCCTGGATTTCGGTAAAGCGTTTAAATTGGCTGTTAGTATGGAGGCAGCGGAGAAGGATGCGGCGGTCGTAGAAGGTCGTGGCAGGTCGTCGGGCGGAGCGGCAACAGTGGAGTGCCAGGCTATGGCAGGATATGCGTCGCGTCAGGCAAAAGGGCCGTGGGCGAGCATTTCTAAGGATGGAGCGGCGACAGGGCCGCGCCGCGCGTGTTCCGAGTGGATAACGCCGGCGCCGGGCGCGGGGTCCGCGCTGGGGCCCGCGGCGCCAAGGGATCGCCAGCGTTACCGCGGGTGTCCAGATCGTGCACAGCGTGTGGCGCGGCTCATGATACATCGACGTGCCGATTCGCACGTTATGTGTGCAAAGTTTGTAACCGACAAGGGCACCTACGACGGATGTGTCCGTATATGTTGGACCAGCACTGTGTGGAGGTGATGAACGGGGACCCGCAGTACCACAGCGTTAGCGTCCAAGAGTCTGACATCGACAGTGACTTTAGTGACGAGGTAAACATTTTGAACATTCATCACCTTACTGTAGCGGACTGTAAACCGATCATAATTCCGGTCAATGTAAACGGTAAATTGCTTAACATGGAGTGCGATACCGGCAGTGCCGTATCATGTATAAGTTATAAGCTATATCAACAATTGTTTAGTGATTTAGCGATTCGAAAAAGCAATTTGATCCTAAGATATTATACTGGTGAGCTAGTAAATCCTGTCGGAGTAATTAATCCACTAGTTACCTAAGTATAAAGATAAGGTAAAACACTTGGATTTGTATGTCGTTGAAAATGGTAAATCTTTGTTGTTGGGCAGGCAGTGGCTAGGCGAATTAGAGGTAAAAATACCAGTTCGTCAATACGGTAGTGTGAATAATATGGTAGGAAATCATTTTAATTTGAACGATTTCAGCTCCCGCTTCCGTGATGTGTTTGCGGACGGTCTGGGGCGTTTCACTGGCGGTAAAGTGAGCATACACCTACGTGATGGTGCGCGGCCGGTCTTCTTGCGCGCGCGGCCATTGGCGTACGCTTTGCGCGCTCCCGTGGAACGTGCGTTGAATCAGTTGGTAAGTGACGGCGTGCTCACTCCTGTTGATCGTTCAGACTGGGCCACGCCAATTGTGCCGGTGGTAAAAAAAGATGGCAGCATAAGGATCTGTGCCGACTATAAATTAACATTGAACAAGGTACTAGAGGTGGACCGTTACCCCCTACCCAAAGTGGAGGACTTGTTGGTGCGTTTGCATGGAGGGGAGCGGTTTAGTAAGATTGACTTGTCTCAGGCGTATGCGCAATTTGAACTGGATAAATCGCGGAAATATACCGTTATAAATACCCACAAGGGATTATTTAGGTATAACAGGCTAGTTTACGGGCTTTCGTCCAGTCCTGGGATCTTCCAGAGGCAGCTAGAGCAGTTATTTGCAGATTTGCCACACGTAGGAGTATTTCTCGATGATGTAGTAATTACGGGACGGGATGCTAAGTCGCATATAGATAACTTAAACAAGGTTTTCGAAAGATTACAAGCTTACGGGCTACGCGTTAGAAATGATAAATGCGAGTTCTTTGCGGAGTCGATAAACTATTTGGGGCACGTGATCAGTAAGGCGGGAGTACACACATGTCCTGATAAAATCAAAGCTATTGTCCAAACCCCACCGCCGCAAAATGTGTCCGAGCTTAGGGCTTTTATAGGCCTAATCATGTATTATGCAAAATTCGTTCGAAATATAAGTACTATGTTAACGCCCCTATATAATTTATTAAGAACGGGCGTTAAGTACGTCTGGAGCGAGGACTGTCAGGTCGCATTCGAGTCAGTAAAGAAGTCCATGAGTTCAAGCGACGTGCTCGTTCATTACTCCAGCTCGTTGCCGCTGGTGCTAACGGCAGACGCGTCAAGTGTAGGCGTGGGCTGCGTGCTGTCACACCTGACGCCGGCTGGCGAGCGGCCAGTGGCGTATGCTTCACGTACCCTCACGTCGGCCGAAAGAGCGTATGCGCAGATAGATAGGGAGGCACTCGCAATAATTTACGGAATTCGAAAGTTCCATCAGTACCTCTATGGCCGAAAATTTATTTTAAGAACAGATCACCAACCGCTTACATATATTTTCGGCGACAAAGTGGGTATACCGGTCATGGCGGCCTCACGACTTCAGCGATGGGCAGTGTTATTATCAGGATACGACTATACGATAGAATACGTCCCGTCGAGTCGGAATTGCGCGGATGCGTTATCACGTCTTCCTCAGGCGAAAGGCCAAAAAGGGGATAATGGGGAGAAGACGTATTTAAATTTCGTAGAGGATTTTCTTCCAATTACTAATGACGAGGTTAGAGGAGCTACCGCGAAGGATAGAATACTGAGTAGAACGCTCGCCTACGTACAGTCAGGATGGCCGGCGTCTTGTCCTGACGACGAGATAAAACCTTATTTTTTGCGTCGCAACGAACTATACGTGGACCGAGGTTGCATTATGTGGGGCTATCGCGTTGTAGTGCCACCGAGGCTACAGGCGTCTATACTTAAGCAGTTACACATCAGCCACATGGGGATAGTTAAAACTAAATCTCTAGCACGTAGCTATGTGTGGTGGCCCAATATCGAATCCGACGTGGAAGCGCTGTGTAAGGCGTGTGAGACGTGTGCTGTGGAGGCGCCGGCACCGCCGCGCGCCACACCTGCGCCTTGGCTGTACGTGCAGCGCCCGTGGGCTAGACTGCATGCCGATTTTTTTATCTATAAAAGGCAAAACGTTCCTAGTCATTACAGATGCAAGTACCAAATGGTTAGAGATTTTCGAAATGGCGCGCGCGAATGCTGCATCAGTAATTAAAGAACTTAGGTCAACTTTCGCGCGGTTCGGGGTGCCGGAACAGTTCGTGTCAGACCAGGGCCCACCGTTCACTAGTTTGGAACTGAAGGAGTTCTTAGATACATGTGGCGTACAGCAGTCTTTCTCGCCGGTTTACCACCCAGCGTCAAATGGGGCGGCCGAATGCGCGGTTAAGTTGTGCAAACGTGCCATTAAAAAGGCACATAGGGACAATACGAACGTAGATGCAGCATTGCAGACGTATCTCTTAGCTTATAGGAACAGTATTCACAGTACAACTGGGGAGAGCCCGGCGATGCTGCTGCAGCGACGCTCATTGCGCACCAGGCTCGATTTGCTGCGTGGGGACACGACACTTCAGAAACGCGTAGATGCGGCGCAGCGCAGACAGGCTGAGGGTGCAGGGGGAACCCCACGTTCTCTTGAGGTCGGTGATCAAGTCTGGGCGCGAGGTTATTGCACGGATGATAAATGGGTAAAGGGAACCGTCGTGGGGGCAGAAGGTTCACGTATGTACACTCTGAGTAGGGATAACGGAAAGTCAATAGTCAGGCACATAGATCAAGTCAGACACAGATCCCGCATGTCCACGGTTCCGTGTCCGGAACCTGAGGCGGCTATAGAACCGACCAGGAGTGAGGATGACGTCACACAGCCGAATATGTCAGCGGAGGTGGGCAGAGCTTCATCCGTTTCATCTAAAGGGGAGATAGTTCCGGCAATCGCGAGTGCGAGCGAGCTCCAACCGGATCAGCCTCTCATCCCACCGCCGCCATCACAACAGGCCGACACTCGACCGCCTGTGAACCTAAGACCTTTACCACACCGTATTGGTAAAGTCAGGCTAGAGATAGATTAAGATTATGTATGTGTAGTATAAGTGTTAGCTATCTTAAAAATAAGGGTGGAAGTGTGATGTATGTGGGTAGACATAAGAAAGAATCCAATGTTTAGGGTAGATAATTATTTCTTTGTCTTGTATTAAACGCAATACTGAAAGGACGTGTTTTACTCAACTACACCGATATCCGTAATATCTTGACCTTCCAAATAACATATTCTTCAACTATCTATACTGTAAATTACACTTTCATGTGTTTAAACATTTTGTAATTACTAAAATGTGTGCTAAAAAATGATTTTATTCCAAAACTTGCTACATGGACTGCAAATGATCCTGTTAAATCATTTGTTAATTCAAGTACCAACGATTTATTTACACAGTATGCATATTATTATTTACACTTGCATAATACGAAAGTCTTTTAACACAAAGAATTGGTGTGAATCGATATATAACAATACCAACCCTCATTTGAATGTTTACACGGTCAATTAGATAAGTCACCGCAAGGAAACGATCACAAAAGAACATTCAACGTAATCGGCGATTTCATTCAAATCAGCTTATATTTTGATGAAACTTGACAGATTGATGATGTTGAGAAGAGGAAGGTGGATGTCTAAGTTGTGGGTAATACGAGTAATGTAAAGTATTAGAATAGCGTATTGAAATTTGCATAGAAAATTGATTTTATAGGCAAATCTATGCTTGAGAACTTGGTTGTGAATTTGTTCACATATTTATAACAATTGAAACAGGGAATGAAGGTAATATCGATATTTTAATAAATAGAAATTAGCATAATGTAGTTTAATTTTGAAGTGATTGAGATATGATATTCGCTACCATCCGAATGACGTCTTTTGCTGGACATAGGCCTCACCTAGAGAACTCCACATGTCTTGTACTGTCTGCATTCTGTTAGCTCCCACATCAATCGAATTCGTAAGGGGCTTCATATAAAATCAGCTGTACGAGTATATCAAAGCGCAATTTTATTTTTATCACTGTTATTTGAAGTACCTATTACGCGGAATTCAAGCCAATTCACCTACTATCGTTCCATTATGTTTAATAAACCTATACTTACGTCTAGCATAACTTTGACACGCGACTCTCTGTCGCGCGACTAACATTACCTGTCAGTTTCTTTTCAATACCGTACGAGCAAAACAGGAGATGGTGTGACGCGCGACAAGCGAAGTCGCGGCAAGATGTGCTAGTCCAGCACGTCTAACATAACGTTGACACGCGACTCATGTCGCGCGACATAGCATCATCCATTACCATCCATAGTACTGTACAGAAAGAGACAGGTAGTATATCTCGCGCATCAACGTTATGCTAAACGTGCTGCTGCTCAGACAAAAACGATAAATTATGATAAGGCATATATGGAAAAAAGCCGGTACATTATAGGTAATAAGCCAAATTCCTCCACCGACCTCGTGGCTTTGAATAGATTTTGATGTGAGTTAAATAAGATATAAGTAAAAGCAAATACTTCGTACACTGCTGTCATATAGACGATAAGTTAAATTAAGGAGTTAATATTTCCCTCTAAAGCAATGTATTGTAAAAAAATGCACCGGAAATAAAAACATTCCATCGTATGTCGCACATTGATGCTTTACTTTGGGTAGAGGAAGAGCGAAAAAGCGAAAAAGAGAACCGTATGTGATAAAGGTACGTATTCATAGAACATCGGTTCTCCTCCGGAAACGGCAAATTCCATTGTTTTAACGTATTGCTGTCCATTGAAAGAACAGTATCTTAAAAGTTCTTTGTAGAGTAGATTAATACGTAATAGCTGTTATCGAAATAACAGGAGAAGTCGTGAATTTTAATAAGCGGTTTTGGCTTACTTCTTAACAAGCGGGCCAGACGTGCGACTGACGGAAATAAAATTGCCTCGAAAAGGTCATATGTGTTGTTGTATCTCTATATACATAAGGTTATCTTGCATTCGTTAGTATTGAAGAGACGAGACGTTCACATCGGTTGTTTTCAAGAATCAAAACAAGTTGAGTGTCCTACGTATATTTTATAGCTTTAAATGTTTCGTAACAGGTGGGCCGCGGGCCAGACCTGCGACTGACGGAAATAAAATTGCCTCGAAAAGGTCATATGTGTTGTTGTATCTCTATATACATAAGGTTATCTTGCATTCGT
Source organism: Apotomis capreana (assembly GCA_947623375.1). Taxonomy (NCBI): domain Eukaryota; kingdom Metazoa; phylum Arthropoda; class Insecta; order Lepidoptera; family Tortricidae; genus Apotomis; species Apotomis capreana. The sequence continues at coordinate 27,807,628 of OX392499.1, read as the reverse complement.
TAATATTGAAGAGACGAGACGTTCACATCGGTTGTTAACCCCCGACGAAAAAAGAGGGGTTTTATAAGTTTAACATGTGTATCTGTGTATCTGTGTGTCTGTCTGTGGCATCGTAGCGCCCAAGCGGAGGGACCAATTTAAGTGCGGTTTTTTTTAATCGAAAGACTTTTCCTTCGAGATGGTTCTTACCTATGTTTGGTGGAAATAGGACCAGTAGTTTCCAAGATATTCAGCTTTAATTGGAACAAGTGACGAGATCTCAGCCAATAATGAAGTCAATAATTCGAAATATTGGCTCAATGTTAAGTTGTATTAGCATTTTCTATATCACTCGATAAATGAAGGTCTCATGATGACCAGCTAGTTTTTAATGGATCTCAGCCAATATTGAAGCTAAGGATTCCAAATTTTGGTTAAATGTTAAGTTGTATTAGCATTTTCTATATCAATCAATAAATGAAGGCCTCATGATGACCAGCTGGTTGTTAATGGATTTCAGCCAATATTGAAGCCAAGGATTCCAAAGTTTTGGTTAAATGTTAAATTTTATTAGCATTTTCTATATCACTCAATAAATGAAGGTCTCATGATGACCAGCTAGTTGCTAATGGATCTCAGCCAATATTGAAGCCAAGAATTCCAAATATTGCTTAAATGTTAAGTATTATTGGCATTTTCTATATGACTTACTAAATGAAGGTCTCATGATGACCAGGTAGTTGTTAATGGATCTCAGCCCATATTGAAACTAAGGATTCCAAATTTTGGTTAAATGTTAAGTATTATTAGGATTTTCTATATCACTCAATAAATTAAGGTCTCATGATGACCAGCTAGTTGTGAAAGGATCTAAGCCAAGAATTTCTAATGTTTGTTTAATGTTAAGTTTTATTAGCGTAATCAACAAATTAATAAATTTTTGACAGTACAATAATTTGGTAGGTACCTTGGAGCTGAAGATGGCCGTAGGAACTCCTAAACAGCACAAGATAAACGCATGGTGTTTGGGCTCGTCTGATTGTTCTTGATGAGCAATTAACATTTATGTAAGAAAGTACAGTCAATAATAAAACCGAGTCTCAAAAAACTTTTTTGACAAAAAAAACTCATATTATAATTTCTGTCACAGTACTGGGTCACTATTTTTAAGTGTCGGAATTGTGCTAAAGCTGAATTGTTATTAGGACTATTGAACAGGTTCCTTTGATTGAGGTCACAAATAGCAACACCCTGCAAGATTTTAACGCGACTAAAGGACACGTAAGCTTTAGCAAAAGTACTCTTGCCTAAGTGAATAACAGCTTTTTAGGATTTTGTAGTTTGTGTCAGTCTGTCCACGGCTTAGCTCAGAGACATAGTGGTTGAATACATTTCTAAAAACATTTTTTGTGTACCTTCCCTACACGTAACAAAAGTGGGGATGTTTATCCCATGGTGTGGGGTATCGATGATTAGGTCTCTCAAAACTAAGTCAAGTTACCTAGCACCAACCGCAATTTTTATGGAGCTAAGTAACCCCCCTACCTACATTTTGGATCCAGTAGAATAGAAACCTGGTTCTGTTTAAGGCCATAAGTAGCAGGTTCTTGCGACTCATGCAGTGCATTTAAAGTATATATTTTGATTGTCTTGGCTAATAACTTCGCCATTTTTCCATTATAAGCATTAACTAGTCTGACTTTAACGATTTTTTCCCAGAATGTTGCTTAAGGCTATTGAAATCAAAATATATCCTAACTTCAATCTTAGAGAAGACGGCATTCATTACCACTGGCTTGGGATCCTGTTGTACCTACATATAGTCAAGGATCAAGCTCGACGAAAGATTGGAAACCCTGGACCTTAAACGGTGTACAACAAAAACAGTCTCAAAAGAAGAAAATTCCGGGACGAAACTTCTGTTTGTTTAAAAAATATGAAATAAAATAAAATTTAAAATTTAAAAACCCCCGACATGACAACCAATAAAAAGAAAGAAATAAAATCTACGAAATGTGCCTTTACAATGAACAGTAGAAAAATAATCCAAGCTTCGTTGCGTCGGGGGACCGCTAAGTAAATGAAATGCAATGTAATGAAAAACGTAAAGTGGGAAGCCCAAATGCATACTTGCAATTTTGCGTTGAAAAATATATTTCATTTCATTTAGGTACTTAGCGGTCCCCCGAACGCAACGAAGCTTGGATTCTTTTTCTACTGTTCATTGTTAAGGCACATTCGTAGATTTTATTTCTTTCTTTTTATTGGTTGTCATGTCGGGGGTTTTTAAATTTTTAATTTTATTTTTTTCAAGAATCAAAACAAGTTGAGTATCCTACGTACCTATATTTTATAGCTTTTAATGTCCGTTTTTTGTTAACTCGATTTTGTTTATACGAAACGATATGACTGATAAGGACATGAAACGCAATTCTAGAAAAATGTTTTGCTCAACTATATTATTCTTAACTTTACGTTTACTTGCGGCTATTTACGTATAGGTATACTCAACATACAAGTTTTTGCTCAAGCTGTTTTTTTTGTCGCTTCGCCTTTACCTACCCTACTCTACCCTTGTTTTACGATTTTCCTTTCGAAATCGAGCCATTTTACTTTAAACGGCTCACCTTTGTCAATATACAAAGGTTATGTCATGATGATAATATAATGATAAGGTGAAGATAGTCTTATTTTATGTACCGGTAACATCCATCATATTTTTGTATTAAGTATGAGAGAGTTCACGAGAAGGTGCACTCGTCGCATGGCTTATTACCATTTCACTCATTCCCTAACAATGATTACGGCCACTTTAGGTTTGAAAAATGAGACAAGAAAAACAGTTTCAAGGAAATATAAACCGTACCGTTAAGGGAGCAGAATTCCATGTGTTTGACCAATTATGTATTACATTGGAAATAATACAACAACAAACATACGTCAACGCATTTCAGACTTTCTGTTATATGTACAGAGGTTCCCCTTACAATGTCCGGACAGTAGTGACGTCATATAAGGATAGTCGCAGTAATTCGCGAAGTTGCTCAGGGTCAGTTATGTTTTGGTTTTTTACCATGCAGCGTTTAAATTGCATCTTAACTGCTGTGCCGAGGAGCAAGTTTTTGTAACATCCTTTTTTGAGAATTATAATATTAAACTCGGCGAGATTACTTTCAACGGTACGACCTTTTGTTTACTGTTTTGATTTATTTTGCTATAGATAGAATCATTTCAGCAATAATTCAAATTGAAGAAATAATTCAATTTGAAAACTATGCTTTAGGGAGCTTCTGAATTAGTGCGGTGTTTTGCCTGGTGGACAAGTAAAATCGTTTCAGCCAAACGCGAGATAATCGCGGACAAACATACATACCTACATACATACTTACAGGTCAAACTGCGAACCTTCTTTTTTTGAAGTTGGTTAAAAATGTAATGCATTTCAGAGTTCAGAATGTGAAAATTGACGAATAGACGTGGCGTTTTTTTTCCACTACGTTATCCATGAAGATTAGGAATCATTAATGACGTTCGACAATAAACAAAAGATATAAGATCCTTGCACGAAACATATCGAATTTAACTTTTATTTTGGACCATAAAACAATAGCGTTTATAAAATAAAAAGAAACAGTGTTTTGCTTCTAAATAAGAGTTTCTTGAAAACACTCCTCATTTAACTTTCCTATACAAATTCGACGAAACTCTAGAAAAAATAGCGTTGCCATTTCATCAAAATTTTCACCTTGTTACCTTGGTAATACAGTTCAATTTGATCTGTTCTTGTTGGGGTATATATGATGTTTTGAAGTCTGTATGTTTGTAAAGAGCACCCAACGCTGAATGGTGCAGGTGTCCTGCGAACAAAAGGGCTTGGGTTCGATCCCTGTGCTATGAGCGTTTTGCAAAAAAGACACGGGCAACAGGCACGTTTGGTGTGGTGGATTTTAAATTATTATGGTTGTTTGTGTAAAGGGTTTCTTTAAAGTGATTTAAGAGAACTCTTAGCCTGTGTTCGTGAGAGCGTGGTAGAGTAATAGTAACTTTTAAGATTTAGATACAATTTTGGGTAGGTTAGGTTAGACGAAATTTGATGATTATATCATTTTCATTTTAAATATATATTATCTCCTAACCCAAACAGTCAAGAGAGATCATCTGAGATGTAATGAAATAAAAAGTACCATTATGAACTACATGTATATAATATATGTATGACATAATGGTACTTTTTAGGGTTCCGTACCCAAAGGGTAAAAACGGGACCCTATTACTGAGACTTCGCTGTCCGTCCGTCCGTCCGTCCGTCCGTCTGTCACCAGGCTGTATCTCAAGAACGGTGATAGCTAGACAGTTGAAATTTTCACAGATGATGTATTTCTATTGCCGCTATAACAACAAATACTAAAAATAAAATAAAATAAATATTTAAGGGGGGCTCCCATACAACAAACTTGTTATAGATTATGTATATATATATATATATATATAGGTACGGAACCCTTCATGCGCGAGTCGGACTCGCACTTGCCCAATTTTTATTTATCTCGCTTTTGATTAGTGCATGGTTAATTTTCCTTTATTTTAAATATCACCGTCATTAGCATTACGCTACAGAATTATTATTAGTAATATGCACCATTTATTTGCTGTAAAATTTAAAACATTACTTGATTTGAGTCATTTCGGTAAAATCATATAAAATGCTGAGTCATTATCATTAATCAGAACTTTAGGGTTAAAGTAAAGTCGGTATAACGTTAAAATGTCATTAAAAATATTGATTTGTCATTATGTTTGGTGTCTAGACTACCTGTAACTACCTTTAACGAAATGTTTGAAATTAGCAGAAAAAGTGAACGAAAAGGATTGCGTTATAATCTGTACAGCTAGTTTACTACATAATAAAATGCGTAGTAACGGTTGCAAACAGGACCCCATTATATAATTAAACTGGCGTCACCACACCTACACAGGAACAACATCGGTGAAACGTTTCACAGTTATATTCATGAGATGATTAAGCCCAATTAGAATGTGTTTGTGTTGCTCATGACAATTCTAAGAAAACAGTAGCAGATAACAAAGGTGGGCTTTCCATCACGGTACATAGTGTGATGTCACGTCACGGTACAAGTACAATCCAGATGGGTATCCATGACCACTAATTCTTCAAAATGAATTTTCTACAGGGAAAAGTCATGACTGCAGGAAAAATCTTAGGAGTACTTACGGATTTAAGGTTAGTCAGGGCAAATTTTAACAAATTGGTCAAAGATAATTTTGGACTAGGATTGTTGTAGGATAACTTTTAGCCGATTATGGCAAAAAAGTTAAGTTACATGGGTATAGTTACGAGCATCTTATAGTACGATCTAAGTAAGCTTAGGCAATAATACTCTATAACAGTGTTCATCGCTGCTTACCAACAGGTTGCTTGCCTATGTTGCATGCAAAAATATATCTTCAAGGTATCAACATTATTATTTCTATAGCATCATAATACATGTGGTGGCAGTGCCAACTATAAATGATGCACAGATTAATGATGCGATACGATTTCCATACAGACAGACGAAGCGACCTTAATTTGAAAATAACAACGTCTGGCGGCATTCGTCACACCAAACAATTGTTGGCCGATATCGATCCGAGGAATTAATGTAGCGATAGCAAAAACAATACAGTATTGAACCTATTTAAGGTGGTTGGGTCCAGTTCCAGTTCCAATATTAATGCGGGCAGTAACACGGTCATGGTAATATGTTTTTAGTTATGTAATCCGGTGAAAATGCATTGCAAAGTTGTCATATCGGCGAAGGGTCACTTTGATAGGTACTGAATAAATTAACCGACTTGGTTTTATATTGTATCTCACAACTTTTTTCGGTAGAAGGTTGCGAGACTTGCAATTTTTTTACATGTAATGTTTTTGATGGGATTATTTTACCCGGATGACGTTCATATCTTATCAGGACAAAGGCGTCCCTCACGGATATTATTGGACTGTCCAGTCTAGTAACATCAACTTTCCACGTGCTTTTCAACTATCTTAATTTTTACTGCACCTTGTGAAGAGTGCTTTTCACGCAACGCAACACTTCAGATTGGGAATTCTTCAGGATATGTCAGTTACTCTGGTTCTCCTGCGGATTATAAGCGTTAATATGTTTTACAGCGGGTTTCATAAATGGGTTCTTATTAACTGAGGTTATAATGTTTCACTGAATGCATTTTTTTTTCACTTTTTATATTTGGCAGTACTGGACGGCAGTAGTCGCCAGTTTTCTTTTGCTTCCTTGCTCTTTGCTTTTTATTTCTTTGTTCAATATAGGGCTACGCAGGTTGTACACAAATGGTACAAAGCGTGCCTTGTATTTGCAGACGCTACGACCAATACCAAGAATCCCATGCGGTCTGTGGCTTTCAATGATTCAAAAGGTAATTAGGGTCTCTAAGAATTCCTGCACTGCAGTAATTATCCGTGGTTTTATTAATTCTATTAGTAATAACCGCTTATTTTATAAAACAAAAAAAAAGTTGTAAAAATTATAACACATACCTATCAGAAAAGTAGTTTTAGGAAGGACAACAAAGGTATGTGGCAAAGTAGAGGTTTGCCTTCCCACATGTTTCAAAACGGACATTTATGTTTAACCTACAGGGAGCTTTTGTAGCGAATGGTATCTGTACATCCTTCTCTAATTCTATATATATTCAATTACTTGCATTTTAAAATGATGGTAAATTTTTTGTGGATTTTTGTTTACTTTTCTTATATTTATGTACAAGGAGAGGCAGATGAGATGATCATACTGAAGCGGTAGAAATTGGAGAGGACACCAGAGGACCCATTTGGGGTTATTGTGATTTCTACCCATTTGTACCTCAATGGCGCGTTGTGGTTAGGATAACGTCATGCAAATATGTACTTATGGAATTAGTCGGTACTATCAGTACAGATATCTGAATACTTTCAGGTACCCAGGTATTATGTGGAAGCGGAAGGTGCATGTAGTATCATTTAACGTGCAATTGGCAACCATCGTTTCTTGCTCTTATCGCACCTTCAACAGCTAGTTTACAACTATTAACAAAATAAAACGGAACGGTTAATACAAGCATTATTACTTTTACGGCAAATTAGCTCGTGGAGCAAACTTGTTTACTTGTTTACCGAAAGTCGAACAATAACGGCCAATAAACATAAACAATTGCTCGGCGTCTGCGACTCGCTAAGTGTTAGTGGCGGTAGGTTCTTCTTGGGGCTACGTTCGCGATCGCACAATTGACTAAATTAAGCCCTGACCCACCACGGAACTAGGTCAATTAAAAGCGTAATCAAATCTGATGAAATGACAGCTTTAAAGATTTAATTTGCTTTTGAACATTCATTTCATAGTGGGACCGGGTTCCATTTTGTACAGGTTACATTATTATTACTAGAACATTCAACCCTCATGAGTCATGACGTAGGTATAATTAATATTCGTGATTATTTGGATATTTGCCGCTACACACGCATATTTTATTTTAAGTTGACCAGGAAGGGCAACTACCTATTTCTCAACAACCTTGAGACATGTTTTTTTCACCAAATTTAGAATTTTATTACGGTCCCATAAGGAACAAATCCAAGATGGTCGGTCTAATTGAAGTTTACAGTTCGCCCGCTGAAATTAACACCTTTTGTCTGGCGTAAATAAATGATTCGCCTGGCTTTGTGACTAGTCGTCCACTATTTGCTTTAACTTTTAGGTGACGACTTGACTACACTGTGCACTGCTATACGAAGGGTACGGTATCTCTATTATAATATATTTTCTGTGTAAAATAATGACGTAGCTTGAGACATTCTACATTTATTCCGTAGAGCTTATAACCTGGAAAAAAAGGGAAACCAGACCAAACAACAATGGTTTTGAAATTTGGCATAGCTATTGGGGTGTAGGGAGGGGTGAGTACGCTTAGGTATGCGACGCTAGGCTATTGGCACACCCCTCCAAGTGGTGTCTAATACACGTCCTCGTCGCCTCAGGATCTGACGCCGAACGGAACTGGGGCGAACCCGCCTCATTTCGGGTCGTACACCCCGGAAACCAAAGGTCGAATCGGGCGTCGCTCTATTTACCATCTACCCCGGACCTAAGGTAGCCAAGTATGAGAGGCCCAACCCCCCCAATCTAAGGTGTTAATCGTACCGTGCCGAGAGATGCATGGCTGAGGGGGAGCTCAGTCGTTAACGGTGTACCCTCGAAACCGGGCAAAATCGAGGGGTAGTCTTTGCCTTACTCCTGTAAGCGGGGCAATGCAGGAGTGGACCTAATGTTTCCCTAGCTTCTCGTGGGTTCAAAAACGGATTCTATTAAAAAAACCAACATTGAAGGTACCCTGGAAGACCTATGCCAGGAACTACTGCCCCTAACGGTAGGCGCGGAGCAATCTGCCCAGACGTTGGAGCAACCTATGGAGGTGGGAGGGAGCACCAGCATGGTGGAAAGGGCCGTCTGCGGACCAAACCCGCCAACCGGTGATCCCCCCACCACCCACCAGCGACCTGCCAAGAAATTGGGAGGCTCCGCCAAAGGCCGCTATAGGGCTCTTATAGGAATAGGTGTGCCGCACGCTGATGCGACGCAACTTTCCGCAAAGAGCTTTGCGGAACTAAAGGCCATGGGGTATAAGTTTGGGGCCTCACAATCCAAACCTGAGCAAAAGCCGGTAAAACGGCCACGCTCGGAGGAGGAATCGCCACAGGGGAATGCATCTAAAGCCCCAAGGGTGAGTGAGACCCCCCCAACTAAACCTCCGCCTACACAGGCTTATAGCGAGGTCCTTAGCCAGATCCGGGTCGGCATCAAGGACTCCAGTCCCATGACGGACGCACAACTGGAGTCCCTCTGCAACACCATCTTGCAGAGAATTGCGACCATGGAACCTGGAGAGGGACCTACTTTCAAGGGCTACTCGTACAAGCCCGGCTGGCTGCTCGTCACATGTAGCGACCAGCAGTCCAAGAGCTGGCTCGAGCAAACCACACCATCCCTAAAACCATGGCCAACAGCCAACCTCGGTATAATACCCGAAAATGAGCTCCCCAGGCCAAACATAGGGATGGTGTACATCCCAGAGATAGATGCGACGAAGGTCGGGCGGTCGCTATCTCTCCTCCGTGCGCAAAACAAGGGGCTGCACACGGAGTTCTGGAAGGTCATCCACACAAAGGTCGAAAAGGGCGGGGTTATGCTAACCGTGTCCCTAGACGACCAATCTGTGGATACCCTCAAGAAAAGGGAGCTAAAGGTTAGCCTTGGCTTCCGGGAAGTCCAGTTCCGACTAAAGGGCCCGGCTAGGGCCCAACAGTCGGTAACTGAGGCAACCCCAACCCCACCACCGCCAGCCTCAAACCCACCCCCCACAGACCCACAGGTCCTCCCAGGACCATCAGGGCCTCCCACCCTCATCATTACCCAGCCGTCCCAGAGCACGACACTTGCGCGAAAGGTCCCTGGACCAAAACGGCAGTTCCCCTCCCAACACCCTCTCAACACGGGCACTTCAGGGCGGTTTCCCCCAGGCAGGGGAACGCATAGGGGTGCGAACCACCCCAGGGGAAGGGGCACGACCCACAATAGGGGAGGACGGCGAGGGCGCGGCAGTGCCCAACGGCCGTAACAACCAAGACGCAACACCCAGGGGAGCGAAGTTCCTACAGGCCAACCTGCACCACGCCATCGCGGCCTCAGCGGTCGTGGAAAAAATCTTTAGCGACAATGGCCGGGACATCGCCCTCATACAAGAACCATGGCTAAACCGCGACTCCAAGATTGCGGGACTGAGTAATGCAGGTAAAATTTTAGCTCACGAAAATGGAACCAAACCAAGGGCCTGCATCGTGTTTAACAAAAATATTAACTTTCTTCCTGTTTCAGAATTATGTAGCGACGACTTAGCCGTCGCATACGTCGATCTCAAGGGGCGGGGCAATCAGAAGGTGTTAATCTGCTCTGCATATCTGCCCGGAGAGAAACTAGATCCCACTGAAGAACTGACTAAAGTTCTGGAATACGCCAAAGAACAAAAGTCGGAACTGATAGTGGGTTGTGATGCCAACGCTCACCACACCATTTGGGGGAGCACAGGAATCAATAATAGAGGTGAGTTACTCTCTAACTTTATCTTTACTAACTGTCTGCATCTGTTGAATAACGGCAACACGCCGACCTTCGTTACTAGGGCCAGGCAGGAAGTACTCGATATAACATTTGCAACTGAAAAGGTAGCCAACTGCCTCGCCGACTGGCACGTAAGTTGTGAAAACTCGATGTCGGACCATAAACATATTCTTTTTAGTGTGAAAGGATTAGAAATCGCCAAACGGGAAAAGCGCAGGAATCCAAAAGAGACCGCCTGGGACACATACAGTGCCCTGCTAAAAGAGTACCTAAAGGAAACCCCAAAACACATAAAAACACCAGATTCTCTCAACTCAGCCGTAGAGCTCATGACAGAAGGCATCAACAGGGCCTACGAAAGGAGCTGTCCACTGAGGGAACCGAACAACAAAAACAAGACGACGTGGTGGAACAAAAAGCTGGAAAGGCTCCGTGTCTCCACGCGACGCATATTCAATCACTCTACCAAACCTAGCGAATGGGAAAGGTACAAAAGAGCGCTAACAGAATATAATAAAGAGATCAGAAAAGCCAAGAGAGCGTCTTGGAAAAGATTCTGTGAAGAGATTGCCCAAACCCATAAAGGAGCGAGAATTCACAAAATACTAGCCAAGACACCAACAAATTATCTCGGACTCTTGAAGAAACCAGATAATACCTTTACGACCACAGAAGAGGAGACGCTAGAACTCCTCAGGGACACACACTTCCCCGGATCGTACTCCACCAGCGATACACGACGATGCGCCCACAAGAGCTACCAATCTCACAGGGCACACAATACTGACTGGAACTTGGCTGCAAATATTTTCAGACCAAACCAAATTAAATGGGCCTTGGAAAAATTCAAACCATTTAAATCTGCGGGAGATGATGGAATATTCCCTGCCTTACTACAGGAAGGCCGCGATATACTCCTCCCGCTTCTGGTAAAAATATTTAGGGCGAGCTTCGCCCTGAGCGTGATACCAGAGCAATGGACTAAGGTCAAGGTACGCTTCATACCAAAAGCAGGGAAAAAGGACTATTCACAACCTAAATCCTTCAGACCCATCAGTCTAACCTCCTTCCTACTAAAGACTATGGAAAGGGTAATTGACCAACACGTACGAGCTAAACATCTGGTAACAAGGCCACTCAGTCCCTGTCAGCATGCCTACCAAAAGGGGAAATCCACAGAAACTGCCATGCTAGATCTGGTCGACAAGGTGCAGAAAACCCTAGAGGATAAGCAAACAGCTCTATGCGCGTTCTTAGATGTAGAAGGGGCCTTCGACAACACACCTACAGATACCATCATTAAAGGTATGGAATCAAAAGGTGTAGACGGCACCACAAAAAGATGGGTTCGGAGTATGCTCTCGAACAGAACAGTAATACTAACCCTAAATGCCACCACGCATGAATTTCACACCAAAAGAGGATGTCCACAGGGAGGGGTCTTATCACCACTTCTGTGGACTCTAGCGGTGGACCAACTCCTTGTTCGAATGGCGGCCAGGGATTATGACGTACAAGGATATGCCGACGATATCGTAGTCATAATCAAAGGACCCTGCCTTAACACAATCTCGAACATCATGCAAGGAGCTCTCAACACTATCTGTACATGGTGCAGAGAAAACGAATTGTCTATCAATGCAAACAAAACCATTATAGTGCCCTTCACAAATAAAAGGAAACTCGACAAGCTCAACACTTTAAAGCTAAACGGACAAACTATACCATTTACAAATGAAGCCAAGTATCTAGGGGTCACCTTTGACCAAAGGCTAACTTGGAACACGCATTTGAACAATATAATCCAAAAAGCGAAAATGGCACTGTGGACATGCTGTCGAATGGCAGGAGCAAGATGGGGCGTAAGACCCAACATTGCTATGTGGCTATACACAGCAGTCGTGAGGCCTATAATAACCTATGCCTCCGCTGTCTGGTGCAATAAGGCCAACCAAAAGACAGCGATCCTGAAACTAAGCAGCCTACAACGCACTGCCTGCATTATTGCAACAGGAGCCCTGTCTTCGACGCCGGGTGCGGCCCTGGACGCACTGCTCGACCTAACACCTCTGCACCTACAGGTGCAGAAAGAGGCCGAGCAGTGCATCTACAGGCTCTGCACACTGTCCAAGACGAAATGGCGCTCACAAGCACTGAACAAACTAAAGGCTTCAGTGTTCGAAAACAAACTACTGTGCATGCCCTCTGACGACATGCTCACTGAATGTATCTTTACGCAATACTACTCAGTGGAACTACCCTCAAGAGACGAATGGCTAAACGACCAAATGTCTCTCAAAGAGGGCTGCCACATCTGGTATACGGATGGTTCCAAAAAAGGAAAAGATGTAGGATGTGGGGTCTATGGACAGAGACCAAAGCTCAATGCAAGCGTCAGCATGGGCACAGAGGCCTCAATCTTCCAAGCGGAGATCTTTGCCATAAACAAATGTGCAGAGATAAACCTTGACAAGAACATAAGACACTGCCACATATACATCAACTCGGACAGCCAAGCTGCCCTGTTGGCACTGGAATCACTAGAGGTTAAATCTAAACTAGTCCAACTATGCAAAAACAATTTAAATGCCCTAGGCGAAACCAACAAAGTCACTCTTAGATGGGTACCAGGTCACTCCGATATTGACGGAAATGAAAGAGCAGATAAACTCGCAAGAGATGGCGCGGACAAGCCCCTTGTCGGCCCAGAACCGTTCTGTGGAATCACAAAACGCCAGGCTTATTCTCTGCTCAACGATTTACACAAATCTAAGGCGATCGAGATGTGGGTGGCTGTGAAAGGACAAAATCACTCGAAAACCCTTATAAAAGGCTTTGTTCAGAGGTTATCTAAAGAGTTACTACAGCTCAAAAGGTCAAAAGTCTGTGCGGTGACTAGAACTCTGACCGGTCACTGCAAGCTGAAAAAACACCTGTCCCTAATGGGTATGGAACAGGACGCAACGTGCAGGTTCTGCCAAGAGTCAGAGGAGACAGCTATGCATATCCTCTGCTCCTGTGGACCACTTATGCACAAAAGAAGTATCCACTTAGGGCAACACTTTGTGCCCCCAGAGGAGATACAACAACTCACGGCCCAAAGAATCTGGGAATTCCTGGACTCAACGAGCCTCAGCAGTGAGCTTTAAGACAGGGCTGCCACAATAGATCAATTTTTGTCGATGCGGCACACAAAAGGCCCAAGCGAAAATAATAATAATAATAAATAGCTATTGCTTGTGATGTCGAGATCAAAATATTAAAAGTGACCGAGGATGAGGGGCGAACGAGGAGGGGAAAATGTCGGAAAGGTAGAAACCTCGTCTCAGTTTTTTTGAAAGAACATTAATAAATATTCATTAATTATCTATTTACATCAAATTAGCATTCCGTTACCTACATGCATTTTTACTGTCTACTGTGTACGTAATTTACAAAAAAGTTTCCTTAGTTTACTTAATACTTCATTATATTATTATAATATGTTAGTTCTCTTAGAAAATTTTCATAACCCTCTTTCTCTTGTCAGATAATTACTCATTTCAACACTTGAAGGATGTTTTCCTTCCCTCTGCCAACAAATTAAACGGTTCAGTGTTATTGCAGACATTTCAGCTTGCTAGATGGCTGGAATATCCAGACGTGTTTTTTTTAGAAAATTGAGGGATAATAAGATTAAGGTATGAAGTTCTATAAAGGTTAGGGGCAAAGTGATGATTACAGAAGGACTTGTGTATTTAACATATGATAAATCACTTGCTAAAGTAGTCAGAATTAATATAAAAAGCCGTCATACACTTATTTATTGCAAAGAGCTATGTACAGCTGTTGTTTTAAAAGGATTACGATAACAATAAAAGGGAAATGTCGGAAATAACTCCTTTCTTAACCTATTTCCTTATTTAGTCGAGTCCAGTTTTATGACTTTTAAATTGGACCTAAAACAGATAGAAAGGAATTTTGAAAGTGTCAGCAACGTTTTAAAAAGTAAAATACAAACAAAACTTAATCTTATTGCCATCAATTAAAGACTCGTAGAGTATTATTAGAGCACGTTGTTAAATTTGTAAAGCTATAAAATCTTCAAACACCCCTCAAACCTTTTAAAGTTATTAAATTGGCTATTCGGCATTAAAAACTTTTATTTGATTTTATAATTAAGTTCCATTTTGAAAATAGGAACATAAAGTATGATCATATTTTTGGGTATGTACCGTAAAACTGGTTGAAACAATTGTATTATTAAACTATTTTAAAGATAAAAACTCTAATTGAATTGATAAACTCCTAGTTTTTAAAGTAGGTTGAAAATATAATGTTTAATACCGCAATAAAAACATAAAACATTCGTTATTTTGGACCGAGCGAGCGATGCGAGCAAAGCGTCTCCTCACCACGGAGAGCTAGCCTTAAATGCTTTTCGCATATTCGGATGTTTCGATGTCCGTTTGTCTGAATTTGCGACTGTTCTCGCCTAGAGGTCGCATTTCCCAACCGATTCTTATGACTTTTTATTGTGTAGGTTCCTTAATAATAGATTTTCTTTTTCGATCAGTTTTTCGAAAATTAAAAAAATACGAAAAAAAAATACAAAATCTACCGATTTAAAAACAAACTCGCAACGTCTACAGCACACAGAGTCACTAGTTATCAATCAGATTAATATATTTATCTACGGGAGTAGGTAATAAACAAATCTTATGACATAAAACCAGAGAATTTATTAAACAAACTGTCATCCTTGTAGCCATTTTCATGGTAATTTTGTACTTTGTTGTATTCTGCTGGAGCTGTCACCGTCTACTTTGTATGAAACAACTTTTCCAAGTTCATTAATTTCCTCATACATTAAAAGCGCAAGTTTAATAATTCAACTGTATAGTACGGCCATGAAAGTAGCGGAGGATCGTGTACCTATAACTGAATATTTCTCAAGTAACTTGCGAAAGTGGACGATGCGAAAAGGGACATACTTATCACAACCCTTATTTTTACTTCACTCTAGTTAGGTAAAAATTGGGCAAGTGCGAGTCCGACTCACGCATAAGGGTTCCGTACCATAATCTATAACAAGTTTTTTGTATGGGAACCCCCTTAAATTTTTTCTTTTTTTTTTTTAGTATTTTTTGTTATAGCGGCAATAGAAAAATACATCATCTGTGAAAAATTCAACTGTCTAGCTATCATCGTTCTTGAGATATAGCCTGGTGACAGACGGACGGACGAACGGACAGCGAAGTCTCAGTAATAGGGTCCCGTTTTGTACCCTTTGGGTACGGAACCCTAAAAAGAGTTTAAACTTTTAATATTATCTTTCTGGCGCAAAGCAGGGTCACGCAATTAAATAAAAATATAAAATTATGGAACAGTTCTAATTAGTGTACGAGAGTGTTTTGTGGCCACGATTTTGTCTGTGCTAGGATTAAGATAAGAGGATTTCTGGTTATTTCCATCAAATGTCCACGTTCTGAGTGAGAGATTTAGCGACTGTGTGAAATTATCTAATGTGTGGGGAAGTATTAGCCAGGGAGTTTAAATAAGTAGGTAACCACTAGGTAACATATTTTGACTATCTACCGTACACTGGAGTAAGTACACTACGCCCAAGCATTGGCTGGAATTGTAGATATATCAAAAACAGCTAAATAGCTAAAATAACAACAATAATGTTTAATATTTCATGTGCATTACATATATTATATGTAGCTACTTAAGTAGGTAGGTATAGCTTATTACAATAACTACTCAGCCCTAAACAAAGAACATCAGCTAGCATGAAACAGGAAGCACATCACGCGACTATCATCATTACAGCTCAATGTTATGGTTTAATTTCCTGAAAGGGAATGTTGCATTTGCTTAACGTACTCGTATGCACGTGACAACTCTTTATGACGCTGGGCTATGGAAATATTCATTAAACTGTTTTGATTAAATTATAGGTAAGTAGTGTTTTGTATTCAAAGTATTATGTTGCGTTTTGAGAGGAGGTTCTCGTTCAATGTACAAGTATGTATTTTACATGTACATTATATCTTGTAGTTGAAGGAGTCAATGTATGCACCATAGTTGTCTACAATTTTTAACAACCCTAGTAAAATGCAGTGCTCATTTCATTTTATTGTTTCTTGTACGAGACTTTATTTTTTTTCCACACAAATCGATTTAGTTCTACACTAAGCTCAAGTAGGTTTGTGTCATGGGCACTAGACGACGATATACATTATGTACTTATGTATACCTAGATAAATAGGTACTTATATACATAGAGATCATCCATGACCCAGGAACAACTATTTAAGTTCGTCACACAAATTTGTCGTTGCTTGGATTCGAACCCAGCCCTGCCGACTCAGCCTGCACTACCACATCGCCGAACAAGGTATGTACATTATGTTCTTACATTTAGAGAGACACACCGAAGAATAATCTAAATGGAGCTATTATTAATAAAAGAAAAGGTCGCTCATTGCAAACTAAAATTTTCTCATAAAACATCAACAAACTGTAGGTAATAAACTGTTCTAAGGACGTTTTTTAATTCCCCGAGGAGCACGATTGGAAGTTCATCTTACAATGGCGGACAATTTTCTGTCATTATACTCGCGGCACAAAAGATATCTGCTATGAGAAACATTGAAACGCGTTGCATATTTTGTTAAGGGGAAGATAGCATTTGAAGAGCTAAAGGGAAAAACTGGCTAAATCCATTTTTTATAGTTTTTTTTAAGTCTATACTGCAATAAAATTACTCAGTTTATCATGTGGCTTTTAAAAACGGATAAAACTCGCTGGATCTCGATTGATTTTTCTATATATACCTAGGTATATGGTTGCGTATACGCCATATAGCCATAAAGTGGTTTTACAACTTCAATTATCTATACTGTAATATATTACAAATATGAATTGTGGCCTAGCGTTCTTCCACTTAGTCGTTCATTTGAAAACACTCCTTTGTTGTTAAAAATAAAGTAAGTATACGTATACATATATTTCGAACATGCAATATATAACGAGACAAAGTCCGTCATTCGCAGGGGATGTTTTTCTGTTACTTTAATTTTACAATAAATCAGTATATGTATTTTTTTATACTGTATCATATTAAGGTTGTTCTTTACCGGTCCCTTTTTTTAATAATTTAGGAGTTTACTTGTCATGACTAAAGCTTTTAAAAATATTCCGTAACTGGCCCTTAACAGAGCGTTGCAATTACCCTCTAGTACGAGTAACGACTACAATTAGACCAGGCTCTGCTTAATTTTTATTTTATTTGATTAAAAAGGCAACAAAATGCGTGGAACTAAATATACTCTAGTTATGTCTGTGGAGA
Source organism: Apotomis capreana (assembly GCA_947623375.1). Lineage (NCBI taxonomy): Eukaryota > Metazoa > Arthropoda > Insecta > Lepidoptera > Tortricidae > Apotomis > Apotomis capreana. The sequence continues at coordinate 27,790,138 of OX392499.1, read as the reverse complement.
TTTGTGTCAGGGTTTGGCGCGCCGGTTTATCGACATAACTGACAAGACACTAGATTATCGGTTTAAAGGTGCGCCCAGACCGCCGCTTAAAATACGGTGACGGTACGGAATCGCAGTGACGCATCGTATCCGTACCGTTATTATCGCATGCCCTCCACACCGCCGCTTAAAATACGGAGTCGGTACGGAATCGCAGTGACGCATCGTATCCGTACCGTTTGTAACGCAGGCCCTCCACACCGCTGCTTAAAATACGGAGACGGTACGGAATCGCAGTGACGCATTGTATCCATTGTATAATAATTCAGTGAATTAAGGAGTTTGACCTTACAAACGGTCCAGAAGGTTTGAATTTTTGATAATATGTTGTCTAGGATGGTTAGTGTTTAAAATGCAATTTTTTTAATAAAAAAATAACCGACTTCAAAATAACTGAAAAGCCGAAAATAACCCGTTCATGTACAGATTACATTTGAATCACTTTTTGAAGTCGGTGCCAAACCTCACGTAAACTAGAATATAATAATATATAATATCGAACAAAAATTTGCGCGGCATCATTTTTCATAGTAAAAGTTGAGTGGTTTGGCACCGACTTCAAAAAGTGATTCAAATGTAATCTGTACATGAACGGGTTATTTTCGGCTTTTCAGTTATTTTGAAGTCGGTTCTTTTTTTATTAAAAAAAAATGTATTTTAAACACTCACTAACCATCCTAGACAACATATGTATTATCAAAAATTCTAAACTCTTGGACCGTTTGTAAGGTCAAAACTCCTTAATTCACTGAATTATTATACAATGGATACAATGCGTCACTGCGATTCCGTACCGTCTCCGTATTTTAAGCAGCGGTGTGGAGGGCATGCGTTAAAAACGGTACGGATACGATGCGTCACTGCGATTCCGTACCGACTCCGTATTTTAAGCGGCGGTGTGGAGGGCATGCGATAAAAACGGTACGGATACGATGCGTCACTGCGATTCCGTACCGTCACCGTATTTTAAGCGGCGGTCTGGGCGCACCTTAAAATAGCAAAAACACATTATTCGCAGGCATTGTACAGTTACTGCCTAAAAGTATTACATAACGCCCAGCGCATAATTCATTTAGAAGGAAAATGTTAATGGAAACAGATTTAAAAATATTAAGAGGTTACTCAGTTAAAAGATAATTTAGACACATCAAATCAAAATATAAAACAAATACTCACCTTACATTGCATGTTTACTCAAATCCTTCGTTTAAAATGTGGTTCAGGTAGGTGCATAATTCAGCTAAATGTTAACTTTAACTGTACTTGCATTACTGAAATATTAAACGTGCACCCAAAAAGTACTTAATTTATTCAGTTAAAAACAAACTTTATTAAAGGAAGCGAGCTATATTCTATAATTTGTAAGTTGGAAATAATATATAGGTACAAGAATATTAACTGTTGTTTAAGAACTATGTTCAACCGAGATTTTAAACGAATTGAACGAATCCCAATTATAACCTGAGTCCCAGTTCATCCTTTAGAAGGATCCCGCAAAATGTACGTAAGAACCAAGCCCGGTATTCACAGAGTATCCTGTTATGTACCAAGTACACTCAATTCGAGATGAAAATGGTGTTTGTATATGTATATTTAAGTGGTAGGATTCATTTTTTCCGCCTCAGGTAATGACGATAGCCTATTATTACCCTCACTATTTAAACTACACTACCTAAGATGCCTCGATACGTATGATTTGACCAATTCATGGATACAAAAGATAATTATAGTTTAAAATTATTATTTTCGCAAAGAGCCGGTGGGGCAGCGGCTTGTGCTGATGCGGCGAAGCGCCACAAATAGGTCTCACCGGTAACTAAATTTTTGCGGTGTTCGCAGTAGAGACACTCGGACCCTGAAACCCGGACGCCCACAGACTGTACAGCCAATTAAAAGAAAGCTGTCAGAGTGTTCTTCGAACCACACTACTCTAGAGCCGGCTCATTCTTCGGCCAAAGGATCAGCATATGGCTATTCAGCGGGTGAACGTAGGCGGTGTCACGGGTCCCGCAGGGGCGTGATCTGGGGGACATCGGTTTTAGTTATGTTCTCTTAGGATAGATTAAGTTAGTTATTGTTGGTTTATAAGTGTTAATCGTTTAATAAAGTGCATATTTATGAACGTATACAATTAGTATTATATTAAATTGAATTAAATTGATATAAAAAAAAGTTCATACCATAAGAACTAAACAAAGCTTTTAGTTCCCTAGACAAAACAAGCGTGTAGGTATTTGAGTGCAAGAGGAACTATTGCTTCATAACATAATCGTTAATATGATTTTGTTAAAAAATAATCCATAGTTTAAAGTATAGAGTCCAAAAGTTTGTACTGGGGGTACTTTCTATATTTATAAAACTGAGATTTAAGAAAAAGAAACTTATTATTCCTTGGCCCTAAAGACATCATACTTTTTTTTAATATGTATCTAAGATACAGCGCAGTGGCACACCATTACTTTTTAAATTAACATAAAGCGTTACCACCATGTCTAATGGCTACCAACACTCAGCCACTAATAACCTGTTGTTTAACACTTATACGAACATAAATAGCGGTTATTAATTAATTTACATGTAATACCCATGGTTAAAATCTCATTTCTGGAGGGAGTTGGCTGACCCGCATACATTTATAGTGATATAGATAATAGCTGGAAATGGTAAGTTGAAGTGATGAGATAAATATCTATGAGGTTTTTTTTTTAGTTTAAGCTATATACTAATCCTGTAAGTCGGGCCGTAATATTTTTTTATACGTAAACTACTACGGGGAGTGACAAAATAATATTAATATTAACATCTTTTTCAAGAGCGTCGGTTTTTAGGGTTCCGTAGTCAACTTGGAACCCTTATAGTTTCGCCATGTCCGTCTGTCCGTCTGTCTGTCTGTCTGTCCGTCCGCGGCTTAGCTCCGTGATCATTAGTACTAGAAAGCTGAATTTTGGTGTGAGTATGTGTATGTATTACGCCGACAAAACGGTAAAATAAAAACCGGTCAAGTGCGAGTCTGACTCGCGCACCGAGGGTTCCGTACAAACACATTTCATCCTTAAGTGGTTAAGTTAAGTTTGCACCTGGTATTGTAGCATAAACTTATAAAAAAAAAGCCACTTCACGATAATATTAAAATTTTAATTATTTTCGATACTATTTAAATTTAATTATTTTCATTTTTATTTACACATAAAAAACAGATAAAACGTAAAAAAGAAATTACTCGCTATATTTACAAGAAAGTTAAAACGCAAAAAGGAATTAATTATTTAACAGGTCGCTGACCCACAGCTGACTGATATCAAAGTTCGCGCGTGTAAAATTAAAGGTTTTTCATGCCACGTAACAAAATGGAGGACAATTTCACCCGTGCACTGTGGAAGGGTTAACCTCTCAGCTAAATTTAAAAATAACTAAACACCAAATATTGTTGCCGAAATACTTCTATCAGCCGAACTAAATAAAATAAAAACTAACTAATCAACATAAGTAAACTTAACTAAAACTAACTACATTCTACACTTAAATGTCGGTGGCGTAAAAAAGAAAAAAATATGCATTGGAGTCACATAAAGTTCTGATCATGTTTTGCGACCCGGAGTCAGCTCGGTCGTTGACGTACAATTTGGAATTGAAAACTAAACTTGTAACATTATAATAACTAAAACGTAGACAACCGGCGAACGCAGTGAAGAATTGTAGATATAAATAAAAAATAATGACTATAAAAGCTTGTTAGTCTATCTTAGCTTGAGTATGTGAAGTGCATGTGGAGAAGGTGATGATACTGCTCGGGCTTCCGGGGAAAACTGGCCCCGCCGAGAAAATCAACTTCAACTTAAACAACGCCACCTCGTGGCTCGCGTCGACGACTCAACAGTCCAAACAGCCATTAGTTATTTAGTTTCCGGGCAGAATACTGGAAATAATATTGGAAATATAAGATTTTTGAACTGCTAGAATATATCAATAAAAACAATATCTTTAAATAAGTCTGGACATGATACCACTTACCTCGGATGCCCAGCCGTTAAAAAACATAGATAGAATAGCCGACCAAAACACGCAGCTTGCCCCAAGACAACGTTCACATATATCACAAAAAAACTTCCAGGCTACAATCAAATATAATTTACTGAAAATAACTTCTCAAAGCGTCTCGAAGTAACAAATCAGAAAAACAAATAATCTTTTCCATGACAACCCGTCAACAGAAAACTAATTTGACAAGAACGAAATTTTAAATAAAAACATCTACTTATTGTTAACGGCCAGTACCACAAAGGAGGTTAGCATGCGATTGATGAAAAAAGGTAAGTATGCAGCGTATTATGCTGCAGTTATCCTCCCACCAAAACAAAAAAATCAAAATGATAACCCTAACAATAACTGACACGAAAAAAAATAAGAAAAATGTTAACACCGATGTCTCTCCACTGGTGGTATTGTCGAGGTCCAGAACGACAAAGGCCATCCAAAAGAAGAAAGCGAGCAACAATAAATCATGGATTGGGAACTACTTTAAGATATCCTTAACGTGGTAAGTCCCAACATGCGGAGAATCAAGGTCCTTCAATTCATAGACCTGAGGAGAAACGACGCGGAGCACACGACACGCAGTGAAACGTGGCGCAAATTTTCCACCCCTCTCCTCGTCAGCTGTTCCTCTGTGGAAATTGCGACGCCAGACAACGTCTCCAACACGCATCAAAACGGGTCCCCTTCCCGAATTATACCTGTCAGAATTACTCTGAAAGGCCAGAACCATTGCGTCAGCAACTTTCGCATAGACTTCCCTTAAAGTTTCCAAATTAGCTGCACGCTCACCCCGACTCAGGTCCAAATTGCGGACCGCAGGCTGGGCTCCAACGCGCTCACAAGCTGTGGTTACTTCTAGACCGTACATCAGAAAGTTTGGCGAAAAAAAAGTTGCCAGATTGATACAAGAGTTCAAATACAAGGAAACCCTAGGGAGTTTTCTAGCCCAACTACGATTATCATCGGCCACCAGAATGCTCAGTGTGGTGATGACGCATTGGTTGTATCGTTCAACAACATTTGCTTGTGGGGAATAATAGGGAGTAAAGCACGGAGGGGGAATATCGTAAGACGCAAGGAAAGTTCCAAATCTATCACTCCTGAACACTGTAGCGTTGTCGCATAAAACGTTGCCCGGTGCACCATACCGCAGAATTACCTCCGATTCCAAGGCGTTAGAGATTGACCTAGCGTCAACCTTTTTTAGAGGAACTAACCACACGAACTTTGTGAACACATCTACCATGGTGAGTATGTACCGGAATCCGTAATACGCTGCTGGCAACGGTCCAATCAAGTCGATTGACAACAAGTCCATGGGAGCTGAGACGGACATTGGATATAAGCGCTGGCCACGCGGTCGCGTATTAGCAATCTTGTAATCTTTACAGATTTGACATTCAGATAGCGCCTCAGAGACATCACGAAACATATTCGGCCAATAGTAAAGTTCCCTCATCTTCATATAAGTCTTCAAAACTCCAGGATGCACGTTAGGGAATCGTTCATGGACCCCGGCTATGGCTTCACGAATCTTAGTGGATGGAAGCACTATCCTCCAAGGGTTCGGAGCTAACGGATTATCAACAGCCATCTTACGCATCAGCAATCCGTCACGGATCGTATATGCCTGAAACATACGGGGTGACTCAACCACACCGTTGTAAACTCTTTCAAACCAGGGATCGGGTGTAGGTTCTACGCCCCTAACGAAGGAGACTAAACCCACTTGTCGCCTAGACAGCGCATCAGGAACGACATTTAAGACACCCTTTCGATGTTCGATTTCAAAATTGAATTGGGAAATCATAGTAGCCCAGCGGGAAAGTCTACCAGAGGGATTGTCAAGAGTAATCAACCACTTCAACGCGATATGATCTGTGACGATCTTAAACCTGACGCCATCTAGGTAACCGCGGAAGTGTTTGATTGAATCCAACACTGCCAAGAGTTCACGTTCAGTCGTACTATAATTCATTTCAGGTTTGGTAAACAAACGAGAATAATATGCCACTGGACGTTCCTCGCCATCAAAAACCTGAGCCAAAACGGACCCAAGACCAACCTTACTCGCGTCGCACTGCAGAATAAAAGGTTTAGAAAAATCGGGACAAGCCACCACCGGAGCACTGAGTAAAGCCGCCTTTAGCCTATTAAAAGCTTGTTCGGCGTCATCATCCCAAAGGATATGATCACGACCTTTCCTTTTTCCGATCAATCTAGTAAGTGGGGCTATAATGGTCGAGAAATTTTTCACGAATCGTCGGTAATAAGAGCACATCCCGATAAAAGCACGTAAAGCCTTAGCACTGGTGGGTGTAGGATAGTCACTTATAGCCTCTAGCTTTTTAGGGTCGGTTTGAAGACCCTGTTCATTCACTATATACCCAAGATACCTGAGTTCGGATCTACAGAACTAACATTTTTCAAGGTTTACTGAGAGGCCAGCTTCCTTCAGTCGGTCCCGAACCTTACGAATGAGGCGTAAATGACTCGAAATCACGAGAAACCAGGATTAGGTCATCTACATACCCGAAAACAAAGTCATCTGATTCAGGAGTAAACTCAAAATTGACAATAATGGTGCTCCCACACAGACTGTTACAAGTGTTATATAACATTATAAAACATTTGTTATATAACATTGTATAACAAATGTTATACATTGTTATCGTGTTATATAACATATAAAATGTTTTAGAACAAATTGCAACAAGTTAACAAGTTGCAGGTGCTCCCACACTAGTATTACATTGTGTCACTATAACTTGTTAGATGTTATATGTTATGAAAGCTCCCAAATACCGTAAATACGTCAGTGCAAGTGAGGTTTCCGACTCGAGTAGACATGGACGAGGATTTGGTCATTGGGTTCGCTCTTTATTTTCTGTTTTTGCGAAAAAAGAAAAAGCGCTCTTGTTGGATGCGTCTTTCTCTAAAAGCAAGAGAAAAGTACAGCATGACGGAATATCTGGTGGATTTGGGGATTGATGGCTGTTTAACCGATTTTTTGAGAGTAAACAGTTCACAATTTGAGTTACTGCTCAATTTAGTTGGGAAAAAAATTGCAAAACAGGACACCAATTGGAGATTTTTGGTAACAACAACATTGTAACATTCATTACATTTGTTATAAAGTAATATAACATTGTTATAAAACATTTTTTTGTTTTATAACATTGTTTATAACTTATATAACATTTTTATATCAATGTGGGAGCGTTTACAACATCTAACAAGTTGTAACAAAAGTTATAAAGTGTTTAACAATGTTATCGTGTTTTATAATGTTATATAACACTTGTAACAGCCTGTGTGGGAGCACCATAAGATCTGTCAAACGCTGCATTTCGGACGCAGCATTGGTTAAACCAAAAGGTAAACGGACAAATTCGAACAGACCCCGCTGCGGCACAATGAAGGCAGTCTTTTCACAACTAGCCTTGTCAGCAAGGGGAATCTGCCAAAAAGCACTTCTGAAATCAAGGGACGTCAAGTACTTGGCACCCTTAAGATTGTCTAAAATGTCCTGAACCCTAGGAAGGGGATAAGAATCCCGCACAGTAACGCTATTAAGTTTTCGGCTATCAACACAAAAACGAACACTTCCATCTTTCTTCGTGACCATTACGACAGGACTTGCCCACGGTGACCGAGAAGGACGAATCACACCTAACTCCAACATCTTATCCACCTCCTCGTTCAGAGTTTTAAGCTTAGCAGGAGATAAAGGGTAGTAGCGTTGACGAATAGGTGGTCCAACGGTCTCTATCTTATGTGACAACCACGATGTACAACCAACACCAATTTTTTCAGAAGAAATTTCCTCGAAATACTCAATCGCAGACTGAAGCTTGGTTTCCTGCTCCACAGTCAAGACATGACGCGGGTGGATGTAACGAGCCTCACAAACACTATGCGGTTGACTTTCTGAATGAGGACCAGCCGGAACAAAGAGCTTACCAGCTGTATCACTCTTAAAAGCCTGACTCAAAATATCAGTCAAACCAAAAGATTTCCAAAATTCAATACCGAGGATAAATTGCGTTGGTAACCCACGGCTTACCAGGCAGAGATGGGCAATCGACGAACCATTAAAATAAATAGGAATGTTCACACCACCTAAAATACGAATGGGTGAATTGTCAACCGATACCACTGACGGCTGGATATCCGTAGAATAAGATATGCCAAGATTAGACAAAAGGGCCACATCAATAAGAGAAGCTTGAGCGCCGGAATCCAATAAAGCTTTAACGTTGCTCCCGGCTATGGAAATTTCAATGTACAAACGATTATCTAAGGAGTTATTGACAACTAGCGGCAACACCACTGGACCTGCTGGTGCGCCGTTATCTAGTTTTTTGTATTTGAGACTTGATTACATTGCGGACAGTCACGAGTGATGGCGCCAACACGATTACACCGAAAACAGACAGGATCAGCAACGTTGGGACACAAACGAAAGTGATGGCCCGTTGACTTGCATTTCAAGCAGATAACGTGAGAAGGTGCCACATCAACTGGAGCGATAACTGCCGAAGAAGGTTCCGAGAAAGTTTCGAAATTCCTGGCTACTTCTAGAAGAGCGTCCACGTCTCTTACAATATTAGTCGCAAGACACGCATGGTAACGAGGGTGCAGTCCGTACTTGATAATAGTGAACAAATCACCTTCTGAGATCGGGTTCCTCAACTTTGAATTCAGATCCCTAATGTCAATTACAAAGTCAACTACTGATTGATGTTCACCCTGTCGATAAGTACGGAGTTGTCGCTCGACTTTAAACTCATAATCTGCCACGTCAAAAGTCCTGATAAACGCGGCCTTAAGTTCTGCATAAGACAGTCCTGGTTGTCGAATCGAGCGAAAATACTTCAAGGCGCTATCTGACAACAACTCATGAAACCGTCGGACAACGTAGGCAGGGGTAAATCCACGAGCTATACCTTCTTCTTCGACTCGCGCAAAAAATTCGCGTACGCAGGACTTTCCTGAAAATGACATGTTCCATTTGCTCAAAGACTCGTGGTTTGTTTGAAAGAACGCATGAGGTGGTTGTGGTAAGTCGCGCGAATTCGGCGCCGGTAGCTCGTCATCGTACGAATGCGGTTCCAATACGCGTGGAGACGGAACAAAGGGATTAGAGAAGCGGCGCGGCGTTTCCCGAATAGGTGACACGCTTGGGTCATCCATTTTAGGCTGCAAGGTATTGACACAAAAACCAGAAAATCGCAAAAAGGAATTTTAATACCCAACAAAAATGAAATAATAACTATTATTACATTGACTTAACTTCATGAGAAATACTTAACTAGAGAAAGGAAAAAACGGAAATAAATTAAACGGCTACACTTCAATATACAAACAAATGAAAGATGGTTGCAAATTAAAATATATATATATATATTGTTTTGTTTAAATAACGCAGAGAGAAAATAAAATCCGGTTTCGAAGACGAAAACTTGCGGTTGACCGCTGAATACACGCGACAAGTCAGAGAGACTGGCTGGTACAGTTGGCTGAGCCAAAAAATATTATTAGCAGGAAATATCTGAAAATAGAAAATGAACGCGTTAGCGGACCCCAGCCCCTTCTAAAAATGAGAAAAATATAATTTCAAATTTATTTATAAGTAAAATTAAACAACAAACCTTTTTATTCGGGCGCCATTTTTGTAGCAAACTTATAAAAAAAAAGCCACTTCACGATAATATTAAAATTTTAATTATTTTCGATACTATTTAAATTTAATTATTTTCATTTTTATTTACACATAAAAAACAGATAAAACGTAAAAAAGAAATTACTCGCTATATTTACAAGAAAGTTAAAACGCAAAAAGGAATTAATTATTTAACAGGTCGCTGACCCACAGCTGACTGATATCAAAGTTCGCGCGTGTAAAATCAAAGGTTTTTCATGCCACGTAACAAAATGGAGGACAATTTCACCCGTGCACTGTGGAAGGGTTAACCTCTCAGCTAAATTTAAAAATAACTAAACACCAAATATTGTTGCCGAAATACTTCTATCAGCCGAACTAAATAAAATAAAAACTAACTAATCAACATAAGTAAACTTAACTAAAACTAACTACATTCTACACTTAAATGTCGGTGGCGTAAAAAAGAAAAAAATATGCATTGGAGTCACATAAAGTTCTGATCATGTTTTGCGACCCGGAGTCAGCTCGGTCGTTGACGTACAATTTGGAATTGAAAACTAAACTTGTAACATTATAATAACTAAAACGTAGACAACCGGCGAACGCAGTGAAGAATTGTAGATATAAATAAAAAATAATGACTATAAAAGCTTGTTAGTCTATCTTAGCTTGAGTATGTGAAGTGCATGTGGAGAAGGTGATGATACTGCTCGGGCTTCCGGGGAAAACTGGCCCCGCCGAGAAAATCAACTTCAACTTAAACAACGCCACCTCGTGGCTCGCGTCGACGACTCAACAGTCCAAACAGCCATTAGTTATTTAGTTTCCGGGCAGAATACTGGAAATAATATTGGAAATATAAGATTTTTGAACTGCTAGAATATATCAATAAAAACAATATCTTTAAATAAGTCTGGACATGATACCACTTACCTCGGATGCCCAGCCGTTAAAAAACATAGATAGAATAGCCGACCAAAACACGCAGCTTGCCCCAAGACAACGTTCACATATATCACAAAAAAACTTCCAGGCTACAATCAAATATAATTTACTGAAAATAACTTCTCAAAGCGTCTCGAAGTAACAAATCAGAAAAACAAATAATCTTTTCCATGACAACCCGTCAACAGAAAACTAATTTGACAAGAACGAAATTTTAAATAAAAACATCTACTTATTGTTAACGGCCAGTACCACAAAGGAGGTTAGCATGCGATTGATGAAAAAAGGTAAGTATGCAGCGTATTATGCTGCAGTATGTATAGCGCCCCATACAAATGAGGTGCATAGTTAACGCAACCAACCCGTTTGTTGTATGGGAGCCCCCTTAAATATTTATTTTATTTTATTTTTAGTATTTGTTGTTATAGCGGCAATAAAAATACATCATCTGTGAAAATTAAAATAGGGGTCTCTAAACATTATTTTTTGATAAAGTCAGCAGTTTTGTAAATATTCGCTCCGAAAATAAAAAAAATAGTGCCGCCCCACGTAACTTTTCAACCACGGGTCAAAAAATTATGGAAAAATTCGTAAAAATGAGCCCTTATAAACACTTTCAATAAAAACTATATTGAAAAAAATCGGTCGAGCTGTTTTTGAGTTATCGCAAAAATTCATAATTTTCTTTAAAATGACGTAAGTGCCTCGCGGTGTCCTTATACTTCGAACATTACACATATTAGTTGAGTTCCATACCATATTAAAACATTTCGCTCAATCTGGCGCGTATAATCGATAACTTCCAGAAGGTAATAAGTAATTACAGTTACTTTGGCGTTTACGACCTTTTTATAGAGCTTGAAGTCTTTCTCGTAATTAAAACCTCGGGCTTCACCGCTGTTTTAAGCCCGTCTATTGTGAAGGATGGGCAACTACGGAACCCTACACTGAGCGTGGCCCGACATGCTCTTGGCCGGTTTTTTTGTTTTATGTAGGTATATAATTTTGCGAGCTTGATATTTTGATCTACACTACTTATGGAATTTTTCACAGAATATTCATCTTTTATTTTTAAATTTATTTTGGCATTGTTTTTCAATATCAAACCAGAACTAAAATTGGGTATTATTAGAAATGTAAAAAGAACGGCTTAAATTTTACGTGACTATTCAATTTGAATGACAGTCTCTTCCAGTCGCAGTGTACTGTACAACTTGAAAGAATGGACACTATACTAATATAACATGGGCGTAGCAGTTCGTGTCTAGAGACAATAAATTAGTTAAAAACAAATCGGTGTATTGAACAGATAAAGCTAATGCTTTGATGCGCAGTTATGTACCATTGAGATGAACATTATGGTAATGTTTGAATTGTTTTTTTAATGGCTGCGGGTCAGATTTTGTCATTTTACGAATTGTTTCCATTAAAAGTTTTCATACGAGTAAATAGTATTATGTTTTGTGAAATATTGTTGACACAAATATGCTAAGTATATTTGTTTTTGGGGTCGTGTACCAAAATGCTACCAACAGAACCTTGCTAATAAATTCGCTTTTTCTTTTGTCTATTTGGCCGTCTGTCTTTTTATCTGTATGTCTATCACATTCACATGGTTATTACTCTTGAAACGTAAAATGTATACATTTTCACAAAACATGTATCACTGGATCTACTACATCAACAAAAATATTCAATTATTATACATTCCGTTAAAATTGCGACCGGTTGTACAAAAACCTGCGTGTGCGAGTCTTGACCAGTTTTTGTAAACTAGGAGAGTAGAAGGATTTATAAATATAGGTACTTAGCTCAATAGTTTTTAATTTTCATTTCAAACTAAATTACCTATCAGCGTTTTGATCATTCTTCCCACACCTGGTAACAGTACCGTTCTCACGCAAAATATTACGATCACTAAACGTCACAACTTGCGAGAATCGATCGTAAAAATCGCAAATCATCTCAAAAATTCATCGATAAACAACAATGGGGCATTACTTTTTTATTACCACTAATGAATATACTTTTTTAAAAGCCCCCTTTCAAAAACGCAGGTTTATTAAATAATAAAGTTTTAAATTCGGAACATAAAAATTTGTAAACGGTGTTTTGTTTGTTTTTTGCCAGCATTATCTATGGTTGAAGGATGGGGTGTTAAATAAAAGTTTGTCATTTTGTATTTGAACTTGCCCCTTTTTTGCGTGCCCCTTGACAGTTGACACAGTTAAACGGCGAATTTTTTAAAAATAAACTTAAAATAAACCTTAATCACAAACACTTCAATTCAAATTACTATGTCCCAGAAAAGTTTAAAATGTCATGTTAAATGACGGAGTAGGATGTGAGGATACGTGTAGGTATTCGTGACGAATTTGGAAAGGATTTTAGGTCACTGATACGTTTATTGTGTTTATATCAAGGTTATCGTCTGACAGTTTTATGTCTGGGGAACTTTATTGTGATGACACGGTGAATCTGAGTATGGATTGAATGTACCGTGTTATTATTTCTGCCAAAATTACATTCTTTTCGAGCAGGCTGTAGCTTACGCTTTGTATTTAAGGTTTTACTTTAAGCATTTAATATTGAAGATGACTTAAGACCTATGCCATAAGATCGCAAATTATTAACCTGATGACATCCATGTAGACTTTCTCGATAAATAAATAAAAACCCATTTCCTTAAAATACCACGTAAACATTTAAAGCTATGTAACGTTGCGGTTTACACTGTACATACTTAATTAAACGACAATTCAACGTCAATCACTCTAAATCCCGTATCCCCATGTTTACCACACTTTAATGAAATAACACTTGTCACCACATTATTTCCATATTAACCATCCAATTTGCTGACATCACAGAATCATTCACACCGCTTAATCAATGCTTTAAACAGGAATTACAATATTCATAACATTTCATTCAGGATACGCTGATTTCGATGCAATTAGCATCCAAATGACGGACAAAAGGTGGTAGCGGGATTCGGTTAACGTGTGTCAGGGAAGGGACTACGCGCTAAGATGTATGGAGAGCGAATTTGTGACATCAAAGCAAGCAAGAGTAACTAATGAAGCAGAGATCAAATCAGGAATGTCAATATTCCTATATAAAATCTGAGATATGTAAAATAACCTGAGTAATCGACACAGCTGGAGGAATTACAAAACTGATGTGGCATTCTCACCTTTAAACTTTTAAACCTAACGGCAGCTGGAGCCTAACAGGTTCTTGAGTGGCAACCACGCACTGTAAGATTTAGTGTAAGGAAGCTCCCAAAAGATGGATTTATGGCCTCGTGAAGAACTCTGGAACAGAGATATAGGCGACCTATCAGTGAGGGTTTTTTGGCTGATAATGATTATGAAGATTGAAGATGGTTGACGCTTTGCTCTTCTTTTAGTGTCTTACTCTTATTTAAATATACTTATCCTACCTACGCTGATCTGTCCATATTTTTTAATTTATTGAATGTCAAAAGTCAAAACGCGGTGGAGGTAGAATGAAATCATGAATAGTATGCCATGAAATTGTACCATATTCATCCGATCCTTCTCTCACCGCCCACCCGTCCCCGATCCTGAGTGGTCTGATTACCCTATTTATTCTATTATGCCGTAATTGTTTGCTGAATGAGTTGCGTAGTTGCTTCGGCCATTAGCTGCATTGTGTTAGGTTTTAGACGAGCATTTTGCATCAAAATCTTCAGTGCAATATGGACTTTAAAGCGGAAGCTTAGAATCGGTTTGAAGAAACGTTTGGTTACAAATGCTGGCTGAATATGTAGATTTGAGGATATGTGGTGGTGATTCAATTTTTGAAATAAACAATGGGACAGATTAAGACATTGTATTGGAACTATGCTTGTTATATTAATGAAAGGAGAGGTCTGTTCTAAAGTAGGATAGTGATGAGTAAATGTGTCTTGATGATGTCGAGTGCTTGTAAAAAGTAGTAAAGGCAAGCTTATGATCTGCTAGTTCTACATAACTAGACTATAAATACATAACAAAAACAAGCAAAGCATTTTAGTGAATAGATCTCTAGTCAGCTCTAGAAACGTTAAAAGTTGTCTATTTTTTGCACTTTTGTGAAATTTTACCGTAAAATAACAATTTCATGGCCCAATAAAAAAGTCAATGTCATCATTACACGTTAAAAATGAAATAAAAAGTAATTCCCACGCCAGACAATAATAATCATTCAATCAATAACATAAAATACTTTGACATGTAATGACAAAGTTACCCATGGCAAAAGGAAATAAAAAAGAGAATTAACTGCTAAACGGGGGAAATGAGTAAAAAGTGTAACCGCGAAAATAATGGGTGGCTCGGTTTTTTATTCCCGCAAAAATTGGGTGGATTTACATGTAGCGTATGTTATTTTTATAAAATTGTATGAAAGTTTTAACAACATTCAACAACAACATTTATTCAACATTTCAAGCCATGTTTATTACAGAGGATGTTAATTATTGTAGGTAGTTGATACATGACACCCTGGTAGGGCATTTAATGTTAGTTATTAGGTAATAAGAACTTGCCTTATTCTATAAATATCCATTCATGCATATGGGGATTACATAATTATTAGAAAATACAGTACCTATAAGTATGTCAAAATAATGCTATATAAATTAAAATATTACAATTATCGAAATGATGTCGTTTAATTACAATAAATTCAATAAATTAAAGTAAGTTACTACTTATCATTGGCCTAAATTATTCATAAGAGATGGCGATTTTAATGTCTTATGTTTCATGGATTCCATTTAGCAATGTATCATCATTTAAATATTCGTCGATTGTATAATAACACTTGTCAATGAGCAGCTTTTTTAACTTACTTTTAAACAGAGAGTCCTTAGTTTCTTGTTTTAACTGATCCGGTAATTTATTTGTTATAATGGCGCAACGACAGTAAGGACTATTTCTATGTAAAGCTAATTTTGAAAGTGGCAGGAAAAGTTGGTTTTTATTCCGTCTATTGCTGGTGACCTTTTGCAGCGGAAATAAGTTTGGGTTATTTCTTACGAACATTGCCGCTTCCATAATGTACATACTTGGTAAGGTAAGTATTTTATGTTGCTTGAAATGTGGACAGCAGCTATTAGGTATTCGCGTGTTCGTGAGGATGCGTACACACTTTTTCTGTAATACGAAAAGCTGATGTGCGTCCGTGCTGGCACCCCATAAAATTAAACCGTATCTAAGCCAAGAATTCGCATAAGCATAATATGCTGATAAGGCTGTTTCGAAGTTTGTATTTTGTTTCAGAACGCGGAGGGCATATATGAATCGGGATAATTTTGCTTTAATATTTTGAATATGAGGTTTCCAATTTAGGTTACAATCAATTTTTATTCCCAGTAGATTAAATTCTGTCACTTCTTCTATAGTCGAGTTGTTAGTTTCTAATGTCATTTGTAATGCTCTTTTTTGTGCCGGTCTGAATTGAATTATTTTAGTTTTTTTCGCGTTTATTTCGAGATTGTGATCATCAAGCCATTTTTGGGTACATGCATATAATTCACGTAATCGCTCATTGCACTCCGTATTATTTTTACAGCTGAATAATATAGAGACGTCGTCCGCGAACATTATACAAGTTGTGTCTAGTATTTTAGGGAGGTCATTTACATAGGCTATAAATAAAATACACCCTGCGACGCTTCCCTGGGGTATTGAGCATGAAGTGCCCCGTACATTGGATAGGGTTTCCTTAGCTTCATCGGAGTCTTCGCAAAGGTGATCAATCTGCACATACTGACTACGGTTTTCAAGGTACGATTTGAACCACATATAGGCATAACCGCGAATACCCATGCTATATAATTTAGACAAGAGAATTTTATGAGAGACCCGATCATATGCCTTGGTCATGTCAAGGAGTAATCCTACGCTATATTCTTTTTTGTTTATATTATTAAGGGTCTCTTGAGTGTAATTATAAACCGCAAGTGTAGTAGAGTGGCGCTTTCTGAAGCCGAATTGATTTGGGTCCAATGCATTAAATTTTTCGAAAAATTTGTATACTCTATTTATCATTGCTTTTTCGAAGATCTTAGAAATAGCCGGTAATAGTGCGATGGGTCTATAATGGTTCGGGTCTTTACTATCACCTCCAGGTTTCAGCAACGGCTTGATTTTTGCGATCTTTAATTTGTCTTGAAATACGCCCTCGCTAAACGAGTGGTTTATTAGGAGCCGCAACGGTAGGACAAGTTCGCCTGCGCACAGTTTTATAAGAGCTGTAGGGATTTCGTCTACGCCGAAGCTTTTCTTATTTTTCATTTGTCGTATTATTGTGAGAATCTCGCGCTCAGTTACTTCGCTTACGAATAGGGAGTTTGACATTTTTAGGGTTTTAATATTTTTTAAAGAACTTGTGGTAATGATACCTAGATGGTACTTGCAATAAAAAAGCTGAGTATTTAAAGGTGGAAGTGACCTGTTAATTTTTATTATGGTTTGGCACAAATATTTTCCCATCCTTTAACTATGTAGGTACATAATTTATTTTTAAATTGAATAAACTCACTCAACTCGAAAATAATAAACCTTTACTATCATAATTTAATTGTGCTGTCTTTCCGATGGTTGGATACTGTCTGCCTGATGGCAATTTTTTTATAAAAAGATGTAAGTATATAGCACAAAATTAGTTGGTTGAGTTATCTACTAGATAATTGTTTCTTTCTACAAACAACAACCGAACACAAGAGCTATCATACTATTCTTGTATATGGAACTTCGCAGTGCAGTGAAAGCCTTAATCAATCAATTATTTAATGTTTACCGCAAAATATTATAGTCTCATGTAAACCAACCGTTTTTCTAAAGATCATAGTGCAAACGATTTACCCTTGCGTGATGCATGATTAGAGAAAAAACCTTGCGTTTTTTCGTTATCCTTCTGACCCCTCAAACCGCAGTATTTTGGGCGCGTCCGACCGTGTCTTATTAATTATTATTGTTGTTATATCATTGACTGATTTGAGTAATTATTGATAATGTACGTATCGTTTATTTCTATCTCAGCTTTATTTAAGACTTATACCATTCATCAGTTTTTTTGTAATAAGACCACTCGTAGTTGACATCGTGTGTACGTAAGTGCTAATGAAATCCTTGCTTTTAAGCCAGCAACTGCAGTGTTGCAAACGAGAAAAGCAAAATACTTAATATTTAACTAAATCTGGATGTAATGTATGTAATGTATACGGCTTGTTTAGAACAATATCTACATGGTTTTTTTATTTAAAGTACCTACAAAAAGTGTTCTTTAAATAATATGTCTCACAAAAGGTTGAACCATTGTCAATAAACAAGTCTAATGTTTTTTCAACCTTTTTTGCCAACACTTTAAACCCCTAAACTAAACCAAAACAGGTGTTTCAACTCAATTCGAATAGGGGCGTCAGTGGCAAAAACCTTTCATATTGAAATCGAAGCGCTAACAAAACAAGGAAGTTGTTTTAAGTAGAACAAGTGCAGCTACAGTTAATCTGTGCGATGATAAATGACGTCCCATTTTCTTGATTCGACTAAAACATACAGGGTGATACAGATTTTAATGCATTTTATTGAGGTTGGATAAAACTAACATTCTGTGTATGTACCTGAATAAGAGTTCACTTTAAACCTTGTGTCACGACAACCTGCGATCGCTTAAAGCTCTGGGTTTTTAGAATAGCGGTGCCGTCATGTAGCGCCCGTAATATTATGACAGACGCAAAAAGACATGTGGCAAGTTGCATTATACATACTCAAATTTATATATATATATATACATAAAAGGAGTGCTGTCCATCTTGTAGCGCAGTAGTCATTTATACTCCCCAGAAAGATTGTAGCACTTTTTTTCGTGAATTTCTTAAAATACTTATATAGCGTCATCCTCTGACGACTTATTTAACTTATTTTACTATACAATTTTATCTAATTGCACAAACAGTTTGCCCTTTATAATTCGTTACAATAGAAATTATAAGTCGGCAATGATCGCTTTCATTTTACACTAATTCCACATGCTTCTATAAATACTACAAAATTACAGTTGCTTTAATACCGTTTTCATCGTGGTTTGTTGATATTATATGTATTTGTGAGTGAATGCATCATCCTGTGGGTGTGAGGCGTGACTTCGCGACCGGTCCCCAGATTATGCGCTACGCACTGCATAATAGTATAATGGGGACTGCATCGATTATGGACGCGCATTACTTAAACAATTATCACCAGGTCAGCGACCTGAGCACCTACCTACTTCAGTTT
Source organism: Apotomis capreana (assembly GCA_947623375.1). Classification (NCBI taxonomy): domain Eukaryota; kingdom Metazoa; phylum Arthropoda; class Insecta; order Lepidoptera; family Tortricidae; genus Apotomis; species Apotomis capreana. The sequence goes on along the minus strand of OX392499.1, from coordinate 27,771,160 downwards.
CTATTCGTTTTTTTTTCATACTAGGGCAGGGACCGGAAAACCCCTCTTTAAAGTTAAGCCTATTGATAAGGTAACCCCAACAATTTGGTAACCATAACATAAGGTAACCTTTTCATTTGGTAACCCTATGTTAAGGTTACCATATCATAACAGTTAACTACAACCTTAACACAGTTACACAGTTACGGTTGAAACCCTAACGCGTAAGGGTTTTTTATAGCAGTTAACTCTAAACCCCTACGCGTTAGGGTTTGGAACTGAACCTTGAAGGATCGTTATAGATGAGCGGAGTTGGCAGAATGTTCACGTTTTGCCGTGTTTTTTTACACTAGTTTTGTTTTGACTTTTTTTTTTTGTTGTTGTTATTAGATAATAAGTACTTTATCTTCGCTTTTTATATGTTTCTCCTACACTGATGTTGTTAATTAGTTGATAATTTGATGTGATTGTTCTGCTAATAAAAAAGTAATAACATCTAATAATAAATAACTATAATTTTCATACGAAAGTTTTTTCTTATCGAAGAACGATCGGCAACTTTGCTGCGTTACCAGCATTACACCTGATAACAGTAAAAACCATCGTATAAGAACAAAAGAGAGTTTGACTTGCAGCATGGTATTTTTAAGTATGCAACGTGCTGTTTAAAAATGACGGATAAGATAAAAAATGTAAGAAAGAGATGGGATTAGTATTGTTTTGAAGCATCATGGATGCTAAGCGTTAGTTACTCAGTATCCTTTTTAAATGTTGTTCTAAATGTAAATGTATAGTTTTATTTTTATTTTGAAATTTGACATTTGACTTTTTATATTATTATTATTGGATTATTTAATGGACTTTTTAATTTTTTATCAATGTATTATTTATTTGAGTTTGTATTGTTTTTAATTTTTTAATGAATTTATTTACCTAATTCTTTTAATGTGATTTTTTTAATGAATTATATGGCAACCATTTATTTATTTCTAAGAGGAACATAAAGGTATGATCAATGTTTTGCCTGTGTTCTTTTGTTGTATTTTTATGTGTTGTTGTTTTAATTATTATTATTTTTGATTTGTATAATGTTAAATTTTAATTACAAGTAAGCGATTTGGTGTATACTGTGAGCTTATTTTTGACTTGAATAAATAAATAAAAAAAATAAAAAAAAATCCTCCAAATCGTCCAACTGGTCAGTTAAAAAAGGGTGCCATAAAATAACGAATCTTAAAAAAAAACTTTAAAATGGACAACAAAAAGCGCTTGCTGCCACTGCCATGCAACTTTCCCGAGGAATATAGTGACTTTGTAAATAAACTTAACAGGCACAAGACAGCAGAAACTGGTAAGTTATGCATTCTTATTATGATGATATTTCAATTTTGTTTACCATTAAGTCTTTGTAAATACTATCGACCTTAAAGGTACTCGAACTGATATTTTTTCCTTAATAGTATCTGCAATATGTTTGTTTATTTTCAACCATATTCTAATTATATATATATACCTATACGTACATATATTTATTTATTTAAAGTTAATTGCACATTGCATTCCACAAAAACGTAGATATAAATGGCGGCCTTTTGCCATGAAATGAGGCGTTCAGACAACTTGTTTAAATGAATGTATATGTAAATATATAATATTTAATTACTGTACAAATTCGGAATATCTACTACAATGACATTTCGTAAATGTGTGTTTGTGCATTTTCATTTATTATACATTTTATTCAGAATATGTTGGCACATTTAGCTAAAAATCATAAGTATATATATATATATATATATATATATATGTATATTGCATTATTCCAATTTACTTTTAATGTTCGGGTATCCTTAGAGCTGCCAGTTTAGCATTCCTAACAAAAAATAGGCATTTAACGTTGTACTTTATTGGACGGCGCTTACATTTCTAATATATAAATGTAATATTAGTGACGTATTACTTACTAAACTTAAAATGAAATGCCAAATTAAGTATATATTTTTTTATTTCAGACTCAAAGTTAAATCAAGAGAGGAAGGAAGGTTATGAAAAACGTACAGAAATTTTAGCGGAATTCAAGGAATTGTTAGAAGATGTACCGGACGATAAATTGAAGGACATGTGGGCACGTGTAAAATTTATGACAGAATTGTATCATACGGCTTTCCAAAATTACGTAAATAATAAGTAATCCATAATTTAGTAATATATTTGATAAGGTCTAATTTTTAAGTGATTTGATTTTATGATTGCTGATTTATGTCATTGTTTTTTTTATTATGGTGTTTTTAATGTATAGGTGTTATAAGTATTAATTGTTAAGAATAGGTAGTTATTAAGACTGATTATGCATGTTAAACTGTGATGATGATATTTTTATGGTTTTAGTAGTATAATTAAACTTACTATTTTTGTTATCTGATAAAAAAATGACTATTCTAGTAAATTATTTACACACCCAAATTTTAGTTTATTTTATGAACATAGCATGATTATAATATGGTAAATACTTTTAAAGGTATTATTATAGAAATCGCGTTGATGCTGGCAGAACATATTGACCCTTGTTGAAATTTTAATAAGGTACCTAGGTATATATTTTAATATTTCATATTTATTTATAATATTATATGTGTTATATATATAGAAATCATATATATATATCTTATAATACAATATGTATGGTTTGTGTGCGTAAGCTAGCTTGATTTCAAGTTTTCTTTTGTTTTTTGTTTTGACCACTCAGTGAGCCAACTTATTTTATGATAATATGTTAATTTACTTTCTGATTACTGCTGTAACAACTTTTAATGTAAAGATAATTTTTAAATTGGTTGTGTGTTGATAGAACAGTAAACTGGATTTTTGATATATACAAATAAATGCCATTGATTATTAATTTAAATTGTTTAATTTTTTTCTTCCAAATGGATGTTTTTTTTTATTTTTCTTAGTTTACAAATCGAAGTCGATAAAATTATTCGAACCAAGTTTCGAATAATTTTATCGACACAAATATTTCATAGACCACATTCATACAGTGAGGCAGATTATACAGAAGACGGAAGAGTATAATCGGCCCCTGTGCTTAGCGTTCGTGGACTACGAGAAGGCTTTTGACTCCATCGAAACCTGGTCGGTTTTGGAATCTCTGCAGCGATGCCAAGTCGATTGGCGATACATCCAAGTGTTGAAAGGTCTTTACAATGCCGCTAGCATGGTCGTCCAAATACAGAACCGGCAGTCTGAACCTATCCCCATGCATCGTGGTGTGCGACAAGGGGATGTTATATCCCCCAAATTGTTCACAAATGCATTGGAGGATATGTTCAAGACGTTGGACTGGAAAGGACAAGGCATTAACATAAACGGTGAGTACACCTTTCACACTTGCGATTTGCAGACGACATTGTCATCCTGGCGGAAACGCTGCAAGACTTGCAATTTATGCTGAACGGCCTAGCTGAGTCTTCAAAACGCATTGGCCTCCGGATGAACTTGGACAAAACCAAGGTTATGTTCAATGAACATGTTAGTCCGGAACCAATTGCGGTACAGGGCAGCTTTCTCGAGGTTGTTAAAGAGTACGTCTACCTTGGGCAAATATTGCAGTTGGGTAAAAACAATTTCGAGAGAGAGGCTAATAGAAGAATACAGCTGGGCTGGGCAGCATATGGCAAACTTCGTCGGGTCTTCACATCGCCAATTCCACAATGTCTGAAGACGAAAGTTTTCAACCAGTGCGTCCTAACCGTGATGACATACGGTGCCGAGACGTGGACACTCACGGTTGGGCTGGTCCACAAATTTAAAGTCGCACAGAGAGCTATGGAAAGGGCAATGCTCGGAGTTTCTTTGAAGGATCGAATTCGGAACGAAGTGATCCGTCAGAGAACCAAAGTTACCGACATAGCTCACCGTATTAGCAATTTGAAGTGGCAGTGGGCTGGCCATATAAGCCGAAGAACCGATAACCAGTGGGGTAAACGTGTTCTTGAGTGGAGACCGCGGATCGGCAAGCGTAGTGTGGGACGCCCTCAGACTAGGTGGAGCGATGATCTGTGCAGGGTGGCTGGCAGGAGCTGGATGAGAGTAGCCGAGGATCGCTTACAATGGCGTGCAGTTGGAGAGGCCTATGTCCAGCAGTGGACAAGAATAGGCTGATGATGATGATGATGAAATATTTCATATAATTAACTAACCTAGACCTCACAAAACTTCATAAATCGGTTGAGAAATGTGACCCCTAAGCGAGACCAGCCGGAAATCCGGACAAAAGGACATCTGTCTGTGTGTTAAGAATTTTCTTTCTATAGTTAAAAAAAATGTTATAGAATACATAATATAACAAAATTAACTTTATTTCAAATAACATTTTACATAATAACTTAAAACTTTTTTAGTGTTTAAATATTTTTATAATTATTACGTTTTTAACTATTAATAAAAAAAAAGGATCATGATTTAATCAAGACAGAGTACAAGAAATATACTTGTTCAAATCAATTTGAATAATAAGAATATCCACAGAACCATCATTAATATTGCTTATCTTTACAATTTAAGGGTGTAATTTGATTGAAATAATTTGAAGTTCGTTATTGACACATACATCAACCTAAATATAATTATACTTAGATGAAAAGGGATGAGTGAAATGCTAAGAATTATTTTTAGTTCATTGTTATCGGGGTATTGGCATTTACTGCACACTGAGACGCGGTATTTATTATTGTTTTAAGAATAATCAAAATGCAGTTGTGCCTTAACTGAATGCCGCATTAATTGTTATATTTTTTTTATCGAAACAATACTAATCTGTATTACGGGGTTTGAAGGAAATGATAGTTAATTGTTTTTGCGATAAACCAATATGTGATAACAATGGTGACGGCAAAAATAAACGAATAACTTTTATTTTTTCCGTCTTACAGTTATTTGTCAAGCCGCAAAGGCAAAGATGAAATATGAAAAAAAACAAACAACACATTGTTTTCGCCGCTCGAGCTAAGCAACGCTACCATGGTAACATAAGAAGTTTCTACACCAAAGACTTAAAGTTGAATATTGTCTGAATTGTCGCTTTATAGCATATTGTTACAAACCTCGCAAACCAAACACGTTTATGACTTGCAAGAGATAAGAAATTTACTGAGTTACTGTTATTCAAAAACTGACCTAATAAGACATAATTTAGGGATCATATTCGTTAGAACTCGTTCAAAAACCCTTACGTTAAGGTTATTAAGTTAGGGTTAGTAGTTATTATAACTGCTATTCAAAAACTGAACTAATAACACATTACTTAAGGATCACATTCGTTTGAACTCGGTTCAATACCCTAAAGACTCGGTTAGTGGGACGGGGTAGGTTAGTTAAGGTAACCGGTAACCGCGTTAACTGCAACAAAACAGTAACCGTATCATTGAAACAACCACATCATAGGGTTAACAATATGTAAGGGTTTTTAAAAACAACTTCTAAAATAACCTCATCAAAAACCCTTGTTAGGGTAACCGGTTCCGGTCCCTGTACTAGGGACGTTTCAGGCAAAGAAGGAATACTTAAACTGAAAGATTTTGGCGATTAACCATGAAGAGCCCGAAAGTCCAGAAAATTCCGCCGTCCACAACCTATGACCATAGAGTGGTCTCTAGGTTATGCACTCATCATCATCATCATCATCATCAGCCAAAAGACGTCCACTGCTGGACATAGGCCTCCCCCAGAGAACGCCACCATGACCGGTCCTGCGCCTCCCGCATCCAGCGGACTCCAGCGACCTTCACCAGGTCATCAGTCCACCTTGTGGGGGGCCTACCCACGCTGCGTCGTCCGGTGCGCGGACGCCACTCGGTTATGCACTACGCACTGTATAATAGTACCTATGATGGCAACTGATTTAAAACAATTATCAGCAGGTCACCGACCTGAGTATCTACAACTTAATGTTTTTTGTTTGATTAGGTACTAGTGGCTTTCAGGGAAAACAGGAGTAGACCGTAAGTTTTTTGTTGATTCACTACAAAGGTAGGTCCGAAACTTCAGAAGATTATTCTAGCATTAACTTGACGCGACTTCGCTTGTCGACTTAGCATCGTCTGCCTTGTTTGCACAGTATTGACAGGACAGTGACAGGTAGTATTTCTGGCGCGACAAAGAGTCGCGTGTCCAAGTTATGCTAGAAGCTAGAAGTACAGTGACAACTTATAAAATTACACTGCATCTCAGATTATGCGCTACGCACTGCATAATCATATAATGACGACAGTAGTAGGGATTCGCCGATACTACGATACGGGGCGGACGGGCCTGATGGGCGGCATCCAGGGCGGATTTGGCGGACCACCAAACCTAAAAAAAAAAAAAAAAAAAAAAACAAATAGCCCCCTACTTAGAGCGTTTGGAATAGGTCCCAGGACGCTCAGACAGCTCTGTCAAGACTTACAGAACGCCCTACGCTAACAATGCAACACCTTCCCCGACCCATCGACCCTTTTCTATTGTCTATCCGAGCTCGGGTTTTATTGCCCTCTCGGACGCCGAGCTCACTTTTATTACGGTCTACTTTTGTTTCCCTCTTTTATATTTCTCTTTGGCTACAACTGTCTACAACTTCCTTTGCAAACGGTATACATCTTTTAAGAACATTCTTTAGGTAAAGCTGGACAAATACCTAAACATCTCATACCTAAACTATCAGACTAGGTCCGTCACCTTGGTTCTTATTGGAATCGCTGTTTCAACGCAGCCTGTCTCACATCGTGTCTTTACTCCAGGTTTCTTACTACGTGATATGTGCTACGGTGTACGTATCACTAATCTAAGCTAACCTATGCTAGATCACAATTCTAACCTAACCTAACCTAAGCTACAGGACTACGCCCAGCTAACGCAGGATACGTTACTTGACTACTTAACTTCAGGTAGCCTTACTTCAAAGTATGTCTCTTGTTACTCACTACATATGCTGCATTTGGAACGTTGTTCTATTTATATATTTTATCTTGTTCAACTTAACATTACTTCTAACTTAACTATCACTTAACTTCAAAAACTAATTTTGAAGAACTGCTTTATATACTTACCTACTTAAAACCAGCTACGAGCACAGCACAGTTGTTTTGGTCTTAAGAACGCTGTTCTAACCTAACCTAACCTTGCATAAATTTGACTACGTACTCAATGTTACTTTCATTTCTTTTTTGTAATAACCGACTTCAAAAAGGAGAAAGTTCTATGTAAAAATATTGCATGTAGCATAAGGATAATACGAATCTAATCTTACAATAGTAATGCGGTATTTTATACAGTAATAACTGCTTCAAAACTATACTAACTTATTTAAGCTGTAAGTTAAAAATACGAGTTCTATTTTTGCATATTTATTTATTTCGCCAAATATTATGTTCTTGAATAGATGCTTAAGAAAATACCTGAATAAACTTTGTAACTTGTACTAACGTGTATTTGTAGTGGGCTGAACTAAACTCGTTGTTTTTTTAATTTGTTTGTTGGGTCCATATTGTTTGTAAAGATTTATGACAGGTTTCTTTTCCGAATCATCAAAAGATTCGAAAGTCTATTATAAATTTTATTACTGTTTGTTGGTGGCTGTTGGGCGCGGTACAAACTAGTCGAAACGTGATTTTAACGGTAATCTATTGTCACATCCTTATAAAAGCCGATGGACAGTGACGATCTATAAGTATTCAGAACCGAGTCGTGCTTGTTACCAGAGCTCTCTCAGTGTACAGTGACATAGTGTTGAATCGTGCTACAGTGCTTATAAAAAATGGCAAATGTAAGTATGTACTATTTTTTATAAAATATGTATGTAGTATTTTTATAAATGTACTATTTGTTTAACAGTGTTTTTTTTTTCTGTAACTTGTGTTCATCGTGTTACTTGTTAAGTGTGTTAATCGGATGTATAACTTATTGTTGAATATTGTTACAGTTCACGGAAAACACTTTCAAGAATTTTTATTACCCTGAACCTGAACATGATGATTCAGGGAGTGATGAAGAAGGCACACTCGGTTTTAAAGTGAAACAAGCCATAGCGAAGAAACGTCCTGCAAATAGTATCGAGAGTTTCTTTGAAAAACCGCAGAAAAAAAGTGAAACCAGTGAAGAGATCTTCCAGTGTGTCGCAAAGTTCCCATACCGGTGTTGCTTACCTATCTTCGGGTAAAGACGATGCTGCGTATGCATCACACCTTATTAAAATAGAAATATACGATCTTGAAAAAGTTAGGAACATCGCACCAGAAGAGCACTGGAAGCACGCCGATGTGAGATTAAAATCTTACATCTCAACTGAGCAAGATCCACAGCTTGAGACTGTCCGTGATGTTATATACAACATGACGAAAGAAATAGCTTCGAAGGACACGTGCGTGAAATATTTTATAAACAATACGAAAAAGTAAACTAAGTGTTTGTGTAGTTTTAATACTAGGTTAAAACTGTATTTATTATATAAGACATTAGATAATATTTTATAACATACCCTTGTGTACTACTAGTATTATATATTTCTTACTGCTTAAACAACAACTTTTTGTTATTCAAAATTGTTAACTCGTTTTATAACCACATGTTGTAATTTGTTTTGTAGCCTAATCATATTGATCTATTTCCCTTTGCAAATGTATAAAACTCTCCACCCTTTAATATAAAATCACTAAGCTACGTTTGTTATTTTAAGGAAAAAATTTGTTGTAATGTAATCACTATTTTTAGGTAAATAAGGTTTAATTAAGGTATTATTTATAAATAAAAAAAATCAGTTTAGTATATATATATTGTTTTATTTCACAAAAATTGACTTAAACATATTTCTTAAAATTAAATCGTTACAAAGAGAATTTTCAGAAAACAAACTCAATAAATCGCTCATAGTTTTTCCTTGATACTTAAAATATAAATAAACTAAACAATATTCGCCACAAACTGAAGTAAAATGATTTTGAAGTGGTCTTTGGTTATAAAACCACCGTTTTGCATTTCTATTCAAAAATAACTTATGATAACCAGTAGGTTTCCGACCAAATGAGTCAAAGTATTCCCCTACACCTTTAGCATCAATATGCATTGCAACCCAATGGGAACCTGGTTTCGAATCAGGGTCCAAATTGCTTACAATAAAAACTGGATGAGCAACCCAAATAGGGATTCGGTTAGCAGCAAAAACATTTGATTTAAATCTAGGGTTAATTTTTTTCATACAATATTGAATTTCATTAGTATCCATAATAAATAAAATATGTATACATTCATCGATGATGTTACAAACACAGATTAAGAAGAAATGAGATTAATTGTTAATTTCACTGTATTTATATTTATTTTAACTGTTGTAATCTACAGATACATCACGATTTTTGTTTATTTCAATAACATTATCAAATTCAGCGTACACAATACAGTTAATAGTAGTGCTCAAGGCATTATCAAAACGAACTTCTATCCGAACACTTCCGTGTCTTACAAGGTTCCAGTGTGAGGTAGAACTGGCTGACAGGTCAGGCGTCAAATCGAAACATAACAAACAGTAACCTTCCCCGTAATCGGTTCTGCTTATTGCATTACCTTCATTGTGGAAGTGAATACCAGTCCCAGAAAATAGAGTATGATATGTTGATGCTATTAAACCAGAACTAAATGATGGTTGTAATGTTCTAGAAGGAATTTCATGACCATCTACAAATAAACTAAAAGAGTTCATATTATAATTTTGAAAATTGAAAGGGTTCAATGCAAAATTACCATTAAACGATGAATTTGATACAAAACCAATTATACATCTTTTAGGTACTTGTCCAAGAAATATGTTATCTAAAGTTTTACCCTGTATTCCTGACGGTATTGTAAGTACCTTTACTTCTGCTCTTGTGATAGGGTATTTTGCAGTTGTTGATGCTAGCACTTTCTGATGAGCTAACAAAACACTTGGACTGATTCTAGCTCTTCTTATTATGAGACTAGCGTCCATTATTTGTACGTTAAATTTCTTATCTTGGTGACAAATAAGATTAAACGATTCTTTTGATCGCACTAACTTAACACGCATTTCTACACCATTCACTAGAAACTTCTCTTGGTTAAACATATCACCATGTAAATGTCCAATCATTTCAACTTGTTTACTATCTGTAACAAATTCCATCCTTTTGTGAAATCCTTTGTTATTTGCGTCAACGGTGTCCATATAATGTGCTGTATCTTCATACCATAACCCACAAGTAAGGTGAGTTTTTTTAGCGGCTGGTCCATAGTTAAGTAGATTTTCCATGTAAGCACGGTAAGCATATGTGTTGTTTGGTGGCGAGATTAGTTTTTGATTTAAATATACGTCAAGTTGATTAAAAAGGGAGTGCAACCAATTATTAACGGGGGCAACTTGAGTATCAGGCTTTAACTTTGTACCATCCTGGTTTAATATTTTGGCGTTTATATGTAATAATGTATGTGATAAGTCAATGTAGTCATCACCTGAACCGGGGACTTGAAACTCAATAGGACCATCATCACTTAAAGATGAGATTGGTTTATAATGAACCCACTGTCCACTCTCAATACTTGTCTGTGTCGAAGGCAGGGCAAATATATCTAACTCAGATTTTGCACATTCACACGAATGATTGTGTAGGAATGACATGATTTACTTTGAAAATATATCGTCACTATATTTATTTCTCTTAGCTCCTCTTCGGCGCGATGCTTTCAAGGTAATGAGAGGTTCCCGTCTCTTAGTTGACATTTTATACCCAGATCCCGACATCAGAGAATCGATCTTTTCATCAGCTTTTCTTTTTAAGTTAGCACTAGCTTCTTTAAATCGAGACCTAACTGAACTATCTATAGGGTGTGAATTTACCATATCAGATAACAAACCAACCCCCGCATCTAACGCTTCTTTTCCAACAGTTTTAAAACCACTAGACAACAAAGGAATTACTGACCTAAACAGTCCCCCCAAAAAACTTCCAATCCCATGCCCTCGCTGAAACGGAACACCTTTATAGACAATTCCTATACCAGAACCAGCTTGATGGGTATAATAATGATCGTAGGGACAAGAGTGATATGATCTTTTATAATTCATCTTAGCCGTTGAAAGTGTAGTTTCACGCAGGAAATTCCGAATTGAAATGGCACTCTTGCACCGGTAGTTGTTCTTATATCTATTTCCATAGTATCAAATTCTCTACGTAAAACAGGTACATAATGAGCGGGTGAGAAAATGTGTGTTTTATATGCTCCATAATGGAATTCTGTTGGATCTAATGGTATTATTCTAAGCAACGTAGTTATAACATCACCAACTACCTGTGGTTGTATGATGTCTGTATAAACAAATAATTGTGATGGTAAGCCCAAATACAAATTAACAGGATTTTTACCAAATGAAACTTGCCGTAAATTTGTTTTCGGTTTAAAACCTAACTGTAGACTTAGTATTGGGGTTGTTATAAGAGAAGTTATATCGTTATTAATTGTTGCTACCCCAACCATTTTGGTTAGATTATCATATCTAAACTTTACATTATTTTTCAGTTGTGGGTTGTCATTAAAAGCTTGAATAAAATGGTCAACGTTGTCATATGTAGTTGCTGGTATATGAGTTTTTATATCTACAATTTTGGCTATCTTGTCAGTGGGTGACACTACTTTCTTTTTTAAATAAATCATATTTTCATGATCTTGAGCATTGTACATTGAACAAGGGTATTGAAATTCTACTAAGCCAACTACCCATTCTCCTTCCAACTTTATACTCCTGGGTAATTTGGTTAAGAAGTGTGCAGTCGTATTATCGGTATAGTAGTCCGAGGAACTGTTACTTAACAATGTAATATAAAAGCTGTTTTCACTCATATTTTTTTTAAGCTTGAAGCGAGTATCCAAGAATTAAATTTGTTAGGATAACCTCGCCACTCACTAGTACTTCTTTTCTGGCACCAACCCCACGTGAGCGTATTATTTTATCAATTTTATAATCAATGGAGGGGAGATAAGTCACTTTTTGTAATTCCTTAGAATAAAATGTACCAACGATAGGCTCACCTTCTAAATCTCTTAACGTATACACAACTCGTGGAAAGCGGTTTATTATTGAATCAATTCTAAATATTTCGTCACTCCAATTAGTTTCGTAACCCTTTTGAAATATATGTTTATATTTAGTAATTCTAACATGATCACCAACATTTAGTTTTGTGATTTCCAAAGTAAGTTGTCTATCCTTTTTTCTGTTATACAAATTACACCAAACAGTCATGATATTATCAAAATTTACATCGATAGGGCGCATTTTAATACTAGAATGATAACTGTGATTATAAGAATAAAGAAGTTCTTGCAAAATATCTATATATTTGTATGTATTCTTATGAGTAAAGTAACGCCACATTTTCATTTTAAGAGTTCTTTGAAACCTTTCTACTATACTTGCTTTAATGTCAGGATTGTTAGTAGTATAGTAGTTAATGTTTTTGCTCCTAAAGTAATCCCTTGCTGCCTTTGAAACAAATTCGGTGCCTTTATCAGATTGGATGTGACGAGGAGTAGAATTGGCTTCAGTAAATATGCTTTCAAAACAATTTATAACGGTTGTGGCATCTTTCTTTTTCATAGCTCTCGCAAAAGCATATTTACTGAACACATCAATAACACACAGAATATATTTGTATCCATCATTATATTGACTGTAAGTACCCATATCACTCAGATCAGCTTGCCAGAGTTCATTAAAGTTAGATAAGACGTATCTATTTCTTGTGAATCGCCTTTGAACCGGTTTATGCAGTGTGTACGTTTCTTGAGATTGTAACCAGTTCTTTACTTCGTCTTTGTTCATTCGTCCTTTCATTTGTTTACTTAATTTATTTAAACTACTGTAGCCTGCTGGATTAGATACATCGTAGTATATTGCATGAATGTCTAATAAGGGCTCCATCTTTCCCAATCTAGTTTCTTTTTGTTTGCCTTGAGCAGTACACTTGAAAGAGGTGTACTGGCGCTTGTGTCTTTAAATGACGATGACGATCGAGCACTTGATGGAGCAGATGATGCGTGAGGTTCACTCGATTGAGGTTTATTTATAAATTCTAGATTAGTAGGATTACCTATACAAGACGTAGGAACTTTTATATCTCTTAAAAATAAAGCAAACTCTTCCCATCCTGTTGGCTTAGGGCGTTTAAGAGATCTAACCGTATCGCTTACCAGATCGAGAATATTGCTGTTTGGAATAGTTCGATTGTTTATTACAACTTCACCATTTGTTTTCCACCATATTTTTGGTCTGCTTGACACAATACAAGTCAATAATGTTCTGGTTTTTTTCTCATATGATTTTGGTAAATTATCTATAATACGAGATGGACTGAATAGTACAGTTTCTGGATTTTTTGTACCAGACGGTGTAGCTGCAGTAACTGCAGAAACATCACCATCTGGTAGTGTTTTATTTGCAACTGATTCATAATTTTCATCCTCCTCCTTTTTGTTTACTTTTAAGTTTAAATCCTTGATGATGATGATGATTTGGTGTAGGGACGCCCGGCCGGAAACAGGCGGGCTGTCGATCGCTTGGCTGCGTTCATTCAGCCCAATTCCCAATTGGAGCCAACGGTTACTGTCCCGGCGGCGCTCCCATACAGCCTTCTTCCTCGAATCTTCTTGTTCTCCTGCAGAAGGAAAGGACATCTTTAAGGTTAATGTCCCTCAGCTCTTCCTCTTCTAGTTTATCTTTTCTGAAGATGCTATAGCGTACTATCGCATACATTCCACACTCTGCTATAACATGCTTACTCGTCTCCTCCTGGCCACAGTGCACGCAGTATGGATCACTTACTACTCCCATAATGTGTAGGTGCCTGTTAAGGCTGTTGTGTCCCGTGATTATGCCTGTTAATAATCTGAGAGTTTTCTTACCTAGTTCCAGTAGATACCTGGTCCTTTTTCTGTTGATTCCTCCTAGGATCATCTTCGATTGTCGACAGTCCGTCGTCTCTTGCCATTGTCTGTTGACCTCTTCCTCCATTAGCCTAGCTATAACTCCTTTCGTGACTTCAGTTTAAATCCTTACTTTCATCGTTGAGTTGATCAAACCCCTCCATCACTATTGGTATTTTAAATGGTTTTCGATCTGATTCAATAAAGTGCAAAAATCGTTGTAGTGCTTGAGAATATAATGCCCACTTTTCACGATCATTAATTTTACTCTTCAGGATTTTTTGCATCTCTCCGTCTAGGCGAGATGATACATTTTCGGGTTGGCTATCATTTCGTTTGAGTCTTTCAATAAAGTCTGGTTCAACTAACAACATTTTTTTTGTGTTTTCCATTTTATTTTATGTTACGGAGCTTACTAAGGCACTTAAAACTGCACCTAATATAATAGGTAGAAATGCACCTCCTTTTTGAATAATAACAGTTTTCCTCAATTTGTGTTTCCCTTTCGAAACTAGTTTTCGTAATGTGTCTTTATATTTGTTTAGTTTTGATTTATCTTTTGATTCCAGTGGTATTTTCCCTTTTAAAACGTTATAAATACACTCACAAATAATATTAATTTCTTCATCTTCACAAGATTTTAGCAACGCTGTGCGATACTTTGGTTTAAGTAACTGCAGTGCTTCAAGTAAATGTTTATATGTGTGTACTCTTGGATGCATTATTTGGAACTGATTAAAACGTGTTGATTCTTGTCGTATTTAAACCCTTTCTTGGGAACATATACGGTACAATGCCCATCAAAAGGAAATATTTTAGTTTTAAAACGGCATATGTCATCGGTATTTTGCTTCAGATCAATCATAAGGTAACCATGAGCATCTTTAGTGGCATCTTTGTAGGCTTCATCTACAAATTTTGGGTTCTCCGGATAAACTTGTCGTGACAAGTAGCGAATTTGTGTTTTATCCCTCGGGTTTTTGAAGTATACAATATAGCTGGTATTCAATGAAATATCACGTTGTCCTTTGCCTTGGTGAAATATGTTTTGAGTAATATAAAAAACACTTAAGTTTCTATGGTGACTTCCTTTTGTAAAAATATCAACGATTCGTCCATCCGATTCTCTCATCAAGTCATCAATTATGAGAAGCTTGGGCTTTTTTCCATCAAATAAAGAAAAATCTGGTATTCCTTGGCTATAATTTACATTTTCCAGATTGTACAAAGGTTGCATTTCATCATAACACCAAATAATTTCATCAAATTCAACATTACATACTTCTTTTGCATTGTTTAAAAAATTGGTAACAAACTGAGTTTTACCACACCCACTTGGACCCGCTACTATTGTAGTGAAAGGGTGGTTAAAATGAATCATTATAAATTTTTAAATATGTGTGTTCATATGTTAACGGATTGACTTCAAATGAGAAAATTTCTAGACCATAGCTTTTTAAATAAATTTGGTAAAAAAAATGGGGTAACAAATAAAAAAAAAAAAAAAAAATTTTGCTAATTATTTTTTAATATTTATATTATTCTAGATAAATCACATAAAAATTTACAAAAACATTTTTTGCCAATCATTTTATTGCCTAAACTTAAAAAATAAAAAAAAAAACATCCTAAAATACAATATTATGTACAAAAAATAAATATGAAAATTGAATGTTCCGTGTATTTTTTTTTTTTTTTTTTTAAGAATTATGAGGTATTTTATAATGACCCCACGCAAGAGTATCCGAAGTGTTTTTCAATAAATATCGTTTTGTGTCGTTGTAAGATAATGATATTTTATTGACATTTTGCGTAAATAAAACATGCTTTATTGATCGGAATCGTAACATTTGAGCATGTTGTATATTTCTATCAAATAAACAACTTTTATAGTCGTTAAGGGTTAATTTTTTGGTAACACACTTGTTTATTCCTTTAGCTTTGGATATAATACCACTATTTTGAACATCTAAGGCATACATTTTTGATCTAAGACCAACAAACTCTTTCAAAATTTTGCCATTATTTTCGTCTTTAAAAAAACCTAACCTCTTTTTATTTAGTAATGGTAAACCATATGCATTGTTGGGTGGGTAATCAGATGTATCATAATACAAGTTCAGGTCAGATTTAATGTCCTCATAAAAGTTAGCAGTGTTTATTTCATATATTAAGCTATCAGTATCCGTGTAAAGGAGCTTGAGATTTTCCGTATATTTGTATTTCATATAATTGTAGTGGAATTCGTACATTAAAGTTTTCGATAGATCTAAAATGCAGAATCCAAGGTAAATTGGTTTGTTATAAAAGATTTTTGTTTTTTTCAATTGCACAGCAGCTAAATTCTCAGAAAATATTGATAAACTATGAAATTCAGGTTTAGATATTAAGGACTGTACCCCTTGGGATTTTCCGCGATTTTCCCAGTGACTTAATAATTTAACATTCACACGTTTCGTGACATTTTCCATTGTTTTACCAAAAACAGAATTATTCATAAGTTTAAAGAAATCTTTTTCAAAATCAGATGTCGCCAGCGAACGCATTCGGGTATTCAAATCTATGTAACTTTTTAACCAAGTAGATTGTTTGAACTTCAACACACGATGGATTTTCACTAAACGCAACCCATTTTTTAAACATTGTTTAAGATTTCTGTAATGTAATACATAATTATATTTATTGTTTAAATTGGGAATCAATTTTTTTTCTTTAGAATCACCTAGACATACATTTTCTGGACAGAACGGCAAATCTGAATGAGAGTCATGTAATTCCTTGGGGTACTCTAGATCAACTTCTAATATAAACCCATATTCAGCATCGTCTGAAACATTGAAATCGGTATCTTTATTTACCCATTCAAATTTGCCAGACGGAAGACATTGTGACATAGCCCACCCATAGAGATTATTTGCGTCTAAGTACATGAGAAAAGATGAAGGAATATTTGGATCATAGTCTTCCATAAATGTATTATTTGCTTTTGCATGTCTGTTGCTACATTGGGAAATCCCTCCTCGAATGTTTTTCGCTATAAAAGCTATTTTGTCGACATCTGTTAAAAGTTCTAAACTTATTTTGGTAGTCCTCAACATCGAATCAAAGGAAATTCCAGGCGCGGTATAATAATGGGCGGGATCTAAACCATATGTCTTAAGACACACATTTCTAAAATTTTCAAATATGTCAGTTAGTAATAAAACATCTGTTTTCAGATAAAGATTGGAATAATCCCCCATATTTTTGCATTGGAAATGAGACCAAATATCTTGAGCATGTAGGAAATCGTTTTCGGAAATGTGACTGTCAGTAAGAGAACTATAGAATTGATCCTGTGTAGGAAGCGAAGTTAATTTCAGTGAATCATACGAAGTCATGTACTCATATGGATAGACACCCTTCCGTATTAGACGTTTAAAGTCTTCTTCACGAGGAAAGTTCAATTTCAATTCGTAAAATTGGTCAGTAGTCAAGTTTTTAGCTAATTTATCCAAGCTACTCGACATAAATTTAAGAGAATCGACAAATCTCAATTTTACAACACGATTATTCACTTGTAAAGACTTAGAAAACGAAATATACTTTTCTTTATTTTGTGGGATTAGTTCTATGTCACCATCTTCAAGACCAAGTCCATGTACAATAAAATGACTATCGTAATTGCTCAAATTATGGAAAAATACAGGTACAAAATTGGGTGGTTTGTATTTTTCAGAACAAAATTTATGTGCAACGCCTTCGTAAAGTCCAGTATGATAATTATAAGAAACGGTTGAGTCATCATTCAAATTTCTATCACAAATATAACAAGCATGGCTTTGCATAATGTCTACCTTATTAGCATCTGTTAGAGGGAAAGAAGTTTTAGCAAACGCATTACTTTTACAAATAGTTTCTAAATCTTCTTTTATGACTTTCATAAATGTTTTTGCACAGTCTTCACCTGTATATGTTCTGTACACAGATAACTTGTCATTATAAGAACACTTAATATAGTAACCGAAGCTATAAACTTCATGTTTTTGAATATTGGTAGTAGAAGATGTACTGGGGTTGTTAGAACAGGATTGAATTGGATTTAAAAATGCCTCAAAATCAGCGTATACAACAAAAGGTACTCTTAATTGTCGTTCATAATTATTAAAAGTAACTTGATTCGATGGAACATATTCGTTAAACCAATTTCTTGTGTCTTCTTTTTCGGATGGTAAGTTTGTGCATACGTGGAAGCAGTCGTTTTTTTGATGTTGGTTTAGTCTCTCGTGTGATGTAAATTTAATTAAGCAACCATCGCAAATATGAACAGCATGTTGTGCATTTGACAATTGCTTAGACACTAACCTCGATAAATTTTTGATAAAACAATAATGTCCTTAGTTATCTTTAGTTATGTACAACAAGTTTAAGTGATTAGACTTTTTTAATTTAGTTAAATGTAGTGGGCCTATAACATCGTGTTTCTTGTTTTGAGAGTTGTACTCGAGACCAAATACATTAATGCTAATATCATTATTTTTTTCAAATTTATGGATATCTCCCAATTTAAATGGAAAAGTTAAATTTTCAAAGTTCAATTTATTCTTATGTAATATGTATGAACTGACCATATTTGAATGACTTTTGGGTTCGTATAAACCAGACAATACAGCCCATCGAAAACACTCATGGTCATTGTTTTTTACATTAATAACCGCTTTTTTATTCTTTATATCACGAGGTAATTCGATAAAAGAAGAGCCGCGTAATGGATTATATTTGTTAATATTGAGATCGATATGATTAAATGTTACTAAACTCCACCCACTATCTTTTCTTTCAAAGTTTGACAACCTTATCACAATTTCATTTACTAGGGACGTAAAAACAGCAGCTTTATCAGTGCTGATATCAACAATACTATTACTTAATTGGAAATCAAATGTATTATTTAATTGTTTGGTATCTTGTGTAAAATTTGCATTAAGAATAAAATTTACTTTTAAAGCGTGATGTTTGTTAAGTGAACGATCTAATAATGTAAAGATCTTATCCTTGTGTTTTTGTAAAATAGTTTCGGGATCAAGAGGTTGGTGATCCATTTCATTAAATAATATTCTGTAAGTAGCGACTCTGTTTTTGAATGCATTTTCAATTAATTGGACATTAACATATTCACTATCGGATCTCAACACATTATTTTTGTGAATATTACTATTTAAATGGTTACCAAAATATCTTTTTGACACGAACTTTTTACACACCGAACATTCAATTTCAGAATTATTTTTTGTACTTACATTGACATCGGATAATGGTTCTTCGCTTGAGGATGTAGACATATCACGACTGTTGGAAGGGTAGTTTCTCTTCACTGGTACTTCTGCACCCGTACTTGTAGCTGTCCTTTTTCTCCCCCGTCCTACTTGGTTAGATCTGTAATAGAAAAAGTGAAACGTTAGTATTTAATACAAGATTTAAAACTTCAAAACAATGATTAAATTATTATCATTATACTAACTTAAGTTTTTTCGACATTGCTGGCAATATGCCTGCATTGTTAAAACACCATCAATGACATCTGATGACAAGTTATGCATCGACTTATTGATATGCCCATCACATGGTGTGTAATAGGGTATAATATCTTCATCTTCCAAAAGCGCCTGAGGTAATTGATTGTCAATATACCACAATCTTATGTTTCTATGAAATACTTTTAAAATGAATCCGTTGCTTAAAACTGCAATTTTGTCGTGGGTTAAACTAGTTCCCATATGAAAGTATCCAAGCACCATTTTTAAAACAGTATTTTGTACAATACACAGACACAGTACTAGCACAAACACAGTAACTGGAATAATGAATGATTTCTACACCAGAGACGTCGCTTATAAAGAACCTTCCAGGATCCCCACCCAACAGAGAACAATGAAACTGAGCCATAAAAAGGCAACAACTCAATGACACTGGTCAATGGTTTTGTACAAGTTTGAACAAGAATAAACTGTTTAAATTGCATGTCTAAATATACAAGTACAATATCAATAAACAATATAACAGGTTGGAACAAGAGTACTCACCCTTGACTATGCAGCTGGCTTAGTAATTCCCCGATCTCATACATTTCTTGATCACTTTCAATTTCTTCGCATAGCCTGACGAGCTCGGAATCGTAAACATCACAGCTTAAACAGTCCATCGTGAGATGTGTCTAAGAAAATAGTGATTACATTACAACAAATTTTTTCCTTAAAATAACAAACGTAGCTTAGTGATTTTATATTAAAGGGTGGAGACTTTTATACATTTGCAAAGGGAAATAGATCAATATGATTAGGCTACAAAACAAATTACAACATGTGGTTATAAAACGAGTCTTAACAATTTTGAATAACAAAAAGTTGTTGTTTAAGCAGTAAGAAATATATAATACTAGTAGTACACAAGGGTATGTTATAAAATATTATCTAATGTCTTATATAATAAATACAGTTTTAACCTAGTATTAAAACTACACAAACACTTAGTTTACTTTTTCGTATTGTTTATAAAATATTTCACGCACGTGTCCTTCGAAGCTATGTCTTTCGTCATGTTGTATATAACATCACGGACAGTCTCAAGCTGTGGATCTTGCTCAGTTGAGATGTAAGATTTTAATCTCACATCGGCGTGCTTCCAGTGCTCTTCTGGTGCGATGTTCCTAACTTTTTCAAGATCGTATATTTCTATCTTAATAAGGTGTGATGCATACGCAGCATCGTCTTTACCCGAAGATAGGTAAGCAACACCGGTATGGGAACTTTGCGACACACTGGAAGATCTCTTCACTGGTTTCACTTTTTTCTGCGGTTTTTCAAAGAAACTCTCGATACTATTTGCAGGACGTTTCTTCGCTATGGCTTGTTTCACTTTAAAACCGAGTGTGCCTTCTTCATCACTCCCTGAATCATCATGTTCAGGTTCAGGGTAATAAAAATTCTTGAAAGGGTTTTCCGTGAACTGTAACAATATTCAACAATAAGTTATACATCCGATTAACACACTTAACAAGTAACACGATGAACACAAGTTACAGAAAAAAAAAACACTGTTAAACAAATAGTACATAAAAATACTACATACATATTTTATAAAAAATAGTACATACTTACATTTGCCATTTTTTATAAGCACTGTAGCACGATTCAACACTATGTCACTGTACACTGAGAGAGCTCTGGTAACAAGCACGACTCGGTTCTGAATACTTATAGATCGTCACTGTCCATCGGCTTTTATAAGGATGTGACAATAGATTACCGTTAAAATCACGTTTCGACTAGTTTGTACCGCGCCCAACAGCCACCAACAAACAGTAATAAAATTTATAATAGACTTTCGAATCTTTTGATGATTCGGAAAAGAAACCTGTCATAAATCTTTACAAACAATATGGACCCAACAAACAAATTAAAAAATCAACGAGTTTAGTTCAGCCTACTACAAATACACGTTAGTACAAGTTACAAAGTTTATTCAGGTATTTTCTTAAGCATCTATTCAAGAACATAATATTTGACGAAATAAATAAATATGCAAAACTAGAACTCGTATTTTTAACTTACAGCTTAAATAAGTTAGTATAGTTTTGAAGCAGTTATTACTGTATAAAATACCGCATTACTATTGTAAGATTAGATTCGTATTATCCTTATGCTACAGGCAATATTTTTACATAGAACTTCCTCCTTTTTGAAGTCGGTTATTACAAAAAAGAGATGAAAGTAACATTGAGTACGTACTCAAATTTATGCAAGGTTAGGTTAGGTTAGAACAGCGTTCTTAAGACCAAAACAACTGTACTGTGCTCGTAGCTAGTTTTAAGTAGGTAAGTAAATAAAGCAGTTCTTCAAAATTAAGTTTTCGAAGTTAGGTGATAGTTAAGTTAGAAGTAATGTTAAGTTGAACAAGATAAGATATATAAATAGAACAACGTTCGAAATGCAGCATATGTAGTGAGTAACAAAATACATACTTTGAAGTAAGGCTACCTGAAGTTAAGTAGTCAGGTAACGTATCCTGCGTTAGCTGGGCGTAGTCCTGTAGCTTAGGTTAGGTTAGGTTAGAATTGTGATCTAGCATAGGTTAGCTTAGATTAGTGATACGTACACCGTAGCACATATCACGTAGTAAGAAACCTGGAGTAAAGACACGATGTGAGACAGGCTGCGTTGAAACAGCGATTCCAATAAGAACCAAGGTGACGGACCTAGTCTGATAGTTTAGGTATGAGATGTTTAGGTATTTGTCCAGCTTTACTTCGGCCCAGGAGGGACTCTCCGCGCGTCCCTCTGAGCAGCAGAGGGCGCAGTGGACGAGGTCGGAGGAGGAGCCGTGGGACGTTTGTCCCCGGGAGGGTTCTCCGCGCGTCCCTCTGAATAGCAGAGGGCGCAGTGGATGAACCAAGGGAGGGCGGGCCTGGCGAGCACTTACCATGCCGTCAGGCAGGCACTGGGGGGGTTTATCCTGCCCGCGCCACCGCCGGATCCGTAGCCCCGTTCCGAGTGTCGTGGTCACGTCTCGCGGCTTGGAACGGGAACGGGGGTCTTGCCTTCATTGGCCGGACCGCGAGGAGACAACCTCTATAATAAATCCCTTAACCCCGGCGCTGGGGCACGTGGCGTCGAGGTTCTCCTGTGGTGTCGATCGGGGCACTGCTTTTCGCACGAACCTCTGGGTTCTCCCGCCGCGCGGGCGCTTGAGGAGGTCGAAAGGGCCCTTGACGTGTTGCGGGTATGTGTTGTTGCCTGGTCAGGGAGCCCTCTGCTTCTCTGACACTGCCTATCTGCCTGGAAGGATTGTGCATTGGGTTTCTGAGAAACCCAAACGCAGATCCATTCTCTGGGTGGGTCGGCGGTGTTAGCGTGGTAGGAGGCTCACGCATCGGGTGCCACACATATCCGTGGCGCGCCCGGGGGGCTTTCGGCCTCCAATGGTGGCTGTGGGAGGGAGACTCCAGTTCTTTGTGCGCAACGCAGGTCCCCGATCGGCACCCTTAGGAGTGGCTGCGTAGGTAACGCAGCCACTAGCGGCCAACCCTGGGAGACCGCCCGCCCTCCCAGTGGTAGTAGGGTTACCCAGGTACAGGGGGCACTGCCTGGGTGGACCGGTCATTTCCCCCATACTCGTGGGAATACAAAATTTCAAGACCTAAAACTTTAGATTTAAGCTTAGATATAAGTGACGACTTGGCGAGGAACATGGCAACCGATAATGTGGCGAACGAGGTGGCAGCCACGATGGCGCAGCAGCCGCAATTGCGCATCGAGCTAACGCGGCTCGAACATGACGTCATGCGCAATAAGGAGTTAGCTCATCTGGAGGTGAAGGACTGCGACCCGATGTCGCACTCCAACACCAGAAACCCTGGCACTAATGTGGAAACATGTGCAGATGGCGGAAGCACGGAAGTCTCTTTGGTAGGCACTGCTAGCCCGGCAGCAACAGCAGATACTCTGCGGCCAGGAGGAAGCAAGAGACCGCGTACGGCTGGCACTGACGATGCGGAGCCCAGGCTCAAAGTAAACACCGCACGCAGGGGCAAGGGCACCGGATCGAGGGGCCACTACAGTGGGATGGCCGCAGCGAGAGCGCAGCTCAAGGCACACCTGGAGGACATGGGGCACGAGAGGGCGTACCGAGAGGATTTTAAACAGAGTTCTCCTCTCGAGAAGAGGGAAACCTTGCGATTGAAGAGGCGGGACAAGAGGGATGCCGCGGTGGATAGTTCCAGAATGAGGATGGAACCAAGCCGCAGCCGTAGCCGCAGCTCCTCTGTCCACACAGAGGATGACCATATACAGGTTGTTCGGAAAGCTGCCAAGATGGTCCTGGAGGAAGCGACCAAATCCAGTAACCTTAACGGTAAGGTCAAGAGCCGTATGTACCGGGCCTGCAAGGACATACTGGCAGCTGCCGAACGCCTCGAGAGCAGAGGCGAGGAAGAGGAGATCCGTGCCCTAAAGGCCGATAATAAGAGGATGAAGGAGGAGCTTGCTCACCTTCGTAGTGAGACCAAAGCACTGCGCACGGCATTCTCAGAGCGCCGATCTGATACAGCGACGGCCCTGACATCAGAGAACGATGCTCTTAAAGAGTTCAAAGAGCAACTGACAAGAGAACTCCTTATCTCTATAGGGGACATGGTCAACACAAGAATTGACGAGGTTAAAAGTCTCCTCCCGCCCGCACCGACCCTCCGACCGCCTCTAGCCGCGGATCGAGCGAAGGCAGACCCTCCCACCAGCCGGTCAAAATCAAAGAGGACTCAAGCTGCCTCCGCAGCTACAACTGAGCCAGCAAAGTCTGGTGCAACGGGGTCCAACCTGATGCCCCCTGCCAGACCTGCTCCAGCCCCGAGGACCAACAAGGCGAAAACTAAGCCTAAACCACGGCGGGATCCCCCAACGCCCCATCAAGCTGAGCCCGTCTCCAGTGCTCAGCCGGAAGCACCACCTGCCCAACCGCAATGGACGACAGTGGTTAAAAGGGGAAAGAAGAAGGCCAATACTTCTAAGCCTCTGCCCCCGAAAGCCCAGGCCAAGAAGACCCCGCAGGATCCACGGAAGCTTACTGCGCCTAGGACCGCTGCTATCGTGGTAGCGCTGAAGCCCGGTACAGAGGCCACCTACGCCTCCGTTATGACCAAAGCAACCACGTCGCTCAAACTTGGAGACCTGGGTATTGAGCACGTGCGGATCCGTAAAACGGCAGCTGGAGCTCGTGTCATCGAGGTACCCGGAGAAGAAAATAGTAGGGTTGCTGATGACCTGTGCAGCAAGATAGGCGAACTGGTGGGTGGCGACGCGAGGGTATACCGAGCAGTTAAAATGGCCAAGCTGCTGATATCCGGGCTTGATGAATCGGCTACTCCGGACGCAGTTGCGGGCGCCATATCCATCAAGGGAGAATGCTTGTTGGCGCAGGTCAAGGTGGGAGCAATCCAGGCACGCCCGAATGGCACAGGCACAACGTGGGTGGAGTGCCCGATCACATCGGCCCAGCGATTGGCTGTAACTGGACGGCTGCTGGTGGGGTGGTCATCGGCGCAAGTGAGGGTACTGGAGCGGACGCCAATGCGGTGCTACCGGTGTATGGGCACTGGACACACGCGCGCACTCTGCCCATCGTCGGTTGACCGGAGTGCCCTGTGTTACAGGTGTAGTCGGCCTGACCACCGAAAGGCGGACTGCGATGCGCCTGCATTCTGCGCGGTGTGTCATCACTCCAAACGCCCCGCAGGCCATATAATGGGAGGGAAAGCATGCTGCCCCCCTCCAATAAGAGGAAAAGAGGCCCCAGCCGGTGAGAAAACCCCGGAGGTCCTAGAAGGGAACGCCGATCACCCGGACGATGAGGGGCAGGGTATGGAAATCTAATGCCAGAACAAAGCCAGAAACTGGACATTCTGCAATGCAACACCAACCACTGCGCCCGCGCTCAGGACCTACTCATGCAGGTGGTAGCAGAGTGGGGCATCAGCGTGGCGGTGATTGCAGAACCATACCTTGTCCCTTCCCAGAATAACTGGGTGGGTGCCACCGACGAGCGAGTGGCCATGATGGCACCGGTGGCGGGTGACTGCCCCCCTCCCACAGAGATAGAGCGAGGTGAGGGATTTGTGGCTGCCAAATGGGGCGGAATTGTACTGGTGGCGGCGTATTTTTCTCCCAATCGACCGCTTGATGCCTTTGAGCGCTTCCTCGCGAGGCTAGGAAGAGTGGTACGGACGGCTGACTCGGCGCAGATCATGGTGTTGGGGGACCTCAACGCCAAGAATATGGCGTGGGGGTGCCCCAATACAGATCCTAAAGGGGCAGCCTTGAGCGACTGGGCGGTGACGATGGAACTGGAGGTAGTCAACCAGGGCAACGTCAACACATGCGTGCGCAGGCAGGGAGGATCCATTGTGGATGTTACGTTCGCGACCCCTGCACTTGCTGCACGCATCTCCGACTGGCGCGTCTTGGTTGATGAAGAGACACTATCCGACCATCGATACATCAGGATGACGGTCTCCCCAGCAGAAGATGTGACGCCGCCCAGCCGCGAAGACCGCGGCACAACAGCCAGGAACGGCAGGGGCTTCCTGAAGTGGTCAGTGGCCAACCTGGATCGCGAAATGGCGGACGAAGCGGCTATGGTGGAGGCATGGTGTCCTCCTCTCTCAGCGGACCTGGACGTTGAGGAGAGAGCAGTAGGCTTCCGTGCGTCGCTGACACGGGTGTGTGACGCTGCTATGCCCAGGGCGAGGAAGCGCACACCTGTTAAAAAGCAGGTCTACTGGTGGTCGCAGGAAATTGCGGCCCTCCGCGCCGCTAGTAACCGTGCTCGGCGCGAGTACACCCGCTGTAGACGAAGGCGACACACGGAAGAGGAGGAGGAACAGCTCCACGCGGCCCTCAGAGAGGCGAAGGATGCCTTAAAGGTAGCCATTGCTCGGAGGAAGGACGAGGCGAGAGAGGAATTCTTGGCGACGCTAGACCGGGATCCGTGGGGGAGACCATATAAAATTGTCCGCAACAAAATGAAACGAGCTCCCCCCACGGACTCCTTGGAGCCGGACCTTCTCACGAGGATTGTCGATGGCCTCTTTCCACCAGCGCCTGACTTTGTCCCTCCGCGCATGGCGGCCCCTGCTGCGGAGCCAGAGGGCCCAACTGACGTCCCGCCAGTCACAGAGGACGAGCTGGAGAGGGTGATTTATCCCCTTCGTTCCTGCAGGAAGGCGCCAGGACCGGACGGAGTGCCAGGAAAAATCCTTCCTCTGGCACTTAAACACCTCGGGGACCGCCTCAAAGACCTCTTCGAGGACTGTATGAGGGAGGGGCGGTTCCCGAAATGCTGGAAGGAAGGTAAACTGTGCCTCCTGCGGAAGGAAGGTCGTCCACCGGACTCTCCATCGGGGTATCGCCCCCTGGTGCTGCTGGATGAGACTGGCAAGATGTTTGAGAGGATTGTCGTCTCTCGCATCCATCAGCACCTGGGGAATACCGGCCCGGACATAAGTGCCGGACAGTACGGGTTCCGGGCGGGGCGGTCCACCATGGACGCACTGAGCTCCCTCAAAGCCTTCAGTGATTACGCGGGAAGCAGGGGGGAAGGAGTGGTGGCGGTATCTCTGGATATCGCCAATGCCTTTGGCACACTCCCCTACTCCGTCATCAAGGAGGCACTCTGCTATCACGGGGTGCCTCTCTACTTAAAGAAAGTGCTGGATAGCTACCTGACGGACCGAAAAGTGCTGTACGAGCAAAAGGGAGCTCAGTGCGCTCGTGAAGTGACCTGTGGGGTTCCACAGGGCTCAGTACTTGGGCCCTTACTGTGGAACCTAGGATACGACTGGGTCCTACGAGGAGCGCAGCTCCCCCGCATGATCACCATCTGTTACGCGGACGACACGATGGTGGCCGTGCGGGGAGGGGACCCGGAGGAGACTCTGAGGAGGGCAGCTGTCGCTACTGACCTGACGGTGGGCCGCATTGGCCTCCTGGGGCTAAAGGTCTCCCTGGAGAAGACTGAGGCCATTGTCTTCGGGGGACATAACTGGCGTATGCGGGCTGGGACCACAATCCCCGTTGCAGGTGAGACTGTCCAGGTTAAGGCCCACATTAAATATCTGGGCCTCACCCTGGACAGGAAGTGGGAATTCGGGGAGCATTTTGCGAGACTTGCTCCCCGTATTGCGGGCGCTGCGTCGGCACTAGGTCGGCTTCTACCCAATGTGGGGGGGCCTAAAACTACCTGTCGCCGCCTATTTGCAGGCGTCATCCGTAGTATGGCGCTGTATGGAGCGCCAATATGGGCCGACCAGCTCACCGGGGCAAACAAGTCCCTCCTCCGGAGGCCGCAACGAATGGTGGCCCAGCGAATTATCCGGGGTTACTCGACGGTGTCCTTTGCCGCAGCCTGCCTCCTCGCCTGCACCCCTCCGTGGGAGCTAGACGCTCAGGTTCTGGCGGAGCGATACAAAACGAGGGCGGAGGCCAGGGCGAGAGGAGAGTGCCCTAACCCAGAGGAGGTGGACCGTGTGCGCCGACTGGCTGCAGAGAGGCTGAGGGAGCGCTGGAGAAGCGACCTGGAGGACTCCCCCTATGGAACTCGCACCATAGGGGCACTCCTCCCGTCGCTTGACCAGTGGCTAGAGAGGGAACACGGGGCTCTGACATACAGGCTCACGCAGGTAATGACCGGACATGGCTGCTTCGGTCATTACCTGCATAACATTCAGAGAGAGCTCAGGCCCCAGTGTCACGAATGTGGTTACCCAGACGACACGGCTCAGCACACCTTCGAGTCGTGTAGTCGCTGGGACGCAGAGCGTGGAAGGCTGACCGCGGAGATCGGCAGCCAAGATCTCTCGCTGCACAGTGTAGTCACGGCTATGCTGTGCAGCCAAACCAAATGGCGGGCAGTGGCCTCTTTCTGCGAAAGCATAATGCTGCAGAAAGAGGCAGCGGAGCGGGAGCGCGAGAACAACATCGACGCGAACCCGCTCCGGCGCAGGCGGGTGGGAAGAAGGCGTGCACAGTTTGCTGCACGCCTGAACCCCTAGCAAAGCCAGTGGGTTAGGGGCCCACATTGCACGGCTCTGCACGTCTGGGGGGAGTTCGTTGCGCTTGCGATGCTCCCCTCCATAGGCGCGGGTGCCCCGGCGTAAGCCGAACGGGGCTGCCGGGGGCGTCGTGGTAGAATGCTCTGCGACCCCATGACGCCCCCAAACAGGTTACACGCGGAAAGTGCCGGAGAAGGTTTTAGTGGGTATGCTCCTCCCTCCCTCTCTCACTCTGAGAGAGTGGTAGACGAGGAGTGACTCCCACATAACCCCCACAATGGCCTCCCTAGGCCCGGGGGTACTCATAAAGAGTTTCCCCTCCGTTAAAAAAAAAAAAAAAAAAAAAAAAGGTTAGCTTAGATTAGTGATACGTACACCGTAGCACACATCACGTAGTAAGAAACCTTGGAGTAAAGAGACGATGTGAGACAGGCTGGGTTGAAACAGCGATTCCAATAAGAACCAAGGTGGCGGACCTAGTCTGATAGTTTAGGTATGAGATGTTTAGGTATTTGTCCAGCTTTACCTAAAGAATGTTCTTAAAAGATGTATACCGTTTGCAAAGGAAGTTGTAGGCAGTTGAAGCCAAAGAGAAATATAAAAGAGGGAAACAATAGTAGACCGTAATAAAAGTGAGCTCGGCGTCCGAGAGGGCAATAAAACCCGAGCTCGGGTAGACAATAGAAAAGGGTCGATGGGTCGGGGAAGGTGTTGCATTGTTAGCGTAGGGCGTTCTGTAAGTCCTGACAGAGCTGTCTGAGCGTACTGGGACCTATTCCAAACGCTCTAAGTAGGGGGCTATTTGTTTTTTTTTTTTTTTTTTTTTTTTTTTTTTTTTTTTTTTTTAGGTTTGGTGGTCCGCCAAATCCGCCCTGGATGCCGCCCATCAGGCCCGTCCGCCCCGTATCGTAGTATCGGCGAATCCCTACTACTGACGACTGCTAATGACGCGCATTATTACGTTAAACAATGATCGCTAGGTCTCATGGACGGACGTAACTACTTCACTTTTTATTTAAATATTAGTGACTAAACCGGGAGTTCTTTGGTGATACATTACAGAAAATCCCTAAAATCCGAAAGATTTTACCACTGCCCTGTTATTCAAACCGTGTTAAAAATTAATCACACTGCTAAAATAGTCTTCGTAATTAGAAACGTTGCAAGTTGAAAATAGGGGACGAACATAAAAAAGAAGTAACCAGCGATAGTCGTATCACTTAGAATAAAAAACATAATCCCTATAACCTAAACCAAACAACAGTTCATAACTGTTTACCAAGCCCACGGCTAGATGGCGTGCATTAGTTGAGTCAACAGTGCGGGAATTGTGGGACCTTATCCAGCGCCCTCTATTAACAAAATATAGTAAACTAACGTATGCGCTATACGTTAGTTTACTACATACTTCTACTTTGTTATTTATGTGTATGGCGCTAAGGTTTTAATTTGTATTATCTATGGTGTTGTGTAATTTGCAGACTCTAAATATACGAGTAACTATGTAGAGTGTGGTTCTCAAAGTGTGCTCTACGGAGCCCTGGGATGTCGTTAGATCTCTTAAAAGTCGCTGCTATAATAATCGATTACGGCAATTAGCCTCATTATTAGTACAATAATGAATACCTATACATATACAAGTAATTGTGTTCATCTGTTTTGGGGCTGCCTAAGGCTGCGTTTCCACCAGAGATGTGCGAGGATGCGTAGCGAGGGATGTGTTTTTGTTAACCAATGGAATAACGTCATTTACTTATCCTTGCTCGGCGCAACTGATTCTATTGGTTAACAAAAACACATCCCTCGCTCTCGCTACGCATCCTCGCGCTGGTTGAAACGCAGCCTAAGTCATAACATATCAGTGTTCCAAAAGTTTGCTAGTATCGAGAGCCTAGGCTTTGCTCATCCGCATCAGAATATTCAAAACATATGCCTCATTCTAGACCATCAGTCTTAGAGGACATAGAATATTATATACTATAATGCCTACCAAACGATACCAACGTTATCTTAAGCCAGCTTATTAACGTTTTTAATAGAAACACATATTAAACTTATTTTTTCAATTAGAATTGTTTTTAACTCAAACTTATTTTAGGTATCATAAAGACTCTTCAATCCCACTAAATACTACGTGAGATGAGAAATAGAGGGGATTAAAGACTATATTTTTATATCGTCTCCTAATATGTTGTTTTCATAATCTTTTTTTTTTCCTTTGTGGCTTTCACTTCTTGCTGACTTTAGCACGAGGTATTTCGCCAATGTCAACGTGTCGACTTTAAGATCTTTGTTAATGAATTTAATCACGTGTCAATTTATGTCTTTATTGAAGTTCCGGATATTGCGCTATGTCCACCATACATCCTTTTGTTTGATAGTGACAAACTGGCAAGCAGCCCTGAGCTCTGAGCTGCGTTTTGGCTGGAGCTACGCAAACATACGGATCAAGCACACATACGGAGCATACGGCTTTAATCGAGCGTTTTACGTGCTACCGCTACCTGACTAAAGAGTAGCGTTGGCAGAAAAATCAATAGGTGAAACATATTGATTTATACTTACATGATTTTCACACATTATTACAAAACAGGAATTAATCGCGTTCAAATTATTTAATTACGTCTACGTTTCCGACATGCAACATCACGCATCCATAGCCTCGAAGGGGCGGAAAAGGCGGGCATTAATATCTTGTTGCGCAAGTATTTTTTAACTACCCGCACTTGGTTTTTGTTATTATTAAAGATTAAAAACATTACTTTTTAGGCCCTGCACCCTAAGGGTGCTATCGAGTCTTTATTACTAAGTATTTTTGGAACCGTATTAGTAATCATCGCATATGTATTATTGTAGCCACTATGACAACCAATACTCACCAAACAAGTTTTAAAACAAAAATTACTTGTTCAAAATATCTACAGGTTTTAATTTTCACGGTATACCTGAAACCCAGTGAATTGGTTTCCCCGTCAGTACATAAAGCCTGCTCAATATCGACGTGTTTGCTTTGATATTTGTGCGGAGGCTTAGCATGCGCGCTATTTGCCTTTCGGTTATACGGCTTGTTGCGTCGGCAAAGGCCTTCCGGTGCATGCTAGTCTTACCTCAATGACTGCGTGTAATACCACTAGTGGTAGATTAATATAGTTGGTGTGGCTTGATTTGCGTAAAAACGTACTAATATTGTAAATGAAAACCTTAATATGAACATGTGCATTGTGCATACTTCCAGTTCTCACCTACGGTGCTTAAACGTGGTTTTAGACTGAAGCTCAGAAGCCCAAACTCGGAGTTTACCAGCGAGCCATAGCTCCATAGAGCGCAACAGATTAGGTGTAAAGCTAAATTAATCGAATCCGGAACTCCACGCTGCGCTCACAAACCAGGATAGTTGATTTAGCTGGGAAGGCAGCCAAGTTGAAGTGGGCTCGTTTGCTGCATTCGGGTCGACCTGTGGGCAAAAAAATCACACAGTGACCCCACAACTCAAAACGGAGACGCGGCAGACCTCGTAGGTGATGCCTAGATGATTCTGGACTGTTTTTTTAACGCCAGATACAGCTAAAAATCGCGACAAATAGAAAAAGACGGGAATGGACATTGCCCAGCAGTGGACCATAACAGGCTCATACAAAAATAGGCGTACGATTAGATAGAAAAAAAAAACGTAGTTTATATTATTTTTCGAATAAAAATTGTTATAATAATACGTATGTACATAAACATATATGTATATTTATACTTATTACGTAAACAAGATGTACTCAACTATAAAAACAATACCCACGACCATAATTAATAAAACCATTAATATGATATAGTTCCCGAAAACTATATCAAACCTGTCGCAAACTATAAGAGGATGTTGGGGAAAAATGGTGCTAAAAATATGTTGAAGCGAAAATCGTATTAGCAATGATTTATATGTCAGTCCACTTCGCAAGGGGCAAGTAGTCACTAGTCATGGAAGATAATGTTCGGACACAGGCTTTTACTGCATCTTTATTTTTTTGACAGTTTGTTGTGTCATGCTCGTAAATAAAGTGTATTTAGGTGTAGAAAAGTATTAATAATATTGGCCATACATCGAAACGTCATTGAAATATTTTCTGGCGAAAGTATTAAAGAAAAAATACGTTAAGCTTATTTTGGCAGAAAGTAATGTTTTTAATGCCCCTGAGCTGAGTTTCCACAATATCAACTACCTAAATGTAACAATTTACTGCACCTGGTTAATAAAATACTTCTAACAAATTATAGTTTTAGTAGCCATTTTATTCTTTCGGGTTACAGATGAGATTACATAAATATTTATGATCAATGTATTAAAAAACGACAAGATTTTGTCAACATTAGTTTTTTGTCATAGTAGCATATTCGTAACAAAAAAATGAACACGATTAAATAATTCAATAAAAGAAACAACACCCACAAATGGTAACTAGAGTAAACTCTTGAAACAGAAGACTTAGGAAAGAAAATCCTCACAAAACACTGGAGTGTGAAGTCCATAATTATTTATTTAATTTCGTTAGGGGATCAAACAAAGAGAAACATTCTACAAAACAATGTGCGAGCTCAGGTTATAATGATGAGATATTTTGAAGAAAAAATATTATAAAGGTATATTTTTTTTACACAGCCCTTGTCTTATTAATTGCAATACAATATCTTGACTGCCCTACTTATTGACCAGAATACAAAAATGTAAACTGGTACGGTAAACAAATAGGTGGTCTTAATCTATAAATTCTGTCTATGATAAGCAACTTTTTGATATTCAGGCTGCTGCTATAGACCAGGCAAGACAATGTCGGGATTATGCATCAGCATTAGGATCCAAATATAGAAAACTATTTTTCTTTACTTTTAGTATGCTTAATTTTACCAACCATATTTATATCGCCAAAATGTATTGAAAGTCGTCAAATGTACCCTTTTTTAACGAATTGGTCGTAAAACAAGTGGCATATTGCGCAAGTTGGGAACATGCAGGTGTTCACCGACTAACTTTGGGGTGGGCGCTTTTTGTGGCCGCCACTGTAAGCGTAAAATGCATGCCGACTTAATAAGTGGTTATTTAGCGTACACTGTAGTGCAGATTAATAAGGATAAATATGTCTGTTTGTAAAATAAGAAGATTATGCAGATGTTACTGTTTTGAAATATTAAGTATAATACTTATATCAATTAGGCAGAGGCTTTTTATATGAAACGCTTTAATCCTATTTTTATAAATTGCAAAAAATCATATCGGTACATTGGTATTGGAACTAAAGTTCCCTCTAAAATGTAACCTCATTTACTACTCAGAAATTTCGTGACAATAATGTGCCATAAGGTTTTTGAATAAAATTACCAAGTTAATAAGGCTATGCAAATTAAATGCAGGTGATTGCGGTCGATTCCACCCCAGTTGAGATTCAATCTTGATTTACATCTGGTTGATTTGTCACTCGATAATTTGTATACGTCATGACTACGAGCTGTCTTAATATAATATGTACCGGTTTGAAATGTCTAGATACTTAGCTGTCTATAATTATACCAGGGGGGGTATTCGACCAATTTTAGAGAGATGATGGAGATCTCTCCATTTCACAGCCATCCGTCACTTTTGACGTGTCCCTACTTGACAAGTGGCGATATCTCTAAAACATCGCAACTTCGTCAATCCGGTCGCGCTTAATTTTTATGTGACGGCATAAATAACAGGCGCATACTTTAACTTGACCGTGTATTGTGTGAAATTAGTCAGTTACGTTTCGTTCAAAACAGAAATTCATATGCAGGAATAGCATTTTTGACAATCATTATCGCCTTCGTATTTCCAAAATTGAGATGACATATGTCACTTGAAGCTCATCGCATTTTAATGACGGTTCAGAGGCGATATCACTGTTATCTAATGGAGATTTGACGTTTGGCGATCTCTCAAACGGCATACTCGAATTAGGTCCCTGTTTAAAATTGCTAAATACCGTCAAAATTATGGTTACGATACGTAGACTATATATTCTTATTTTAAGTTCATTGAGGCATTAATGACGAGACGTTTTGCATTAAACATTAATTTCAAATTATATTACTGATAGTCTAACATATGCTTCAAAATCAATCATAATCATGCCCAATAACAATTCAACCAAAAAAGCGTTTCCTTTATTTCTACAAATCACGAACACTGAAGCGTCACTAGACACACGCTTCGGCAATCATCGCGTTTAGAATACCGCCATATGTGCGAGACAGATACACACCCACCGGTCAAATTTGATTTACGCACAAATTACGTGCCATAAACGTGAGTGTACACTTTACCCGCACTCACTCTATAATATGAGCCACAGACTAAAAAAGCCGCTACGATATTATTTTGTGTTTATTCTATTTTATTTCGGGGTTAGGGTTAAATTTTAGTCTGTGACATATTTAGAGGAAAGGTGGTAAAATGTGTAAGAGTGACACACCTCCCTACTCAGTCAAGTGCACCTTTGTTCATATCGATAATGCACTAATTTGAATATTCGCGGTGTCAGATGTCAAACGGTTCATAATTTTCTTTTTTATGTGATTTTCATAGAGGTGAGGCGTAAAATAAACGTATGTCTGTTACTTTGAGGGGTTGGGTATGGAATTATGTGTAATGACTGATGGAGATTTCTTGACACTTGTCTATGCCTAAGCAGTCATTATCAGATAATTGGACGAGGTATTCAATGTTTGATGTTTAAATATACGCAATACCAATATACATACTCGTTACCTACCTATTGAAGATAACAAGTATTTTTTTAACTCAATCGTAGTTAGTAAATTTTGTACTTTGGACTTAATAGGTATTGTATACAACACAACTGCAAGAAACGTAAATTAGAGTAGTTAGTTGCTTAGAGGTCTTACATATCAATGAGAAAATTGACTTGCCTCTGTTTGGAACCACGTGTCGGGGCATAATATATCGAAAAATATCTTTAAAATATTTATTAAAATTATGTAATATTATTATATAGAAGTTCCTTGTAATCCAAGCTAAATCATATAAATTAAACGTTTATTTACGGTATAATTTAAATAACTTTTACTTTAAAAGTCAACTTTTTAATTTATTTAACATAGCATTGTATAATTATTGCTTGCGCTTGCGATTCACCCCTTGATGACAGGAAATAAATAATTACTACAATCTCCTAGAAAATGTCACGTTTGCCATTATTTGCGATCCGATCAAGTGTACAACGAGTAATCTTTTTTCATTCTTTTTTGTACTAAATTACATGGAAAACCTACTCTTTCATTTCTTAAATTATAGTGTAGTACAAATAATGATTAAATAGCTGCAATAATAAAGTGTTTCCAATACTGAGGGTTTTTTTATAGATGTAACATGAACGTATTTTTAGTTTATGTGCCCTGATTATTTTATAAAGTCCCAATTTCAAAATGTACAGAGACTGATTTAAAATATTAACGTTATCTAATAATTAATATTTCTAGTTATTCTACCTACAGACTACAGTCATTCTATATTTCTTAGACAGAGTCACTATTTTAAAAGCTTTTATTTAACTTGCATTGTATGTATGTATGTATGTATCTAAGTATGTTTTTTCGGGTGAAATCTTGCAACTCAATTTTGAAGCAGATATCGTCAACCGATTGAGCTGAAATTTTGCATACTTACTTAACTTTGATGACAATACAATAATATGTTACCATGGGGCTGATCTGATGATGGAGCCGGAAGGTGGCCATAGGAACTCTATAATAGAAAAAGCAATCCTACCGAGCTTGGGCTCTTTAGAATCGTCTCAGTGAGCATTTGATGGATATCCAAAGAAAAGTACAGTCGGCTATAAAAGCTTGCCACTAAAATGACATTTTTGACAGAAACTTATTCATACTCTATAACGGTCACTTCAATTAAAGCAGAGAGTACCCGAGACATTATGGTCTCACCCTCACTTCCATCAAAGTTCTAATGATTATTAATAAGTCAAATACGTTAACCCTACATAATAGGTATAACTCACTGTCATATTGCACAACAGGTGAGCTCATTACAGATTACGTTCGGTAATTTGCGAGGACGCCATCTGTTGCCACGCCACGTCGATTACAATCTATCATTCAACCATTCATTCACTGGCCGGTGAATCATTCACGTGTCAAATAGGGTTAAATTTATGTAGTTCTCCACCTAGTTTTAATGACTGATAATGAATTTGGCAAGTAATCTGAATAAAAATGCCAATATTTTTATGAACAACTTTAGAATAAATACGCGCACTCCGGTCCTCATAAAACATATATTTGGAAAAATTTAACCGCTTTTAGTTTAATATGTGTGTGTCTACGGAGACGTTTTGCATTGTGACATTGACGATGTGACAGACGCACCGACGGACGAAACTTAGCCCGTGGCTAACCAAATCTGGCTTCACTTTCAAGCGCTGACTAGGTTCCTAGGCGTATTGATTTTAAGTGAAGAACATGGTGTTCAATTTCGTACTATGATGTTATACTGGGTGATCTTTTATTCTTGAACGGGAGAGCCAGGGAGTATCGGGGAGGGTCATACTAAGCAATTTTTCCTATGGAAACAACGACTAATAAGTTGATTTTATTCTCCATTACACCCTGGCACTCCCATTCACGATCCAAAAATCACCCAGTACAAGTAGCATAAATAAATAAATATAAGACAACCTCACACAAACCGATCAAGCCCGTATAGCCCCTAATTAAGTTCAAGAAGGCTTGTGTTATAGGTACTAGACGACGATATACATACTTATATATACAAATATATACTTAAATTCATAGAACAACCATGACCCCAGCACAAATATTCGAGTTCATCACACAAATATTTGCCCTGGCCGGGATTCGAACCCGGGACCGCCGGCTCAGTAGGCAGGTGCTTACAAACTGAGCCAACCGCGTCGCCAATTCATGGAGTTGAACACTATAGGTCAGTATTCTTACCTATACTACTTTTAAGGGTTCCGTACCCAAAGGATAAAAACGGGACCCTATTACTGAGACTTCGCTGTCCGTCCGTCCGTCTGTCACCAGGCTGTACCTATCTCAAGAACGGTGATAGCTAGCTAACAGTTGAAATTTTCACAGATGATGTTTTTCTATTGCCGCTATAACAACAAATACTAAAAATAAAATAAAGAAAATATTTAAGGGGGGCTCCCATACAACAAACTTGTTATAAATTATGGTACGGAACCCTTTATGCGCGAGTCGGGCTCGCACTTGCCCAATTTTCTATTGTGATACGCACGAGACAAAGATCAGACACCATGCATATATTACACGTTCCATCTTCCCAAACTTCTCTTATCATATCAGGGCGAGAGCACTACCAGTTTTGCCAAAAGCGGCTATTAAGGGGTTGGCGAATTTTTGATTTAAAAGGCATTAAATGCCAATTTCGATCGTGATGCAGCGGCTGTTCTCTAAACTAAAGATACTATACTTTTGTTTCATTTCGATTGGTAATTGATTAATCAACTTATTTTTGCCTCTTTTCGTACCATGACTTACAGCTCCCATACGAAGTAATTCGTCAAATCATCTGATTAATCAAACTGCAGGAATACTCGTCTGATTCGATTAGGGCATCCAACCATTAGCCAATAACAGCAAGTCAGTGGGCGGGCCATTTTTCTTCCGCGTTCCTGCGCCCCTAAATCATTTGCTGAATTAGTTTTAATATTGTGCTTAATAAAATCTTATGTTGGTAAGTAACTGAATAAAATGTTTTAACTTTAGTCCTTAAAAATAGAAAGTGTTCTCATTAATAAAGTGTTAAATTTGCAAATCTTGACAAGATGAATTAATACATACTACAACAAAATCTAAATGAAGGTGGACAACAATCAGTCCAGTTTGAGTCTGAATCCCAACGAAGCGCTGTAACAGTGACGCAAAAACGTATGA
Source organism: Apotomis capreana (assembly GCA_947623375.1). NCBI lineage: Eukaryota > Metazoa > Arthropoda > Insecta > Lepidoptera > Tortricidae > Apotomis > Apotomis capreana. The sequence continues at coordinate 27,732,678 of OX392499.1, read as the reverse complement.
TGTGATTTAATTTTTAACTTGAATTTATTTTTATCATTTAGTGACTATGATACAAACATGATATATGATGTATTTCGAAAATATAAAGGGAACGGGTGTTCCGATGCAATTCCTCGTTAGGAATAAGCTAGATAGTCAGCCGACGCCTCACGGATTATACGGGCAATGTTTTTTTCTACGTCTACATGTTGCTAAGAAATAGGGCCAGCAGTAAATAAACTAGGTAGATGAGTTAAAGCATATTGGCACTATAAACCTTATATTCGTGAAACTTGATTAGTACTTTGCGTGACTGTATACAGGGAGTTAGGTATTGAAATTATTATTACACAATATAATTTTATTATTATAAAATTCATTTTTTTAGTGGATATTGTTTTTTTGTTGTGTTGGACAAGTCATCGTGATGCAGGATATATATAGATATATGGTCGCGCGGCCACAGCCCTATACAGTGCCATTCGTTAGTCGAGATTTCTTTGTCCGCTCATCATACCGAAACGGCTTGAATTTTAACCAATTTTGGCACAGGGATAGCTGAACACCTAAGAATTATATGATAAAATTTGATACTTTTTACCTTCTAGTATGTAATTGATATAAAAATGTCTGTTTCTTTCAACGACAGGCACGAAACAAATTTTTAAATTAGCGATTAGGTACATACAGCGTAAAGTGAACGCGCATAATTATGAAGAGTAGAGTCACAGGTAGAGTAGGTACCTAATCTAATGCAAAAAAAATGACATGGAATTTCTCGTACCTTTGTTAAAAATGGATATATTTTTACCGAGACTACGTTTTTTAAAGCAACAATTTAATAAGTTACGTTTTTGTTTAAATCTGCCACATCCATACTTTCACACCACTCCCATACGTCATAAAGCGGTAAAGCCGGTAGACACCCTTAATACAGCATCATGCCCTCTCGCGTACCGCCGCGTCATCATGACTCAAACTGCAACATTTGGTATCTATCCATCGGTATTAAGTGGAATAGATCGTGGAGATAACTTAGGGTCGGGGTATACTGGTGTCGTTTAATAGAATCGAAAAGTAAATTGACGTTCACAATATGTAGACGAATGACTAGGTGTAAATGCTAGTTAACTACAAGTCAAAAGTATTAGTTTATTCAGACCATGACGGGATGACACTTTCCGAAAAGATTGGCGTGTTATTGGCTTGAACAGAGACAACTGGAAGAAAGATAGTGAGATCTTTGCCAAGGAGTGGGACAGCACAGGCTAAAAATAAAATAAAATATTAAATTAGTTTATTATACATTTCACATTCTACATTAACAAAAAAGCCTTGCCTCTTAATATCACTTGTAACTTGCTAAACTCTACAAACAAAATTGATCTTCTTTGCTTGCCATATCGATACAGGCCAAATCAATCTTAGGTTAGGCTCAAGTACCCTTAATGAAAAGGAGAAATCTTTTTTGCTGTACAGTTTATGCATCACCTCATATATCGTTTCACCTAGGTATGTAATAAGTAAATTAAAAAATCAAAAGTTTTTGAAGAGTAAAGGTACCTTACAGTCGTTCAAACATCATTACGATATTCGCTTAGTATACCCCAAACCCATGCCTCTCACTGTAGTTCATTTACTTTACAACTTAAACTTAAAACGTTTTATCAAATCACCACCGACCAAGGGTAAACTACGAAAAGGGTGCTTACAGGTTCAAATTTTGGCTTTTACTTTAGTATTCTGATCTCGCCAAATAAGGGGTTGTATTTTTTAGAGCTACTTAGAGTTAAATAGAGCACATGGCGGTCTGATATTATACAAGGATTACCGTTTGATTCTAATTGTAAACATTTTAGGGTTGTTAAATAAATAAGCTTTGAGCGTTTTGTCGTCGCGTTGAAAACTGACAACATTAAAAGCTTTTGGTTTGTTTATCAGAAGAGTCGTATTGAAATGTTAAAATCACGGTCCGAAAATATCATAAAAAATATGATTAAAGAAAATGATACAGTTGTGAGGTTTTCGTGGAACCTCGTTTGTCTTCGGTTTGCCAGTTATAAAGCATCTATGCAAACGACTACTTCCTTTGTCGGAAAAGAACAATACGCAAATCTGCCCTGATACATTTTTTGAAATTGCAACGATGTTTAGTATTTAATACTCATTAGTAATGAGTATTAAATATTAACACAAGTGTGTAGCTGTGTAATGAATCATTACACAGCTACAGACTTGTGTTAGGTATAGGTTAATTTTGCCCTGTGTGTAATTCCACTTAAGGTCAAGTAATAATTTAAGATGAGTTACCATCATACATAAAATAACTACCTATCAAGTTAAACAAGTATATAACGTGAATGTAAATTGTATGTTCACAGCATTACACCTACGAGTATGTGTGTGTTCACCACCAGCCAGACAAAAAAGTTGGTCGCTGCGTTTAATTGTTAACCATGCACACCCAAATTAACTTCTTAACTTTTTGTGCATCTTTCATATATTTTTTGCCAAATTGAAATACTTCGGTGGGCGGAGCGTGACGTTATTAGAGACGTGATAAATAGCCAAAATGGCTAACAGTATACAATAAACATGTCAACAAAAACACCTTATTTTGAGCAAGCGAATGATTCGCTCCGCTTTCTGGACCACACATTGAGTGCTTATTTTGAGTGCAAATTGGGCCTTTAGAGAAATGGCGACTTATGTAGTCGTTTATTTCAGTTGTTGTATGATCATAATTTATTTATTAACCCGGGCGTTTCGGAAGTGTCCAGGTCCACGCTCCATTTGTGACATCATCTAGATTGAAATTAAATCATTGCCATAATTATTGGTTTAGCATCAGTCGCATGTAGGGAATATACCTACCCTGCCTTTTTGTAACGTAAATTAAGTCTAATAAAAATAAAAAAACATACCTACATACAGTGAAACATAGTACCTCCAATTATAATTTTGAAGTCGGTTAAAAATAAGAGTCCAACAATATTATTATTACGAGACCTTTGTAAACGTAATGTGTTTTTCTGATATAGAACCGAGTTAATAAAAGATTTCGTGGTCTTAGTAGTTATAAAGTACTTATTATAAAACCTACATTCAACTTCGAATTGTATGTACTATGTATACATAGTACGAAATGGATGACCGTAAACACATTCTAAAAGTGAGAAATCAGCGTTTGTCAATGTCCGGTAAAGTTGTAAAACGCGGCAGGGGCACAATGGACGTTGCGCTGTAAATTTAATTATTGACGCAACGACCATATTGGTGCATATTACTTTGTTGGCCGGCTTGTTCCGGAATGAAGCCAAGAATATTATGCTAAATCTGTCTCAAATGTTTCCAATATGTTTTAAAATTGCAAAATCGGATGTTTTCTATGTTTGATCGAGTTATAAAACGCAAACGCGGCACAAAGCGTAAATGGACGACGCGCTGTAAATTTAATTATTGACGGAACGACCATATATTTAGGTGCATGTTACTATGTTGTACGGTTTGTTCCGGAATGACACCAAGAATATGAAATAATTAGATATACTGGATGCTTCCAATATTATGTTCTAAAAGTGCAAAATCAGCGTTTGTCAATGTCCGCTAGAGTCTTAAAATGCGGCCGCGTCACAATTGACGTCACGTTGTAAATTTAATTACTGATGGAATGACCATATTGGTGCTTATTACATTGTTGACTGGCTTGTTCCGGAATGACGCCAAGAATATGGAACTATGTCTTATACTTCCAGTACGTTCTAAAAGTGCGCAATCAGCATTTGTCAATGTCCGATAGAGTTATAATACGCGGCCGCGGCACAGTGGACGGCGCGCTGTAAATTTAATTATTGACGGAACGACCATACTGATGCATGCTACTTTGTTGGTCAGCTTATTCCGGAATGACACCAAGAATATTAAACAATTATGCCGGATGCTTCCATCCTATATGTTCCAGCGTTTGCCGAAGTCCGATAGAGTTGTAAAACGCGGCCGCGTCACAAAGTCACAATAGACGGCGATGATGATGATTACGTTTGTGTAGATTAAGCTCAAGAGGCGCCAAAATGTTAACGAATATAATACAGTATGACTTTATATTCAGATACAATTGTACCGTTTAACGCTAACTTTTTATCCGAAATCTCGCATTGGTTTTCTTCTAAACCGGAGGAGTTTTTGTAACTGCCCGTATGAAATCAAAATGTAGTAATCAAACTGAGTCTATTTTGAGTCCTAGAATTATTTTTCGTCGAATGTTTCATTTCGTAGAAAGCATTTTTCTATGTGCAACCGTAAACTATTTATTGTAACAAAACAAACCAAACCTAATAATATTTGCAAGAATTATGAAAAATGTAAAACTACAGAGGATAAAATTTCTGTAAAACGATTCGTCGTTTCCGCGACTGTCACACATTAAATATTTAAACGGATTATATCGCGTATATCAATTATTTGAGCCTCCCTGACGTTTCAGTACAACCAGGGGCCCAATTCGAGAATGCCGAATCTCCAAACGTCAAATCTCCATTAGATAACAGTTATATCGCCATTGAACTGTCATTTAAATGCGATGAGCTTAAAAGTGACATATCTCATCTCAATTTTGGAAATACGAAGGCGATAATGATTGTCAAAAATGTTATTCATGTATATAAATTTCTGTTTTGAACGAAACGTAACGGTCCAATTTCACGTACTATGCGGTCAATTTAAAGTATGCGCCTGTTATTTATGCCGTCACATACAAAGGAAACGAAAAATTTGCGCGTCCGAATTGACGAAGTTGCGATATCGCCACTTGTCAAGTAGGCACACGTCAAAAGTGACGGATGGCTATGAAAATGAGAGATCTCCATTATATCTCTAAAATTGGTCGAATACCCCCCCAGGTTGTACAGGGGGTACAGGGGTACAGGTTGTCAACCTTTGACAACAGTATCTGTAAAGGTTGTCAACCTTTGACAACGGTATCTGTAAAGGTTGTCAACCTTTGACAACGGTATCTGTAAAGGTACTGAAACGTCAGGGAGGCTCAAGTAATTAATATACGCGATATAATCCGTTTAAATTGTTTTATTAATTTTCTAGAAGTCAAAGGGCTCCCATCAAACTTGATGGATCTAAATGATTAAGTTTTTACGCTAGGCAAATTAATATGATCGGCATTTACTACAGTCCTAAATTTAAATGAAATAACTTCTAGTACCTATTTAAATTTTGTACGTTTTACAATTTAGTTATTTATGTAAAATCGTCTTACTATTTTATAGTTCCTCAACGTATGAAGCCTGTATAGAGCGGCCTCATTCGTCCACGTGTGGACAATGTTTGCCGAGTCGCCTTAAATTAGGGTCATAAAATTAAAGCCTTAATTTACTGCCTTATAAATTAAACTCGACGGTCTCACATTCGACTTTTACTGTTATGCCTTTTGGATTACGAACGAGGATAGTTTTTATATTGACAAACCCATTTGTATTGTAATGTAATAAAATGTAACGTTTATGATTTATGTGGCAATGCATAACAGGAAATTTAATTTCTGAAACCTACGTAAAGTATTCCATTGTTATTAATAAATATAATTTCAAATGTACTGTAATTTAAAAAGCGAATGATTTTTGGTCCAAAAATATTTTTGACTGAACACTTCTATACGTAAACTCGTATTGTATTATTAGCTATATAAATGCTCATGTTTTAAGTAAACATTAAAAATAATATGAAACTGTTGAGTGTTGTAGCTTCGATTGATATGATAATAATATAATCGAATTCACTTTTAATGATTTTTATATTTTTATTTTTTTATGTGATGTAAGTAGTATAGATAACAGGAAGGTTATCTACACTACATTACAGGAAAAAATAAATCCTTTTAGTGTTCCACATTTTACAGAATAAAATATTAGTGTTCTTTAAATCATAAGTGTTTGCAATTATTAAATCATAAGTGGTTTTGCAATTAAACAAAAATTGTTTGTTATCTTTAATCAGGATTGTGGAAAATGAACACTTGTGCTTTATTAGATCTACATTAGCATAAATAGGTAACGTCGGGTGTGTTCCTGTTTTATCTCCGAAACACATGTCCACTCGCACGCCAATTCAATTCGAATTTGAATAAATTTGAGTATGTAGGTACGTATTGTGGTACCAAGTATAAAGGTGGGTGGACTGGGTCATACAATACCCGCTGGAAAAAGCTATATTAGTCTTTGTTGTGGTCAAAATTGCACGTAGGTAGGTATAGGATATAAAAAAGGAACTTCATTTTTGTGGATGTTATGAGTTTAATCAGACGATTAGGATACAAGGATCAGTAAGAGTCAGAGACACTTATACCAGGATTGGCACTTTGGAATACTGTTTATTTGTTCGATTTAATAAATGCTTTTAATTGGATACTGATCTACGGTAATTTGTTGAATAGGTACTAAAGTGTGAATAAGAATTTTATAGTTAAAACAATGTGAATAAAAATTTATAAATAAAAAAGTGTGAATAAAAATGTGTAGCAAATTATAATAATTTAAATTTTTGATAAAGTAAAAGTTAGGTATATCTATTTGAACAAGGACCAAATAGTCTTCAAAATCATAATGTATTCTAATTTTATTCACCTCGTCCGTATATCGTGACCATGATCGCACGCGCACTTGCCCCATACAAACAAATGTTATAGTTTTGTGAAAAATTACACATCACCTGAATGTTCTTTTTACGGTCAATTTGTTACTTTATTACCGTCGTAAAATCAGGTGTCAAAGTTTACACCACTTTAATTAGGAGTATTTAGGATAATATTTTATTTTTGTGTGTTTCCGTTCCGTTGGTTACGGAACAGTTGGGCGTTTTTGGATCCGGTGGCGTTTTAGAAGTTCGTTCTCTGAGGTTATTTTTTTTGTTCATAACATTTAGAATTCTCTGTGCAAATCTCTAAAGACCTGGTATGTGTAAAATATTGGTAAGATTTTGATTAAGTACAGGAATATGTTTTTTTTAGAGGAAACACAGTTGTAGAGTATCAATGAAAAGCATGTAATTATTTTGTGGCTATAGTTACTTTACATTTAGCTTATATTACGAAAACCAAACTATTACTCTATAATATAAATTAATAGTACCCACCAAACTTTAATTATCTTATTAATATAGGATTTAAACTATGATCCATAAGAAATTAAGCAAAATATATCGGGTACTCAGTGAGTGTACTACTCACACCTCTCATCTTCACCATATGGTTCCAGGGCGTTACTTTGTAGGCAGTCAGATACGTTCAAATTTATCAAAAAAACCTTGTCAAAATGCTTACATGCTTATTAGAGCATACTCCATATATTCAGTTGACAAGAGTCATTTGTTTGACAGTCAACGAATTCCGATTTATTTGTGGTGAGGATATTAATTTTGTGATTAGTGAAAAGGGTAACAAGGGAAGTTAAGACTGCGCCGAGCGTTAGCGACTGAACCATAGAGCGCGGGGAATGCGGAAAGCACTTTGATAAATCTGGACCTTTAATACCAAACGATAATTGAAATATTTGATGCGGAAAAATTGTCATGTAAACATTCATCTTTCTTTTTAACTAAAAATCAGAATAGATTTCCATTGTTAAAGTATAAAAAAACACTTAACGCCTGCTTACGATTTTACAATTTTCGTCCAACTTTACTTAGTTTTCTAGGGTAAAATATTAATAATCTTATAATTTTCCCACAGAGAAGTTGTTAACACATTCTTCGAAGTACTAAATATTTAGTTTAAAATGAATTAAACAACTAGTGTTGACGTTGTCTACTTAACGGCAACTGCCTATTTTTCACATTTCGCTCGGCGCAGTCTTAATAAAAATATAAATTTGTACCAATATATATTTTCGCAAGAAAATTCTCGCCATTTAAATTTTATTAATTATTATAACCATTATAATTTATCATAAAAAGCTGCCCGCCATATTCAAAAATGGAACACAGAGACACACCTTATTTGCATGCGTACAAGCACAAGCTTTACTATGTGATACTAGTTCTATGTAAAAGTCTAAAGAGCGCTTCGCACTCTTCTATGACAATACGTATAATTAGGTCAAAGATAAAAATCTTTGTCAAAAAAGTTTATTTTGAGACACACATTTTTTCCGGCTACACTTTCTCACACATTTTTTTGTGTTATTTGCTGATTATAATCTATCCAATGAACCCAAACACGACGGGCTTAAAAAGCTTTGTTATAATTGATGCTCTTAAAAACGTGTTAAAATCCGGGTCATATTGTAATTTTCTTTGAAAAACCAGCTATGAAGCATGATTTGAGATAATGTTGATTTACATGCAAATTGTAATACTGACTAATACGGATCCGTTCATTCAAGTTCACCCGATATGGTTCACGAATCCAAATAAGGGACAATCATTTGACTCACTTTCACTTCTCATCGAAAGACCTGTGATAAATTAGTCATAATTAAACGAAAAATAAATCGCTGATATATAACATTTTCACAACCTAAATCAAAAAAAGTCGATTGAATTTTAAAGTGTATGAGTATCCGATCAACAATGAAATTGCAGTGTCAATACCGATTGACTTAGTGCATTTTAGTGTTGGACAGTTTATGTGTCATCCTGTGTCACATCCACTGGCCTTTAAAATCTTTGATGCGAATCGGAATCCAGTATAGGCTGAACTTTCGACTTTATTGATTACCCTACAGAATACGGTTCAAGGTATTTTAGTCAGATAATGAACGAATCACGTTCACGCGTATTCATTTAGCGTCTTTGGAATTAGTTCTTATTTGAAAGAAATAAGGTCGATTCCGTTATTGTTTCGTTAGGTGGACTTTTGAAAGTGAAATTTAATATGAATGTCCTTTTTCTTGGTACCCATGCACCTAAAACACAATTTGAATTCCAAGGCTATTTTGGTTTGAAATATTCCCTCGATAAATACTATTTATATTTTTACCTGTTGAAATTGGACAGTCATCTATGCAAAAATTAGCATGTCGCACTTGTCGCATGTTATAAAAATCCATACACATTTTCATTAATTATTATTACCGCAGGAAAGGGAATGAATACGCAATGAAATTATAAAACACCCGGAAATTCTCACACCTTAATATTTTTTAGTGCAACGATAAAAAAAAAAATCTGCGCTAACTTCAACACCTCACATTTTTTTTCTAGTAGATGCTTACCTACTTGCTTAGTCATCACAAGATTTTGACACAAAATATTTTTCTAACCATTTATTTCACCCCTCAACCTTAAGCAGCAACATTAAATAATCAGTCGTCGTTTTAACAACAAAAGAAAATAGCCCTCTGCCCTCTGTATAAATAACATGTCCCTGAGTCAATACAATTGTGTCACTGAGTTTACAAACTTAACAAAACATTTTCAAAACAGTTTTTATTCACTAAGTCATAGTATTAAATACGATTTTGGACTGCCCTAACGATATAAATAAAATTGTACTAGTCTACAGTTTACTTTTACAAACTTAAGTAAGAAAGCTCTAAAACATGTACTTACTTGGAAGATTAAGGCAATTTCGACTTATCTAGCGAGCAAAGTTAATTTTGTAGTTTCATGTCGTGTATAAGGAGGTGTCATTTGCATCAATCCACGTCGAATTAGGGAATTCTTACGTTGTTAAATTGGATGGGATGAGAAATTGGAAGGTACTGTAATTGTCTGTTTTTAAAGTAAATACAGTTCAGCGATGATAGAAGAAAACGACACATAATATACGTTTCATTGTTGCATTTCATATATAATAATAAACATACCTATGTAAACTATAGCTGTACGTAAATAATATTTTTTTGTCGCTTGACCATACACACATTTAATTTTAGAACCGTCGCTACGACTAACAGTTAAACTATTCTTACATATAGGTACATGCATACATAATGTTTAAAGTCAAATCAAAATCGAAACTTTCAATAAAACACTACAGTATCGATATCAAATTTTCACGTACAATAAATAGACACCTGTGAAGCTCAATTCGATTATTGCATGACGTGAAACCCTCTTCAAAAATCTCGTAGGTAACAGAGAGGGTAGGGTTTTTTTTGACAGGGGTGGCAATTAAGTAAATTTCGGTTGCGTTTAGCCGTAATTCGACTTGTTCAAATATTGAACACCCTGTATCAGACGACGTGTAATCGCTTTATAATATTCTGTTTGTTCGTATCATCGTTTGTTCTGGCAGTAACAGTGTTTTGATTTGCCTGTTTGTCATAAAAAAAAGAAAAAGCAAAAAACCAACGACACGCGGTGTTCCCAGACGGTCACCCATCCAAGTACTAACAACGCACAACGTTGCTTAACTTCAAAAATTTGCAAAATATTGGCATTGGCATACCACTATAAATTTAAGGCCTATATTTTATTAGCCCAATACACAGAGGTTCATGGACTAGCAAAAAGTAGGACACGCCGTTTTCGGTTGTGACAAATATTTTAATACAATTCACGTGAAATTTATGAAATTATTAAAAAATCTGTTTTAATTAATTGAGCCCAGCCCCCCTTTCGTTCGACCGGTCCTGTTTAACAACTGTGATTAATATCGCATCCTATGTGGAAACATTAGAGGTAAATAGTAATATCTGAATCATCGTGCCATGCGGGTTGAGTACGGGCTTATTGTGACGAACTAAAACTAATAATTTTCTTTTTATATGATTAGCAATCCGATTCTAAAATGCATACCTACTATTGTAAACATTTAGATATTGGCGAGAAGTTGGTACCTACTGTATATTATTTCCAAAGTTGTAGTTTGCCTTCATTTTTATTTATAGTAGATCTAGACACGCGGCAGCGTGTCCAGCCAAGTTCACCGCAGGAACTGGCGAGCAGCAGCCGTGTGTTATATTACACGAACCGTTTGGAGCCACTTTTGACCCCCCAATAACTCCAAATCTATTTAACATAAAAAAATGAAATTTGGCTTATGTATTAAGATCCTTTAGAACAAGTAGAACCCCAAATTTCATTAATATAGGTTAAATAGTTATTGAGATATTAAAGTCCAAAAAACGGTATTTTTATCACTGACTGACTGACTGACTGACTGACTGACTGACTGACTAGTAATCAAAAACCTAACCCACTTCCAGGTGACCTAGAAAGGTGAAATTTGGCATCCAGCTTAGTAATTGTGTGTGTATACATATAAAAATCTAAAACAGTGATTTTTTTATGTTTTTTATTATTATTATTATTATTATTGATGGTTGTTGCCTCAGAACTCTGTCATTTATAAACCGATTTCGAAAATTCTTTTTTTGTTTGAAAGATATACTAGAATAGCATATACTTACACTCACACGCACACACTTACACATACATGCACATAAAAATCCAATACGTACTAACCGTTTTGGAAAATTCTTTGTTTGTTCAAAACTTTCAAAAGATGTACTAGAATAGCACACAGAACTAATTAACAAATAATAATTAAGTAATTTACACATCATAATAAATTCTGTACAAAAAGTAATGATATCCCATCAAAAACATAAATGTAAAATGAGAGCCAAGTTCAATATCGCGTGCACTTCGCCGACAAAAGAATTGAGATCTGCAAGGGTGCCAAGTTCTTTGCTCTAAAATTTTTAGATACAAGGACATGCGACATACTCAATGCATTTATTTTACTTGGGGTGTAATTCAATATCAAGACGTGACTTGGCTAGTTTTAAAATATAAATTTATATTATAAATCAAAATCAATCAAATCATTAACCTATTTTCGTAAAGGTAAGTACGCAAGTTAGTGTACGTCTTGTTACTTATACTGTTGGCATGATAATGAACTATGACTATGAATATGTTACTTTTATAAAATTTAGTTAGTTTATGAAAACTAGCCAAGTCAACTCTTGATATTGAATTACTCCCCAAGTAAAATAAATGCATTGAGTATGTCGCATGTCCTTGTATCTAAAAATTTTAGAGCAAAGAACTTGGCACCCTTGCAGATCTCAATTCTTTTGTCGGCGAAGTGCACGCGATATTGAACTTGGCTCTCATTTTACATTTATGTTTTTGATGGGATATTAGTTACATACATGAACTGAAGTGGTGCTTTATAAAGTTTTATTTATTGTACTTATGTATAATTGTGACAAAATTTAGTACCTATTTATTTTCTTGTGAATGCATACTGAATTAATTTTTAACTAAACCAATTATTATGATATTCCCAATTCATTTCCAATTTTCCGTCTCTAACATTGTTATAATTTAATATTCATATGCTGTTAAGCACCCATAAAGATGTCACAATCGCCACAAATTGATGGAAAATCGACATTGTGAGCCTGCACTTTACAGGGGAAGTGTTTTATTATTGCTTTTATCTTTGGGAATCTCGTTTTTTTCGTCCATTCCATTTCTCGTCGTTTATATCGCAACGGCTCACAATTAATTTAATTAAAGTTGTATCGTTACGTTCGCTGTTTTGATGTAATCATTTATATTTGATGTAATCATTTATTAGCAGGTCTGCTTTGTTGGATGTTTAATGTGACAAAACGAGGGGACTTTAAAAAATATGCGTATGATGAAATTTTTTGTGATAGTGATTTTTGTCACGTTTGATTTATTTGGAATTATAAGGTTATCGTTGGCTGCCCAATGATAACCTAATAACTCTGCAGCATATATATTCTTTGCTGCAGCTCCGATTAATTTAATATTGTTGTCATTAAAAGTATTATTTGTGTACATATTTAAGTGTCAGTAGAGGTATTGGTATCGAAATATGACCATAAAATTATATACTTTTTAAATCAGTCAAAATACATTGTATTTTAAAACATATTTGATTCCCTTTCATTCGCTAAGTAGGCAATCGGGTTATGGTTAATTAGTATGGGATGGAATCAAATCTGCTCCTATCAAACTAGTAACTAGTTTTTTTATTATATCAGTGTTACGGTAACTAGTTGTAGTGTTTTATATTTATGTATAAAATAATTGAGAAGCAAATAAAATTCTTAAATTCACTGATATAATATAGGCTAGTTTTAGCACAAAAGGTTAGTGGATTATTTGTAATTTAGACATTAACATGAATTTATTTCTCTCACGTTTGAACTTTAAAACTAGTTAAAACAAAATTGGGTCTTAAACGCAAAAGCTCTCCAAAAGCACAAAATAGCACAAATGTAGGGTAAAAATGAGTTTTTCCTCCATTTTTGATAGTTACATTTTACCGACGTAACCGCAAAACGTTTTGCACCCTTCGATTGCGTGTATTCCCATGGAATATAAAATATGCCAAAAAAACTGTTGATTTCACCTATTGGGTAGATTAATTTCACTTATATGTGTAATTAAAATTAAAACTTGTGCCATTTTAGCCATGACACAAAATATTTTCGGTTAACGTCAACTTATCTCAAGCAAATAGTGCGCGGTAGTTACGTCTATCGTATTACATCTGCTCTGCAATACCCGCGTACCGCGCATAGTTTAAAATATGGGGGAAAATCTTTAATCAAAGGCCTTTTAAATTTATTAATATTTTTAATGTGGTTACACACCACAGTTTTTTATATTGAACTATTGATATAAAAAGATCAAATCACAAAGAAAAAGAATGCGTAACCTGGCCTGGCGAAAGATACCGTGAATCGACCTCTGGATTACCGGTCTAACATGTTAAACCTCCACCAACCACCACCACCTTAACGCCAAATAGCCTCAAATTTTTCCTCAAAGGTATAAAAACTAAAGCCTTTAAAAATAAACAATACAAAGATCGACACACAGAACAAAAGGAAAATCTTTAAAGGTTATTTAGCGTTGGGTGTTGGAAAGGTTTGTTAACCTTTGGTTTGTTAACAACGTTGGACCGGTAATCCAGAGATCAATTCCCGGTGTCTTCCACCAGATTACGCATTTCAATTTGTTTTGTGCTTCAATCTTTTTATCAATAGTTCAAAGGCCTATTTCCATGCGTTACTAGGTAAAAGTACTGTTTGGCTCAATTCAAAATTTTAATTGTGTCATGTATAAGTGCGTCAAAAGACATATTTTGACTAACATTACTATATCTGTGCAATTGTTTCACTTTACGATGTTATCATTTAACGGAGACACAATAAACCTCGGAAGCGCAAAGAGCCGAAATTAAAAACAAACATGGCGCCCACTGCGGTGACGCGCACAAAAAATACTTATTACGGAAATAAAACGCAATCCCACCCAGGCCAGCCATTACTGACTGAAATAATGGAGCGTCGTAAAGCTTGCGTTTTGTCCGTGTGAAGCGACGACACCTGTGCCGAGGGGTATGGTGACCGTTCGAGTAGACCTAATGAAGTATAGAGCTTGATATTAAATATTTTAATTACTTGTAAGCAAAAGTATTAGTATAATAGAGTGAAAATATTTATACGTTAAATAAAAGAAAAATAACACAAGATGAGTATTTTTGTTACCTAATAAGTCAAGAAAATCTATTATTGTAATGAATTACTAACATAAGTCAATTTCACTTGAAAAAGTTTATCTAAAATCTATTTACCATTCATTCCCACCTATAAATCTTAAACGGATCACACTTTTTGTTTAGTCAAATTGAATATCTCTAAAGATTTAACTTCAGCACAAATTGAATAAAAAAACGATTCTATAAATTCACAGGCACGTTGTGTCCAATAATGAGCCATCACACACAAAAAGCACCGGAAACAAGCTCGAAAACGTGACGAACAAAATTTCTTAGCGATTTCTCATTTCACCCTCACACCATTTGATTTGTGTAATCAAATGCGGGCATTGAAATTAATTAGTTCGTTACGCACCTGAGCCTTTTCTGGTATTGTATCAATCAACCCCTCTAAAACACTATATTTTAAGTTTAAAAACCAAACGATTTTGAATTCTATTATATGTGAAGTTTAAAGTTGACTTAGAGTACTACTATGTTCTTCAAAAAGCATGTATACTTTTAAAATGGTGGTCTACTTTTTCACGCATGGGACAAATTATCAGTGAATTTTAATCCTTACGGTATTATACATATGACCATATTAGATTTTTTTGTAACTTTGAATTGGACTTCTGATGGGTTAATGGTGGATTCCGTGTGTTTTAATTCATTTTAATTAAATGTTGACAGTGCAGTCAGTCAGTTTGTTTGTGGAATGTTTAATGACACGTTTGGTTACTTCAATAATGTACACAACAACGGTTTTGATTTTCATTTCAACGTCACAAATGGAATAAGTGCTGCGGAAATTCAAATATGTAACGTGTAATTTAGGCACTAATTGGGTAATTTATAGATTTGTAAATGTCAATGGATGTTCTTTGACTGAATATCGGTTTGTCGTTAAAATGGTATTGTTTTAATGGTTATTACGTACTATTGTTTTTTATGCATATTTTATTATGAAATTAAAATTTATATTTAATAGGAAATTAACTTAAAGCATATGTGTGTGTGTATACACGCTTATGTACAGATAATAATACTTTTATATTCATTTTAAATTGAAGACCGGCGTTAGATAGTAAAACCACTTCGTTAGAGTGTAATGGTCAAGACGAAAATAAATCGGACAATTATCCTTATCAATTAGGTCATCATCATCATCATTTCAGCCATAGGACGTCCACTGCTGGACACAGGCCTCCTAAATAGATTTCCACATGGGCCGGATAGCAGCAACCCGCATCCAGCGATTCCCCGCAACTAACCAGATCGTCCGACAACCTTGCGGGTCTACACTGCGCTTGCCGCGACATGGTTTCCACTCGAGAACCTTTCTGCCCCATCGACCATCGGTTCTTCGAGCTCCGTGCCCCGCCCATTGCCACTTCAGCTTGCTTACCCGGTTTGCTATGTCGATAACCTTGGTTCGTCTACAAATCTCCTCATTTCTGATTGAATCTCGTAGAGAAATCCCGAGTATAGCTCTTTCCCACTTTCCATAGCTCGCTGAGTGACCTGAGACCTGAGTGATCAATTAGGTATCTGCTATTTTCATCATAAAATATAGATACGCTTCGGAGAAATAATAATTTGGCATCTATGTTGCTAAATTTACTTACAAATAAAAATCAGACCCAACATATTTTACGACTTTTCTCGATGCGCAATTTTCAGTTCAGCTTACCTACATCAATTTGTTCAGCCTACACATCACGGCTTAGTTTTTACTGTCCAATTTACCGTTTCATTTGCATACTCGTAAAATTGACTACCGATGCATTTTGCCCACTAATCCGAGCATTGGGCCCACTGTGCGTTCGACGGATGACATCGTATACTTGTTGTACCACAATAGGTTTACAGTTCCAAACTAATTCGCTTACTTTTAAGACTAGCATCATAAGGTCGATATTGTGGCAAAGAGGCCTTGTTAGCAGTCAAATTAAAAAGGTTTCGTTAGAAAATTGGCAATCTGTCTCAGATCTTGTAGTTCACGTAAGAGATAACGGTTTTATGTGCTGATTACCTCAGATTTATACAAGCAGGGGTTTTAAGTTTCTTTGTAAAAAAATAATCTATACGTTTCTTACAAAAAAAAATACATTTCCTGAATTTATAGGATTCCGTACCTCAAAAGGAAAGATGGAACCCTTATTGTTAATCTATATGTCTATGTACCAATACAAATATTGACTTACATTAAAACAAATTCATGTAGTTAAGCTAAATACATGTCTGACTTACATTTTAAGTTGTATCTCGCAAATTCAGCAAAACATGTGTAAACATGACTATAAAGTCAAATGTTAAATTGCTCTCGTAAAAGGCCCCCAAATTAAATTCATGCAAATCAGTGACAGTAAAACTTCAAGAATGTAATGTAAATACTTGAGTATCGCAAGAGCTCCCTGTAAACGAGGTTTGCTTCCTGTTATAAAATTCTACATTTTGGACTTATGCGTACCTATACAACAGTGTAAGGCATTATCTGTGACAGAATTGAAACCAAGTTCCACTCAAGAGTTGGAAGCACTGACTTATGCGAGCTCCTTAATGAATTGATTTAATAATGCTGTTTTGGTATTACTTAAAGTTTAGTTGCTCAAACGTCGTTATGAAAAAAAAACCACGCTACGAGTAACAGATTAAAAACGCTTAAGTACTTAGCCGCTTATAAAATTCTTAGAATTTACGCTCCTAAAACGACTCATACAAATTTCATGCAAATTTGTAAGATTTATCGAATCCCTCTCATCGCTGCAATTGGCGTACGAATGACTTCATCTGTTTTACGATCCAACGCGAGCTGGTTTGAGCCAGTTTTATAGTTTTACTAATTTTACGCGTTGCGATTAGTTCCTGGTTTATTTCGGGGTTGTTATGGCTTAATAGTGGAAGCTGGAGGGGTATTGACAAGTATGATGAAATGGTACTTTACAGAAACGAAGACTGAATGTGTCAGTCTCCTTTTACTAGATTTTATTTAATTGACCGCGTTAATAAGGATGTATATATTATGTTTGTGTTTATTTCACACAGCACAGCTTCCAAGTTTTGACTCTGAAACTTCCTAAAGTAATTGAGTTAACCCATCATGTTTTGGTTCAAATGAACCCAATCAAACGATTGATCTGGACTTAATGTTTGTATACAAAAAAGAAGTTCGCAATTTAAGCTAGTTCCAATAAAACATTTTTTTTTATAAAAACTTATTCATCTATGCGCAACAAAGCAGGTAGGTACACTAAACTTCTTCAAAGTTAACAGTAGGAAGTTCCACGTTTCTATGAGTCCGTGTTATATGAAAACTGACAATTTGTCTTCAAATATTTGGTAATGAAGATAACTATGTTGAAATGCCGTATTCACAACCGTGACACGAAATGTGCCATATGATTAGACACACGTGTGAATGTTCAGTGAGTTGTGTGGTGACAAAGGCAATTAGTATTAAGTTCGCTTACGGCCAATAATTAAGTAAACTAAATATAAACATCTGCTTCATGGAAAAATGTCAATGGGTTCAGATAGAATGGAAAATATTGAGTCGCTTCAACGCGATTGACGAATAGATAGAATATTCTTTATTGCACACCTCAATAAGAAGGAAATACAAACACAGATAACATTTTTAGCATTACAATATCAATAGAGTTAAACAATAGGCGATCTTATCGCTAAAGAGCGATTTCTGAGCGATGAGTTGGCGATGCAAAAAGTAATCAAGAAAACTAATAAAAATTATTAAAATCTGCTAAAGCGTATAATAATAAAAATACATGAACACTATATAAATAAACAAAGAACTAAATACATACTCACATATAAACCAAATCCCAAATCAAAGGATCTGTTGTAGATAGCGCAACAACGATGGCCCTTGTCGCGCGACTCAGCAGCATCACCTGTCTCGCTTGGACGGTATTGAAAGGAAAAGACTGGCAATATTTATCGCACGACAAGGAGTCGTGTGTTGTGTTAAACCAGAACTATTTCTAGGTACGATACTACGACGAGATTCATTGCCGTTTTTAAGTATGAAAAAGGGTTGCAACACATTTATGTGAGCTTACTTAGTAGGGGCAAGTGCGTAAAGGGGGCGCATCTACTATAAAAAAATAACCAAAAAATACGCTATCTTACAATCACAAAACTAAACTACAATAGTTTTAGTGCGACTGGCCTTTCATGCAAAAATATGTGAAGAGACTATGACTTCATATTTACCGCTATTAATGTTATTGACAGTTTCCAGGACGCAGCTAAACCCAAACACTTGTAACGTCATATCAGCCGCGCCGCATTTCCTCAACCTCAGTTAAGTCCATTAGACAAACCAACGCACGTCCAATTAAGACCAAATCGCACTAATCGATGCAGTCTAAGCCGGTAATAGACAAAGGGCTTACTGCCAAACAAGCTGGTAGCTAATCATGGTAGAACCTCGTATTCGATACGCCTAAGGATATATCGCGCCGAATAATTGAAATAGGATGAGTAGTTCTAAACTGTTTGTAGATTAATTTGTAAAGTTTGCTATACATACCTATATAAAAAAAAACATAGTTCTCCAACCATCCTTGATAAATTGCCTTACCCTTTTCTCTTTTGAAATTCTCCGAGAGATGTCGCTTGTAGCAATATCCCAACTCTTTAAGTGACCGTGCATCGTGCTGTTAAGAGTTCTAGTTAGGTACTGCTTACCTTTAACAGAGGGGTTATTATTTCAGAAAAAATCATAACAACGCGATGCTGGATGTGTAAGGACGCACGCCAGTCATACAGCGGCATCAGTTGGTAAATTGTATTTGTCCGCTCATCACGCCGAAACGGCTAGATGGATTTTAACCAATCTTGATACTGGACTAGCTTGACATCCAAAGATGGTTATAGGATACTTTTTTACCCAATTGTAATAAAGAAAAAAGTTTTACGGGTATAAAGTTGCGGGCACGTTCTAGTTCGATAAATAATTTTGTATAAAGGATGGTTCTAGAACACAAGCAATATCGCTGACAGATAGCTTCGCACACACTCAACAGACGCAGGGATGCCACCGCAATAATCCTATCTGCATGTCTTATCAAAGCGGTTTCTCGGTAACGAAGCAAAATTGACATCCCTGAGATGGATTAGCCGATGACAGGCGCACAAGTGGCTGTTGCATTATTGATGATGTATGGATGATGGTGAATAAGTAAGGGCAGGTGAGTGTTAATTATTAATGTCAGCTAAGCAGATCAGTGGTCGAAATTATTAATAATTAAGCTCAATTTATTTATGTCTATGTAGTGAAATTGGGTATCTATTTCCCATACATAAGTAAGAATAAGTTTCAATTAATAAATTTTATATTTTCAAGCGCTTGAAAGAAAACATTCAGGAAAAAAACATATAAAGATTGATAGCAGAAACATTATTCGAATAGCTCAGAATGTCAGACCACGTGAAATATAAAAATTAAAAGAATAAAACATTCTGGCGCTTTCTTTTTTCTTTATAAAATTTTATACGTTTGCACTACAATTGGAGCTAGTAGAGCCGAGGCCGAGATACATTCACATTAAATACTTTATGTAACTTTAAGATTTATATAGAAACCTTCACACAAAAGTTTCCTCATTATATAAAAAAAATATATACATTTAATTCTAATGCCACAAATAGGATTTGGTAATTTTCACTAGACTTGCGTGGAGAAAACTCCAACTCTTTATATAAAAAATACGAATAATGAACGGGCAAACCTTTTTTAGGTATGACATTTATGTAAATAAGTTATAGGATAAGCGCTCTCGATTAGATGACCGTCATTTTTATGATGTCCGCAAAAATTAAAATGCAACCCACGACATGTGACCCTTTTTGTGAAGTTTGGAATTTTTCATTTGGAGTGAAATTAATAATAGGTACTTATAAATTGTTGCACGTACAAACGTATATTTGCGCTATTTGTATAATGGGTTTGATTAATGCACAATTGTATGGTCCAAAAATATGGTCATCATAATTATCAATATAAACTTTAGTGGAACCCAATTATGGAATGAGATCCGTAATCCTTTTACCCAAGTCATTTAAAAGAAATAACAAAGTTAGATCAGATATCCGAAAAGTGGTAGCAGTGAAAGGAAGAGGCCATGAGAATCACTGTAATCAGCATCAATGGGGGATGAATCAGTCTTGTAACAACATAGGTACAAACATGAAATGTACCATTTGCGCTGATGTCACTAGTCTAGTGTAAAAAGTCAACTGTTTTTTTGCAACTTTTAAGTTTCTGTTTTAACACACCTCGGTCTTCCCTACTTTTGCGTAAATGTTCACTTGTCTTGTTTGATGTCCATTACTCTTTCGATACACACACTACCACACTTTTGTACGATATTCTGTGGTCCTAAATCCTATAGCTACCAAAAACTCTTTGATAAATGACGCAAATAGACAGACATAGATCAACGCTACATCTATTTTGACTCACAATAAAACGCACAGGGGTGTGATTTCCCCCAACCCAAAATATTGTCATTTAGCATTATGTAAATGCCCCATATTCCCTTTGAAAGTATAATTTTACTAATTGTTAATTTCGCCTGAAGCTATTTGCAATACTTCAAGTTGCATTAGGAAACAATTTACCAAGCATGATGCAGTGGAATCAAAAACAAATGTCTTTATTTTAAAGACACTAACATCGAAATTGCGTAACAACGGATGCTAAGTATGTATGTAGTACTTGTATTTTAATTCTAAGTTAAGTGATAGCTTGATGACATTACGGGTCTTGGTAATTCATTTAACAGATTAGCCTTTGGGCTAATTTGTCATCAAAGGGTCTTAAAAGACGTAATTTAATATCATTTTACGACTACTTACCGTGCCTGAAGCATTTTGAAGTACTAACCATTCATTTGTTATGATTACATGCTTGAGATCGTAGTATATAATGGTTACCCTGATAAACCAGAATTATTTGAGATAAATGATAATCCTTAAAATTTATCTTTTGTTTATATTTAGCCAGAAATCCTTTTACCCAAGTCTGGGTACATTTAAATTTCACTCTGTATGCTTAGCCTGATAATCTTGCAATATTTCATAAACTGATATTTTACTTGGGGTTCTGATTGAGTTAATGAACCTGAAGACAATAAACTATTTCCTAAAGTCAGTCAGGACATTGTATTCTAGGAAGCAAGTTTAGCACATCTTTTGATTGCATCAGTATCAGACATAGATGGAACACATGAAAAAGAACCCTTATGATTATTACTATAAAAAAAGGCCAAGGGTAAAAATCTTACATATCTCTGATAATACAATTTAAAGACGCACTTGCTACCTATGAATGTACTCGTCCGACCTGACTGACATACTAAATACTTTATTTTTATTCAAATGAGCTGGGATGAAATCCAGCTTGACCCAAGATAATAGACGACGCGGTTGGCGCAGTGGTTAAGCAACTGCCTACTGAGCCAACGGTCCCGGGTTCGAATCCCGGCAAGGGCAAATGTTTGTGTGATGAACACGAATATTTGTGCCTGGGTCATGGATGTTCTATGTATTTAAGTATTTATTTATCTATATAAGTATGTATATCGTCACCAAGTACCCAAAACACAAGCCTTCTTGAGCTTAATTTGGGACTAGGTTGATTTGTGTGAGGTTGTCTGATATTTATTTATTTATTACTAGCTTTTGCCCGCGGTTTTGCTCGCGTAAACACATATCATACGTTCACTACACTTAATGCGAGGCCGTAGGCCGAGCTCCGCGTAGCACCGTAGGTGCGAAGCGTCTCAAGGAAGCCGCCCACCCACTTAATATAAGTTCAAGCAACTTAATGCGAGGCCGTAGGCCGAGCTCCTCGTAGCACCGAAGGTGCGGAGCGTCCTAGGGAAGCCGCCCACCCACTTAATATAAGTTTAAGTAACTTAATGCGAGGCCGCAGGCCGAGCTCCGCGTAGCACCGAAGGTGCGAAGCATCTCAAGGAAGCCGCCCACCCACTTAATATAAGTTAAAGTAACTTAATGCGAGGCCGAAGGCCGAGCTCCGCGTAGCGCCGAAGGTGTGGAGTGTCCCAAAGAAGCCGCCCACCCACTTAATATAAGTTCAAGTAACTTAATGCGAGGCCGAAGGCCGAGCTCCGCGTAGTACCGAAGGTGCGGAGCGTCCCAAGGAAGCTGCTCACCCACTTGATATAAGTTGAAATAACTTAATGCGAGGCCGAAGGCCGAGATTCACGTAGCACCGAAGGTGTGGAGCGTCAAAAGGCAGCCACCCACCCACTTAATATAAGTTCAAGAAACTTAATGCGAGGCCGCAGGCCGAGCTCTGCGTAGCACCGAAGGTACGGAGCGTCTCAAGGAAGCCACCCACCCACTTATTATAAGTTGAAATAACTTAATGCGAGCCCGCAGGCCGAGCTCCGCGTAGCACCGAAGGAGCGAAGCTTCAACACTGCGAGGCTGGAGGCCGAGCTCCGCGTAGCAAGGAACGTGCGGAGCATCCCAAGAAAGCCGCCCATCCACTTAATATAAGTTAAAATAATTTAATGCGAGGTCATAGGCCGAGTTCCGCGTAGCACCGAAGGTACGGAGCATCTCAAGGAAGCCACCCACCCACTTATTATAAGTTGAAATAACTTAATGCGAGCCCGCAGGCCGAGCTCCGCGTAGCACCGAAGGAGCGAAGCTTCAACACCGCGAGGCCGCAGGCCGAGCTCCGCGTAGCAAGGAACGTGCGGAGCATCCCAAGAAAGCCGCCCATCTACTTAATATAAGTTAAAGTAATTTAATGCGAGGTCATAGGCCGAGTTCCGCGTAGCACCGAAGCGTAGCGTGCGGAGCGTCCCAGGAAAGCCGCCAACCCACTTAACATATGTTTAAGTAACTTAATAGGCGGCTTCCTTGGGAGGACGCTCCGCACCTTCGGTGCAACGCGGAGCTCGGCCTGCGGCCTCACATTAACACGTTGAATACATATCATTTTTGAATTGTAGCATAGTTTTTCACTGGTGCGGTACAAGACTATTTTGACTTGTGACTAGAGGTCTAAATTTTGGCAAATATATCTTTGTTGATTTAGCAATTTTATGATTTACTGATAACAATAGCAAGTTAAACAATTGAGTAATCTAAATCTAAGTTCGTTACAGACTATCGACCTTGGTTTAGGAATTATAAGACAATTAATTAACGATACGAAACTGACTTGTACCGCATCATGGACACAGGGCTGGTGCTCTAAAGTCGATGTTTTGGTAGGGAGGGGAAATATAATGAAACCAAGCATCGATATCGATTGTTGTAATTATGAAAAAAGTAACTAAATTTACATATTTGAATGAGACTTATTGAAACATTCTAAACGTATTTTGTTCACATTTTTGGCAGTAGGTATTCAAATAAATATTTTAGAACCGGCCCTACCTGAGTTTTCTCCTTTAATTGTGAATATACTACCGCCGCATTTCTTCTCCATTTCATTATTTTTCGGTTCACTACTCTCAATTTCTTCAAATATATTTTGTAACATTTTTGTTGATATTTTCTTGGTGCATTCATGAGAAATAAAAATATAAACAAATGATACGTAAGGATCGACCCCCGCACTGGCCTGTACTGACCTGTACCCGTGGTGCGATACAAGGCGGTAGGATACAAGACACTTTTGGCTGGTACCGCACTGGTTGATTATTTTTTTCACCTAGTGCGAAACGAGTCAAATTTGTCTTGTACACTTTGATGTACCCATTGGATAAAATTTGTAGAAAGAAGCATAAATGTATACTTGACTCTTTCTAGTCCGTAGGATTTCATAGTCAAATTGCCCCCGCACCAGACAGAGACAAGCTACTTCCTTGCGCCGCACCAAAAGAAAGTCCAGTACAAGTCAAAATTGGCATGTACCGCAGTCAACGTGTTAAGTTACTTCAACTTATATTAAGTGGGGGGGCGCCTTCCCTAGGACGCTCCGCACCTTCAGTGCTACGCTTGTGAACATAATCTTGGTTTAATTAAAATTGAGGCAAGACTTATGTTTAAAAGATCGTTTTTAATATTTAGTGTCTATTGTAGATTTAAATAACTTAATGCGAGGCCGCCCACCCACTTAATATAAGTTTAAGTGTGTGATCGGCTTCCCTGGGACGCTCTGCACCTTCGGTGCTACGTGGGGCTCGGCCTACGGCCTCGCATTAAGTTACTACTTATATTAGTGGGTGGCTTTCGCTAGAACGCTCCGCACTTTCGGCGCTACGCTTGTGAACATCCATCATCTTGGTTTAGTTTCAATTGAGGCTAGACTTATGTTTAAATATCGTTTTGAATATTTTTTGTTTATTGTAGATAACTATTCAAAGCACCTTGAAAAATAATTAGCTCATAGTCCTACCTGAACATATATTAACGACATCTTTTAAGATGTCAATAAATTATTTTCGTCTACAATGTTACTAATAATATGACCTGTCATAATAGTTTCCTAAGTAACGCCATAAGATTCAGGTGCCAACGGTGTCAACTTAACTCAATCGAGCGTACGTCAATAATGGCGACAGCACCACTGAACGGATACGTGATGGCCTTACTGTTTTGTTATCCGTGGTATTATGAATAAGGAAGCAAAGGAAAATGCATGAGATGACACGGTTATTATTACAGTAGTTTCTTAGTGGTTCTGGGCTCAAATCACGGCTAGGTGAAATCCTTTCTACATTGTAAATTTAATGGTTTTGTCTTGTCTCGAATCATGGTTGTTTTTTATACAAAATGCATACATTGTCGCGCAGCAACTCTCAATAACTGATACACTGCTGCTTACATTAGGTATGCGATCAATATTCAACAACTTCGGTAGTAATTCTCGAAATCCGGGTTAACCATCACAGCTACACCCTAGCTTCGTGGGAATCGTGTTCTTCTGCAGAATCGTGGTCACAGGCACGCAACGACGTACATCGACTCTCGGCCATCGACTCTCGGCCATCGACTCTCGTCCATCGACTCTCGGCCATCGACTCTCGGCCATCGCGTCGAGGGACGCTTCAATGGCTCCAATAGTATACACGTATGGAGCTGGTGTTATTAACTCAGGAAAAATCTTAACAGCGCGATGCAGCCGTTAGTATGGAGATTTTGTCAAAGTAAAAACGCCATCTATCGGAAAATTGGGTCATTAAAAACAAAATCTCAACACACCGTTAAAAATAAAGAATTACTGATATTTATTACTATGAATAAATTTAATATATAAAAAAAACTACATAGATGCAAAATTGTGGCTAAATATATCGTATATTTATCGTTTATTATACATTTCGCTACCTTCTTAGTAAGTTAGGCCAAACACAAACAATACCAAAATTTGCGCCTAATGTTCTAAATGTTGGTTGGTAAAACATGTTTAAAAATGTATTTGATTTACTTAAATTGATTCGAAATACTTTTATTTCAATTATACTCGATAAAATAGCAATAAAAAATCTGTTTTATTCATTAACCTTTTTTTATTGCGTCTCCGGGTTTTTTTTTTAAACAGAGGGTCAATACTTACAAACTACAGAAGAATATAATTGCATATTCAATAAAAGAGCATTAGTTCCTATCGTCGCAAGTAGTGTATAAATTTAAGTTTGTTTTTTTTTTAGCATGAGTCAATTTACCACGAACATTGCACTTATATTTTCGTCTGTGTTGGTTGATAATTGTAGCCATCTATTCTATCTAACACGGTTTCCGTAACTCAACGCCTCAAACAACCTTAACCTTATTGTTAATACCGGTGGGCCGCGAGGAGGTATGTCGAATTCATACTTTTTAGTTTTTGTACACGTAAGAGCCACGCGGGGGTCGCATCGTTCTAAATTGAAAATCACAGACGCTGTCATTATAAGGTTACACATTGTAAGGAAAATATTTCATGGAATTTATGTTTTCAGAGATAAATATCAATCATAATAAAAAGTATCCTATAACCATCTTTGGATGTTCAGCTATTCCTGTAGCAAAATTGACAACTTTTAAAAATCCAGCCGTTTCGGCGTGATTCGAGGACCAAGGTTTTTTTGAAAACAGATGGCGCCAAGTTGGCGTGGTGCCGCGCGCCCATACGAAACAAATGACGATCCTGCATCACGCTATCGAGATTTTTCCTGAAATCATGACCTCCCTCCATAGAAAATTTCTTTTCAATACAAATTTAGGATTTTATAATAGTATAGATTATTCTCTATTTATTATTATCCCCTTATTATATACCTATATAGGTACCCCTTTATTCATTTTAAAGCTTAGATTAGGTTTTTTATAATAAAGTTATATTAAAAGTAAAATACAATAAAGAAGTTACAAAATATAAGTACATTATAAAAAAAACCTAACCTAGGGTGCCGCCGGCAGCGGGGCAGGGCCCAGGCTACCGGTGGTTATTGTTATTATTATATTATAGGTAATAATACGGTTTATAGACATATCGGACTTGACGCGCCTACATTAATTTTCAAGCAAGCGTCTCAAATCTTGACTCCACGATTTATTTAGTTAGGCGTTGTTTTGATTCTTTAGTAACTGCTTACCTTAAAAAAAAATGTAAATAATACAGCTAGGTGTGTTATGTTTTTTCTCCTTAGTCGTTTCCTCTTGACAGTTCACTCTTTGAGTGGTCGTGGTCTTGAGGAGGCACTTTCGCGATTCTTCTCCATATAGGGCATAGAGGTTTCTGTTGAAAGTATGGCGCGCGCATTCTGCCACGGGAGTCTCAGTGAAAGATTTGATGGTGTCTGTTCATCGAGTTGCTGATCGGCTACGAAGTCTGGCCACCACCACTACCATTCACTCTGCCCTGAACAACCAACCGCTCAATTGAGGTACTTTTGCGGGTAACGTGTCTAAAGAATCTGAGGATTCGTAATTGAACATTTACGTAACGATAACGGTAACCTAAGTGTGTCAACAGTTTAAAGATGGTCGCGTTTATTGCACGACAGATAAATGATAAAGCATCCAGCAATTTCCAACACCCACATGATATGAGTAGGAGAATGCTTTATTATATATAAGTACTTGTCTACCGCTCATCAAAAAACCGGCATGGCATTGAAACATTAACATTGACATGCTATCAAATGGTCTGCATGGTATTGACATATTGTGTGATATGGCCATTAGTATAATGCTCTTCGTGTGACCGAATTAGTACAATTGCCAGCACAGGTTGTACGACAATTTCGCTTATGTGCTGGACTTGCCGCCACGCCGCCTGTGTGTTGCAATACAATTAGGTAAATCAACTATCAAATTAAATCAACGTTAGGCTTCCTACTAACACGACAACAATTAGAAGTATCAGAACCCTGTCGCTCATCGAACACACGAATAAACACACGAATGTACCTACGTAATTTTTCTCTTTTTTAATAAAATAGAATTAAGGAGAGGGATTATTTCAGGAAAAATCTTAACGCGCTGCAGTAGCATGGCGCCAGCCATACAGCGCCATCTATTGGTGAAATTTTCATTGTCCTCTCATCACGCCGAAACTTTACTTTACTTTACTTTGAAGTTGTGGAACGAATTGCCATTGTCCCTTAGGAAGTCTCCATCTGTAGCATCGCTCAAGACGAATCTTAAGAAGTTATGGCTTTCCAATGACTTGTGAATTGGATCTATAATGTATTTATATTTATGTGTATATTTATATTACCTACATTATATATATGTATGTATATATGTATGTATGTATTAATAGTTTATATGTGTAATTATTAGTAGTCTTATTATTTTTAATACCTTTTTGTACACGGTGTTAGTTTGTCTATCTTCTTCTCGTACTCACTCAACTGCTCAAAGGTTAACTGGAAGAGATCCCTTATAGGGATAAGTTCGCCTTTGTACCTATATGTTAATTGTAATAGATGTATTTTTTAACTGTTTTTGTGTACAATAAAGCGTTTACTTACTTACTTACTTTAAACAATTTTGGTACAGCGATAGCAAGACATCCAAAGATTATAGGATACTTTTTACCCGACTAGTAAAGAAAAAAAACGTGCAATTTCTAGTTACCATTTTTTTAATAGTAGGTATAAAACACAGTAGAATGAGAGGCTCAGGTCACTTAATTTCGCCAAAAAAAATTTTTTTTCTTAACTATTGTCATTCATAAGTCGTAAATTTTCCGATTTGTTTTTACAATTGCTTGTAGAATATAAGAGTAAGGTAGAGTTTAGGTCCGTCACCAATAAAAGTTGTCAAAATGTTAAATAATTATATTTAATTAATTTGTAAATATCTACTGTCAAAAATAAGACACTTTAGAGATCACTAACACAACATATGTTTTTAAAAGCTTTTATTTAACTTGCAATGTACGTATGTATGTATGTATGTATGTAACTAAGTATGTTTGTTCGGGTGGAATCTTGCAACTCAATTTTGAAGCAGATATCGTCAACCCATTGAGCTGTTATTTTGCATACTTACTTAACTTTGATGACAATACCATAATATGGTAACATAGGGCTAATCTGATGATGGAGCCGGAAGGTGGCCATAGGAACTCTATAATAGAAAAAGCAATCCTACCGAGTTTGGGCTCTTTAGAATCGTCTCAGTGAGCATTTGATGGATATTCAAAGAAAAGTACAGTCGGCTATAAAAGCTTGTCACTAAAATGTTTTTTTTGACAGAAACTTAGGTATTTTATGTTTATAGGTGTCATTGCGGATTCAGGGTGTCCTAAAAGTGACATGCAATTTTGTCTGGAACACCAAAAATGACAGATCGTTGATTGTGTGCAGTCAGCCTTATTATAGTTACACTGATTGATATTATAATTGGTCGTATTAATTGTTGGAGCTTATTCTGCACATTTTAGGCCAAATTGCTTGGCTTATTAATAGTTCAATTTGGTTTATCTATTCTAATTAAATAACTAATGTTGAAATTTGTAAGTCTGTATTTGGTCTTATACATTTCTATTTAATAATTATCCTTTGTTTTATGTTTATCTGTAGTTTTTAGTATTGTAAATATTATATTGTATGTGTTTATTTTAAAATAAACTTTATACCTGTATTAAAGAATTACTTTAAAACGCGGTTAGGATTGTATAATTTGAGTTGCCGGCTAGCATTTTTTTCCCAATGTCGCTTAAGACATCGTCTCCTATCTTGCAAACAGTGTTTGATATTATATCTATGAGATAAAAAAATAATAAAATGCTTATGACTGATAATAAATTAATATTATCTACTCACCTATTATGTTAACTGCTGAATAAATGCCTCTTCCAAACATCTCCACATCAAGTCATCCCTCGGGCACAGCCTCGGGCTACATCCTACCGAGAGTGTCGTAAATTTTCCATATCGTTGTGCTCTCTCCAAATTAAAATAATACGCTTATATAAAAAAAAAGGTCAAATACTTAGTGCGACTAAGTTTGAACTGAAGGGCGTCGCTTCAATTTTGACACAGATAGAGCCCTCGAACTATACTTGAACGTTCTTGCTCGAACGCAATGACACTGACAACTGAAATTTCAGCATATTGTCAGCATGACAGTCATAGTTACTAATTTCGCTATTTCACAGATAAGTTGGTCGCAATATACATCAAATTTATGGAGTGTAAAAGGCAAGGAGCAGCATCTTTCACATGAGAATATTTAAAATGGTGTCCAGCAATAAGCAGTAAATAATAGTTCCAATGCCGTCCGCAATAGCGTCAGAGTGGCAAGAAAGTATGAACAAATCCAAGTTTTAGACGGAGTGAATTGTGTCAAATTGAAAATTTTAATGTTTTCCGTGATCAGAGTAGTAGTAGAGAGAGACGCAAAATTAAGTTTTATTAAAAATGTATTAACAAACCGTTGCTTATTAGTAACGGAACTACTTTAAACCACCTTTCAGCGGACACTTTTGAATGTATGAACACACTGCTCCTCCTTTTTACACTCCACACTCTAAATTTTTAGCAAAATTGTCATTGCCACAGAAAAGTATTTAATTTTAATATGAAACTTTTTTATAAATACGTCATTACAACAATGACGTAAAAAACAAAAAATAAATAGTTGTGAATGTCTTAAGTGTAAAAAAACCGAAAATGTTCTTCTAATACAAAATTTCGCAAAGACTATCATTTACTACATTCATAAGCAATTTTGGAAAGTGTATATTTGTTATAAAATGATTTGTATCCAGAAATACGAGTGCAGGCCTGAGTAGGAAAGATATGCCAAAACCCGACACAAGAACTTTTGACGAACGATATAATTCTTGTTTTGTTGACCTCGGAGTCAAAACCAGTAAGTCAATAATTATAAAGTGTTAGTCTGCTGTATGCTGTGTGCTATTCAAAGGACAACTTTTTTGATGTTGAATTTATAAGTATGGTTGACAAAACGGTAGTTCCCATCAGTGGGTTTATCACATAGTCTACCAATGATCATTTTTATGGTATTTCGGTTCGGTATCTTCAATCTGTATACTGTACTGTCACTAATATAATTTGCCGGGCAAACGCAACTTGCCACAACGTCACTCAGTCAGTTTGTGAGTGTGTTTGTATGTTTGTTACTTCTTCACGCTCCAACGGCTGGACAAAGGTAGCTAACACCCTGGATTAACACTTACGTTACTTATTATTAAAAAAGGTGTTCCCATGGGATGAGCGGGTAACAAGGCGCAACTAGTTTTATAATTAGTTATTCATCCATGATTTTGGTACTATTCATTGTCAGGTCTACAATGATAACCCTTCATTCACACCCTGTCTACGTGTCTGACTCGTTTTTATTTATATCTACTATTTCTTAAACTGCTCCATTCAGTTGCAGGGTTAGATTCTGCCAATCTTAGTTTGTCGAGCTACAGAATTTATATAGTGAGATAAAAACAAGCTAATAAAATTCGTCTTGTCCAGTCGCAGGACTCATCATTGGAGGAATGCTGGGTAGTTTCTTCATGCGCAGAGCTCGAAGATGGCCGATGTTTATCGGCGGCGGCATGGGGCTCGGCATGGCGTACTCCAACTGTGAGAACAGCCTGAACGGATACCTTCTGTCGATGGAGCCGAAACCGTGCCAAATTAAGTAAGTCTATCCTAGTCCAATCTCAGTCTTGCTTAGATATACTTAATCTCACATACCTGGCTCCGTACATATGTCACATCGGTAATCTAAGATCAGTACCTACGTTTTGACCAGTGATCATCGCTGACATTGGGCTCGGTATCATCATCATCTGAGGCGTTACAGCCGCGGATGGGCCTTAGTTTGGTCTAGCAAATCTCTCCAGTCCTATTCGTGGCTTTCCGTCTCCAACATCTTGCTATCCTGTTCGACGCCGTCCAACCATCTGAGCTTGGGTCTGCCTACTTCTACGACCCGAAGGCGTTTGGGTACTCTGGCCTCGTCCATTCGCAACACATGCCCTGCCCATCGCAGGCGTCCGATCTTTATGGTCTTAATAAAGTTTGGCTCATCGTACATTTTGTATAGCTCGTGGTTATAACTTTATGCTTCTTGAAAGAAGTTTCGAGCGAAAGTAAAGTTAAGTTTAGACTCGGTATGGCGTGCTCCAATTGCGAGAATAGCCTCAACGGATTCCTTTGGCGATAGAGCCGAAACGTAAACGACTTAATCTACTGAATCTCATCATCACATCTCATCAGGTGGTACCTAACTCAGTAAATAAGACACATTATGTAGCCCAAGATCAGTATGTATTGATTGATGGTCTTCGGTCGCATTGGGCTCGACATAGCACTGGCATGTTCCAACTGCTAGAAAAGCCTGAATGATAACTTTTGTCTACGAAGCTGAGACTGTCCAGATGTGTTTTCTCAACTCAATCACACCTACCTCGCTTAGTAAATGGGATGATATCATTGACTAGTAACAGATAACTCATAATATATGAGTATCTACCACGTTAAGCGCCCATAGATCAGATACGTATAAATAAGAATGATTCCTACCAAATGTACTTTTCTATGCATGCAGCTAGTTTCTCAAATTGGTATGTATGCTATGATAATTGTTACGTTACAATAACACAGCGAAACTAATTAGCAACCCCGCTGCACTTAAAACTTTCTCAAAACCCTGACCAATTCGTCCTTTCACGGCCTTATTATACGTATTTACGGTCTCTAAGCAATCGCATTGAAAGGAATTACCGACAGTCTAGCGGCAATCGATCCTTTATATCCAGACAAAGGCGACGGGGACTAATTACAATCATAAAACGCTAAAGGACACTAAAAACGGTTTCGGTTGCTAAAAATATATAGCCACATTGTAGGGATTGTAAATAATTGGGATAGCGATGAAACTTTGTTGGGTGCAAATGAGAACTTATAATATCGGTCAATGTGTTAGGATGTAATATAGGGTTGTCAAAAATATAATAGAAACATAATTATTAAGTTTTCCACTTGTTGCACTGCACATGTTACTGTAAGGTTCTGAGAACTCTGGTGAAATGTTGTAGGTGGTTCGAAAGTGTTTTAATTTTTCATGTTTATCATCATAAAGACTTTTTGTGACCCAATTCGCTCAGTTAACCAGGCCTCGACCGTTCGGTATTTGATACTTGTTTTCCGCTAAATAATATTTCTTGAAGTGGATGTTTAGTGTATCATTTATTATTTACACATAAGTTTTCAAATAAAGTATCATATGTTTACTTGTATAGGGTATTTCACAAACAAAACAATGGTGCCGTAGTTGCCAACCCTATTCCATCCAAAACTTTCGTTACGGTCAAACGGTGAAGACGTTATTCTTCCCGATCCCTCGCCGCAGGAGACTTCCCTTGCCATTTAGCTCTTTGTCCAGAAAGGTCACTCACTATACTTACTGTTGCTATTGAATCTGTCGTCTTTGGCATATTTGTATGAGCACCGCCCTATTCTTTATTATATAAAATCGCTTAGTTTGCAAACGTACCGCCTCTGTAGTCTTTGCCACCCATCGTGTGTCCTTACAAATTTAATTTGCTTATATCTCCATCCATAACATCACGTGTTTCTATTGGTTTAAAATCGGAATTGCTTTGTAGCAGCATTGGTGTTGTTTGTCGGTAAATCGTCACTTGTTTTTGCATTTACAATATTTTCATTCGGACCAACGTTTCAATCGTTTGTGAGTCATGTCCGACTTTGAAGCCGCCAGCCTTTCTACGGCTTTTTAGAAATAAAAAAGTGTGTGCGTGTCAATTACATTTTCGGTTTTGTCGTGGGTCGGCTCTTTTGTTCTTTGGCTTTTGGAAACGTATGTTTTGGATGGACAATCGGACAATAGCTCCGGGGTTGCAATTCGTTATTGGATTTGTGTGTGTTTCCAAAGGTTTCATTGCGAATGATTGAATTTGTTTGTTTGTTACACGGGCTATCTAAACACTGTCCCGTGTACCGTGTACCTATTTGTTCGTTTAATATGTCATGTGATTTTTTAAAGTAACCGTTCAATGTAACCTTTGTTAATTGTTTATGTTATGAGCCAAATTAATTTTTTTAATGATGTCCATTTTATTTTCAGGAAACAAGCATGATTCAAGCCCACTACGCAGCGTTTACTAACCATATTTATTATATAATTTAATGTGAATATAAATTTTATCCGTAGTAATTTTTATTATCAATGTTAAGGTAATCTTTGCACATAACGTTTTTAAACGAGCTTACGAAGTGCATTTCTGGTACGCGCGCCCTTTGCGCAACCAACATGATGCAAGAGCTTAAACTTAGTAAGTTATGTTACGAATACATTTTTTTTTAAAAGTACCTACACAAATTACAAGGTAACACCTTGGAAGTAGTTTACAAAGCTTTTTAATGTGATATCACATAATGGTTTTGCTCGTAGAACCGATGGCCGTTGGGGCTGAAAGGTTTATGAGTAGCGATCAGAAATTCAGGTGGATATTTACCTAAAGTAGACAAAATCCTATTGCTATCTCACTCATACCTTAAAGAAAGCCGCATATACCTAAAACTGAACATCAAAGCCGCCGCCAAAGTTTAGGTATAAAAGCATCCGATTTTCCGATGCCTATTCATGATCATGAATGACGGCCGCGTACCAGAATGCGCAGTATGGAAGGCCCCCAACAAGGTGGCCCGATGACCTGGTTTAGGATCGGGGAGGCAATGGACAACATTATATTTTTTTAACCAGGCTCTAACGCCATTATATTACATAATTATTATTATCATATAAAGGACAAAAAAAAACTTTCCACTTTTTTACATTGTCGAAAATATCTCAATTTGTGATTGAAGAATTAATTTCTAAAGTTCCTCATTCTGAAAGAGCGTAGGCGAGCAGTTATTGATTACAGCGCAGAAAATAATACAGTCAGGCGATTTATTATTAAGGCGGATTTAGTATTAAAATTTTACCCCTGTTGTTTTTATATACGTTGTGACTGTAAAATTTTCCACAAGGTGACGTCACGTAGAGGGCCAATTCTTAGATGACGCTGCTTTTACCCTTTTCTAATATTTTTATAAACTAGGCTGTATAATCAATTAAAAATTGGATTCTGTGATAATAAATAAATGAAATTAGTTTTAGCTGAACACTATTTAAAAATTTTAAGATCGCAGAGATGAGGTCCAATTTCTGAATTGTCCATGCTGCGGTATTCATCAGATTCAGTTTTTAACGGAATCGTTTATAACCAAATTATAAAATTCACAAATTCCGACCTTTTCACATTCTTTTTATTACTGATTCTGATTTATCCAATTTCTGATATTTTACACATTTATTTATTTTCCATTTCGACTTTTGTAACTGTCAACGACGTAATAACACGCATGTGTACAAAATAATAATGTGTTAATTTAATAATGCGGAAAATTCTTAATATGACAAAAGTCGAATTGGAAAAAAATAAATGTGTAAAATATCAGAAATTGGATAATAAGAATCAGGAATAAAACGAATGTGGAAAATTCGGAATTTGTGAATTTCATAATTTGGTTATAAACGATTCCGTAAAAAACGGAATCTGGTAAATACCGCAGCATGGAAAATTCAGAAATTGAACCTCATCTCTGCGATCAATTTTAAATGTTGTGGCTGATATGATGATGATGATTTCCAGAACAAAAATGTTTAATCTTATACAAAAAGTATACTCCTTAAAAACATCCATAATTGTTATGCTTATAGATTAAGGCGACCATAAAGCCGAGATATTCCTTAAGCGGGCATATTGCAATGCCTCATCGAATGAGGCCCTGTAATGTCTCCGGCGATCGGCGATGACGCCGGGTCATCGTCCTTAGCGATTTCATCAGGTTCCGCAGCAGCTAGCATGGTTTGTGAGTTAGTCACTGCGGCGGTGCGGCGGTGAGTCAGCACGGTGACATTACAGGTGGGATGCAGCCGCATGCGGTCTAAAGTTAAGACCCAATGGAGCAGCCAGCCGCTGATGGCTGAATATTTAGGCATTTCAACTTACTTTGTTAATTAATTTATTACTTTTACGGTTGTCAACGCCTGGTAAATGATCGACATTGACATAGTGATTTTAAATCATTTGGTACTAGGTCGACAGTAGGCGTGTAGGTACACGACGCAACTCTCGATCCATATTATCCATATTAATTTCCACCTGTTGATTAAGGCGGCCATAAAACCGCGAAGTTGCTTTAGAGGGGATATTGCAATGCCTCCTCGAATTAAGCCCTGTAATGTCCTCCGTGATGTCGCCGAATTCCGAAGCAGCTAGCATGGTTTGTGGTGGTGGTGGTGGTGTGTGGTGTGGTAGCAGGGTGTGGTGGTGAGTCAGCACGGTTACATTACAGGTGGGATGCAGCCGCATGCGGACTAAAGTTAAGACCCAATGGAGCAGCCAGCCGCTGATGGCTGAACATTTAATTACTTATTAGACCTGTTGGGCATTTTGCAATCCACGCCATATTGTGGATTTTTAGTGGTACCAATTCATTTTACTGGCAACGACAAATATTTGGTTACTGACGTTGAAAGTCACTGAATGTCGCTAGTAAAAAAAAAGGAAACAGATCGAAATATTCCGCAAATTTCAAGTATTATCTGCATAGTAAAACCAAAACTATTCACAGGGATGAAAAATAATTTTTTTTTTCAATAAGATTCAGTATTTATTTCACAAGAAGAAATAAGGATTGGTTCATGACAAATCCTTGAGAAATCGCTTCTAACGTTTAATAATTCAAATATAAGACGTGAATACACTATTGCCTTATGAAAGCTGTTTTTATCGCCACTATCCCTGCGCCGGACCGACTTGTTATGCTATAATATCAGTGATCTTATCTTTCAAACGCTTTTCCTCCCATGTCAAAATGTGGCTTATACGCCAAAAAAGAAAGAGCGAAAATATACCTTATCTGTCAGCAGGAAAATTGCTTCAGTCATTACCCATTTAGTGGTCGTTGGCGTGGTAGGCACGACAGCACACGACCACTTTAGTGGCTCTTGGCGTTCAAAGGGTTAAATGATTTGGTACTAGGCCGACAGTAGGCATGAAATCATTCGTGCTCCGATAATCCTGGGGTACTGATTAGCCTGTGTAGCTTCTTACAGTTTCCATGACCACTTTCGGCATCATGAGATCTCAGGACATAACAATATTGCGTTGTTTGTTATCTAAATTCAATATGTATAACTATTATAACTAATGTCACTTAAAAGAGCTGTGTCAATCTCATTGCGCAGTAGTCATCATATAACGAGTCAGACATAGCTCATTTTACGTGAGATTACGTATAAAAGCTAGTAAAATATGGTCTCACTCGGTAAAAATTATGATTAATGCATGATGTAGGTACTATCCAATACCTATGTAGTTTTATTTTTTAGGACATAGGTCGATGTCGTAAAGTCCGAGGCTTTATAATAGCTTAATTTTGTTCACACAGGTAAGGTTAGGTTAGCATAGGCATATAAAATCTTCAAATCAAATCAAATCGTTTATTTGCATAAATTGCGGTACAGAGTTGAGATCGAAATTACATATAACAGAATAACACAATATACTTTAATTTTGAAGGTTTGCTAGATACATTTACTGCAAGATTATTCACATTAAAATACTTTCACATACATTTAAATAAATAAATAACGGAAAACCTCACACAAATCGATCAAGTCCTGCAGTAAGCTCTAGTAGGCTTATGTTATGGGCACTATAGACAATGATATACATACTTGTATAGATAAATATGTACTGAATTACAAAGAGCATCCAAGACCCAGCAACAAATATTCGAGTTCATCACAGGAATATTTGCCCTTGCCGGGATTAGAATCCAGAACCGCCAGCTCAGTACGCAGCTACACTATATATACATATATATTAATACGCCAACCGAGTCGTTAATAATGCTGGTCGCTGGTCTACAGGCCTACCTGCCTATCCAATATGATTCTTAATAAAAATACAAAACCGGCTCTACGGCTTTTTTAGGCAAAAAAATGAGACGCTCGCCGTTAAAAGTTGCAGTTCGTGATGTAAAATAGGTCAAAGCACGTCCACTGCAAGGAATAACACATTAAATAACACACCTACAGCAAAACAAACGCATTTACCTTTTAATTCAGAAGATATTAGACTTTCGTCCGTTGACTGAAGATGTTAGTAAGTGTATCATTTGCGTGGTACCTTGTATGAAAACATTACTTTATAGCCCTTTGTTGGAATCCTGGACATAAACTTTTATGTTCATTTTTAATTTTTGTGTAATTAATTAGATTGGTTGGTAATGTTTTACGTTTTATGAGATACTTCGTTGTTGTATAAGTAGTTCATTTTTTAGGGTTCCGTAGCCAAATGGCAAAAAAACGGAACCCTTATAGATTCGTCATGTCTGTCTGTCTGTCTGTCCGTCCGTATGTCACAGCCATTTTTTTCCGAAACTATAAGAGCTATACTGTTGAAACTTGGTAGGTAGATGTATTCTGTGAACCGCATTAAGATTTTGATGCAAAAATAAAAAAATAATAATAAATATTGGGGGCTCCCCATACTTAGAACTGAAACTCAAAATTTTTTTTTTCATCAAACACATACGTGTGGGGTATCTATGGATAGGTCTTCAAAAATGATATCGAGGTTTCAAAAATATTTTTTTTCTAAACCGAATAGTTTGCGTGACAGACGCTTCCAAAGTGGAAAAAAGTTGGTCCCCCCCCTCTAACTTCTAAAATAAGAAAATGAAAAATCTAAAAAAAACATATGATGTACATTACTATAAAAACTACCAACGAAAATTGTTTTGAACGAGATCTAGTAAGTAGTTTTTTTTTAATACCTAACTTTGCAAGTTTGCACCTAATTTATATGGGGCGCTATACATACCAGGTGCAAACTTAACTTAAACACTTAGGGATGGAAAGTGTTTGTACGGAACCCTCGGTGCGCGAGTCCGACTCGCACTTGGCCGGTTTTGTAAATAGACTACAATCTAGAAACACTTTACTAAGGATGATATAGTTCATTACATTAAACACTGACAATAAAGTACTCGTACGATATTGGATTGGAACATGCACTTTTACATTTTGCAGCTTGTTTCCCTTGCTTTCACACTCACCCGTCGTTGTACAATATTAAAAAAATGATAACAAAATAGGTAGGTACGTTAACTACACAATATATTTAATTTTAAAATTGAAGAAAAATATTTTTTGTACACAGCAGCCAGCCTATTTGCGCTTTACCATTTTATTGTGCCAAAATGAAAACTTTAACGTCGTATCATTTTCCAGGAAACTGGCAATTTTATAGATTAAAAATAAAAAATGGACGCCTGCGCACGCTGTTATTGTACGTGACTGAGAATTTTTTGTTTTTTCAACCTGCATCCCATGCAAAATCGACCGTCAATCTTGGATTGATCTGTTATCATCAGTATACTTACGTTATTCTCTTTGTAGTTGAGGAAGTATGCTGCTTTCTCAAATTTTCCTCAGTTTACTTGTATCACAGTCAAATTACGGTTAGGTAAGTCTATTCATTTCATCCAGTTCTCCGAAATTACGTTGGTGGAAAAGTTTGATTAAAACAACCTTTTCAAATAACAGTCAATCAAAACGCTATTAAAAATGCTTATTTTACCCAATATGCACGCCACTTAGCTTAATGCGCTTTCCAACATTTGCACAACAACCAACATTTGATCAAACAGGATATATATACTCTCACAAATATAACCAATGTTTGTAACCAATGCTGGATCGCACTGATGAACCTTTTAGTTGGCGAAGCTATGGGCGTGGTAGAAATGTAGACAATAAAAAATACCACGCTATTCTCGTATTAGCATTATGGTTTGATTAAACCTGGAACGCATTTGCTGGAAATTAGATAACTAATGGAAAAGGTAGAGATAATGAATCTTTAAAGTACCTAAGTTTGCAGTTAATTTCAGCACATTATCTAAATTCATAGTACATTATATTATTATTACTCGTATGTTTTGTTTTATTTCAATAATAAAGTATATCGAAAGGTTCTACAAAGCAATAACTATGCATACTAATAATTATTATTCATTCTTAAATAGAGCTCCTTTACTGGTTAATAATACTACTAGCTACTTCCTCGTAAGATATATATCAGATAAAAATATATATCTCGTATTCGATACATTTGCACCGGATTACCTTTTTAGGGTTCCGTAGCCAAATGGCAAAAAACGGAACCCTTATAGATTCGTCATGTCTGTCTGTCTGTCCGTCTGTCCGTCTGTCCGTCCGTATGTCACAGCCATTTTTTTCCGAAACTATAAGAGCTATACTGTTGAAACTTGGTAGGTAGATGTATTCTGTGAACCGCATTAAGATTTTGATGCAAAAATAAAAAAATAATAATAAATATTGGGGGCTCCCCATACTTAGAACTGAAACTCAAAATTTTTTTTTTCATCAAACACATACGTGTGGGGTATCTATGGATAGGTCTTCAAAAATGATATCGAGGTTTCAAAAATATTTTTTTTCTAAACCGAATAGTTTGCGTGACAGACGCTTCCAAAGTGGAAAAAAGTTGGTCCCCCCCCTCTAACTTCTAAAATAAGAAAATGAAAAATCTAAAAAAAACATATGATGTACA
Organism: Apotomis capreana; assembly: GCA_947623375.1. NCBI lineage: Eukaryota > Metazoa > Arthropoda > Insecta > Lepidoptera > Tortricidae > Apotomis > Apotomis capreana. Next base: position 27,692,089 of record OX392499.1, on the reverse strand, counting down.
TTACTATAAAAACTACCAACAAAAGTTGTTTTGAACGAGATCTAGTAAGTAGTTTTTTTTTAATACCTAACTTTGCAAGTTTGCACCTAATTTATATGGGGCGCTATACATACCAGGTGCAAACTTAACTTAAACACTTAGGGATGGAAAATGATTGTACGGAACCCTCGGTGCGCGAGTCCGACTCGCACTTGGCCGGTTTTTTTATTTTTCCTAATCTATAATTGTGTCCCATTGCTGGGCAAAGGCAGGCCTCTCTTCGGATTACCTTAGATCCAAATTTTCATTTGAACTGCCCGACTAGGTGGCAGTCTTCGCACCTCTTTGAGTCTCAAACTTACTGTTCCCCATCACCGTACTAGTTTTATGATGAACTATTTTACAGTTGAAGCAGTTTGACTTTGGAATCACCTACCGCTCCCCATCAAATAAGCACAAATCAAACTGTCCTATAAGCACGAGTTGCACAAGCATTTTTCAGGAAATGTATAATTAATAAAATTAGTCGCACTGTCCGGTATACATACCTATAAAAAGCCCCCACGCCATACAATCGTTTATTTTTAGTCCAATGGTTGTCTGGTAGAGAATGCCTTAAAGCATCATGTCCGTTATTTCCGTCTGTTTTGTGAAAATAAGTTTAAATACCTATATTATTACAAGAAAACGTTATTGGAACCCAAAAATTTGCATCTAGTTACGTTTCACCATCATGTAGTAAACACAAAATATGAAAATCTCGTATAAGTTTCCGACGAAACATACAATGTTGCCGTCACTCAGTCCATAAGTATTAAAAAGTTTTACAGAGACGCGAAATTGCTTATTTAAACAGTAGCTGTCATGGCGGGCTGTAATGAAAATATTCCGCGTTTTATTACCTCAATATTAAATCTGTGTCCGAAACAGAAGATACGTGGTGATTTGTAAAAATATTTTTCCCAAAAAAAGAAAGGTAGTTAAGACGGCTTAAATAAAAATATGAATAGTTTATACAAAATATTTAATTTTGATTTATTAATGCAAGATTTATTTAAAAATTTGTGAATTATTTTTTTAAAACATATCAATATTTGTTGTTTCAGTGATTAGGTATAGAAAAAAGTTAAACTGGGTAGGTAATCGCATTTTTTATATAAGCTTCCCAGTTTTGTGCCAATTTGCACATAATACCTGCAGATTATATATACAGCACCAATAAATAATTGGAATACTTAATCAAATATCATCAACGTTTTGAATCAATGGACATAAACCGACATGTTTTCCAGCTACAATGTGTCAGCTCTTAACTGACACAATGGATTAACGGCAAGTCAACTTGTTATATTTTATTACGACGTAAAGCTGAATACACAGTGATTCAGTTAGATATAGGTCTAGCATAGGCTACTTTAAAAATGTAAAGCTTTCATGAGAAATGGATTTGTTTTTCAAAACGCTTGATTTTTTTTATAATTAGGCAGTACGTTGTAATCTTCTCGTACTAACATCACCTTATAACCACAATCATGTCACGTGGAACTTGAAATGAATTAGCTTTCAATCCAAGATTCAGTGTTGTTGGCTAAAGATTAAATAAATAGTCAATTCAATATTGCTATAAATAGTTCTTACGGACAGATATGACACTCTCATATAATACTGTGATGTCCTGGGTTTCCGTGCGGGAGAGATTCAATAAAACACTTAAATGGGTTTTCTGTCGATCACGACCTGCCCGCTCCCGTTGACGTCTGTCATAGCAATGGCGGCAGCGAGCAGGTGGTGGGCACACTTTATTATCATAAAGGTGTCTATACACCACACCATCCTCTTTTGATAGATTTGAAATAGTTATTTATTGACACCTTATTTATTTAATTATTACTAGTTATTAACATTTCATATCACCATTGCATTACATGTACATTTAATATATTTCTGGAATCTAGATTGATTCATATTATTAATAATTACAAATATTCTGCGGATTCGCTCACTGCTCCGTCTGAGTTAATTGAACTAAATTCGAGGCTTACCTCTAGATGCCCCACACCAGCCAGCTACGCCAAACACCAAGGCGCGAAGCATTTGCTCAGACTCAGGGTTCAGCTGAGCACGGTTATCGTGGCGGTGTAGTGCATCCAGCACGTTCGCTGTGACAGCGAGGATGAGAGTTTCGCCATTAATATGGGTTGCTTAGTGCGTCGGCGCAGTGAGCAAAACAGACAACATAGTTCAAAGTAACTGGTATGCACAACATACCTATTAGTAATATCTCGGTCACTAGACTGCAGTAGTGTCTTTATTCTGTGACTGTAGTTGGAAAGGTAATATTTTCTAATTTAATCCTTAATCATGAATTTGAATGTACATTGAAATGTAACACGAGTTTAATCTTATCAACAACTGTATTGTAAATTTGTAACGACACATTTCATAAAGAAATGTTTTTTGCTTGTTTACTATTCGTGTATTCGGTATTTATTCTCCTTTTGAGACAAGGCTTTTAACCATAAGTCTATGCATATATGAAGTTAATTTTAGTGAGTGATACTTATTTTTTTAGTAGTTTCAAGTTCAATAATTTTGTCTTCACTTTCACATCATTAAATAATTCTATGTTCTCGTTTCCGTTCTCTCCTCTTTCCATTTTTATTTTTTTTATTATGTACTTGTTACCTATTTATTGGTAAATGGAATGAATTAAGTAATGGAATATTTTGTATTTGGTATTGTAACAGTTATTTTTATTTTATTGTTTTCGCCAATCATAACATTGGATTACATATATTTTAACAATAACACACTAACCTATTTACATCGAAAGTATGTAGGTAGGTATATTTTAGTCCAGCTGATGCTAGCTAACCTGATCACGTTACGATGTAAATAGGTACAGGTAGGTGTGGGTTTTCAATATAAATTACTCACTTAGCTACTAATAATCGTATTGAATGGTAATATTGTTCAAGTTATTATCATAAATTGAACACAGATCCAAATAATATCATAACAAATGATTGCGCGACAGCTAGATATGTACAAGAATGTTGAATATTTTCGTTACACAACAATACTGCCTTCCTTTTGTTAGTTTAGATTAGATATTCAGTTTTAATGTGTAACTTTATTTAGAAGTATTAATATGTACCGAAACATTTGTAGGTAGATAACGAATTTGTAACTGGCTGTCTAACAACCATCAAGTATTTTATTTAATACTTAACCAAATATTTTAATTGTACGTATATCTATGTCGAATATAACAATTTGTTTCCAAAACACAACAACGGGAATGCATTTAGGTAAATATTAGCGGGCACATTCTGTTCACGACTAATTACGCCGACCGTTATCAGTTTGTTTTCAATTTCTCTGTTTTATTTTTTTATTTTTACATTACTGCACAAAGTACTGATCACAATTATATGTGACTTTTGTTGTAGGTACTTCAATATTCTAAGCCACTATACCCACTTTTTCTTTTTCTTTTCGTTTTCCGGAAATATTTAAAAGGATATCATTTCTTGTTTGGGTTTTTTAAATCCTCGTCGCCAGTGTGATGTCCTGGGTTTCCGTGCGGGAGTAGATTCAATAAAACACTTAAATGGGTTTTCTGTCGATCACGACCTGCCCGCTCCCGTTGACGTCTGTCATAGCAATGGCAGCAGCGAGCAGGTGGTGGGCACACTTTATTATCATAAAGGTGTCTATACACCACAAATACAAATAATATAATTAGTAGGTTCCACGGAACTGCTTAATATCGATAACTCTTTCAACGACTCTAGTAAGCTACCTATAATGCAACTTAATTTAAAAGAATTGTCAGTGGTGTCATCATCATCGGCTTACTCGCCTACTTTATAATATGGTGGCATAACAATCGTGACAGACAGTGGTCTTTGTGACTTTAGGCTGATCGAGTCTGACATCATCAACGCCCTATCTTCCAAAATCTATGGCTCTCTGCTGAGTGCTGACACTACCTTGACTAACTTTACGAGATTCCTTTACGATGTCGTTGCGAAATGTTATTCATATTTATAAAAATATTATGAAGACTCCAAATTGTTCTTTAAATAAATCCAGTCCTCTACTAACAGCATTAAACACAATTGTCAATATATTTTTCTTTGACCTGGTTTTTTTAATAAAAATGAATATATATATCCCAATTTATGATTAAAAAAACCGTTTGAAAAGTTCCGCATTCTAAAAGAGCGTAGACGACAAGTAATTGGTCTCAGCGCAATAAGTTTTAAAGGTACAATTTCCATATCACTCAAAAGCTTTTGGAAAATTTTCAGTCGCACCCTCCAAAAAAACAGTGGTGTTTTATGTGCTTCCGCCTATTGTTTAAATATTTTCAAACTTGTCCGTATAATAAAAATAATATATTTGGGTACTGTGATAATAAAGTAATGAAATTAGTTTAAAATTAACACTAATTGAAAATTCGAAATGTTGTCAATTATAATTATGTAGGTCACTTAAAATATTGAATAAGTACTAATATTAAACAAATCCATGCTAGTCCTCAAACACTACCTTAACTGGAGTTATGTGCGGCAGGTCAGGATCCCTTTACGATGTTGTTGCGAAATGTTACTCATATTGAAGATTGAGAAGATTCCAACTTTCAGATTGTTCGTTTAAAAGTTTTCAACTTGTTCCCAAATTGGCAACCGGTCAATATATTACATTGTAATTTTATTTGATCTGTTATGGACTATAAAATTACTACGCGAAAACAAGATTTGGCACTTTTAGACTTAGTAACAGCTTTTATAAATTAAAAGAATAGATGTAACTATGTTGATGAGATTGCTTTAATTTGAAACATAATTATTATTCGTACAAAAAAATAATTGTATCAGTGTTTCACAATAGGTAGGTACTAAGAAAATGTAAACATACTTAGCTGATATCAAAGCGATGAGACAAATTTTGTTTATTAGAAATAAAATAGAATATGCGTTCTATATATTTCATAACATGAGTGTTCGATAATTTTATAATTTTTAATGTCTGACTGGAGAAATATAAATTTCTGAATTCCAGTCATTTAAAAGTTACGATAGGTAAACCGCAACACTGTGGCGATACAGCGCACCCAAAAATTTAATTAACGGACATGTGGCTCACAGATATAGAAATGTTCAAACTCCCGAAATTTAATAGGCAATACCTATTGTTTTATCATGCGAATTTAACAGTGTGCGAAAGTGAGTAAATTAATGTGTGTGTGTATGTGTGTGAGTGTATATACTTCACTACAGGCTCGGTGAGCTGTACCTAGACCTCGCGAGTTTTTTCCGAAATGGGTGAAATTTGTATTCTTTTTTTGTATGTTGTCCCCATATCTCCGCCATTTAGAAAAAAAAAAACAAAAAAACGGAACTGACAAAAAAAAACTATATACGTAACAAACCTACTCATACTCGTACAATCGTTATTTCATTATTATTTCATTATTATTTGATTATTACAGAAGAAAGCTGAAATAGAGACGCTTTGCTGGGTACGTAATAGTTGAATAAAATTACAGCTCTGCTGGATTTCCCTCATGAATATTTTTGTGCCATCCAAACAATACATTTGGTATACTGTCAAAGTAGTAGGATATGCAACGACAAAATGACATGATGAAATGTCGTATTCAGCACAAAACGGTAGTCATCAACCTTTTTTGCAAAGACGTTAACTACATTATGTTTCTTCTAGCGACTTTATACGCACAATGCCCTATGCAATAAAGCGCATGCAGTCATAAAGTCAGTTTAACAGGTTCGACGCCCGGCGTTGACGAATAATAGTACCCAGTTACGACGGATTTTATAACGTGCGACTTGGTAATTTTTAAATTTAAAGGTTGTATATTGAAATTAGTCCTTCTCTAAATCTCTGGCATCCTACGATAGTGGTGCCGTCACATAGCGGCCGTTCATACTTCGCTATATGACGGTACCGCTTTCCTAGGAAACCAGAGTTTTAGAGAAGTAACCGAAATAGTAAAATACATTGACATATTACATATACCAATATGCAGGACTATACATAAAGTCATTGAGACAAGTCATGAAAATAAATTACCTTTAAAGTTAATTCAAATAAATGAATAGTTTAGGGGTTTACCCTTGTTTTTAACCGACCTCAAAAAAGGAGGAGGGTTCGCAATTCGACTGTACGAGTACGTTTGTTACCTCAGAACTTTCGACTGGGTGAACCGATTTTGATGATTCTTTTTTTATTTGAAAGAGTGCTTCCCGTGTGGTCCCATTTTAATTTGGCCCAGTTTTGACAGACATCCATGAGAAAATCATATAAGTGTCATTGTTCCATTTCGCTCATTGAAGTCGAAAAAAGCAAAAAAAATAATAATAATTTTTTAAAACCTCACGTAAACTTACGCGGCATCTGTTTTCATAGTAATAATTGAGTGGTTTGGCACATGTAATCGGGTCATTGTCAGATTTAGGCGCGTGTCTTTCCTCTTTCCGGTGGAAATTTGCGAAATTATGGATTCCAGGGCCTAATTTTCTGATTAAATGCCTGTGAGAATAAAGAATGTTCCCTCTTCTATAATCCGATGTAATAGCAACATAACCTAGATTCATACAAGCTCTTAACTTTTGACCACCGAAGGGACGAATTTTGTTTTTTGAACTGACAATCACCCAATCTGTGCATGATCGTTTGTTGGTTAAAAAAATATTATTTTATGTATATCTAGATATCGAGAAAATAATCCAGTCAGGACAAGATAACAACCACGCAACTTTTATTAGTTGGCTAAAGCACAGGCAAAAGTAAGATGGCGTTAGTGGTTGTATATCATCTGGAGCCGGAAATTTTCGATATTTTCAGTCTTTTATTCAGAGGGCATTCAGTTCATACATTTAGCGCATTAGGAACCTAGTTTTCAAACAGTAATGCGTATACAATATTAGCACAAATGAAGCGTTAAATATACCTACACATTATTAATTCAGAAGAAGAAGGAGAAGAGTGAAGACTACTTAGCCCAGCAGTGGAACACATGGGTTAACAATAATAATATTAATTATCATTATTTATTCAGCATGTAATTGACCAGTCAGATCCCGGATAGCAATCATCAGTGGCAATTACTAGACGCCCGTAATTAATTTGTCTTGATACGCTTACGGTAATTAGTTTCCGGTTCTGCGGGAGACAATGAGATTGTTAACGTTACTGACTCTACATCTAATTATTATTATAAAATTATAGATTTGTATTGAAAATCAGTTTTCAATGAAGAAGAGTCATGATTTTAGAATAAAATCTTAACACGTTCACTGTCCGTGTCCCATATGTGGGGTCACGGCAAGCCTCTATTACAGAGGCATAAGGTTCACATGTCAAACTGGGACAGTGAACATGTTAACAGTGCGACACAGGGTTGCCTTTTGTTTTGGATGAGCCCGCGGGTGCCATTTGTTGGTCATTCTCTAATCAGAATGACACGGAAACGGCTAGACGAATTATACCCAATTTTGGTAGCTAAATATCCAAAGATGATTATAAGATACTTTCTACCTATCTACGGTTCATACAAAAAAAACGCGGACGAAGTTGCGGGATAGCTTTTATAATATAACACTTTCACACACTCTCTTCACATATTACCTACTAAGTTTACCTATTTATATGAAGGTTTAACGCGACACTATTTATTTACATTTCAGTACAGTCAGTACAGTTTCATGAACAATCAACGTCTAAACGAAGTGACGCAAATTATGAAATCAAGCACTTTGTCACAGTGAAGAGTAATAGTGTGATTTTTCGAATGTGTCAAAGCAGTTAAAATGAAAAGGCACTAAGCATAATGTAAAATGTGGTGTCACTGGTGTTCATAGTACAATTGACATCACAACATTTGTGATGTCAATTGTACCATGATCGCGAATAACTGGTTATTTACACGAATCACAGAATCCAAAACTTCTGCTTCCTATCAGGTCATAAATATATGAGCATAATTTTGATTAAATATATGTGAACTCTCCTCATACAATGAACGTACAAAAGCAGTGCAAAGCAAGGAGAAACACAAATATCAAAATAAACTTTGACATGATTTGAAATGTAATTACATATTATGTATGTAATTTTGTCAATACGAGTAAGTACCTACATAATTACAGGTTTGTGGTAAACGTAACTGTAGTATCCTAGCCGACAGAACCAAACGTGTATTAAAAACATAACTGCTTTAAATTACAGCTAAGAATTCAGTCGACAAATCATCTCCAACCGTAGCTATTTTCCTCATCCATTTAATATGTTCCTCCATACTTTAATATCGAAGTAAACATACAATCGCAAATACCATTAGCGACCTTTTACACGGGAAATTTATGGGGACGTCTACACCATAGCACGTACGAATTTTTACTTACTGCCATAGTGTATTTTACGAAGTACGACATTTCACTTATTTTTAAATAGAAATATTCTTTATTGCAACCAAGTCTAGGTAGGTACAAGGAAGGTTTTACATTTTTCTTAATTACTAATTTCACTTACAGGTACCAAAATACAGGCGACAATGTCTTTTATCTATACTTTGCATTTACCAATATAATTAAATAAATATTGGAACATTATTTGGACTTCATGACAACTTGTTAAATAAGTAAAATAGAGGTTGAGATAAAGAAAACTACATTTTACTGTTTTCTCGTTAGATACTTACATTTTGAAGATATAAATTCATCAACATATCAGTTGATGGACATTCATATTAATGTGGTTAGATGCGTGGATGTTTGTACGACGCCCTGAGCCGACGTGTTACTGCAATGTTGACATGATAGTCTACAATTGGGGCTTCACACGCTGCAGCTTTCGATAAGACAGTGGTCGCTGCAATTACTACACGCATGTAAATATTTTATTATGAAAGATATGTGTTTATAACCAATATCATAATTATATGCTTTAATCAAACCATGTTTTCAATTTTCTCCTTGGCCAAAATACTGCAACATAATTATATTATGTACAAATTTAACTAACAGATATTTAAAACTCCTACCGATTTTTGCTTTATCTAATACGATACATAGCTATATATTTCTATAAAAGAAACAAATGAGCGTAGACTTGATTATCATAGTAGTACTTGATTATCATAGGAAACATTAATAGTAAACAAAAGGGATTCATTTTACTCCTTCATAATTATAGAAGTCTGTTTATAGACATAATTTATACTCACCTTCGGTAGCAGTGTGCGTCACTCACACAGAGATGGTGTTCTACTAACGTCTCACAAACCCCCGGAAAAATAGACTATGTCATCTAAATATTACCTCCGTTCTTGTCTCGGTCGTAAATAATATTCTTTTCAGCGAGCTTATTGCGAGCTTCCGTACATTCGGGGAAGAAACAAATAGGATGTATGTAAGAAAGCTTGGCAATAAAGAACTAGAATTTGTCGTTTGAGCATTGTCCAGTAGTATTGTCGGTGAAATTAGAGTCTCGTCCGAGATGTAGTCTTTTGTTTGTTAAGAATAAAATTCTTGAATGTTTTATACAACTCGGGAAACTACAATTCGTCAAGTTTGACGACATTCATCTTGGTTGCGCGACTGAATTGCGTAAATAAAAAAGTGGCCAAGAGTGAGTCGGGTTAGAACGTTAGAAGTCCAATATTGTACATTTAATCAGTTTTTCATTATAAACTCATGAAATATATATCAACAAAAGAAATCCAAATCCCGTTCTCATGTCTCAACTATAAAGCCTACAAAGAAATGAAATTATCTGCCTGTTTGGTAACAACAATTTCTTATTTTTTGCTAGTTTTTTTAGTGGTGGAACCCTAAAAACAATAATAAATGTAATATTTCCTACGTAAGTTTTATTCGTCATATCTAACTCAAGTTTTACTGAAACTCTGACTTTAGTTCTTCGATTCATTAAACTTAAAATACCTACCTACATTTTATATTTTTGAAACAATCAGTTGCTATAATTTTGCTTTTATAAACTTACTTACCTTTTTGTTTTTCTAACACTGTAATAAGAATACGTAGACTATCGATTTTTCACACAGACTTTCATGTGGGTATGTCAAAACACAGTATGATAAATAATTATTTATCACGATTCGTACCTACTAAAAAACGAAAGTCATTTCATTATTTCATTTTAGCTCTCATCATTAAAACACTCGTAGTTTACGACCATGAGAATCTTAATAACAAAACTTCATCAAACTCCGATCTTATCACCAACTTAATGATGCGTAAATAAATTATTGTCCGTCACACAATCCACTATTGTCATTAAAGGACCAATGCTTTGTCTATTTTTTACCGAATCAAAATGAAGTGTGTAAAGAGATCATCTTGATCTGAATGTCATTGTTTAACCCCTGCCCAATAAAAAGGTACCACACACAATGCATATTTTGAATATATTAAAAAAAATGTGGCGTTTGGTCTACTTTAGTCCTTTTGTCATGTTTAAATCACGACGTGCTCCTATTTGAAAGGTCGTGAACCTTTGAGATTGGATGCGTAAGGATTAAGATGAATTGTAAGGTGAGTCATGTTGGAGAATGTAAACTGCTAGGTAATGAAGTTAGGAATGTGTAAATTAGCCTGTGTAGGTTAGGTATAGTTTGTATATTTAAAGATAACTGTACCTACACTATCTATGGTAACACCATTTACTAAATCACGCTTCTATTTATCGTTCACGCCTTAGGTAGGTATCTAAACTATTTTTGTTGAACCGTTTGCCTCCTTCATTTAAGTCATAATTTTGAATCGGAAGCCTTTAAAAATGTCTACTATCGTTTAATGAATTTCGGTTATGTTTTTTGTCTAAATAATTTTGTCATTTTCATATTCAAATCTAGTTATTCAGCATATTTGTAAAGAGACAAAGCTAAATATGGATGTATACAATAACTACTTCTATAATATTCTTTAATTCAGCTCAATCAGAGCATCCTTCAGCATGTATTTAGTTGCATTCTTATTTTCTCTCATAATTTTATTTTAATTTCCATGACAGTATTTACGGCAATGTTCATCATAAATCCCCTTCAACATTTCTTCAACACAAAGGGCTCAATCAAACACTTCACAACAGTATCTGTCTCACACATCAAAAGCCTGCTTTGTGTCAATTTTGTCACGTACAATTAATACTGGCCCAAAAACGTCTCCTTGTGCGACCCCTGATCTTTTGTTATGATTTAACCCTCATAGACTTCCTTATCTCAGTGTATTATTTATTCATGGTCATTATTTGACCATTTTAGACTAATGATGTGCCATCATTGTTCTTCTGTGTTAATGTGCGATCGTTAAATGTTTGGAGAGGTGTGAAATAGGATATCAAATGATGTTTCGGATGCTCTTTGTGAAAGTGACCCAGGGGCCCATAAAGTAGGATTTTAGAAAAAATCAAATAGGTAATTGTTATTTTTCTCGTTAAGAATGTAGGTATCTCATTTTATAATGGTGTGAATTAAATTCATTTATGTATGTTACTGTTACAATTTACAAGGTTATTTTTTTTAATCGTTTAGGTTGAATATTGAAGTTAATTCTTTAATATGCCGTACTTAGGGTTTTTACAATATTCAATTAGATTTTCAAAAAACATAAATTTCTATGTCTGTCGATACAAAAACGCGATGTAGCCGTTATTTCTTGTTTCAAAGACAAGTATTGAAATATGCAGTGGTTGTACTTTCTCATAGTCATAAAATTACAACTTGCCCAACTTTTTTTGACGATCCATTCCAAATAAAAATTTGGTGCAAATTAATGACTTACGTTCACATCGAAACTAAAATATTAAAAGAATTATTGTATAGACCATTAAAAATGTGTACAACTAGATCCATTATTGGGACAAGGGTATTAAAATGTACTTCTGGTTGTCTTCATTGTTAGTTTTGATTTTTTGCGCAATCGTCACTTGTTTCTGAAGGGCTTCTGACCCTTCGTTATAGTTTAATCGTTTTAGGAACTGGTTTTGTAATAATCAACAATGTTGCAATGTTTATTAAACAAGGTAATAACCATGTTCAAAAGAGGTTTGGTCTTTGCTAAAACCAGTTAGACATTTTCTTCAATGCTCCTGATTTTGATCTACCTATTCAACTGGAATGGTCATTAAATTTGATCGTTGTTCACAGTGCAATAAAAAGGAGCCGATTCAAAAGGAAGTGAAATTTAGACGCACATCCTGACAAGTTAGCTTTGATCTTTGTATTAATGGTTTAAGTTACTCTGGTTCAAATTACTTATGCGTTTCCATATCTTCTACAGTCGTTTTGAATTTAGGATATTTTTCTTAAAGTTTAACTCTTTCGTGATCTATTTCTAAAGAACGATTGTCTCCTTTATTTCTTTGATTATCATGTCTTGCAACCCCAAGTATTTAGGATCTCAGACAACAACAAAAGGTACAAAGGCGTCCCTACCTCTAGTCACCCCTTTTAATCCTTTCACACAGTAATTCTTAGTTGACCCATAAACAAATACGCCAAGAATAGCCAGTAATGAGCTGAAAGCATTAATTCTAGATCATAAAGTAGCAAATTTATGGCTAGAGAGGTTGTCCTATAAAATGCGACATGGTTTCTTTCAGACGCGTCGTGTCTGATTTTTGACACATTGTTGTTGAGTTACGAGGACTAATTTTGTTGGATGAGAAGGATGGAGTTGAATAATTTTTTTTTGATTTTTTTTTTGTATTTGTACCTTTTATTGGTAGTACGTATTCCTGATAAATTAATTTATATCTACCAATAATATAGGTATAGCATATATTATTTAAAGTTTAGTTTAGCACTAACATTTGTATCTCGAAGATGCCTTTAAATTTTGACGGAGCAACAAGTTTGAAAAACGTTTGAGAAAGCAACATGTGAAAGTTTCATAACATAATAATATGTGCAATTTACAACCGACTTTGAAACGGAGGAACTTTTAAATCGGTTGTTTTTATTTAATTATATTTTAAAGTTTGTTACCTCAGAACTACGTCATTTTCTTACCGATTTCTGAAATATTTTTCTTTGAGAGTATATGTAAGTACGTATCTTAAAGACGGTTTCAAAATCTTTGTGAAGATCTGATGACGAAATCCATGAGGAATCGAGGAAACCCTCAAATATTCTAGGCACACATATTTGACGATTTCGATTTTGTTACAGTAACTCGTTCACTTCATTGTTTTCGGAAATACAATTTCATCGTGCTGAAGTCGGTTTTTTTTTTTGGAAAAAAGTGATTATTGTATTTAAGTAGGTAGCGTTTTCAAGATTTTATGTTATATGATTTAAAATATTATTTAGAAAAAAAAACATTAAGGAATAGCTAAATAAAAAAATTAAAGCATAAGTTGTTCATAATTATATTGAATATGTAACAAGGGCGACTCCATTGGATTAGAAACGAACTCCCAAAACAAGACAACTAAATCCAGTTAGACATCCGTAAATAACAGAAACAGCACTAATAACCATCCATAATTTTATTCACAAAGTCCGTTTGCAGGACATAATTGACCATAAATAAAGAATACACATGTTTAAGAGACCCCTTATTTTCTAACCCCTTTACTAGATGAAAGGATCTATTACTATTCTTATAATTTGTAATCTTAAAATGGACAATATTTAATGTGAACAATGTCCAGTAAATAATTTTGCATTGTTGCATTTTTCGTTAGTATCTTGTAATGTTCATTTTATTGTTAATTGCTAAATTATTGTCGTGCTTTGCATTATTTGCATTTATTCAATTGTTGTTTTTAGGGTTCCATACCCAAAGGGTAAAAACGGGACCCTATTACTGAGACTTCGCTGTCCGTCCGTCCGTCCGTCCGTCTGTCCGTCTGTCACCAGGCTGTATCTCAAGAACGGTGATAGCTAGACAGTTAAAATTTTCACAGATGATGTATTTCTATTGCCGCTATAACAACAAATACTAAAAATAGAATAAAATAAATATTTAAGGGGGGCTCCCATACAACAAACTTGTTATAGATTATAAGGTTCCCCTCCGTTAGCCCGAAAAACTTTCATCCTAATTTCATTGGCCCTAATTTTGGTAACCCTAAAATCACTAACCCGAATTTTCGTTCATCCTAATTAATGAATAGCCCTAATTTCAGGATTCCGAATTTTCATAATACCTAATTACTTCATACCGAATTCTCACTAGCCCTAATTTGCACTTAGCCGATTTTTTTAGTTAGACTACTAATATTATAATACCTAATAATGCTAAAACCTAAGTTTTATTAAACCTATTTATCTATAAACCTAAGGCGAGGGCTGCTCTCCCTCCACCTCCACGCCTCCGGTTTTGGAATAACACTAGGGTAGGAGTAGGACAGGCAAGACTACGTGAAGTCAGAATTGCCATAGACTCAGGATGTACATGGGAATCTTTTGACGCTCCGCTCGCTTCGCTTGCTCCGCTATACATTGTCACAATAGAAACCTAACCTAACCTACAGTTTTCGGGGTTCAGCCAATTCGATATTTGTCCAAATCCGTATCTTCTGTTTTAACGTAAAAATAGGTTTAATAATCTTTATTACTCTTGACATTTAGTGTCAGTAATGATTAGGTCTAATAATCATTAGGTGTGGTAATTATTAGGTTATTTCATATTAGTATTGTTGACAATTAGTACAAATCATTATTAGAGCATTGGATTATTAGGTCTAACAACTAATTAGGGTATAAAAATTAGGTGAAATGACATTAGGGCTAATGAAAATTAGAGCTAACGTTGATAGGTGTAATAATATTAGCACTTGCGATATTAGGTCAAGTAGGGGAGTACCAGATTATAAATATATATAAAGGTACGGAACCCTGTCGGACTCGCACTTGCCCATTTTTTTTTAAAGCTACACTGTCTGTTGAGTTATCTAACGTCATTGTAGGCTACGATGATTGCAAATTTCATTCCCACCATCCATCTATATGACCATCCGTAGCTCTACTATTAATTACAGCTTTGACAAATATTATATTTCAATAAAATACCAGTTAATTTTTTTTTATGTAATCGGTTGCACAAAATCACTTGGTCTTAAATACGCACGCAGTAATTTCCTACTTCCTGAGTTTAATTAACTTTGAACTTGTAAACCGCTGGAAAATACTAATAAAGAGCACCAAAGCGTGCCATTAAAAGGAACAATACATTTAAATTAGCGGTTTAAACAATAGTTAGAAATTGCGTGTACATACTGCATACCTGTCCCCTATTCAGGTCCCTACTTTAAACTTTGACATCTAATAATGGCAGTTCCATGGGTGGATCCACATATAAGTTAGTATACGTATCTTATAAGCTACATACTATTACAATGGTATTTTTCATGGATATATGCACCGTTATGGTTAAAAGGTAGAGGTAGGCCGAAGAAAACTTAGATGAATTGTGTGAGAAATTATATGGGCACGGCTACGGCAGAGTATAATTATTATTTGTATAATTTTTGTAGTACATGACTATATTACTTATTTCTATCGAAAGGTGAATTTATGAATTAAATAATATAAATTTAAAGTATGTAAAAAAAAACCTGACGAAATACTGGTATTGTTGTATGTTTCAACTACATTATAGTTTACAAATTGAAGTAGGAGTTGTCAGTGTTTACCCTTTATTATAGAAACGTTTCATCAAATTTGGCGAATGCGTTTTTTTTTTTTGAAACCATATAATGTTTTAGAATGTTATAACATAATTCTAAAAAATGTTTGACTTCCGAGAAAGAAATTGTCTATGAAATGAAAATTATATGAACTGAATTCAGTGAAGTGTT
Source organism: Apotomis capreana (assembly GCA_947623375.1). Classification (NCBI taxonomy): domain Eukaryota; kingdom Metazoa; phylum Arthropoda; class Insecta; order Lepidoptera; family Tortricidae; genus Apotomis; species Apotomis capreana. The sequence goes on along the minus strand of OX392499.1, from coordinate 27,676,252 downwards.
TTTCTATAAAAGAAGTGGACACCAGTTGTCGGTTGATATTAAAATGAAAGAAATTTTTGCATTGCGAAAAAGCTGCAAGGTAATAATGGTAGTTCAAGCGTTGTTTTAGTATCAATTAGCATGAACAATATTGAACAGACTCTATGTCTGATGTCCATTTTATTGCGTTATATCTTCAATTGGCGCTTTTGATATCGGAATTGGTGAAATTACACAGTTCGCCATACACAATCACGGCAATTCAAGCCAATTCAGATCTCGAGTGCAATCCCAAATTACCTGAAAGGGTCTCCTTCGCAATCCATAATATCGTATGTCCTAAAGTCAAATGCCATACCACATTTACTCTAAACATTTTTGACATATCAATCATTTGTCATAATGATTATTTGCCATAATGATCTTACATCCTAATGATCATAAACCATAATATTACATTACCTAATGCTCTAAATACCTAATATGTTTTGTACTAATCTATTAACACATAAAACTTACGAGTCATAATATACAATCAGACTTGCTGAACCCCGAAAACTATAGGTTAGGTTATTGGCTGAACCCCGAAAACTGTAGGTTAAGTTAGGTTTGTATTGTGACCACGTATAGCGGAGCGTCAGACTTGCTGAACCCCGAAAACTATAGGTTAGGTTATTGGCTGAACCCCGAAAACTGTAGGTTAGGTTAGGTTTGTATTGTGACCACGTATAGCGGAGCGTCAAAAGACTTGCTGAACCCCGAAAACTGTAGGTTGGATTATTGGCTGAACCCCGAAAACTGTAGGTTAGGTTAGGTTTGTATTGTGACCACGTATAGCGGAGCGTCAGACTTGCTGAACCCCGAAAACTATAGGTTAGGTTATTGGCTGAACCCCGAAAACTGTAGGTTAGGTTAGGTTTGTATTGTGACCACGTATAGCGGAGCGTCAAAAGACTTGCTGAACCCCGAAAACTGTAGGTTGGATTATTGGCTGAACCCCGAAAACTGTAGGTTAGGTTAGGTTTGTATTGTGACCACGTATAGCGGAGCGTCAGACTTGCTGAACCCCGAAAACTATAGGTTAGGTTATTGGCTGAACCCCGAAAACTGTAGGTTAGGTTAGGTTTGTATTGTGAGCACGTATAGCGGAGCGAGCGAAGCGAGCGGAGCGTCAAAAGACTTGCTGAATCCCGAAAACTAACTAAGATAAGTAACTTTTAAGACATATGATGATTATAGCAACTAGTATTAGGATATGTAACTGATAGGACACTTGATCATTAGTACTTAAGATAATAGTGCAAATAATCATTAGGATATTCAATATTAGGATGATCAATATTATGGCATTTACATTAGGATAAACGTTATTATGGCAAAAGATCATTATGACCACAGTTATTATGGAATTTACAAATAGGACAAAGGAAATTATGGATTCCAATATAGACCCACCTGAAACCCTGCGGGTTATCTGATAAATTGCCGAGTTATGACCACCAGTAACTAAGTGAGGTACGATCAAGATACTATGTATTTGTGTTTATAAAAATATTTTTAATTGATATAATGATTGATTATTCGAAATATGGATTTGAGAATAGTAACAAAAGAAAGACATTTATGAGCCTAAATTTTTCTTTTCCGATGTTCTTACGTTTCTCCAGGTAAGTCACGTTTTTATGAGAGAAGCAGATGCTTTATCATTTAAATATTTATCACGCGATAACCCCATCATACGCTCGGACACTTCGCAATATATTTAAACTATATAGGCAATATAAATCTATAACATTTCCTAACATTCAGTCAGTGCACTTTAAACAAAAGGTACATTCGTGTGCGTGTAAAAACCCCGGTTTACCCTATTTTGAACTTTGACATCCCACACAGTAAATTTAATCAAACGGTCAGATTCTTAACTATGTAATTTACGTCAAATTCTTTTGAATTTATTTGGGAATGTCAAACACAGGTGGTAGAATTTTCAATTTGTAACGACAATACTTTAGCGGTTGCTTCATTTCTTTTGTAATGATGAAATACGTTTTTACAAAAATCAGTCGATCAGGGGGGGTATTCGACCAATTTTAGAGATTCTAATTCTAATTTTAAAATATGGCTTCCATCAGTTAATGATGACTTCGCCAATTTCAAGTTTGCTCGTAGAGCTTGCCGTTGTTCGGTAAGGTTTTGCTTTTTGTAAAGTGATAGCGATTTACAAAAAACCACGCGGACTATCGGGCCTTGACCCAGGAAGGGCTATGAACGCTTCAAGTTGAATTCTTCATTAGCTATTCACTCATACGTTAGATCACTGCACAATACGCTATCAATACTACACATTGAACAACAAAAATGAATAAATAATGAACAACGCAACTTAAACGCATGCGGCCATATTGAGACACGAACCGGAAGCCCAATTTTAGAGATATAATGGAGAGATCTCCTTTTCATCGCCATCCGTCACTTTTGACGTGTGCCTACTTGACAAGTGGCGATATCCCTAGAACATCGCAACTTCGTCAATTCGGACGCGCAAAATTTTCGTTTCCTTTGTATGTGACGGCATAAATAACAGGCGCATACCTACTTTAAATTGACCGCGTAGTACGTGAAATTAGTCCGTTACGTTTCGTTCAAAACAGAAATTTATATACATCAATAACATTTTTGACAATCATTATCGCCTTCGTATTTCCAAAATGGAGGTGAGATACCTATGTCACTTTTAAGCTCATCGCATTTAAATGACAGTTCAATGGCGATATAACTGTTATCTAATGGAGATTTGACGTTTGGCGATATCTCCAACGGCATTCTCGAATTGGGCCCCAGGTTTTGAATTTTTCACGGCGTTTATATTATCATTTTTAATTAAACGGCTTATCATAATTTTAAGAATTACAAAACTTGAGTGGCAATGAATGGCAAATGACCGACGACTTCATGAGTGTCGACTACCCACCAAAAGACACAAGAGATGCCTAGTGCACAAAATCGACTGATGATCTGAAGAAGTTCAATATGTGGCGCAGGATTGGTGATGGTGGTGTTCTTTGGGGAACCCTATGTCCAGCAGCGGGCAGTGAGACCTGGGGGAAAATATGACTAGTAAGCTTTATACTTATACAATAGAAATAATCTACTACCTACATAACTACATAGTTTTAGGGATTTGCTATATCTATTCACGATCATCGTACTATACATACAATACAAGTGTACAGTAGGTAAATGGTCTCTAATAAGTGAAGCTTTAGGTAGACATACAATGCGACGGTGATATATGGGGTATCGGACAATAGGGCTGAGGCGAATATTTCTACTCCCAGGTCAGTCAGGGCGGTCCAAAAATAAATAGGATTATTTAAAAATTTATGCAAGAAAATGATTTCCAGTAAATATCGGAATAGGCGATTTGAAGGTTAAAAATATTTCATGGTTGTTTATCAATGTTTTTTTGTTTTCAATATGCGTATCTAACTTATATTATATGCACTCATACATAACTTGCAAGAGTGTAGGGGCATCTATCATTGGTTGAGAAGGCTATAACAACACCTCCGACAATAGTATGATTTCCTCAGCATTTTTCTAACCTATTACAGTAATGAAAAAAGCAAAGCCAAGGTCTTAAAGATAAATTTAAATTCTAAATAGACTATAACAACCCTTGATAGTTGGCAACCCTAGCGACGCCCCTAGTCGCGACGACACGTTGGCGGTCACCCTTTATTGTCGCCTCGACATGTCGATATCGTGACTGTCGTGTGTAGCATTCTGGTTAATACGGTCTGGCACTTAGTCATTATTGCTGGATGTGTACGTATGTCTAGGACAAATGGCCGTTAATTAACGTTACCACATCAAGCGCATTCTCCTTTAAAGATAAATAAAATTAAAATAAATAAATATCGGACAATCTCGCACAAATCGATCTAGTCCCATATTAAGCTCTAACTAGCTACTTTTTTTATCATTATTCATATATTTTTTGTGTGACAAATTCGTTCCACCTGTGACAAACTGCCTCAAACCTTGTTTCTTGCCAATATCAAGTTTTGCATTTCAATCCGACACCAATATCATATAGATCATGTTCTAAGATAAAGATAAGATATTTTTCTATTTCTTACCTCTATAACTAAAATAAATTCGTCTACAAAGAAATATTAAATTCAAAGTTAAAAGTACAGGCCCTCAACCTATCCAAATTTGGTTTCTAAAATAGACAAGTAGCCAGCCTCAAACTGTTAAACTGCAATGATGGCACGAGGAAAGCATTTTTTTTTTTTTTTTTTTTTTTTTTATGTCATAGGGGGCAAACGAGCAAACGTATCGCCTGATGGAAAGCGATTACCGTCGCCCATAAACACCTGCAACACCAGAGGAGTCACAAGTGTTTGCCTACCCGGAGGACGAAGATAGAATGCCTCTATGCTAGTAATTTCACCGGCTATCTTACCCCCACACCGGAACACAACAATGCGAACATTGCTGCAAAGCATCTATGGATAACATTAAATGAGAGCTTTGTCATACCTGTATAATATTACATTAAATGGGATATTAAGTTTGTCGGGAGGTTTAATCTAGGAAAGGGAGACTTGTTGTGATTGGCTTTTGCTATTCGTAAAACGTCGGTGTATTTTCCTTTAAACTAGTCTGTCCATCTAGCCAGAGATCTACCACGTAAGCTTCGTTTACGTGATGTTTGTAACCAGTAGCTACGTACGAAACTGGAAACTGAAAGTATGCCGTACTTACTTGTTTTTTTTATTCCGTGTCCGTTTATATCCGTACATTATGGAGTAATTTTTCCATGCATAATATGGTGACAGAGCATATTTAATCCGTTTTTCTGAAAACGTTAAAACATGTCTTTAAACTAAACAACCTGTAATTTTCACACCTATGTCAAACGTAATGACACACAACCAGCACACAACACGAATTACTCATGCAACACTTCGTTAGTATGTAATTGTTGGTCTGGCGTGTCAAAAAATGTGCACCACTTTTTATGTCAAAGAAAAGAAAAAGTTGGGTGCAATTCGGTAAATGTTTTAATGTATTGCTATCAATTTCTATTGCAACGTTATTTTCTAATAAGTAGTGAGAAAACACAATGATGCACACACACTGCGAATTCCATGCCCTTACCAGATTTAGAGTGATGAAATTTGGTAATGAGCCATCGGAATTCCATTGGGTTCTACCATGCGACTTAAAAGATGAGACAGCGAGCAGAGCCAGCAAAGAGTCTCTTCAGCTTGGCCATTATACTTAGGTGTAGCTCACAGAGCCCATCTAAGTTACTAGAAAGTAAATGACAAATCGAACTTAAAACGTTCACCAAAATCAATTAAAACCAGCATTTACGATGGTTGACCAAACTTAACAATGTTAGGCATATTATTACTCACCAAATACAAATGAGTTATTTAAATGTGAATGAGATTACGCGTAACTTCATACCGGTAAGGTGCTTTGTTAATTCTTTGTTTAGTTAACGACGTGTGTAAGGACAAAGCCAAATTAATTCGGAAGCTGATTTATACGAAAACTGATGCAATCCGGTTTCCACTAACTGAACATTGAGTTCAATTTATTTATTAAATCGTTTTATTTATGCATTGGAATTTAGTACCTCTATCTAACAGTTGTTTGTCGAAAGCGCTTGACTTTAAAGTAATCTATAGGACTATTTCAAGGCAATTGATATTGATAGAATATTATGGCCATTTGTGCGATGTATTGCGGTCATCATGAGTAGTTCTTATGTAATTCAGCCCATGACAATGACACCTAATATTATTAGTTTAGAGAAAAACACTATTCGACTGTCGAGTAATATAATGGATTTGTAAAACGTCGAATTGCTGGGGGTTAATTTGATAACAGAAACCGTCATTGTATTATGTTCGAGCACTCGCTATTGCCATATTAAGTGGTGCTTAATTCAGAAGTACTAAGAACTAAGCTCTGAATAATGCATTCTACCACTAGCGGTGAGTCATATTAGCGAAGGTGGTAGTGCGGTTGTTTAGTAATGACGTAATTACTCCATTGTAGTCTTATCCTTGTTGATACTATTAAAGTCAGAAGGTATTATTTTTCTGTACCAGTCCACTTTTTTTGCATTTTGTACGGAATATTCTGAGGAAAACATTACGCGAATTGAAAAATGATAGCGTCAAACCTGTGTTTATATTCAATTTACAAAGGACAAATAAAGGAGGAGTTGCGTATGAATTTGTATTCCAGAAAATGTAATACACTAATTTCCTCCGTTCGCCCATTTTTCAACCTAGGGCTACTCAGGGACAGAAAGGTTTACAAGTAATAACTGTGGACTAAAAGCCATTGAATTAGAGAGGAGCAATACTGGTTGTATTAGCTTAATTTGGATTCGGGCAACGGAACCCTAGGGGACAGAGGCTGGCCGACTTTCTGGAGAAAGAGGAACTCTCCATGATGAACTCTTTCTTCCAGAAGCCGCCTCACAGGAAATGGACCTGGATAAGTCCCGATGGTTCCACGAGAAACGAGATTGACTTCATCATGACCGACAGTAAACGGATTTTCAGTGATGTGTCTGTGATCAATAGGGTAAAGACCGGCAGTGATCACCCAAGCAGCACATTAGTGAATTTTGCAGCTTATCTTATAGCTTTAAGTTCTAAATGAGTGGTTTAACAGTGTTTGATACAACTTATAGCTTTAAACACAACTCAAAACTGTATATGAGTTCATCCTATCACTTGTAGTTGCATAGGAACGTTTTTTGTTTCTACTTTATTACTTATGGTGGGATAAAGTCGATTTTGCTACTTAAAGTTGCATGCAGGTTCAAATTGTCACTCAATAAGAAGCAATAGTGCTATATAAGGCCTTAAAATCACTTATAAGCAACTTTTACATATAAGTGGGAACATACCCTTATTTGGAACTAAAAGTTCCAAATGACTAGTACAATAGCGAATTATATCACCAATAGTGGCTAAAGGGATAATTTTACGGCTCTTTTGGAACCAAAAAATATTGCAACTTTAAGGCCTAAGAAGTACCTTATTGCCACTCCAACGCATAAATAGGTCTCAGTAGGAGGTTCTTGGACCCAAAAGCAGTTATTTCCACTTATTTCAAACCACTAACGAACTAAAAGTTCTATTATTGTTCCTATTTGCACCTTGTCAAAATATATTTAATAGTCTTGCTTGTTTAATAGTCTACAAAAGAGCAAATAATTACTATTGGTAATATCATTCACTGCTTTGCCACTCGCAAGATACAAATAAGTGATTATTAGACTTGATAGTTCCAAATAAGGAACAAATAAGTGAAAAAAAACACTGTAGGATCTTTTTTGTTTCGCCATGTTTACAAATGGAAGCCTATGAAAATTGATTATTTTAACCAGAATTTTATCACACTCACGCATAATCACAGACTTTTGATAGTTGTGACGATGTTACTTTAACATTGTACGTAACCTACAATCATTAGGTCAGGTTTTTAACAGTTTTATTTCTTATCAGTATCTATTCCTTATTTAATTTAGCACTCTCTTTTTTAATATTCCTGATCAAATGAAGGGCGCGTCGAAATTTACAAAGAAAACATACTATAGTTACACAGTAAAAAAAAATTCGCAAGAATTTCGTGCTTATTTCAATGCTTGTATAACGTAAAGTTTTAATCACAATCAAACAGACATATAAATCCAAAATGAATATGGCAGATCACGTATTACTTTTAATAAAACACAATTTGACAGTTGCCTCGCCACTCAAAGATAATTTTGGCGACTCATTTATCACTCATTGACTGAACTGAAATGTTTTCATTCGTTCACTGCGCATAACTTTCACCCATAGTTCTAATTACCACTTAAGGTAATTGTGAGATCTCTTATGGATTCTATTTAGCACCAAAAATAGGCTGCAATTTTTCTCCTTTTGGTTCTATACTGGTGGCATAAGGGTTCTTGCCACCTATATAGCACTTAGTCATGGTGGTAAATTTCACTTAAGCATCTAATTAGATATGATATACGAGCTATTTAGACCCAGTTGTGCTACTTGGGCATCGAATCGGAAGAGGCACACTGAATATCAATGTTAAACTGGAAAGGTCCAGTCTGATGAAGTCTACGCTCCGACCTACTCGGGCCCATATTCAAAACCCCGAGAGCTTTCAACTCGAGCTCTCCAACCGCTTCGCTTGTCTGGAGAACTTTGTCTCAGTGGACGAGATCAACGACGGGCTAGTGGAAACTGTCCACACGGTAGGGTCTAAGTTTTTCAGACCCCGCCGTAAAGATAGACCTCAGAAATTGTCTGATCGAACCTTAAACCTCATGGCTGAACGACGCTCGCTACAGTTGCAGTCTCCCGATGACGCGAGGTTATATAGGCAGCTTAATAGACGTATATCGAAGTCCTTGCGACATGATCTGCGGCTCTTTAATACGAACCGTGTTAAAGAGACCATTGAGCAGAACAAAAGCTCCAAAGTGTTTGCAAAGGACAAGTCTATTGGACAAAGCCAGCTGACCAAGCTGTAACGGGAAGATGGCAGCATAACGTCGACCAAAGCAGAGGTTCTAGGCGAGATCGAGAGGTTCTATGGTCAGTTATATACTTCAGTCGAAAAGCCCGTTGACAGCTTGGTAGGCGATCCAAGAGCCAAGCTGTCCCGACATTATACCGAAGACATCCCGGACATCAGTCTGTACGAGATTAGGATGGCCCTGAAGCAGCTTAAGAACAACAAGGCGCCGGGCGAAGACGGAATCACTTCAGAGCTTCTGAGAGCGGGTGGAACACCGGTACTTAAGGTCCTCCAGAAGCTCTTTAATTCCGTCTTGTCCGAGGGCAAAACGCCTGAAGCATGGAATAGAGGCGAGGTGGTACTGTTCTTCAAGAAAGGTGATACCAGCCATATTGAAGAACTACAGGCCCATCACGCTTCTAAGCCATGTTTATAAGTTGTTTTCAAGGGTCATCACGAACCGTCTCGAACATAGACTTGATGACTTCCAGCCTCCCGAACAAGCCGGTTTCCGAAGAAGCTATAGTACCATAGACCACATACATACGCTGCGGCAAGTTATACAGAAGACTGAAGAGTATAACTTGCCATTATGCTTAGCGTTTGTGGACTATGAGAAAGCCTTCGATTCGGTGGAAACATGGGCGGTGCTCGAGTCACTTCAGCGATGCCATATTGACTATCGGTACATTGAAGTGTTGAAGTGTTTGTATAGTAACGCCACCATGTCGGTCCGAGTTCAGGAGCAGAGCACAAAGGCCATTCCATTGAGAAGAGGCGTAAGACAGGGGGACGTTGTATCCCCGAAACTGTTTACGGCCGTTATGGAAGACGCCTTCTAGCTCCTGGAATGGCAAGGACTTGGCATCAACATCAATGGCGAATACATCACTCACCTTCGGTTTGCCGACGACATCTTAGTCATGGCAAAGTCGATGGAGGAACTCAGCATGATGCTCGATGACCTCAATCGAGTTTCTCAACGGGTGGGCTTAAAAATGAACATGGACAACACGAAACTCATGTCAAATGCCAAGGTTGTGCCCATCCCAGTCTCTGTTGAAAACTCGGTACTCGAAGTTGTTGACTCATACATCTACCTAGGACAAGTGGTCCAATTAGGTAGGTCCAACTTCGAGAAAGAGGTCAACCGCCGAATCCAACTCGGCTGGGCAGCGTTCGGGAAACTACGCAATGTCTTTTCGTCCGACATACCTCAGTGCCTCAAGACGAAAGTCTTCAACCAATGTGTGTTACCAGTGATGACTTACGGCACCGAAACGTGGTCTTTCACTATCGGCCTCATCTCAAAGCTCAAAGTTGCTCAACGAGCAATGGAGAGGGCTATGCTCGGGGTGTCTCTACGTGATCGAATCAGAAATGAGGAAATCCGTAGACGAACTAAAGTGACCGATATAGCTCACCGGATTAGCAAGTTGAAGTGGCAATGGGCAGGCCACATAGCACGCAGAGCAGATGGCCGATGGGGCCGAATAGCGCTCGAGTGGAGACCTCGGACCAGCAAGCGCAGCTTAGGACGTCCACCTACAAGATGGACAGATGACCTTATAAAGGTCGCCGGAAGGCGCTGGATGCAGGTCGCTTCCAACCGGTATATATGGAAGTCCAAAGGGGAGGCCTATGTTCAGCAGTGGACGTCCTATGGCTGAGATGATGATGATGATGATGAATACTGGTTGTTGTGGAGATCCTTTTGGGAGGCTTTTGTACAGCAGTGGTCGCTTTTCAGCAAATGTAAATACATATCGACGGCAAAAAACTGAAGCGTAGTAAACGCCAATGAAATCCCATGGCGTTTATTACGTTTCCGCTCCTTGCCGTCGATATTATAATGGTAATAGACTTGATGGTAATTTTTCCATCTAGTCCATGCCAAAAACTCGTTTCTGGCTTAAACCTTTGTATTTCTAGAATAAAAGTCTGCGACAATACAATCCCATGTTGCCCACACGATATTTACGATTTCAATTAAAGGCCACCGTCCACGACATGTCTAATTGAAATACCGATGTCGCGCGGGATGTGCATTCTTACGATCGGTGTTATTTGTGGGTGGTTTCTTTGCCAAAACATATACCTACTTAAGAGTTTCCGGAACTTTGTTGTAGCTCGCTGCTCGCTATTCTGAAAGAAAATACCTAGGTAAGTGTTGATTTTTATACAGGGTGTTTTTTGGGTCCTGGAGCAGGAGTGAACGGGGTACTGGGGAGGGTCATACTGAGAAACTTTCATTATGGGGACAACCACGAAATCTCAGAAAAAAATAGTATCAATTAACTATTAATTGATACTTATAACTATCAATTAAGTATCAATTAACTCTTAATTCGGAGATTTTATTTATATATATAAATAAAGTAACACTAAGTAACAGTAAGTAAACAGTAGGTAAAGTAACAGTAAGTATATAAAGAAAGAAAATAAAGGAATAATAAAATAATATATTCCTTAGAAATTATAAATAAATCGAAATAATATACTTGCATCGCTGGCAATGCCGTGGATTTAATTAAATGTATTAAAGTTAAAAGATTACGTCGAGTGAAATAACAATATCCTAATAGTCAATTCTATATTGAAACGCTTTTTACCAAACGGAAGGAAAATACAAAAAACCGAAACCGAAAAGATAAGGGATATTTATTTACTTCTTATTCCTAAGAGGTTAGTGCGTTATTTTTATTGAGATAATCCCGTTGATTTATTGTGCAAACGTTTGAGATTTATTTGAAAACTTTGTGATTAGAATGCCGTTCTATCGGTTAACAGTAAGTGGTTTGTAGGGTAGGAGGTTTCATAATATCCATACGTATCTAACCTACCTTTCATATTGAAAGGTTTTATAGCTACAGTAGATAATTATCAATTATCATATCATCAATGAATTAGTTAGATCTAATTAAAAGGTTGGTCACAGTTAGCCTAAAAATGGTTCTTAACGCCATCTATTGATGATACGCTGAACTACTTAGCACGTTGCATTTGACTATACTGTAGGTTTGCGGCATTACTCTGTTTTAGGTGAGGGGTCAGAAAAGTTAGTCATATAGTCAAATCTTATTTATTTTATATTTCCATGTACATTTCAAGGCTCTGCTTCTGTTCCCAAGTAGTCTTCCAACAGATCTTCCATTGTAAGTCCTAGAAGCCACAAAAATAATTATTTATATGATACATAGAAATTAAATCGGGCCGCTCCTGACAATGTCACGTGAGTGTAAACCGCTTAATACAATAATTAAGGTGAAGAACATTCAAAACGTGGAGTAAACAAATCAGTTTATAACGTATTGTTGTCATAATCTTGAAATGTAGGTACAGCATGCCCATCGGTACGGATCAACACAAATAATGCCAAACTGAAATCTCAAAGCTACGGCACAGATTAAAGCAAAGGCTCAAGTGCACATGATTAATGGCCGCTGGCTGCCGCGATAGCGTAAGACCAGTTATTGATGTGCTCCGACTTAGGTTTCTGATTAGTACGACTGAAGATACCATGCAGGATTCTATCTAATGTCGATTGCTTGTTACTAATCTTCGAATACCTGCTTCGCTATAGATGATAAAGTATCCGTCACTTTCATATGTGTCGGAAAGGGACATCATGTTTTGTCACTTAGGTATTCCGTGAGAAATATACCGGGTGTGGCCTGTAACACGAGCAATAAATTGAAAGGTAAATTCTAAATTTTGTTTAGCAACTTTTAACAATTGCTTGTATTAATTGTAAAATACTGTTTTTTTCAAAGAAGCAATGTATTGTCAAATATTTGATAATTAGTAGCCTGACAACCGTTTCATTTAGTTCGATATCAATGTTAGATGGCGTACTTACATTAAAAATAATGTCTAATTAATTAGAAATAACATCTGGAATTTTGTTTTCGTTAATTTTATGAAACAAATGTTGTTCAACATCAAGAGCTGTAATATGTATATGTATACATTTCCTAATTAAAAAAAATACCGTAAATCTAGAAAAGTTAACAAATAAGGTAGTCTTGACTTTGAGTTATCTTGATTACTTACTATTTCAAATTTCTCCTTACTCTGCAAGAAACATCCTCTTACAATATGTCCACCATAACTCTAAATATTGAATCATATTCAGTGCCACCGCAATACGCAGTGGTTGCATCAGGCCGTAACTGCATACATTGTCGGACAAAGCAAGTTACGGCCAAGTTAACCGGCGGGAGCTGTTAACAGAAATTCAATTATAACTTTATTCCTTATAAGACACAGAGTAGTTGTAAGAACAGACGCGTTCTTATAGGATTATATATATTGGTGTAGCTTTTCGTATTAGTAAGTCTTTATTACATAATTGTGTCGAAAACTCTCTTAATCGTTAGCTTGCCGCCTGCAGCAGTTTTTGCGATGTGTTTTGGTGTGGTGAAATTACTACCATACATGTATTTAATTTTAGTATTCTGGATTTGTGTTGTAGAATTTTTCAGAGTTTTTTTACTATTAGGCGGTCTGCGTGTTCGTTTGTATCGTCTGTATCCAAAATCTAAAAATAATAATAAAAAGAAGAGATAAGGCAAGAGTATTCCTTTTAAAGCATGAAACATCGAGGACGTTCGTTACAATAAGAAAAGTGTGTAAATATAACCTGCATAAAGGATGTATTTATAAAGGTCAGCTATAAGTCCGAGGATAGGTATATAAAAACAATACATTTCTAATAAGATTAAATAAACTCATAAGAATATTATAGGTACTGGACTTAGAAGTGCGTATATTTTTGATGTACTTACATACATAACGTACTGTACTCTCTGTAACTTACTAATCTTTACATATCCTTAACGCACACATCGCCCAGTTGACTCATAACCTGAGTCCGAGATCGCTTCCAGTTAAACTTGCGTCGTCTTGACTTGAGTGCGAAATATACACGACTCAGGGCACAAGAGCACAGCGGGGGAATATCCATTGACTTAACTAAATTTAATCGACTTAACTACTAGCTACGGTATGTTGTTTGGTCTTCTATTACTCGTATCTATGTTCTTATCCCCTCAGCTGTGGAGAGCTCCCCTCGGGGCCGCGTAGTAATGCTCGTTTTTTCGCATTATTTACGGATTATTTTTTTACTCATTACGGCGCTAATAAGGCTTGAACCCAGGAGTACGCAGACTGGTGGGGGTAATCATAGCTGTTAAAGTAAAGCTGGTAAAGCTGGTAAAGTTATTATAATAGAATAGAATAGAATAGAAATTCCACGCTGCATCTTCCGATGAATGGTCGCCAAATTGTGTCACAGTGTCTGTCGAGCAATTTGACCCGCTAACTGCCAGTGGCTGAAGACTTGGGTTATGTCAAATAATGTCTTAGGCAATTCCCATGTGGACAATAAATCTGCCGTGCTAAATGTGTGGACAATAAGTCCAGTTAATATCGGGCCCTTGAATTAAAAAAAAATCGCAACTACGTTTGGAAATTGATAGCGGTTACGACAATATCGCTACGTGACCGACGATCGTGACGACCACAGCACGTCAAAGCGGCTGGGTAGAATAAAAAAAAAAACTATCGATATATTTGTTCGAACAATGCACGTCCCTGAAGTCCGAACTATGCGACCGTTAATATTATTATAATCACATTTTCACAAAAAATAATCGACTTCAATGATAATAAATCGTTTTAAGGTTTCCGTTTCCGAGGTTTTTCGGACAAATTATAGAGCACTAAAATCGACATAGATGTGCTTATAATATTTGAAGAGTTCCTTCGATTCCTCATGGATCTCGTCATCAAATCTTCACAATGTCAGCAACCATGGGACCAACTTGGAGATGCCTACTCTGGAAGTAGAATAATATTTTTCCAAATTAGTTCTGAGATTAACAAACAAAAAAAGAAAATAAAACCAAATTCAGAACCGTTGAAGATAGCTACATAATTTGTAACAAACCTCTGCAGTTTTATTTTGTCTAAAGCTGCTTTGGGCTAAAACTTCAGTAGGTAACATAAGTTTATACCTTGTAGCAATCATCAGTATTAATACTCAAATTAATTGCTCATGAGACATGAATCTGTCGATTGATTCCTGCGAAGAGCCGTAAGCGGGTAATGTCTTGTTGGGGATATTTATGTTGACGCTGATCTGAGATTATAAAGGATTTATTATTGAATAATGCTATACTTTTATGGATTTCCAGAACATGAATGAGTATTACTCAGATTAATTTCATTGTAAATGTTATAATATGATTGCCAGTATTGTGCCCGTGGTTTCATTAATATTTATAGGGAGATAATCATAGTTTTCCCTTGGTTTTCCCTAACTCATCAACCCGGGGTAAGAAATACCATTAGTCCTTAATAGTAAAAAAAATTATAAAGTTGAAATACACAATCTTTTTATAATTGTAATGAAACAAGCAATCCGTGTCGATGTCCGTTTATTACTGACTTGGTTGATGCACACGAGCGACGCAGCGCTCGTGTCAATGTGTGCGTAGGCGCATACAGATCATTCCTCCACATTTAATTTTGAAAACCTGTTAATAATAAAACATGTAATGAAACACTTAACCCCTTAAAACTATATTCAAGAGCAAAGAAAATGGGTACATTTATTATATAAACGTTACATACAATGTATCCCGTTATTTTTACTCCAGAACGTACTTAACAATCAAATCTTATAACTAACCTTCTTCCTGGGACGGAGAAGGCGTGCCAGCGAGGTCCCAGTCGATGTAGTTGTAGATGGGTCTAAATTAGGCTGGTTAACGGACTGCTGCCTAGGCGATACCACGTTAGTAGGAACCGACTCGGCAGGTGGATTTCGCTCACACGTCTCATTTCCCTCCTCACTAACACAGTCATCCCACACATCAATTTCGTTCGGTTGTTCGTCCAACATAAACTCACCGTTCTCTTCCCCTTCCCCTATCGTCAACGGCCCTTGTTCATTATCATTATGAATACTACTCGAATGGTCAGAGTGATCATTTATTAACGATGACTGTTGTCTTCGCGGCGGAGGAGAAGAAGAAGAACCCGATTGACAAGTGTTATCAATAAGTTCTACATTTCTTCCTTTATACTTATGGAGTTGGTCCACATGTCTGACACAAGTATTATTGTTAGAATAAATTAAAACTTTGTACATTCTATTACCAATTTTTTCCTCAATTGTACCCAACGTCCACGACTCCTTCCGTGCACTATACCACCGTACCCAGACGGGGTCACCTTTTTCAAATTGTCGCCTATTCGCTACTGACGGGTTTTTACCTGTTTTGTCATTAATTGGGAAAATTAAATCCAAGCGCGATCTCAAATTTCTACCGAACATCAGTTTAGCGGGAGTTTCACCTGTGGTGCAGTGCACGGAGTTTCTATAATTAAACAAATACTCTAGTAATTTATCATCCAATTCATTGTGTGTAGCTTTTTCCATTAAAATACATTTTAACATATTTTTACACACGCGTACACAGATTTCAGCCTGTCCATTACTGGCCGGGTGGTATATCGGTGAGGTTAGATACTTTATCCCGTTATAAACGCAGAAGTTTTTAAATTGTATAGAATTAATTTTTGGGTCATTATCTGAAACTAAAACTCGCGGTATTCCGAATGTGCTGAAACATTGTTTTAATTTCGATATCAATGCCTCTGTAGTGGTACCTTTATTCATATAAACGCAATCTAACCACTTCGTATACGCATCTATTATCACCAGATACACCCTTTGCTCTAATGACAGGTAGTCGATGTGAACGCGCTGCCACGGGCCGCTCGGGCGCGGCCAGCTGGCGGGGACCTCGCGCGCGGGCGCCGGCCGCAAGCTGGCACAAGTGTCGCACGCGCCTACCCATTGTTCTATGTCCTTATCGATAGACGGCCACCACATGCGGCCGCGAGCATTGCTTTTGCTTTTTACGATACCTAGATGCGTCGAGTGTAATTCCTTCAGCATACGTTCTCTTAACGTTAATGGAATAACGACTCTGTGGCCTCTAAAAAGACAGTCGTTTTCATATTGTAAGTCAGTCTTGCACTGAAAATACGGTAATATCGCTTTGCATGTTTACAAAAACCGTTTCTAAACTAAATAGCAGGAAGGTCCGAAATGAACTAGCCGCTATTGACTGGAGCCAAGGTCTAACTTTTAATAAACCAGAGGACATACTTAATTTTATATTGAATAAATTTAGCGAAGCATATAGAAAGTGTCAGTATGTATCACATAATTTAAGTAAACGACAACAGTGTAAATGGATAAATAGAAATATAGTTGAGATGTGTATAAAACGGGATGAGTTATTCAAACAATGGGCTAAGGATAAAGGAAATGCCAATAATAGGTTAATTTATAATAGATATCGAAATAAAACAAATGCTTGTATAAACAATGTTAAAAATAACTATATCAAAAGTGAAATTTCCAACAGTTTTCATGATACAAGGAAAATTTGGCAAATTGTAAATAGGTTATGTGGCAGAATAACGAAGTCTGTCGATGACATTATAACCTCCAGTTTTAAAAAATATACTCCTAAGGAAATTGCTGATAAATTTGCCGTGGGATTTCGAGATAATGTTAAAAATATATGTACCTACTGTAATAACCCGTTAATTGATGAAAATTTTTATGTTAGGACTCCTGAGATGGCAATGAGGCTGTCAAAGGCGAGGGAGGAAGTAATTTTTACTATAATTAAACACCTCAATGATAGGAAAAGCCCTGGGATAGATGGTATTCGCCCTGCGGACATAAAATTTGTTAAGACTGAAATTACACCTGTACTAACTCATTTAATTAATGCTTGTATTCGCACATCTACTTATCCCGATAAGCTAAAAATGGGGGCAGTTAGGCCCATACATAAAAAAGGAAGTGTGGGCGCAATTTGCCCTATTTTAATTGTAAATATTATATAAATCAATAAGTTATTATTTTATATTAAATTGATTTTTATTGTAAATACTATGAATTAATTTTAATGTGTAAATGCAATTGTAAATATTAATTATTAATTTTATGTTTTATTAATTTATTATTCCAATTGTTAATTATATTAAATAATCATTATCGCAAAATTATAATGTAAATAACTTTTTAATAATGAACTAATATTTATTTTACCCATTATATAAATTATAATGTTAATTAAATAATTCATATCAGATTATAATTCAATAGGTAATGTATAATATATTTTGTATGTTGAAGCGGACGCGCATACCCATTTTTGTTATTAGATGCGCGCGGGCAAGCGACAAGTACATCTCCCGGCCAAGCCGGTTTGATATCGAACGGTCGCCTGCGCAGAGCGCGCCGGCGCCCGCTTCACCAGTGCACTACTAACTTGGAGGCAAACGCATGTCGCTCGCTCGCGCGCCCTTCCTTTGTTTTGTTTCGCGTCGTTAACATTTAAGTGCTTCTGCTTTGATTTCTTTTCTGTACCTTGCCTGTATCTTTCTGTGCCATCCTTCAATGCTTGTGTGTGCTTGCGAATACGAATAAACATTAAGTGCTTAAAGGACTGCTTGGTTTCTATGGCTATCGCTACTCCCGAGAAGAACACAATATCGTAAGTGCTTAATTTCAATCATACCTGCAAGCCACTTCTACACTGGTGACCCCGCACAGAGCACAAGAACGCAGAAAGTACAGTAGAAAAGCAGAGAAATGCAAGATTCGGGGAACAAAGCAATACCGTTACAAGATGGCGCGGAGCAGCAAACGGCAGAGTCATGCAGAGTGGGCGTAAGAATTCCGCCGTTTTACCCAGAGAAACCTGCGCTATGGTTTTCACAGCTGGAAGGCCAATTTATTTTGTCCAAAATAACTGCAGATGAGACGAAATTTTATTACGCTATGGCGCAGCTGGAGCCACAATATGCAGGCGAAGTGGAGGACATTATTACGTCACCACCCGCCCAGGATAAATATCTCAAGCTGAAGACGGAATTAATTAAGCGGCTTTCTGCAACCAGGGAGAAGAAGATCCAGCAAGTCGTGAGCCTGGAGGAGTTAGGAGACAGGAAACCGTCCCAGTTTCTTCGACACCTGCAAAGTTTGGCTGGTCCAGGCTTACCAGAGGATTTTCTTCGGACAATCTGGATAAACAGGCTACCCCAAAGGACGAAGGACATCGTTGCGTCACAGCTCAGGTCAACGTTGGAGGATTTGGCTGAGTTGGCTGACCGTCTCCACGATGTCGTTCCGCCGAACCCACAGGTAGCAGCAGCAGGAGCATTTCCCCACACCACCTCTACTGCAACGGATCCGCTGGTACTTCAAATTGCAGAGCTGAGTAAGCAGATGAAGGCGCTGGATGATAAGGTCGGTAGAATGTCCCGTACCAGGGGCAGGTCATCGAGCCGGTCGTCGAGCCACACCCGCCAGAAATCCAGCTCAAAGCGTTCGAACTCCAACTACCGGAAGTTCCCTACCTGCTGGTACCATCACCGGTATGGAGAACAAGCGCGTCGGTGCATCAAACCGTGTGACTATCAATCGGGAAATGCGTCGGGCAGTCGATGATGGCGACGGGCGGCTGTCCGAGCGCAGGTCGCTTATTTGTCACGGATTCGAAAAGTAAAGTGCAGTTCCTAGTTGATACCGGAAGTGATTTATGTGTGTTTCCGCGTTCGAAATTAAGTGATCGTAGGCATCCGACAAATTACAATCTGTGCGCCGCGAATGGTACCGTAATAAATACGTACGGCTATGTGCATTTAGTTTTAAATATAGGGTTACGCCGCGACTTCGCTTGGCGATTTGTGGTGGCTGACGTCACGAGGGCGATAATTGGTGTTGATTTCTTATCCCACTATAATCTTGTCGTTGATTGCAGGAACCAACGTCTCGTAGATGGTAATACTACTATCGCGACCGCGGCTTTGCCTGCACGTTCGTCTGATGACATTTCTTCAGTCAAGGTTATTACTGGTGAGTCTGTTTATCACACTATACTACAGGAATACCCTGACATTACTCGCCCATCTGGCATACACAGAAAAGTTAAACATTCTACTGTACACCACATTCGTACTACACCTGGACCCCCCGTACATAGCACACCTCGTAGGCTGGCACCTGACAAATTAAATGTGGCAAAGGAGGAGTTCTCTGCTATGCTCGCTAGTGGTATAGCCAGGCCCTCCGAATCCCCTTGGGCCTCACCACTGCATTTGGCCCCTAAAAAGGACAATGGTTGGAGGCCATGCGGTGACTATAGGATGCTAAACGCGCGAACTATACCGGATAGGTATCCCATACGCCACATCCAGGATTTTTCTCACAACATTTCAGGTTGCCGCGTGTTCTCAACCATTGACCTTGTGAAGGCCTACAACCAGATCCCCGTGAACGTCGATGACATTCCGAAGACGGCAATCACGACGCCGTTCGGAATGTATGAGTTCTGTTACATGACCTTTGGACTTCGTAATGCAGGGCAAACTTTCCAGCGGTTCGTGGACGAGATGCTGCGGGGCCTGGACTTCTGCTACAGCTACCTCGACGACTTCTTAGTCTTCTCGAAAGATGAGAAGACACATGAAGACCATCTTCGGCAGCTGTTCGCCCGCTTACAGGAGTATGGGATGGTGATTAACACCTCTAAATGTGTCTTTGGAGTCCCAGAGGTCACATTCTTAGGATACCGCATCTCTGTGGAAGGTACCAAGCCACTGGCTGCCAAGGTTGAGGCCATCAATGACTTCCCTCCACCAAGGAACGTTAAGGAGCTCAGGAGATTTTTGGGTATGCTCAACTTCTACCGTAGGTTTATACCCAGCGCTGCCCAACACCAGGCTCCATTAAACGCCCTTTTGACAGGATCGGTAAAGGGGTCTCACCCAATCCATTTCTCTTCTGCGGAGCTGGATGCTTTCGAGCGGTGCAAGCAGGATCTCAGCCAGGCCGCCTTGCTGGCACATCCAGATGTGAACGCGAAACTCTGCATCGTTACAGACGCTTCTGACGTGGCCATGGGGGCGGTATTGCAGCAGTTCAACGACGAAAAAGGTTGGGAGCCGTTGGCCTTTTTCTCCCGCAAGCTAAGTCCTGCTCAACAAAAGTACTCTCCTTACGATCGGGAGCTCTTGAGCATTTATGAGGCTATCAAGTATTTTAGGCACATGGTGGAAGCCCGTGACTTCCGTATTTACACTGACCACAAGCCTATTTGCTTTGCCTTTAGCTCACGTAAGGAGAATTGCTCACCCAGACAGTTTCGCCACCTAGACTTCATCTCGCAGTTCAGCACGGATATCAGGCACATCTCTGGTAAGAATAATGTCGTAGCTGACACTCTTTCCAGGGTCGAGGAAATCACACAGCCAGTGGATGTGGAAAAGCTGGCTGAAGCTCAACGCACCGACCCAGAATTGCAGCAGCTACTTGACAGTAATACCTCTTTGTGCCTGACAAAAATCCGGTTACCGGGATGCAATTCCGAGCTGTACTGCGATGATAGGAATGATTCTGTCACCCCTAGGCCTTATGTCCCAGTGGAGCTGAGACGGCAGGTCTTCGAGAGCCTTCACTCATGCAGACACCCAGGAGCTAGCGCATCAGCAAGACTCGTAGCTGACAGGTACGTCTGGCCAGGAGTAAGAAGAGACTGCCGAGAGTGGACCCGGAACTGTTTGGCTTGCCAACGTTCAAAGGTCACTCGGCATGTTTCAGCACCACTCTCATCATTCCAGATACCCAAGGCTCGATTCCTGAACATCCACATTGACCTGATCGGCCCATTACCCCTGTGTCAAGGTTTTAGGTATTGTCTCACCGCCATCGATCGTTTTACACGATGGCCTGAGGCATTACCGCTGCAGGACATTACTGCTGAATCAGTCGCACAGGCTCTGCTGCATGGGTGGATTTCTCGATTTGGTTGCCCAGTGGACATCGTAACTGACAGAGGACGGCAATTTGAATCCACTTTATTCAAACGGTTATCTGACCTGGCAGGTTTTGCACACAAGCGGACGACTGCTTACCACCCTGCCTGTAATGGCATGGTGGAAAGGTTCCATCGTCAGCTCAAAGCTGCCATAACCTGCCACGCCAATAGCACGTGGGTTGAAAGTCTACCTCTGGTACTGCTGGGAATTCGAAACGCCTTCAAGGAGGATCTCCAAGCTTCATCCGCAGAGCTTGTTTACGGACAGCCATTAAGGATGCCTGGTGAGTTCTTTGACCCAAGTACTGACGTCATCCCTGACGTGACAGACTACCTGTCTCGGCTCCGCTCGTTCTCAAAGAACTTGCAGCCGACGCCGGCTTCTCGTCACGTTGGTCAACGTCGCACTTTTATCTTTAAAGACCTGGCAACATCGTCCCATGTCTTTCTCAGGGACGACACTTTGGGTAAGTCAATGAAACCAGCTTACTCGGGGCCTCACAAGGTATTGAAAAGGGAGTCCAAAGTTTATACGTTGTTGGTTAATGGTAATAACGTGACAGTATCTATAGATCGCCTTAAGCCGGCCTACATACTGCACGACACACACATCACTCAAAACGTACACAAAACACACACACAAAACAACATTCCCAAAGACATCACCAGGAATACACCAACGAAAGAGGATAATGTCATCAGACGTACACGGTCAGGCCGTGTAGTACATTTTCCCAACTATTATCGCCCTTAGTCGGTCTCTGGAGGGGGGTGATGTGGGCGCAATTTGCCCTATTTTAATTGTAAATATTATATAAATCAATAAGTTATTATTTTATATTAAATTGATTTTTATTGTAAATACTATGAATTAATTTTAATGTGTAAATGCAATTGTAAATATTAATTATTAATTTTATGTTTTATTAATTTATTATTCCAATTGTTAATTATATTAAATAATCATTATCGCAAAATTATAATGTAAATAACTTTTTAATAATGAACTAATATTTATTTTACCCATTATATAAATTATAATGTTAATTAAATAATTCATATCAGATTATAATTCAATAGGTAATGTATAATATATTTTGTATGTTGAAGCGGACGCGCATACCCATTTTTGTTATTAGATGCGCGCGGGCAAGCGACAAGTACATCTCCCGGCCAAGCCGGTTTGATATCGAACGGTCGCCTGCGCAGAGCGCGCCGGCGCCCGCTTCACCAGTGCACTACTAACTTGGAGGCAAACGCATGTCGCTCGCTCGCGCGCCCTTCCTTTGTTTTGTTTCGCGTCGTTAACATTTAAGTGCTTCTGCTTTGATTTCTTTTCTGTACCTTGCCTGTATCTTTCTGTGCCATCCTTCAATGCTTGTGTGTGCTTGCGAATACGAATAAACATTAAGTGCTTAAAGGACTGCTTGGTTTCTATGGCTATCGCTACTCCCGAGAAGAACACAATATCGTAAGTGCTTAATTTCAATCATACCTGCAAGCCACTTCTACAGAAGTTATAGTGACATAAATAATTATCGGCCTATTACAATCCTATCGTGTATTGATAAAATTATTGAAAAGTACTTGGGTCAAGAGATAAACGGATACCTTACTAAAAACAACGTCATTCATGATAAACAATACGGCTTACAAAAAAATAAAAATACATCTCAGCTTTTGAGCAAATTCACTAATGAAGTAAATCAACACCTAAACGATAGAAAACACGTTATAGCCATGTTTATTGATTTTAGTAAGGCATTTGAAACTCTAAGATATCACATATTGTTTTCAAAACTTCGGCGAAGTGGTATACAGGGCCCTTTTCTAGATTTCTTCAAAAATTACCACCTTAACCGCTACACCGCTGTAAAAGTTAATAATACATTAAGCGACTTGATATTAACGGAGGAAGGCACGGCCCAAGATCGAAACTACGGTCTGTTATCGGTCTTGAGTATAAACGGTTCACTGCAGCCATAGAGGTATTGATGGAACCGTTTGACTCCGAATATTATAGCCGTAGCCTCCTTTTGAATTTGGCTATAATTACGCTCGCTGGAGGTCAAGGACCTTGATGCGAACGCTAAGGGTCTCTCTCGACCGTCGTCGGACCGCTGAGCTAGGACTGCGCCGAGCCCAGCGGGCCCAGCGTCTACGGCCAGCACCAGCTGTGCTCCGGGCTCGTAGTGAGCCAGCACGCGCTCGCTCGCGAGCTCGGCTTTCACGCGCGCGATAGCCGCGCGCTGCCGCTCGCTCCACTGCCACTCTGCGCCATTGCGCAACAATTCGTGCAGAGGACCCATCAGTGACGACGCGTTAGGGATGAAATTCCTATAATAATTCACCATACCTAAAAATCGCTTCACTTCCGCCGCATTGGTGGGTTCTGGTGCATCGATTATGGCTTTGACCTTTTGTGGACACGTCTGTAAGCCATGTTTGCTAATTACATAACCTAGGTAAGTGACGCTAGGTTTAAACAGCTCGCATTTCTCTTGTTGTAAACGAAGCCCCGCGTTATTCAGCCGATTTAAAACTTCGTATAATCGCTCTAAATGGATTTGTTTTGTTGGCCCGGTTACACAAATGTCATCTAACCAGCACGCGACACCCTCTATCCCGGAAAGTAAGGTCTCCATGGATCTTTGGAATAATGCTGGAGCGTTTGCCAAACCATAGACCAACCGTGAATATTTTAGCAATCCCTTAGAAGTATTTATGGTTGTTAGTTCTTGGGAAGCATCATCTAGCACAAATTGATTGTATGCGTTTTTTAAATCTGGGGGCACGGCAGTGCCCCCGCCAAGTCGAGCAAACGCGCTTGCCGGCACGCCGTAACATCCTTTTCTCGAAGCCATTCAGACCATTTTCAAACTCCCAGTATTTCATTACGGACAAAGCTAGAAGCCTGAATTTTTAATGACCAAGAGAGCATGATATAACCTAGGCATATTCCAAATTTCATTCAATTTGAAACAGTAGTTTAGAAATTATTGCCAGTCAAAGTTCCTTAATTTTGTCACTCACTGATTCACTCACTGATTCACTGACTCACTCATGATCATACGAATTCTAAGTTACTTCTAGAAGACACACAAGCTTGAAATTTCGTGCTCTATTACGGTTTGGTGTACAAATCATTAAAAAACCTAAACATTACAAAATTTCCGTGTAGTTTTCCAGTTATGCGAGCTGCATAGATAAATTTGTATTTCCTTATGAACCCCATAAAAAATACACGATTAAAAAGTTAACTTTGCGGTTCATATAACCTTCGGTTTAGATACTAAGACCTCAGGCACAGAATACTTATTACCTAATACATACAGAATGGACACGCTCATCGCCGTACCGAATTGAGTTACCTCACCCCGCAGGGGCAGTGAGTTGGAATCGTGATGGTAGCGATGATGATGATGATGGTGGTAACTGGTGGCGGTGGTGGTGATGGGGGTGCTGGTGATGATGATGATAAAGCTGGGGACTGGTGTTGGTAATGAGGGTGTTGGATTGTTCAGATGATGATGGTGACTGGTGGTGGCGATGGGCGTGTTGGTGATGATAATTATGATGGTGGTGGTGGTGACTGATTCTGATGAAGGTGGTATTGGTGATGATGATGATTATGATGACGACGATGGTGGTGACTGTTGGTGATGATGATGATGGTGGAGTGGAGGTGACCGGTGGTGATGATGGGGGTATTGATGGTAATGAAGATGGTGGTGACTGGTGGTGGTGAGGGAGGTGTTGCTAATGATGATGATGATGATGATGGTGGTGATTGGTGATGATGATAATTATGATGACGACGATGGTGGTGACTGTTGGTGATGATGGTGGAGTGGAGGTGACCGGTGGTGATGATGGGGGTATTGATAGTAATGAAGATGGTGGTGACTGGTGGTGGTGAGGGAGGTGTTGGTAATGATGATGATGATGATGATGATGCCGATGATGGTGATTAGGTATGATGATGGGGGTGTTGATTCAGATGGTGATGGTCATAGTGGTGATAGATGATGACGATTGTGATGGTAATGCTTGTGGTGATGGTGATGACGATGGTTATAAAATCAACATCCTCACCACATTACCACCACGACCATTACCACAACCACATCCCCAACACAATAACACCTACCATTACCACTACCACCATCATCGCCGCCATCATCACCACCCTCATCATCACCATCGTCATGAGAGGAATCATGAGAAGGCTTCATTATCTATAATGAGAGGGGTCATTATGGATCATGAGAGGGAGTGACAAGTCTGTGTGGTTTACATTTAGTTAATGTCAACTTCGGTCGTGTTAAAGTGCAAAACTCCGCAATTTCGGAGTATAATAGACTAAGAAGTAATTACCGTCCTGGCTTGTCAAAAATCGCTTCATCAAAACTTTCGAGAAAAGCCCACAGAGACAGAGAGTGGGCTTTTAAGAAAGACAGTTGCGGATACACAGCTAGTAGTCCTTACAGGAAAAATAAGGAGGACCACTTACAAAAAGAAATGAGATCCCATCAAAAACATTACATGTAAAAAAATTGCAAGTCTCGCAACCTTCTACCGAAAAAAGTTGTGAGATACAATATAAAACCAAGTCGGTTAATTTATTCAGTACCTATCAAAGTGACCCTTCGCCTATATGACAACTTTGACATACATTTTTACCGGATTACATAACTAAAAACATATTACCATGACCGTGTTAGATTAATATTAAACATATTTATCTTTATCATAAATGTAATTACTTGGCCATCGCACACGATAATACATTCTACATTATAATGATAATAAAATCTACCAAATTTTATTAACGCTTTGAATGTCACGCATACAGACATAAATTCCTACTCATTGTTTCATCTTGGCCGTCCTTAAATAAAAGATACATCTGGCCCGACCGGCAAAAGAGGACGGCAGAATAAAATATAGGCAGACGAGATAGTAAAAACAGCTGAAAAGAACTGGATACGCACCGCTCCATACCGTTCTATTGGTTTGGATAAATAAAGCAAAAAATATAATAATCACTTTAATAAAAGGAGATTTATTCGTATTCTTATATACTTACGTTGTTGTTACGGACACAAGCCGAAAACTGTTAGTTTGTAAGCGAAATTTAATGTACATAACGTTAATTTATTTAATTTATTTTATTGCGCATAAAAGACGCTATAAGTCGAGTTATTATGTACCAAATGTATATAACAGTCCATAAAAGAGACATATATATGTAACTGGTCTAATCCCAAACCAATCCCGATCCGAAAATCGCAATTCGATAGCGATGAATATTACATAAGATATTCACGTGGTGCCGAGCCACGTGGCAATGTTATGATAATATTACATCACCTGTTATCGCTTCCGCAATAGTGCCAAGCGATAGCAACGGATAATCCCATCAGGAATCCGTTTTTATTATGTTTCTAAAGTAATTAGGTCAGCCGCAATTCACGTTAACGTAAAATTAACGTGAATTATGAACCGTCCAATTAGAGCCCATTTTCAGTACGAAATCGTATCGGAATTTCTTTTTAACAATTCAAATTAACTTCACTATGACCTAATCGCTTAGAATACACTTAGAAATGCATCTGGACTCATTGCACTTACCTTTTATAGCCTTCCGCGACATGCCAGCACAACATAAATTTAACTTTATCGATCGATCCGACTTAATAGCTAACGAACCGTAACTCTTATCTTATAAAACGTAAGGCCATATAATGCAGTGCAATGAAAGCTACAGAATGAGACATCTCACGTAGATATCGAACCGTAAACGTAGACACGACCCTCCCCGAACCGCCCATCCCGTAGACCAGAAAAGCCGTTAGGACTGAAAAATGGGAAAATGAACGGCCAATCACGTAGCTAGTTCACTTTCTCATACAACGATCCTTAGAAAAGAACGCACTTGACGAAAGGGGCGTGCCGGCCGTAGAATGTACGGTTCGACGCCTCCTATTGGCCTGCGAGCCAGTAATTTGCTTACGAGTCCCGAGTCGAATTAGATCTTAAGGAAATAGCTTATAAGGAATTATTGTTTTCGATTATTTACCATACTGCCGAAGAAAATTAAACAACGAACAAGTCAACTAGTGTTTCTATACCTCGTACTCGAACCTGCATCGAACCTGTATCGACCAGCTGCCGTAACCAAGTTTGTCCGAGGTCCCATTCGTTTGGTTGATCTCCAAACTTCGGTCTACGTGCCCTACGTGATATCTACGTGACATTCACGTCGTGCAGCTACGCATCGGAACCGGAGCTACGAAACCGAACCCGAGCTACGAGCTACGAGCTACGAGCTACGAACGAACGATTGCTACGTGTTACACAGCATCTACGTGGCAACTACGTGCCGCGTCTGAACCGCCGTGCCTACGACTGGGATAGCCACGGCGACCGAACCGGAGCCACGAATTCCGAGAGCCGATATACAGTCCACTGTGCTCACTCGTGAGCTACCGAAGAGGCAGTGTTGAGTGATTATCCTCAACATTTTGGTCATTCGAGAGCCGGATTGGAAGAACCGCCGAACCAACCGACAACGATGGTCCACACAAGACGCCAAGCATCACGAGACGGCCGAGCCCCCAGCGAACCGAACCGAGGGGAATCCACGTCTGCGAAGATGCACGAAGCGCATCGACGACTGTCGGACACCAGGGAGCCACAACACGCCGCCCTGGACGAACCGAGCCGCAGATCGAACCCGGAATTGCCGCCCACGGACACGACCCAATGGCGGCAGAAACTGGAGGAGCACCTGCGACGAGCCAGCCTACGGGGGCAACGCGACGACCCCGCAGCCGGCTTTTCGACACCGACGACTCACCTGCCGGCGCACCCCGAAGCACGAGCGCCCGGCCACAACCGCGACCGCGAGGGCCCCGAGGCTTTCGCGTTTTCCGCGCACCACGCGTTTAATGCGCCCCTCGCCGCGCATGCGCAGATCGAATCACCCGCGGCCCGCGCGCCTGCGACTCAAGCCGCGACCCGCACCGCCGATCGTTCCCGAGAACGAGCCGATCGCGAACGTGCTTTCGACCAAGTACGCTTCAACATCGGCAACACCCGCGCGCCTACGGTCACGTCCGCGACGAGCAGCACCACCGAGGCCCGCAGGAAGCAAGCCGAACTCACCGCAGCTGAAAGCATCGCAGAGCTGCGCCGCCAACAACTCCGCGTCGAAGAGGACCTCGTCAGGAAGCGACTCGAGTCCGAGCTGCAACAGATCGAGGCTTAGGGGTCCCAGGCTGGCGGCTCACAGGCGGGTCGACGGACGCCAACTGACCAAGAAACCACGCAGCGTATCAATGCGTGGTTTCAACGAACCGAGGTGAGTGACGAAGCTAAGATCGTGCCTGCTAAACCGACGCCGATGAGGCAGCGCACGGTCACGCCTGAACGAGGCGAACTCTTACGTCCGAGCCGAAGCCGAACCGCGAGCCGCAACGAGGACATCGACCGACTTGCCGATCGCATCGAGAGTATAACTCGTCCGCCGCCGAAACAGGTATACGAACTCCCGATCTATACCGGACTACCGAACGAGTGGTTGACATTTTACCACTCGTACACCGAGAGCACGCAGCGGTATAAGTTCTCGAATTTCGAGAACATGGCTCGACTCCGCGCGGCGCTGAAAGGTGAGGCGCGAGAATGCGTCCAACACATGCTGGCGTCGGGATCGAGTCCGGACTTAATCATCCGAATATTAAAAAAGAATTTCGGTAGGACCGACATTCTCGTCGACAGGGCGCTGGAGGACCTGAAACGATTGCCCGCCCTCGGACCGAGCGCGACTGACCTCAACACTTTTTCCATAAAAGTAATGAACATCGTCGCGACGCTCATGGACTTAGATAAGTCACACTACGCAGGTAATCCATTATTGATCCGAGAGATTACCGACCGCCTGAGCCCGCACCTGAGATCGAGATGGTGCACACACGCACGTGAACACATGCGAACAGGTGAGTGCGAGATCGTAATGCTAGCGGAATTCCTACTCGACGAATCTGACGCCGAATTACAATTCTCGCACGCACGAGCCCCGGCGTCGCGACGCCCAGCCGCTACGAACGTGAATCACCAGCCGCTGCCGTCCCGACGCCCGAACCCTGTGAACAGCGGAGCTGCGATACGACGCCCCGCACCCGTAAGAGCCCAGACATACGCCACAGAACGACTGGACGCCTGTCTGTGTTGCGGCAACACACACCGAACCACGGACTGCCGCAAGTTATTAGGTATGACGATAGGAGCGAGATGGGAGTGGGCTCGAGACGCACGCATCTGCTATAAGTGTCTCGACAAAAGACACCGCCGCGAGAACTGCACGGCGAAAGGTTGCGGCGTGCCCAACTGCCCACACTCGCACCACAAACTGCTACACGATACGACGCCGCCTACGAGTAAGGCGCCGCCCCACGTAGCACCCGACGTAGCACTTGACCGCCCAGCCCGCCCGACGCGTAGCACAGCGCAAGTGGCGCCCGGCCCCGCGCGTAGAGACGAGACGCCCGTGCAGAGCGAGCACGCGCACACTACGGCGGAGCTAACTGCCAATACCGTCGACGCAAACACGAAGGTAATGCTTAAAATAATGCCTATCGTTGTGAGCGGACCATGCGGAAGCATCGAAACATTCTGTATGATCGATGAGGGGAGCACGATATCTCTCATCGATCAGGGACTGGCGGATCAACTAGGAGCAACGGGACCTGAAAAACCTCTCGTCATACAAGGCGTAGGCTCGATATGCCTAACGCAACCGAGTCAGCGCGTAGAGGTAAGCGTCCGAGCTACGTGTGGAGGCCCGTCACACTCGCTTACGCTGCGCACTGTACCGCAACTTGGACTACGCGAGCGGTACATGCCGCGTATGGCGGTACTCAACTTCGAACATTTAGCCGACTTGAACGAAGCCTGCTACGAACATGCCGCGCCTAAAATACTATTGGGCGCGGACCACTGGCACCTGACGCTGCCGCTAGAGACGAGAACGAGAAGGCAGTGCGACCCAGTGGCGATCCGTTCGAAAATCGGATGGACGATTTACGGTATGGCCCCACGCTTCTTACGAAACCAGAGCGATCGAGAGGTGGTCATGCACGCTTTCTCGGATGAAGACCGAGAAATAAACATGGCGTTGAAAAGGTACTTCGACGTCGAAGCGCTAGGCGTGAAGTTAATCGACAAAAGGAGCCCGCAGGATCAACGCGCTATCGACATATTTAACGCGACAGTTAAACGCATCGACGGCCCGCGCTACGAGGTTGGACAACTGTGGCGCGACAACGAACCCTGCTTGCCGCCCAGTTATACAATGGCGTATAACAGGTTGCGCGGCATCGAACGACGCATGGATAAGGATCCGACATTTGCAGTGGAATACACCGCGCAAATAGATAACTTGCTGACCAAGGAGTACGCCGTGCGACACATAGGCGATTACGACGGTCATAAAACCTGGTTTTTGCCGCACTTTGCTGTACGCAACATAAACAAGGGCAATAAAATCAGGTTAGTATTCGATTCCAGGGCGACCTCGCAGAACGTCAGTCTGAACGACAAGCTGCTGGAGGGCCCGGATTTACTGCAGTCACTCCCGGGCATCCTGTGCAGATTCCGCGAAGGTGAGTTCGCAGTTAGCGCCGACATACAGGAGATGTTTCTACGGATCCAGATGAGACCCGACGATCAAATGGCGCAGCTATTCCTGTGGAGGGGAATGAACCGGGAGCGACCGCCGCGAGTATATCGTATGAAATCGATGATATTCGGGAATACGTCTTCTCCATATTTAGCACATAGCGTGCGAAACAGGAACGCCCAGGACAACGCCGAGCTGTATCCGGACGCCGTTTACGATATTCAGACGAATCATTATATGGATGATTTCTTGGCGGGATACGAGACGGAGCAGCAGGCGATCGACGCCGCTAAGCAAGTAGCAGCCTCACACGCTATGGGAGGTTTCGTCCTGCGAAGCTGGGCCTCAAATTCGACGAGGTTAATGGAGCAGATCCCGCCCGAGCAACGAGCCGCCGACGATCTCATAAGCTTAGGCAACAAAGAGCAAAAGGTATTGGGATTATATTGGAACGCTCGGACCGACGAGTTGAGCTTCAATACATCGCTGATTCGCGTGCCGCCCGAGGTACGAGAACTACAACGGGGCCCCACGAAGCGCGAAGCCCTCAGCGCTTTTATGAGCCTGTTCGACCCGCTCGGGTACTTAGCGCAGTACACCGTGACGGGAAAGGTCCTGCTACAGAACGTGTGGGCCCTGAGAACGAGCTGGGACTCGCCGCTGCCAGGCGAGTTAAACAACGCTTTCGTTACGTGGTTGGAGCATATAAAACACGTAGCCGAGCTTCGATTACCGCGACGCTGTATCCAGCTAGGTACAGGCGTGCGGCATCAACTACACGTGTTTGTGGACGCGTCAGAGCAAGCGTTCGCCGCCACCGCGTACTGGAGGACGGAAGGGGAGACGGGCGAAAACGAGCCGCGAGTACACTTAGCCGCAGCGAAATCTAAGGTAACTCCCGTTCGTCGCTTGTCCATACCGCGAGCCGAACTTCAAGCCGCTTTAATAGGAGCCCGATTAGCGCAGACATTACAGAACGAGCATCGCGTGAAACCCGTGCAGATCGTCTACTGGACCGACAGCCGAACCGTACTGCACTGGGTACGCGAGAACGCGCGCCGATACAGCGCGTTCGTGAGCCACCGCTTAGGTGAGATAGCGGAGCTCACCGAACCCGAACAATGGCGTTGGGTCCCTACGAAACTGAACCCGGCCGACGACGGTACTCGACCGGACCCCTATCGCGTGGTAAGGAGCACCGATAGATGGTACGTGGGTCCTGATTTCCTGCGACAACCCGAACCCGAATGGCCGCAAGAAACTCGAGCACCGCAAGCAGAGCCGTCGATCGAAATAACCGAGCAGGTACCGACAGAACGGTGTTACGTGACGAATCACGTAGACCCGCCGCTGCCGAAAATCGAGCGTTTCAGCAACTACGATCGCTTGATCGGCGCGACGGCCCGAGCACTTCTTTTCATAGAGCGACTGAAAAAGAAAACACAGGTACCGTTAGAAACACGTCACTATTTAATAGCTGAAAACCTGTGGATGCAGTGGGCCCAGCGGCGGGATTTTCCCGAGGAACTCCGAGCTCTCTCACGGGGGGAGGCCATTGCCCGTAGCAGCCGGCTGTACAAGCTAGACCCGCAGCTGCAAGACGACGGCCTCATACATATGCGCGGGCGTATCGACGCCGCGCCCACGACTACAAACAAGCAACCCGTCATATTGGACGGGCGGAATCCATTTACGAAACTTTTAATTTTGCGCGCTCATAAGCGAGCGCATCATTGTGCTAACGAAACAGTTGTGAATGATTTAAGGCAACAACTGTGGATCCTGCACCTGCGACCAACCGTTCGCAGTGTGGCCCGAGCGTGCATGCATTGCGTGCTCCGCCGCACGCGCCCACGCGTGCCGCCCTTAGGCGATCTGCCCTCTGATCGCTTGCAGCCGCACGCACGGCCCTTCACTTACTGTGCGGTGGACCTGTTCGGCCCGCTCACAGTCACTGTGGGCCGCCGGCACGAGAAGCGCTGGGTAGCGCTTTACACGTGCCTCACGACCCGAGCTGTACGCATGGAGCTCGTGTACTCCCTGT
The DNA here is from genome assembly GCA_947623375.1 of Apotomis capreana. Taxonomy (NCBI): domain Eukaryota; kingdom Metazoa; phylum Arthropoda; class Insecta; order Lepidoptera; family Tortricidae; genus Apotomis; species Apotomis capreana. The sequence goes on along the minus strand of OX392499.1, from coordinate 27,643,071 downwards.
CTACGAGCAGCGCCGTCATGTCGCTACGCCGCCTTGCAGCCCGCAGAGGATGGCCCGCCGTTATGTGGAGTGATAACGGCACGAACCTGAGGGGCGCGGATGCCGAGCTACGCGCCGCCTACCACGACTGGATACCGGCGCTACAAGAACACGACGTGCAACACCGAATGAGTTGGCGTTTCATCGCACCCGGCGCACCGAACATGGGCGGCGCCTGGAAGCGCCTCATACGAAGCGTCAAGACTGCACTCGCCGCTACACTAAACACACGAAGCCCAAAGGAAGAAATCCTAATAACGCTTCTAGACGAAGTTGAATATTCGGTCAACTCACGTCCCCTAACACACGTGAGCGTTGATCCGAACGAGAGCGAAGCGATAATGCCCAATCACTTTTTATTGGGCGGCCCGGCGGGGGTCCCACTAACCGGCCCCTGCGACGAGGCAGATCGCAAATCATGGAAAGCAAGTCAAGCTCTCGCCGACCACTGGTGGAACCGATGGATCCGAGAATACCTGCCGACCTTAGCCCCACGACAATCCTCAATGTCACGGGAGCCTACGGTCGCCGGTTGGTGACTACGTGCTCATCACGGACCCCAGCGCGCCCCGCAACGTGTGGCCACGCGGCATCGTGGAGGCGACCTACCCCGGCCCTGACGGTGCAGTACGGAACGTGGACGTCAGGACAAGAGGAGGAGTCTTCAGGCGAGCTACGAGCCGGCTTGTGGTCCTGCCCATCACCGAGGGATCGACTCTGCGATCGGGGGGAGAATTGTTACGAACACAAGCCGAAAACTGTTAGTTTGTAAGCGAAATTTAATGTACATAACGTTAATTTATTTAATTTATTTTATTGCGCATAAAAGACGCTATAAGTCGAGTTATTATGTACCAAATGTATATAACAGTCCATAAAAGAGACATATATATGTAACTGGTCTAATCCCAAACCAATCCCGATCCGAAAATCGCAATTCGATAGCGATGAATATTACATAAGATATTCACGTGGTGCCGAGCCACGTGGCAATGTTATGATAATATTACATCACCTGTTATCGCTTCCGCAATAGTGCCAAGCGATAGCAACGGATAATCCCATCAGGAATCCGTTTTTATTATGTTTCTAAAGTAATTAGGTCAGCCGCAATTCACGTTAACGTAAAATTAACGTGAATTATGAACCGTCCAATTAGAGCCCATTTTCAGTACGAAATCGTATCGGAATTTCGTTTTAACAATTCAAATTAACTTCACTATGACCTAATCGCTTAGAATACACTTAGAAATGCATCTGGACTCATTGCACTTACCTTTTATAGCCTTCCGCGACTTGCCAGCACAACATAAATTTAACTTTATCGATCGATCCGACTTAATAGCTAACGAACCGTAACTCTTATCTTATAAAACGTAAGGCCATATAATGCAGTGTAATGAAAGCTACAGAATGAGACATCTCACGTAGATATCGAACCGTAAACGTAGACACGACCCTCCCCGAACCGCCCATCCCGTAGACCAGAAAAGCCGTTAGGGCTGAAAAATGGGAAAATGAACGGCCAATCACGTAGCTAGTTCACTTTCTCATACAACGATCCTTAGAAAAGAACGCACTTGACGAAAGGGGCGTGCCGGCCGTAGAATGTACGGTTCGACGCCTCCTATTGGCCTGCGAGCCAGTAATTTGCTTACGAGTCCCGAGTCGAATTAGATCTTAAGGAAATAGCTTATAAGGAATTATTGTTTTCGATTATTTACCATACTGCCGAAGAAAATTAAACAACGAACAAGTCAACTAGTGTTTCTATACCTCGTACTCGAACCTGCATCGAACCTGTATCGACCAGCTGCCGTAACCAAGTTTGTCCGAGGTCCCATTCGTTTGGTTGATCTCCAAACTTCGGTTTACGTGCCCTACGTGATATCTACGTGACATTCACGTCGTGCAGCTACGCATCGGAACCGGAGCTACGAAACCGAACCCGAGCTACGAGCTACGAGCTACGAACGAACGATTGCTACGTGTTACACAGCATCTACGTGGCAACTACGTGCCGCGTCTGAACCGCCGTGCCTACGACTGGGATAGCCACGGCGACCGAACCGGAGCCACGAATTCCGAGAGCCGATATACAGTCCACTGTGCTCACTCGTGAGCTACCGAAGAGGCAGTGTTGAGTGATTATCCTCAACAGTTGTCGTGCGATGGCCAAGTCATTACATTTATGATAAAGATAAATATGTTTAATATTAATCTAACACGGTCATGGTAATATGTTTTTAGTTATGTAATCCGGTAAAAATGTATGTCAAAGTTGTCATATAGGCGAAGGGTCACTTTGATAGGTACTGAATAAATTAACCGACTTGGTTTTATATTGTATCTCACAACTTTTTTCGGTAGAAGGTTGCGAGACTTGCAATTTTTTTACATGTAATGTTTTTGATGGTCTATTTTGCTATAATGCATTCCACCCCCAATTTTTGCGAACACCTCCTCTATCCTAGGTAACGGATATTTATCTATTACTAAATCATTATTTAAGGTAACAGAGTAATCGCCAGCTATTCTGACCTTCCCGTTCTCCTTGAGTACTGGTACGATAGGTGTGGCGTACCGGGAATGATTAACTGGGATTAATATTCCGAGACTCACTAGCCTGTCGAGCTCTTTTTCCACTCTGTCTTTTAGAGCGAAAGGTACTGGGCGTGGCTTAAAAAACTTCGGCACAGCGTTTTCTTTTAATTTTAACTCGACCTTAAACTTATTAAAGGTACCTAACTCATCGCGCCATAGTGCCGGAAATGCTTTCAAAATAGTACTAACCTCACCGTCTACACCTATACTATTTAAATTTGTAATATTTGTACTGATGATCATATTAAACGCCGACATAAAGTCTCGGCCTAGTAACGGCGGTCCTCCGTTTTCGACTACAAATATTCGAACTCTGTTCAATAAATTATTAAAAACTATTTCGGCGTTAAAGTAACCTAACGGTGAAATTTTGTGGCCATTATATAAACACATTCTAATTTTACTTTTGTTTAATTTATAATTTGAAAACAATTCCTTATACAATTTATCCGAAATTACACTAGTGCCCGAGCCAGAGTCAAGCTCCATTTCAAGTCTCTTATTCCCTAATATGACTTCCAACTTAATAGGATCATTAGTCACGTACCTTATATTAAAATTTTGACACTCTTCACACGCGCTTCCATCGTCCGAATGCGCGTCAACACGGCTGTCCTCGATGATGTTATTTACACGAGAACTCTTGTTTCCACTATTAACACACACCTTTTTAAGATGACCACGAATACCGCACTTTTGGCAACGATAGCCTTTAAAACAACAATTGTCTTCGACGTGATTTCGCATGCCGCATACGGAACAACGACGTTCGCGATGGCCCGATGAACCGCTGGCGCTGCCGGCTCCGGCGCCGCCGCCCGCAGCCGCTCGCGCCGGACGGCGCGCGCCGCCGCCTCCACTACGCCGTTCGTATGCTGAGTGAAACATCGGTTCTTCTTTTATTGCCGTCGTTCGGGCTTCTTTAGCGCATTCTGCTTGTGCTGCAATATCCATAGCGTCCGACAATCGTAAACTCGATGCATTTTGTTGAAACAACTTGTCCCGCTCGGGTCCCACGTTCAATCCAAGGACGAAGCGGTCCCTTAGATTAGACTCCAGAGCATTGCCAAATTCGCAATAGCTTGCCAGGCCTCGGAGTCGCGCCGCCGGATCATTTATAGTTTCACCTGCATTCCTCGTTGCGTTGTAAAACTTAGCTTTGTCCGCGAACGAGCACTGTTTCGGTTTAAAATGATTATCCAGGAGCTCAATTATTTCCTTATAGCTTAACGTATCCAACGATTTCGGATAAGCTAAATTATTCGCCAGGCGATATGAATCATCGGTGAGGTACGTTAGTAAAATTGCACTTTTATTGTCATCTGTGACCAAATTCACTTTCAAAAACTGTTCCAATCGACCCTTGAATATAGGCCAATCATTGCATTTATAGTCAAAACTGTTGAGATTTCCCAAAAAAGACATTTTAGAAATTAAACTACTGTTTTTTTTTTTTCACACACGTAGGTAGTTCTATACTCGTTAGCTAGTTGTAATGAAACAAGCAATCCGTGTCGATGTCCGTTTATTACTGACTTGGTTGATGCACACGAGCGACGCAGCGCTCGTGTCAATGTATGCGTAGGCGCATACAGATCAATAATACAAATAAATACTAAGAATATAATATCCATATATTTTTTATAAAATATCCAACTTGATATAGCATTCAGGGAAGAATTAAATAGCGTCCAAAAAGCTCTAAAATAAACGGGTGGTTACAAGCCTTGCTTACAGTGTTAGTATTTGGAATTTTTGTATCGGTATTTATATTTAATTAAATAATAATAGTCTATTCCACTTTTAAACAAAATACAATCGCGATCCCAAACACTAAACGCATCAAGTGCATACACCCTTACAAAAAAATCCCAATTTCACTTGCAGCAAATTAAACGTCAGTGATATACAATACGACAACCACTGCATAATGCTAACTAACAAAGACATTATATCAAAACCTCAAAGGCTATTTTTGTACAGCATATTCGAAAGTGTGTAGGATTTTTTTAATCCACCACCAACTTTACACTTGCTAAGTGTCAATCTGATTGCCTTTGTCAATGTGTTTTGGAGCGAAAATATCATTTATTGCGCTGCTATTCAATTGCAGTGAGCTGGATTGATACGAATGATTGAAGCGCTTTATTGTCTAAATAGATCACATTTTAGCACATATTTCTCACAGTAATGGAGTTGTAGATACCCATAGGATAATATATTCCATATAACGCAAGAATACATTGTAATTTCTCTGGTATATAAATTCTTTCTTGTTGAAGTATGTAGTTCCTCAAAAAATAATCCATCGATTGACAGACCACAATGTAGATGATTTAAAAATATACAAATCACGATTGGAAACGTTTGATGTTGTTTTTTAATTATGTTGACAAGTAAAACTATGTTTTATCAAACTAAATGAATGAATTTCAACTAAACATAAAGCGGCTGCATCGCTGACGGCGCTGCAGAGTCGCGCATGAGTGGTTTCTGGTGACAAGTGATTTCAAAAGAGGGATTACTATTCTTTGGACATTGTATTGGGATTAATTTTCGCGGCTGCACGTCAGGACATCTGTTCAATTAGGGTCGACACTTTAAGTGTAAAATAACGAATAAGTAGGCACCTATAAAACGTATGGATTTGAAATATTATATCCATTATTTTTTAATTTTGTATACATATATTCGGTATCATTTTAATGCGAATTTTACACATACAGAGCTAAGTATAGTCTCAAAATGGTTTTTACACCCATTCAATCCGTTCATGATAAAACCAATTTTGGTTTAATACGATTAATTTACACTTAATGCGGTCTGTATATAATGTTTATCTGCACGTGTTAACGATATAATAAGGAACTTTAAACAGAACCTTAACGTTAACGAAGGTCTCTTTAAAAAAAAGGTGTAGATAACAGCATGCAACCAAAATGAACTAGCCAAACTGCTAAGACACCAAACTGTTTGCCAAAAAATGAGGATTGCCTGCCGAGTTGGTATTAACCACGCCTGCTAGGGAAAATTGGCTGGCTGGAAAAACATGGAACAACTATTTTTTTAAAAGGCTTCCAAACGCCGTTGTCCATTCTGATTACATCAGATAAAATAATGACAGTTTGTTTTTCAGATATATAAGAAAAAAACTGTAGATTAGTTTCAAATTATAATATTAAAATTTACGTATCTTACTAAAGTTGTGTATTAAAAGTAAGACTGTATTTTTTTTTTGTAAATAATATTTGTTTTATGTAATTAAAACTGCAGACATCGTCTATTGTTTGTTTTTCTTTTAATGGCGTAGTAGCTGAACGCAATTTTAATGACTGAACAAAAATATGATGTTGTGTCATAGCTATATTGATATTGAAACAAAAGGCTAGGCGCCTGAAAATTGGTTGAAATATACATACTCTTAGATCTGAAAGTATTTCTTTAACTCTCTAAAACGTCTAACCACAACGTAACATAAGGGTTGTTTTCCCGGCGTACGCGGATGTGTGATGTTTCATACAAGGACGGCAAAGATCACGACAGTGTGTTTGTCTATCAAACACTTAGGTCCGATATCGGAACGACGAGACCTTAATTGCGTTTGTACAACGACCGGGTAAACATGGTGAAATGAAGGTGTTATTTTGCTTCGGTTTTGAGATAACAATCCTTTGTCTGTTTATTTATTTTGAGACTGTTTATTAAGTCCACCAATCGCAGTGTGTGTTATATAATTAATCCTATAGGAGTTGATTTCGCTTCTAAATGCAAATAATGATAGCAAAAAGTATTTGAGATCTGTTAATTCCGATGGCGATGGATTCGTTCAAGTACCTAGGCTAATTCGCTTGTCGCAAGGTTTTTGCACATTGTTAGAATAAAGTAACCAATGTCTAACTTCGGCTCATAATCTATTTTAATACTTGTAGTAATCACGTGGCACTCCAGTACCGTGTAAAGATGCTATTGCAATTATAAATTTAAATCATAAACTTAATAACAAAATCAGCTTAAAAAATACTTCTTCTTCTTTCATGTACCTAATTAATTTTATTTGCAACCATGACGAAACTGTACATAATTATATTGTGTATGTGCTTATTTTATGTTAGAATGTTTGCGTGAAATTTGCTATAAATTCGTGAATGAATTAAACAACCAAACAAATTATTATTCATAAACAAGGACTCATCAAAATCACTTAAAACCGGCAGCGTCAAATGTTCACAATCAAAAAGCCATCACAAACCTTTTTGGACAAATACATTTTTAATTCTATAATTGCAGTCTCCTCCGAATTTCCATAATGGCGTCAAATTAAATATGATCACGTGACAAATATGTCAAAGTGACAGATGCTGGGCCACCTAAGTTAGAATTATGATTATACCAACTTTTATTCACGCTTAGAACTATAGCATGAAGTATAATATAATAAGCTAAGGTACACAATTGTGTGTATAATTATAAATTGACGGTAAAACTAATTGTAATATGAGTAGAGGGTCAGATGAGTGTGTCATTAATTTATTACGTAGTTGTTTTAAAATTAGCTTCTAGTTATAATTATATGGCATGGACTGTTTACGCTGCTATTACATAAATGGGGAGGAGATCTGATATTGAAATTAATGATTCGGGGCTATACGCAATTTACTCGAGCGCATCAATTTATCTGTGTAGGATTTAGTTGATCGGCTTATTGAATTTGCCGTCACAGTGTTTTGTTGTCATTTTACTTCTACAAAACTTGTAGAAGATTATCTGATTCTTTGTAGAACTGGATATGTAACCTGCTGCATGAACATACTCAAGTCATCATACTCTTGCCTTTATCCTATTTATTTACGGACGGCGCAGCATGCTTTTTGTTTCGATTCATCCCTATGACTACTTCTTTTCACAGTTGGCAAAGCTGGTTTTTTAGTTAGTAGTGCATCCTTCGTGTATTTTATTTTTGCATGATCGAACAACACTTAGAGCAGTAAACAATGCAGTAATAACAAGTTGCACCGCCGTAAACCACCGGTATCTGTTTCACTTAATTAAATGAAGACCATCGCGTGACTGCATGAAAATAAATACTCTTGCAATGTACGAAATGGTGAAATAACAAGCAATATTAGTAATAAGGGACATGTGTTCCGTGAGGGAGAGATAAATACTTCAATGTGTTGGATATTTACAAATTTATGGAGTCGACGAATGTTTCAGGTGACAAATGAGTTTGATGCCACCGATAAGTTTCAGGTGGATAGCTAAAATAATATAAAGGAGTAGAATTATGTACTTATGCTTTAGAATATTCGTCCACGGAAGAAGAAGACGTCATTCTTGATCCATTTTCTTTACTTACCGGAGTCGGGTAGCACAAAGCAACCTGTAACCATCTTTGTATATATCCATCTATACGTGTATCATCTCCACAATAGCCTATCATAGCGCTACCCGCTTTTAATGGTCTCAAGATACCTATTCCTGTTATGCAAAAGATCGCTGGTACAATCAATAAAAACCGGTCAAGTGCGAGTCTCACTCGCGCACCGAGGGTTCCGTACAAACACTTTCCGTCCTTTAGTTGTTTAAGTTAAATTTGCACCTGGTATGTATAGCGCTCTATACAAATGAGGTGCAAAGTTAACGCAACCAATCCCTTTGATGTATGGGAGCCCCCCTTAAATATTTGTTTTATTTTATTTTTAGTATTTGTTGTTATAGCGGCAAAAGAAATACATCATCTGTAAAAATTTCAACTGTCTAGCTATCACTGTTCTTGAGATACAGCCTGGTGACAGACGGACGGACGGACGGACGGACGGACGGACAGCGAAGTCTCAGTAATAGGGTCCCGTTTTTACCCTTTGGGTACGGAACCCTAAAAACTGAATACGTAAAACTAATGTTTTTTTTTATAATTTTGCCAGTCGCACCAATTTAGCAATGTCGAATGCCAATTAAATTGAGTTCAAGTTTACAGAATGTTGAATTTATCGTTAAATATAATCATGTTTTTGTTTATACAAGCACTAAGAATACATTAGCATAAAATGAATCATTACACAATCTGTTAATTAATGTTCTTAATTGTTTTTAGTGATGTTTGCAAAAAGCTTAATCGAAAAGTGCAATTCATCAACATCATCGCTACAAATTGACATCGGAACAAAGATTCCACTCCCCTGAAAGACAAATTATAATTAATTAACCGGTCACCTAATGTTACCGACCCCTGTCCACTCGGAACTGGTGCGAATTATATAACCCCAAACCAACTGTGCTTAACCCGCGCCCGCGATGCGGTCCAAGGCATAAGAATTTAGCAAGTCTTGGTTTCCTATTAGACGCTGTACGTAGCTTTTGGCCATACTAATAAAATATTCCTCTGGATTGAAAGGCGTTGCACTAGGAGACAAAGCTCTTACTTAGGTGTACGATAACAACCAATAATTGTATGGTGTACTACTCCCTCTCCCGCTTTGGTTCAGATTCCGCGCGTAATCGTAGCCAGTCGCACGCGCAACAATAAGAAATATCCTGGCACTTGGATGGCGTGGCAATCTTATAAGAAATAAGCAAAATATATCTTGCCATATATATATATATAAGTATTTTATTACAGAAATTCTTGCGCAAAAGTGTTCAAGTTATCCATTCATCAGTCGCTGCTAAAAAAAGGACCAACTAACATACTAGCTAAAAGTTTTTTGGACTTATTGTAATAGGTTCGAGTAAGGATCTCTTATGAATCAGACCATAGAGTTAATGTTTATAGCATAAGCGAAGAGAGAAAAGCACTTAAAGTAATTAGATTGCGGAAAATGCTTGGACTTTGCCACGAGCAGCCCGTCGATACAGGCTGATCATTTAATATCAATATATTTGTCGTTTATGCGTTATGCCAATATGTTATTTTATAACAACCGGGCTTAATCAGTCGCATGTGAGAATTGAAAAAATGTAGTTATGTGTGTACGTACACTGTGTGTATGAGTTTATTATTAATACGATACGATTTTTAGAATAAATAATTAATAAAACTGGGCCTAAAAAATACCCTTCTGAACGGTAAGTAAGAGGTTTATTATAAAGTTAGTAAATAAATTTAATAATAAGCATTACTTTTGAATCATGTAAATTGATAATTAATAGAATAAATAATAATAATAGTTTTAAATTGTACGCTACGACGATATATTTCTTAAATAATAAACTTTTCGACACCACTGCTAATTCAGTAATCTATATACAAATAATATAATAGACATTTTATAATTTTATCGCTCTATGAAAGTCTGCATCTAAAAACTTTTAAACACACAAAATTAGAAGCAAATTACCACTTTAAGTTAAACACTAGTTCCATCCAGCTCTCCGTGCCAAAAGCAAGGTAAACACGAAATTTAGATTTATTTAACTTGAAAGCGTTCCCTGAAAATTGTCTGTCCGTATAACTAGTTAATTAAATGCCAGTGCAGTGTATTCCGTGCACGTCGGTTTCTCGGATTAAATAATTGAATATTGTACGGAAACAGAGTTGTGGGTTGTGTGTGTAACTACTGTTTTATTTGTGTGTGCAGATTGAGTTTCATGTGAGATTATTAAAGGATTGTTATAATTTTGGATTAATGCCCTTCTGGCACATGTCTAACTATCTCTACATAACAGGCCTATTTGGCATGTATGTAAACTTAGATTTTCAGGAATGTACGATTAGTAAGCACAAAAGTAATATTGACAAAGAAATTATGTTTTTCTTTGTCAACCCTGCTTGACAGCGGCAACTTTGAAAGTTGTGAGAACTTTAGGGAGGCTTAAGTAACCTATTGTATATATACCTATTGTATATGCGATAAGTATGTCGCATCCGTTTAAAATGCTTTATTGAAATATATGTACTTAATAATATTTTAATGCATATTCATTTTTGTCGATATTTATATTGACTGATGATCATCGTTCATAAATTTGGATCGCTCGTGCATAAAATATTTATATCAAAGGTGTAACACGTATCCATATCCATAATAAAATTAATTTAAATGTTGTTCTCCGAATGTAAGATTAGCAATCAGAATATGCTGATACTCATATAGGAGTATCGCATTAAACCATAGAACATTATACAAATAATAAAAGCACCCTGTATCACCACTACATCACCGTCCCCTGGGAGGTATTACCGTCCATCGGCGAATCCGCCATTTTTTGCAGTAAATCTAATTTATTTGTATTAGTTAATGACTTATACACGTCTACCGGACGATCGTATAACTCTTTCGCCTGGAAAATGTCACGGCACCTAGTAGTCTTGATACTTTGATGTTTTTTACTACTAGTTGAAAAAATACTCCTAGTTGCTGCATAAAATTAAGTAAAAAACAGTGAAAAAGACTCGTAAAATTTTACATTGCCCTTAATCCTATTTTTTTCTTAATGACACTGTTCACTGTAAAATATCTGTACAATACTTTTTGTATTTCTTCCGTAGAACTTGTTTCACTTTATAGCCAAGATCTTTAAAATATAAATATAAAAAGAATAGGAAGGAGTAGATTTTATTTTTATATGAGCTATTCATACTATACAATGTTCGAAGCATAAAATAAATTCTTCTTCTTCTTCAAGTGCCTCTCCATTACTGAAGGTTGGCAGTCAGCTTAAAATAAATTGGGCTAAACTAAAAATCACGCTCACTTAGATATGAACCCACGTTGGTAAATAAGTCATGATAAGGCTTATTAAAAACTATGCAATACATAGTACATACTTTAATTACGTACATGTATGTCACAGAAAATCGGAAAGTAGTTCGAGAAACATTAAAGTCGGTTAAAGGTAATCAATTCTTTTAACTATGAAAATGATTGCCACGTAAGTCAATTATTATCCTTTTTTTTGCAATAGGGTTTTTTTAAACTGCTAAAGTATCTACATGGTTCATGCAAACAAGAGAAGGGCATAGTCGGCAATTATTTTAAGTTTGGTTCCGTGTAGGTACGAGCCACGTTGCCGCAACTAATTTAAATAAAGCGTGCACCATTTAAATTGGTTTTAAATTTTAAAGTTTAGCCCAGAACTCAATTTGAATTCTAAGGATTGCGGTTTTGCGGAAGTGAATGAAAATAACACAATCAATGAGTCTCAAAACAAATAAATAATCTAAAATAGACTCTTATGGGTCTATTAATGAATATAATAGAAACAAAAGCTGAAACATGACATTTCTGACATTTGTGATTGATTTAATTGCCAATCGAACGTGTATAGAAAAATCACGTGCCAAAATCAAAGTCAAAAATAAAAAAAACAATACGAAATCTTTGCACCCGAATAGAACAATAAACTCGAAAGCCCTCAAGGCGACATGTGGCCCTTTAAGTGGCGGTGACAATTTAACAAATACAGTTACGCTTTAAAAATTAAATTCATTTATTAATTTGTACAAATTCATTGTTAAACTACCCTAAAATACACATCAGTGCAATAAAAAACGTTCCGTGCGCTATTCTTTCATGGTTTATTTTTTACTAACGCAGGCTGGGAATAAGTGCAGTTATGACCCTTATTCGTGGCAAGTCAATTGAAATGAGACCATATTCAAATGTATGGGTGGGTATCGGTGGAAACGTATGCAATTATCGGAGGGGAATAAACCATGCGTGATAGGTTTATAATAATCTTTAAATGATTGAATGGGTATTACTTTAGACGAAATACGTAGTCAAGAGCAAATTTTATTCTTTAACGTAACTTCTCTTCACTAAGTGCGTTTGTATTCGTGTATTTTAAGACACAATACTTCTTCGTGAATTATAGATATTTTATAAGTGTATGAATCTATTGGCTTTGTGTTTCCTAATCTCGAAAAACTCGTTTTGCTGAACCCATAACACAAACAATTTATTCGCATTGAATATATCCGCGATTTAGGGAAGTCAAGTAGAACAAGATTGTTCCCAGTGCGACAAGGGCGTAAGTATGCTTACAGTTTTAAAACAGTCACCCTTTTGATATTAGCACTGCATTAAACCCAACATTGCATTAAAACGTGATAATTACAATAAAAAAATTGCCAAATAACATTCTCACGGTGTCAAAATCCCGTCGCATCATTATAATGTAAATTTGACACCCAATCACAACAGCCACGCTCCGACACCAAAAACATAGAAAAAGATAACAACAACAAAACATAAACACAAAAAACATTACAACCAAAGAGGTTGTCACTCGCAAATCAAACTAAATAAAGCTCCGCCATGTCTAAGCGAGTGAATGAGTGAATGGATGAACGAATGGAAGTGTGTGAGTAAATTGTATAAAAACAATCGCACGAGTTTGGTTGTTTTACGATGGCTTTGACAAAATCAGAATCGAATCAAACGTACGTGAATGGAAGATTTAGAAGTGTGCGCTAGGGGAACTATGGAGCGGTCGGCTTTTTACTTAGGTTTTTTTAGTTCTTAACACGTTCGCGGACGGGCATTCTATGGCATTCGAATTTTGAGTACCTCTTGTGACGCGCATTCTATAGCAGTCTTTAATCGAGCCTCTTTCCTGAGCGCAAATGCTAAAGAATGCGCTTTGCCATAGTGAGTTGTCACTATGGCAAAGCGCATTACATTAACATTTACTGTCAATTTCTCTGCCATCCGGGTACGCTTACTGTCAGATTACTTGCTTTTCGCACACTGATAAGTTGACATGTGTTGCCGACAATCGTACCCCCCTCTTCCGTACACAGATGCTATAGCATTCTCGGTTGTATGAAAATTAGTTCAGTCGCCCGGCGAGTGCGCCGTTGTATTGACCATCAGTATTTTGAGAATTTTGCGTGTCGACAACATTTCGAAGGATTGTTTTTATCATCGTAAGTAACATTTTATTCAAGTATTTTCTTGGATATTTTGGTGGGTTGTAATAATTAGCTATATTTACTTACTGTTTATTGCCCTTCAATGTGCTTTGACGGTGGTAATAATTTAAAATACCGACGTAGATGAATGTACATTTTTTGTATTATACACAAACACAGTAAGCTTAATTGTCAGCAAATATCTTGGAATTATACGTCTCTTGGTTCACCATTCAACTGCTAACATAGTGAATGGTATTGTAGCTTTATTGCAGTGTAAAAAAGTGCTTTTAATTTGAGTTACATACCTCCAAAGAAGGTCCTCCGTCGAGCCCTACCACCGACTCGGTGGCGCCATACAGACTGCACCTGACCTATACAGACTTCACCGTCACTGCCTTTACCACCAAAATCATTCGATCAACGAAAGGCTCGTCCAATACGAGTTTTTAAGCCCACGATAGTGAGAAGTTACTGAAAATGTTCGAAGATGTGACCGAGGAGTCATCGGAGTATCAAATTAGCGTTGAAGACTCAAAAACATCAACCAATGATCAAGAGAAGAGTCAGAAGTGTAATCAACGATACCAGTGAATCTGATCAAGACCCATTTCACAATAAAGTGGGGCAGTGAAGTTCCTACGAAGACTATATGCCAAACTCATCTGGTACGTCGTCTGAAAGTAACAAGAGAGACTCAAATAGAATAGGCGTGAGTGACAAACCCGTTGATAACTATAAGTCCTGTAATCAACGCCTACATTCGTTTTCGCTATCACATATAAGCGTAGCAGGCAGCTGCTATAACGTTCAATGCCATAAATGTACCACGAGCTAGCTAAGCCATATGGCAGAACTGCTATGGAAGTATAATGCTATAGCATTTGTCGTCACATGAGGAAGTATAAAAACGTATCATATTTGACGCAACGGGTATAGCATACGACTTGCATAGTGTTCACTGTCACATATAAATTGTACTCAATCTTACAATTATGACGAAACTGCTATAACAGTTTCAAATATTCCATACAAAATTTTAGTGTCAAACAGTCCGCGCAGTCTTACTGTCCGCGAACGTGTTAATTACTATTGTTGTTATATTTTTAGACGCGTCACGTCACATTTATATTAATTCTGTTAATTAAATGTAATTTTATGTCACTGGGTACGAATAATTTTTTTATTGAACTTATTATGACGGCAACATCATCATAACTATTTTCATGCATGTGAGTGCAAAGTATTTAGAAATAAAAATAAAAAGATTAGGTACCTATGTTAGACTCCTGAAACCGGTCGTCAATAACGCCGATGCATATTATATCTTACTTGTTGTTCCTATTCATGTGGAAAAACCGTCACGATATGTTTGTATTTATTTAAAGACTAAGCTAAACTTTTAATGTTAAAATTATCTGGTGTAACCGCACTGAAATATTTTCTAAAACAGCGACTCCATAGCATTCACACTGATCTACACATCAATTTTCCGGTGCCCATCACGCTACGATCACGTGTCGGTCACGTGCCGTGTTCCATCACCCCTGCCTCCCCCGCCTGCCCGACTGCCCTCGGCTTCCCCTTTTGTTCTTCGCGAGTAGGGTGTCCGCGGTCGGCGATTTCGATGTAAAATTTTGAAAAGCAATGTATTAAAATATATAACAACATGATTTCATTTTGTGTGCTTTTTATATTTCGTTGAAGATATTTTGACTATTTTTTTTAATTTATTACTTTAGTTTTGTAATCTTTAACATAGCATTTGCTACGAAACGTGTAGAGCTCGTAATAGCGTACCTAGCACAAATTCATTCAACTCCTCTGATCTGTGTGATCGTTCGTAAGATCGCATAATATATTACAAATTATACCTTAAGCAAATATAATTAATTGCATGTGTACTATTTTTAATCTTAAAAGAAATATGGGAGTGATAACAATAAATTAAATGTCTAGTGACATATCATTTGAAAGTAAATCGTAAATATATTTCCATTTATATCAGAAAAAGGTAACTAAAATGGTCGTATACTTTGCTTATGCGCTTATTCTCGTACATCCCATCTTAAGCAAGCATTTCATCATTAGGATAATATTATAATGTTTCTGTATGTTTATCGAATGCTGGATTATTCAGTATAGCCTACAATTACACACACCTATTTAATTTCGCTTTTTAGATGCTTTATGGGCAGCTTAATTGTTTCAGTATGTCAAATAATACCATATCCCCCAATATATTATAATTCAATAAACAGCTATACAATGATAAATAATTTGAACAATAAACTACTACTTTCCGCCCGAGGCCACCGCACGCCGACCTACGGGATATCTTATTGTAATAGCAAACTACAATTACTTGCCCTCGTGAACACGCCCTTAGGACAAAATACATAACAAATAAGTTGGAACAAATATTGTATGAGATGTTGCGTTTTCACGGTTAATTTGTGTTGCATGCATATGAGAAAACAAAAATAAATGTTTTGTATATTTTTGGGTCTAACCTAATTCCGATTAAAATGTATTAAACCTCATCTTCTAAATCTTATCGTCTGTTACTATTGTCGTGCGGTGACCATTCAAGTGTTTTCATCGAACTTGGCAGAGAACATCAGTCCACCATCAAGGCCGCCCACGCTGTGTCGTTTGTAATGTCGAATCCTTTCTTGATTGTCATAATTATACACGATACCTACGTGTAAATGATCAACTTTACATCTATTGTTATCATTACAAAACTTAACTTAAACACCCAAATTTTTCCGTTTCGCCTCAGGTTATTAGGTCTCTCTCCCTTAAGTAATTGGGATACAATTTATATGTCAATAGGTACCTACATACTACAAATATTGGGGTTTGTTACTTCAAATGCTGTAACTGTATTATTACTCCAGTATCTCTGAAGGCTTATGTTGCGTTCTAAAAATTCGTCAGCTTATATGCAGTAGGTACTTAATACTTCGCTACAGAAGAAAATTCGGTTATAGTTTTTAATTCTAATACAAAAGGTACCTAGATCAATGCAAATAAAAGAAAATATGGTAAAAAGATTTAAAAATTATGATTTGTAAAAATAAACTATGAATTATAAAATTGATATTTAGTATTTGGCCCTCGATAAATGTTAATGTTTTATTCATAGCCCACTTTAAAAACGTTATTGTTAAACTTTTTTTGTTAAAATCGCCCGGAGCGCTCGCGTGGCTATTAACAAAGTATCAGAGTCAATGTTTGGAAATTAGTGCACTAGAGAGTTAATAATTTATTTATTTATTGCTAGTAACAGTTCGGAGTTACGTGGGAATTTGCAGGGTTTGGTTAAAAGGGGTGTGTGTTGTCATTGTAGGAATAAATTGCAGAAAACGTACAATTGGTACAAAAGATTTTTTTTGGAAGTACTCTTTTTTTCGGAATCCTTTTCTAGTCAAAAATATGGATATTCTACATTGTCTCATCCATTAAAACTGTCCCAGTTTCTGTATGAATATCATTCTAATTTGTATAAAGGTGACGCACAGGAAAAATAAACAATTTTTCTTACTATCTTTTTAAGTCCAAAACCGATGAGAAATTCCTGGATTTGTGGCACAAATTGAAATAATTCAAATGAGGAATTTGTGCATTTAATCTCTCAACCGCGTGGTGGCTCCGCGCATAATCATAGAAACTAGTCAAGACTTTGCTATTGCGTACTATTAGAAACTGTTCAATACCGAAATACAGACACATCGTGTACCAACCACAGTCTGGGGGCATATGCTGGTCGCATTTATCACGCGATAAATAAGTGACAAAGCATTCGTCATGTTTTGACAAGACGCAAGTGTAAACTACATTGCCCAGCACATTCGAAATTTACAAACACCGTTTAACATCGCGCATTGATTGGGCAAATATCGTCACTCGGTATGAAGCCACGGAGAATGTAAGCCGAAAACGCAAAGGGACTTAATCTGCCTGTAGCAGATAACTTCCATCTGAAATTGACCCGATCGAGTTTTGACTTACAGCGATGTAGAGACGACAGAGGTGGCATTTTGACTAACCTATTAAAATTACATTCTCACTAAAGAGGATTTCGTAGCAAAGGCCAAATTTACTTTTAAGGATTCCTTATTTCAAAAGAAAAAAATCAGTCTTCCACTGTTAGACATATGCCTTTAGATGGACCTCCGCTTTCCGCATCCTTCCGCGTCCTGCGACTCTCTTCAGGTCGTCGGATCACAATTCTCTTACAGGATTGCAATTGAAATATTAATAACCAAGAAGGCAATCAAAAACTAAAGGATACTTTCTGTTTAGTTGTATGAGTAGTAAATATGAGTTCTGTTTATCTTGTCTCACAGACAGACGAACAACAAGGTAGTCATATAAGGGTTCTATTTTTCTTTTTGAGATATGGAACCCTAAAAAGGATATTCATTTTGTCTTTCATGAATACAAATTGTATAAATAAAATAAATAAATATATATCAGACAACCTCTCACAAATCGATCTAGTCCCAAATTAGGCTCAAGAAGGCTTGTATTATGGGTACTAGACAATGATATGCGTACTTATATAGAATAATATAAACTTAAATACATAGAACAACCATGACCTAAGTAAAAAATATTCTAGTTAAACACACCGGTACGGCCGGCTGCTGAGTAGGTAGGTACTACAAACTGCGCCTACCGCGTCGTCAAAATGATGTATTAGTATCTATATTTCGGAAGCCACTATCTGATATCCTGTATATATCTTTGTAGGCATTTGCATAACGTCGGGGCAGGATTAGAACCGCTTCGGGCGGCCGTGCGTTTGTATGTTTGTCTGTGTTTAGTTGTATGTCTTTGTATGCAAACATCTTTGAGGCTCAGCCACGTTCAATGCGTTTGAGTTAGGATTAGTGGTGCAATCAGAGGATTATAAATTCCATAATAACGGAGAGCTGAGGTATTGCTCACGTTTCAGGGTCTTAATGAAATCCTTGACCCGACCGTATAATTTTCCCTAAGTATAATACTGAGAAAACGAATAATAACCGTGGTGTCAATAGGGTAACACTACGTTTCATCGCCTCGGTTGAATTAAATCCACAGTTTAAGGAAATATTGCCTGAACACAGATCTTGCGATACCCGCCCCGCATCCAACACATTCCGCACACACTGTTACTTTTGATTCATGTAACTTGCTCTTTGTTTAGATGGAACAAAATAAATAAAGGCTAATGTTTTAGTTTTTTTTTACACTTTCTTTTAATACATGCCTGATGTTGACAGATTAAGGGCATCTACACCTATAGGTTCCATATTACTATGCAGCGGCGGCGGTGGGACATGGAGCAGCAAAATCATCATTACGATATAATGATGATATTATGACGATATCACGCGCGCCGCCGCCGCTTCATTCATTTCTCCGCAGCAGTTACTGGTAGTACGGATTACGTCATTATTTCAACATAAAGGAAATCTATAATATGATAAGTAAGTAAGTAAGTAATTTATTCATAACAACATACAGTCGTGTTGAAATACAATAATTTAAAATAATAAAAAAATATTATCAACTATACAGCTATGCTAAATTATTATTTATAATATACTATACAATTTTAATAATTAATGTAATATGTCAATATCAGAAGAAACCATTATATGTACAATCATGTCAACCAATAGATAGAGTAAAATTATAAGTTCATTCACCAAACATTATAAGTAAAATTATCAAATTGACAAAACAAATAAGCATTAAGTATGAGCGTAAAAATCATCAACCGAATAATAACACTTCTCTAACAAGAAAGCTTTCAATTTATTTCCAAAAATAGAACTGTTGTTTATTGATTTTAATTCCACTGGCAATTCATTGAATAACCTTATTGCTTGATAACCCGAAGCGTGCTTTACTACTTTGAGTCGGGTGTTGGTCGGCTGTAGCAGATCTTTTCTTCTTGTAGCTAGCCGTTTATCTTTCTGTTCTGGTGTTTCTATGTCGTTCATATGCTTTATCAGATCCGTTAGAACTACCAGAATGTATAGGCTAGGAACAGTAAGAATTTGAAACTTTGTAAAGTACTCTCTACAAGACGTCTGCTGAGGTACTTTAGCCATTATTCTAATAGCCCTTTTCTGCGCAACGAATGCAGCCTGGACATTGTACTTGTAACTTTGATAATAAATACGTGTGTACATAATGACTGTAGTGGATGCAACTAGGTACATAATTAGACCCTAAAACATGCGTTTCATCCTATTACGAAATTCGCCTTCGGCTCGGAAACCACACTAGCTATTTTGCACAGGATATAAGCTATACGTACCGACACATTCTGATATCTTTTACTAGGTGTGTAAATAATTTCTCGAGATTTGCTTACTATGAAAACGGCAATACATATTCTGTATTCAAACAATATGTTAACAAATTAAACGATCCTCTTATCCACAAATAAAATCGTCCAACCAAATCGAGATCTAATTCCACATCAAAATTTACAATTCACACGTCAGACTCAAGTGTCCATAAATTATCGAATTTCAAGCACTATTCCCACGTTCTATTAGACACGTGTTAGCGTCGATGGTCCTTTAAGAGGGTCTTGACAAATATTGTCTTTGAGGACACCCTACTTGATTGACTTGGCTGTCGGGTTGGTGACAATGACTCAAACGTTTGATGGAATTGTTAAACAGAAATGTTCAATTTGCATTTCCTGAGGGTAGAGGAAAATGTTTTAGGTAAATTATATTGACCGCGGAATTATTTGTTTTGTTCTAGTTTTGTTATATGTAAAGTAACCAGAAAATTGTAAGTAATCAATATAAAAAAAAAATTGTAGATATTGTATTCGTTTCTAGTCTTCCAATACTCCGGTAGATTTTCGCAGCGGATTCAGAAGCTCATAGTTAGTTTTATAAAACTGTTAATTCAATTACTTATTGACTTAAAAAGTTTAAGTTTGTAATGTAGGCCTAGATTTAGGTAGGTATTTATTTTCTGAGAACCGCCTTATTCAGAATCGGAAAGGCAATAGTGCACATATCTAAAGAAATCAAACGCCCTCGTAAATGCCAAATAATACCATCATTACCTCCAAATCCCACAATACTTACCATCCTTACCATCCACAACAATACAAATAGGTACTCAAACGAGCGTATATTCAACAAAAATCAAGCGTACTTACATCCTTTTTCGTGGGTCTAAATGTGAGTCTCCCTATTAATTATAATTGACATATTTCGTACAATTTGTCGGTCGGTCGCGTGGCTGAGTATTTGTTTTGATGTCCAGTTCTCGTTAAGAGTATAAGGTTTCTATGGAGCCCGTGGTGATTCGGCGGTGATGAGAGGTTATGTATTCGCGTAATTGCTCTTCAATGTAATCCCGGATGGGGTCAGGCGCATTTTTGTTAAACTGGGATAATAAGTAATGGAGGACGTTCTTGTCATGTTCAATATGTTTTTTGTTTGCAAATGTACAATATGCTACTGAGTCAGGTGCTACAAACAAAACTCATAATCCATCCCAGCCATCACTAAATTAATTAATAAAACTCCAATAAAAGAAGTCGCATGTCCACATTATTATATTTATTAATATAGACTAGAAGCTGCCTGCAACTTCTTCCGCGTATTTCTTTTTTTAACGTAGTCGGGTAATAAAATATCTTGGGATGTCCAGTTATCCCTGTACTAAAATTATTTAAAATCTGTTTAGTAATTTCGGCATGATGAGAGGACATATATAAAGTTATGCCAACAGATGGCGCTGTACGTCTATATAAATGCAGCGCGCTGTTAAGATGTTTCCTGAAATAATGAATATACATAGAAAACTAATGTTCAATACAAAATAATTTAATAATAGTCCAGAAAAATTAAGCTTACGGACTCGAACACTTCACAATAAATAAAATACAGCGCGACCTATTGCTAAACCATTCCGCACCATTTAAATACCGAACACATTGCAAGTAACGGACCTATGAAATCTCAAGAGCGATGTCGATGCTCTCCCAACCAAAAAGCCTAACTTCTCACCAACTCACATGCAGTTACGACATTTTGAGGTTGGTTTTAATTTCAACCCTTCCCCTGCCCGTGATTGCGAGAGTTGTAAAAATTTACAACTCCGCTTCCGCAGCCAGCGTATTGTCATGCTGATGCAGGCTGTTAAATTCTGACAGATTTGTTCTCCTTGCAGTCGTTATAAATAATGATATGCTTTGGTTGCTGCTGCAGAAATATCGAATGTGTACAAACCACAGTCATTTGCCAGTAATACGACATATATTTTGAATAGGCGATACCTTGGATAAAATACCAAACAAAAATAGGCCTATGCACGCTAGTAGGATGCGCTACCATATTCAGCTTGAGAGCTTGCATAAAATTAATAAGTGAGACTTTTATTCAATTTTTTCTAAGTGTAGGTAATGATTATATTTTATGACAACACACAGATTATTCTGGATTATCATAACAATAAATAATTACGCTTTTTTTCTTACGCGAGACTGTGTTATTGGCGTAACGTAGTCATTATTCTTCTATTGTGAGCTAAATGTTTAACGTGCATTTAAAGTAGCATCGTATATCTTGAAAACATATTATCGAGAATCGCTGACTCACAGCTCTAACAGTCTAAACTGGCACTAACGACCCGAACCGATAGTAACGCAGTTCTGAACGACCTCACTATCGAGAAATACATTTTATACGTTTTTACCACAAACGTCTAGCTGAGTATCTGCAGGAAGGGTTGCTTCAGCAGCGGGGTGATTTTAAAATACTTAAATCCCTTAATACACACAAAAAGAAGTCCGCGCGGGAGAATAATCAAAGTAAAACAATCAGTATGGTTAAGCCTGTATTATTTCCAAACACTGCCGGGTGCCTCTTTTTAACCGACTTCAAAAAAAGGAGGAGGTTCTCTATTCGAACTAATTTTTTTTTTTATTTTTTTTTTGTGTGTATGTTACTCGATATCTCCGAGAACCGTGAATCGATTTTCAATTATTTTTTTTTAATCGAAAGGGTATAACTCCGAGTTGGTCCCGTTGGCACTAAGTCGGGATCTGATGGTGGAATCTTGGAGAAATCGAGGGAACTCTTCAAATGTTATAGGGACATGTACGGCGCTTTCGGTAATTTATTGATAAAGTCAAGAATTTACATTCAGTAAATAGGATTTGATGTAAGTAAACTGATGATGAACACCACAGATGGCCACTAGAACCACTAAAAAGCAAAAAAAAAAAAAAATTTTAACAAAAAAAAGAACCGACTTCAGTAAAACTAAAAAACACCAAAAATAACCCATTCAAGTACAGATTACATTTGACTCACCCTTCGAAGTCGGTGCCAAACCTCGCGTAAACTATAATATAACTATAAATATAAGAACTGAGTGGTTTGGGATCGACTTCGAAGGGTGAGTCAAATGTAATCTGTACTTGAATGGGTTATTTTTGGTGTTTTTTAGTTTTTTTTATGGCACTTTCTTCAGTCTCGTGTTAATTTTATCCAACGCTTTCCGATCGACATGTTAAGATATAAATGTTCACATTCACAAGGTTTTATAATTAATAATAAAAAAGAAGACACACATATTTAGCACAGAAATTGAACTAATAAAGCATATTGTCACGGAGAGCATTCTCTCGGTCGTTTCATTGACTTATGAGTTCCAAAATTTTTATCAATAAGTTCCTACAAAAAAAGAAAAAGAGTATTATCTGAGCACAAAGTTAGTCTACTTCCTGAATGCCTACGCCATTATTAGCAAGAAATATCTGACGTAAGCGGAACCCTTTCGGCAACGCTTTTCGGAAGTCAATCGGCCCTCGTAAAACTTTACGAGAGAGTTCCGCAAATTAACGTCAAGGATGCAGGGGCATATTGGCGTGATTTAGTTTAGTCTTCTTACCCTGACACTCTTTTGCACTAAACACAATATAATAATATGTTTCTTATTGGTCAGTAAAGAAATGTTTGTGCATAGTAGAGGCGTGTCGGGCATAGAACAAGATTTTCTCCAGCTTGCACACATTTAAAATGATGCCTTTTATTCTTTTATCAAAGTAAGCTACGCCTGTATCGGCTTGCCCAGAGATTTTGTTTTACGCTACTGGTGAACAGTAATGAACATGTTTTACTATACAACTCCTTATAGCTAGCTAATGTGCATGATGAACGTACACGTGACACTATTTACAATTCAGTACAATAACACAAACCATAGTAGTGACATAGACCAAAATTTTACAAATGCTAACAGATCACCGATAAAATACTGCCACGCAAATTTTAACTCTAAGTATTCCCTTTTAAAACCTTCGTAGATTATTTTTACTGAACAATAACAATTTGTGCCAGTGTAAAGTGGGCGTTGATATAATAAATTTTAAATCCATTAGAAGCTGTAAGCATACACATGTCGGGGTGGAGGGAACACTCCATTTAACATTACGAGGTTCGAATTCGGTGAGTTGTCACCTATCCTATTTGACGCTAACTGCTATTTTTTATTTGTGTAATTGGGTTTAGGAAAGACACGCGTGTAACGTAAATTCAATTAATGAGTTTAAACAGAAATCGAAAGATGTACGAGTTTGCATGGTTAGATTTAAATTTAAGTGCATAAGTTAAGTAACGACCGGACCGGTTTTTGCAAAATGCTAGTCTAGAATCTTTCCAATATTTATTTTTATCTGGATTGAAATATTTGTAGTATATATTTTTATAGATTGCAAAATAGATACAAAATATATAGGTAAGCATATTACTTCTTATGTCTTATTTTCGCACTATTCACAAAAGTGGATATATTTTGAGCAAAAGCGAGCGTGCCAACAATGGGGTTGGAATAAAGACCCAAAAATATAAGCAATATTTTATTCACTAACCAAAACACTTCCTTTAATCCCTTAACACTCTCAACGGCTCCGTGCCCAATAATTTTCTTATTTCCCTTCGGTCACTCCAATTTTAGTAATATCCTTGCGTCAAAATTCGATTTAGGTGAAAAAATAGTTTTTTCCCCTTCACATAATCGGTGAAGCGTGAAACGCATTAGCGTCATTGCCACTGACTTAACCCCTTACTGCCGAAAAAAACATCGAAATCACATTTATCTCATTGCCAATTGTCATTTAATGTTTTTTTGCATTTGATAAATCGATGCTTTATTATTTTCTTAATCGATTGTTTGTGGTAAGACGATGATGCTTTGGTGGGTTTCTTTGTTGGATAGGTATCATTTGTATTTTGAACTGACACACCCTTTCAATTATTGTATAGTATTATAAATAATTGCTAATGATGATGATTTTTATTGTTTATTTTAACCATTGGTTTTTTATCTCCCCAATGATGTGGGATTTTATTATTATTATTAATTTCAGGCATTTTTTTACTCTTATAATAACCAAACACAAAAGTTTATTTGAAATCTGTGCACCCACATCGTAACACTTGTTACCAAAGGACATAAATATGTCAATTTTGAGTAGCCAAAGCAAAATTTCGGCAATTTTATAAATTTGACCCCTTGTCACAGATTCCGGAACAAATTTTATCGCAGTTACATTTGTATTGTCCTTAAAAATACATTGTCCGTAAATGTAAGGGTCATTTCGTCCAGTCACACCTCATTTTGGTGTTAACTTTACGTAAATGTCAAAATTGATTTTATAGAATTTTTACCGGGTTGCTTGGCAACGACAATATTTAGTTTAAAAATATTATTTAAATTTTTAAAACTAAAGTAATCAAATTGTGTTTTAGTACCCAAGTGTTTACTGGATGGATACTGGAAGCAATTCCTATTACAATATTCATGATTGGCGTCTATACCGTGTACAGTTTAGAAACAATGATTTAGCAAATACTTATTTAGTTTTTTTTAACTATGCAAATTATTTATCTTTCTATTATCACGCATTTTACGAATGTAATTAAATTTTGCGTAATTTCATAGTCCGCTGACCAATCCAGCTGTTCACCACGATTTAGTCACGATATATTAAGACGTAGCTTGACCATCGACCACAATGTCGTCATATTGCATTAAGATGTAACTGCTAACAATGTAAACTGGACCACGTGCGAGCGTTTCGGCGGTCACGGGTCATTTTGCAATCAGAGAGGCAGCAGGAGGGTTGACTATTTCAAATTTAACTTGTGTTATATTTTTAAATTTAGAGGGTACTTTAATATTAGCTAATCTTATATAACACTAGTATGATTATGATTTTTT
The DNA here is from genome assembly GCA_947623375.1 of Apotomis capreana. NCBI lineage: Eukaryota > Metazoa > Arthropoda > Insecta > Lepidoptera > Tortricidae > Apotomis > Apotomis capreana. The sequence goes on along the minus strand of OX392499.1, from coordinate 27,617,309 downwards.
CCTATAAAAACCGATCATTCTACGCTGTCACTCTTCAGCCATAAAATAAGTAGTACCTATGTAAATTCAACTAATTCCAATTCCCACACCAATGAAAAAAAAAGCCGATTTATGCTTTACAGTTGTTTAATAATTTTATAATAGATATGTACATAGAAGTTGGGATGTGTGTGCTTTACGTTTTAAAATTATGTATGATATAAATTTCAGAACGTTTATAATAATGCTTATGTTGAAAGCACCATTTAAAAATTTAAGTGACCGTTCACACTTCTGCACTTATTGTGTATAGGTATTTAACAAAACGTGGGCTAGAATTATAATAGCACAACTTATCAGACATAAATGTGTTTCTCGAAATTTTATGCCAGTTTGCAACATTGTACTTATCGCTATTAGGCAAATATTCCATAATGCATATGAATAAGATAAGCTAATCAAATTACTAGTGTAATCTCCCTCCAAAATCTAAACTACAAGCTATTACAGTGTCCACTATTTACACAAAGTGCGTGTGGTCGATACTGCCCTCAAAATGCGTGGTGACAGTTAAGTAGAAACCGTTACCGTATCCGTGGTTCAGTAGGTATTCAAAATACATAATAACGAAAACGTATTATTTGCGACAATTTTCACAAAAAAAAAAATAGTTTGTATAGAGTATAGATTATAAATAATTCAGTGTTTAAGGTTAATTATTTTAACCAGACATTTATGAAACAAAGATATCCGATGGACGAACAATCACGAAAGGAAATCTTGTTTCCTATTTTGACCCCTGGTAATAGAGCAAGCTATATCGGTATTGAAATTGATCTTCATGAAGATTTAAATTTTTACCAACTATACCGCATAGGTGTTACATAAAAAAAAAGAAAATTCTAACTGTCACGGAACTTCTCTTTAACAACAGATAACGGATAAATAACATTTTCTAAGTCGTTTACGGTACCATGGAAATAGTATATAGTCTAAAGGGTTAAAAGTAATTACGAATAATTAATTAATTAATTTGCGGCCAATCGCGACATCATCTCATGCGTTAGTGACAGTTACATGACAGTTTGACATGATGAGGGTTTTAATTTGAATATTAATTAGTTTATCGCTTTTAATTGATAGTAACACATAATATTATGTTGTATTTATTGTAACAACATTAGTTTTTTTTTTTTTTTAATTTGAATTTTCAAAGTAATATCGTCTATTTTTTATTTTGGAAAAAACCTACGGTATTCTTCGCAAAAAAACATCAATTTCAACTGTTCCTACTGTAAAATTGTTTTTTATTACTGTAGTTCGTTGTAGCAATCATAATATTCGTTAATGGATGTAAAACATTCATTATTGTGGGATAAATTTTTTGTTGCTAGAAAAGCAACAATTATATTTTTTTTCTCGAATAATAGTTTTTTTTTACCATAAGTACTATTAACATCTAAAAGACTATATTAAATATCATTACATATTATAAGAATGACGTCAACTGTAAAATGCAACTGTCAATAGCAGTCAATCGATGGATTGTAAACTGTCAGAAGTCCTTTATGGAGTTAAGCTTAATGGTCTGTCAAAACATATAATCCCGTAATGACACTTGATCGGAACATTTATTGACTATGACTGTACTTGATAAATGATGTGATGAGTAGTTTAGAAGTTTCTCATGAGTTTATTGAAATTTAATGATTTTAGATTCCGGAAACGACGTCATGGACGTTTATTGTAAAACTTTAGATACATTTTATGTAGTGTTTGTGTTTGTCATACTTACAGTGGTATGACCGTTTACTTTTTTCTGGTCCTGTCGAAAGCGTTAATTTAACTATTTTTTCCATAAATCAGATTTAATGGGTACCTTTATGAAATGATATCTACATAATAAGGCGGTATGTTACTAACCCACATTTTCCCACGCACCGCACATAAACACCCAATTCCCTAGTGGTTACGTAAACACGGGATTTCGGAAACAACCCTTTTGTCCCAAACCCTAAAACTGACCACTGCGCAGTAATCGGATTGAGCAGTCACCGCTCTTCCTATTTGCCATGGGAATTCATGATAGCCGATTGGGCATAATTATGAGCTATGAGGCACATAATATTACAAACTGCAGTACCTTATTAAACTACATTGTCAACAGTCAACAGTCCTTGTAATTATGATTGGCCGCTTAAGATACGCAAAAATTAATCAAATAATAAATAATAAATAAATATTAAGGGACAATCATACACAAATCGACCTAGTCCCAAACTAAGCAAAGCTTGTACTATGTATGGGTACTAGACGACGATATACATAATATATAAATACATATATAGATAACATCCATGACCCAAGAACAAATATTTTGCACAAATATTTGCCCCGGCCGGGATTCGAACCCGGGACCGCCGACTCAGTAGGCAGGTGTCTACCAACCGAGCCAAACGCGTCGTCGTCAATTTGTCAATAAGTCGCCTGACTTTGAAATTCAGTGGCTACATAAGATAAGAAAGTGTTACGGGGTTTTTTTTTAACGTGACCTAATACAATTAATAACTTTACTTCAGTGGATCAACTAGTAGTAATGGCACATAATGATTTTAAAACCTTTCTAAATTAATCAAAGTAGCTCCAATAATTTCTAAAGTTATCCCTGACCTCCGTACCCATAGAGTTTTATAATAATACAAGCATTACTCATAGTAAATATACAAAGCTCATTCGTTCGTGCTTTCACGCATTTTTGGCAAATAAAGGCCAATTATAAGGAATTTGACCACTGGTCAGTAATCCGATTTTGCGCTGGTCATGTCTGCACAGTGGGTAATGAGGTTATCGGGTGAGAACACAAATTTGCTCCTGTTCTCATAGAAAATATAGAATTTGGGAAATGAGCAATATCAAATAAAAGTCATGCGTCATGATACGCGCGCTTTTCAGTTACCTACCTGCCTGTTGTCATATGCCAATAATGTATTTAAGTTATTTAGAATACTTTTACGTAGACCAGGTTGAGCATGTGCGCATAGTCTTAACTTTTGCTTCATGCATGATTCAGTACATAGGTACACAGTATACAGCAATATGCAGTATTAAATTATTTTTAGGCCCAAAAATTATTTTCAATATGGTGAATTTACTTGGTGTAGAACGAAATACAACACTAAGCGAAAATAAAGCATTAGTTCACATTTGGATATCTGCCGTTTTAGATGACATACAGTGCGTGAACTAACAGAATGTGATTCGCGTTTTATACTTATTATATTTTATACGCTTACTCTTACGCGATCCAGATAAAAACCTCTCAGTTTTCACCCAAACCCGAATCGCAATCTCAGAGCTCACAGACTGTACAATCTGTACATATTAATTTTTCAAAACATAAAGCATTAATTAACAGTGTGAATAAACATCGATTAATTGAAGAACAAATAAAGATATTTTATAGCTCCAATAAAATCGAGCTAAGCAATTGACGCGGAAAACTGTCACATAAAAATTTAAGTAGTTTGGACTTACTCAAAAATATGAAGGATACAGCTCGTAAAAGTGGGTAAATAATACAAAATACAATAAGTGGCAATATTGGAGAAGAGAGATGGTCGCGGATGGGCAAGTTGAGGATATACCGAGATATTGGGAAAATTATTTTCCCCACATGTTCCAAAAGTTACATTTTTATGACCCTTTTAAAATAGAAAACTTGTAAGAAATGTTTGAAAAAGAATCCCTTAGGTACAACTCGTAATTATAAATTCCAGAAGAACTTCGAATAATAAATCCCTAAAAGTATTGGTTCTATTTTTGTTTTCCTTAATAACGTTTCTGCTAATGATTTCAATCAAGTGTTTTGTCAATTAGAGCAAAAATATTATGGTACCTAAATGATTTTAGGACATACTTTGTTAGGAATTTTGCTCCAAATTAATACTAAACCAATGGCTTACCAAAAGTCACTTCACTTTCAAGCGCTAACTAGGATTCTAGGCGTATTTATTCTAAATACTAAATGTACTGTGTCGCCGGCCCATTGTATCTCAATCCTTAAGACGCGTTGGCACTACGGCGTCGCGCGGGCGCTCACCGCGAGTCGTAAACATTTACGGCCCTACGGGGATTAACGCGGGGTTTTATTAAAAAAGCATCCGTCGTGATCATTCCAAGTCTGTTTGTTCGCGGATATTTACGGTGCGTATAAAACTCTCTTTGCAACTGTTACACCGAGGAAATGGAAGTCGCTCGTATGCTACATATATAAGTGTAAGTGTACATAGAAATCCTCCGTTCGTGCCAAGTGGCTAAGGCCTTTCCAGAGCAACTGTGCGAGTAAAAGAATCTACACTGGTACAGCAATTTAATACGTTTCTAATTGAATAGGTTTTGTTTATATGAGATATTTAGTAACGTCTGTCATTATTATGAAACAATAAAATAATACATTTTTAACAAAAAAAAAGAACCGACTTCAAAAAAAACTGAAAAGCCAAAAATGACCCGATCATGTACATATCACATATGAATCACCTTTTGAAGTCGGTGCCAAAGCACTCTTCAATTATTACTATGAAAACAGATGACGCGCAAGTTTACGTGAGGTTTGCCACCGACTTCAAAAGGTGATTCAAATGTAATCTGTACATGATCGGGTTATTTTTGGCTTTTCAGTTTTTCTGAAGTCTGTTCTTTTTTTGTTAAAAATGTATTATTTTATTTTTTTGCTTTTTAGTGACTCAAATATAATCACTTTTTCACTAAAAAAAAATCCGACTTCAATGAGCGAAATGGAACAAACAATACCACTTACACTTGTACGATTTTCTCATGGACGTCTTTGTCAGAACTGGACCAAATTTAAATGGGACCACACGGGAAGCACCAGCTATCAAATAAAAAAACAATCATCAAAATCGGTTCACCCAGTCGTAAGTTCACAGGTAACGAACATAAAAATAAAAACATACAGTCCAATTGGGAACCCGCGTCCTTTTTTTGAAGTCGATTAAAAGTACTCTAATGATATGCTATAATAACTTCTTCTATAAGTTGAAATGAGGAATAGAAAGTAACCGTCATAGTTGTATCAAATTGACCAAAACCTTCCGCTCTGAATCTTACTAAAAACACTAATATTATTTACTCAATAGCTATTGATATTTACAAAAGGAAAGACAACCATAAATTCGGCTCACCACGACGTTATCACGTGAAATACTCCACAGTTATTTGTCCAATAACTTGAAAAGAACCCCTAAAGGAAAAACTCAACACAACAGAGATTTGTAAGAAGTGGCAGATAAGTTCTTTAGTTCGGACAATCAAGGAAAACGTAACATAAATATAGTGGTGTAATAAAAGTGTATGGCCTAATCTCTGTTCAATATTTTCTTAGCGTTTCGATGTCGATTTTCCTTTTAGGTTGCGAGAGGGCTAGAATTATGTGGACATTCCCGTGAGAGTATGACAATTATCATATTTACCTGGCCTTTTTACGCCTTGGAAAACTATATCTGTACATTTATTGTTTTCGTTATTACGAATGATTAGCTTGGTTGGTGCATACATTTAATAATATATGGATTGATATTGATGAAAATAGCTAGTTAATAATTGTTACATCCAATGAAAGTATTTATTTTTTATGCTGTCATAAAGGCCCCCCGGTAAGATTTACAATTCACAGAGTAGTGCTCTGCTAACTAAACTCCTCCTGATTTGACTAATTATAATTAAGTATTTAAATAAAACAATTTAAACGGATTATATCGCGTATATTCATTATTTGAGCCTCCCTGACGTTTCAGTGAGTCTTACAGTTATCGGTGTCAATGATTAACAAAAAAACGCGGATTTGTTTTCTCACCCTGAAACGTTTGTGAGGCTCAAATACGCGATCCAATCCATTTAAATTGTTTTATTTCAATGTGTGACAGTCGCGGAAACTGAAGAATATAAAATTAAGTATTTTTAAGCCAGTAATTGCACTTATTATCGCCATACCAAAACAACACACCAATAAAGAAGCAAAAATTCGTTTGTGTAAGTAACGATAATATTGTCAGTAGTGCATAAATCTTAGTTATATCATAATTTAGTATTTATTTATTTATTTAATCTTTATTGCACCAAAGAAAACTTATCGTACAAAAGGCGGACTTAATGCCTCTAACATAATCTTAGATTTCAAACATAAGTCTTAAGAAGACTAATAATTAATCAGTGAAAATTAAAGTATTAAAAATAAAATCACCTAAGAGCACACCTTTTAGTTTCTTTCCTACCCTCCACGCAATGTTTCCATGTCCACGTGCTTTTATCGCCGGCGATCGTTTCATCGGAGATACGGGGCGAATACTTGAAAATTTGTGTGTTTTTTGTATCTTAAGGAAACACTTGGCCAAAATACTCAGATATTGAAATATTTTATGACATCATTCGTTCAGCGATTCACTGTTAGGTACTCTAGTTGTATGGATATTAGTATTATTAACTATACATTGGGCATTCGGTCTATTTCATCATGCTGTGTTAGAGTTGTCAATAGCTGATTAATTACTGACGACAAAATGTATATTTCATTGACTGACTTAAAGATAACTCACCAACTTATTGCAAGTGGTTTGCACGGACGGTGCAACGCCGCGGGATTCACGTAAAAAATTGTATCACTTTGATTATAATTTCTAAAAATCTACTAAACATTCACAAAAAAAAATAGATTTGCTTAGTGTAATAATGACCTGATCAATTTCGGCTGGGCTTCATGAAAAGCTCAAGGAAATAACAATTATACGAAGTAATGCTTAATTTTTACGATGGGAATTCTGGGATGGGAAATACACTTCCTATAATTACAATTACGAATATCACAATTACTTCCACCATATCTCTAAAGATATAAAGGGCAAATTTGGCTAGCGTAATTTTTGCAAAACATTCTATTATAATAACAATTCAAATCTCCCACAACGGAAGGCCACAATGATCGCGCGCAATCGTAAAATTTTACGATAACGTCAGCGTGACGCATGTGTGACGTCATGACGGACAGCGACGGGAACGGGACGTCATATTTATGACGCTGTTGAAATGACCGAGTTGCGGCCGAGGACTTCCGTGATTGTGGTGCTTGAGTCGCTATTGCTACTGAAACGTTTGATGCTCAATTTAATCATTTTGAAGTTTAATTGAGTCATAAATTCAAATTTATAATTTTTTATATAATTTTAAAGAGTATTCGTGCAGCGTTCATGTTATAGCGTTAATCGATGGCAAAGAATTATCTTATCCTTAACAATATGACTCTAATTCGAATACCGTATTGAATCGAACTATATATTTATGTTTAGCAGATATACTTAAGATAAGCAGTGGAAAACTGTGGTTTAAGCTTAATGCTCCTCGAATAAAGGAGCCAAGGAAATACATAGAAAAAAGATTAGATATATTTCATACAACTCTCTCTCTCTGATAGAGTTTTATGGTTATAATTACCTATATAGGGCGTCTGCTCGCTGCACATCCTGTAATCCAAATGTGGCCGTCTGGCCATTTCCCACAGATTCGAACCCATAACCTCTTCTCACAGCGCATAACAGTCAAAGACTAGGCCTGTAATCCAATTTGCCATCCCCGTGTCACAAATTGAAACCCGCTGCACCATCTTCTAATGGGTTAAGCCTATCGTACAGTGGTTCACACAAATCTGTGTGTGACTTATTGAATGTTGTAAATCTCGTGTGTTTTTTTTCTTTTAATTTAGAGTTCTCTTTTCTTGTTTCATATGGTGCGAGAATATTCTCAAGAATAATTTCTATATCGGGACAATTCTAGTTGTAAAATTTTTATTAAAGTAGTAACGTATGATGCCGCCCTAAGTTCAACAATATAACAAATGCGCAATCGTAGTTGAAGTTCAGTTTAATTTCACTTCAATGGAATGCACCACGATAATAATCACGTTATTTCGCCTGTGTTTCTTTCATTAATGCAAAAAAATGTATACCTACATGTTATAAAATGTCATTACTGTTTTGAACAAGTTCATTAACCTAACAAATTTTACGACTTTTTCCACATTCTGATCGACTTGTGTGCCAGCTTGTACCTCTGAGCCGAGCAATAATTTGATTACGTGATAATTCCACCGTGAAACGTACAGCGAGACGATAATGCCCGCTGCGGCGATTGTTACATATTTATAAGGGAAATTAAAGGAAATGGCCATACGAAAATGTAACAGGCCATGCACTGCATACTAGTGCATATACCATACACGTACATTCAAGCGTTAGCCGAATATATGTAGGTAAGTGGTGATGGTGCTTTCTAACAAGATGTTCTATTAAACTATTGATACAAAGAAAAATTGAAATGCGTCACCTCGCGGAAGAGACCGGTAATGGCGGTAATCGAACCCGGTACCTCTGGATTACCGGTTCAGCGTGTTAACCTCTCCACCACCATAGGAACGTCAGCATAACCTATCGAATTGTTCCTTATGTTTTGTGTGTCGATCTTTGCATTGTTTATTTGAAAGGCTTTACACAGTTTACACCTTTAAAAATAAAATGTTCTGTGTCAAGTTAGTAATCATCATATTTAAGCCGGAGCCCCACTGCTGCGCACGGTCGAGCTACACACGTGTGTACAAAAACGCTTTGTATGAAAATGTAGGTAGATACTTCCACAGTAGTGCACGAGCACGCTGCACACGAAATGACGTCACTGATACCAATATTATAACAATGGACCCACGTGGGCGGCGTGTGTAGCGTGTCCGTGCGTAGCGTGCGCAGCTGTGGGGCTCTGGCCTTATACACGGAAAGGTCGAAGTACCCTACTACCACTTTACTACTACTAGTACTAGGACTTTACAGAAAAAAAAATCGAAAAGGCAACCCAGAAGAAATAACCTGCCAGTTGCAGCAAAGGTATTTTATTATCTACACACATTAACGAGTTTGTCTAAAGTGCCCTCCAAATGACGCAATTTTTCACTAACACTCTATTACCATGTGTAATTTTTTAACTGTTTACTTTTTGACTAATGGTAAACACAATATATAATCAGTATAAGATTCAGTTTAAGATTACGTTTATTTTCTACCCAACTTAACAAATGGTACAAAAATGTAGTCAATTTTATTTTAAGTGTGTAACAATTTGAAACCTGCAATTAGGTGATAATTCCGTGACAGACCGTACCTGTCTGATAACATTAGCCACACATGTCACGTTTTGTACAAATGTTAGCTGCAATGGAGTTATTATAGAAATGATTGATTTCACTGCATAAAATATTCAAACTATAGTCACGTCTGTTATTTTATAAAAAAATATATTCAGTACTAATGAAAAATCAATAGGAACCTACCTATTGATTTTATACTTATATTTAACTGCTACATAGGATTTTTTTGTTTATTTCTATCCGGACCAAGCAAAATTTTTCATACGCCTTTGAACTGTTTCACGTGAAAGAAGGGCAAACAATCACCAAATAAGCTTTACTATATTTTTAACTATTAATTAAAGGGCTTAGTCAATTAGGCGACTATGACACTTTTTCAGTTGTTATGTCATTGTTTATCCTCATATTTACAATTTTGCAAAACAAAGTTTAGTGTCGTAACTCGTCAGACTAATAAGGTTATTCATATATTATTATGCGGAAATCTACACAGTAGGTATTTTCATTTCATAATAAACGTAATTAGTAGCAACAATCTTAAGAAATCTATTTTTTTAATAAAAATACAGCACGTAATAGTAAATAACTAGATCCCTAATTTTCAGCGAGGGGCGACAAATTGCCATAATTACGAGTTCCTGTGATTTTTGAGATATCTGTAATTTTGGGGTAGAATTATCACTCCAATTGATGTCAATGTGTCACACTGATAACACATAATTGATTTGATTTATTTTATCTTTTTGTATATTATTATGTGGGCTTTTTAAAAATTAAAACTAGGGTTATATAAATCATAAAAACATATGTTAGGGATGTTCTTTTTTGATTGCTTTATATTTTTGAAAATCTGTTTACTGGAGTGAAAGTAAGAGATATAAATTAAAGATGTTGAACTAAACACTCAACGACGGTAATTTTAAACTCACTTAAAAATATTTGTCATTTTCCTTTGTTTGCAGACACCTGCCTACTGAGCCAGCGGTTAATATTTATTTATTCATTTATTATTATTTGTCGATAGTACTAGTAGTAGTTGTAAACTTAATCTACGGACCTATTACGTATGTAAAAGTAAATAATGGTAAAAAGCCTGTCATTTTCTAATAAGGATGTGAGTATGAGAGTGAACGACGCTTTATCATTTGTACATTTATAAACATGTCCTGCCGGATTTGTCATGTAATTTTTATAGCAGGCTTGTAGCAGTAGTATCCGTTTACCCTCTTACTTATATTGTGTCTCCCTTTCTTTTAATCCCAACATAAGACTCCTACTAATTTTCTTCCCTTGTCGTCACGGCTATCAGCGGTCGTGTCGTAAAATACGACAGACCTTATAAACGCTTACACCACCAGCTGAATTTGTGAGTTTCTTGCTTTTATTATTTGCTGGCATTTTGTACAGAATGTAATTAGGTTTTATTAGGGATGCTCTTTTTGTCCTTTATATTTTTACACATGCATTCATTTGATTTTTCCGATTTTGTACTGAAGGAGCACAACTTGGTCCTTATTCTTATTAGGAAACTTAGACAGAATGTTCGTTCTTGTCCTGCCTGAAATATGAAGATATGTTTTTGGCTTGTGCCCTATATAACTTTAGTTATACAACATTGTAGTTAATAAAATATTCTATTCGGTTATTTCTTCCTCAGAGATAGACGTAAAACATTACCAAGTTGTCGTAAAGGAATAAGGAGGAGAATTACGACCGATTCGCTCGGTCTTAATTCATTTTAGTTGTTGGTAATTATTTTATACCTTTGAAGGTAGGAAGTGTAGCAGACCCATGACCTGGTAACGAAAGCTTCCTTTCTCGTGACTAAATTAATCAATCGATAAGAACATTTTTCCCAAAAATAACAATCCATCAACGAATATGTGTAATAATCAACTTCTAAAGAAAAATCCTACGAGTATGTATACTCCAAATAAATAAATAAATATCGGACAACCTCATACTAAATCAATCTAGTCCCACAGTAAGCTCTAGTAGGCTTGTGTTATGGACACTTGACGACGATAAACATACTTATATAGATAATTAAATGCTTAAATATATAAAACAACCATGACCCAAGGACAAATATTCGAGGTCATCACACAAATATTTGCCCTGGCCGGGAATACACAGTCTTTTACCTCAAAATATTGGAAAACCTTTCGTTTTACACTCATTCGCTTCTGGCTAAAAAATAAATTGTAATATTCTGAAAAACTGCAAGAAGTGGCAAAGGATCATAAATGAATACCTACACAATATCGACGAGATCTTCAGTAATATTGAAACTTTGAGTTACGGAACCTGTGTTCTTAAAATATGTTCATTGATGATAAAATATGACCGTATAAATTTGATTTAAACAAGTGATAATCTAATTATGAGCACATCTTAGCCATAATACAACGACCGTAAACCCTTTCTGGGTTTTACAACCAAAGTAAAGGTTTTTACAGCATCTTTACGACCTATTCTAATTACTGTAAGACGAAAAACATAAACTTTAATAGTGGTGTGGTTGATTATAATTTAATTTGGCTTTGTTCTGTCATTTGTACACAAAGCTGAAGGAAGATTAAAGAATATCTAGAAATATATCATTTGCGTGTAACTACATATGACGGATTCTGCTATTCATCAAAAAACTACTCATTTCAACAAAGTACACGTCGACCAGATTTAAGCCCGCACAATACACGTCAAATAAATTTTTAAATTAACACACACTACATAGACTTAAAAATAAATGACAAAAAAGACAAATAAAATCGACACATTGTGCTGATTCGATTTGTAATATAAAGCCGTAGCATGAAATTTTAAAAGGGGTACATTGGTACAACATCGCGTATTTCCTTCTTGCTAACCCTGTCGACATATTGACAATATGGCACAAAAGATCGACATTAATTTGACGTACCATTAAAAATATTGCTTTTAAAATCACCGAAGAAAGTCATGTGGAAGATATTGCTACAAATGTCGGGTGGCAACCCTAAATCTGTGACGTAATAAAATAACAATTTATGATCCAACACTTTTATTTTTAAAATTCAGACGAATTAAGAATTCGATATTTTAAAATTTGCATAAACAAAAACGATTCTGATTGATCGATGTCGTAAATAGTAATCCGTTAAAAGAAATTTCTTTTTTAAAGTTTTATGACGCATTTAATGTTGGCAGTTATTTTTTGCATCATTATCGCTCGGGTGACGATGACACGCGTTTTTTTGAAAAAATATGCTAATGATGGTAAATATTAATTTGTAACGGTTGATTTGTTAATACGAACCATATTTGCATAATCATGGTGCACTATAAAGAGATGAAAAGCTGGGTCGTGCCGTTAATGACTAAAGGGATGACTTTTACTAGTCGGATGACGTATCGATCGTAAACTTAATACCTGTGCATTGAAAATAACAATGTCTCCATTTCGCCGGTTAAAATATTTAAGCATCTGCGGTTCAAATTTGAATAGAGTAATAAAACTGAGCAATTAAAAAACAAATCGCAAAATTAAAACTTAAATTGAATTCCCACGATGATAGATTAGTAGATTGAAAGGGTTGACAAAAGCGGCGTTTTTAAACCCGCTAGGATTCGTCGCGGTGTCAGGAAGAAAGGAGTACTTTCAAATTGCGTCAACTCTGATTGACATTTTGAAGAGTGTGCAGAATTGAAACTCGTGCGAAAGTTTTAAATAATGATGTGGCATGGTGTAACTAATTAGTATATTGCGTTTGCTGGGTTAAATAAATTTAACTGTTATGACTTATCTACTTTGAAATCATGTAATTACAACTACACTTATCTCCATATTCGGAAACTATAGATTACAATAAATAAAAGTTATTATTTAAAATGTATCAAATTTAATCAAGTCAATTCGATTGCACTTGTATTTCTGTTTACAATTTAATTAATGAATACCAGGAATATCTCACTTCGTGTTACTCGTCGGATACAAAACCAATTTCTTATAAAAACACAACTGCACTTACCGGCATATTGGAAACAAACAATCGTGGAGAGGAAAATGGAAGAAAAATACTCACGCAACGATATTGTATGAAACAATAAACATGAGGATTCGAGTTATGAAGATAAAGGTGCGATGTGATGCAGGGGAGAATATAAGCAAATGGAAACATTATAAACTATGGCTATTCATCTCGCGTAAAAAAAAGTTTTTTTTTTTAAATGTCTGAAACTTGTGTTCTTTAAGTTTTCAATCCCGCTATTAAAAAAAAGACACAAAAATCTGAATCGACCACAAAAAGTCTTTCTTTGTAATGATTGCACTCACAAAACACGAGAACTGGTTTAGAAATGCAACCTGCAAGCGAGAACAGTCGGAAACATCCGAAAATACGAACTTTTGTGAGTAGCTTGGAACTAGTGTAAAGATTTTTTTTTCGTTTCAGTTTGTCAATATTTTTCAAAATGGTGAAGAAATGGGGGTTGAAAACAAAAATAGGTAATTTTGAAACAAACTCGTAAGATCTACACAATTTACAGATTCACTAGTATTTGATATAGTTTTAACGAATGTCTATATATTTTTATATCTGTCTAAGTAGTTAAATAAAAATATCAATGGAACATTTACTTACTCATACCTAATCTAATCAATTCAGGCCAAAAAATAATACAGTCGTTCAAATTGTGCAAATGCCAAGTTGATGATTTAAATCCCTTTATTATATAATACATACTTACTTAACTTTTTTACGCCCATATACTTTAAAACACAACAGAAAAATCAATGACTTCTAAATCTAATATGCACTCACCTCAAGCCAAACAAAAATGGTAAGTGTCTCTCAGGATTTGCATAGTCTAAGATGCATTAAACTCTTTAATGTGCAGCGAGTATGCGGGCGATCTGTGTGGAGGGCCCTTTGACTCGAGGCATGAGGGGCATTGAGGACATACTGAGCTTACGTATATTTTAGAGTGAGTATGAGTTACTTTGACGAAAGATAATACAATGGTAAATTACCTCAAGGATATAGTTTTGAGGTAATGTGAAAAGTAAGAAAATGTTGGTTACATGTATTCTGCATTCTGCACACACTTGGCTCATAAAACGGGAATGATACTATTTAGGCTCTCGATATTTTTTTCCCTTCTTTTCATCTTCCTTTTTCTTTCGAAACAGAAAACTGCAGTGAAACTAATATTAAGTATTAAGATGCAGAAACTACAGTCATCGTCACGTTCACCTTAATCATCAGCGCGTTCTTCGCTGCTCGCCTCAATACACGTAAACATGCCGAAAAGTAAGCAATTTGCACGATGTCAGAAACCGTTTCTGCGATCTGGCTATATCTTCATCATGTAATGTAAACGTCTTAATATTTAACAACCTAATTCCAGAAACGGAAACCTTGGGGTAATTCGACCAATTTTAGAGACATGATGGAGATCTCTCAATTTCATCGCCATCCGTCACTTTTGACGTGTCCCTACTTTCGCAACTTCGTCAATCCGGTCGCGGTTAATTTGCGTTTCGTTTGTATGTGACGGCATAAATAACAGGCGCATACTTTTACTTGACGTATAGTGCTTGAAATGAGTCAGTTACTTTTCGTTCAAAACAGAAATTCATAGCATTTTTGACAATCATTATCGCCTTCTTATTTCCAAAATTGAGATGAGATATTTTAAAAAGGCGATATCACTGTTATCTAATAGAGCTTTGATGGCATTCTCGAATTAGGTCCCTTGTTTTTTTACATATTAGCTATTGATGAAGACTTAGGCTGCTAACAATCGACAAGAATGTCGAGCACTGGAGCATTCACTGTATCTAAATTTCTATTTTTTTTTAAGTCTGCAATATACCAGAAATGTAATATGGTAGGAATCAACAAACTGTTCTGAAATAAATACTTAGCGGAAAATTTTATAATTTTCTTTGCTTTTCACAATAAAATTCTGATCTAAAATATTAATTTTACATCGCCACGAGAACACTTTGGTGCACAATTTCCATAACCTAAGCTCGTCGAAATATGCCTTTCATTTACCTACCTATAAGTCTGCACCAGGGTTAATCAATTAGATTTCATCAAATTTAAACTTTCACCCTTTAAGTCGACTTAGGCCAGAGTTAGGATCAATAATCAGAAATTAATTACAGTTATTAACCTGAGAGGATTACTGCGGATTGCGATCAATTGACGGTTTGAACTGGCATGTAATTAGTGGGTAATCCAGGTAATGAGAACTTGGTTATTAGTGCATAAAATAATTCACGCTCAGTGTGCTAGTACTATGTTAAGGTCGTGCAGAATTAAGAGATCTTAGGGAACAACCACACTGCTGCTCAAAAGAGGTGACACTAACGACGCGTCAACGCGTATACGCAACGTAAAGCTTCGATGAGGTTAATCGTTAAGTCGATTATCTAGACATAATGGTTTTGTACTATTCCTGGATGGGCCTTCACCTAGTCACATATAGACCAATGCAGAGAGCTACTTATGCTAGGAGTGTATCGGTGAGGTAGAAGAAGCAGAAGTGAATGGATCCGTAGAAAAGCTAGCGTTTTTGCATAGCTCGAAGATGTGTAAAACTGAAGTGGAAATGTGCAGTAAATACACATTGTATGTATGCATGTATGCACAATTATTTATTGTACAATAAAAAACAATCTTACTAAGACATAAAAGAATAGATATATGTATGTATATAAAGGCGACCTTAATCTTAGGGCCTTATCACACTTGCGATTTCCAAGCGAATTTTGTATGAAAGCGAACACGCAGCGAGTTCGCCGCGACGCTTATTTGTATAGAAAACTCGATCGCAAATCGCAAGTGTGATAAGGCCCTTACGAACGACGGCTGCTGAGGCTGATGGTTTCTTAACTGAAGTAAAGGAGTCCGATGGATGTTGGGTGGTGCTGGTGGAGGACTGGCCGGGTGGAAAGGCCTATGTCCAGCAGTTTTTTGACTGATAATGAATCGTTCGAAACTTCTTAATTTTTGCGATTAGAAAAATGTATAAAAAAATAGCATCGTTTGTAACATCTCATAAATCCAGGCACGGTTTTTAATTACCTATTGAGCAATATGTAGAACACAGCAGTATGAAGAGAAAAGTTATTGGGTTGCCACGCACTTAAAGACCAACACGTAAATCTACTCAAAATAGCAGGAAAGTTACAATAATAATCAAAAACCCAAATATGTATCACAACTTATTTTTCACCCATTTCTATTGAAGTACGAAGCGACAAAATGCCTACCGACCTACCTACTACCTACCAACAATACCCACACATGTTATTCTACCCGTAGCTCTAAATCACGGCAGCACTTCACCAAGTGCCATGGGAGTGACATTGAATTTGCATACAATTTCACCGCTCAAGACAAGATGGATGGGGTACAGAAATAGTTCAAGATTGCATTGATTCCAACGCTCACGGTTGATTTGATAACAATGAGGTTTATTGAGTGTCTATTGGGGTTTAATTTGGTGTTAGATTGTATAAGAGTTGCTTCTCTGGGACCAAACATAAGGTTAATTTTTTTATAAATTGTAGCTATTTATTTTAATAATTATAATTTACGTGAGTGTGTATGTGTGAGTGAATTCACAATTTTTACGTGAGTTTAAACCGTTTTTTATAATTATTAAAGATGTCTCACGATAGTTTTAATAACATTATTGCTATTTATTTTTATAAAATAGTGCCTACTACTGGTGGGGTTACACGAAGCAAAATCAAACAATGTTTTTTTTTGTTTCTATACAATTACGAATGACTGGGCTTATGTTCATAATCATAATACCTACATTAGATAATTTGCACGCTATCTGTGTAGATTTAAAATACTTTTTAATTTGTTTCTGTATACCTAGGTAATGGTACCTATCTATGTAGCTGTACCCACACTTCACATGTACTTCCATGTCAGAACAGACGAACAAACAATCAGGGCCCACTTATGCATACATTACTGATTCACAAAGCCATACCCATGTCAGAGACATTTAGGATTGTTTTAGTTCTGCGTGGTGTGGGTCCTACTCTGTAAAAGCGATTTGCCATTGGGCGCAATGAAAAAAATATTGTCAACAGTAGCCCAAATGTTAGCTGCTGGTTACATAAATCAGAGGACTGACAAACTGAGGGCTACTAGTAACCAAAAGAGGTTATATAAATTACCATAATTTTGGTAACTACGAAGCACAATTTGACTATTTCTCAAGTAGTGACTAGTTACTAGTTAAGCAATTTTTTTTAGTGCGCCGTTGTAGTCCTTAATTGTATTGATAAAAATATTCTATCAAATTCCGAGATAAACGTGTGATTTTGTAATTTTAATTCAAATAGGGACAATAAGGGACGTACCCTTAACTAAAATACCGTGTCATTATAAAGAACCGCCTCATAAGTTTTCAAATTGTGAAGCACCAGTAGCAAAATAAGTTAAGATCTTTAATCAATTTTTAATATGTATAAAAAATACCGAATAGTATACAAGCCGTAGCCGTAACACAATCACAATTTGCGTTATCCACTAAGAAAAACCTAAAAAATATTTGAATTTATAAATATGTATCTTTTAAATTACAGGTGAATAGAAAAAACGTAGCAATACTGATACCAGTTCAGAAACATTACCTAACTAAAACAAAAATAATGTGCAGTTCAACAATTATCAAACCCGAATCACAATATACGCGAAACGGGAACATACCTCTCTTTACAGTTGAAAAACTTCACACCCATCAGTATCAGGGCGTCAGAGCGACCAATCTGTCCGTACTTGTGGCCCCTGTGGCCCTTTTGCGGCCCTCGCTGGCCCTTTGGACTTCGAGTGGACCGAAAAATATTGGACCTGAATGGAGGTTGGGATGAAAAGAGGTGTTTGAAGGGAAAACATCGATTTGGTTGTTTGCATTTTTGTTTACGACAACAATTTTATTGGTGAAATGTGTTTTGACTCTGAACCAAATTCAATCAGGATTCCTTGAAGTATCCCTAAACAATATAAACAACAGAAAGTTCGATTATGAATTAATTTACTTTTGGAATTATCTGTACTGCACTGCAAATATTTACAGCGCCCATACATTCGGCACCTTCAACTCTCCCTCGTATAAATTCAAAATATTCTAAACATATTTTATCTACGCACATATCATTAGTGCTCCAAAATGCGTTCAGAAACCGTAGGAAATGACCAGCATTACTACAAGCAATTTTACTATGAGAACTTTCTTATCTGTGGCAGTAGGTAAAATTTGTACTGTAATGTTATAACGCTATCAATTTTTGTAAGGTTATGAGTTTAAATTTGGAACAGCTGTCAAAACTGAAGTAGGTCTCTATTCTAGTATCCATAGATATTAATATTGTTATCGATACGAAACGTCAATTCAGTATGTTTTTTTATAAAAACCGCACGACATTTGATCTCGAGTGACATGAGAATATGGATACATTCGTTTGTAGGTATATGATTTAGAAAAAAAAAACATTCGTCTTGACGGAGGTCTGAATTGCCGCCATTATTGTTGTCATTTGTTTGTTGGTTCTTTGCTGTTACGAAAGTAGAATTGAGAAAAGTTTATTGTAATTCACATTTTAGTTGAAAATATTGTTTCAATGTAAATGTAAATTACAACTATTACAATAAATAATCTGTTTATGTATTTGTTCAGATTTATTTCTTACTGCATTAGTATATGTCGTTTTTAGATATTTTACAGGTAGCACTAGTGGTGCCGGTCATTTCCTTATGGCTTCTGAACCCATCTTAGAGTACTTATGATATGTGTGTAGATAAAGTAGTGTATACAACTGTACATAATTAGGCCTTAAAACACTCGTGTGATCCTATTATGAAACTCGCTGACGCTCGTTTCATAAAACCACACTCGTGTTTTAATGCCTCTCATTATGTATCAGTTGCATAAACTACTATTACGACATACAGAAGTATAATATAATGTTGTACTTATTAGTTTTTAATACGCCCTATAGATCTTGTTCTCATAATGGAGGTTCATATTCTCAATCTAAATAATCGCTACTTAAATGTTCATAGAGTTATGTATGTGTACCTATTTACACAATCACGGCAAAGACAATCAGCCTCTAATCCTCATGTCCAAACTTCCCAGTTCATTAATCGTCAGGCCTTCACGTAATCCGAAACTAATTAAAACACGCGTGTTCTAATACTGACTCCTTAATCCTTTGGGACCTTTGGAAGTGAACTAGCGACCAACTTACCCAACCTCTTATCTTTATTCTGCTTTTGTTCCTATAAATTCAAGCCTGCTTTGAATAAAGATGTTTTTTCAATGGCAGATTATGTACGATACATGCTTTCAACAATAATCTGTAAAAATCCCTATCAAAATAATTACTTTTACCTACTGCACATACTAAAATTCATTTCATATTCAATATAATCATTCGGTTCTCCCATATCAAAAAAAAGTTAAGCGTCAGATTTTTGGATTTTTATTTTTTAACTTATTTGTAACAGCCTAGTAAGTCCTCACCTGGTTACAGAGACACCAGCTAGTTAGGGGTATAAATATATAACATACATATATTATAGAATGAGCAATTTGATACATACAATTGTTAGTATTTTACCCATTCATGTAATTTTCTTAAGATTTTTTTTCGAGTAGATGCATTTTATGGTTACTAGGCTTTGATATGGGGCAATTAAATATTAGATTATATTATTTATTACATATTTAGTACATTATTTAGAGCTTAGGATTTGGTTGTGACTATAATTAGTAGTAGTATTAGTGATTGATTTGCTTGATTCGTAACCGATCTCTTGCAAACCACCCTAGCAGATGATAGTCACACCAACTGGTCTTAGAGCGGCTGATATTTACGTATACAAGCATAGTAATAAGTTAATAACATTCTTACATACATCAACCGATGCTATCTTTATTACACTACATGAAAGTACAAATGGCGTACTTAATGTACACATCCACATATTTGCATAGTACTCACAATTAGTATCACCAAGTTTGCGCTACAATTTAGCATGTCGTATGTTATTTTGAGCTATAATGTTCGTTGGCATTAGAGCGTCTGAAACACATCCCGTCTGAAGCAGGTCTCCTTACATTAACTGCAAGAAACAAAGTTTGTTCAACAAATATTCTCTAGAGACGAGACTCCTTGTCGTTGGAAATATGGACGACCCCTAACATTTGCTTAGTTTCTATTTTTTATTTTTTCCAGATCCTCTTCAAAGTTTTTTTATATGAACATTTTCATGACTGTTAATTTTAGGTATAGTTTTATTAAATATAGGTATGTTTCTTAATATTTTTTTAGGTTTCTGCGACTGTTGCACATTGCACAGCACAACATTTCGTGTGAAGTAGTATGTCTCAGACAGTACTGAAGATAAAAAATAGGTAGTATTTGGTTACCTATCTGAAACACTAAAAACGTTAGTCCGAATTTCATTTCGACAAAAACTATTCGACAAATATCATTTTAACTTTTTTTCATTTGTCCGAAAATTCAATTCGATAATTTACGATTGGGCATTAATTGTTTAGGATTTTTATTCACTCGACTAATGACACGTTTCCCTAAATCTCATTTGTCCGTAATATCAGTTTTCCGATGTAACGTTTCGGTTTATTAACTACTCGACTTTTTTTGTATGACTTTGATTTCATTTGACCGATGTAACGATTCGGTTTATTAACTACTCGACTGTTCTCAAGTGGACTTTTTAATTTTAGTCATATTTATTGTATCCTTTTTCAACAATTTGTCAAATTCTAATCCAAAAGTTCTAATCTAACCTGACCCAACCAGGTCGGTTTTGGCGGTTTGTCAGCTGCTGCCGCAGCACAGTAGCTTCGCTCGCTCGGCTCGCGGGCTGTTGTGGTCGCAGTTCTAACCTAACCTAACCCAACCAGGTCGGTTTTGGCGGTTTGTCGGCTGCTGCCGCAGCACAGTAGCTTCGCTCGCTCGGCTCGCGGGCTGTTGTGGTCGCAGTTCTAACCTAACCTAACCCAACCAGGTCGGTTTTGGTGGTTTGTCGGCTGCTGCTGCAGCACGGTATATAGCTTCGCTCGCTCGCCTCGCGCGCTGTTGTGGTCACAGTTCTAACCGAACCTAACCCAACCACTTCGGTTTTGGCGGTTTGTCGGCTGCTGCCGCAGCACAGTAGCTTCGCTCGCTCGGCTCGCGGGCTGTTGTGGTCGCAGTTCTAACCTAACCTAACCCAACCAGGTCGGTTTTGGCGGTTTGTTGGCTGCTGCCGCAGCACGGTAGCTTCGCTCCCTCGGCTCGCGCGCTGTTGTGGTCACAGTTCTAACCTAACCTAACCCGACCAGGTCGGTTTTGGCGGTTTGTCGGCTGCTGCCGCAGCACGGTAGCTTCGCTCGCTCAGCTCGCGGGCTGTTGTGGTCACAGTTCTAACCTAACCTAACCCAACCAGGTCGGTTTTGGCGGTTTGTCGGCTGCTGCCGCAGCACGATAGCTTCGCTCGCTCGGCTCGCGCGCTGTTGTGGTCACAGTTCTAACCTATCCTAACCCAACCAGGTCGGTTTTGGCGGTTTGTCGGCTGCTGCCGCAGCACGGTAGCTTCGCTCGCTCAGCTCGCGGGCTGTTGTGGTCGCAGTTCTAACCTAACCTAACCCAACCAGGTCGGTTTTGGCGGTTTGTCGGCTGCTGCCGCAGCACGGTAGCTTCGCTCGCTCGGCTCGCGCGCTGTTGTGGTCACAGTTCTAACCTAACCTAACCCAACCAGGTCGGTTTTGGCGGTTTGTCGGCTGCTGCCGCAGCACGGTAGCTTCGCTCGCTCGGCTCGTGCGCTGTTGTGGTCACAGTTCTAACCTAACCTAACGCAACCAGGTCGGATTTGGCGGTTTGTCGGCTGCTGCCGCAGCACGGTAGCTTCGCTCGCTCGGCTCGTGCGCTGTTGTGGTCACAGTTCTAACCTAACCTAACCCAACCAGGTCGGTTTTGGCGGTTTGTCGGCTGCTGCCGCAGCACGGTAGCTTCGCTCGCTCGGCTCGTGCGCTGTTGTGGTCACAGTTCTAACCTAACCTAACCCAACCAGGTCGGTTTTGGCGGTTTGTCGGCTGCTGCCTCAGCACGGTAGCTTCGCTTGCTCGGCTCGCGCGCTGTTGTGGTCACAGTTCTAACCTAACCTAACCCAACCAGGTCGGTTTTGGCGGTTTGTCGGCTGCTGCCGCAGCACGGTAGCTTCGCTCGCTCAGCTCGCGGGCTGTTGTGGTCGCAGTTCTAACCTAACCTAACCCAACCAGGTCGGTTTTGGCGGTTTGTCGGCTGCTGCCGCAGCACGGTAGCTTCGCTCGCTCGGCTCGCGCGCTGTTGTGGTCACAGTTCTAACCTAACCTAACCCAACCAGGTCGGTTTTGGCGGTTTGTCGGCTGCTGCCGCAGCACGGTAGCTTCGCTCGCTCAGCTCGCGGGCTGTTGTGGTCGCAGTTCTAACCTAACCTAACCCAACCAGGTCGGTTTTGGCGGTTTGTCGGCTGCTGCCGCAGCACGGTAGCTTCGCTTGCTCGGCTCGTGCGCTGTTGTGGTCACAGTTCTAACCTAACCTAACGCAACCAGGTCGGTTTTGGCGGTTTGTCGGCTGCTGCCGCAGCACGGTAGCTTCGCTCGCTCAGCTCGCGGGCTGTTGTGGTCACAGTTCTAACCTAACCTAACCCAACCAGGTCGGTTTTGGCGGTTTGTCGGCTGCTGCCTCAGCACGGTAGCTTCGCTTGCTCGGCTCGCGCGCTGTTGTGGTCACAGTTCTAACCTAACCTAACCCAACCAGGTCGGTTTTGGCGGTTTGTCGGCTGCTGCCGCAGCACGGTAGCTTCGCTCGCTCAGCTCGCGGGCTGTTGTGGTCGCAGTTCTAACCTAACCTACCCAACCAGGTCGGTTTTGGCGGTTTGTCGGTTGCTGCCGCAGCACGGTAGCTTCGCTCGCTCGGCTCGTGCGCTGTTGTGGTCACAGTTCTAACCTAACCTAACGCAACCAGGTCGGTTTTGGCGGTTTGTCGGCTGCTGCCGCAGCACGGTAGCTTCGCTCATTCAGCTCGCGGGCTGTTGTGGTCACAGTTCTAACCTAACCTAACCCAACCAGGTCGGTTTTGGCGGTTTGTCGGCTGCTGCCTCAGCACGGTAGCTTCGCTCGCTCGGCTCGCGCGCTGTTGTGGTCACAGTTCTAACCTAACTTAACCCAACCAGGTCGGTTTTGGCGGTTTGTCGGCTGCTGCCGCAGCACGGTAGCTTCGCTCGTTCGGCTCGCGGGCCGTTGTTGTGGTCGCAGTTCTTATGTAATGCCGAAAATATCATTGGGTAAATGAAAAAATGGGTATTAAACAAAAGACGTCTCAATTCAGATGGCAAGTGAATGGGGCGGGAAAAGTTAAAAGGTGAACTGAAAATTTGGCTAAATAAAAAATGGGTATTAAACAAAAGACGTCGCAATTCAGATGGCAAGTGAATGGGGCGGGAAAAGTTAAAAGGTGAACTGAAAATTTCTTCAAATGTATGCAGTGCCAAAAGTATCATAGGGTAAATGAAAAATTGGCTACGAAAAAAAATACGTAACAACTCATAGGGCAAGTGAATGTGACGGGAAAAGTTTTTCGGTCAAACGATACTTTTACTAAATGTAAAATGGTGAAAAGAAAAATGTACGAATCCTGTCATCGGAGAAACGATAATAATTCGAATAGTTTTCGGGCAAATGAAATTCGGTCAATGGTTTTTAGTGTTTGAGATAGGTTACCGTAGTATTTGCTTGCTAGAGAGGCAGATGAAGACCGCGGTTGATAATTTCTTGCGCGTTGATCTTAGTATGTATCTTTATCACAACCTAAATATCCAAGGGAAGAACTGGCTAATAAGTCACATATATGATTTTTTTTACAGTACATACAATAAAAAATAACCCGTTCATATACAGATTACATTTGAATCACCTTTTGATGATCCATCGATTTCAAATAGTGATTGAAATGTAATCTGCAGCTGCACAAGTCGGTTAAAAAACGAAATCCAGCGCGATGAACTAGGTTACAAAGTTAACCGTAGATAAGAAAAAGTAGATGTTTTTCCCTTAGCCCTTCAAGTATATCTTGATAAGTACCTGGCACCTTTCTTTCAAAACTCACCCGAGATTCATAGTAGGAGCCGCCAATGCAAGGCTATTATCATACGTCCCCGGAGCAACAAAACGTTTGTCATTTTAGCGCATTTGTGTAAACTAGAATATTCGTGCATTTCCTGAAAGCAGAAAAAGAATTTAAAAGGATTGCTTGAGTCATTGTGTGGTGTTAGTACCGTGATATAAAAGGTGGTTTATGCACGCTGAAAGTATTAAAACACTTATTTTTAAAATGGACAAATGGGAAAGGACATTTAGGTACCTACTAGGAACTTATAAAAATATCATCTCTAATGTATTAATGGCTCTGTAGGCTGTTGACCTCGCGAGTTTGTTTCGAAATTGCTGAAATTTGTAATTTCTTACGTTTTCAACCCCCATGTCTCACGCTACCTACTTATCGACACCTACTTACTTATCGAACCTACGAATCGGTTGAGACATGCAATCTCCAGGCGAAAACAACAGGTAAGCATCTGGACATCCAAACATCCGGATTTACGAAAGAATTTTCTTACGCTTAACGCTTCGCTTGCTTTGCGCTTGCTAAATTTCAAAACTTTCAAAATCCAAATAAAAAATCATATTTATTTACTAAGCACAGTGCCATTTTCCCTAATGTACATTAATATCCTTCATAACATACCTAACACTTCAGCGTTGACATATTTACTGTCTCTCACACTATCCCATCTTTGCAATTAAACTAGGGTGACCATGACCATTCAATCAACATCGGGACATAATCATAAAGTGTCCACGCGCTGTCATAAATTCGGGTCCGGGAGCGCTCTGGGACGTTTATGACCCGGGATATGAACGCCATGTTATGACTCAAATCGTAGGGTGATTGTAATTGACACGGAATTGGTTTTTTCGGTATGGATATTGAGTTGCGGTTGGGTATTGTGTGTAAAGATGTTTTACAATATTGACGCGTTTCTTTTTATTAGATATTATATATATATATATATATATTAAGCCGTTTTATCTGACAACACAACGCAGGACCATAATATGCAAACCGTAATTTATACATATTTGTATTTTTTGAATATCTGATTAGCGGAATGCTTGAAAGTGAATTTGTATTAGTTATATTTATAGTCTGTACTATTTGTACCTATTCAGAACTAACTGTAAAATAAGAAAAATCAGTATCGCTTAAAAAACCGTCTTTCCTTCCCTAGGATGATTTAACAGGATATTTTGTAATAAAAATTATAGACGGATACAAAAATTATAAAATTTTGTAAACAGTTAGCTTGTATCTAATCAATGACCGCAAAAATAAACTATTTATTACAAGTAGTACCTAATCCCAACAACTCCTGAATCTTTATACCAAATTAACTGTAACATCCCACAATAAAACATAAACACATATATGTCATTAATAAACCTAGGTCCCTGATCGTAAACCTTTTACGACCCGTGCACTGTGCATTCGTAAAAATATTTCGGATACGCGCGTGACGTCATTATCCACGCTGACGTTTATTGACGGACAGTCCCGGTTCAGTTCCGACTGTTACGATTCAGTTTACGGTTTTACCGATAATCGTAACTTACGGGAGAGTTGTTATGCCGCTTTAATGTGTACAAATGGGTGTTTATTAACGCTGGTATGGTAATGGCCGTTTTTCTGTGGACGGATTAGGCCGAGATTAGCGCTCATTTAAATTTCAAATAACAGGCTTAAAAATAATAATTATACACATCCATAAACTAATAACCTGTACCGGCTTTGATCGTGTATAACAATAGTAGAATACAGCGGCTCGTAAAAGTTCATTCATATATCTTTCTGTGATAGGTGAAAACCGCATAAAAATCTGTTCAGCATAGTTGTACATATAGAAAGATATAGTAGGGGACTTTATGATTATGATTATATTGATTCACAAACTCCCATCAGTAACCGATATCCACAGCTATAATAAATTTAGCCACCTTCGAATTAGACTTGAAATTTAATTAAAGGACACCTACGGCTACCTATGTCTTTCACGCATAATGAAAATTACCCCAAACCAATGACCCCATAGTAGATAATGAGAGGACAAACATCAGATCAGCTTAATTAAGTTTAATTCTGCCGTATTCAAATTGGTCGCAAATCAAAGTGCCCGTATCTTGGGCTATGGCTATGGGAAAGTGGAGCGGCTAGTGAATGCAGATTATTATTATTTAGGGTCATTTGTGTCAGACAAAAGCTGGACTGGGCACCCCTTTATGGACAGAATTGGGTGGTATGGAGTAGCTGTTTTAAAGATTTTTGACGGATTTAACTTTGGTATGTAGTTATTATTCGTTTTTTGACACTTATTTAAATTTATTTCATTCTGAATCAACTACGTAAAATTAAAAAAACCGGCCAAGTGCGAGTCGGACTCGCGCACCGAGGGTTCCGTACAAACATTTTCCATCCCTAAGTGGTTAAGATAAGTTTGCACCTGGTATGTATAGCGCCCCATATAAATTAGGTGCAAAGTTAGGTATTAAAATATTAAAAAAAAACAACTTACTAGATCTCGTTCAAAACAATTTTCGTTGGTAGTTTTTATAGTAATGTACATCATATGTTTTTTTTAGATTTTTCATATTCTTATTTTAGAAGTTAGAGGGGGGGGACCAACTTTTTTCCACTTTGGAAGCGTCTGTCACGCAAACTATTCGGTTTAGAAAAAAAATATTTTAGAAACCTCGATATCATTTTTGAAGACCTATCTATAGATACCCCACACGTATGTTTGATGAAAAAAAAATTTTTGAGTTTCAGTTCTAAGTATGGGGAGCCCCCAATATTTATTATTATTTATTTATTTTTGCATCAAAATCTTAATGCGGTTCACAGAATACATCTACCTACCAAGTTTCAACAGTATAGCTCTTATAGTTTCGGAAAAAAATGGCTGTGACATACGGACGGACAGACGGACAGACAGACAGACAGACAGACATGACGAATCTATAAGGGTTCCGTTTTTTGCCATTTGGCTACGGAACCCTAAAAAGGTATATCTTCGTGTATTTATGTACGACTCGATTTTAGGGTTCCGTATTGTAATATCTAGCACACTATTATAACAACATGATTCCATGATACACCACACCTTTATAACATAATTAAATCTCTACATTAAAATGCCATGCTACGTTACGGTACCTATAAAAAATTACTAAATCAAAATGTTACGTTCGTCTTTTATACGACACACACTCCACTCTTCTCCGTTGTAAAATTCCTAATACGCAATGGTCCAGCGAGTGCCATTCATCCAGTTTTTTCCTATTTTGCAATTGATCGCCAGCATCCAGCAATTAAGGGGACACGCTCGCCGCATAACTTAAATATTCCCTTTATAATGCAGATTAACGTATTGACTCTTAACCGGCCTCATTTCACTGGACCATGAGATATGCACAGTATCAGAATCTCTCAAAAACTAACCTTAAACATTTTGGAATAAGGCTCAAGTTTAAAAAATCAGTTCTGAAAAACTAGTCCTTCGAACCGGACTTTTGAACTTTTTTTTTAATTCCTCCGAACTTGCATTTTCAGTCTTATAGTCTTCGTGTTAAGGTTTACGAATGTGAGTATGTATATTTGTTTGGCGTTATTGTTTTCGGGTTACATATTGATGGCTTCCGTTTTGCTAAAAGGGTGTGATACGCTTTTAGATTGTTTCGCGTTTTAGAGTTTTTAAGGTTTTAATGGACCGGACGTTTCATGTGGGTGGATTGTTTTGAAATGTGAACTGTCCAGTTTGTCTTCTTATTGGTGAGAATTAAATGTGTTGTTTTCATTATTATCTTTTCAGGTACTTATGTTTTAACATTAAAGGTGTGTACTTATGATAATATAACCTATTTTTATAAATTTATGAAACATGTAATGTCTCATTTTTTAATGTGGGTACACCACCATTTTTATTTAAACCATGAATACAAAAGATCAAAGCTTAAAGAAAAATTGAAAAAGGAGCTACCTGGTGGAAGGGACCGGGAATCGAACCGAGGGCGAGGGTAGCGAAGTGGCTAACGCGCTGGACCGGTGATCCAGAGGTACCGGGTTCGATTCCCGGTCCCTTCCACCAGGTAGCTCCTTTTTCAATTTTTCTTTAAGCTTTGATCTTTGTATTAATGGTTTAAATATAACCTATTGTTTTTTTTTACATTAACTTTGATACTTTTCAATCATTACAGTTAGAATAAAGTTGTTAACCGTACACCGCTATGTAAGATTTGCAAGCTCACTTTTACACCTAAGTAATGGACAATTAAAAAGTCATCGCACATTCATAACGTTCATTCAGCCTTTAAAGACCTCACCTGTCCGTCATAAAAAAAAAACAACTCAACCTATTTTGGACTATATTACCGAATCCAAAGGAATATTTTTAGTTCGCATTTCCATCACGATTCTTCAACAATCGTACAGGGTATTTTAAACCATGTTGTTCTTGATATTAAAGACTGATTTGTTTTAACATAAGGCCTAAGAAAGTGCAGGGTGACCAGGTGTGTTCACGGTCGGTAAGGCACATGGGGGTGCATTCGTTTATGAGTCATCCTTAAGGTCAACGGGACACGTGGTCACTTTTTGCCATTTTAATTGGTAGCACGCGAGCAGATGCACTTTGCAAGTTTTTTTTGCGATAAGATCACCTTTGGAGTTGTGAATGAGTATACAGTATCATTAGTGTAGTATGGACGATCAAAATATTGTTCCATTATTAGCTTTTCTAAATGAGTACGAATTTTAGGAAATATTCTCATCATTTCAACCGACAGACTTCTATTGTAGGACAATGCTTCAAAGACGTGCCAGATTTTTACCACAGAGTAATAATTCTGCATCAGATTTAGACACATAATAATTATTATCATGCAGAATGCCAATGCCAATGAATTAGGATCTGCCATAAAATGATCATGCCAGCTATACATATTTACGATACATCACACCAATATTACAACAAAAATACATCCGTATTGTGTCCATCCAAATAAAAATTAGAGCTACGAGTAAATGAAATGCATGCGCAATTCACGGATACTAGATTCAATGTTTATATGAATTACTTTCTGACACATCTGCCTACACATAAAACTTAACTGACGTCTGACGGTTAGTTCCATTAGAATTAAAACGGTTCACTCAATAATACCTAGAAAAACTTTAAGTAACAATACTGTGCTGCTAACATCTGTCGCTTAACCTTTACCGATTACAAAAAGCACGTGGCAAGTCCGCAATAAACACACCTTGCATATCTTAACGCTATGGTAGCAAAGAGGGTAATGATGCTTACAAATGACAGACATACATACATAGCAGAATAACGCACGTACTAGTACGTCCGTGACCAGCAATTTCCTTTTAATTATAAATCTGCTTGCTTATCCTGCGATAAGGATTTGACGGTAATCGTGGACACTCTAATCAATTATTTATTAATTGCACAAAAATAATGAAATTTTCTATAGATCAATTTTTAGTTCAATAAATGCACGAGCAATAATGATCATGACGACTGTAAAAAGTTATAGGAAAATTGTGTTTTTCAACGAATCAATTAAAACCTCAGACTGCATTTACTTAGGCATGCAATTCTATAATATTACTTTCGCTTCAAGATGGAAACACCGTTTGAACAATATTGGTAAAAATAAAGTAAGTATAAAATCTGTGGTAATTTACTACCTTCTATATTTGAAAAGCTACTTAACATTTAAAAAGCCAATCACCTCTCGAATCGATCTCAATTTAAACCCCTATCAATCTAGACAAGAATCCCAACAAATGTCAAATGTAAAACCTGAACATTTCCATGCAATCAGCGATCGTCAACCGTCGGTCGCAATCCCCATCGAGCGGGCCAAAGATTTGTCACCCCTGCATCCCAAATTAAATCCACCCGAGAAAATTGTGACAAACGCAATCCGTCATTCGTCCCTTCATTTGCATGATAAAAACTGTTGAAGAACAACTATTTATCAAATGGCAGCACTTCCGGCGGCCATGACAGTAGGCGCGACGCGTTTCCGCGCGCCATCTTTGGCTGAACGCTGTGCATCCGGTTGGAGGTCTGAAAGTGTATAATTTTGCTAGAAGCGGCATTATATAACACCTTATACTCTTGGCCCGCCAATTGCCACTTCAACATTGTAATTATGAGATCTATTGGTTCTTCTGCAGTTATCCACATTCCTGAATTTATTACTCATAGAAACTTCGAGCATATTAGCTCTTTCCATAGCACATGCATGTGACTCTGAGCCACCTTATAACTCTCTCATAAGGAACAATATTTCCTTACACTCGATAGCATTCACTCCTACAAATATACCTTTCTGAAACACTTTTTCGAAAATATTTTCTCTTAGTTATGTTACAATATAAGCGTACCTATTTCTTGAGAGTTGTCTTTTTGGCATTATTATTTTCAGCTCCATTAAAAAATATATATAATTGTCTTTAAGTACCCAGTATGGAAGAAATAAAGCGATAGTTTCTGGGCAAGATACGTTTCTCTGTTCCACAGCACACTACACTTAACAAGAGTAGT
Source organism: Apotomis capreana (assembly GCA_947623375.1). Taxonomy (NCBI): domain Eukaryota; kingdom Metazoa; phylum Arthropoda; class Insecta; order Lepidoptera; family Tortricidae; genus Apotomis; species Apotomis capreana. Next base: position 27,586,382 of record OX392499.1, on the reverse strand, counting down.
CGTTGTATTGAATATGAAGGGCGATGGTGTCGCCATCTATTTATAAAGAACTTTTCTCATAAACGCGTATCTTGCCTCACTATACTGTCTGCTATACCATAATATCTAAATGCATAGTATTGTATTTGAGACGAGATATTGTCCCCAGTCGTTACTGTATTGACGTTGCCGTTTCCAGCATTCCTACTTCTATGCTAGTCTCACTGATTGGGGAGTGATCTCTATTTAGATAATTTACTGGTGCTCTTGCGATGAAATATTCGGGGCATTCTGCTCATCCCGCTGATGTTATTAGCGTGATGTCTCGTTCCATCTTGTTTACAACTCGAAGATATTTCGGTCATTTCGTAACTGAGGTCTTTTCATTTGTTACATTTAGAGATTTTTTCCAACTCAGTTTGTGTCAAAAACATGGAACAATTTTTGTTATTATCATCTTTTTAGTATTTTTATTCAGTAACTTTAATTTAAAGTAGCTTGATAATCGTGTTAATGTCATAAAACGATTACGGGAATGAAATGTACGGCGGTACCGCCTTTCGCTTTTTCCATAGAACTATGTAAACATAAATAAAAAAACAGGTGCAATAATTTATTAGGTTTATTAACTTAAGTTTTTATTAAAAAAAAAATCACAGATCTCGTGCCTTTCACGACCTTCTGGTACATTGGAAATGCACTTAGATAGGGCAAACTATAATGAAAACAACTCTTTGCGCAAGAGAAACACAAGGGTTAGTAGCAGGTACCGGCGAGTACCGTTATTTTTTATAAACGGACTACGCCCTTTAACAAAGCTCAGCCTTTTTTTCGCCTTTTGCACACACGCTTTCGTCCGCCAGATGTGGAATCATCAGCATTACCCAAGCCACGCTATTCCTACGTTCGAGAAGACGAAGTATAGAAATAATAATCATAATTTTTTAGTTGAAGGAACTTTCTACCTACTTCACGTGTCAAACAATTTATCTTGTAACAAATGAAAAAAACAGTCTATAGGTAAGTTCTCGTTCTCTACGTATAAAATAAGATAAAGGATAGTGGAGTCATAAAGCAATAGTAATTATATTGTTAAAATAAGTTGAGAACATGAAAAAAATAGGACTTCATTGTTTATAGCCACTCAATTGCTTTTGGTAACTACGGCTACCTGTCAACGCTTTTATTTTATTATATAAATAGAGTTCAACTCAAAATTCGAAGAAAGTGAGTAGATAGGGCCGCTTACGAGCAATAAGTAATACAAAAAAATTACTATGAAAAGGGTGGTGGTGGTACAGAGCCTGTCGCACGTGTCACAGTAATAATAAAATAAGTTGAAAATTAATATTTGCTTCATCACGCCATCGCCACGTAGTAGGCAGAGTAAATTTTGTTTTCTCAAACATGCAATGAAATATTGTCTTTACGTTCCTTATAATAGGCTCGGAAGTATCGCTTATTGGGCGCAACAACTCGAGGGGACTGTAAAGGGATTTCATACTGCTTTTCAGGCCTAGGCCTGCAAAGTAACTTTTTTTTGGTTTCAACAACAAGGTCATTCACACAGCTGGCTGGTTTGACAAAAAGCAGGTTTTGTTTTTAAAGGTTGCAGTTGGTTGTTAGACTAAAATGTCCTATTTGTCAATTAATAAAATGTTGTTCTTTGAAGTATATTTTTTTATTTCATTGTATGTTTGAGAAAAGCACTATACATGCCTCGTCGTGGAAACGGATTCCCGGCCTCGTATCACTATCCTACCTATCGTATATACCTACTCATTTTCCCGGCCTCTGATGTAATGTACTATTTGTTTAATTTATACGATTCATTTTCAAAGTACTAGAAGGGCACGAGATTGTATGATACATAGGTAGTAGATTGTATAGCAAATAGAGAACCAAAGTAATAAAAAAAAATTACATAAAAGTATTTTATTGTATACATTATATATATTTTTTTACTTACTTTATTACAAACATCTAAAAACATCAAGGTTTACAACTTAACTAAAAAAATATTAAACTTACTAGAACTTACACGAAACTCACTAATATACGCGCGCGCCGCACGCCGCGAAAACTCCGCCACATAAAGGTAAAGCTTTCTCCAACTCCATTACAGATAGTAAAGTTCCGTTTTTTGCAAACTGTAGCCCAACTCAATACCCCGAGTGATTTTTTTAATTTTTTCGATATCGCTTTTCGTTTTTGAGATATCGTCGATTTACTTAAGTTGAGAAGTCGCAAAATAATCACGTAATTTTTCGACATTTTTGCACTTTTTCGAAAAAGTTTTTGACTTTTTCAATTTTTTTTACACCATCTTGTAGATCTCGTCAAGACACGTCTTTTGATACCCCATTGACCCGCATAGCCCCAAAATTGACGACGCCAGAGCGATGTCGCACTTTCGCTGAAAACGGTCCCCTACCAACGCGATCGAAAAAACATTTCCAATGTTAAAAGTACAAAGCATGCAACATAAACGCACCATGTTTATTTATAGTTACGTATCATGCCATTGAGTAAGTCAATGATAATGAATGATATTGATAAGCTCCACCAACGACTTGTTGTTGTGTAGTGTAAGTAACACACTCACACAAAGAAAGGTAAGCAGTCCGAAATTTCGCCCAGATTCTCACACCTTCGATAGCTCAGTTGGTAGAGCGGTGGACTGTAGCTGGCAAGAAACGGGTATCCATAGGTCGCTGGTTCAAATCCGGCTCGAAGGAATGCTTTATATATTTTTTGTTTCGAGTCTTAAAGTTTATTTAACAATCGATATAATGCTGTTATCTTTTTACGTATAAGACGTTGATTCTTTTCAGAATTCCTCATTATACATTTTGTTATCTTATCACAAACTCAATGTATTGCTTTGACATTTTCAATTGTTACTTGTTGTGATTTAGCTTACCTACATTTCGTCTGTTGACAAGCAAAACACACTAAGTAACAAATACCTACTTAAAACAAAGCTCGTATCTCATTGTCAATCTACTTATTAGATACAAGGTTTCGAAGAGCAGGGACAGACATTTTAATGAGTTTTGGTTGTCACCAGGCAATTTTTGTATGAGTAGGTACCTATTAAATGTATATAAGTACAAAATAAAAATTTAAAATTTGAAAAACCCGCGACATGTGAACCTGTAAAAAGAAAAAAATAAAATCTACGAGATGTGCCTTTACAATGAGCACTATCAAAATAATCCAAGCTACGTTGCGTCGGTCGGGGGGCCGCTTCCTTTAGTGAGTTATATAGAAAATGCTAATAAAACTTAACATTATAGCCAAAATTTGGATGGCTTCAATATTAGCTGAGATCTTGTAACTTGTGCCAGTTAAAGCTGAATATCTTGGAAACCACTGGTCATATTTCCACCAAACATAGCTGAGAACCATCTCGACGGAAAAGTCTTTCGATAAAAAAACCGCATACAAATTGGTCCATCCGTTTGGGAGCTACGACGCCACAGACAGATACACAGATACACATGTTAAACTTATAACACCCCTCTTTTTTCGTCGGGGGTTAATAATAAATAATGCAATAATGTAATATATACGTCATACATTTCATTTTCTAGAAAGCAGGTATAATGTAACATGAATAGAAAACGCCTGTTTCTGGAATTGACAATTAAACGAATCCCCACATTCCCCCTAATCAAGTTCCATTTAAAAGATCCAAGTTTAAAAATGTACAGAAATACCGGAGAAGACGCAATCAAATTAGTGTAGATTCGATTGTCGAACAACGGGCCCTGCACCGCAGTGCAAGAGCCGTAAAGAATCAATTATTATGTCGGGGACGTCTTCTATACAAATTAATTTAAGTTGGGAAAAAAATTGGAAATTCTTGTACGAGGAATCTTTTTACCTGACGACTGTGCGTATTTTTTATGTAGATTCGATGAAATGGTGTTTAAGTCCTAATTTAACCTAAAATTTATCTTCATTTATTACCTATGATAAATAGTTTAATAACATAAATTCATACATATGCTGAGCATTTAGCTGACAATTATGCTCGTTACAACACATACACGCACACGTTCACATGTTATAATTTCCAGGCCCAAACGAGAAACCTTCTTGCTTAAGAAAGCAGTTAAAAAAACCGGCCAAGTGCGAGTCGGGCTCGCGCACCGAGGGTTCCGTACAAACACTTTCCATCCCTAAGTGGTTAAGTTAAGTTTGCACCTGGTATGTATATGTATAGCGCCCCATATAAATTAGGTGCAAAGTTAGGTATTAAAATATAAAAAAAAAACTACTTTCAAAACAATTTTCGTTGGTAGTTTTTATAGTAATGTACATCATATGTTTTTTTTAGATTTTTCATTTTCTTATTTTAGAAGTTAGAGGGGGGGGGACCAACTTTTTTCCACTTTGGAAGCGTCTGTCACGCAAACTATTCGGCTTAGAAAAAAAATATTTCAGAAACCTCGATATCATTTTTGAAGACCTGTCCATAGATACCCCACACGTATGTTTGATGAAAAAAAAATTTTTGAGTTTCAGTTCTAAGTATGGGGAGCCCCCAATATTTATTATTATTTATTTATTTTTGCATCAAAATCTTAATGCGGTTCACAGAATACATCTACCTACCAAGTTTCAACAGTATAGCTCTTATAGTTTCGGAAAAAAATGGCTGTGACATACGGACCGGACGGACAGACGGACAGACGGACAGACGGACAGACAGACGGACAGACGGACAGACAGACGGACAGACGGACAGACATGACGAATCTATAAGGGTTCCATTTTTTGCCATTTGGCTACGGAACCCTAAAAAACCCGCCAAGAGCATGTCGGGCCACGCTCAGTGTAGGGTTCCGTAGTAGCTCATCCTTCACAATAGACGGGCTTAAAACAGGTTTTAAGTTACAAGAAAGATTTCAAGCTCTATAAAAAGGTCGTAAGCGTCAAAGTAACTCTTATTACTTATTACCTTCTGGAAGTCAACTTACGTCCTTTTAAAGAAAATTGGGAAATTTTGTGATAAATCAAAAACGGCTCGACCGATTTTGTTCAATATAGTTTTCATTGAAAGTACTTATAAGGCCTCATTTTCATGAATTTTTCCATATTTTTTTAACCCGTGGTTGAAAAGTTAGAGGGGGGGACGCTATTTTTACAAAACTGCTGATTTTACCGTTTTGTCGGCGTGATACTCATACTAAATTTCAGCTTTCTAGTACTAATGATCACGGAGCTAAGCCGCGGACGGACGGACAGACGGACATGGCGAAACTATAAGGGTTCCTAGTTAACTACGGAACCCTAAAAACCACATAGTACACAATCAATTAATATATCCGTATTAAATGCGCAACATCTTTTTTTTTAAAGCTGGTATATAACAATGTCATCTCGTAACGCTCTCGTCTCGTGACCCAAAACATTCTCCATTCCATTCCGACCAGCAAATCTAACCAATTATACGCAAATGAAGTTAACCCTTTCGCTGCTTTGTGAAACTTTTTAATTGCTGTTAAATCGAAAAGGGATCGTATCAAAAAACGGAGCCATTGTCGAGTGAATCATTAATCTATGTGGGTGGGTGCGATTTTATACCAGTCTCCTGTTAAATAGAGGGTAAGTGGAGGTATTTTGTATGGAATATGTGACCTTTTAGTTCCAGAAACGTAGCTATTGTGAAAGGATTTGGAATGTGATATTGTTGAGAAAGTGGTTATATTTTTAGTTGGCTCTTTTTTCACTGTTAGATATTTTTTTCAAGAGGTAATATATCGTACCTACTTATGCTAATTCTGATTTCGGTTGACTACCATGTTTCTATTATCAAAAATGCATACCTATTAAGTCAAGCTATGAAAAATCGTTTAATTAGATATCACTATATACATAGTATAAAACAAAGTCGCTTCCTGCCGGCTGTCTGTCTGTCTGTCTGTCCCTATGCGTGCTTAGATCTTTAAAACTACAGAATAATTTATCAGCATTGCACCCGTGCGAAGCCGGGGCGGGTCGCTAGTACAGTATAAATGATGAAAATTACAAAAAGTGTTAGATATCTGTTCGTCAAGTCGATGTTTTTTTATTATATATGTCCATTTTGTAACACACAATTTTAATGTGATTATACGTATTACGTAACTACTTTACAATGATTTCTGATAATATAGATCCATTAAAACATGCCAATGCCAATTATTGCATAAAAAATGTATTGATTAAGTATAAAGCATTTAAATTCTGAGATCGATATCTAAAACGCTAACCCTACAATCACACACACGACTAGCTTACAGACAAAACAGCGTCACCCCTGTTAACCCTTCCGCCGCTGATTCATCTTAACCCGTCAACTGTTGATGGATCAAGATATTAATACCGAAAGCGTGGCAAATCTGACCAGCTATAGGCATTTTCACGACAAACTTGCCAAACATAAAACAACTTAATTTTTCAGAATTTACGTTCGCATTTTCTGTAACAACTTTAAAATGAAGCTGCAATTTGATATTCAGCTTTATCTGAAGGTCTGTTATGATGTTTTTACTATGGCTATACGGTACTATAGTAAATAGTGTAACCCTTTTCTATGCATATTTAATTTTGAATGTAACGGTCGGTCTTCCTGACTGATGAGCGTGATTTTTGCTTAAATTTCTACGGATTAATACAAAGACGCATTTGGATCGTAATTAGAGGGGCGATAATTACTATCATGTACGACACGTGCTTTGAAAGTAATTACTACGCATACATTTAACAAAAATACCGAGTGTAGACCCTTACAGAAAAAAATAATGTTTATGTTTAAACAATTAGCGCCTGCATTTTTTGTTATAGCAAAGGCGATTAACGAGCGCAACCTGAATATTTTTCATTTTCACTGTGCACTATGTAACCACAAAATAATAAAATGGTGGTTTCTGATGAGGGTTTGGGCCGGTCCTTTTTTTAAGGTAGGTGATAATATTTTTACTAGAATGTTTTTTACACACCATAAATGTTGTACGAATACGAAGTTTAGTCAAGTGTTTCACGCATATGTAGGCAATATTCCATATATTATTTTATGTAAAGTGTCGGTCCGGCCCAGGGATAGTGGCCATATATTTGCGTCAGTAGCGATTTGTCAAGGATTTGTCATCAACTAAATTCAAAACATTGTTTACCGGAATGATGCTCAATCCTTCGTTCTCCTTGCGAAATAAAAACTAAATCCTATTGACAAAAACTTGACATTCATCAATGCGGATAGTTTTGATTTATTTTGAAAAAAATATTTGAGCGAATGTTCCGCCCACAACTTATCTGCTTTGCCCGTTGGTTGACTGGTAGAGAATGCCCAATGGCATTAAGTCCGCCTTTTGTACGATCTGTTCTTCATTTGTAAAATAAATATTATAAAAAAAAAATGTTTAGCCCTGTTTTCTCTTTGCTTATATCAGTGACATTCACTGTTTATCAACACCAGTTACCAAAAAATTGTCGTTCCCAGTAAAATAAATGAGTACCACTAGAAGTGGGCTGTAAAATCCTGTTGGGCTGTATAAAATAACAGCTATTTTTATTTTTTTACAAAGTTCTTCCGTCCGTAGGTACCTATTGATATTATGTACCATAAACGCAAAAAACTCCATTTGTTTTTCTTTTTAAATAAAAACATTTACGGTTTAGTTATACTTACATAAAATATATGTAGGTAAGTGCGTATAGTTGGTTATGGATGTCATAAAGTGGCTTCACGGCAGTAAATAAGAAACAATTGCATTATAATAGAAAATAGGTAGTAGTGATTTCTGTTAAAATCCCATTCGACAGAGTCATTAAAGCTACAGTATTACCACATAATGTCTCTTTCTCATGAATGATTCATTAAGATAAATAAGGTCAACGTGTAATTGAAAAGGTAAATGTATTAATGAGTTCCGGTTTGAATAGATAAGTAATTGAATAATTATACCTACATACAATTTCGCATGCGATTATGAGAAAGAACAAATTCATAGTGTAATTGCCCGCATAGATGAATATGACCGGTTAGGTTACTGCAAGCTACATGATGCTCTATAACCAGTGATAGGCACGGCCCGTGCGATTCCACGGGTTTCTTATAGTAATTTTAATATGGACAAAATTATAATACGCGATCTTGACTGAAAAAAATATGTTCTATTGAGTGTAGGTAATATAATGATGATAGATTTGTATTTATTACAATCATGTTCGTATTTGTTTTACGCCGAATACCGCGATGTTGCACGGGCTGTGCCGATCACTGTCTATAACTGAGGTTTTACTAACAAAGTAGACAAAGCCGGCAAATTCTTCCGCATGGAAAAAAGTCGTAACCTCGATTTTGCGTGTCAGGTAAATAATAGTCTATAACAATTCGTATTACCGTACATTTTTGATATGGCTATGAAAATCTGCTACCTACTAAATGAGTTGACTTAACGGACAAGGTCGTTTGTATCATGTCATGATAATGATTTTCGTTTGTATGCTATTGATTGGGCAATGCAGGCTGCCACTAAACCTCATTATGGTCGCGATCCTCTGCAATTAGAGAATGAGAAAAAGCATTGATATAAAAAACTCAGCCTGTATACACAAACACGCTAAACCCCTTGCTTATTATGGGAGCAAAGAATTAATATGCAGATGAGCGGAATTAGCCCAAGTTGATCGATTAGACGAGCTCAATGCGCCCGCATCAGTGTTGGGTGTCCACTTTAAAGTCTTTTAACTTGCGAGATGGGAGTCAATTGGAGGAGCTAAAAAAAAATATTTACATGCAATACCTACGTACAATTATAAAACATCACATTTTAATCACTCTTGTGGCGCGGAGACATTCCTGTCAGTGGGTTTGTAAACAGCCTTGACAGTTCAAGCCAATGTCTTAAAAAAATAAAACATCACCAGTAGAGAAGCCGAGTACCACCTACCTACACTTCTCTACTCTTGTTAATATATTTTTTTACAAATAAATATAGTTGTTTATGAAACGCTCTGAAACCCTTCCTTGTGCTAGCCTATCTAATTGATATTAATTAAATATATATTCAAATGCATTACCCCTTTCATCGAATGAAAAGTAAAATGAATTGAAATCTAATAGGAAACCTAAAGCATGCATATCGAATTAATATCATTTATATTCGATTACAATCCTAATATTAGTTAAATCATTAATCATTCGCGGTAGGTGTCGCAAAAATATTTATTGATGATATTTTTATTTCGCTTACTCAAGTTTTATTTTGGAATCACTTAATTTGTTTTATTAAGACTTTTTCATTGCATATTTTTTTGTGATTTTGCTAAAATATTTTTTATCCAAAAAGGTATAAGTATATATTTTTTGTTTGTCATAAAATTAAGTAAAACCGAACCCAATAGCTTCTATACGATGACCTTCACTAATATGATGAAAAACGAATGGTAAAAAGAAATATGTTTACCGTTAAAATAAACATTTTTGGAAACTTTCAACAATCCGGATTTACTCGCTATTACGAGCCACGAACGGCTCGATAATGTTTTGACCATGCAGTTCTTCTAAGGGAACCTTGATTCGATCATCTCCGCGGATGTCAAATAAAAGTTTTATTCTATGAAACAATACTTATTCGGTGAAATGAAAACTAATCCGATTACATTATTTCTATAAATAACATTGTATATGTGTTAAACCTAGCCATTACCATTCAATTATCAATACGACCACTTACACGTACCTACACAACCAAGTACATAGCTATAATATGTGTGTAAATCAAATTACAAGTACAAATTGAAATTGCCCGGAGTGAAGACATTGCCACGGCATTACGACGCAGTGTAACGCTTAATGAACAGATTAGATCCCAGATAATTACGGCAATTAACAGTTAATTCAGTCTAGGCTAATTAGTCAAATATTTAGTTATCTTGGCTATCTACAATAGGTTCGTTTCGACAGAAGTGAAGGGCTATTCCTTTTACTGGACTCGATATTTGCCCTCTTTGCTGCAGTGCGTAAGCTAACATGATTTAAATCTATTTATTTCATCAATAATTATATTCTCACGCTCGGGATTACAACCATTCACTAATGTCGCTAGAAATTATGTTTTTTATTTATATAAGTTACATAAATTCAATTTGAAGAAGAATAAATATGAATATTAAGAAAAGAACAGCGCGATGCAGGTTTCTTTTTTTGGGATTAATAACATCAACAACATCTTTAGTAAATTTACTTTTTTGTAGTCTTATCGTCACGCTAAATAACCGAACCGATTTTGACCAATTTAGGTACAGAGATAGTTGGATCTAGAATACATAGATATTGATTATAGGTATAGAATATTTTTTACCCTTCTACGCTAAAGAAGAAAGGAAGATTACACGGACGAAGTTGCGGTCTATATAATATTGACATAGGCATTTTGCTAAAAGTTGCTAATATCAGGGCTCCTTATCCTTTCAAACATGTCTCTTAACATATGTTACCGCTTAGAACAGGGCTATTGAGATTTATTGATATATATTTGAATACTAAAGCTTAAATTTTTCATTGACAATTTTTGTTTCAAAAACTGCTCGAAATTGACAAAATTCACGCAGAAAACTGTTTTTTTTTTTTCAACTTATTTTCGAGTGCACGCAATGAAAGCATGAAATAGCTACCTATGCTACTTTCTAAATAGAACTGTGAAAAGTATTATTCACTTTAAAAAGTTCGTTGAAGTTATCGATGTATTTGTCATATTATGAAAAAAAAAACTAAAGGAATAAGGCCTCTTAAACAAAATTATGTAACTTGGTTCATGTTTCTCACGCTTCGTCAATCATAAATACGAGTACGTTCACACATGTACGCACGTACATATTGTACACTTTTTAATGCGTAAGGAATCAAACATAAAAATTGTACAAGATGGAACAATGGATTATGCCCATGCCCCGATAAAACCACGAGAGTGACATCGCATGTGCCTTATCACTTTTTATCATTTAATCCTGTCAAAATAATTAATAAAAAGATCGATGCGATGTTTAACAGTAATTTGTGAACATTATCGTCGTAATGGATGGGACACCGCATCAAATTAATTAGCCGTGATCGTGCTATTTAAAATGTGGGCAATTTGAATTAATTAGTTAAAATGGTAAAAAGTGGCGTTCTGCCTTTTTGCAGAATATTTTTTCAGTTCATCGAATTTTCACTTCACCGATTTTTCCTCTGTAAGTCATAATTTTTTTAGAATTCCTGAAAATATTCCCCTGTTGATTAAAAAGGTCAGGTTAGGTTTGTTTAATAACAATCCCAATAAAGTTAAAGGTTTAAGAATAATGTTTTCAATGTGTCATTTCATTGAAATCATTATTCTCTGAAACCATAAACTGAGGCGACATGAATCGTAAACAGTATTTCAACCACAAGACCTAATAACTTACGAAATTTGTCAAACATGCTAACTTTTGATATACCAAAAAGGACTAACGAATACGGTCAGAGAACTTGGATGTGTTCTCCCGCGTATATTAAATAGGTTTTCAACCGAGTTATTAACTGATATTGAAAATAAAACTAGTAACCAAACAAAGCGCATTGTTAAGAGATATATATTAAAAAACAGGACAATGTTACCCTCCCACAATGTTGAAACTGTGTCATATTAATTAATTAATATATATATATAAAAACAGGACAGTGTTACCCTACCACAATGTTGAAACTGTGTCATATTAATCAAGTGCAATTTATAAGCTCCTTAACTCCAAAAATCTTTAATATTTAAGATTAGAAGTTAAGTTTTTTTATGTATTTTTGAATCTTCTGTGAAATAAACAGCTAAAATTTTTTTTTTTTTAAACAAAAAAAAGTTTTTTTTTAAACAACAGAATAAAAAAAAAACTTTATGGTATGGCATCCCTAACCAACTAGCTGGGATGCCTACATCTACTTTAAATAAACCTAACCCTAATTACTGGAACTATTGACATCTACGCATTTAAGGTCGCTTGACAGAAACGAGTTCACGTTTATTTTATAAAAAAAAATATGATTAGACGTATTAAAGGTAGATTGCAAAAATATATGTACATAGTTAGAAGCTTAGTTAACAAAAAATCACGATCGCTTCCTTTGTGTGACGAAAGTTAGTCATACAAAATGTATGGGTAACTTTCGTCACACAGAGGAATCAATTAAGTTTTGTTTTAATTAAAGCCCTTAACTATGTTAAAAAAAATGCAATCGACCCTTAATGTAACAATATAATAATAAACTAAATAACCTAAACAATTTAACTAACAGAACAACTAATCCCCAACCACGTCAAATTGTTTATCATATGACTAATAGGAAATAATCACAGAGTAATGCCATTATGGACAAATTCGATTGTGGAGCTGGCCCGATATTGGGGTTGACAATTTTCGAATTGGAATCCGAAATATATTCACCCCACATGTCGGGGTGTCAAGTGAAACCGTGAGGTTGGAGTAGTGTATGAGGTAGAGCCCTTTAGGACCTTCTCTTGCGCATGCTTATGTAATTTAATAACAGAATATTATACCAGTATTGAAATATAGAAGTCATCATGATACTTTATCTCTTTCTTTTTGTCTTTCTTTTCGCAGACACCGAGTCAAACGTAACGTGACTACATGTTCTTAAAAAATTACTTATCTCTTTACAGCTTGTTTACATAACAATACATAACTAACAATTTATGTTAGGGTGATTATTTTTTTACGTTTACGAGTAACCACTATGACTACCTCCTCGTAGCTTAATACCACATCGTCTACTACTTCAATGCATCGTGTGTACGTGTATGTACACATGGCACTGTTTGCCCATGACAGATTTTAGATAAAAGTGATACCTCGAATTTCAAAATGGGGATTAGAAAAAAGATACCAATTTAGGGACGATCTATTTGAAATGAAAATTAACCTAAAGTGGTCTGGTGTAACATTTCTAATTGGAATTGTGGGCTGATTGGAGATATTTATTGGAAGTCAAGTTGGTTTTTGGCGCTTATTAGAGAATGAAAGCATCATTCTCTCATGATGGAGTCAACTTTTATTATTTTACTTTTCTGTCTTTCTCTGTCATCCAGTAAAATCCTCGTTGAATACCCGATATCAGTCATATAAGTTGAATTTAAATCTTACTTAGATTTACAATTTACGGTACAAATATGTACATGCAGAGTGAAACTTAGTACAATATAATCCATACTGTTTTAAAGTTTATTAAGTATTGGACTTTAATATTATGTTATGACGTGGATTAGTTGACAAACTTAGACAAGTCACAATACAGTCATGAACACGCCATCAAAATATAGGTACCTTTTCTTAAATCACATAGTCTTGACAAACACACTTGATCACTCCCTAAGTTCCCATTCTTGCTAATTGCTCCGTAAGACCTCAGGATTAAAGGAGTCAGGTTATACACCCTTTTTAATAAGCTTCTACTTAGACCCCTTTCCAAAGATACCCTGGTTATTTGCGAAATGTAATTCAGGGTATTAATTACCGAATTGTGAACGCGTTACTGGTTGCGACGCGACACTTTGTCGTCATATTAAATTTATTCACCCCTTTCGTACGGGCTAGTTGACTGTATATTAATAATTTCTGCTAGAAGGGTAATCTCTAAAGATTAATAATTTGAATCCTGAAATATGTTCTGTCAGCGGTTTTTTGTTCGTTTTTTGTTTTAAGGACGTCTATGTCTGTAAGTACTCGTATAAAATCCAAAACCATTTAAGGAGTCATCTACACTACATTAGGTACATTCATGTAATAATTTCAGACTTGAGAATTTGAGTGATAAAGTTGTTTATTCAAAGTGGCACTCAAGCAAGTGCTTAGTAATATGCTTTGTTTTAATTGTTCTATGGAGACTCGTACCTGCAGACAAACTGTACAAACAGTTTTGCAAGGAACTGTATATACTTAAGTTGTATCTTACTTTACTTAATAAATAAAAAATAAATAAATAATTTCAATATCACGCACCACGCACGTAACCAGTAGAATTGAATAAACCATTTGACTTTGAAGTATGCATCGTAGTGATTATATGCTCTTTGGTATGCATCATGTATGTCATCTCATGATGCATACTTGAAGATCGTAATATGTTGTGATACATGTATGTTGTGTCAAACAATGTAGAGAACATGCATCAGTTTTTTTACTATATCTACAAACTTATGGTGCTTATATCAAGTTAACGTATTCAATATAAATGCCTCTAAAGGATCTCACAGGATTGTTAGTGTGTTGGTTTCAATTTACAGGATTAAGTAATATAAGGTATAATGTGCAATTTATAAATCCCCCCAGCATTCACTCCCTAAAGGAAAGTGCAATTCAATATAACATTATCATATTTCGCTCCTGAAAATAAAACAGACATCAGCGTCGCGTATCAACATATTTATGATTTCCATTAACGACGGCATTGTAACTTACTGCTGGAATCAAAATAAAAATAGGTATCAGTAGATCTTCAATATTCATGAAGACATAACCGCGAATTATTGTTCGACTGGTACAGGAGCAATATTTTTCTCAATCACCATTAGTCCGTATCTGCGAGCCTACCGACCGTTACACTGCGTACGATAGCACCGTGCATTCTGCCTCTGTCATCCTAAAATCTTTCACCAATATCTCCATCTGTTACACCAAAATCAACCTCACGAACCTATTGTTGGAGTCCATTAGACATATCCAGATTATCATCAGCTCGGTCAGTTTACGCTTGACTCTCATTTCGCAGTAGAATGCGGAATATGTCGGCACTTCACTTTTATTGTATCAAATAATAGGGGCGCTCTTATGGCTATTATCACGTGTTTGATCTAAAATGATACTTCGTACGACATGCACTTTGTTGAGGGGTGTCTTTTCTGTAGAGATTGTTAGCTGCCGAATTTTAACCTATACCGGTACAATTGGACTTTCTCAAATAAATAAGGTTGGTAATCCTCCGTTCTTTTTTATTGTGTTGGTGGTTTTACAATGCCGTGTCCATCAATGTGGTGGCTAGATAAAGGTCTTTTTAAAATAAAATTGTGAAGGGGAAACTACTGACGCGTTAGCCGTGACAGGTCTTATTTATCTTTCTTTTCAAAAGCCTACTTGAAATTCTAATAGAACTATCACTTGCCAAAAATGATCGACTTTTGATGTGACATAAAAATAGTCCGGCGTTGTTGTGTGTGTTTTCACAAAAGCTAATATCCATTTAACATGCAAGATGTATGTAGTTTTGTGGCCATTTTGTGAAACTGTACTATCTGGATTTAAAAAAATATGTTTAATGTTGCTTATATGCCATAAGTAAAAAGTTTGCCATGAAAATAAAAAAAATACACTAGTCAGTCACTCATATTCTGAAACGTAAGTAATAAAACCATATTTCTTCAATATTTCCAAAACAATTGTGTCTCCATACCAATATATTTCTCGCTTGAAAGCTTTGAAGACAATAAACTTGGTAAACGGAGCGTCTATAACGCCTGCCATTTGGACCATTCAAACTTAGCTTCGGAATCCAAGACATAACCATTTCCTATTCTCATACAAGGATCATCCGTCGACTGAAACTAGTCTGCAAACTGACATGCGCAATCAAAACACAATACGTTATAAATGGTTCACATTATATCAAAGCCAATTTCATTTTCCTTTGCTCCCCGTCCAGCCTTCTTCAATAATAACATTTATTCCACTATGGTACGGTTCAGAGGAATTCGATTTGGGGTGTAAAGTTACCATTGCAAGTTGTACGTCAGGGCTTCTCAACTTTGGCTCATAACCATCCCGCTGTGAAACGTAAAGAGAAGCAATGGCTGTCGATAAATTCTGTCTCTTTATTTATTCGCGTAGTTTGCGGGTGGCGTCGTCTCACATGATTACGTTGACGGCTGTGTATTTGTATCGCCGTAAGATATAATAGTAATATGTTATGTGGCAAATAAAAAACAAAAAGCCAGCGACACGCGGCGTTCTCAGGCGGTCACCCATCTAAGTACTGACCGCGCCCGACGTTGCTTAACTTCGGTGATCGGACGAGAACCGGAGTGTATTTAACGTGGTATGACCGTATGATGGACGTTGGCAATGCGTAATTTAAAATTAATTAATCAATACAAATGTATGTAGGCTACCGAGGGTCAGCTGAAATGTGTTTAGTTGTTTACAGACAATAGTAAAGTTGTTATCTCGTCTTTATAATTATAACCAATCCTACTTCAAAGTACACCAAGTTAGCTGATCCAGCATCACAAAATTAGCTCAGGTGAGGATGTTATAGTAATAATTCATAATTTTATCGTCTCTAACCAAATTGTATCATATAAACTATCCAACGTCCCATTAGATACATTATTACATTATTCTTGTACTAGTAGACCGCGCCCGACGGAGGTGGCGGGATGACCTATTCCAAACACATTCCAAAAGGATTGGTCTTTTGCCGTCTTGAACACAGACGACTGGATAAAAGAGAGGGAGACATTTGCGCAGCAGTGGGACAGCACAGGCTAAAAATAAAAACTACATAAAAGTAAATTTAATTTATAATTCATTGATAAACAGATCTTATAAATGCCCTAAACCTAACACAGTAGTAGAAACTACCTTGCCAAAATTAAACCAAAAACCAAAATTGCGCTTACTCAAACTCTACTTCTTCCCATCATGGATTATGCTGATAACGCTTACCCTGATCTCACAGAGGAACAGCTAAATAAACTTGAGCGTATTCAGAATATTTGTATCAGGTTCATATTCGGGTTACGCAAATATGACCATGTATCCAGTTTCCGTTCGCAGCTCAAGTGGCTTCCTATCCGTTTTCGTCGTAACTCTCACATCCTTTCTCTTCTTTACAATATACTTTTCAACCCTGCAACTCCCCGTTACCTCAAGGAGCGTTTCAGTTATCTTCGGTCTGTTAGATCCTCTCAAAATTTGCTTCTGGCTGTTCCCTCTTCCTCCTCTAAATTCTACAACAGATCTTTTACTTTCCAGGCTACCTTGTTGTGGAACTCTCTGCCTGTAGACTTAAAACGTAGCCAATCCGTTGCCAATTTTAAAACACTGCTTAAAGAACATTATTTGTCCCTTCTTTAATTTTTTGGTATTGTGACCGACATGAAGTGTGGTTCGTTACTAATATTATTTTATATGTATATGCCTATGTTATGTATGTTTAAGTAGGTTTATTTGTGCATATATATTTATTTATTTGGTATTTTATGTACGTTTATTTATGTATTATTTTAGTAGTTTTTTTTTTCCCCAGATTCCATGATTACTTTTGCATCGCCTACTCATTTCTGACATTGTTATTTAATTTCGCTACCCAAAGGTTGTCTGGAAGAGATCGCTCTTTAGCGATAAGACCGCCTGTTGTTTACCTCTACTGAATGTTACTTGTAATCTGAATTTGTTTGTATTTATTTCCTGTTGAGGTGTGCAATAAAGAATATTCTATTCTATTCTATTCTATTCTACCTTGATAAGTGCCATTCATGACTACTTTTAAACTAACGCGTCGCGAGATTGCTTGGTCCTATTGATTGATAAAATGATAAAACACTGGTAACCTAAGTATTTGCTTTAGCAGTTATTTTGGTAAAGAAAAACAAAACAAAGCATAGCTTTAAGTCCAGCAATTATGCGTTAACTATAAGACCATAATTTTTAGGTATTCACTCAATTTATCCTCGAATATGGTAATACTTGTAAGCAATAACAAGGAAACGCTTTTTAGTAATGAATAACAGTTACTCAGAACTAAAAAGGCTCAAGTTATGTCCAAATTGCATGCACCAGTGTCTCTTGTTGTTGTATATTTACATACCCTAAGTAAGCATGAAGTTAATGATAGGTTTTCAAATATTCAGTTGTCAAGCTTAGTAATGATTGTATTATTAGTGGTTAAGGTAGTTTAACCGATTTCGACCGAATGAGGAAACTTTTGAAGAACTCGCCTAAGTAATTGGTTGTTTAAATATCTTATTTATACTGTAACTAACTAACTGTAGTAACTGTACTGTACTGTAATAACTGTTTTTCCACTTTATACTATTGTTACTTAGTAAGCTTTGAATCAGGGTTTTGGAAGTACTATATTGTGCTTTAAATGTACGGCAACTATAGGAACTGCATTGCAAAATGCAACTTTTTACAAACACTTAGTAACTCATACGCGCCTTACACGATGATTCTTAATCGGTGATCAGGAGTAGACAAATATTAATATCCAGCTAAAATTGAACTTCATAGGCGAGGTCTCACACAATTACCTCACTGTTTAATTAATTAAAAAGTTAAAACATAATTAAAACTAATAACCACTACATACAGTCATGGTCATCCTACATAAATTATTTAAGTACGATACCTACGTGAAGTGCCATCGCTATGGCGGGAAATTTTACAAAACTTTCTACGACTTTGTTTATGTAATGACAATGACAAGTTATTACTCATAAATTGTCATTGCCATTAAATTATTAAAGAGGTTGTAAGCTCACAGACACAGATTAGTAGGGTGACAAGGAGTTTAAGACAAAATTGATTTAAAATTTAAAAAATATCATAGAAAAATAAAAAAATTGTTTTAATGTAATTACGACTTCAACGTGACCGCCATATATACAGGTGTCTCTCCTAATTCTATTTGAGTGATAAGTAAAGATAATGAACAAAATATACAAAAACTATGTACTATGGGTTGCACAATTCTGCAGCTCATTGCACAAGATGTATAAAATGGTCACTAAAAGTAATAAGCCAATGAACAAATATGGCGACTAACACGATATCTATTAGTCAAACAGTTTTGTCCGAAAGGATATTAATGTTGACATTTTTATGTGAATAATTAGATTGTATCATTCATTTTTGTTGCCGTTTATAGAATAACTAATTATTTATTTTTATTAGTTCATCATCATCGTTTTTAGTTCGCGTTTCTTGAAGTAAACTTTAGCATTTATTGTTAGGATGAGTATAGACTTCTTGAGTTAATTTAGTGTTTATGAACTAGTACCTATGTACCTAAAATAATTAGGAATTCCAATTTCATGCATGTTCTCTATTGACGTCTTCAAAGAACACCCCCGGCGTCGCGTTTTGCTTGAGTCGCCACGTGTCCAAAATAACACAAATTGCTGTGGACCAATTTGGCGCCAATTTTCCTGTGTGCCCACGATTTGGGCGTACGGGTAATTGATCGTCTTTTGTTTATTTAATTCCGTTATTGTTTTGTTTCCGTGCGTACGCCGGAATGTTTTCGTTTGATTTGTTCTAATTTGTTATTTTATGGTTAAGCGGTGCATAATAAATGAAGTGAGTTAGAAAAGCTTTCAGTAATGTGTTATCACTGCTTGAAATAATAAAAGTTCGTAAGTAGTTAAAATCAATATAATAATATGTCTTACAAATATGTCTATTAAATATTTATTATATTAACATTAGAGCACTATTTTCCGTCCTAACTTTACACTAGTATTTACATTTACTTACATTAGCATTGTGTCAAACAATTAATTTTCTAAGCGACCTGTCAGTTCATAAATAATTACATACTTACAATATTTATGATAATATTGATAATGTATGATATTTCGCTGACTCTATATTGCAGGAATCTATGTGTCACTGTTAATTACTTACCGTAAAACCCTAACATAAAGCTTGTGTAATATAGAGCCAGATATTTAAAAATAACAACAAAAATAAAGTTATGTCATAATTTATGACTTGCATTTTAATTCCACCACTGCCCAAATTTTAGCGCAACTAAATGACGTCACACGCTCGAGCGACTTCAGCACGTGTTCCATATTTTCGTCCGCCCGCTCACCGCTCCGATAGCCGTGATCGTCTAGTGGTTAGGACCCTACGTTGTGGCCGTAGTAACCCAGGTTCGAATCCTGGTCACGGCAGTGTCTGACACTGTTACGGCGGAGTTTTTCATTTTGTTGTTTATTTTTTATTTAATTTTTAGTACATATCGGTTTTTCTACATAACGGTTACAGAGACTAACGAGAAATTATAAACGAAAAAAAAACATGGTCAAGGTGCTTGCGTTTTTATTCTGTTATGATTTACATTGTTATCATAGTTTTATTCAATCATTTATAAATAAATTATTTTATCTACCCAAATATCATAAACCCTCCATGATGCGTTCAAGAACCGCACATTATGACCAACATAAAAATAAACTGTTTTGTTAGAGCAAATTTCTTATCTGTGAAAATGTTATTATTGCTAATTAATAACATCGATTTCGATAATATTATATCATTCAAATTTCGAACATCTCTGAAAACCAAAGAAATTTGGTTTGACCTCTATTCTAATATCAGTCGAGATGACGTTTAGTTCGAAATGAATTGTCAATTTGCAGACAAATTGACAAATGTCGCACGCAAGTAAGATATCGAAAGATATGGTAGTTCGGGCCCACTCTAGTTTGTCTCTGAATTAAAAAAAAACTATGACAGCTGCCAGAAAAGAAAAGAAAAGTTTTCATTGCCGCCATTACCGGTTAGAATTTGTTTTAATGCAGAAAATTGATCGATTTGTTGAATATAAACTATAAAATGAGCTATCAAGATGATAGATATTTTGGCGACGCCTCCTGATATCCGTAACAAAGCACCTAACGTTATTAATTACTTATTACCAGCTAAGTCAAACAAACATTAGGTATGGTGGTCATAATATGCGGCTCCTGAATGCATCATGGAGGCTTATGATATGTAAGTAGATAAAGTAGTGTATGTAACTATACATAATTAGGCATTAAACACTCGTGTGATGTTATTATAAACCCACACTCGTGATTAATGCCCTTCATTATGTACAGTCACATAAACTACTATTATGTGTGGATGTTTTTTTTCGCCTGAGTACCTAACTCAAACAGTGCACCTCTATAGTACAACTGTAACACGCGACTCTTTCTCTTTCTTCGCTGTACTGTAAGAGAGTGACGGGTGATGCTATGTCGCGCGTCAAGAGTTGCGATGCGTAATTGTGTTAGATGGGCAGAATGCGATTTATCTTCGAGAAGAAGACAAACCTTGTTCAAATCAATAGTTAATAGTTCACCTGTTCCGGTACCTTTAGGTAATCAAATCTTGCCAGTTCAATTTGACTTACTTAATTTCCGGTTTCCAATCGAGCTGAGATTCAGCATGTACAATTAAATATTTTATGATGTAAAGCTGAACTGATAATAAATAGAGAGAGTGGCCATAATATAACTCTGTGAAAAATGACATTGCCCCATCAAATGGTCTTTTCCAAATCGTTTTCGGAAGCAAACTACTGACGTTCTTTTTTCATGGCTTAGTATGTAAATATGTAAGTATCTTGTATTGCAATTTTGTTATTAAGATAATGGTTAATTTTAATCAAAACAAACCATAAAACGCTTCCATTTCCTGCCACACAATGAGCCGACAGCAAATTGATTGTGCGCTTTGTGTCCCAGATCGCAGATATGGTTTAATGTGTGTGGTGTAATGAAGATTTTGATTTCATTCGAGTGTACACTGTAAATTTAGGACTAATCGTTATTATGGCCGCACACTTGTAATGGGTACATAGGATTCCTTAAAAAAAGAGTCCCGCGTTCTCGCTTGATTTTCACTGTTCTGTCCATTTTATATGGTTTTATTTAACCCCGTATGTTTAAAAAATATTACATGAATTAATTCCACCATCCCAAACTCCACGGGGTTTTGTTGTTGAAATGCAGAATTCCATCAGCCACATTTGGGCTCCTTCATCAGATTAGCACCAATCATAGTAAGCAAGTATCTGCAAGCAACGTAGTTTTCGAGCGGATGCTATGTACCTACGTTCGAGCCGATGCTCGAACTATATTAGAGAGATCGAATAACGCCCATCATCATATGAAGAAAGCTCTCTAATCTAGAAAGCTCTCTAAAGTTTTTAATATAGGTATTTTCACCTTATCTGATATTTGTTTTTTTATAAATCATGCTTTTATATTATATACAGACTGTACGGTTAAGGAAACTGAAACGCGTACCTTTCATAGTCATTATGATAAGAGCGATTTGACTGTACGTTAGACTTTCAAATCTGGCATCATTTTCAGACCACTCGTGGAGCTCATCCAATTGTAATCCAAAATGGTAATACAATAGGGGTGTAGACTGGTGTTGAATGATACAACATAGTATTTGTATGGAGAACCTTCGATCGCACATACCGTCACTGCCCCTATTCCAGACAGCTTGACGAATTAGACGTTGTGCCTAAGCGCTGAAAATGTACTAGATACTATTCATCAGCCCAATAACTTCAATCAAAGCCCCTACAATTTCACTTCTGTCGGCCCCCGCGTTTCCAGTCGGCTGCACACGTCTTTTATCATTAATGGCCTTAATTAAAAAGATTTTTCCAACGAGGGCCGTAATGAATCATTATTTTACATTTGTGATGATGGTTATTGATGATGGTAGAAGTAAGAAAACGGAAAAAAGAATATGATTTACATTACGACTGTGTCTAATATTGTAAGTGGCGTCTGTTCAATATAAGGGTTCCGTTTAATTTATTTAGATATATATTTATTAACTTATATTTTATGCCGTAGTTGCGAGGTGAGTGTGCCGTAATTCCAGATGTGCAACAGGATTTTCTTCACAATACAAATTAAACGTTAAACGAAATGCAAATAAGTACATCGCACTAAAGTACCTTTCAAACAGTTCGTTAATACCTTTCAACTTTTAAGTAGCAAGGCTATGTATATGGTAGAATATGTATGCTACTATTAGGCATATGCCTAATAGCCAGTGCTTTATTCTGTGCCGCGATATACTTGTCACCGAAGCGCCTAAATTCATATATAATTTGTATGAATAATATGCATTTAATTATTATTTTTCAGCAGAAACATATCCGTTGCTCACCAAGGCTGCGATACCTATATTCAACAGCATCCATCCACCAATGTAATGGGTCTTCCCGCCCTGCGTCATCCGATTGCACCAATGTTTAACCCGTATATGTTACATTAGATCTTGATAATATCCGTGGCTGTTACACTTTCATGCAATATCCACTTGGTCCTTCTCGGGATGTAAACAATTCAACCAACAATACTGATTGCCTCATAACACATTAAAGTAAATTACACTCCCCGGTTATAGATCTAATAACTATAAGGGCATATCTACACAATATATGGGTCCATTTTCAATACACCCAAAAACCAAAACACCACCCTTAGGACCTCTTTGCATAAAGAGTCAGTGCATAAAATCTTACGACACCTATATACAAACTTAACTCATAAGCTTAATTGAATAATGTCAGTCTAAATTCAACCACATGGGTACACAAATATGGCTTCTCCTAAATTTAGGGAGCTCATTCTTACGTCACCTTACGACAATTTTTTCATTACTATCGCAGTTACGCAATTAATTCTAAATTCAACCGTATAGTTAAGTACGTAACGTTTCACTTGATTGGAATAGCAGCATTAGTAGTTGGTTGATAGGGCTCAGTAAAATCATTACAGTTTAACTCGGCCAGTTTCCCGTTTAAATTAAACGCAGGACAATGGTCAGTGGCTAAACCACGGTTAACGGTCTTGAGCCTAAGTTATGGGGGGATTAGCCGTATCTTAATATCTTGCCTTAACTGGGGTGATTGTAGGCTTGACGTTTGAAGTGACCTTATTTTATGATGCACGCTGATATACTTGCGAAATGGGGTATGATTGTTACGCTAATTATATTAATTTATAAAGGATCCTGATTTATCACGTCACAGGCGTATATTGACAAAAGTAAGTTGCTAATGTTTTTGCGCAAACAGTAGATAACTAGGTAATTTAATAGTAATGCCCTAACCAAAAAGTTATCACAAACTAAAAAGAACATGTTATGCAGGTACGTGCCTTTAAAATAGCTGCGTCACTTCATGGCGTCATTATCATAATTGTAGATATAAATAAAATAAAAAATATAATTATTTCTTAGTCAGTGTCATTCTATTACCTACATGCATGCACGGGTGTATTCTTTACTATCCTATGTTTAGAGAATAAAAAATACTAGCATGGGGGACACGTAAATATAAAATACATACACATTGAATAAAAAATTGTTTTTACTATCGACTATACTTTTATGACATTTATAAACCAATAATTGCTGGAGCAAGATGAAACATGGATGAAACCAATCTCAATGAGTTTCCACGACCAACTTCCATCCAAGAACTCTGTAAGCCCATAATTATTTTAAATATAAAGTAAATGAACACTGTGTTATGAATTTTCAGCCAATGATTCGCCAACGTCCATACCACGTTGAACACACCGGTTCTCGTCCGATCACCGAAGTTAAGCAACGTCGGGCGTGGTCAGTACTTGGATGGGTGACCGCCTGGGAACACCACGTGTCGTTGGCTTTTTGCAACTTTTTTTTTTTACTAAATTTTTACATAAATTTGTGTAAGACACGTACCAATTAAATGATGATGTGGGTAAGTAACATCACATGCCCTTAATAAATTTTCTAATTTCGCGACGTCCTATCGTATAACTATGTATGTACAAGTAATGTCGGAAGGATTACACTCGTATTATTGTAAAGGGCGTCAAGGATCAACTTGACGACTTGATATGAAACAGTTAACATTAAATCCTTATTACCGTACAGGGAATTCAAGTTAATAGTTCGCCTTATGAATAGGCTTTTGGCTTAAGTTAAGATTATTAGGCAACATGAGGGTAATACCTAAATAAATATAACTTTAATAACGTTAATAACAATCGATATGATTTATGGTGCCCAAAACAAAAATTACAACAAAAACTTTTCACTGTGTACTAAAAATCACTCCTGCGCACATTATTACGACTCTGCATCGGAGCAGCTTCTTTGCTATATTATTTCATCAGGCGCTTGAACTAAACTTTGCATTTAACTTCATATAGGTACTTACAGGATTTCGTTCAAAGGTGGGACGAGGCCCGAAGGCACTTCACTGCGTCATATTTTTCAAACATTAATGTTAAAATTACATTAAAAAAAAAATTGATGCGACTAGCTCTACACGCCTAATAACCAGGTAGAGTGTGGTAGAATAAGTAATCTCGGGCGTTATATAAGCATGTGGTACTTTACCAAATGTGAGAAAAAGTTACTTTGTTGTTGTTCTTGTCCTTAAACATCAGATATATTACCAATGCGAGTTTTTTTTTACATTTTAGGAGCCAAATTTCGTGTTCAGTGCTAACCGACGAATATTCGTAATCATAAAATGATTTATTGGGATGGCCCATCGTTCTAACAACATATTTCTACAAAGATCAACTATCATCCCATTATAACTTTGTCGCTGTAACTCACGAATTCCGTACACTTGGAATTACCAAACATTCATAACTGCGACAGAGTTCCAGCCACAATGAAAGCACTTATCACGCCGTACTTAGCCATTATAAATGGGGATCATTTATTTCGCATTGTGTAGCAATATTAGTATTGTCAACGTTTTCGGTTTGAATAAAATGATAAAATGCGACTTTAAGATACTGTCCGGGTGCTAAATAGACTTTATAACTAGTTTTGGTGATATTTGTGGAGATTAATGAGTTACCTTGTATATGTACCTACCTACTCGTATGTATTGCCAACTACGCAATTTTATTCTTGATTAATGCGCAGTCATTGTAACGATGACATGATGAGTGATGACATTTTTTTTTTATAAACACTTAAATTCATATTATTGTAATAAACGTTTTCAGTGTAATATATTCCAGACTTAAAAATAAATACAGGTACATGTTTTTTATATCGGACAACCTCACACAGGTCAATCTAGTCCCACAATAAGCTCTAATAGGCTTATGTTATGGACACTAGACGACGATAAATAATATACTTATATAGATAAATCAGGTGCGATTTTTTTATTAGTATTTACCGTCAGTGGTTAGAAGGTTGGTTATTAAATACTGGACTCCCTGTATGTGCATTAGACGGCACATAAACGTTAGCGAGAGACTAAGTTCACATATGTTTCAATATTACAATTTAAATGTTAATCCCATAATTGCTAGGAGAGGAAAATTTCAATCCGCTAAATACTGTGGCTTAGTTGGGGTTGGAATCTGTTGCACCCTACTTACTTATACACTATTATACAAACTTATAACAGTGATCTACTTACATAATATTTATATGTTTTTTTGTATTGAAAATCAGTTTTGAAAGGGTAATTATTTCAGGAAAAATCTTGACAGCGCGATATAGGATTTGTAAGCACGGCGTCAACTGTATAGCGCCATCTGTTGGGAAAAAATCGTTGCCTTCTCATCACGCCGAAACGGCTGGACGAGTCTTGAATAATGTATTTTTTTATTGTAATATTTTCAATTTTTAAAAATCCTTGACAAACAACTGACTGTTGTAAATTTATTGAACAAAAGGTAAGTACCCCCAATCTTTTGAGAAGAAAAGGCAATTTTTCACGAAAAACCATATTATTGCATACTTTAAATCAACTATTCATGTTGGTTATTTCGAGCTGTTCATAGCATGTTCATAGTTAAGCACATCATCACGCAAGATAGACGCGATCTAAGACGTTAAGTGGCGGACCACTATAGTCTACGGAAACCTATATACATAATACATGGGTAGGTATAACCAACGTAATTAATTTACAAAAGATGAATCATGCAATATTGTTTAATATGGCCACTGTACTTTCCATGAACCTTTAACACCTATTTTTATTTTTGCCTTGTTTTGTCACCCTCTATTGGAATGACACATTTTAATTACTGCCGCCATTTTAATTTAAGTACTAATCCGCTTACGATATTTGCGTAAGCGCGGTTTTAAGATCATAATACAATAGGGGTGCTCATGAAATATATAATGATTTTTATTAAAAAACTTAGGAATTTTTGCTAATTCTATTTTATGGTTTATTTTGCTCATGACAGATGATTTAAGCAGCGTCAGTTTGCGAGAGACAACGCCTCTCGTGACTATTTAGTCCTATCCGTACGTATTAATAGGTATAAGTTTAAGGAGTAAGTTCGCTTGTTAAACAACAACAGCTTGCAATCAATTTAATAATTATCTTAAAGATAAGGGTGCAATAGTCAAGATAGCAAACCTAGTTTGGTCTCTGACTGGATAGTCTTGTCATGAACTTACTTAAGCTGTCAGGTTTTCGTAAAAGTCCCTTTTTTTAGGGTTCCGTAGCCAAATGGCAAAAAACGGAACCCTTATAGATTCGTCATGTCTGTCTGTCCGTCTGTCCGTCTGTCCGTCTGTCCGTCTGTCCGTCTGTCCGTCTATCCGTCTGTCCGTCTGTCCGTCTGTCCGTCTGTCCGTCTGTCCGTCTGTCCGTCCGTATGTCACAGCCGTTTTTTTCCGAAACTATAAGAGCTATACTGTTGAAACTCGGTAGGTAGATGTATTCTGTGAACCGCATTATGATTTTGATGCAAAAACAAAAAATTAAAAATAAATATTGGGGGCTCCCCATACTTAGAACTGAAACTCAAAATTTTTTTTTTCATCATACACATACGTGTGGGGTATCTATGGATAGGTCTTCAAAAATGATATCGAGGTTTCTAAAATATATTTTTTCTAAACCGAATAGTTTGCGTGACAGACGCTTCCAAAGTGGAAAAACGTTGGTCCCCCCCCTCTAACTTCTAAAATAAGAAAACGAAAAATCTAAAAAAAACATATGATGTACATTACTATAAAAACTACCAACGAAAATTATTTTGAACGAGATCTAGTAAGTAGTTTTTTTTAAATATTTTAATACCTAACTTTGCACCTAATTTATATGGGGCGCTATACATACCAGGTGCAAACTTAACTTAACCACTTAGGGATGGAAAGTGTTTGTACGGAACCCTCGGTGCGCGAGTCCGACTCGCACTTGGCCGGTTTTTTATAAAATAACCGCATAAATAGTAGTAATAGGGTCCCGTTTTCAATCCTATGGGTACGGAACCTTAGAAAAATAGTTGTCAATTTACTAATACATTTATGGCCAAGCGTTATATATTTAAGAAAATTGAAAAAAAAGTATCACCACACTAACCTGGTAAATAGTCACGCGCCATCCCGTCGCAATAATAACTAAAATTAACAAACCTTAATCCCGCCGCGACAGGTTTCTTATTAACGCCATTTGTCACCGACTGTACCACCAAATCTTATGTATATTCAAATAAGCTTTGTACTTTAACATTAAGACAATAAAGTTTAAAATAGCAGATCTATCTTATTGACAAAATCAGTGAAATAATTTCACAAATACCAATCGAAATTGAACTCTATCC
The DNA here is from genome assembly GCA_947623375.1 of Apotomis capreana. Classification (NCBI taxonomy): domain Eukaryota; kingdom Metazoa; phylum Arthropoda; class Insecta; order Lepidoptera; family Tortricidae; genus Apotomis; species Apotomis capreana. Next base: position 27,557,982 of record OX392499.1, on the reverse strand, counting down.
TTCAACTTTAAAGCGCATAATACTTATTAATACGTAACGCAAAATCAGTAATCATAGTACAGTTGGCTTTCGAATGTCAAACAATATGGTACGTTATGCAAATTTGTTTAAAGACGATTTCGTTCGGCGGCTTGAGCTAGAGGATTATAGCAAATAATCAGCAAAGTCTTAGCGCCTTAATTATCGGGGAGGACGGGGTATTAACGGAGCTTAATTTAAATAAATAATTTCATGAAGCCACGGGGCAATTTGTCTGCAGGGTAATAATTAAAAATATGTTGAGGCATTCTCACTTACCCAAAAAATACACGTCAGTCGTGTTTTTTAAATAATACATTTTTTACGTTCATCCAATTTACCTACTAACAGTATGTATGTTTGTATCTAGGCTATAATTATGTATAGGTATATATAAATAATGTGTGTACAAACCGCGAGAGTATAGTGTTATATGCATACAGTTTTATAGTAGGGTTATTATGCTGCAAAACATTTCATCCACTCTCCAATATAAATTGTGTCCAACTGTCCACGATAATATAATCCATGTAGTCTTGTTCATTTATCCATGAATCAATGACAAATCATTCCATCTTAAATAGATGACATTTAATTTACATAAATAAATCCCTTTGACTGCTGGTCAACCCTAGCTAACCCTAACATCCTCTCAATATTAAAATATCACAAATCATTAACAATTTCTACATCAACAACAGATGTTATTCTTAGTTTTTGAAGGTTGATTTTCCTTTGGGATTGTTGCTAGTATAATTCTTGATAAATCTGTATCATTTCATAACGCATCTATGATTGAGATGCGCTAGCCGGGACAAATTCGCATCGTTTGACGCATAGTGCACCTCATTTGTATTGGTCAGTGATGTAGTGCTTCATTTCGTTGATAGTGACTTGGTTTATGAAGGAAGCTGGCTAAGAGTTGTTTGGTTAATTTGATCCTGACATCAAATCCGTTTTCCGCTCTTTGTGTGTTTACTCCCTGTAACAAACAATCGTTTAAGTATATTTATAACTAGTGACTATTATCAAAATGTCAGTGATGCTATTATTCGCGATAAATTATTAAATGGTTACTTGTAAGCAGTTTAAGAACTTGGCATATTATTAACATTGGCAAATATATCTAACTTAAAAGTACCGAAAAATATCAACATTATTATGTTTTATTTCTAATATTATGTTATGACTAGTTTGCGTGTACTAATATGTCTGCGCCGTCCGTCACTATAAAGCGTAGGCGAAGTGTAACAGTAATAAAACCCAAAAAAAAACCCGAAAATCAAATCATAACAACTTCCAAACCCTTTTCATGTAGGTAAACCTTTAATTCTAGTTAATGATCATCTCCATCTACCCTATAAACCCGAGGAGGGTCAGCAAAACAAACTCTTTCAATGCCCCTTGTCAGAGAACAAAACGTTTTAAGAATGAAAAATGAAATCGAGTGGACAGTTCGATGGAGTAGGGAAACCGGTAACTTGATATATATTAATATGTGACATGATGACATTGATATATTTTATCTGTAGTTTTAAAGTAGATCCCTTGGGGACTTATACATACTTGTATGTTGTGTTTGCCTGTAATTGGGTAAATACTCTGATATGTTTCGTACTTGCATTTGTTTTTTATGTATGTTATATAGTATTGTACCTGTTGGCAAACCTAATAAATAAAATAAAAATTAAATAAAATAAAATACCGATAAAACTTGCCAATATATTGATGTAAGTGTACTCGGCTAATTCCGAATGGCGGGTAATTTAGATATCAGTAATTTTCGGAATTACCCGCCATTCGGAATTAGCCGAGTAAACTATTGAAGAAAAGACAAATAACAAGGAACTCCGAATTTTCCGCAACCTAACCTTTTCAGGAACCTAAGTATTTATTTAGACATTGACTTATGTTGTTTTCCTACTCAAACAGTTTGGATTAAATAATGTTTATATCGATAAACGTAAATTCATACAATACGAATTTTTATGTCAGACTCGAGCGATATATATTTAATGTTTTCTTTACCATACATTGAGTTTTTATATGTTTACCCTTATCTCCTTTAACATTATATTATGAAGGTTGCTCTTAAAGCCTAAATCGATGATATATATGACCGTGAAATTTTAGGTTTTTGTGGCACTGATAATGGAATAGCTTCACAGTCTCGGTGGGGACGCTTGACCATCATTTATCAGCACTTAACCGAATTTACATAAAAGCTGATGATTAATGCACGCGTGATGCCCAATGCGTAGTTAGCACTGGCAGCGAGTCCGTTGATGAATTATATTCAAGCGGCTACACAGATACAAACAGGACTCGCTAAGATGTGCTTGCTAAGCGCTGAGAGCCATGCTAACAGCACCGGTGGGCAACATGCTGTTTGGTTCCGCCTTCCACTTTTGTTGGCTCAGGTGCGCGTTCATAGCCACTGCTATTGGTGCACACGTATCAACTGCTCGTTTTGCTACGCCCTAGAACCATTTGTATTGAATATTACATAACCAACCAATAAAATTCAATTGTCCGGCGGCTTTCGTGAAGATCAAAATAGAGATTATTCTGCAGTATTTTAATATTATTATGTGCCATTATGATTAGCTTCTTTCTCGATTAGTACTTGACCATTATTTATCAACACTTAACCGATGTTTAATGCACGTGTGACTCAGTGCGTAGTTCGATCTGCCAGCGGATGCGATGATGATTTTTTTCAGGGCACAACCCTGATATATACACAGCCAGTGTTACAGTTTTAAGGTGCGCCCAGACCGCCGCTTAAAATACGGTGACGGTACGGAATCGCAGTGACGCATCGTATCCGTACCGTTTTTATCGCATGCCCTCCACACCGCCGCTTAAAATACGGAGTCGGTACGGAATCGCAGTGACGCATCGTATCCGTACCGTTTTTAACGCATGCCCTCCACACCGCTGCTTAAAATACGGAGACGGTACGGAATCGCAGTGACGCATTGTATCCATTGTATAATAATTCAGTGAATTAAGGAGTTTGACCTTACAAACTGTCCAGAAGTTTTGAATTTTTGATAATATGTTGTCTAGGATGGTTAGTGTTTAAAATGCAATTTTATTTAATAAAAAAATAACCGACTTCAAAATAACTGAAAAGCCGAAAATAACCCGTTCATGTACAGATTACATTTGAATCACTTTTTGAAGTCGGTGCCAAACCTCACGTAAACTAGAATATAATAATAAATAATATCGAACAAAAATTTGCGCGGCATCATTTTTCATAGTAAAAGTTGAGTGGTTTGGCACCGACTTCAAAAAGTGATTCAAATGTAATCTGTACATGAACGGGTTATTTTCGGCTTTTCAGTTATTTTGAAGTCGGTTCTTTTTTTATTAAAAAAAAAATGTATTTTAAACACTCACTAACCATCCTAGACAACATATTATCAAAAATTCTAAACTTCTGGACCGTTTGTAAGGTCAAACTCCTTAATTCACTGAATTATTATACAATGGATACAATGCGTCACTGCGATTCCGTACCGTCTCCGTATTTTAAGCAGCGGTGTGGAGGGCATGCGTTAAAAACGGTACGGATACGATGCGTCACTGCGATTCCGTACCGACTCCGTATTTTAAGCGGCGGTGTGGAGGGCATGCGATAAAAACGGTACGGATACGATGCGTCACTGCGATTCCGTACCGTCACCGTATTTTAAGCGGCGGTCTGGGCGCACCTTTACTGTTTATAACTGACATCACTAAAGTAGTTGGATTGTGCGTAATACAATTTTAATTCATATTCCCATGACTCTTGGCAAGAGATTTATTATTACCAGTATTATGGCAAAATGTTACATAGTAAATTTTATCAAAACTGCTCGTCAACACCACAGGCGACCAAACGACTAGCAGAGAGGTAATGCTGCCAGCATCGATTATTATTTTCACATGTAGGTAGGTACTATTTTTATAAATTAAGGATTCATAGTCAAGGTATTTAAGAATAAGTAGGTAAAGCGAAGGTGAAGTCTTATAGATTCCTCATGGGGCTTCTTATCACGATGCAAATTATGAATGACTTCGTATGTCATTTAAACGTTTTGACATTTCAGCCCGAAACTCCGTAAGTAAATACGAAACTAAACAATACAATTAACTCTCTACTCCCACATAAAATGCAAATGAAGGATTATCTTCATTTCAAAATTTTCAGCAATCAGTTTTCATTTAGCACCATATTACCTTCAATTTGAAAATGGCGCCGACTCGGAGCAATCAACGAAAATACGAAATAAACCATTGTGAAAATGCGAGTCACTCGTCCAGGCTAACTTGACCCGTTCCCTCCTTAAATCTTAAAGGTTTCTAGAAGGATGCAGCAATATCAATAAAATTAGATGGGTCCCGATAAATTGGACAGGTTTTACATAAAATAGGGAACAGTTCGCAGCATATTTGGAAGGAAATCTCGAATATCACTTAGCGAAAGAGAAGTTATAACAATAAATTCACGAGAGCATTTGCATACGGGCTTTTGAGTCGCGAGGGTGATTTTGCGACGGGTCGCTTAACACACCGATGTGGGCTTCGGTTTGGTGTGTTTTCTTGTTTTTTACGGGAAATACTTCAGGTTTATATCGCTAAGTCGAGCGCGCTAATGTTAACTATGTGTAATGTTGGACAGTCGAGTTCATTTACATCTACACACTTACGAGAACAAAAATATCTGAACACGACCCTAATGTCAGGAGCATAAAGTCGTGTTCAGATATTTTTGTTCTCGTTAGTGTGTAGATGTAAATGAACTCGACTGGACATTAATTTTAATACTTATAGCCATTTCCAAGAAACTGATTGATAAATCTCGGTTACCAATTTAGAAAAATGAATACCCAATTTAATAATAATATTTCAAGCTCAGATGAATAATAATTGTGTTCATACTTCTCGCATCTTATTTTAAATTTGTGTTTACGTAAAACATAGCGCATCATATCGAATAACTGCCGATAAAGGGAGATAATACGTCCTATTAGTTGACTTTTGTTAGTTGGTGGTTATAAATATGTCAACTAATGAAGTAATAAATAGTTAATTGAAGTATTTTAATCTTGCATTGACAAGTCTTGACAAGTCTATTGGACAAAGCCAGCTGACCAAGCTGAAACGAGAAGATGGCAGCATAGCGTCGACCAAAGCAGAGGTTCTAGGCGAGATCGAGAGGTTCTATGGTCAGTTATACACTTCAGTCGCAAAGCCCGTTGACGGCTTGGTAGGCCATCCAAGAGCCAAGCTGTTCCGACATTATACCGAAGACATCCCGGACATCAGTCTGTACGAGATTAGGATGGCCCTGAAGCAGCTTAAGAACAACAAGGCGCCGGGCGAAGACGGAATCACCTCAGAGCTTCTGAGAGCGGGTGGAACACCGGTACTTAAGGTCCTCCAGAAGCTCTTTAATTCCGTCTTGTCCGAGGGCAAAACGCCTGAAGCATGGAATAGAGGCGAGGTGGTACTGTTCTTCAAGAAAGGTGATAACAGTCTATTGAAGAACTACAGGCCCATCACACTTCTAAGCCATGTTTATAAGTTGTTTTCAAGGGTCATCACGAACCGTCTCGAACATAGACTTGATGACTTCCAGCCTCCCGAACATGCCGGTTTTCGAAGAAGCTATAGTACCATAGACCACATACATACGCTGCGGCAAGTTATACAGAAAACTGAAGAGTATAACTTGCCATTATGCTTAGCGTTTGTGGACTATGAGAAAGCCTTCGATTCGGTGGAAACATGGGCGGTGCTCGAGTCACTTCAGCGATGCCATATTGACTATTGGTACATTGAAGTGTTGAAGTGTTTGTATAGTAACGCCACCATGTCGGTCCGAGTTCAGGAGCAGAGCACAACGGCTATTCCATTGAGAAGAGGCGTAAGACAGGGGGACGTTATGTCCCCGAAACTGTTTACGGCCGTTATGGAAGACGCCTTCAAGCTCCTGGAATGGCAAGGACTTGGCATCAACATCAATGGCGAATACATCACTCACCTTCGGTTTGCCGACGACATCGTAGTCATGGCAAAGTCGATGGAGGAACTCAGCATGATGCTCGATGACCTCAATCGAGTTTCTCAACGGGTGATGGGCTTAAAAATGAACATGGACAAGGCGAAACTCATGTCAAATGCCAAGGTTGTGCCCATCCCAGTCTCTGTTGAAAACTCGGTACTCGAAGTTGTTGACTCATACATCTACCTAGGACAAGTGGTCCTATTAGGTAGGTCCAACTTCGAGAAAGAGGTCAATCACCGAATCCAACTCGGCTGGGCAGCGTTCGGGAAACTACGCAATGTCTTTTCGTCCGACATACCTCAGTGCCTCAAGACGAAAGTCTTCAACCAATATGTGTTACCACCAGTGATGAGTTACGGCACCGAAACGTGGTCTTTCACTATCGGCCTCATCTCAAAGCTCAAAGTCGCTCAACGAGCAATGGAGAGGGCTATGCTCGGGGTGTCTCTACGTGATCGAATCAGAAATGAGGAAATCCGTAGACGAACTAAAGTGACCGATATAGCTCACCGGATTAGCAAGTTGAAGTGGCAATGGGCAGGCCACATAGCACGCAGAGCAGATGGCCGATGGGGCCAAAAAGTGCTCGAGTGGAGACCTCGGACCAGCAGGCGCAGCGTAGGACGTCCACCTACAAGATGGACAGATGACCTTATAAAGGTCGCCGGAAAGCGCTGGATGCAGGTCGCTTCCAACCGGTGTATATGGAAGTCCAAAGGGGAGGCCTATGTTCAGCAGTGGACGTCCTATGGCTGAGATGATGATGATGATGATGAATCTTGCATTAACCGACTTGACCAAATTTGGTATAAATAGATATTTACTTATATTATATTCCTGTACTGGTCTCGTTAGGCAAGGTAAACTGGAGTACCGCTCAAAAATAGAAAACTAATTCAATATTGTCTAACTCAACGCAAAACATTGCTAACAAACTGACACGAGCAACAAATCCGTACAGGTCTAAACTCTTTATTTACATCCAACAGATTCGATAAAACCACAAAACTTGATCAATCTATCACAGAATTAGTATGCACTTCGGGGACCACGCTTCGGACAAAATCGAGAAGAAAAACTGATAAACATCGACAATGCATTCCGTGTCCCGACTAATGAAATGAAATGGTCACAGCACGGGGAGCGTTCCTTATTTTTTGAAAATGGAAAGCAAATAGAAAAGGTTTGGTTCATTAAGGAACTCGATAGGTTTTTGTTTACTGAAGGAATTGAAGAAACGAATGTGTATTGACTATTGCGTAGTATTAGAACTAGCTATATAAGTAAATTGGGTTTGTAAAACAGATATTGTGAAGAGTGGTGAGGCATTCTTAAACTGGTAAAGATCACGATGTCTTTATATAAAAAAAAGCTGTACTTAGTAGAAATTGTCTAATTTAATCGCCGTTGAGTAACGAAGATCATTGAAATGAGTAGTATCCTAGTGTACTGTGGTCTAAAAATACAATTTTTTACTGACCGAACATAAAAATATTGAAAGCGAATCCGTTTTTGGTTAGATAACCTCTATATAAGATGATATTGAACGTTCCCACACATACGAGTATATGTATATCAGCGGAATACAATACTAGAACAACATTGCTCACTTTACTAGATTAATCCTCGTCGCCAAACTCAATCATCCCCCTTTTTAATTCACGCCCCGCATCATCAACAATCTTTTCGCTGACTCGAATGAATACAAATGATATGAACATCCGCCGCAAACCGGAAATGACCGGGGATTTGTCAACGTCAAATTTGAATACGAGAAAACGGATGCGAGAAAAACGAGTGTCATCTGTTTCTCTTGATTGTTGGCTGCATTGAATTGTGGGTTTCATTTCCTTGGTGCTCGCTAGTGTTAAGTTTGGCAGTGTTAACCCCTTGTTGGAAATGACTTGCCAATTGTTCGGTCTGGAGAACAATTTTGGTATCGATATTTCGTTCTGCGTTTCAAGTTAATGGGCTGTACCTATGTTTATATTATCTTGTATACATGCAGCCTCATCAGAAGACGAAATTATGACCAATCCTATATGTCACGTCCATACTCTCCTGTCGTCGACAATATCGATAATGAAATGAAAGTGAGCATGATGAAACTCTTGCTTACTCAAAATCAAAGCAGGATTTAAATCAAGTCAGTAGGTATGTTTATGCAAAACATCTGTAGACACCCTTGCAGCCTCGTTGTAATATTTATCCACCACTATAGCACAATAAATAGCGTACTATTAAAACTGGAACGGAAACTCATAAATTCATCAGCGTTAAACTCTCTCATATTCCTTCCTGCAACGCTCATCGCACCCACTATTTCAAATTCTGTATGAGTAATGGCGTTCTCATAATTCCTACAGGATTTTTGCGAAACTCATCTGTTATTTAGAAGCCGGAGGCTTTAGCTAGATTTACAGATTTCCGCTCGAAAATATATCGAGTGTTTTGTCATAATTTTTCTGTCGCTAGTTTTTTTACGCGTGCTGTTGTTTCAGATGTTGTTCGAGCAATGTTTGCCTGTTTTGTTTAAGTATCGGTTTTTCAGTCGACGATGCGAATACACTGTTTTATTTTTTAACTGAACCACATTAATCCTTTTCCGGGTTTCGTATATTGGAGTCGGTACAAACACTTTATAATGGTACGAGTATCACTTTGTTCTCTGTCAGTCCGTGGTGAAAAAGTCCACTCTCCCAGAAATAGTTGAAGGGATCAACTTAAAACTAACTAAATATGATAATTAACAAAGTTAAAAAAAAGCTATCCTTCTTATATAGTTCTAGTTGGGTTCGTCAACAGGGATAAGATAATAATATGTTTTTTTTAAATGAGGTAGTAAACAAACAATAAAGAACGCAGTTCATGCAATAATTGTTTTAAATAGGTATATTATATGTGGATAAAACTAAGGCAACAATAATCACTCAGCAAAATATCCCGATATGTTTCCAGAACGTTCGCCGGGGAGTGCTTCGTCTTGTTCTGCTACGAGTGCATTTGTGCGAAATTTACAATGCTCTTAGTCACACGCCAGTGGCCGCGCGTTAGCCGACGATCTGTTTCGGCGATGCTCGTGAATGGACGAGGGACACAGATGTGGGAAATTTTAAGGAAGTCGATGTGGCACCTCTGAAACTAAAAAGACGTATTAAGGATACAATTCTTTATAAGACATCAAAAATTAACAAAATCCAGTTGCATTTCATAAGAGAGAGAGACTTTTAAAATTCCTCGTTTATTATTAAATTTTCAAAAGGAATATTAATATTGAAACAGAGTATTAATTTAACCACCCATAAAATTATTAATCCGTACTAATGGGTAATATGTTTCCGTTTTTTGGATATACAGTCAGCATCGTACAGTTACAGTTGATGTTATCCATATCATGGATAACTTTGAAATATTTAATATTGAATGTGCTGCGTATTCGTATATCGTAAGGTACCTCATTGCATACAATAAATTCCAGACCACTTTCGGTCATTAGTCAGTATCGCTAAAATCACCAATAAAAACGCAGGTCTTTGCTGAAAATATTGCAATAAATGAATTTATATTTTTCTATAATTTTGTTAAATTATTACCTTAAGCGAGAAAAACCATATCCATTCGACAAATCCAAACTACTTCATGCCTCCTATGAATCTAAGTGTACGCGAGAAAAGGGGAAGATGTAGATTTTCCTTACACCATTAACATGTATATTGCCTTTAATTTATGGGGCAAAGCTTTTTGATATCGCGACAAACGTTTTATTTGCAATTTGTTCCAGAATTCGGTCCTTAGGGACTTCGGAATTTAATCTTTTAAATTAAGCGTGAATGGGATTACTATGTATTTACAAATAAAATAAAGTGAAGTGATCGGAGAATGTACAAAAACAAGTTGTTTAGGGAAGTAGTCAGAAAATGATTTTTAAAGAAATATTTGCTGTTTAGTTTCGGAACACGATTAGGTATATGCAGATGCACATGTGCCAAGATACAGGCTAAACCTAGTTTGGTACTTACCGGATATTGATACTGTTTGTAATCATTTTCTGTTATTAAATAAACAAATGAAAATGAAAAATAAACAAATGTATTGACGTAACATGTATTTGACGACACGGTTGGCGCAGTTTGTAGTGCACCCGCCGGCTCAGTAGCCGGCAGTCCTGGGTTCGAATCCCGCCCAAGGCAAATATTTCTGTGATGAACTCGAATATTTTGTTCCCGGGTCATGGATGTGCTATGTATAAAAAAATAGTAACCCACCTGTACCGTTTTAATATTTGCATGTGTAAACTTTTAACTTTTAATATTTTTCATTATTTAATCTTACTGTATGTGTTGTCTACCTTAAAATATGATTGTGCATTCTTGCGGTGACAACAACCCAGTTAAATACATTGTATTTGTGTTAATAACCATATTCTCATGGAAGTGATGTATATCTTATATGAGAATAAATGTCTTTAAAACTAAACCTATGTATTTAAGTGTTTAATTATCATAAAAGTATGTATATCGTCGTCGAGTGCCCAACACAAGTCTACTAATTGCTTACTAGTATCAAATGAAATAAAAGAAGGTGTAATTGATTACACTTTATCTACTTAGTTGAGGATGACAACTCATGACGCGTCATTCGATCCTTAATGACAGTCATCAATGGAACCATTTCGCCTAAAGTATAATCCCATTAGCGTAAACTTTTGATAGCGCGTCTTAGCTAGAGTGGGTTTCACTATAAAACTGTTTATAACTGCTTTTTAGTTTTTATAGTCTTGTTTACGTGTACTGCTTATTTGAAGCAGATTATGTTGATTGGTTGTAAAATGTTTATTCCGTACACCCCTGGAGAAACTTGAAATAAAATTAAAGCATTCGATATAAGAAATGAAAAAAACCGGCTAAGGGCGAGCCGGACTCGCGCACCGAGGGTTCCGTATCCGTAAAAACACTTCCCATCTTAACTGGCCGGGTTGAGTTTGTACCTGGTATGGCGCCGCATATAAATGAGGTGATAAGTTAACGCAACCTATCACGTTTGTTGTACGGGAGCCCCACTTAAATATTAATTTCATTATGTTTTTAGTATTTTTTTGTTCATACGTAAAGCGGCAACATAAATATCTACATAAACATTAAACATTTCAACTGCCTGGCTATCACGGTTCATGAGATACAGCCTGTTGACAGACAGACAGACAGACGGACACCGGAGGTTTAGTAATATGGTCCCGCTTTTTACCCTTTGGGTACCTACGGAACCCTAAAATTATGTCCAAACCAAAAGGTGATTCCACCAATTTCCGATGCTGCAAATAATATGCTGACGCACTGTAAACGCAGTGACACGTTCTGTCTAAGTATACCTGACGTACAAATTTCTCATTCGTGTCTTTAATCAACAATTTTTTTATAGATAAGCGAAAGAACGCCACCGCTTTGCCCGGTCTTGTGCCGCCATCATTCTTGGAACCCTTACTGGGCGTTCGGAACCAAAACTCAAGTTTAGGGAAGTTCGTAATGCAACGAAAGGCTTCGAATGCGTTTCCTCATGAATATCATGTCACAAACGTGTTAGAGACTTCTGTTACCTTAAAAGCAAACATACCTACATAACAGCCTACCGAGTCCATATTATGTTTATAAAAAGTAAATTGTAACATACATCAGAGTACGTATGGAGTGACATGATCGTTCAACGACCAAGCTTCTAAAATTATTAGATAAATAAAAGAACCTCCGTCGCGGGAATCTACCCACAGGCGTTGGTCATTTAAATCAAACGCTCTCAATATAGAATCGCAGCGCGAAGCACACATGAAATGTTTTGCCCATTTGAATCTAACGCAACCTAACTTCCTAAGCTAATTGCTAACCGCTTCACTGGTTTCATAAATACGACTGGATCGTAAAATAAATCCGGACTCAACCCGGGCATTTGCGGCGCGGGTTTTAATCAGGGAAGTGCTATGTGTTTATCACCTTAACCGCCCAAATCGAATCATGGGCGGTGGCAAATAACCAGTCGCATTATTTAGTAAAGGTGGGAGTCGCTTGGGCCATTTTTGGGCACCAAAATCCCTACGCATGCAGAAAAATTAAAGAAAGTATTTAATAGGATAGAAATAAACTTACTCTCTAAGAATATAAACGCCGTGGTAAAAACTAGTTAGTTAATAAACTAGTTTTTACCACGGCGTTTATATTTTTTGGCAAACAGATATATTTTTTGCTCTTATTAGTTTCCGGGAAATTTAGCCTTCGGCTAAGATTTTACTCCTCGAAAAAAGCATGTCAGTCTGTTGATTTGATTGCGAAAGGTTACAAACATAAAATTGTAAATTAATAAACGTTTATACTAAAACGCTCTATCAACTAAGCTATTTTTGAACTAACAACAAACACTGTTACAATAAACAATGCAAAGATCGATACACAAAGCGGGTTCGATCCCCGATCTCTTTCACCAGGTTACGCATTTAAATTTTTATTTGTGATCTGATCTTTGTATCAATGGTTTTGTGATGTGTGCCCACAATAAAAAAAGAGACATGACATCATTCATTTTAGTAGATTAGATTTAATTTAAATTAAGCCATATAGATTTGTTGGTAACGCTCCGTAGGGCCGTAGCAGAAGTTCCTATTTAATTTTGGCTTGACACTGACATTTAGAAAACATACATAATTATTTAGTACAAAATCTGTAGCTTTAAAGATTTATATCGTAATATTTAAAATAAATAATCCTAATGTATCAACTTATGTGAACCAGCCTTTACAATCCCGCCATCAACTGTATCGAGTGCTGTTTACGCATTAAGTGATATTAGGTTACAATTAACGCCAAACGCGAATTAGTTAATTTTGCCTAATAATTTATGGCAGAAATTGCATTAACGCGATACGGCGATCGGTTATTACTCTAAATTAAAGGATACCTGAAAACACGTACAAATACGTAAAATCGCGTCAGTGCAAATTCAGTTTTGCACATCGGTTCTCATCTACACACTTTGGGTACATCACCGAGATTTTGGTATTGTATAATCATTCAAAATGTTCATATACCATCACTTTCGTTTTTTACTGGCTTTCGCCCGCGACTTCGTTTGCATGGTAAGATGAAAAGTATCACCGGGGATCAAACTATCTACATACCAAATTTTATCTAAATCGGTTGGTTTAAGCATGAAGAGGTAACAGACAGACACACTTTCCCATTTATAATATTTGTATGGATTGACAGTAATTTTTACGTCAGAACTTTATTCTTCATGTTACTGAAAAATATGGTACTTGACATTTTATAGGATCTTTACTTTTTCTTTGTCCTTACACTTTTGTCAGTCTGGAAATGGCTGTCATTTCTTTGGCGGCATGGTTAGGATAGGACCACACGGCCCCATTTTTAGGGTTCCGTAGCCAAATGGCAAAAAACGGAACCCTTATAGATTCGTCATGTCTGTCTGTCCGTCTGTCTGTCTGTCCGTCTGTCCGTCAGTATGTCACAGCCATTTTTTTCCGAAACTATAAGAGATATACTGTTGAAACTTGGTAGGTAGATGTATTCTGTGAACCGAATTAAGATTTTGATGCAAAAATAAAAAAATAATAATAAATATTGGGGGCTCCCCATACTTAGAACGGAAACTCAAAATTTTTTTTTTCATCAAACACATACGTGTGGGGTATCCAATAGGTCTTCAAAAATGATATCGAGGTTTCTAAAATATTTTTTTCTAAACCGAATAGTTTGCGTGACAGACGCTTCCAAAGTGGAAAAAAGTTGGTCCCCCCCCTCTAACTTCTAAAATAAGAAAATGAAAAATCTAAAAAAAACATGATGTACATTACTATAAAAACTACCAACGAAAATTGTTTTGAACGAGATCTAGTAAGTAGTTTTTTAATACCTAACTTTGCACCTAATTTATATGGGGCACTATACATACCCGGTGCAAACTTAACTTAACCACTTAGGGATGGAAAGTGTTTGTACGGAACCCTCGGTGCGCGAGTCCGACTCGCACTTGGCCGGTTTTTCTTTCACAGCCGCGCCTCTGGTGTCATGTTGAGATGCACGTTCCCTGAACCAAAGGCACTCAATAGACAAGCCAAGAGTGATACATTTTAAAACAACTTCATACTTGAAAAACCTTCACGAAAAGAAAATATATATGTAAATAAATCAGACTGGCAAAAATAAATTTGGCTACTCTATAATTGTATTTACAAAATTGAATAACGTGGGTGAAGCTGCCATAAACAGCAGTTTTAATTTAAAGTTCAATCTTAATTATAACCAAAACAATATGTTGTATCCTTGTACGCTAAACACATATTTAAAAAAAAAATTGTGTCTAAACTAAATTATTGAGGCTGTATTTTGAAACTGTGAGTCGGGCAAAATCGTTGGCATAGTATAGCATTTCAGATGTAAAGATCAATAATTAATCGACCCCTGAGATGATTGTATTGAATTTAATAAAACTGAAAAAGAAAACTGGATCAATAACATTAATTACAAGTTGCCGCTCCAGTGACGCGACACAGATGCGTCGACGCGTCGTCTAATTAGTGGCCATGCGTGTGACGTTCCATTCCGATCAAATTGCTACTAATCGTATTTAATTAGTAGTGTCAATGTATGCACTTATGTTGTGAAGGGCTAAAAGTTTAAATTAATGAGACCGGGGTTGAGCTGTAGCTGTAATTGCGTGCAGTCTTGGAATACCCGGGACAATTTTTATAATGGGTGGTTTTGATTGAAATATGAAATATACCTATAAAGCTTAGTGCTCGTAGTATTTCTGCTCAAAATAGGAAAGTATTCATGGCATACCCGTTTTTTTGGAATCTGAAATCCATTACGCTTATTCTATACCTAGTACTCTTAATAGTTTCACAAAGAACATACTTGCAATAGTGAAGTTGTAATTTGTATGTTAACAAATGAAAGATAATTCAGAACACATACCTTGGAACACAAAACTTTGACCGAAATCATAATGTAACAGAAATTTCTTTGCCGTATCAGAACAAAGTCAGTTAGGACTTAGTCAGGGATTCAACAATAGCAGATTTTATTATCATATATCCCGGGGTATTCGGTGCAAGAATGATTTAACACTAGGCCGACAGTAGGCGTCAAATCAGTAGTACACCGAAAACACCGGGGTATATTTATTATATGAATTTATCCTCAATTCCTCATACGCTCACCTCTGACAAAAATCCGAACAGTCCCCTTAATAACTACACCTTATTAATTCTTCCACCGCAGATCCTATAAAAGTAGATGAACAACCGGCCACTCGGACAAATTGTGTATTAATATTTAATGCTTCGCACTTCGGTGGCGCAGTAAAACTGTCATCGCGCAAGACAAACGGCCGGGATCGGAGATTTAGGCGCGGGATTATGGGATAGCTTGATTATGGGAGAAATAAATGTATTACAAAGTATAATGCTGGACACTGGATTTATCAAAGGTGGCGATAAGTTACGTGACTGAAAATATAAAAGGAAAAATGTTAGGACAATTCGTAACACGTCATAGGGAAAAGTAACATAAAAGTGAACAGGAAAAAGAGGAACCTATAAGGTTGTACAAAGAGCAAGTCAAATGAAAAAAAACATGCAAAAGGAAGTAAACGATAAAGAAGAATATAAAGCAATACTTGAAATATTGAAAAATAACAAACCAAACAATTGTTCTGGAGAATATCGATGACTTACTTCAAACTTGTCTTGTACTAAGAAAAACGATTATTTTGCCTGTCAAACTCCCGCTACTAACGTACCAACTGCAATCATTTCAAAAAGTTAACAAAAATACGATTGATTGATGTACATGTACCTATTGTACCTATTGCAAATTTCAGGTCGTTCAAACACATCTCTCTCACAGAACTCTCGGTGTATGACGTAGATATAAATATACGTAATATACGAATTCGAATAGTACCGATCACGTGACATGGCGTAGGCATCGAGGTCTTCAGGCATTTAATTACAACTGTCGCCGCGGGGTTGACTATTGTCCTTGCCTTGCACTAATGCAGTGTCCAAGGGTTATGCAGCTATGTAGAATATTGCCACGGAAGATATGCTTTGAGCGTGCAATCGTAATAAAACCAATATAGGTTTGACATATATGAAATGCCATAACTTAGGACAGGTAGTATTGTATTGTGATGATTTGCATCTTGAACTGTGTCCAATATATATTTTTATTTCGTAAACTGACCAGCGACCAATATCGTCTCGAACTTGTTATAATTTACACTAGCAATTCGTTTCTTGCTAATCCATTTTTAAAAGTTATCCTACAATCCAATTTCAAGTTCTATTATTAGATGGTTACCATATTAGTAAGTCATACTGTTATTGTATACATAATATATTATATTCGCATGAAAATTTGCCTACACTTCGTACCTACATAGATGTTTCTTTTATTTATTTATTTTCCATTTTCGTATCTTTATTAATTTATTCATTAAATAAACTATTCTACCTGAAAATTCACAATTAAAATAAACGACAAGTTCAACAGTAAAAACAAGTTGCTTACAGTAGAAAGGTTACATCATATATATTTTAGAAAAAAAAAACTGTAATATCTATAAGATAATCAATGCCATATCAACGCAAACAACATTAATCTCCCCGTCCTTATCAAGATTTACAAACGTTAAGCTCTAGCCAGTGTGGTGAGCACTTAACCCTTAATTTATCGTTATTTGATACCTACCATCGCATCACTGCCAAGCGATAATACACGCCTATACACTCCAGCTATCAGATGTCACCATCTCATATACGGAAACCGCATTCTGTTCCTATTCCGAGTATAATATTCCTGCATATCCCCTTTACATCTGGTTCTAACTAGTTTGAAACCAGACTAAACTGACCCACCTCACCTCTGGACTTCCTGATATTCAAGATATTACAAAAGGGGGTTGTAAGTGGAAAAAAAGGTCTTCAAAATCTGGTTAGGGTGTATTAGCCTTTGGCGAAATGGACAATGGTCTGTGGAATCCTGAAAGGCTGTTAAGGCTGTCTTTGTTTTGCAGAGACGGCTTGGATGAAGCTTTATAGACATATGAAACGGATTTAGGAGGAAGTCCGTTTGGAACGCGGCATTCTATTGTTTGGATAAACAAGGGTTAATTAAAACGTTGGGGATTTAATGTCATTTTAAAAAAGGTGGATAATTTAATTTTTAAACACGGCTTGACGAGCTTCCGTTGTTTTTTTTTTCAGTAAGCGACGTTGAAATCTGGTTCTATTAAAATTAAAATAACTACGAAAATTTCAATTAATTTCTTTAGGACAAGTAACCTAAGTTACCAGTAACAATATATGAACTCAAAATACTCAAATAAATAAAAAGTTTGACATATACGAGGGTTGTTTGATAAATACCCGTGTTTAGAAAAAAACAACAAAGGTTTGTATACGTGTATATTTATTTTTCTACATAGTCATCTTCCAACTCTATACACTTGTTCCAACGGTGTTCTAGCTTTAATAAGCCGTCTAAAAAATAAGATTTCGGAAAGTCGTGAAAATAGGCCTCCGTGGTGGCAATGACCTCTTCATTGGACGAAAATTTCTTTCCACCGAGCCATTTTTTAAAATTTGGGAATAGGAAGAAGTCACAGGGAGCCAGGTCTGGGGAATAGGGCGGATGAGGCAGCAATTCATAATGTAATTGCTTTAATTTGGAGTCTGCAATTCTTGAGGAATGAGCTGGTGCATTATCATGATGAAAGAGAACTTTTTTCTTATTTAGATGTGGTCTCTTTTTTTCAAAATGGTATCAAATTCTTGCAATAAATTACGTTATATTGCCCGGTTATCATTCTTCCTTTTTGTAAATAATCAGTATGGATGATTCCCTGCGAGTCCCAAAAAATAGTCGCCATGACCTTTCCGGCCGATGGAACGGTCTTCGCCTTCTTTGGAGCTGATTCCCCCGGCAAAATCCACTGTTTAGACTGGTTTTTACTTTCTGGGGTATAGTGGTGTATCCACGTTTCATCAACAGTCACAAAACGCCGAAGGAACTCACCCGGACTACTTTCGTACTTATCTAAACAGTGCCTTGAAATTTGCTTCCGGGTGAGCTTTTGTTCCTCGGTGAGCAAACGCGGCACCCACCTCGCCGAAACCTTCTTCATGCCTAATTTGTGTTTTTAAAATGTGCTGCACGCGTTCAATCGAAACATTTACAATGTCGACAATTTATCTAAGTTTTATTCGGCGATCGCTTAATACAATATTTTAATTTTTTTTTACCATATCACCTGTGGTCACCTCAACATGACGTCCTGGGCGATCTTCATCAAAGATGGACGTTCTGCCTCGTTTAAATTCATTGTACCAATATCTAATGGTTGTCATAGAAGGAGTATGATCATTGTAAACAGCTTGCATGCGTACTTTTATTTCATCACAAGAATTTCCTTCCAAAAACAGAAAACGAATTACAGAACGATACTGCTCTTTCTCCATTATTGCAATAACAACGCGAACTCCGTCGTAAAAAGCCGTTAAAAGAAAAAAAATACAAAAGAACGCAGTATTTTTTTTTTAAATTTTCTAGTCCATAAAGGATGCCTAAAAAGTTCGTATACATAATTTCAGCCAGTAACAAGAATAACTTTTTAAAACGTGTATTTATCAAACAACCCTCGTAGTAGCATTAATACATCAGGTAGAAATAAATCTAGTTTAAATAAACCATATTTATTAAAGCCTAACAACATACCTACATAAAATCTAGACACGCGGCAGCGTGTCCAGCCAAGTTCACCGCAGGAACTGGCGAGCAGCAGCCGTGTGTTATATTACACGAACCGTTTGGAGCCACTTTTGACCCCCCAATAACTCCAAATCTATTTAACATAAAAAAATGAAATTTGGCTTATGTATTAAGATCCTTTAGAACAAGTAGAACCCCAAATTTCATTAATATAGGTTAAATAGTTATTGAGATATTAAAGTCCAAAAAACGGTATTTTTATCACTGACTGACTGACTGACTCACTAGTTGACCTAGAAAGGTGAAATTTGGCATCCAGCTTAGTAATTGTGTGTGTATACATATAAAAATCGAAAACAGTGTTTTTTTATGTTTTTTTATTATTATTATTATTATTGATGGTTGTTGCCTCAGAACTTTGTCATTTATAAACCGATTTGGAAAATTATTTTTTTGTTTGAAAGATATACTAGAATAGCATACCTATACACTCACACGCACACACTTACACATACATGCACATAAAAATCCAATACGTACTAACCGTTTTGGAAAATTCTTTGTTTATTCAAAACTTTCAAAAGATGTACTAGAATAGCACACAGAACTAAGTAACAAATAATAATTAAGTAATTTACAACATCATAATAATTTCTCTACAAAAAGTAATGATATCCCATCAAAAACATAAATGTAAAATGAGAGCCAAGTTCAATATCGCGTGCACTTCGCCGACAAAAGAATTGAGATCTGCAAGGGCGCCAAGTTCTTTGCCCTAAAATTTTAAGATACAAGGACATGCGACATACTCGATGCATTTATTTTACTTGGGGTGTAATTCAATATACACACACACATTTAACATAAATAACGCTTAAGTGTGCGATATGCAAAAGCCTACAAACCTATACGTCATCCATGCTACATAAGTTCGTATAAATTATGTATGTTAGCACTTTGAAAGCAATTACCAGGTTTCCATTACATAACTCAGCGATGTCTATTCACTCAAGGTGAGGGTAGGTTAGGATGGATACCAATGTAACAGAAAGAAAAATAAAACGCAGTGATATCAAATTAACATTAAAATAAGGCTTTTTAACGAGATCTAATAAAGTATAGGTAAATGAATGAATCTTTTAATGTATATTCAAAAATCATAGAGTTACATTACATAATTATGTTTATTGGAATGATTATTTATTAATAGTGAATACCAAACAAGCTATAATACAAAGAAGGCAGACTTTATCGTGTTATAAATATGATGGGATTCCAAAATTGGAAATAAACCATTCAAGACAAGGTAGTTATTAGTAAAAGCAGGGTGTAAATAGGTATAGTAGGTACTCATATGCTACTAATTAGAAACGTCCTCCACCTAACTGGTTATAATGGATGAAAAGTATTTTATATCATGTATGTAAAACAATATATCACGAATGGCGTACGTATAAAAATCCTAGCCAAGCTGTCACATACTTATTTCAAACCGTAAAATGGCTTTTTTATACTCGCGTACTTTAATCTGCCAATTATAATTTCACAGACAAAATCACAATAACGCACTATTAATCCTGTACCAAAATTCTATACTCTATGGCATCCGCTACAGAACTTTAATATTCATAAGACATCTCTCTACTCAACTCTAATTATTTCAAAAAATAAATATTTGATTTAAAAAACAGTACGCTACTGTTCACTGATTGGTTGAAATTACTTGTCAAAATTTAAATTAACTTTAAATTTACCAATCACGAGGCACCCGACATTGACCATCGCGATCATGTTTTTTTTATTAGGTCAGTTTCAGTTGAACGAAAAAGGTTACATCAAAACTAAAAATTCATAGTGGTGAATGAAGAAAAAAGTTAAAAATGTTTTTCTGTGTTTTGCTCGTATAAGAAGTGTATGCAATAGTTACACAATTAGGTCTTAAAATCTCGTACCTTACTTAGGCCACTTGGCAAGCCTCGCGACCTAAACGCGATACCCGACTTTAAGAACCTTCATTGTGCAACGATTGCATAAAATACTATTTATTAAACAGTGCAGTCAAATGATTTTAACGAATAAATGTAATACCAACCGAAAGCCTATAGAAAATTCAAGATACGAGTTCCTTTGAATACTTTGAACCAAAAAGTTATTCTAATATTTCTTCTATAAGCAAAACGCACATTAACAAAATATCCTGTAATTAAAGCAAGAACAGTTTCAACACTATCCAAACCTCACTAAGCCCTTGTCCACTCCTCTAATAGCGGTCTACTGAATAATAATCAAACGCACATAAAATTTCAATAATGGCCGTGCTAACTGCCTCGGGATGCAAATGAGCGGCTTCACTTGTTGCCAGCTAAGTAAATTGTAAGTTTTAATTCAGGAATAATTTAGCAATCTTTCACTTATTATGCTAAAAACTAAAGTTTTACTGAAATAAATTTAGAATTTTACCGTTTTTGTGTTGTTTATTTGATACAGAATTACATAATGTTATCTAGTGTTTGTGATGATATATATCTAGAATGATCTATTCTAAATGTTTACATTGTATTATCCTCATTAAATGTTAAACCTTAATTCTAAAACAAAGTGGCTTTAAAACCGCTCGTTCTTTCCTAATTTCCATGACTTCAATCAGGTTCACGTTCCATTTTAATTGGCGGATTAACTTCGACATCTGACACTTTTTCAGCGATCCTGAGCACGATTTTTAACTCGACGTCGAAAGACTTAAACTGCCATAAATAAACCAAACGTAATTGCTCCCGTTTTTTAGTGTTATCTGATTTTTCTACGTCACCGTTTGAGCTGCAATCTGACCAAGCATCTTCCCTCCAACACGATTTGGACTTACACCTAAGCAGTCTAGAGTTGCAAATTAAATTTATTTTTGCAGATTGAGATTTCCTTGAGAATTCTCAACGACTTTCATGGACATCTATCAGAACGGACAACCGTTTTGTAGAATTGGGAATCGGACGTCGGTCGTGGAGTTTTAAATCGGAACGATTTACGTGAAAATAATAGCTGGAAAGCAATCTAGAGGCGAGACAAATGAGGTTTTTCTGTCACTGAAACTTTAAGGTGGTTTCATTGCGGGTTGAATCTTTTATTTGTTTCTAATGAAAATGGAGAATAATTTTCTGTAAATTCAGACAAAATAACCATGAAATACACTAGTCATTATCTTATGCAGAATCCTTTTGAAAATGGAAGAGTTTCCTAAGTGGAATGTCTGGCTCAGAGTTTATGCGCCTAATAGTTATATAGGTGTTTGGTTACAGTTAAATTACATCTATATTTACTTTGGCGGGCATATTTAAAAAAGAAACACTTATTTTTGTAACATGTTTCGTTTTCCATTAGTCCAAAAACCCAACCAGCGATCCCTCTAAAATAACTGATAGTCACCAACTCGCTTGACCAACGATTTATCAGAGCAAATTTGCATACATCTGGAAGATTAATGGTTGTGTGATCCCGTGCAGTGTATACTTACGAGTACTGCATGTGTGCTAATGGATAAAGTTTTGCGGTTAGATGTATCCCTTTAAATTTCAAAGGAAAAGGTTTGTATGTTTCGTTGCTTACATTACCTACTTAATAGGACATATCTTGGCTACCCAAAAATGTTTCAGTATGAAGATCACCATATCGCAAATCCACTATTAGACAGAGGTCTACTCAAAGATCGATCGGTCGTGCATCGCCCACATCCTACATCTTCCTGCAAGCCTGTACAAATCCTCGATCCAGTTTGTTGGGGCCATTGGGGTCTTCCACACTTCCTCTGCCGGTTAGCAGATGAAGATCTAAATTGAAGTTATACATACATATGTGTGATAAAAGCCTTAGTTTGCTTATTATCATAAAGATGTTTATTTTTTATAAAAATATGTTATAATTGGGATAACAAATTAATCAGCATTTTATAAAACCCGCCAATGTACATGTGATTCCGGTCACAGACATCTGAAATATTCATGATACTTTTGATGTACATTTTAATCAGGTAATGGTGTACGTGCCACGTAAATTTTAGGCAGGTAATGGTGTATACAGACACGTAAATTGTGTATGTTACACACATAAACGTAAATTTCTTACATGCCAATAAGACCGAGAATGCCATACACCGCCATAATGACGGCAATGTCAACCGGTAGCGTCCCTAAATGCCGTCACCCTCGGTAACAGATACAATTCGCCCCGAGCGCCCCATCGATTGAAAGGCGCTAGGGTCAGTGTACTTTGACACCGCAACGATGATCAACAGAGGATGGGGAAGATGTAGTTACAAATAATCATGATTATAACAATCAATGCTTTCAAGATTAATTTAATAGCTGTTGTGATTGTTGCCGGATATAGCACAAAAGTTAAAATAAGTACAACAGTTAAATTGTATGGTTCTTGCAAATACTTAAATAAAGAATAGTTAAACATTATTTATAACAGCAAATTTTAGAAAATAGTAAGGGTGTCCAAAAAAATGTATAACCACATTGAAGAAATACTTGAATTAAATTACTAGTTGACGATAAACCTCCAACGTCACACAAATTACTTTAAAAATTACAATAAATATGCATGTACTAGCCATTGGTCAAGTCTAAACAATTAAGACATTCGAGACGCAATAGAGACAAATACACAAAATTGTCAACTTAATAGTGGACCATCTTCCCTTTATCCGAATGTGTGAGGACGCTGTCCACGGGATATTGGGCTAATATTGTAGGTAATCCAATTAGACTGGGGTATGTGGCTTGAATAGAGGCCTTTGATGTGTAAGCTGTCCGAAGCTTGTGCGATATG
The DNA here is from genome assembly GCA_947623375.1 of Apotomis capreana. Lineage (NCBI taxonomy): Eukaryota > Metazoa > Arthropoda > Insecta > Lepidoptera > Tortricidae > Apotomis > Apotomis capreana. Next base: position 27,534,297 of record OX392499.1, on the reverse strand, counting down.
TATTTGGTTTGAAGAAAATGCTTTTGTATTCCTATTCATGAGTATAGATGGTACCGAGGAATGGAAGGGTAATTTGAAATCAAATTAGAACTATTGCCATAAAATGGGAAAGTACGAAAGTCAAGTTGACTTTCGTACTTTCGACTTACTTAATTTTCGAAACAATTTGGCAGTAATACATCGATGATTATCGAGAACGAAGGCACAATTTGAACTGTGACGTTATTCGATTATAAAACTTAAATTGTTAAAAATTGTTTTTATTTGAATACCGGCACATTACGGATTGTGCCGTTGTTCTTGATAAGCAACGACATGTGTTTTATTTCTTTATTTCTTTTTTAATTGATTTCATACAGGTTGTTTAAAACATAGATACCCGAATGAGGTTTATTCTAAAAAAGGTCATCAATAATTTATGGCATAGAAATTATAGAACTGAACTGTATTATGTAATAGTTTATACCTTGTTAATGTTTCTACATAGTTTTCATAAATAAATAAATTCCGTGTTGTTTGTAGCAATCTCTTTCTACTCAATTAATGTATAGTATATATAAACCTACTAGTATAGAGTAAGTGTTTACAATCCATACTACCAGTAATTAAATTCACCTCCTAAATAAAGATAATCAAAAGCTAGAAGCCAGTGCCAGAGCACAAGGCAATAATATAAAATATAACACGATACAATAAATTCAAAATATTCTCACGCTGCAAACATTAGCAAATAATTACATCCAAACACTTTTAAACATGACAAACGACTCTAATCCACTCATGTGTGAAGACGCGTGTCTGGTAGATTTTGACAAAGAAAAAATTCAAACTAACAATAATGGCAATTTGAACCCTAAAAACGTTACTTTAAATGGTGATATTCCTTGGGATGTAGTAGATTTAAATCAAATTGTAATGTAAACTCCAGGGCGTGATGTCAACGCTACTGTTTAGCGTTGTTTAATGGTTTCTGTAACACCCAATTGATCACGGATTGAATCACAACTATAATATAGAAATAAATATAAATTTTAGTAAGGGACATGGGAACGCGAAGCTGACAAGATTGTGCGCATTAAAATATAATTTAGTTGAAGTAGGGCTTTTTAATCTGTTCCCTGGGAAAACATTTAATCTAGTATCGCTGTAATAATTTCATCTGTTCTTATCATAGAGTATACTTACTCTCTTTCAGTCTTTGTACGCATAGTTAGTTAGAGATTAAACGAAATAAGCTGGCTAACATTGAAAAATTATAAACTATGTTTATATAATAAGTTGTGTAACAATTTATGCAAATTATAAACCGAAATAATTTGCATAAATTGTTACAACAGAGACAAAACACACAAGAGTAAAAACAAGAAACTAAAACTATAAATAGAATAATGGTTATTTCGGTAAGTATCTAATTTTCAATTTGTTAAATGAAAACAAATGTCTTGAAACTTAAAACCCAGTCAAACTTTTGGGGAAAATGTCATCGAAAACGATAAAACACGTTGGGTAAAAAAAGGTCTGACTATATTGTTAAAACGCTTCAGCCCGTGAACTGATGTAAAATTATTCTGAAAATAAAATAGGAATTACTTTATTCTTGCTGCTTGGTCTACGTGGTTTAATTTTTTTTTTTTTTCATTAAATTTTTTTTGTAAAGTAGTAATTTCTCAAACAACCAACAAATTGTCATCCGCATCTACGCGATAACAGACTGGGAAAAACTAGACTTTTCATAAATATCTATTTCCTTTCCAGTTATAAAAAATTATATTCGAATTCTAGGTACATATCTATTTAAACGGATCGTTTTATTATTTATAACTTTATGACAAATTGAATCAGGGCGATAACCACGGAAATATCGTCAAGTTACTATAGATAGATATTTGCAAGCTATCATCCTAGACAAGTCAAAAAAAGAAAAACAAAGCGAAGCGGAACCAAAACCAATCCATACCCCAAAAACACGGTCTATTAGTTGTCCCGGGTCAGTCGGCCATCGATCAATGTCCCGGCTAATTCCTGGACAGAACGATAGGAAAGTTAAACGCCCGCTACGTGATGCTGGCTCAATTGGATGTTTTTCTTCCCTAGGGATTATTTAGGAGTGGACAAATAGAGAATGTGTCACGGAATGATAAGTGAAAGGAGTTCCAAAGTGAATACGTGGTAGGGTTGGTTTTAATTACTTCGGAGTGGTCACCGAGAATGTTAATTGATTTTAAGAGTTGGTTTGTAAATTTATTTTATTATAAACTGCTACTAAACTTATTTACACTTCACCTGAAAAAGGACCTCATAGATGTTTTTTCTTAAATAATATATTTTAGTGGATTCTTATATATAAACTCGGATCAAAATCTGCATAAATTATTTCTCGTGTCTGTGTGTACAAAATTATTAGCCGTACACAGGTAAACTCATAACAATATGTACCACTTGATACAATAGATATAATTATCCTACAACTAATTTGTCAATATCGATTGAAAGCCGATACTCCAAAGCCACGAAACACATAATACATGCTAACTCCTCCTCATTAGTTTCAGAAACAAACCAAATCGTCTAATGACGTTACAATTCCTCAATTACATCCCCTCGAAGGACTTATCTCGCGAATGCAAATCCGACTACACATTTCTCCAATCTCATATCCTGGTCTGTTCTATGTATTACAATTTCAACCTTATTATTAACTGAAGGAATTCGTTTTTGCTATAGTATGGATGGACAAGATAGGAGTTCGGGATGGTACTTAGTTGGAATCCGGCATCGACGCATCGCATCGCAATTAGTGTAAACGCGGCAAAGCCCTTGATCCGCGTCCAGATTCGCGACTCGCTAAGCTTGTGTCTGTTGTGACGCTAGGAATTTAACAATGACACTGTTCTGGAGAAACTCGGAATGGAATAGACATTATTCAATTTTATATTTGGCTTTGGAAACACTGATGCTTTCTTAACTACAAGTATTTCACTAATTTACTCATGCACGCGTAATTGAAAGATTTTATGGTACTCAGTGGCGCTCCCTACACTTTTTAACAAAACATAAAAACATTTTTCTATCCTACTAGCCTTAGCACTATTTATAAAATTCAAAGCACTTATGAAAGAAACCACAATGTCTAGACTAAATCAAATACTTCATAAAAAAATGATGTCAATTTGAGATAAAAGCTCATGTAAAGCAATGTTCGGATCGAATATCTCTTTACTTTTCTCTCGACATACATGACCCCCCCGGGTGTGGTATTCAGATGTTTTGTGTCACGCAATTTTTTTTTCCGTGACAAAGATTGGTGGCGTGCATTTGGCTATGTTTGTAAATCCGATAGCAGATATTTTTTTATTAAAGCTGGTGGGAAAAATACATCTCCGACTTATGTTCTGCATAAATAATATTAAAATAGTTTCTTCTAGTTAACTAAAATCACTGTCAGCTTTCAAGCTTGCGCTATGAAATTAGATTTCATTTAATTGGGACTTTTACTTTAGACTTGAACAAAATAATTCAAATAAAATAGAAATTATGTTATTCTGTCCTAGACAAAACACTACATTTGCGAATTCCTAATAAAAATTCATCTTGTAAATAATTGTGATAATTCCGTTACAAAATCTTTGATGAATCACGAATACGAAAATTTAAACCGCAATTGAAAAAAGTCATATGTCACTATAATCGGGATAGTTTTGTGTGACCCTGTTCTTCTATGATTTTGATATTTTGATGGATCGCAAGCACGTGACGTAACCGATGGCTTCCGATGACGCAACGAATCGAATAAGATAATTCGATGATGTATTCGAATGGTAACTGATTTCTTGAACACAGCGACACGTGTCGGTTTTATTTATATGAAATAGTCCCGAATTTATTTACAATGAAAGATTTATACATACAGGACTAAATACTTTGCTATCGTCACTAAAACGTTCGTATTTGAAAGCGAAATATCACTTGTCATCGCATCATAGGTTTCTTTACATACCCAACTTTGTATTGACCTAAATAGCACTATAATAATATATAATAATTAATATTGCTTATATTGCTTAGTAGCTAAGGAAACTACGTAACTATAAGCACTTGACATCATACATAATTTATACGAAATCCATTTTAAACACAATCTGAGGTAAAGAGACGCTACACTCCAACCACAATAGAATTTATCGCATGAACTCCCAAACCGTAATATCCACATCAATAATTGGAGGACTAAACACTTAACAGTAACCCACGTCACCCATAAATCTATCGAACTGATATCCAAAACTTCCCCATAAGATTACCGTTATTCATCAACTTGAAACAATACTTGGCTGTCAAGTAGTGTACAAGTTGGGACTTGGCAATACGTATGTTAATGCTGGCAGTCCCTTTCTGCCGGTTTATTGTTATGGTAGCGTGCCCTAAGATGTTTCTTGATAGAACAAGACGTTGTATACATACGGCTGGGTAGGTTATAGAACAAACTTATTTGCGTTACATTTCTTAAGTTGTTTTTGCACGTCTACTATGTAGGGCACGTAAGATGGGGAAGGTAATTTGAGCCATTTAGAATTTAACCGATGAACACTTTGTTGAGAAAGAGTTCATTTACACGAGGGGAAAATGTCGAATGAATGGATGAAAACCTAAATACCACATTGCATAGTCGTGTTAAGTAGAGATTGCCTTAACCTCCTGACTTCCCGCGTCCTACACATACTCGTAGTACATAAACTTCAATGAATAGTTAACTGTCAACTATTTGTCATAAGGCTAAAATTAAATTGACAAATTATGAATGCTGGTCGTCAGGAGGATAAAGTAGAAGTTATTCGTTCGTTTATGGATGGGAGTTATGCTAATACCACCCAAATAACAGCTCGCGGAAAAATTAAGTTTCGGAGAAATCTCTAACCCTTTATAAATATGAAGCAATGTTACTATTTATAGCGTATAAGTTGTTTTAGTCTTCAGTTGCTTATTTGCTAAACCCGTGTGTCCACAACAAGCGAACCATATCTAAGAGCTTCGGAGCCCAATCCTAATGTTTGTGAAATTCAAAACGGGTCGTTTGTACGTCAACGACCTGAGCCGATTTATTGAAATGATTTTAAAGTGAATCTCACATTTATTGCACAATTCAATGAGTTGTTAAGAACGTTACAGCGTCGATCAAATAAAATAAAAGGGGCAAAACGGTCGTCTTATTATCCTCTTTAAGATGCAAAGTTAGTTTATTTAATTGGTTTGGTACAACCCTGAGTAATTCCAGTTAGTTATTTTCTTATTTTTCTCTGTACATATTACACCATTGTCACTAGAAAAATATGCTACTGCATATAACCCTTCCTCAAAGTATGTCACGGTGACCAGGTGTTTATCAGCCAACCTCTATACTGCGTTTTCAGCTGAGATTCTTTCATTTTATGAAAACTAAATATTGCGTCTGTTTTCTTTATAGAATTTTGGTTTAACGTAAGTTCTCTTTGCCAATCTCTCAGATCTGACTGGTCGAGACGAAACAATTGTGGCAAGTCATCCAAGCGTACAGTAATTTAGTAGCAAGCTATCAAAGGAAGCTGAAACTGGTAAGCGCGGTTTTGCCGTTGACTTCAACTTAATGTATTCCGGAGTATTGTTCGCGACAGACAGACAAATTACGATTGCTCTGAATATCAAATTGCTAAGGAATAGGGCTTGGAGGATTGTCGATGAACTATGAAGAAAAAGTAAGGGTGAAAAGATTTGTCGTACTCTCAACATAGATAATTTTTATATTTATTAGCTATGCTGTAACATAGTTGCAGACCAAATAAAAACTACGCAAGCCATTTTATCGTAAAAATTAAAACAAAAAATCTTAGCCATGAAAAAGTCCCTTATCTCAACTGTCGCTATTCATATTATTTTTTCTAGCGTTCGGTTGACGTTTGTAGTTATACGCGGAATAAGGACCAAAACATAATTAAATTGTAGGTACAGAATATTGAAATGTCCCAGGTTTATATTCAAGATTCATAACAAACCTCTCAAAGTTTAATTCCAAGTAATACGACGCTACACCATCACAATGTTAGAATTAATAGCACCATCGACAACTTACCTCTTACTCAAATTGCAAACTCTAGAGCAATATGGTCAAAGGACAAATGTCTCAGTCTAAGAGATGGTAAATAATTAATTTGACTAATGGAACAGTTTGTTCGTAACGTTTTGGTATTTGTCACAATGCTCGGTAAGGGAGGAATTGATGGGCACTGCGAATAGTGCCCGCTAAAAGGTTGTAGATTGAATCGATTTGGTGTTAGGACGATTTCCCGGGCAATAATCTTCATTTTCAGGAAGTTACCTTGACAAGAATGATAAAATAAAGAAAATGTTTTTTAAACGCATGAAAAATTTAATCTGCCACCTTATATCGCCACTTAGGAGATTTCTCCGACATAACTGGGAGATATACGTAGGGAGAAATTGTTTAATCGATTTTTTTGCCAAGACTGAATGGTTTTTGAACGCTTGAAAACAATCCGATAAAACTATTAAATTTCTTACTTAATCAGGCACTAATTCCACATAATTATATATCTCTGTCATATCGGAGAATCTCCGAAGTGACAATGTACTTCGCCCACCCGTACGTGTTAAGTTTCTACCATATCACGTGCAAACTTAACTTATTGACTCGATTTGTAAACATTGCGTTTAGATGGCAGTTGAAAACGATATACCTGAGAGATCACTTATTTGGCGATATCTCAAAGTACATTCGATTTAAGGCCCAGGTTTAATATTGCATCCAGACTATAATAACATTTATTGCGTTTGAAATCATGACAAAGACTATCTATGTTTACTTTCCCCAACTTATGATGAAAACACAAAGGCTTATCCTATCAATAAAGTAGGAATAAATTGAACCTGTCATCATAATCCGGAATTGGTTTCCAAACATCAAACTTTAAAAAGGAATCTATGATTGAATCAACACGCGATAAATCGGGGTTCGCTAAGGGCTCCCTATTATATTCTTGACAAGGAACTGTGGAACTGGATAGGTCTGTGATTTAAATCAAAATAGGGTTATTCAATGTTTTAAAGAGAGATAATTAGTGAGCATGTGTACATATTAAAATAAATACGATTTTACTTTACAACAAAAATATATAGGGAACCTGGGGATAGTTGATCCCCATTTTGATTTTGGACTCTATTTTTTAGGGTTCCGTACCCAAAGGGTAGAAACGGGACCCTATTACTGAGACTTCGCTGTCCATCCGTCCGTCCGTCCGTCCGTCCGTCCGTCCGTCCGTCCGTCTGTCACCAGGCTGTATCTCAAGAACGGTGATAGCTAGACAGTTAAAATTTTCACAGATGATGTATTTCTATTGCCGCTATAACAACAAATACTAAAAAATAAAATAAAATTAATATTTAAGGGGGGCTCCCATACAACAAACAGGATTGGTTGCGTTAACTTTGCACCTCATTTGTATGGGACGCTATACATACCAGGTGCAAACTTAACTTAACCACTTAAGGATCGAAAGTGTTTGTACGGAACCCTCGGTGCGCGAGTCCGACTTGCACTTGACCGGTTTTTTTATTTTTTACAGTAATGGAGATCTTTTCAAGCCATAATATTCAAAATTTATCTATTCATTGATAGTTTGAATGAAAACAAGATTATGCTACAATTTAACTCAATATTAAATGAAATACAATATTGTAGACTTTACCATGTATCCCCCATGTAAGGGAGATTTGTTTACCCCTAATTGGGAGCCTTTTTAACTTTTTAACTTTGTCGTAGTCAGGCGAAAAATAATATATCATCGACAGCTCTATGAATCCTAGCATAGATAAGACTTGATCCCTCACGGGGACACATGATTCCGTCATCATGTCACCCCCAAATCAAAAGTTCTCAAGTCTCCCCATCCATACATAGTGTTGTTATAAAACATGCGCTACTCAAAACTATTTATCATGTATTTGAACGTATTCAATGACAATCTACACTTGAATAAACGACTAAAACAACAAACACACTAAAACAATAGCATTTATTTCACTTTTCATTCAATAAATCAAGTTAAAACTTACCGAAAATTAAGTTCGATGCGACACAAATATTTCAACGGCCACCATGTTCAAAATACTGACGTGAGTCACAACGTGCCACGAATGAACGTGAAGTTAGGCATAAATGAATGAGTGTTGCTAGCGTAAGAAAACGTATCGCGTTTGGTTGAATTTTAAATTAACTTTAACAAGTCTCCCAAGGGATCTAGTCTCCTCAGGTTCCCTACGGTCAAAAAAATAATATATTTTAAAAACAAGTATGACAAGAGGGTTTGAAACGTCACCCACAAATAAATGTCCAAATAATGACTTTCACTTCTCTCATCTCAATTTGTTATTAATTACATTCACCAGATTTTGTGAATATTTCAAAGAATTTCAAAGAATTATCTACAATTCAAAAGATGTTCCTGTAACAACCAGACTAGAAGTGGAGTCCGTGTAATACGATCCATTGTCATCATTTGGTAAGTTTGGTTTCGTACGTACCCTAAGAAAATACGGCATATTCACAGCACTGTCTATTCCAGTAAACCTCACTAACTCTTCTTACTTTCTATTGTGCTCAAAGCAATATTGAGTGTGAATGTAAGGGCAAGTAATTGTGAAGATGTTGGCTTCGGATTACGAAGACCCGGGAGGGGACATGAAGGATAAGTGATACATCAGTGTCGGTTATACATGTACAGCGTCCATACTTTTGCAACTTGAGATGTGACCTGAGAAACTGATAGACTGAAAATGTTCTACTTATTTTAGTGGTGCTTTACCTACTTCGATTATATCCATGTCTATTCCACAATGTAGAATACTCCATTGGTGTAATTAGATCGTCAGTTGTGAATGGAAATTTAGCTGAAACAAAATAGGAAATATAATGTGATTTTTTTTAATAAATAAATATTAGACGACCTCACACAAATCAACCTAGTCCATAGAACATCCATGATCCGGGCACAATTATTCGTGTTCAGCTGCTTTACCACTGCGCCAACCGCGTCGTCAAAACACGTTTTAATAGGTATATAAAATTGGGCAAGTGCGAGTCGGACTCGCGCACCGAGGGTTCCGTACAAACACTTTTCATCCTTAAGTGGTTAAGTTAAGTTTGCACCTGGTATGTATAGCGCCCCATACAAATGAGGTGCAAAGTTAACGCAACCAACCCGTTTGTTGTATGGGAGCCCCCCTTAAATATTTATTTTATTTTATTTTTAGTATTTGTTGTTATAGCGGCAATAGAAATACATCATCTGTGAAAATTTCAACTGTCTAGCTATCACTGTTCTTGAGATACAGCCTGGTGACAGACGGACGGACCGATGGACGGACGGACGGACGGACGGACAGCGAAGTCTCAGTAATAGGGTCCCGTTTTTACCCTTTGGGTACGGAACCCTAATAAAAACGACTGCTTATAATCCAACTAGTGGAAAAAACAATGGATACATAAAATGTGTCGTTTTATAATGAACACGACAAAAATAGTAGATAATATTAAATAAATTACAGGAATGCCTTTGTTTACTGAAGGGGAAATAATTAGAGCAGATTCGAATGAGGAGAAAGGAAGCAAAAAAGGTAATAATAATTTATCAGGTAAAGAAAGATAATCCAGAAATTTTAACAATAGGAAACAAGAGAATTTTATGTACAAACAGGATGTAAGGAAGGGAGACGAGGCAAATTAGCAATTATGTTATGAAAAATTCAGTCGAGTGCCTTGTTTTAAACAGGGTAGAATCTCGTTTTGTTTTGTGAAATCTGAGATCTGATAAGTAGGATAGGAACGTATGCCGATTTTAAAATTTTAATTGCGTCTTTTACGATGTTTTGTTTGAACTGGCAGTAACGATGCAGAACATTTCCCTTGAGGGAGCTGTCTAATGCTGCGATATCTGTCTCCTTGATCTAATTAAAGGCGATTTTTTTACATGCAAAATACCTAATAACTTGTTTGTGAACAAGTGTATTTTCATGACGTTGCCCCCGTGATAATGAATTTTGTTCGTCCACTTTCGAGCTAATATTAAACTAAATACGAGAAAAAAACACTTTGAATATAATTATTATTAAAAGCTTTTATTTAACTTGCAATGTATGTATGTACATATGTATGTATGTATGTATCTAAGTATGTTTGTTCGGGTGAAATCTTGCAACTCAATTTTGAAGCAGATATCGTCAACCGATTGAGCTGAAATTTTGCATACTTACTTAACTTTGATGACAATAGGTACAATAATATGGTACCATGGGGCTGATCTGATGATGGAGCCGGAAGGTGGCCATAGGAACTCTATAATAGAAAAAACAATCCTACCGAGCTTGGGCTCTTTAGAATCGTCTCAGTGAGCATTTGATGGATATCCAAAGAAAAGTACAGTTGGCTATAGAAGCTTGCCACTAAAATGACATTTTTGACAGAAACTTATTAGGATGTTGCGTAAAAAAACTAAGGTTGTATTATCATGGCAAGGTACATCATGGCAAGGTCAATCATTGTAAGCATATTGGTAGCTATTATTTTTTATGACAATCTGAGGTTGTTAGGAGTAGAAAATATTATGTAAAAATATTATTATTATATAAAAAAGGTTCTGTCATTTTATTGTTACCTACCAATAAAATAATAATTATTACTACAGTTACTAAGTCAAAATTTTAATTTAAAGAATTTTTTTAATTATAAACAATCACGAACAAACCAATAGGTTGCCTAATTTATATATTTGCCCAACAAAACGTAGGGTCACCGCTCATAAATACAACTTTACCAATCGAACTACTATCAATCATATCTTATAATAGAGATTTGCCAGAAAATCCCCAAAATTTGCAACAATTTCACAAATCCTATTATTACACATCTCACCCTACAAGCAGTCTTATAAATATGCAGTAGGTTGATCGGTCGCTCAAGTGACGTGCATGCATGGTGCTTCAAGTTGTCTCTGAATTAAGACAGATGGCCTTGATCAAGGGCCTCTTGGACTATGGGGGACGACATGCGTTCTTATATCTTCTTATTTCATTATTATTGTAATTGTAAATTATGTAATCGATTTTTGGTTGACCACTCTATGTAGTTTTTGTTTTGCGCTCATTTATACAAAATCCATTGTAATATATCTCTATTTGATATGACGCATTCCTCTAATAAATACCGTGATGGCATTTTTTTTATAAAAAACATAAGATCAGCTCAGCCTATATAACTTTCAGACGAACAAGCACCAAGTAAGCTGTGCGTTTTTTTTTAAATAACAGGTACATAATTATATTGATTTTTAAATATAGTAATCAGAATAAACGAACAAATTACAAGTTCATTCTCATCAAACCCCGGTATTCACATAAGTACTGTTATCGATGCAGTATTGTTATCGTCATTTGAGTGAGTAAGTTGAAATATTAAAAGACTGAATCTGTCATTATTTCTATTGTTATAATTCCCCATTGATAATTCCCTTAAATGTTTTATTAATTATGTACTATAACGATTTAACGAATTATATTTTAACTTGAAATTTAAGCAGGCGGCAGTCAAAAGCAAACTGTTCTATTTACGAAACCCGAAAACGCTTCAGCCTTTAGAAAATTAATCCAATCAGCGGACCGTGATTGCAGTATCGTTTCTTGACGATCAATTTCGTCAAAGATGTTGCATTGGCTTTGATATTTTCCTTTGAGTGAGAGGTACGTCTGGGGTTATTGGTGCATGAGGAAATTTACGCAAATTGTTTCAAAAGTTGTATTTGACGTAGTATGTACCTAAAAAGCTAAATTATATCTTTATATTATAAAATAAAACTAAGGCCTTAGTATCTCTTACTTAGTAATAAACTATAAGTAAAGTAACCAATTGAAAACATTATAGCAAGTATTTAAACTGTTTGTGTTTCGAGGAAATAGTTTTGTTCTCATCATCGTCCTAGCTTATTCTTATTTCGCTTGGCATCAGCTTTTCTTATCATTTTGCGCCACTTTTGTCTATCCTGTATTGAATCTGGACTGACGACTATTGTCTCCATTTCCTTTCATATTGTGCTAGAAGTAACAGGGGGGCGCCATCCGCCCCTCTTCTCTTCGGCATTGTTGAAAACTGTTTTAGTCATGTGGTCATCATCCCTACGCATAACGTGGTCAAAACAGCGAATTATTTTTCAAGAAGCTGGTGACAGTGGTGACATAAAAAGCGCTTTTCAACCTTTGTTGCTCCAAAGCATAATATTCTTATACAAAACAAAACAGCTACTTTCTCCGTTACAATGCCCAAAATATTTTTATTCAAATATCAAAAGCATTCCTAAATAAGTTTGACTTTAATCAACATGGAAGATTGAAAATAAATGTAATCCCCGTAACGCTCGAAAGAACACGTGCCGAAATGTGTCCTCACATGCAATATGCAAATTAAGACGCAGATAAATCTGCATTCATAATGCTTTGTGACTTTTTAGGCTATAAATTGAAATGTTTGTTTTGGTTGGACGACTCCTGTATTTGATACCGAAAATATGCAAATATTTCAAAATTCTGGCCATATTTTAATAATAGTGTGGCAAGCAGAATAATCTAGTTTAAGAGTCCGACAATAGTTATTTGTGCAACAAGAGAGCAAAGTTGTTTTTTGTTACGAGTGCTAATTTTGAGTCCCGAGCAAGCGAAGGATTCTACGTTTGAATCACGAGTGTAGCGAGTGATTCTATGTTAGAATCCTGAGTGTAGCGAGGGACTCAACAGCACGAGATGCAAAAAACTTTGCTCTCGTGTAGCACACACAACTTTTCACCTCATCAGCGAGAACATATTCGACAGTTTGTGCTTTTTCCTCCAACGTATGTTTAAAGTCTTTGTTGCTGATTTCAATAATATTTTTAATCAGAAATAGATAAGTGCTGCTTAAAAAGGCATAATAATATAATTTAATTGAAATTATAATCAACCAACCAACACGGTTATTGTCATTATTTGATCAAACTGGAAGATTTAGCAGATACATGACGTGTTTTTTTATGAATACATATTATATTACGAGATTTTGTTTATAAATTGATTAATACTTTTACTCGTAAAACACCAAACAAAATAAATGCAAAAGAAAATAACAATTACAATATGAACTCGATATTTTTTAAGGTACGTTTCGAATAGGTATGCAATATATATGCATCTATGATAAATAGTGAAATTATAAATTATTATTATATTTACAATAAGTAATTAGTTGTAAAATCTTGTTTTATTTGAGCAATGATCTATTGTTTTATATAAAAGGCACAATAATTTTAATATTCGGTCGTTAAATAAAAATATAATAAAGAAAAAAAAATACGTTGCAATTAAAACTTTTTCGGGTGTTTTTAATGAATTATTTGGTATAACGCGTATCCGAACTGTTCTCAATCGAGGTCGGATTCGAAAATCGAATTTCAAATTGATAACTTTCTATCCCTCTCTTTTATATACATATGAAAGAAACAGAGTGCATCGAGTTCATATTGTAATTGATATTTTCTTTTGCATTTATTTTGTTTGGTGTTTTAGGAGTAAAAATATTAATCAATTTATAAACAAAATCTCGTAATATAATATGTATTTATAAATAAACACGTTATGTATCTGCTAAGTCTTCCAATTTGATCAAATAATGACAATAACCGTGTTGGTTGGTTGATTATAATTTCAATTAAATTATAAGTATTGTTATTCCTTTTTAAGCAGCACTTATCTATTTTCTGATTAATAATATTATTGAAATCAGCAACAAAGACTATAAACATACGTTGGAAGAAAAAGCACAAAATGTCAAATATGTTCTCGCTGATGAGGTGAAAAGTTGTGTGTGCTACACGAGAGCAAAGTTTTTTGCATCTCGTGCTGTTGAGTCCCTCGCTACACTCAGGATTCTAATATAGAATCACTCGCTACGCTCGTGATTCAAACGTAGAATCCTTCGCTTGCTCGGGACTCAAAATCAGCACTCGTAACAAAAAACAACTTTGCTCTCTTGTTGCACAAATAACTATTTAAGCAATCTCTGCTCCATATATACGTACCTATGTTTAAAATGAAGAATAATAATTTTGGGCATGAGGACCAATACTGGCTAGTTGAGTTTTTATGTATAGAATATATCTATTCTATTCTATTAGAATAGATAAATATGATATTTTTATTTAATAAAGCGGTTTCTGAAATGTAGTATGAATTTGAAACTGTAGTTATTTCGCAAATTCTGATAATTTCGAAATCGTTATCGATCTTTATGAAAACTTATATCGCGTATATTAATAATTATTTGTGCTTCCCTGATGTTTAACTTATTTCAGTTATAAAAAAAAGTTAAACTCATTTTTCACCAGAGGAAGTGGTACCTAAGTCGAAGTGAAGTTCGGCACTACGCAAGTATTGATATTGATACAGAGGAATTATGCCCCAGGCTGGAATTTTTATTCAATAATAAACATGTTACAATTAATGCCACTAAATAAAATTATATTTCCGGAGCAGTCCTATAAATTATCCCCATCTTCCCTATGAGCTACAAGACACAATCAAATGCACAGCGATGGTCACACATGGAGCACACTTCCTCGAAGCGGCGCCAGCTGCCCTGCCATAATTCTTGTTAGGCTCAATAGAAACAAAGATAATTCCTTTGCCGACCTCGGCAACCACTACCTAGTTGTAGGAAATACGCGCCTCCTTGATGTATAGGGTGATGTCGTTGGGTCAAATTACGAGAGTTACAAGTATTGATACCCCACTGGGTCATGTAACACAGGGAATCCTAGGTCAGAAACCCAAAGGCATAAATGAACTTGTTGTGTTTTTTAGTTATTATTTTTTCTTTTTTTTTTTCTTTTCATCGAGTCATTATTTATATTAAAGTCACAGACCTGAAGAGAAATGAGCGGCAATGAGATTAAATTACTGCAGGAGGAACCCAATTAAGGGTTGGTTATTAGATGATGAAGCCAAATTCATTGATTGTCCTATTATATGGGAAATAATAATTATACTTTAATATTTTTTCCTGCAAAGAAAATTCTGTGAAAATTTTGTTTCAAAATTAGGGTGTGTGATTAAATGACTGCAGGAGGAACCCAATTAAGGGTTGGTTATTAGATGATGAACCCAAATTCATTGATTGTCCTATTATATGGGAAATAATAAGTATACTTTAATATTTTTTCCTGCTAACAAAATTCTGTGAAAATTTTGTCTTCAAAATTAGGGTGTGCAAGATGCATATCCTTCGTGGCATTGTTTATGTTTTTTTTTACTTTTTTCTTTGCTTTTACTTTTGTTAACGTATTTTCATTGCATTTTGTTTCCTGAAAACCAGTTCATTTTTTATTTAAGTTAACAACTTATAAAGGGGATGCCAGGATATCTTTGATTATAGCTACAATCAGATGACTAGTTGGATATGAGATATGACTCAAGCTGCATAGAGTGGCTTTAATAAATTGTCATTTAAAGATTAGACCACCTTATTAAAGTAAGTATAATAGTTGCGATATTTTTTCACATATGTCATGAAGCGTTCATGGGTTGCAAAAATCTGAACCCAAATAAACAGCAGCCTGTGCACCCAATAATTCCCATGAATGTTGCATGACGTTTTCGCGCTGATATTATTTACCGCACCCCCCCATAAACCTGTCCGCAATGAAGACAAACTGCGCCGGACATCTTGCGCTCAGTTTTTTGCTTGACCCTCCGGCCTGGGGATAATTTGTTCCGATGTCACTGGTTTGCTTTAATGAAAAATGCATTCGTCTGCCGAATGAGCCAGTTTAGTGTATGAATGCGAAGATTTGTTTTCAAATTATTTATTTATTTATTTCAGTACCTACATTTTTTCCTTTAAGTAATCCATAAAATCAGGCAATCAAACATCAAAATATCAATTCAAAAAAATTGCATGTCTCCTCTTTCATAAAAATGTGGTTGAAAGAGCCAGAAACAGTTGTGGAAAATTCTGTCCATAGCGTGCAATATTTGTTATTACAAATACTTAGGTACCTACTTACTTAAGTACTACAAAATAATATCAAGCCACGTAAATCTTAATATTTTTAACTTCATTAACAAAAAAATAACATCCGTTATTAGTTTGAAGTCATAGAAAAATTACCAAAGAGGAGAAAATTTAAATTAATTGGGATACTCGTATACGGAGGACATATTATGGAGCAGAGAAAAGAAAAAATAGATACACATATATTTTCTACAGGCCGTGTTTTTTCACGGTGACTGCTTCAACTCCGTTGCTGGCGTTCATGTGGCTCCAAAAATAAAGATGGGAATTATTAAAAGAAAAAGAAGTGATAGAAAAATCTAAAATTTAGAAAAAGCTGGAAATTATGTGGAAATTTAATGCATATTATTTTTTTTGTCTTTCACTCGTCCTTGCCGTTTTGCACTACAAGTAAGGGGGTTTCACTCCGCTGAAATGTCAAAAATTATACCTACTAATTTCAGGTCACAATTGTGACCCGGCCCGCCTATCGTCCCGCCTTTATTCGGCTAGGGTCGGCACGTTCGAAGCGAAGACAACGCATCGATTACATTTTTATTATTTACATATTATTGTGATTTTTTATTATTTTTAGCCGACTTTAAAAAGATACAGAGATTCAGAGTTCGCTACATTGAATCGTTTTGAACGTAAGTTCACCGATTATCTCCGTAAAGTGTAAATATATTTTTTTTTTATTAGTAATAGAATACGGTTACTGCTACGGTTTTCCCATTGACATTAAGTCATGATCTGATGATGGAACATTTACCTACTAGATCTCGGGACTAGTTCAACGTAGACAAGTGTGGTTTTTCTGCTCACTTTACTGAACATTTACAGCCAGTATGTGGCAGTATCATAAAATTGACCTGATGATGGACACTGGAAATAGGGACTGGATCTCAAGATTGGTTCAACGCAGACATGTGCGATTAGTGTCTTATTCTGTGCTACAAGTCAAGCCAATCGTGACGTCATCACAAAATACTAAAATAATTTTATGAAACATATCTAATTGGCAAACGAATGAAACTATTAAGTATTATCTTAATTTGGCCTATATATTACGATTTTAATAAAATAATGGGTTGTTAATTTTTTAGTTACATCTCAATTGTCTGGAAAAACTATAAACCCCACTTTTCTTTTCCACATACAAACTGCTTAGCTTCTACCAGAATGATGTCTGTCGGGTCAGTTAGTACGAGTACGTAATGAATCAACAGTATGAAAATTTCAAATTATGTAAATCCTTGTGAGAATTTACACTGATGGCTACCCTAGAAGTACGCTAGTAGTATAGGCATTTAATTAACGACAATAATGTGCCATGCCAAATACTTAAACCTTTAGAGTAGTTTGTACAATAGCATTAACATTTCAACAGATGTATCGCTAGCCTCTTAAACCCCGATCAAAACGAGATGTGTAATAACACCAAACGATATTATGATAATGAAATTTGTAAAGGAAAAAATATTCACCCCAAAATTTACTAATCCGTAGTTTGGCCCCAAAATGCGGTTGGTAGCAACTATTTCTGCTAAATTGAAGTAAAAGGGAGACTAATCAAATCACTGGATGCCGGGATAGAGGGATAATCGAATATTATGATCCACTTTAGTTTTTTTCCCTGGTGATGGGTATAAATGATGATGAAGATAAAAAGCGTTACTTTACACACATATTATATCCCTTTTTGTGGCAGAAAATATCGTGCAGTGGTAATAATATTAATTCGATTACATTGTAATGTATGTGACGTTGAAATAGCAATTCAATCAGTTGCATTCCTGTTTCCAGGCTCAAACATAGGTAAGTACCGATATTGTTGTAACTATTGTAACTAATATTTGGGCACTAACTTATGGAGTAAAGAGCGCTGCATTTAAAGTTATTACATGTTATATTGTACAATGAAGATCATATCATAACACAAACTAAATTTAAATTAGATTTAAATGTTTCACATATTTTAAAACAAATTTTTCAATTTCACATCAATAGAAAAGGGTGTTTTCTATTCATGTGTAACTTCCTAAACCTAATATCCTTCCATGTTCACCACTGCACAAAAATAAAAAGCAAAATTCTATTTGCAAGTCATAAATCACATATTACCTGGCAGATTATGGAGTAACAAACCAACCAACTTATATTAGCCACATCTTAAGCGATAGTAGCCTGTATCTAAATGGGATAAAAACTTTGACTAGTCCCAGAGAAGTTGGTGGAACTGTTTTGTAGTCCGTATATAGAAGGTAGTAAGTGCGATAAGTTGTGTGTGCATTTATTGTCTTTTTCTGCTGGATGGTGACGTAAGGGTTGAGCCGCAGACAATTTGTCATGCGACCGGCCAAGCGAGGAGGAAGACGATTCAGATTCCCTTTCGGGGATTTGGAAATTTGTTATTGTTATGCTCATATGGGTTTGCGATTGTATAGGTTAAGGTACTGAGAATGTTTTTGAGATAGTTATAATCTGAGAGGTATTTGTATAAGAAGATAGCAAGGGTCAATAATCCTTATGAAAAAACGCCTTAAAATTCCGAGAATATATTTAGGCTCACAAAAATTGGCCTTTTAGCTAAACTGAAACAAAACATTTAAACTTAACACAACATCTATAAAGTGCCCTTTACATATCTTTAAAATATATTCTAATAAATACATTACTTCGAAATATAATTCAAATAATAATAACTTTTAAGTAACATAACATGTACTTGCAGGATTTCTTTGGTTTGATCATTAATTTATTACATTCCTTAGAAAACATGTTTATACAATAAAACACTTTTAAAACAAAATACTATGGATTATTTTCTTACTTCTCGCAGTTAGATCCAGTAACATAACCATGTATAATTTTATACTGTTTAAGTCAATAGTAGAAAAATATACTTCAAAAGATAATCGTGTTGTATTAAAAATAAATCCATGCTAGGTTGACCATTCCAATTTCAAACGTTCCATAAAATAAAACCCCAATTAACAATAATTGAAGCCATAACAGGCATCGAATATAGAACGCCATCGCTATATTTTCCTAATTAATTAACATTTATTCTTTTAAATCATTCATACGATGCCTCTAATCCCTCATACGGGGTGAAATAACATGCGTGCGGGGTAATATGGGATAAAAGAAGGGGTAAAAATAGGTCATGCGGACATCGGCTTTAATCTGTTTAATTAACATCGTAAAAAGGTTCGATTTTCACCCTACGGGCTTGTGTAATGATGTGTTAATCTTTAGCGTCGAATGGAAAACATTGTGAGGAAAACCCTATTAGCGGGGACATAAATATGCATATTTTCATAATTCAAAATATCAATAAATCTAAAGCGTATCCAGCAAAAATACTACTTATTGCGAGTCTAAATTTACCAGTGCTATGGAAATTGGCATCTCTACATGTAGGATGTTTATTAAAACTAGAACTGCAAAGCTGATCAACCGAAATTTAGATTATAGTTTTATTTTAATAAATATACATATGCAACAAAACAAAAAGCAAAATGATTTAGTATGTACAGGTAAATATTTAGTTAGAAACAAACGACAACGGTATCCCAAAACTGCGCCAATAATAAACAAAATGATGACCAATTAAAATTAAATGATCGCCAAGGTAACAGGGCTTTAAAATTTTCAGCCAGATGAGACCAAATTGTCTCATTTCATTATATCCGAGGACGTTTGTGAAGGCAATCTCGAGCGGGTGGCAGTTTCGGAACACACCTGAGACTGGTGTAATCAAAGGAACTGTGATGCGGCAGTTCTTCGGGTAATTTAATAAAAAAACTGACGATGAAATGTATCAGTTTGTGTAAATGTGACGAATATTATAGCTTTTAAGAATATGTTTACAGTAAAATGTCCCATGAAACGATTACCTAAGATAAGGACAATTAGGGCAAATTAACAAAAATTACGATGTTTGTTTACAAAATTATTACACGTAGCATGAAAATGTACGTTCAAGATTATTAAATAACAAACTGAAATAAGGGGAAGATGCACTTTCAAAAATATACTTTGTATGTAAAAACATTTTATCGTTGGTGACGTTGGTGTGTACATCGCCTTGATTATTTAGCATCGCTTCAACTATTCTCAAATTCCGAGTTCATTCTTACCTCAACTCTTTTTAAACTTCCCATTCAAAACTGTTCCCAAACGTCTTAAATGTAGGGTGTTTCTCGCTTTTTTCCAGAAGTCCTTAACACAATTTGCCCGCAAGTCGTCAGAGGGTCATCGGGGCGTTCACGCGGAATAGCCCCGTTGCAAATTCCGATTAAGGGTTGGTTAGGTGGTTTTGAGGATTTAGCGGAAGTTACCTTTTCATCGGTTTTGTAACCGTTTGTGATATTTATAGCGATTGGTTTATTTCTTAGGTTGTATTGTTTTCTTGTTTATAATTAAATCTTTTGTTGATCTCACTTATTTTTTAATGACAGTCCCCTTTTATCTATCTATCAGCCACAGATGTCCACTGCTGAACATAGGCCTCCCCCATAGCGCGCCACAAGGTTTATATGAACTATTACTAACGGTATGCACATGCAGGTTTATAATTGTATGAACAACATAATTATTAATGTATGAGAAGGTGCCCGTAACTTCGTCCGCGTATACTTTCTTCTTTGCTATAGTCAGGTGAAAGTATGCTTATATTCTATAATCACCTTTGGATTTCCAGCTATTCCCGTACTAAATCGTTTCGGCTTGATGAGAAGACAAATAGGTAAAATCTTACCAACAGATGGCGCTTTACGGTTGGCGCCACGCTGCTGCATCGCGCTTAAGTTTTTCCTGAGCCATATAAAACTGTTTTTTTTTTTTTTTTTTTTTCATTTATTTGGGTAAACAAACAATCATCACAATTGCGTTATACATATGCGTTTTAAAACAGTTTTTAAATATATGTGTGACCAACACCGTTCACCACTTATTAATATTACAATTTGATCGTTCTTAGCGATCGACGACCAGTGTGCACTACACAAGAGCACACACTGTATAAACATATATATGCACATACATACGCGCACACACACACGCACGCACGCACGCACGCACGCACGCACATTTTCAATAAAACGTAAGAAATTTATAATAGTATCTGCATGATGCTTATTAATAATTCATGTTAAGTATATTACGACATAATGTACAAAAACAACGTACACCACGCTACATTTAATCTTCCATGAAAAACAAAAACACATCGGAACATTTCATCAAAATTTCATATTCGCAGTCATTTGTCTCGAAAGAAAACAAAACAATTCGGTATTCACCGCGTGATTCTCGCCCCTATTTCCGAGTTATAAAGGCAAATGATTTCTTGCTCAACTTGAGCACACGTTTGGGTACTATAACATAAGCACAGAGCGATGAACTAAAAAAATAATAACCACTGACCATCAAGGTATCGTTCCCTAGCTACTCACGAAGTTGACCAAAGTTGGGCGAGTCGAAGTTGGCCGTAGTATTTATAGGTTTCCGCAGCAAAGTGCCTCTCCACACTGCGAGTAGTCGTAGTCGTAGTAGCCGCATTAACACTCATTTTGTCGTAATATGTATCACATGAATTATTTAAGCATAACCACCAAAATACGAATCCATAAAATTCCATAAATCACCATCACTTTAAGAACTTTCCTTTGTTTTTAAGTGCTTTGCAAAGTTTTTTCATTGGATTCCTTCATAGTACTTACTTTATTTGCTCTTGAAGTATCGTTAAGAACCTACCTTATAAGTTATTTTAATTTTATTTTTAAACCCCTGCCGTCATGTGTGTTTGACCGAAAAAGTCGTCGAAAGTTACCATGCAGGTGTGTAGCAATTCACGCCTAGTCTACCGGCATGGCAAGAGAGAGATAAATATTTGTTTTAATCCGACGAATGGCATATTTTTTTCTACACTCTATTCATTGTTATATAGTTTTTTTTTATTTTTTTACTATTATTTTAATGGTTTGTCTTACAATATTATACTCAACATCAATCCGCTCAGAATCCGCTCAGCGTCTATGCTGAGCGCCATATTGTTTAGTTCATTAAAGGTGCGTGCGGGCGGAAGCCGTCTCCGGCGGATCTCTTTGGCGGCGAGATCAGTGGGCTGTAGACTGTCCATAAATCTTGCCGTTGAGCGGATATTTTCACGCGTATTTCAAGTGTTTACAAGCTTTTATATATCGATTTACTAAAATCATCATCGGTCCCTAACACTCGACGATATTGGCAGGAAGCATTGTCGTTGAGTTTCTTTCAGCTTTCTTCTCAACAGCTGTCTCATCTTGGGATATCGATACCTCCTACGTATACTGATACAACTGACATTTTTACGATTTTCGTTTTTTTGCATATTTAGGATCAAAATACTTATATCTACATGCTATAAAATTTTCATGACAAAATTACTGCTAGTTTTCGAAATAAAGTGACGTATACTGATACAACTAACACCGTTTTTTAATTTTGAACATCGTATACTGAGATAAGTCACTTGTACCACTGTACGCAGTACACCTAACGGGGAAGGGCGGCGCGGCGCAGGCATGGTATAAGTGGCAGTTATAGCTCAGTATGCTTGCTCGTCGTCGTTGCGGACGTAATAAGATATCCCACTATGCGCGACGGACAGTCGATGCGGCCTACGTCTTTTCTACCTACTACGTATCAAATTAGGCTTACTTTTGGTTATGATACAGTTTTCTCCAATCAGTACCGATGGTTGTTTGGAGTACAATAATAGCTACTATATGTCGCCATTACCTACGGATAAACCAGTCACCACTAGCGCTGACATCCGTCTGGGTTTCCCCGGATTTGTCCTAGTTTGAGGCCGTTCGGGGGAAAATAAAGCAATTATTTTTTTACCGTTATTATTTTCGGGGAAAATGCAAGTTACGCCAAATGTCCGGGTTTTTAAGTCTTTGTCCATGTTTGGCGAATTTAGAGATGGCAGCTGCTTAGTTGGCACGACAGGCAATCGTAAAATAAAATGGCAAAAAAGGTGTCGGTAACTTACGTGTAGGGTTAAGGCGGCAACAGTGGCTATAGCGACAACAGTGGCGCAATGGCCGTTGATTCAAAAGTATCATAGGTAGCTTTCCGTCTCTCTTACTCTTCGGAAGGCCTCCCGATAAATAGGTACAGGTCACATCCAGTTCCTTTGCGTCAGCCATGTAACAAACCCGTTTTGCGAGTGTTTTTTTGTTTTGAAAGAGTGAGTGAGTAAGAGAAAGTGAGTTTTAGGGTAAGATATACTGTTTATTTTTTCACAAACCTTTCGTCTTACCAATGGAGTTATATTTTCGCTAAGAAATAAACTTAATTGAGGTCATTTTGGCGTATACCACGCTTCGATTTACGTAAAACCATTACACGTGTTATGAGTTAAACCCAAAATGGCGGTTTTGTCCACAGTGGCTCAAATCACTTAAGTACACAGTGGTTCATGATCCACTGTGTACTATTGGTACTGGATAATGGTTAACAGACATTAATTTAGAAAATTTAGCGAGATGTAATAATTTTTGTCAATTTTCTCTTTTAGGATGGCTCGCCCAGCAAGGCCCCGTGAAATAGATAAACCTACAGCTGATGACATGAAACAAAAAAATGGTTTGAGCGTGAGAAATGCGTCTAAATTTCAGGAATTATTTTCACTGCACTGAGACGTTATCATTTTAAGACTCGATGTATATGTCGGCTAGGTTCGTTTACGCCAAATTATAGCGTTAGTAAAAGGTGCAATACTGTGCGTTATTGTTTTACGGATTGAGTACAAAGGAATTTCGAAAAATAACTTTATTATTTATTTTAAGGCCAAAGAATATTTTATTATGATATTTTATGCAAGATACTGATTAAGTCATGTACTTACTTAGTTTATGTTGCAGTTATGCGTTGATTATTAACTAAGTCATAAAAAATTAAGCTCATTTAGTACATTTTGAATGTGTAAGACTGAAAAGTCACTTTCAGGCTGAAGTAGTCAAAAAAAGTTTTTTTTTCTGATGTGTAACTTATTGTTTGATTAAAACAAAAAAATAAAGACCGATACAAAGCAAAAAAATGCATTATTAGTTGAGTAATGTTATAGATGATCCACTGTAAACTTGCCTGATTCACTGTAAACTGAGGGCCGATTCACTGTATCCCACCCACAGTACACAATGGCTCAAATGAGTTTTTTTAGAAAATACTATATATTTTACAAAATATTATCTTGTCGAGCTAAATCGATTGGAATAATCAATATATATTAGTTACACTATAACACGGATCCTTTTACATCTTTCCAACACTCACCCAAATCAAATTACATCTCTGCAAAAAAAAAGTGACCCACTGTTGCCGCCTTGACCCTAGGTAATTTAAATAATATGTGGATCAACGAACAAAGAAAGTAAAAATCGAATCATGAGTTTAAATAAAATAAAAATACGGGAAAAACAAGCCAAGAAAACAAATAATAATCATGTAAGACAAAAATTACGTTAAATATTAGTGTGAACGGATTTTTTTAAATGTTTATTGTTTATTTCTCATGTAGGTATACAATGATACACTTATGTTCGTCAATATGTACATCAAATAAATACTTGAAAATTAATTATTGTTCATTAAATACGTGAAAATTAATTATTGTTCATTACATTATTAATATGAATATTACATTGCTTCCAAATATCTTTATCTGTTCTGTAATCTGACACTCTATAGTACGATTTCCGAGTTAATGTACATTTAATCACTTTCTTGAAATTATGGTCTGGAAGGTTCGTTATAGTATCAGGTATTTTATTATAAAAATGTATTGATTGCCCAATAAATGATTTTCTAAATTTTGCGAGTCGTATTCGACGTATGGCTAGTTTCTCTTTGTTTCTTGTATTGAACGCATGCAGGTCACAATTTCACAATAATAAATAAATATTAAGGGACCATCTTACACAAATCGACCCAGTGTCCCAAGCAAAGTAAAGCTTGTACTATGGGTACTAGACGACGATATATACATAATTTATAAAGTACATGTAGAGATAACATCCATGACCAGGAATAAATATTCAAGTTCGTAACATACATTTTTGCTGGCGGAAGTTTGAATTTCATTGAAATATATAATTTGTACAAGGAGTGGTTTAATTCTACCAAATACGAAGCGCAAGCTTAGTCTGTTCGACAATACCGTGATATTTTCAGTCAAAATATTAAGTTGACGCTTGTCACATTTACGAGAATTTGAAAACACCTACTGAAAAACAAACAACCAAACACATTGGCACATGGAGGAAAGAGACTTGACATAAATAGGAAAAAAAAAACTCAAACTTAATAAAAAAATGCGACTGCTGTATTCGACCTTCAAAAACCTTGTCATCTCCTCACGGTAATATTAAGCGTGTTTTATTACAAAAGAAAACTTAAACTGTATAATTTCACAGCATTTGGTTTGGGAATGCTACTTGTTAGGTACCGTTGACATGACTAAATGACAAATTATTTGACTTACTTAATTAAATTAATACTTCAAGATAATGTAGATGAATTCAGGTTTTGGGCTGACAATTGTGATGGACAAAATAGGAACTGGAATCTACTATATATAAATGTTAAAACAGTAATAATGTTGATAATACCGCTGTAACAAAGACAAAAAACACCATTCCCTAAATGCGGGCTGTGATTTTAATTACCTTTTAAATAAACGTAATTTTAGTGTAAATTTGCTTTATTAACTGTCTTTCAAAAGTAATTTGCTTAAATATCCTAAATACCAACTTCTGAACTTACTATATTGGACATAACATACAAAATAACCTTAACAGTATACTGGTACATAACGGATTCATTCAGGCGTATTTTTTTTTTTTTTTTTTTTTTTTATGTTATAGGGGGCAAACGAGCAAACGTATCGTCTGATGGAAAGCGATTACCGTCGCCCATAAACACCTGCGACACCAGAGGAGTCACAAGTGCTTGCCTACCCGGAGGACGAAGATAAAATGCCTCTATGCTAGTAATTTCACCGGCTATCTTACCCCCACACCGGAACACAACAATGCGAACATTGCTGTTTGGCGGTGGGTTAGTAGGCAAGACGGTAGTAACAATCCGGACGGACCCTGCACGAGGCCCTACTACTCCAAGCTCGTGTTTGGATGGATCTGATCGGTTAGTTTCATCTGATTTGTCACTTGTATCAGTATACGTAGGAGGTGTCGATATGTCGGTAGATTCACGATTTGACTTGAAAACGTGTCCTTGTGACCCACTTACTGAATGAAGATTTCAATTTGTCATCTGACCTCCGTAATAGCTGTGACACTGCGATCAAACCGAAGGTAATATTTTGTACATTACAGCGTTTTGTCTACTATTACAGCCCTACTCGGATAACGTGACACTTAAATAATATCTAGAGAATTAGCCACTACTGGCTACAACTTGGTAAATGATTCCTCAAAACTGGATTGATGGCTTCGATTTGAAATTAAATGATTTCTATTGAAAAGACAAAACATTGATCTACATAAATATAAGATTTATGTTAATTTCAATATTTTCCACTAATATTTACGTAGACTTGTTTCCATATTTTCCGAAACACATGGTCACCCCATACACCTTTGACGTACCGCGTAACAATCGCATTGCAAACTGAAAGCTACCCCAAGGACTGTCTCAAAAAGATCAGTCGCGTTCCCAAAGGAATAAACCAGTTTTCAAAGTAAACTTAAACCAAGAAAAAATGGTACTTCACTTAAACAATAATACACCCTATAACATTGGCGTAAGAACACGAGTAGCTCTAACAAATTTGTGGTTTTGAAACATAAATTAACGAGATGGGTTTCCATGGTTGTTTTTTATTGAGACGCAAAGTTTGATGAGCATTTTATTGAAAAATCAAAAGGTTTTTTGGTGGCTGCGCCCATTGCGTTTGGGTTAATTAATCAGCTATTGTGTTTCTACGCGGATTGATTTCGTTGACACAGTACTTCTTGCAATAATTTAAATTGGTACTATTCATTTTGAACCTATTTGTAATGTTTTTTTTTGCCTGTATGTGAAATATATATCCATAGATATATATATTTCCCAAATCTAAGTCAGATATATTTATCGTTAAAATACTAAAAACGATTATCTGTATCTGATTTACTTAAACTAGAGAATGTCTTACACATGTAATGTATTTTGCCATTTATGCACTAGGAGGTCGTACGTCACTAAGAGAGAGAAATTCAAGGAAACAAACATTCTCACCGCAGCATCTCAATACATTCTTGAGAATATCATGTATGTGCGGAAAAATCTCCATGAATTCAAGCTCAACAGTGACATTCACCACTACAATACGAGAAGTAAGGACAAGCTCGCAATACCTGCCCACCGTCTCCGTAAGGTTAGCTCGTCGTTCGTGGGGAACTGTGTACGCTTCTACAATAAAATACCTATTGATGTAGTAAAATTGCCCTGTAGCAAATTTAAAGCGCAAATAAAACGTCACTTATTGAATAAAGCTTATTATACTGTTAATGACTTTCTAAACGACAGTGATGCCTTTAAGCCAGTAGTTTAGTGTTGTGTGTCAATAGTAAATTTTTAAATAAGCATTATTTTGGTGGGTAATTAATAATAATGTAACATGAGAGCACAATTTGTTGTTTCTCACCGGGCAAATAGTATTAGTCAAGTATGCCCGGCAGCTTGAGCATGTCATGCTCGCTTAAAGGTCTTTGCTTACGGTGGCGTCGTTGATCGGGTCGCAGCCTTCCCTATAATATGGTTGAGGGAGGCGATGGCTGAGATATGCGTCATACTCGTGAACGGGTGCCGTTTGTGGGGTCCGGTCTGTTCATGCTAGCAAGGGCCAAATTAAATATGTAGCAACCGCATACTAGTGTTAAATTAAGCAAACGTGAGAAACTTCACCTGTACTCGATTGAAGTTATTCAATGTTGATTTTATCTTTTTGAACTCTTAGAGACTGTATACATCTCTAAGAAACAGCTTAGTGTAGTATGACACTCAGAGACTTTATACATCTCTGAGGAAATTAAATCATTTTAAAATATTTTATTGCATGTTATGACGCCTAGAGACCATATACATCTCTAAGAATTTTAGGTTTAATAATTATTTTCTTAATTATTCACGTTGACGCCTAGAGACCTTATACATCTCTATGGAATTAAATTAATTAAGTAATTATATTTTATTGCATGTTGTGACACCCAGAGACTTTATACATCTCTGGGTATATTTAATATTTTAAATTTATTAAATTTTTATTTTAATGTTCCTACTTAACATTGATTTGGAGTATCTTATACATCTCCTTTACGTGTACCCAGTGTAATTAGTTATAACACAACTGTATCATGTAATTGTTTTAAGTATTATTTACGAAAAAATGACTTACTGTTGAGTTTCTTTCGGCTTTCTTCTCAACAGCGGTCTCCTCTTGCGAAATGCCGGTAGATTCACAATCTGACTTGTAAAAGTGCCCCTGTGGCCTACTTACTGAATAAATTATTTCATTTCATTTCATTTCATTTCATTTCATTTCATTTCATTTCATTTCATTTCATTTCATTTCATTTCATTTCATTTATAGGGTCGTGGAAAAGGCATTTTATTTCAAAACGAAAATGTCTTAAACTAAAAATAACTATAAATCCCATATACTTAGACGCTTAACAGGTAAGTAAAAGAATTTAGATTTCTCTTTAAGCCAAGATTTTCTTGGCCGAAAACCCAATTTTCCGTCCATTAACCCTTGTGTGAGCCATATTGCCCCATTTCCTTTCACCGCCTTTTCTTATTCAATTTCGACTCATGCGCTAGGGTCAGTTGGGGAAATATGGACTTATTTAGTTATCCAGTAAGTGGTTTTCGGTCAGGTAATGTTAAAAGAAAACTCATTATTCTACAAGACTCCCATCTATTCCCAGATCCCAAGCAAATGTTAAATTAACTCGTAAATTAACGCATTCTAAAAATATGTCATGACTGTGACGTACCTATCATTTATTTGACCTCAAAAACTTCTTTCAACTAACAAGAACTAAGGTTTTAAATCTAGACTAAAAGAGTAACGTCGGGAACTTTACTCTGTGTTAATTTTTCAAAATATACGTC
The DNA here is from genome assembly GCA_947623375.1 of Apotomis capreana. NCBI lineage: Eukaryota > Metazoa > Arthropoda > Insecta > Lepidoptera > Tortricidae > Apotomis > Apotomis capreana. Next base: position 27,505,010 of record OX392499.1, on the reverse strand, counting down.
AGAATTTATTATGATTGCAATAAAACCTACGGTTAGGTACTCTGAATAACCTCGATCAGATTGTGAATTGAGTTATTCACTTTGTCCTATCGAACTGTTGATAGTTATAAATGTATATTTACTTTATTTCAGGCCATTACAGTTTAAGCCACGCTAACAGCAATAGCTAAACATGAAAACAATTGACTTTGCCTCGTTCATAAGTCACTGACCTCAAACCCTTGTTAATAAATAACTAGCACCTGAAATAAAAGGACAGTAAACGTGGGTAGTCAGCGAACGGTTAATCGCATTTCGGCACCGCCTTCGCTCCCGAATGGCTTCATTTACGATTTTTATTTCCGGGTTGCCAAAATATAGAGGGCAGCAGTAGAGATATGAGTTTATAAAGAAAGAGAAAAAGAAAGAAGGTTGTCGTAATTTAGTTCGAAAAGAGAAAAATCATATTAATGAATACCGTTAATAGGAAATGAGTAGGAACGCAGAGCTTTACATAATTATAATCATGTAGAGTAAAAGTAAAAAGTAAAATATTACACGTATTTATAAATGTGTAGGTACTTTAAACTCTAATAGAAAAGGCTATAAACAATTTTATCTGGTATATATTAGTGCCAGTACTGTTCGACGCGTAACTGTGACCATAGTGATGCAGGTAATGTTGTAATTGTATAATTTAATCGAACAGTGTACGATATCAGCTACTTTTACATGAGCGTATTTTAAAGATGTACAGTTCAATAGATAGTCCCCAATTTGATATTATTTGAAAATGACATACTGATCTGAAATGAAAATATCCGCAAGAGAACCAAAGTTACCAACATAGCTACGGATCACGAAATTGAAATGGCAATGGGACAGTCATGTGGACGGATGACCTCTTGAGGAGCGTGGGGAAACGGTGGCGGCCTGCGCAGGATCACACTTTTTGGCAAGGTATGGGGGATGATTATCTTCAGCACTGCACTTCCTTGGCTGATAGATGAACACTACAAATAAGTATCTAGTACTCATGCTACCAAACGTTACTATACATGCACTGATAAACTGGGTTCGTAAAATGCGAGCACGTCATTTTAGTCGTTTTTGCTCCCATTTTACGATCCCTGCTGATAAAATAGTAGGTACCTAAATTATAAAAAGAGTGAGTTAATCATCGTCAGGCTTCGTGTGTAGCCTGGCTGGGACTGAATTCTGAGTGTGTAATTACCAACGCACTCGTGTTTCTGATGAGGTTTTTAACATAGCACACTTTCGTAGAGAAAGCATGTTCAGACATTGAACAAAATAAAATTTCATCTCGGTTATTCAGTCACAACACAAAAACAGAATTTTACCACATTTCCGTGAATTATTTTTATGTATTAATGACACCTACAACTGCTGACCTTTAACTTCGGCCTTTTAGTTTGGGATTTTTCGATATCGACAAAACATCGTACATCCCTAGGGATAATAAGCGCTATCGGTGTATTGAGATTAACTCGGTTTTATAGCATCAGGTTAGTATGCATTAAATTTAACGATTCGCCTTCATTGGTCCATTGCTCTAAATTGCTACGGACAAAGATGTTTAAGTACTATTTTAACTATTTATTTTATTCGTGCCAACGGTTGATGCTATAAAAATAACAATATAAAATAACGAAAAACAAAGGTATCAAAATAACTGCGCGGTGAATATTGGGTTTAATTTTTAATGGTTCATATTTTATGTGATTAAATTTTATTTCAGTATGTTTGAAATGCAAATCGTGAATTAAAATGAAAAGTTGCAATGTCATTTCAAATACATGATTGTAAAAATTAACAAATATGTAGCTTTCACTTCAACTGCTGGGTTTTAAGTACCTAGAAATAATATCTGAAATGCTATATTTCAAAAATCAAGCTCAAGTCCGAAACGCGTCCATTTTATAAGCAAAATCTAAAGTAACGTAAATAATGATCAGTTTCAGATACATCGTGGACTAGTCATGTTTCTTTACATTTGAAGCCAGGCAATCCAGGCATAGGTACACTAAATGCTTTGTTATTGCAACTCGAAATTACTAATTACATGCATAGTCAATTACAGATTCTGATAAAAGAATACTCGCCTAAGGCCACAGACAGTCAATAAGAGACATCCCCTACATATGCCAAATACCAAAAACAATTATCAATGTAATCAAAAGCACCCTCGCACGCGACGACTAATTAATCGCAAGAGCGATTTTCAATCGCCCGTGCGGTTGAGTTAATGAAAAATCGGCCGGAAGCTGGGAAGAACGGAGTCAAAGGTGATCAGCTGACCGTGGTAATTGGGTTCTATGGGTGAATGGGAGTGAATGAGAGGAATTTGTTTTGTCTAAGGACCAGATTTTGCGTCCCAGTGGACAGGTAAAATTTATTGAACAAAACTAAACTTAATATCACATTCTACATTTAGAATTGTATCCGAGCCCCTCTATTACTATAAATTATGCAATCGCATGATCAACCAAATTGTATAAATTGCTGTTTCATATAATGACCAAGATGTACTTTCGGCTAAATATGGCGCCCAACATGCCACTAAATATTGTTCTAAATAACCTTTACACTGTCGTAAAGTTGTAATATCTTTTCCTTATGGAAATGTTACTATTTTTAAAGCTTCTTACGAGCATGAATCAGCTATAAGATTTATTTATTTATAAGGCGCTTGTTAGAAATAAATAAGAATCGCATACCCAAAAAAAATATATATTTAACAAGTAAAGTAGGGATCAAGGAGCACGTGTTTTTGTAGGTGTTTTATATTTTAACTGTATTCACCAATCTCCAAGAATCAGGTGTCCTGAGTTAAGATTCATAGTGTTTGGATAACGATACAAGAAAAACATAAAATTAGAGAACTCCCCCGGGGAACCCTTATCCTGGAGAAGTCAAGCTTTACGATCCTATTATAAAATGGTCTTTATGAGCGATTTTATTGCTAAAAGACTTTAGTAATTTCGTCATGGCGAGAGGGCAGAGATGAGATTCCAGGAGTTAAGGGCTATTAAAAGTTTGAAGTAGATTGAGTTATTTCGGTCAAAAAAGTTTTTAGATATGTGACATGGACTTTAATAGTTTTTTTTTTTAATCAAAACTTGAATATTCCAAAATAGTATCTTAAATACAAAATTAAAGATCCTGATGCGACCATCGGAAAAGTGAAAACAAAACTTCGAAGTCATGTCAATTTTGTTACAATACACATCCTCCTAAAAGTGTACGATGACAAACATGTATAAAGGCAACAAAAATTTCTTTGAGGATCCCTCCTCCATCATCTTTGAAAATACCAATAAAAATTAAATGTGTATCCCAGGCAGGGTATCCATCAACCCTTCCACATAAACAATAGATAAAGCGTTAGACATAAAGCAACACATCTAAAGGCAGATATAAAGCGAGCGAAGTGGAACGCCCCTCGTGCGGACTCAGCACACGTCATGCTTGTCATCGGTACAGGGGATTTGCATTTGCAATACGATTTTAAAATTTGTTTCACCTGAAATATTACTGACTTTTGAACTTTGCACGTTTATTGCGGAGACAATTTTCTTATTTGCATAAATTTGGATTTGCAATCCATACATGTGGGTACATAGAAAGAGTAGATTATTAAAATGGTGCGAACTAAGTAGGTATTGTTTATTTTAAATGTTTACATTAATCGATGGTCTATACTATGCAAGTCGAGCGATGCAGACAAGCATGTACAAAAGGTAAGCAGCGTTGCCACGAATAAAGTGCAAATTTTATGGATTACGTTCTTGAATAACAAAAATTAAACTCATTCATAAACGTCTACGACTTATCAGAGGGACGAGAGTCTCGTGAAATACTATTACTACTACTATATTATATTATAAAGAAAGAAATAGGTACCTACAAAACCTCGTACAGATAACACAAAATATAATATATTTAAGAGCTCTATTGTCGTTTCCTGGACACGCTGTACAAATCGTTCTGTACTCTTGCACTGATCGTATGTATGTTGTCCGAAGCGAAATCAATCACTGACATCTCTTTCCGGCACCTGATGCCATCTGTCTTTCTGTCCGTCCCCGTACCGAAACTGCTTCAAAAATGCCAACATACTTGTTTTATTTGTTTTATATTTTACCTTCGAGTATTACTACATTTAAGGCGACGGGTAATGCGAAACTAGCGCCACTTTCGATTTTTTTCTTATACCTTCATCATCAGATATTTTTTTAGAAATAGCTGAAGTCTAGGAGCTAGCAAAACACCTTTAATATTCATTAAATCACTATATACAATTTGTTCACTGTAGTTTACCTTACAAAACTTGTTCACGTCAAAAGCGACCACAATAGTTTTGGGCAAGTTTTTAGAGACAACTAAAGAACAAGAAATTGTGTATAATGATTTAATAAACACTAAAGGTGTTTTTCCAGCTCCTAATATCTTGCAATTACTGAAAATTGATCTGGTTTGGAAGATATAATAAAAATTCGTAAGTGGCGCTAGTTTCGCATTACCCGTCCCCTTAAATGAATAATATGATGAGTTAAACTCCTCGCTCCGGAGCGACGGTAGCGAAGTGGCTAACGCGCTGGACCGGTAATCCAGAGGTACCGGGTTCGATTCCCGATCCCTTCCACCAGGTAGCTCCTTTTCAAATTTTTCTTTAAGCTTCGATCTTTGTATTAATGGTTTAAATAAAAATTGTGGTGTACCCACATTAAAAAAATGAGTCTCCTTGACGTGGCGTGGGGGGTAGCTGTATTCTTTGAACGTCGAGCTCACTATCGTAAGTGTTTTTTTTTTTACTAATTACCAGCAAATAATCGTAATTTACTACCGAATTGCAAAAAGTACTTGTGTGCGTGATATATTTTTATTATTCTACATTAATTCGAATAAAATACATATGTGCAATTGGTTTTTGAATTTAAAGTATCACGATCGTGCGATTTCGGTTGCATTGCGTATAATTGAACTCTCACGATAGGTATAACTTATTTATTTACATGCTTGGCTTACTAATCGGGATGTTTTGCTTATTTTCGGAGCTTGGTTTACCGATAAAATACTAAAAGATCTGCTCGAAGACGGAAACTTGTCAGAAATATAAGGTTTGGATGACGACGATTTGGAAGAGAGCCTAACTTTTTCGATCACTTAGCCAGTGATGATGACACTTGCTCGCGGAAGAAGAAATTTATACTCTGCATGAAGTGAGGCCACGGTCACGTTCTCCCCTAAGTTCACCACGAGCTTCTTCTCTGCCCTTTTCTCCGCGACCAGCGACTCCACCACTAGGGAGTAGGGACATTATCACCGCCACCTATTTCGCCGTTGCAAATCGTAGCTAAGTAGAAGATGACCAGGTCAAGGTAGGTCTGAATCTATGCTTAGAAAGGTTCAAATAGGCAGAGGTAGATCTGTCCGCACACGGGGAAATGTACGCAGTGGAAGATCCATATCAGCACCCGCACCTCGAAGTCGAACATGGAAGCGGGCTCTGTTTACGGATAAGCCACATAATTACACCTTGCTCCAAACGTGAAACCTGTCCGTTCCCCGGTAGAGTATTTTCATGAATACATTGACAACGACTTCGTGAAAGAGATCGCTAGATGTACGAACTTGTATTACATGCGAAAAACAGGCGTAGAATTAAAAACGACCGCCCATGAAACCTGCAAGTTCTTTTCCATTCATTTAGTTATGAAAAGTATAATTTTTTTGATTATTTTTATAATGGAGCCTGAGAAATTGCTGTGATTTAGTGCGTAAATTATAAGTTACTAAGTTTTTATTTTTATAACTGTGTTTAATTCATTGAAATTCCTCAATAACCGTTTAAATGTAACATTTCTACACAAGTAGTAGGGATTCGCCGATACTACGATACGGGGCGGACGGGCCTGATGGGCGGCATCCAGGGCGGATTTGGCGGACCACCAAACCTAAAAAAAAAAAAAAAAAAAAAAAAAAAAAAAACAAATAGCCCCCTACTTAGAGCGTTTGGAATAGGTCCCAGGACGCTCAGACAGCTCTGTCAAGACTTACAGAACGCCCTACGCTAACAATGCAACACCTTCCCCGACCCATCGACCCTTTTCTATTGTCTATCCGAGCTCGGGTTTTATTGCCCTCTCGGACGCCGAGCTCACTTTTATTACGGTCTACTATTGTTTCCCTCTTTTATATTTCTCTTTGGCTACAACTGTCTACAACTTCCTTTGCAAACGGTATACATCTTTTAAGAACATTCTTTAGGTAAAGCTGGACAAATACCTAAACATCTCATACCTAAACTATCAGACTAGGTCCGTCACCTTGGTTCTTATTGGAATCGCTGTTTCAACGCAGCCTGTCTCACATCGTGTCTTTACTCCAGGTTTCTTACTACGTGATATGTGCTACGGTGTACGTATCACTAATCTAAGCTAACCTATGCTAGATCACAATTCTAACCTAACCTAACCTAAGCTACAGGACTACGCCCAGCTAACGCAGGATACGTTACTTGACTACTTAACTTCAGGTAGCCTTACTTCAAAGTATGTCTCTTGTTACTCACTACATATGCTGCATTTGGAACGTTGTTCTATTTATATATTTTATCTTGTTCAACTTAACATTACTTCTAACTTAACTATCACTTAACTTCAAAAGCTAATTTTGAAGAACTGCTTTATATACTTACCTACTTAAAACCAGCTACGAGCACAGCACAGTTGTTTTGGTCTTAAGAACGCTGTTCTAACCTAACCTAACCTTGCATAAATTTGACTACGTACTCAATGTTACTTTCATTTCTTTTTTGTAATAACCGACTTCAAAAAGGAGAAAGTTCTATGTAAAAATATTGCATGTAGCATAAGGATAATACGAATCTAATCTTACAATAGTAATGCGGTATTTTATACAGTAATAACTGCTTCAAAACTATACTAACTTATTTAAGCTGTAAGTTAAAAATACGAGTTCTATTTTTGCATATTTATTTATTTCGCCAAATATTATGTTCTTGAATAGATGCTTAAGAAAATACCTGAATAAACTTTGTAACTTGTACTAACGTGTATTTGTAGTGGGCTGAACTAAACTCGTTGATTTTTTAATTTGTTTGTTGGGTCCATATTGTTTGTAAAGATTTATGACAGGTTTCTTCTCCGAATCATCAAAAGATTCGAAAGTCTATTATAAATTTTATTACTGTTTGTTGGTGGCTGTTGGGCGCGGTACAAACTAGTCGAAACGTGATTTTAACGGTAATCTATTGTCACATCCTTATAAAAGCCGATGGACAGTGACGATCTATAAGTATTCAGAACCGAGTCGTGCTTGTTACCAGAGCTCTCTCAGTGTACAGTGACATAGTGTTGAATCGTGCTACAGTGCTTATAAAAAATGGCAAATGTAAGTATGTACTATTTTTTATAAAATATGTATGTAGTATTTTTATGTACTATTTGTTTAACAGTGTTTTTTTTTTCTGTAACTTGTGTTCATCGTGTTACTTGTTAAGTGTGTTAATCGGATGTATAACTTATTGTTGAATATTGTTACAGTTCACGGAAAACACTTTCAAGAATTTTTATTACCCTGAACCTGAACATGATGATTCAGGGAGTGATGAAGAAGGCACACTCGGTTTTAAAGTGAAACAAGCCATAGCGAAGAAACGTCCTGCAAATAGTATCGAGAGTTTCTTTGAAAAACCGCAGAAAAAAGTGAAACCAGTGAAGAGATCTTCCAGTGTGTCGCAAAGTTCCCATACCGGTGTTGCTTACCTATCTTCGGGTAAAGACGATGCTGCGTATGCATCACACCTTATTAAAATAGAAATATACGATCTTGAAAAAGTTAGGAACATCGCACCAGAAGAGCACTGGAAGCACGCCGATGTGAGATTAAAATCTTACATCTCAACTGAGCAAGATCCACAGCTTGAGACTGTCCGTGATGTTATATACAACATGACGAAAGACATAGCTTCGAAGGACACGTGCGTGAAATATTTTATAAACAATACGAAAAAGTAAACTAAGTGTTTGTGTAGTTTTAATACTAGGTTAAAACTGTATTTATTATATAAGACATTAGATAATATTTTATAACATACCCTTGTGTACTACTAGTATTATATATTTCTTACTGCTTAAACAACAACTTTTTGTTATTCAAAATTGTTAAGACTCGTTTTATAACCACATGTTGTAATTTGTTTTGTAGCCTAATCATATTGATCTATTTCCCTTTGCAAATGTATAAAACTCTCCACCCTTTAATATAAAATCACTAAGCTACGTTTGTTATTTTAAGGAAAAAAATTGTTGTAATGTAATCACTATTTTTAGGTAAATAAGGTATAATTAAGGTATTATTTATTAAAAAAATCAGTTTAGTATATATATATTGTTTTATTTCACAAAAATTGACTTAAACATATTTCTTAAAATTAAATCGTTACAAAGAGAATTCTCAGAAAACAAACTCAATAAATCGCTCATAGTTTTTCCTTGATACTTAAAATATAAATAAACTAAACAATATTCGCCACAAACTGAAGTAAAATGATTTTGAAGTGGTCTTTGGTTATAAAACCACCGTTTTGCATTTCTATTCAAAAATAACTTATGATAACCAGTAGGTTTCCGACCAAATGAGTCAAAGTATTCCCCTACACCTTTAGCATCAATATGCATTGCAACCCAATGGGAACCTGGTTTCGAATCAGGGTCCAAATTGCTTACAATAAAAACTGGACGAGCAACCCAAATAGGGATTCGGTTAGCAGCAAAAACATTTGATTTAAATCTAGGGTTAATTTTTTTCATACAATATTGAATTTCATTAGTATCCATAATAAATAAAATATGTATACATTCATCGATGATGTTACAAACACAGATTAAGAAGAAATGAGATTAATTGTTAATTTCACTGTATTTATATTTATTTTAACTGTTGTAATCTACAGATACATCACGATTTTTGTTTATTTCAATAACATTATCAAATTCAGCGTACACAATACAGTTAATAGTAGTGCTCAAGGCATTATCAAAACGAACTTCTATCCGAACACTTCCGTGTCTTACAAGGTTCCAGTGTGAGGTAGAACTGGCTGACAGGTCAGGCGTCAAATCGAAACATAACAAACAGTAACCTTCCCCGTAATCGGTTCTGCTTATTGCATTACCTTCATTGTGGAAGTGAATACCAGTCCCAGAAAATAGAGTATGATATGTTGATGCTATTAAACCAGAACTAAATGATGGTTGTAATGTTCTAGAAGGAATTTCATGACCATCTACAAATAAACTAAAAGAGTTCATATTATAATTTTGAAAATTGAAAGGGTTCAATGCAAAATTACCATTAAACGATGAATTTGATACAAAACCAATTATACATCTTTTAGGTACTTGTCCAAGAAATATGTTATCTAAAGTTTTACCCTGTATTCCTGACGGTATTGTAAGTACCTTTACTTCTGCTCTTGTGATAGGGTATTTTGCAGTTGTTGATGCTAGCACTTTCTGATGAGCTAACAAAACACTTGGACTGATTCTAGCTCTTCTTATTATGAGACTAGCGTCCATTATTTGTACCTTAAATTTCTTATCTTGGTGACAAATAAGATTAAACGATTCTTTTGATCGCACTAACTTAACACGCATTTCTACACCATTCACTAGAAACTTCTCTTGGTTAAACATATCACCATGTAAATGTCCAATCATTTCAACTTGTTTACTATCTGTAACAAATTCCATCCTTTTGTGAAATCCTTTGTTATTTGCGTCAACGGTGTCCATATAATGTGCTGTATCTTCATACCATAACCCACAAGTAAGGTGAGTTTTTTTAGCGGCTGGTCCATAGTTAAGTAGATTTTCCATGTAAGCACGGTAAGCATATGTGTTGTTTGGTGGCGAGATTAGTTTTTGATTTAAATATACGTCAAGTTGATTAAAAAGGGAGTGCAACCAATTATTAACGGGGGCAACTTGAGTATCAGGCTTTAACTTTGTACCATCCTGGTTTAATATTTTGGCGTTTATATGTAATAATGTATGTGATAAGTCAATGTAGTCATCACCTGAACCGGGGACTTGAAACTCAATAGGACCATCATCACTTAAAGATGAGATTGGTTTATAATGAACCCACTGTCCACTCTCAATACTTGTCTGTGTCGAAGGCAGGGCAAATATATCTAACTCAGATTTTGCACATTCACACGAATGATTGTGTAGGAATGACATGATTTACTTTGAAAATATATCGTCACTATATTTATTTCTCTTAGCTCCTCTTCGGCGCGATGCTTTCAAGGTAATGAGAGGTTCCCGTCTCTTAGTTGACATTTTATACCCAGATCCCGACATCAGAGAATCGATCTTTTCATCAGCTTTTCTTTTTAAGTTAGCACTAGCTTCTTTAAATCGAGACCTAACTGAACTATCTATAGGGCGTGAATTTACCATATCAGATAACAAACCAACCCCCGCATCTAACGCTTCTTTTCCAACAGTTTTAAAACCACTAGACAACAAAGGAATTACTGACCTAAACAGTCCCCCCAAAAAACTTCCAATCCCATGCCCTCGCTGAAACGGAACACCTTTATAGACAATTCCTATACCAGAACCAGCTTGATGGGTATAATAATGATCGTAGGGACAAGAGTGAGATGATCTTTTATAATTCATCTTAGCCGTTGAAAGTGTAGTTTCACGCAGGAAATTCCGAATTGAAATGGCACTCTTGCACCGGTAGTTGTTCTTATATCTATTTCCATAGTATCAAATTCTCTACGTAAAACAGGTACATAATGAGCGGGTGAGAAAATGTGTGTTTTATATGCTCCATAATGGAATTCTGTTGGATCTAATGGTATTATTCTAAGCAACGTAGTTATAACATCACCAACTACCTGTGGTTGTATGATGTCTGTATAAACAAATAATTGTGATGGTAAGCCCAAATACAAATTAACAGGATTTTTACCAAATGAAACTTGCCGTAAATTTGTTTTCGGTTTAAAACCTAACTGTAGACTTAGTATTGGGGTTGTTATAAGAGAAGTTATATCGTTATTAATTGTTGCTACCCCAACCATTTTGGTTAGATTATCATATCTAAACTTTACATTATTTTTCAGTTGTGGGTTGTCATTAAAAGCTTGAATAAAATGGTCAACGTTGTCATATGTAGTTGCTGGTATATGAGTTTTTATATCTACAATTTTGGCTATCTTGTCAGTGGGTGACACTACTTTCTTTTTTAAATAAATCATATTTTCATGATCTTGAACATTGTACATTGAACAAGGGTATTGAAATTCTACTAAGCCAACTACCCATTCTCCTTCCAACTTTATACTCCTGGGTAATTTGGTTAAGAAGTGTGCAGTCGTATTATCGGTATAGTAGTCCGAGGAACTGTTACTTAACAATGTAATATAAAAGCTGTTTTCACTCATATTTTTTTTAAGCTTGAAGCGAGTATCCAAGAATTAAATTTGTTAGGATAACCTCGCCACTTCACTAGTACTTCTTTTCTGGCACCAACCCCACGTGAGCGTATTATTTTATCAATTTTATAATCAATGGAGGGGAGATAAGTCACTTTTTGTAATTCCTTAGAATAAAATGTACCAACGATAGGCTCACCTTCTAAATCTCTTAACGTATACACAACTCGTGGAAAGCGGTTTATTATTGAATCAATTCTAAATATTTCGTCACTCCAATTAGTTTCGTAACCCTTTTGAAATATATGTTTATATTTAGTAATTCTAACATGATCACCAACATTTAGTTTTGTGATTTCCAAAGTAAGTTGTCTATCCTTTTTTCTGTTATACAAATTACACCAAACAGTCATGATATTATCAAAATTTACATCGATAGGGCGCATTTTAATACTAGAATGATAACTGTGATTATAAGAATAAAGAAGTTCTTGCAAAATATCTATATATTTGTATGTATTCTTATGAGTAAAGTAACGCCACATTTTCATTTTAAGAGTTCTTTGAAACCTTTCTACTATACTTGCTTTAATGTCAGGATTGTTAGTAGTATAGTAGTTAATGTTTTTGCTCCTAAAGTAATCCCTTGCTGCCTTTGAAACAAATTCGGTGCCTTTATCAGATTGGATGTGACGAGGAGTAGAATTGGCTTCAGTAAATATGCTTTCAAAACAATTTATGACGGTTGTGGCATCTTTCTTTTTCATAGCTCTCGCAAAAGCATATTTACTGAACACATCAATAACACACAGAATATATTTGTATCCATCATTATATTGACTGTAAGTACCCATATCACTCAGATCAGCTTGCCAGAGTTCATTAAAGTTAGATAAGACGTATCTATTTCTTGTGAATCGCCTTTGAACCGGTTTATGCAGTGTGTACGTTTCTTGAGATTGTAACCAGTTCTTTACTTCGTCTTTGTTCATTCGTCCTTTCATTTGTTTACTTAATTTATTTAAACTACTGTAGCCTGCTGGATTAGATACATCGTAGTATATTGCATGAATGTCTAATAAGGGCTCCATCTTTCCCAATCTAGTTTCTTTTTGTTTGCCTTGAGCAGTACACTTGAAAGAGGTGTACTGGCGCTTGTGTCTTTAAATGACGATGACGATCGAGCACTTGATGGAGCAGATGATGCGTGAGGTTCACTCGATTGAGGTTTATTTATAAATTCTAGATTAGTAGGATTACCTATACAAGACGTAGGAACTTTTATATCTCTTAAAAATAAAGCAAACTCTTCCCATCCTGTTGGCTTAGGGCGTTTAAGAGATCTAACCGTATCGCTTACCAGATCGAGAATATTGCTGTTTGGAATAGTTCGATTGTTTATTACAACTTCACCATTTGTTTTCCACCATATTTTTGGTCTGCTTGACACAATACAAGTCAATAATGTTCTGGTTTTTTTCTCATATGATTTTGGTAAATTATCTATAATACGAGATGGACTGAATAGTACAGTTTCTGGATTTTTTGTACCAGACGGTGTAGCTGCAGTAACTGCAGAAACATCACCATCTGGTAGTGTTTTATTTGCAACTGATTCATAATTTTCATCCTCCTCCTTTTTGTTTACTTTTAAGTTTAAATCCTTACTTTCATCGTTGAGTTGATCAAACCCCTCCATCACTATTGGTATTTTAAATGGTTTTCGATCTGATTCAATAAAGTGCAAAAATCGTTGTAGTGCTTGAGAATATAATGCCCACTTTTCACGATCATTAATTTTACTCTTCAGGATTTTTTGCATCTCTCCGTCTAGGCGAGATGATACATTTTCGGGTTGGCTATCATTTCGTTTGAGTCTTTCAATAAAGTCTGGTTCAACTAACAACATTTTTTTTGTGTTTTCCATTTTATTTTATGTTACGGAGCTTACTAAGGCACTTAAAACTGCACCTAATATAATAGGTAGAAATGCACCTCCTTTTTGAATAATAACAGTTTTCCTCAATTTGTGTTTCCCTTTCGAAACTAGTTTTCGTAATGTGTCTTTATATTTGTTTAGTTTTGATTTATCTTTTGATTCCAGTGGTATTTTCCCTTTTAAAACGTTATAAATACACTCACAAATAATATTAATTTCTTCATCTTCACAAGATTTTAGCAACGCTGTGCGATACTTTGGTTTAAGTAACTGCAGTGCTTCAAGTAAATGTTTATATGTGTGTACTCTTGGATGCATTATTTGGAACTGATTAAAACGTGTTGATTCTTGTCGTATTTAAACCCTTTCTTGGGAACATATACGGTACAATGCCCATCAAAAGGAAATATTTTAGTTTTAAAACGACATATGTCATCGGTATTTTGCTTCAGATCAATCATAAGGTAACCATGAGCATCTTTAGTGGCATCTTTGTAGGCTTCATCTACAAATTTTGGGTTCTCCGGATAAACTTGTCGTGACAAGTAGCGAATTTGTGTTTTATCCCTCGGGTTTTTGAAGTATACAATATAGCTGGTATTCAATGAAATATCACGTTGTCCTTTGCCTTGATGAAATATGTTTTGAGTAATATAAAAAACACTTAAGTTTCTATGGTGACTTCCTTTTGTAAAAATATCAACGATTCGTCCATCCGATTCTCTCATCAAGTCATCAATTATGAGAAGCTTGGGCTTTTTTCCATCAAATAAAGAAAAATCTGGTATTCCTTGGCTATAATTTACATTTTCCAGATTGTACAAAGGTTGCATTTCATCATAACACCAAATAATTTCATCAAATTCAACATTACATACTTCTTTTGCATTGTTTAAAAAATTGGTAACAAACTGAGTTTTACCACACCCACTTGGACCCGCTACTATTGTAGTGAAAGGGTGGTTAAAATGAATCATTATAAATTTTTAAATATGTGTGTTCATATGTTAACGGATTGACTTCAAATGAGAAAATTTCTAGACCATAGCTTTTTAAATAAATTTGGTAAAAAAAATGGGGTAACAAATAAAAAAAAAAACAAAAATTTTGCTAATTATTTTTTAATATTTATATTATTCTAGATAAATCACATAAAAATTTACAAAAACATATTTTTTGCCAATCATTTTATTGCCAAAACTTAAAAAATAAAAAAAAAACATCCTAAAATACAATATTATGTACAAAAAATAAATATGAAAATTGAATGTTCCGTGTATTTTTTTTTTTTTTTTTTAAGAATTATGAGGTATTTTATAATGACCCCACGCAAGAGTATCCGAAGTGTTTTTCAATAAATATCGTTTTGTGTCGTTGTAAGATAATGATATTTTATTGACATTTTGCGTAAATAAAACATGCTTTATTGATCGGAATCGTAACATTTGAGCATGTTGTATATTTCTATCAAATAAACAACTTTTATAGTCGTTAAGGGTTAATTTTTTGGTAACACACTTGTTTATTCCTTTAGCTTTGGATATAATACCACTATTTTGAACATCTAAGGCATACATTTTTGATCTAAGACCAACAAACTCTTTCAAAATTTTGCCATTATTTTCGTCTTTAAAAAAACCTAACCTCTTTTTATTTAGTAATGGTAAACCATATGCATTGTTGGGTGGGTAATCAGATGTATCATAATACAAGTTCAGGTCAGATTTAATGTCCTCATAAAAGTTAGCAGTGTTTATTTCATATATTAAGCTATCAGTATCCGTGTAAAGGAGCTTGAGATTTTCCGTATATTTGTATTTCATATAATTGTAGTGGAATTCGTACATTAAAGTTTTCGATAGATCTAAAATGCAGAATCCAAGGTAAATTGGTTTGTTATAAAAGATTTTTGTTTTTTTCAATTGCACAGCAGCTAAATTCTCAGAAAATATTGATAAACTATGAAATTCAGGTTTAGATATTAAGGACTGTACCCCTTGGGATTTTCCGCGATTTTCCCAGTGACTTAATAATTTAACATTCACACGTTTCGTGACATTTTCCATTGTTTTACCAAAAACAGAATTATTCATAAGTTTAAAGAAATCTTTTTCAAAATCAGATGTCGCCAGCGAACGCATTCGGGTATTCAAATCTATGTAACTTTTTAACCAAGTAGATTGTTTGAACTTCAACACACGATGGATTTTCACTAAACGCAACCCATTTTTTAAACATTGTTTAAGATTTCTGTAATGTAATACATAATTATATTTATTGTTTAAATTGGGAATCAATTTTTTTTCTTTAGAATCACCTAGACATACATTTTCTGGACAGAACGGCAAATCTGAATGAGAGTCATGTAATTCCTTGGGGTACTCTAGATCAACTTCTAATATAAACCCATATTCAGCATCGTCTGAAACATTGAAATCGGTATCTTTATTTACCCATTCAAATTTGCCAGACGGAAGACATTGTGACATAGCCCACCCATAGAGATTATTTGCGTCTAAGTACATGAGAAAAGATGAAGGAATATTTGGATCATAGTCTTCCATAAATGTATTATTTGCTTTTGCATGTCTGTTGCTACATTGGGAAATCCCTCCTCGAATGTTTTTCGCTATAAAAGCTATTTTGTCGACATCTGTTAAAAGTTCTAAACTTATTTTGGTAGTCCTCAACATCGAATCAAAGGAAATTCCAGGCGCGGTATAATAATGGGCGGGATCTAAACCATATGTCTTAAGACACACATTTCTAAAATTTTCAAATATGTCAGTTAGTAATAAAACATCTGTTTTCAGATAAAGATTGGAATAATCCCCCATATTTTTGCATTGGAAATGAGACCAAATATCTTGAGCATGTAGGAAATCGTTTTCGGAAATGTGACTGTCAGTAAGAGAACTATAGAATTGATCCTGTGTAGGAAGCGAAGTTAATTTCAGTGAATCATACGAAGTCATGTACTCATATGGATAGACACCCTTCCGTATTAGACGTTTAAAGTCTTCTTCACGAGGAAAGTTCAATTTCAATTCGTAAAATTGGTCAGTAGTCAAGTTTTTAGCTAATTTATCCAAGCTACTCGACATAAATTTAAGAGAATCGACAAATCTCAATTTTACAACACGATTATTCACTTGTAAAGACTTAGAAAACGAAATATACTTTTCTTTATTTTGTGGGATTAGTTCTATGTCACCATCTTCAAGACCAAGTCCATGTACAATAAAATGACTATCGTAATTGCTCAAATTATGGAAAAATACAGGTACAAAATTGGGTGGTTTGTATTTTTCAGAACAAAATTTATGTGCAACGCCTTCGTAAAGTCCAGTATGATAATTATAAGAAACGGTTGAGTCATCATTCAAATTTCTATCACAAATATAACAAGCATGGCTTTGCATAATGTCTACCTTATTAGCATCTGTTAGAGGGAAAGAAGTTTTAGCAAACGCATTACTTTTACAAATAGTTTCTAAATCTTCTTTTATGACTTTCATAAATGTTTTTGCACAGTCTTCACCTGTATATGTTCTGTACACAGATAACTTGTCATTATAAGAACACTTAATATAGTAACCGAAGCTATAAACTTCATGTTTTTGAATATTGGTAGTAGAAGATGTACTGGGGTTGTTAGAACAGGATTGAATTGGATTTAAAAATGCCTCAAAATCAGCGTATACAACAAAAGGTACTCTTAATTGTCGTTCATAATTATTAAAAGTAACTTGATTCGATGGAACATATTCGTTAAACCAATTTCTTGTGTCTTCTTTTTCGGATGGTAAGTTTGTGCATACGTGGAAGCAGTCGTTTTTTTGATGTTGGTTTAGTCTCTCGTGTGATGTAAATTTAATTAAGCAACCATCGCAAATATGAACAGCATGTTGTGCATTTGACAATTGCTTAGACACTAACCTCGATAAATTTTTGATAAAACAATAATGTCCTTGGTTATCTTTAGTTATGTACAACAAGTTTAAGTGATTAGACTTTTTTAATTTAGTTAAATGTAGTGGGCCTATAACATCGTGTTTCTTGTTTTGAGAGTTGTACTCGAGACCAAACACATTAATGCTAATATCATTATTTTTTTCAAATTTATGGATATCTCCCAATTTAAATGGAAAAGTTAAATTTTCAAAGTTCAATTTATTCTTATGTAATATGTATGAACTGACCATATTTGAATGACTTTTGGGTTCGTATAAACCAGACAATACAGCCCATCGAAAACACTCATGGTCATTGTTTTTTACATTAATAACCGCTTTTTTATTCTTTATATCACGAGGTAATTCGATAAAAGAAGAGCCGCGTAATGGATTATATTTGTTAATATTGAGATCGATATGATTAAATGTTACTAAACTCCACCCACTATCTTTTCTTTCAAAGTTTGACAACCTTATCACAATTTCATTTACTAGGGACGTAAAAACAGCAGCTTTATCAGTGCTGATATCAACAATACTATTACTTAATTGGAAATCAAATGTATTATTTAATTGTTTGGTATCTTGTGTAAAATTTGCATTAAGAATAAAATTTACTTTTAAAGCGTGATGTTTGTTAAGTGAACGATCTAATAATGTAAAGATCTTATCCTTGTGTTTTTGTAAAATAGTTTCGGGATCAAGAGGTTGGTGATCCATTTCATTAAATAATATTCTGTAAGTAGCGACTCTGTTTTTGAATGCATTTTCAATTAATTGGACATTAACATATTCACTATCGGATCTCAACACATTATTTTTGTGAATATTACTATTTAAATGGTTACCAAAATATCTTTTTGACACGAACTTTTTACACACCGAACATTCAATTTCAGAATTATTTTTTGTACTTACATTGACATCGGATAATGGTTCTTCGCTTGAGGATGTAGACATATCACGACTGTTGGAAGGGTAGTTTCTCTTCACTGGTACTTCTGCACCCGTACTTGTAGCTGTCCTTTTTCTCCCCCGTCCTACTTGGTTAGATCTGTAATAGAAAAAGTGAAACGTTAGTATTTAATACAAGATTTAAAACTTCAAAACAATGATTAAATTATTATCATTATACTTACTTAAGTTTTTTCGACATTGCTGGCAATATGCCTGCATTGTTAAAACCCCATCAATGACATCTGATGACAAGTTATGCATCGACTTATTGATATGCCCATCACATGGTGTGTAATAGGGTATAATATCTTCATCTTCCAAAAGCGCCTGAGGTAATTGATTGTCAATATACCACAATCTTATGTTTCTATGAAATACTTTTAAAATGAATCCTTTGCTTAAAACTGCAATTTTGTCGTGGGTTAAACTAGTTCCCATATGAAAGTATCCAAGCACCATTTTTAAAACAGTATTTTGTACAATACACAGACACAGTACTAGCACAAACACAGTAACTGGAATAATGAATGATTTCTACACCAGAGACGTCGCTTATAAAGAACCTTCCAGGATCCCCACCCAACAGAGAACAATGAAACTGAGCCATAAAAAGGCAACAACTCAATGACACTGGTCAATGGTTTTGTACAAGTTTGAACAAGAATAAACTGTTTAAATTGCATGTCTAAATATACAAGTACAATATCAATAAACAATATAACAGGTTGGAACAAGAGTACTCACCCTTGACTATGCAGCTGGCTTAGTAATTCCCCGATCTCATACATTTCTTGATCACTTTCAATTTCTTCGCATAGCGTGACGAGCTCGGAATCGTAAACATCACAGCTTAAACAGTCCATCGTGAGATGTGTCTAAGAAAATAGTGATTACATTACAACAATTTTTTTCCTTAAAATAACAAACGTAGCTTAGTGATTTTATATTAAAGGGTGGAGAGTTTTATACATTTGCAAAGGGAAATAGATCAATATGATTAGGCTACAAAACAAATTACAACATGTGGTTATAAAACGAGTCTTAACAATTTTGAATAACAAAAAGTTGTTGTTTAAGCAGTAAGAAATATATAATACTAGTAGTACACAAGGGTATGTTATAAAATATTATCTAATGTCTTATATAATAAATACAGTTTTAACCTAGTATTAAAACTACACAAACACTTAGTTTACTTTTTCGTATTGTTTATAAAATATTTCACGCACGTGTCCTTCGAAGCTATGTCTTTCGTCATGTTGTATATAACATCACGGACAGTCTCAAGCTGTGGATCTTGCTCAGTTGAGATGTAAGATTTTAATCTCACATCGGCGTGCTTCCAGTGCTCTTCTGGTGCGATGTTCCTAACTTTTTCAAGATCGTATATTTCTATTTTAATAAGGTGTGATGCATACGCAGCATCGTCTTTACCCGAAGATAGGTAAGCAACACCGGTATGGGAACTTTGCGACACACTGGAAGATCTCTTCACTGGTTTCACTTTTTTCTGCGGTTTTTCAAAGAAACTCTCGATACTATTTGCAGGACGTTTCTTCGCTATGGCTTGTTTCACTTTAAAACCGAGTGTGCCTTCTTCATCACTCCCTGAATCATCATGTTCAGGTTCAGGGTAATAAAAATTCTTGAAAGTGTTTTCCGTGAACTGTAACAATATTCAACAATAAGTTATACATCCGATTAACACACTTAACAAGTAACACGATGAACACAAGTTACAGAAAAAAAAAACACTGTTAAACAAATAGTACATAAAAATACTACATACATATTTTATAAAAAATAGTACATACTTACATTTGCCATTTTTTATAAGCACTGTAGCACGATTCAACACTATGTCACTGTACACTGAGAGAGCTCTGGTAACAAGCACGACTCGGTTCTGAATACTTATAGATCGTCACTGTCCATCGGCTTTTATAAGGATGTGACAATAGATTACCGTTAAAATCACGTTTCGACTAGTTTGTACCGCGCCCAACAGCCACCAACAAACAGTAATAAAATTTATAATAGACTTTCGAATCTTTTGATGATTCGGAGAAGAAACCTGTCATAAATCTTTACAAACAATATGGACCCAACAAACAAATTAAAAAATCAACGAGTTTAGTTCAGCCCACTACAAATACACGTTAGTACAAGTTACAAAGTTTATTCAGGTATTTTCTTAAGCATCTATTCAAGAACATAATATTTGGCGAAATAAATAAATATGCAAAAATAGAACTCGTATTTTTAACTTACAGCTTAAATAAGTTAGTATAGTTTTGAAGCAGTTATTACTGTATAAAATACCGCATTACTATTGTAAGATTAGATTCGTATTATCCTTATGCTACATGCAATATTTTTACATAGAACTTTCTCCTTTTTGAAGTCGGTTATTACAAAAAAGAAATGAAAGTAACATTGAGTACGTAGTCAAATTTATGCAAGGTTAGGTTAGGTTAGAACAGCGTTCTTAAGACCAAAACAACTGTGCTGTGCTCGTAGCTGGTTTTAAGTAGGTAAGTATATAAAGCAGTTCTTCAAAATTAGCTTTTGAAGTTAAGTGATAGTTAAGTTAGAAGTAATGTTAAGTTGAACAAGATAAAATATATAAATAGAACAACGTTCCAAATGCAGCATATGTAGTGAGTAACAAGAGACATACTTTGAAGTAAGGCTACCTGAAGTTAAGTAGTCAAGTAACGTATCCTGCGTTAGCTGGGCGTAGTCCTGTAGCTTAGGTTAGGTTAGGTTAGAATTGTGATCTAGCATAGGTTAGCTTAGATTAGTGATACGTACACCGTAGCACATATCACGTAGTAAGAAACCTGGAGTAAAGACACGATGTGAGACAGGCTGCGTTGAAACAGCGATTCCAATAAGAACCAAGGTGACGGACCTAGTCTGATAGTTTAGGTATGAGATGTTTAGGTATTTGTCCAGCTTTACCTAAAGAATGTTCTTAAAAGATGTATACCGTTTGCAAAGGAAGTTGTAGACAGTTGTAGCCAAAGAGAAATATAAAAGAGGGAAACAATAGTAGACCGTAATAAAAGTGAGCTCGGCGTCCGAGAGGGCAATAAAACCCGAGCTCGGATAGACAATAGAAAAGGGTCGATGGGTCGGGGAAGGTGTTGCATTGTTAGCGTAGGGCGTTCTGTAAGTCTTGACAGAGTTGTCTGAGCGTCCTGGGACCTATTCCAAACGCTCTAAGTAGGGGGCTATTTGTTTTTTTTTTTTTTTTTTTTTTTTTTTTTTTTTTTTTTTTTTAGGTTTGGTGGTCCGCCAAATCCGCCCTGGATGCCGCCCATCAGGCCCGTCCGCCCCGTATCGTAGTATCGGCGAATCCCTACTACTTACACAACCATATCATGACCCTCACGAACGTGCGAGTTACATATTATTCCTGAGCCACACGAACGTGAGGGTCTGATTGTGGAAGACCAGCTCAGTCAGGTTTTTTTCGTATTTTTTCCTAGACTCCTTATGAACTAATAATAAAGTTACGTAATGTCGCACGGAGCTGTTAAAGATTTTTTTCTCTCGGGTGTAAAGGGTTATACAACAGGTTAAGTTATAAAACCTGAAAAAATAAAATAATTTATTGCTCCAAGAATTCTCAAGAAATACTTGTTTAGTTCAAATCTATTTCGAAAGCGAATAATTTCCACAGTCATTTCCTATTCATCAGACGAAAACACCCGATTTGAGATTTATATTAAAATTCAAAGGGGACAGCTCTGAATGAAGATTTTCATAGGATGCATTAAAATCTGTTTCCACGGTTCTGTTTGCGGGGCTCGGGACATGCCACAAGAGATTTTACATTTAATTTAAAAAGTCATTATTAAAATCAAATCTATCACTTAAGTATTTTCATTCCCAACATGCAGTTTCGTATGAGAACTTATGCAGATAAGATATGCCTAAAAAAGTGTTATTATTATTTTTACATTTGTTATTGTCATTATTTTAATCTTAATTGTAAATATGATTTAATTTTATAATTTTACACGGTAAATATACAAAGAACGATGCTCATATACCTACATATATCTATAATTCATAAACATTACTAAGTATTATAATTACTGGTAACGAAAAAAGGGAATCGGAATTGCTCACGTTCAATAAATAGGTACATTTACCAATCGTCATATATTTAGGTAGGACCACTAAAAAGTTGATCCGCCTACTTCATTTGTAAAACCCGTCAGTATATCACTTGCACCGCACCTTTTGTCCGTCCGTACGGCAATAACAAGTCCATAAACCGTTTTTACTGCCTTTGTTCAAGTAAATGTATGTAGGTTTGACTTTTTAAACAATGACCGTATAATTTTCAAAGAAAACTCGATAATTCTGTAGACTTCTTACAGCGGAATATTAACAAAAGGCGACTGGGACATAAACTCCTTTGAGATTGTGAGAAGTTCTTATAATGCGGTGCCTGAATTCAGATTAGTACGAGTAAGTACATTTTAAACAAAAAGTACAATAAATACTATCTGTAGGAAGGCTCACACGTGTTCTAGTAAATAACATATAAAAATGACGCGTGGGCTTGGAGACGTTAAAATGGAGATTGAAACACGCAATTACATGTGACGGTGTTATCTAATACTAACTAATCAAATTATGAAACTTTTAAAATTATAAATTACGAACCTACTCATATCTTACAATGTTTCTTGAAATTTGACATTTCTACCTCGTCTGCTTATGTTTTGCGTATCATATTTTTACAACTTCCATCGTGTAGGTAGTATGACTGAGCTTCATTACTAAGTTCCTAAATTCACTACAATGAGTCGTTTTGCCGGTCGTTCATCTTTTTCGCGTAAATTGGGTTATCCTGTGAACTATACCAAGCGTCATCACAAGCATTATCGTGTTACTCAAATTACGGCCTACGCTGATTACTTGATATTCGAATTACATGCACAGTCTAGCCATACAAATGTAAAGACAGACTATGCTTTTATACTTACTATGTTTTTTCTGAATTATATTTGCGTATAGAACAATATACAGATTTGTATAATATTTTATCGTATTCGTTATAGTGCTTCTTAATTTGTTTAAAGTTTTTGTTATTGTAGGTACCTTCTTACTTACAATAAGAATTAGACAAGTTATTCTTTAAAATACAATTCTTATGTTATTGATGTTGTTCTTTTATTTAATTTTCGAATAATTTTCTAAACTATTTCATTTAAATAGTTTAGAAAATGAAAACTGTTTAAAGAAATACAATAAGTAGTAAGTACCTATTTCATGCAACGAAATGTCATCATAACGTGCGTTATAACAGGCTTCGAAGTATCACCTTTCGGGCGGAAAAACTCGAGAGAACTATGAAGGAATTTCATATAAAATTTAAGGTCAAAGCCAGGAAGTCATTTTTTTTAAACATGGCGTCTGTATTCGTAGACAAGCTAAAAAGCTGAATTATTTATATTTTTTGAGTCGTGTATTTTTTTATTTCATTGCATATGTTTGAGAAAAGCACTATACATGCCTAGCCGGGAAAAGGGCTTGCTGGCTTCCTATCACTATACATACTATCACTATACCTACTCACCCGGCAAGCCCTTCTCTTCTGGCGTCTGCAGTAATGTACTATACATAGTTCCCGAGATCTATCTTCATATTCTTAAGACATGTTTTCCCCCTTCAAAGGTCTTCACAACACTCTATGACTCAAACTTTAGTGACCACTACTACGCCGTTCAGATACTACATGTCCTCAAACATGTATCGTGTTTTCGATATTTTTCTAGTTTTCTGTTTGAGTAACGTTGTAGCCTCAGGCAATGGTACAAAATGTAATGGATTTAATGCTAACTTTGATCTTCAGAAAATAATAGGGAAATGGTACGTGGTCGCAATCGTACCCGAAGCCATGTTTCCTGATAAACAGAAAGTGCCGTGCTATGAAGTGGACTTCAGTGAGATAGAAGAGGTAGGATTATATATTTTTTTCTGAATAGAGAAACTCTTAACGGATATTTTCCATTTGTTTATTGAACTGTTTCATGGTCAACTTTTGACTGAAAAGTAGTACTATTTATGTATTTATGACGTCACCGGCAGTGAGTCAAGGTGTAACTACGTTAATGTTATACATATTTAAATCGAGTTAAGAATGACAAGATTTATAGTTAGACAAGTACTCAGAAACAAATTATTCTAAAAACGTGTCTGAGTGACAGGCATTTGGTAAACTGCCGTTTTACAAAATATCTAATAAATGTTTTTCAGTCGGGTCTCCGCTGGCTCATGAATATGACACACATAGCTCCCCACCCTAAAGACTTGTTTGACGAGAAAGGAATCTATATAAGACAGAGGTACCATTCTGAACACCCATTCGATGTGTGGTCTAAATCCTTAGAAGGAGCTAATGGATGTTTTCAACAAGTTCTATCTTTGAATACTGATCTGAGCGACATAAGTAAGTATTTTCTGAAATGTAGAATATGATCACTATTTTACAACTCAAAAACGTATTAATTGCCACCCTTTTCAAAGAGATCTGTTCAGCAGAGCCTACTTACAAAAGAGTATTTACATATTATCTGTCGTGGTGGTGTTGCTAGTAATAACGTCCACTAATGATCGTTTTGACGTTGTTGTTCTTCATTAGTCCTCATTAACTGATAAATTGGTGGATCTGTACTGAATAACGATGATTGGGATCTCAGAGATACAGAATTTGACTTTGCATTTAATTTCATCAGCCTAAGCTTCATCAGCTTTAGTTTTTGGCCAATAGTCTTGAATAACCATTAGGTTGTGAGCTATGCATATCTAGCATCGTTAGGCTTATTATACATTTTAGAAAAATACCGTTGCTACTGTAGTTGCCTTTGTTGCTTCAGCCGATCGACCTTCCGAATTCGCAATACCGCCGCGCCATCGTCCCGGTGACTGGCCGCCGAAACGCATGAACGCTCCTGTTTCTGTGAGCGTCAGTAAGTAGCTGTCATTGTCATCAATATGAGTGTTATCACTGGCATTATCATTATCACTAACATAACTATCATAATCGTGGGTGCGTCGTAGAACCAGCTGAATTCTACTTCTACTGTGCTTCGTTAAAGACTACCTATTTTCACACACACTGCTCGCTTTTATTAGGAATCGTGCTAACGCAAGCATTTGACTGCAATATAATGCCATTTTTTGTTACATTACAGTCGTATGCTTGCGGTGAGGATGCTCAAAGGTGCTCCAGAAAAGTTCCATGACATTCATAATTATAGTAAATTCGCGAATGTTGTTTTTTTAAACGAGGTGCTAATTTTGTGCAGGTTCTTTATTTGTACCTCACTACTATACTAAATCTAAATCCATTTATAACTAACTGACTTTCAGTGATAAAAAACTGATACTAACATACATCCTATTACAATATGGATATATAGAATTAACAGCAACAACGCTCGTGCCTTGCATCATGAATTGCATCTCGTAAACTTTTAGCATACTGATTTAGGTATTCTAGTTATTTTACGTTAATGACACACGAGGTATCTGACACAGTGATTTTTTTTACTTTCTATCTGTTTTGCGAAGCACTTAGTCATTTAGATAACAATCCCCTCTAACAAAACGTACCTACAAACTTTTAATATGGGTTGGTTCCTGTTTGCATAAATACGTTCAAGTATATGTAAACCAACATACTTACGTAGGTATTGTATCTTCCAGAGCATGCCTTGTCTCACGATGCAAGGATGCAACTTCATATGATCGAGACTGGCAAGGAGTCGGGTCCGTTCCTGCTTCAGATCTTGTGGGGCAACCACATCACAGGAGTTATTTATCAAAAGAGTCAGGTCTGAATTATTGAACTTTAAGCATACATCATTGACATTGTACCTTATTTTATAATATTAGTAAAACTGGTTTATTTTTATTATAAAATAAAAATTGGGCAAGTGCGAGTCAGACTCGCGCACCGAGGGTTCCGTACAAACACTTTTCATCCTTAAGTGGTTAAGTTAAGTTTGCACCTGGTATGTATAGCGCCCCATACAAATGAGGTGCAAAGTTAACGGAACCAACCCGTTTGTTGTATGGGAGCCCCCCTTAAATATTTATTTTATTTCATTTTTAGTATTTGTTGTTATAGCGGCAATAGAAATACATCATCTGTGAAAATTTCAACTGTCTAGCTATCACCGTTCTTGAGATACAGCCTGGTGACAGACGGACGGACGGACGGACAGCGAAGTCTCAGTAATAGGGTCCCGTTTTTACCCTTTGGGTACGGAACCCTAAAAACGGTCAAACTCACGTAAACATTGTTAGGAAGTCGCATAGCAGGTTGAATAGCTGTCCCCTGATGAAGAGCTCTATGAGTTCGAAACATTTCGGGCCGTTCCTAACAATTTTTTGTGCTTCCTTTTTAATAATTATTTTTGGAAGATGGATGTACGGGTATGTTTTAGAAATTAATCTTATTTTACATTTCAGAGTATTACACAAGAAAAATTGAAACCCGTATCCGAAGTGATGGTGAAGCTGCGTGGGCCTCAAAGAGCTCCGAAAATCTGCGACAAGAGACTAAGAGATTAGAGTAAATTTGCTATCGTGCACACGATACACTATTCAGTACTAATTGTAATCCAAAAGGATATCAAAACATTCTACCGAAATATTAGTGAGCAAAAAATAGTTTTTATTTTACAAATGTTTCAAGCTTCGTGACTGAAAACATGTGAGCAATAGCCAATAAAATATAATAACTTTGGTTTAATTATTTATGTAAGTATAATATGTTATACCTACCTATTCGTACCACCTTCATGGATTCTATGGAAATTATAACATGTAGAATCGGTAAAGAGTCCTCGTCTTAGACACTAATTTTGGAATTAATTCTTAATTTTCCACGGATACGGTTAGTACATTATTTTTAAATTATCTTTCCTTATGTGTACATCAGTTTAAAAAGTAATGCATCTTCATTGGAAGCTTGTTTGCGATAGCCCGAGCCCAGCTGAGTCCAGTTAGTAACAAATTGTGTCTTCTCACGCCACCATACCACGATACATTATTGTGTGGAAATACCGATAAAGCAAAAAGTAGCTGGCTGGTTCACAAAGATTAGGAAAAATATCAGACGCGACATCATGAAACAAGCATTTACATACCTAATTTGGATTATTCGACTATTTCAAACTTATGCGAAATTAATCAAGTTATAATTTAAGTCCAATTATACGTTTTTAATTAGTACCACCTGTGACACCCTGGTTTATTCAAACTTCAACTTGAACCAAATAATACAATAAGTTATACCTACAAGACAATATATGTATTAATAAGATCAGTGATTATCAGAAAATATGTACTTACACATAGCTACTTACCTGAACAATATCGAAGACTTGGAATCTCTGTACAATATTATCCACTTAGTCTTTGGCCAGATTGGTGTCGTGACATAGTCTTATTAACTGCTTTCCTTATGGCTAAGTTCTAAAACCAAATTGGTGTTCACTGTGGTCACGCTAAGCGTTATTGACTTTTATTGTATCTACTATGGTATCAACTCCAATATAAACGGCAGTTATAATAATCTCTGTGATCGATTATGAGCTGTTCAGGGTTGAGTTGAGGGCGGCTGACCACGAAGCTGAGTCTTTCTTAGAAGGTGATGCCGCAACGAATTTCCGCACGAGAGCGCCAGGCGCACACACCTAAAAGAGGTATGTCAACGGCTGAAGCTCACCATTAGCAACACGATGGCCACATCCATGAGTGTTAACAACAAAGGAAATAAGTAGCACAATTACGAAATTTTCACATGTGAGGTGTTACTTACATGTTGCATACTCGTAGAAGTGTCATAGATTCCGTAGGTAGCACGAATCATTATCCTTATGTACCCTCTGTCTCTTAAAATAATTTTCAGCGGGCCAGCGGAAGCTGTTAATAAATATTTAAACGGTTTTACTTTACTATTCAACTTAGTATTTCACTATGAGTCGTGAACTATTTATTTATGAACAAGTAACAGTAGACTTAGACTCCAAAAAATACTACTCACAATCAAGTGTGATGAAAAGAAATTATGCAAATTTGGAGTAAGAACTAAATGTCATCTCACATGTGCCGTTTCCGTTATTTTTTTTTGGAAATGGCACAATAGTCTTTTCTTAACCAGATAACAATATGATTCAATTGCGGTACTAAGTTATGGTGTTATAAAATATCCAATATTACTTCAAAAACTGGCGTCAAAAACAAAAATGCCAGTAATTAATCTTACCCTTTCACGAGTTGTTGGCTCCGGGAATATTACGTTATCCTTCGGGAACGGCTCATTAACTGCGAATATTCATAAAGTATCCTATAAAAGAGTTCATCACTCAACCCTTTCGGTTTTCTGAATGCCGAGGAATTGCTATTTGGTAATTACAGAGTAGTATTATTGCGGCTCCACACTACTCACGAACTTGACCGAAGTTGGACGTACAGTATTGTGTTTCTAAAGTAAAGATTTAAATTTTTATTAAAATCAGCAAATAATTATTAACTCTCGGTATTCTTAACGCAATATTAATATGGATAATATGACTTAAACCCGGGATTACCTATACCTAATCGTAAAGCTAAAACAAAATATGTGTTTCGTTTCAAAAATATTTTTCCATATTAGCCGAAGAACCGATAACCGGTGGGGTAAACGTGTTCTTGAGTGGAGACCGCGGATCGGCAAGCGTAGTGTGGGACGCCCTCGGACTAGGTGGAGCGATGATCTGTGCAGGGTGGCTGGCAAAAGCTGGATGAGAGTAGCCGAGGATCGCTTACAATGGCGTGCAGTTGGCGAGGCCTACGTCCAGCAGTGGACAAGAATAGGCTGATGATGATGATGATGAAATATTTTTTTGTCAAACTTCATTTTTGTGACAAGCTTTTATAGCTGACTGTACTTTTCATTGAACGTCCATCGATTGCTTACTGATAGGATTCTAAAAGGCCCAAACTCGGTAGTTTTGCACTATTACAGGCTTCCGTTCCTAGGGCCACCTTCCGGCTCCATCATCAGACCCTGGAAACTATCTGAAAACAAAGCACTCATCAGTACGAATCAAACGAGCCCAAACTCGATGCGGTTATGTGGTTTTATTACGGAGTTCCTATGGCCACCTTCCAGCTCCATCATCAGATCAGCTCCACGTCATCATAATATTTAATTGTCACGCGATTTGCAGATTCGTTCAAATACAGCTCAATCGGAAACCGGAAAGTCGGTCAAATATAACTTGCAAAATTCCATTACAGACAACGAGACAGGTGAAACTAAATTAAATCTTGTAAAAAGGTAGATAGTTATATTATTATAGAGGCATCAATAATATTGATTTTCTGCAGTTGCAATTTTATCAGTAGTTTATAAAATGTCGTAAGTTGAACCGTGACTTACCTAACTAATATTACGAGTGCAAAATTTCAATACAATACAATACATTTATTGCACACCTCACAAAACACTGATTTACTGATTTCTTTTATTTATTTTTTTAATTTTCCTATAGGTACAATGATGTTGACATTACATTTTTTCTTTTTTTTGTATACAATTCTTTAATCCTAATAATGTTTCTTAATTTAAGTTTGATTTTCTTTTAGTTTGTATCGATAATATAATTTGTTATTAATTGCATGGTATAGTTAGCTGCTAAATGGATGTTTTTGTACGCCAACTGGCAAAACATAGTGTTACTGTTACGTTATATTTTTATTCCGCCTATATTCACCTATGTTTTACAAAATAAAACACTTTGACTTTGACTTTAACAAACAAGACAAATACAATACAATAAATAAGAATTAGAAGTAAACAACAAGCGGTCTAACGCTAGTGTTCTCTTACAGACAGCCTTTCATATGTATAGAATCAGGCAGATTGCAGTGATCGAATCGTGTACCTACTCGTAAAAATTTACGAAGTGCCGCCCCCGAACTACTGCGCAATCTTCTCGCCCATTGCTAGTATTCAGTGATCACTTTCCAAGCGGCAGTTCAACCTAATGCAACGTCCCAAAATCAGTCACTGAAGCTGGGATGCAGCAATACGAAGGAGTGAGGTGGAGTTATCTCCATACGTGTCTCACATATTGCTGCATCCCTCTCGTCAGTGAGCAATTTAGGAAAGTGTAATAGCCGCATACGCTACGTATTTATTAGGACTATATAGCTATTAGGTACATTTTTGGGATGTTATACAGAACACTGAACAACACTGTTTTTAGTGAGTTTTTGATACATAACTGAATGTCATTTTTAGGTAGGAAAAGAAAATTAACGCCAGACTTGGATTTTTACATAACAGCAAAAATAATGAAATATTTTTTTCTCAAATATGCTATGAAATATTGACATAGTGTTCGATATAATAGGCTTGGATTCTCACATTTCAAGTGCGGCGGAGGGTCGACGTGAGGCAAGCGTGTAATGATATTTTAACCAATAACCGGCGCCTCGCCGGGAAAGCATCCTTCTCTTGTTTTTGACATAACATCATAGCGTTCAGCCTTGTAAAAAATAAAATATATCTGATCTGAACAGATCTGACATCGGTGTCTGGAAGTATTTTAAACAATATATTCGAATGTGCAAACAGAATATATAAAAAACAAAGAGTTGACCTTAGCTGGTCAAATTGTAATTTTTTCATGTTGTGAATACATTTCATTGTTAAGTACATGTTATTTTTTATTTTTACATCATTACATCTAACTCACAGGATGATGTTTTTATAGCTCAACTGTGTAGGTAGGTATGTATCTACTTTGGAAAGAAGTCACAATAGTAAACCATATTATCATACAAAATAAAAAGATATAATAATAATTACGTAGAGTGCCTACGGAAATTATCGTTAAGCCTATTAGGGTTCGCTGTCTTTTTTGTCATGTCACAATTAATAAACTTTAGCGATATTCTCTCTCCACAAAGTAGAACGTAAAAATGTAAACACGTAAAAGAAACGTCGCCTACCTAGTACGCCGCCAGCAGGGAGGCAAGGTGTTGGCTACCGGCGGTGGCGGTTAGGGCCGCAGCAAACAGAAGAACTTCTTGACTTAGTCACCGTGTCGACATTATCAAGCCACAAATGTTACCTTGAATAAAAATGTATCCGCTTGTTTCTCATGAATTAACCAAATTGCATTGTATCGTTTCTAACATCTATTTATCAACGTCTCGTCTAGGGTTGCCAACCATCCGATTACAACGTGACATTCTCATTTTCCGTCCCCCGCCTTCTTGCTTAGATTTACTTATAATTCGCCTTTTGACTTAGTCCCTTGTTATTAATCTGTTGCATCATTAATTACCATCACTTTCGGTTTATCCATTAAGGCGTACTTGGAAATGTTTCCGTCTATCAGTTTGCTTTTTTTACAAGGTTGATGTAACATTATTAAAACAGTTACTTACTTTTTTTTCTTTTAATAGTAAACTTTTTATTGTTTTTATAGAATTGCGGGGGAAAAAACACCCCTTTTTTGCTTTTTCCTAATCGGTTAAAAGTACAATTTAACAATATTTATGCCTGTAGGGTAGGTTAGGCACTAGTACAGCTCATAGTTCAGGTAACTCCGTCATATTATGTTTTCGATACATTCAATTAAAATCCAAAGTCAAAGCATTAACTTTCACAACTACTGAAAGTAATCTGCTCAGAAAGCAGATAAACTTGACCATCTGACAATACGTTTATCATTTTAACAACATAAATTAGTATTTATCTTTCAGAAAGTATATTCAATTGTCCAGTCTCATGCTAATTCGCACCCAAATTTCACCGCTATAGTTTCTAAAACGCAATAGACGGGTCCATTTAAAATACATGTCTAGTACCTATACTTAGATACTTTAATACTAAGCACAATCAACCCGCACTTCATCAATATTGTCACCCCGGGAATTAGGCGCTAACTAAATAACTAGGTGTATGTAATATTAACGTATATGTGTAAAGAAATTGGCGTTCTTTATTTGAATTTTGACGTAATTTTTCCTTCCTTTAGTTAGGTTTTTCACCTGTAATATATTCAAATAATACCTTACATCTTTTATGTAAACTTTAGCTAGTCTCCTTAAACTCTTCAAAAATATGCCAAGAGGTCTGATGTAAAAAAAAATTATAAAGCAGGAACGTCTGCTCACGTAACCCATTGTTCCCGCTCAAAGCAAACAATTTTAACTTTAATATACTTGAATATTTGGTTTACGTTAGCAGACGTGTTCCTATTGATTCTCGACATAATGTGAGACGTCGAACGGTGCCGAAAAGTGACAGAATCTTTACCGTAGATGGCGCTGCGATTCCATCCTAAGGCGTCTAAGAAATGAAGCAACTGGTCGAAAAAACCGATGCATTTGCTAGTGGCTTTGGTTGAGCAATTGGTACTTCACCCGTCTGGCTAGGAAAGCCGTAGAGATGTGGGTTCAAATCCCGCTCAAAGCATACAATTGTACGCTTCAATTTATAATGTTTATATGTACAATTAGGTATGGATGTAAATCGAAGAAATGATCATATTCAAAAATAATGTGTATCATTATCCTTGGCAATACGAAACGATGAACCGGGGCATTTATTATGCAAAACGGTGCCATCAGAAAAACAATGAGAGAAAAATATTTATGTCTCATGCGTACCATTGAACATCAAAAACGAGGCCTCAAATGAATGAAAATTTACTTCAATGAGCGGCAAAAAATGCATTTGCATAAGCGTTTCGTATAATATACATATTAAAGAGTTTAGGCAGGGGATGACCTCGGTTGGCTTTATATTGATTGACACCTGCTGGTGTAATTTAGACTTTATAGTGAGCAAAACAAAATAATGCCTTTGAAACCACGGCAGCAATTTTAGAAGTAACTAAAACTTAATTCACTGACTTTCGTAAAAGAAAAAAATCTAAAATACTGTTTATATTGTAGCGAAATATTGAATTACGAATCCACCTCGGGCATACAAAATAATCAAAACTAACTTTTTTTTTAGTTAGCAGACGTCGTTACATCTTTAATAAAAGTATAGTTTGAGTGTACTCCCGATTCTCAAGGCAATCAGAACGTCAAAATCTTTACGTCATTTTTTTTGTTGTTGCTCGCAATGAGTTAAGCACCCTAAAGACCTTATCACACTTGCACTTTGCGAGCGAGTTTTCAATACAAATAAGCGTCGCGGCGAACTCGCCGTGTGATCACCATCATATCATACAAAATGCGCTCGCAAATCGCAAGTGTGAAAGGACCTAAGGTGGACAAATATCTAACTCTCAATCATGACAACCACGACCGCACTGCCAGGAGCAAAATCAAGAAGGAAATGATCCTAAGTGCGACGCTGAAAGGGGTGAAAATCATGACACGTTAAAATATAAATAAATGTCAACTCGGCCTTACTACCCATACGGCAGTTAAGATAACGGGACCATAAAAGTAGATGTTTTATTATTCAACAACCGTTCGGAATACACGGCATTGCACTTCAGCTACCTAAGTCCTGTGGCTCTACGGCCAATAAAATTGAAATCGATTGTGTCAATACGTCTTTTATTATTTCTAAAACAGTTTTCCTCCGCTAGCGGCTCCTTGAAGATGGTAAAGAAGCGGACGCTTTAGGTACGTAACATAGATAATCTATACGTCTATACCTGTGCCTATAGGTCTTTGGTACACGTAATGGGACTTTACCTACCGCAGCATAAACGAAATACAAATGAATCATATAAAAGTTTATACAGCCTGTTACCGGCATGCGGGCATTTATTAAAACTGATAATAATATGATCCATTAGTAATTGTTTGCATGTATTAGGTAATCATAATTATGTAAATTAAGTGCACAATTAAATTTCTTAAATCCGCACATTCAATGTAGTGGGTGTACAGCGTAATTGTCGTTACTCATATCACGCTGTCATTTAACACTCACTTGTCAATTTACTTCACTGTACATTACTGGCAAATAAAATTTTGTTAGAAAGTTAATAAAGCCTGAATTTAAGTTAATTAATTATATTAAGGTCATGGATGCGTTATAGATCTATGTTACTTTACTCTACTTTAAGAAAAGCCTAATACTCGGCAGTAACACACTGTATAGTAAAGCAATTGAAACAAAATTAACGAGTAAGTAACAAAGGCGCAAAGAAGCGCTAGTTGTAGACATATGTAGGTAGCTAAAAGTTATCATATCTACAAAAGAATTACGTATTCATTGAGGCCCCCCTGGCCCTTAACCAGGTAAGTGTCAAAGTACTCGGCACATCTTTAACACCCCTCACAAGTATTAGGTACCTACATACGCTACTGACCTACTTGCTCCCTCTTCTTGAGAGTTTTTTCAATTATTCAGAGTACTACGGAGGGCTAGCGGAAGGGTTTCTTTAGTTGCGGAAGTTATAGATGAAAATCGCTAGAATAGTCAGGTATTTATATTGGTCATAATAGCCCTATGTGCGCGCGAAAGATATTTTTACAATATAGCGACTATACCTTTAATTATGTTTTATTTTTTCAAATATTAAATCAATAATCGACTCGCTGGCAACTTGACTAGGTTCGTAGTGACGGGAAATATTAAAACACTATTTAAATCCATTTTTTTTAATGTGCTGACGTAACTTTAATATAAAAAATATATAAATATTGCACTAAATCATCTTTTAATCAACTAGATCTCCACATCGGCAGAAAACGTCAGTAATAGATATTATCATTTAGGATAGAGAAGGGATCTTTCTACTTTACATAAAAGCCATTTGTTGTGTGCACATACACAAACACGTGCCATTAATATAAAGGCGAACTTCATAGGTTTAAAGAAATGAGATAAATTTATTTCAACTGTAGTAAAGAGCATCACAATCATGAACTTTAAGTACCTTACTCCAGTGTTCTATTAAAGCTCCCTATGGTTAGCAAATTACATCTATTTCCTTTAGAAAGCTCTCCGTCTTACAAACTAACATTAATTGAAAATCATAACCCAGATTCTCCAGTATAGCTTGAGTTATTCGACAAGGAAATACCGCACTTTGTGGATAGAAATTAAAGTATATCTGGAAATCCAGCTAGCCTGGACAGAGTAACACGTGTTTAGATAGAACCTTTGTTGCAGCAAAACCTTGGGTGAATGTCAGGGACGAATAACGTAATAAGGTTATTCTATACTCTACCGTAATACTACCTTTTATGTTTTCCAAAGGTATTCGTATTATTATGTTTTTGCGATAGTGAATCTACGAATGGTTTATTTTTAAGCCGTGTAGTTCTTTTTATCGTTTTTTTTTCAATCCTCATTTGTAAAGTTATACTACTTACATTATCTTGGTCAATTTTCACTACTAATTCCTTGTAGACTAAGGTAATATTGTATTCCTTCGCAAAGTGACCCGATGTCGCAGCGAGTAAAAACAAACATCGTAGATTCAGAATCTAAACAACAAACGCTATCGGGATTTTTTTATATGAATAGCTTTGGAAAACCTTAATGATCCCAATTTATCTGTTATACGTTGTATGCGACTGCATACAAAGATTCTAGAAAGGTAGTCTAAAGAGACTTCTTTAGACTGCAACTGATACAGTGTGGTTTAGCTGTGAGATAGGTGACGTTCTTATGCCTCGTATATTGTATTAAGAATCTAGTGACCCGCCCCGACTTCGCATGGGTACAATGCTGACAAATAATGCATGTATTATAAATATAAAGCTTCCTCTTGAATCCCTCTATCTATTAAAAAAAACGCATCAATATCCGTTGCGTAAGTTTCAAGATCTAAGCATACATAGGGACAGACAGACCGAAGCGACTTTGTTTTATACTATGTAGTGAAGCGTCATAAACACGTGATATCAAAATGGTGGAGAAACTCGTCTCGTTTCGTATCTATGTTGGAATGGATATCTAAAGTTACTCTCGAGTGCCAAAGGATAGTGTATTTTAGATCTAATCAAAACGAAATATTTTTAAACATAGCTAAGTTCGATATTAGGAATATGCACGGTTGTCAACTTCGCTGACAAAATAATGAAGGTCAAGTTCAGCAGAAAATCAATTGAAGCTGAAGATTTCAATTGATAAAGGTACATTTCACCCAATTGTTTTTTTATAACTCGAACTATAGTAAATAATATCGGGAAATTCAAACGAATTGACTTAGTTCCAAACTATGTAAGTATGTGTATTATCGTCTGGTATTCATAACACAAGAGTAATAGAACTTAATTTGGGGCTAGATCGATTTGAGTGTGTTTGTCCGATATTATTTTAGTATAGTTCGAGTTATAAAGAACCAATTATCTATGTAGGTAGTGATAGTTGAATTAACTATTTACATCCATGATCAAGCAACAAATTACCGAACTCATAACAAGAATATTTGCCCTTGGAGGGATTCAACCCAGGACCGCCAGATCGTATTCACCGTAGGTAGCTACACTACCAGTACTACCACGGATTCAACCACGTAATTAAGTACTTATTTGTTGCTTGTTATTTATCTTACTATATAAGTTCGACACTCGAAACATGTCCGATATTCGACTTATACGATACTTGCGGCCGCCCGCGACTTCGTCCGCGTAGATTTTTGATGATGACAAAGATATTAAAATAGGTAAGTGAATTTTATTCTTAATTAAAATGGTCTAGACATATTGCATTTCAAACAGTGGCAGACACTGATATGCAATTGTTAAAGAATTTTAGAAGATTTTCCAATTAGATTACGGGAATTGTTTGCAGGATGCTTAGTATTTATTCCGTCAGTTACCTGATGCTTTTAATCTTTGGCAAAAATGACTCTGCATGATATAGAGCGACGCATAGATTTGGAGTTAGAAAATGGGGATCTTAGTTATTATGAGTGAGATTAAAAAAAAAGTTAAATATCGTAAGGCTGTTAAAACAATCTTAAACTCAGCACTGGAAATCGAGAGATGGAGGCAGTTTAATGAAGAGTATCTCTTTTAATAATAATAAATAATAAACTTTATTTCAAAACAATAATAAATAATGACCTCTTTTCATAAGAAGGCAGCACTGGTATTTGTACACGCCGGCCTGGCTATTAAACGAAAAGAGTGGTGTGGCGAAGTTCCCGAGGCTGGCCAATATGTTTCTAAATGGTCTAGCAGGTACCCCACTTATTAAAAAGGCTAGTGTTTAAAGAAAATGCTGAAATGTGACCATTAAAAACTTAATGCACATAAGCGAATTTAATGATGCGATTACTATTTTGGTCTACAGGCTAGTAGTATTGTTTGAAGAGTGATTCAATATATTCTGGTGCTACAGTTCTCTATATTTCTGAAGAAGCTAATTAAAGTAAGAATAGGTATATAAAGTATAGATTATTCATGTGCTGATAGACAACTCACTAAATATAGGAACACATAAAGTTTGGAACACAATTACTTAATAAGAGACATCACTAAGAAAATATTGTTGACAGTCAACCATAGAAAAGGGGGTGCAAGTTCGTTTTTAAAAAATTACGTAATCACTGGGTAGAAGACAGGAAATAAAAAAAATATAAACTGATAACCTTAGCGTAACACTTCTTTATAAACAACATTAGCGGTGTTCCCCATACAAACTTTGCACCCCTTTTTAACCCCCTTAGAGGTGAAATTTTCCAAAACGCTGAAATCACTTTTTTTGTAAATGATTAAGTAAGCTATCTACAAAGTGTCAAGTCTCTAGTTCAAAAAATAAAGTTTCTCCCATATAAACATTGCACCCCTTTTTAACCCACTTAGGGGTGAAATTTTCTAAAACGCTGAAAGTACTTTTTGTGTTTTTGAATAAGTAATCATTCTACAAAGTTTCAAGTCTGTAGCTCAAAAAAAAAGTTTACCCCATACAAACTTTGAACCCCTTTTTAACCCCCTTAAAAGTGAAATTTTCCAAAACGCTGAAATTATTTGTTTTGTATTAGATTAAGTAAACTTTCTACAAAGTTTCAAGTTTCTAGTTCGAAAAATAAAGTTTCTCCCATATAAATATTGCACCCCTGTTTAACCCCCTTAGGGGAGAAATTTTTAAAAACGCTGAAATAACTTTTTGTGTTTTTTAATAAGTAATCTTTTTACAAAGTTTCAAGTCTGTAGCTCAAAAAAAAAGTTTCCCCCATACAAACTTTGCACCCCTTTTTAACACCCTTAGGGATTGAATTTTTCAAAATCGCTTCTTATCTCTAGCCCACGTTATAAAAGTAACCTACTGTGCAAAAATCAACTCTCTTACATTAGTAGTTTCGGCTGTGCGTTGATGAGTCATTAAGGACTTCTTCTTTTATATATATAGATGAGTTTCATAGGTATGTATTATAATATACTTCATTCAAATATTTATTTTTACAGGCGAGTTCGGACGTATCCTAGCTGGAGTACAAGGCCAAGGTTGCCTACGATCTCTAGATATATTCTATTCATCCATTGAAGAAGTTCAAGGTTTATCCGCGCAGCCACAAAGGGATGGAGAATTTATGCTGCCAAATGAAATTGCAAGGAAATAACAGATCCCAGAGATAATACTAATAAATTACAACTTACTCATATACCTATGTCATATATCTGTACATATTTAATACTCGTACATATTTCAGGTTGTAGTTTAATCGCGTGATTTATTGAGAGTCATAGAGATACACAAAGATCGAGATACACAAAAATCGTTAATTAGCAGTCTCCCTTGAGGACAATTACAAAAGTTAAGGGTTTGGGTACGTGTTCAAAAGTGTGGTGGCTTGGGCTCTCTCTAGATTTCTTGCGGTTTTGCTTGTTCAAAAAACATATCCGCTACTCGAGCCGAGAAGACCAGTCAAACACACACACACACATTCCACGTTTATAGGAAGAATGTCCCTGTCGAAATTTGACTGTTGAAAATTATAACATGAACAAAATTTAAGAAATTAATTTCGTCACCACGCATTTCAATGGCTATCACGAATTTACAAACACGCAAAAAAGCCTAGAATACTTATGCAGATGAATTAATCCCACCATCGCCATTTGAAACATTCCCGCTTTTTTTCCGGCCACGTGCATTTGGAAAATTACTGAACCCTTTGCAAATGCCGCCCGCAACAACGCAGACGGCCTAATGTCTGTCCATCAGGACCCTAAATGTCGCCCGTCAGTCGCCAATCAAAATGCCAATCCAACCCACTAAACACCCGCCTTCCTAATCCATTTCACGCTCTCCTTTAACTCTTCATATATCCGAAGTAAATTAGCAAGCATTGGATGTTAAACACACTTTACCTTCAGTTCAGTTCGTATTTTGGTACAGAATGTTGTGTTCAGAAATTATGGTCGAAATCCATCTCTGGACTCAATGACGTCATTTGGCATCGCAATGACAGGGTGAGAGGGCGAGCGGGATGAATTTTCCTGTGTATAGAAAGGTATTAAGGGTATAAATTAGAATAGGTATTAATACCTATATAACATTACTATAGGTAGAATATGCGCCGTACAGACTATTTAACTCATTTTGGTTAATTGGGTAAGCATACCAAAGGATATTTCCAATTAACATTTAAAAATAGTACATTACATCAGAGGCCGGGAAAATGAGGATTTCCGGCCAAGTAGGTATATACGGCCGAGCGAGCGTGCGAGCGAGGCCGGATAGTGATACGAGGCCGGGAATCCGTTTTCACGACGAGGCATGTATAGTGCTTTTCTCAAACATACAATGAAATAAAAAAATATACTTCAAAGAATAATACTTAATATTGTTTGTCCGATATTTTCCGAATTTGACCGAATTTAAAAAATCCGATTTCAGATTCTGACTCAGGAGCCCCAAAAACCCCCGGATACCGAATTTCAGCCTCCTAGGATCAATTTGAAACTTTCTCCATACAAATCGTTTTTTTTTTTCGATATTTTCCGAATTTGACCGAATTTTCGGACAAGATTTCAGATTCATATTTTTGAGCCCCGAGAGCCCCCCGATACCGAATTTGACCGAATTTAAAAAAATCGATTTTAGATTCTGACTCAGGAGCCCCAAAAACCCCCGGATACCAAATTTCAGCCTCCTAGGACCAATTTGAAATTTTCTCCATACAAATCGTTTTTTTTCGACATTTTCCGAATTTGACCGAATTTTCGGACAAGATTTCAGATTCATATTTTTGAGCCCCGAGAGCCCCGAATCCGAATTTGACCGAATTTTAAAAACCGATTTCAGATTCTGACTCAGGAGCCCCAAAAACCCCCGGATACCGAATTTCAGCCTCCTAGGACCAATTTGAAATTTTCTCCATACAAATCGTTTTTTTTTCGACATTTTCCGAATTTGACCGAATTTTCGGACAAGATTTCAGATTCATATTTTTGAGCCCCGAGAGCCCCCCGATACCGAGTTTTAGCCGCCTAGCACCAATTTGAAATTTTGAAAAAAAAAAAGTCGCCATCTTGAATTTTTTTTTCCACAAGTGTCTAACAACCAACCTTTAAAAACAAAACCTGCTTTTCGTCAAACCAGCCAGCTGTGTGAATGACCTTGTTGTTGAAACCAAAAAAAAGTTACTTTGCAGGCCTAGCCCTGAAAAGCAGTATGAAATTCCTTTACAGTCCTCTCGAGTTGTTGCGCCCAAAAACCGATACTTCCGAGCCTATTATAAGGAACGCAAAGACAATATTTCATTGCATGTTTGAGAAAAATATATAATGAATAACAGTTTAGAGCACATGACTAAGACATATACTATAATAAACATTTTCTTTCATGAAAATCTTAAAACCTTAATGCAATTTGAAACACAACTTTTATGTATAAAGCAAGTAGTTAAGAATGATTAAC
This sequence comes from Apotomis capreana, assembly GCA_947623375.1. Taxonomy (NCBI): domain Eukaryota; kingdom Metazoa; phylum Arthropoda; class Insecta; order Lepidoptera; family Tortricidae; genus Apotomis; species Apotomis capreana. The sequence continues at coordinate 27,463,791 of OX392499.1, read as the reverse complement.
CATCCTCACTTCTGCAATATTGATGCAATGATATAGCTTATCTGGGGGCACGGTAGTGCCCCCGCCAAGACGAACAAAAAAGAGGCGGGGCACTACCTACCTTTTCTCGAACCGTTTCGTCTCATTTTCAAACCCTCATAGTTTCGTCCCAGTTATTACTAGAGCGCCCAAATTCACAGGTTAAGATGCAGTTAGGGAACATATGAAATGTACAAAATTTCATTGATCTAGCTTTTATACTTTAGGTTTTATTGGTACCTAAAATACGCCGATTTTGCCACTCACTTATACACTGACGTATCAAAACCTCTGGGGTACTTCCCGATGACCTAGAAAGCTGAAATTTGGTATGTAAGCTAGTATTAGCACACAAACAACAAAATAATTCTAAAACTTGGAACTTTTACCCCCCAATTCCTTAAACTAGGGGATAGAAGTTTGTATGAGAATTCTGCAAATTTTGATACTAAAGGTCTGAAAATTGATATAGGGACTCCTTGTTATAAATAAAACATAATATTCTAGGATTTTTTGATAATCACCCCCAACCCTAGGGGATATCACTTTTATCCCCTAAATAATAGGGGATAAAAGTGTATGTTATATATGGGGCTAAAAGTAAGTATTTCTTAAATACACAATTATTATTACTTCTGTATCTACACTGACTTCGTATTTTAAATATTTCTTTATAGACCTACCAAAATGCAATAATATATGCAGCGCAATTAATACGCGGAATTTTATATCCATCTTAAGCAGATTTAAGCGTAAGACGAATGCGTAAGAGGAAATGATATCAACAAGAAAAATAGGCAAAGATAGAGCTCTGAAGACTGATGCTCAAGAAACGCTACAGCCCAAAAAAAATAAAAAAGCTAGGGCACCTTACAAAAAGAAATGAGATCCCACCAAAACATTTCATGTAGCCCGTAAATAAGTCCAACGGACCGTTTGGCCCTTTACGGCTTATATATTTACGGTAACCTATGAAACAGCCAAGCAATACTTTTGAAACCAAGGTGTAGGGTTAGTAAAGTCAGGGCTTAGGGGCTTGGCTTTTCCTGGGATCTGATAACTTTTTACAGCGAAAGCGTCATGAGCATGTGAGTCTTGGCCGCCAATTTTACATGAAATGTTTTGGTGGGATACCATAGTATACAGATAAAAGTATGATAATTATCTTCATAATTAAACAAGCTCATATTTAATAAAAAAGGTGAAATATGCTATTTAGAGGTCACTGAATCGACCTCGGTTCACTCCAAAACAGCTGACGGACTTAAGACTAGAGTATAGCATCGCGATCCTAACGAAATAGGTATTTACGAAAACGCATGCTGTCGCTCTGAGCGCTCACACCACCCGGCATCGCGCACAACACATACAAATCCCCTCACGCACACATCGAGGCAGTGACACAACGCTGCTAGGCTAGTTTGACGATTGACAAGCAATTGCGATAAATAAAGGTGGACTGTTTAGTTTTCTTGCGTACCTACGGATAGTGAATTGTTGTGGTGTGACTGAAATTCCGATATTATAAAGAAGTATTTTATTTATTTATGTAATTATTAGTAACGAGTATGTACCTACAAGCTAAATTAATTTTTGATAAATCAGTTTGTTCCCGATGTACCGGTAGGATGTAAATGACTGACATTTTTTATTGTAATATTATTTAGGTATTTCAAAGGTATTTATATAATGAGTTACTTACTTATATTTACGAAACAAAACATTTTTTATTTGACTTTGTCATTGTGTACGAAAGTACATAATTATTATACTTGCTTTTAATGTTTACATGATATCGGAGTTACTATGTCTTTTTAGGGTTCCGTAGTCAACTAGGAATACTTTTTGACACAATTTTTGTGGTATATGTTTCTAGTGCCTTAGCAATAATTGATTGTGCGGGAATTGTGTGCAAGACGTGTTAAAGGTTTCCTTTTTAAAATATAAAGTTTAATTGGAAGTAAATAATACGGATATTTTTAAAGTATTTTTTTAATCACTGTTTCTAATTTTGGTGGTTTTTTTGGTAATATGAAAGTCACCAAAATTGCTTGATGCCACCAGAATTGTTAATTTTGTATATCATTTCACATTTTGTAACGTCTTTTTTGCATTTCCAAAACGTTTGACTCGGTGAATTTATTTAAAGTCAAGAATAAACAAAATACATCTAATATAACAAGCTGTCGGTGAGGGTAATCTTAGCTTAGATATTATGCTGGTAGCAGATTTTATAGCTCCTATCCTTTCCTATATTACTATTTTTTCTTTGTCCTCTGGCACGTTTCCTACAATTTGGAAATGCGCCCATGTGATTCCTCTCCCTAAAACCCCTAATCCGTCGTACTTTTCGCAGTATCGTCCTATGTCCATTCTTCCCGTCTTATCTAAAATCATTGAATCCTTTGTAAATCGACGCCTCTCATCACATCTAAGTAGACTTAACTTGTTTAATTCTTTAGCACAACCACCGCTTTGGTTAAGATCACCGACGACATTCGTCTAAATATAGAATATAGAAAAGTGACTATATTGGTGCTCCTTGATTTTAGTAGTGCTTTTAACACTGTTGATTTTGATATACTTCTCAGTTTACTTAGTAGGTACTTTAAATATATCTTCAACTTCACTGTCCTGGTTTCGTGATTACCGCTTTGGGAGCGAACAGCGGGTTCGAGTTGATGACCGATTTTCTAGCTGGTGTAAACCGTCTGCTGGTGTCCCTCAAGGGGGCATACTCTCTCCATCGGAATCACCAAGTCACTCTCCTCCTCGTTCCATTTCTATGCAGACGATTTGCAGCTTTATGCGGCGACCAGCATTGAGGATTTTGGCTCCTTGGTTTCGCAAATCAATTCAGACCTAGAATCAATCCGTGCTTGGGCTTGATCCTTTGGTTTGATGAAGAATGCTAAGAAGTCGCAGGCTATTGTCGTTGGAAGCCCACATTTTATTTCCAAGCTTTCAGATCAAGCTAAGCCAGTTATTTTCTTTGTTGGTACGCCTATACCTTGCTCTTCTACTGTAAACAAATTTGGCATTACCATGGATCAAACTTTGTCATGGGCACCTCTTATTTCTGAGATCAGTAGGAAACTTTTCGCGTCCCTTCATTCATTGAGGTGTCTGCAGAATTTCCTTCCTCTTCATACGGAGATCATGCTTGCCCGCTCACTTTTGCTTTGGTCTCCACAAGTTTGATCATGTGTCTCAATACCGCGCTCAACTTAAATGGCTCCCGATCCGTCAGCGCAGATACTATGTTCTTTGTCTTTTGTATAATGTCCTTTTCATTCCTTCTTCTCCTCCTTACCTTACAGAGAAGTTCTTTTACATGGCGGATGGTAGTGGACATCGCCTGCGGTCAAGTGCGAATCTGGATCTATGTATCCCACTGCATAGATCATGAGATCTATGATCAGAACATGAGTTTACGATGTGTTTTTTGCTGTGCGCGCCGTGAAATTATGGAATAAATTGTCTCCCGCCCTAAGGTAGACGCAGTTCGTAGCATCACTCAAGGGGAAGTTACAGAAATTGTGGCTGTCGAACGAATGATTACTTGATTAGGTTGCTGTTTTTGTTATAATTATGATTATATTTATGTTATATGTATTTATATAGATATTACGTAATATGTTTTACCTACATTGACTGTTTGCCTATCTCTCTCTCATTTGGTTTTTGCATTTTCATAATTTTTACTATTGTAAAGTTATCGTATTGTACATGTTGCTTGGTTTGTCTACCATTTACTTGTGTTTAATACTCATTTACTTGAAGGTTAATTGGAAGAAATCCCTTAGAGGGATAGGTTCGCTTTTGTACATGCTTATTTGTTTGCAAAGTATTTCTTGTTATTGTGTACAATAAAGTGTTTAGATCTTTAGATACATTACATGCAAACAATTAATCTAAATTATTACTTTTGCTATTCATAATTTATTTATTTTTTACGAGGGCTAATCGAAAAAAAAAAACAATCAAGAGAAGAACTCCTCGAAAAGAAAAAAATATACTGTTGTTACAAACGAGTTAGTGATTTTATTTTCATAGATATTTTGGTATAACTAAAATGATTAATAAAACATTTACTTTCTTTTAATTTCCAGTAGGCAATTTTATTAACAAATATTAATTTTTAGCACAAGTAACTAATTTTGGTGTAGATGTACAATTTTGGTGGCCAAAAAATCTAATATTTGTGGGCACAAGCAATTTCGGTGGCAGGCAAATTACTAAAATCATAATACCTTTATAACTATTATGTATAACAAAGGGCCATTACTACACAATATTGGTTATGACTTTATTTGTATTATTGATATGTATATAATTTTGACTCTAACATTAAAAATAAAAAAAGCCACCAAAATTAGGTAAATTTCGAGCTTGTTGAAATTCACCCTGAAAACATACATTTGTAATATAATCATAAAAAATATAGTCCTTTTCAAATATCATGTTTGGTGAACCTGGTTATATTAAGTTTGCACCTCATTTGTATACGGCGCCATACGCACCAGGTGCAAACTTAACCAGGCCAGTTAAGTTGGCATAAGTGAAAATTTGTACGGAACCCTCGGTGCGTGGGTGGCTCACACTTGGCCGATTTTTTTAATTCAATTGTAATATAATGATAATCAACCGATCGATCTTTTTCTTGAAACCCAACTAGTGTTAGTAGAAGTTCCTACTCTACTCCCATCATTTTTGAAACACATTTAGATATCGATTACGCGGGTTAGGATCCTTTTTACTTTTTCATTAACATCCTTGTAAATACGTGATACTTTACTTCCTCCCCCGACCCGCAATCGTGCGATAGAGAGCGTTGCAGCTTGCGACTGACAATAGGTACTTTTTTGATGAAATTTGCGTTACGGGAGAAAACGTTTTCCCCTAACTAAATCTTAGCAAATCACTTTGATTTTGATGTTGATCGCTTCCAAGGGCGTCGCCAGCCGAAGGTTCAGGGGGGGGGCAGGGCAAGTTGACATATATGCAGGGTGGGGAAAAGGAATTGTTGTAAAGTCATGCTAGAGGATAGGAAGCTTCACCAAGCACGTAAATAAGATACTTGCGCCAAAGATGGCCCTGTTCCTAAGATAGCCCACTTCAAAGTTTTTAGTTATAAGGAAGTTTGAAGGAATTCAAATTTCGCCCCCATTTTTGGTAAGTACCATAGGACTATATATGGTACGGCTATCTTTGTGGGCTATCTTAGGAACAGCTAGGGCCGTCTTTGCCGCAAGTACCTTATAGAAAGTGTATTTCGGCTTATAGTCATAAATGTCATTAAAAATGAGATGGAAACGCGAGCGCAAAAGTTTTGGGAGGACGGTACAAAACGCAGTGAGTCGTAAATCGCAAGCGGAGCGAGCGCGAAAATTTTGGAGGGATACGGTTCATGAATGTGATGAAAATGCGAGCGTAGCGAGCGCGAAATTTTTTGAGAGGCAGGGCCAAAATAAAACCAGATGAAAGCGCGAGCACAGCAAGCGCGAATTTTTTTAAGAGGAAGGATCAAAACAAAATCAGATACGAGTATAAAGCGCGAGCGTAGCGAGCGCGAAATTTTTCGTAACCATAACATTTTAAGTTGAAAGACAATAATTCAATACATTTTGATGCAAGTGCAGAATTATCACGAAGCGACGGACCGACAGATCTTGCAACGAGCCGAAAATCTGCTGGACGCGACGAGTAAAGACTCGAGGCTGCCCAGTAGACCTGGTCTACGTTTGTCGATTCAGTTTTGATTTTTTTTTCAAAATGGCGTTAATATTGGGGCTGGAAACTTAAAATATACCAATTTTAGAACAAACTCGGGTCTTCAGCTCAGCGCCACTTGAGTAGTTCTATTTTTTTTGTACCAATGTTATATTATATGGACAATTCTTCTTCTTCGGTAATACACTCTACATAGTCTCTACAAAGTGTTACCTGTCGGTGAGACACGTCGCGCGTCGCTACTCGTTTCGTAGAGTCACTTTTCATGACCTTTACTGACGGTAGCCGATACACTGGCGATCTCATCAACGATCTCCCTCTAGCCCCTGACTGGACTTCTAGTCTCCTAATTACATCCATTTTGTGGAGGAGTTGGAATGGATTGGAATTATTACTTACTGAATTCATTTGAGTTTCGATGTGCAAGTATGATCCATCAGAAAAGTCAAGTGACTGGACATATTTTTGGATCTCTAGGGGGGGGGGCAGCTGCCCCCCCCTGCCCCCCCTTGGCGACGCCCATGATCGCTTCAGCATAATATAATCTAGGTTTATAGGTTTCGCTTTTTTTTTAAAAGGGCATTGTTTTTATAATACAAACGGTTTTATTCAACAACGTTTTAATCACAAAAATTAGGTTTTTCAGCCACCTTTAAATTCGAATCTATAGCAAATTTTGAAAAAAGGAAAACCTACAAACCTAGTTTGTCACTGTGTCAATAACATACTGAAAAATGATGGAGATTGGAAAATATTTAAAGGTGGAAAAACGTTTTCTCTTTTTGTATGGACGAGTGCGTACTATACTTCCCTCTTAAACCATTTTCGGTACACGATTAGCTGGGTACCCACAAATGGAATGAGATTGGGTACATTTTACAAAGCTACTTATAAAGCAAAAAAGGGTTTGGAGTTTTTCCTTCCCCGCGCGAACGAAGTTGCAGGCTTTTGCTAATAGGTTTTAATATATTAGTTAAGTATTATGATTATGAAGAGCTGCGCGTACTCGTACCTTTTGACTGTGCCGATGCAACACGCACACAGACACACTGACCCAGTTATTCCCCATTTTTCTGTAATTACTTACCGCTCTTTGTCGACGTCCCTAGTTGGGGGAGCAACCTGTCACCGCTGCAACTACACCGTTAATTTTTTACAGCTACAGATGATGATGAATCCCCCAATAATATTCCGGTTATTCAAAATATCACTTTCCAGCACGTAATTAACCATCCTTACCTTTATCTGACTTGATTTTATTATTTTACCTTCGTAATCGAAGGAATCAGATTAAGAACATATCTGAACATATTTTCTGAACAAGTCAGATTTATGCATTGTTTGAAGTTAATATTGTCATACATTGATATTGAAACAAAAGATGGTTGTTTTCCCTGCGAGGCACCCGAAATGTTGGTTGAAATATCATTATATGCTCGTTTTGTGTTGATCTGTCACTTCCAAGTCGAGCACAATGTCAATATTTTATAGCATATTTGAGAAAAAATAAGTATTTCTCAACTTTTTAACAACCACCTTGATTCTATCCTAAGATTCTTAAGTCCACAGTTTCTGTGTGGGCCCTCAGTACTTTATAGATCATCGTCGTCACCTCCATTATATGTATATTTATGTACACATAGTGTTTCCCTGATGTCGCAATTATAATGGAGGGGGCAGATTGGAAGTGTCGGTAAATGTCGGTATGAAAATTATGATGCTATCGCGGTAAGTAAGTAGTATTTTAGTGTGAAATGAAATGAACGAGTATTCCGAAGTCTACTTGTAAATATAAATATTACAGAGGCAAACACAATTTAGATGTCGGTTACAAGGGCCTCTCTAGCCAATGGCTTATGGAGTCACGTTGATATAAAGGGACATATTCACAGAGTCACTGAAGATATTTATCAATTGAAGCCACATAAATTCACCATAAAGCATTTTACATGTAAATAAGCTATTTTCCCTTTGATCCTCTCACAACCTTTGGGTACACGTTTTAATTGACCAAAGGTTTGCGATTGCTGATCTCTGTCGCTTAATTGAGTCAATTGAAATTGAGTATGTGAAAGAGATGTGTATGCTTTTGACTTGCGGTTGATTTTGTTATTAGTTATTACTTACTATGTAGGTATTATAGTTACGATACTTTTGCACCAAATCATGGGAAGGGGATACGATTCAATACAGATATATCTACAAACCGAAATGGTAAACGGCTGCGACTACATTTGTCGAGTGTCAATTTTAACTTATCTTGGCCGTTTCATAAAGTAACGTAAATAAGTCCAACGGACCGTCTGGCCCATACGATATCAAGAAGTTAAGTTTATATCTCCATGATAATATACATAAACTTAATTCCTTACCATATAGGCCGGACAGTCCATTAGACTTATTTACGGTACTTTATGAAACGGCCAAGCCATACCTTTGAAGCCAAGGTGTAGGATTAGTAAACTCAGGGCTTAGGGGCTTGGCTTTTCGAGGGATCTGATAACTTTTTACAGCCAGACCATATGAGTCTTGGCCGCCATTTTTACATGAAATGTTTTTGGTGGGATATCTCTTTCGCGTTGTACCCATTGAATGGAAAGAGATAGGTAATACTTGTCGAGAAGTATGTGCTAATCCGAGATAGGCCAGAAAGATTGTTAAGTTACAATTTACATAATGATTGTGCGTATTGGGCGATTTATTATTCCCCGTTAATCTGAACTGCTTTATATTAAACCACAACACAAAAAGGGATTAGAAGTGGTATTACTTTTATAGGTTCAAACTCTATAAATGTATATCTTAACTACAGATATTATCATTACATTTGAGCTTAATTTTATTTAAGTATTTTCATACGAAATTGCTGTAAATTAAAAAAGCTTTAATGAACTGATAGATTTGTTGATTGAAGGGCTCTATAAAAAAGGGATGGGAACAAATGACAAAAAAGTGTTCAATTGACAACTAGTGCAAGTGATGGCGCGGGAAGCAATCAGCCCTTTGTGGCGACGCTGGTATCGGTTACATTGTAACTTCGTAACAAGTCCATTACGAGCTGGTACAGTGAACAGATGTATAACCATAAAAGCCTATACAGCAACCGAGGGATTGCTTTCATTTGGTATTTTATTGTACGTATCCTTAAAATGAACGCTTATTCTCATTCTATTTATCAGAATAGAATCTGTGAGAGAATATTAACTAATTACAATAAAGTTGGCACGAAAACACCATTTCTGAAACAGTTACTTACATTCATATGGTCATACAGACTTTCGTGCTGAGTTAGCGTCACCTACGTGTTTTTTCTTGAGACATCCGAAATTTTAGGTCTAAATTCGTCCTACAAAAAAAGGCATTGCAGTTTTAAACAGGTGTGATCATATAAAATACGCGGTATTTGACTATAGTGAAAATAAACTTGAACCTTGGAACCCGATGACTACACACTATATAACTTTGTTTTTTTTTTTTTTTTTTTAATTGCAACCTCCTTTTTGTAATCGGTTGAAATAGATCTATACTATTATAAAACTCTAGATTTGTATTGAAAAAGTATAAAAGTCAAATCCGTTACGCAGGCATCGTCAAAGAGAATACAAAAATCTAATCAGCGACAGGCTTCGTCAAACAACACACCAATAACGTGACATCTGCAACAGGCTTCGTCAACGTTGTGGATCGATAACAAATATCTTGGAAGGTGAAGAAGGACTTAAAAAGGCTCGCCCCGAGTCGCACCTGGCCCAAACGTTCCCATTACACTGGCAGCGTTCCCACGTTGTATGGCCAATGAAATCTGTTGAACCAGATACGACCCTGAGCGAGGATCACACCCTCTGTCTCTGAGCCTGCGACCCACCTCCCTTATAAAGTCCCTGGCCTCAGTACCCCACGGTCCCGCAGTCTCCACTGCCACAGGCACAAAATCATACATTGGTTCCAGGGCAGAGTACTTGGTGTGTTTGAGTAACTTTTAGATATATCAAACATCATTCTATTTTTAATTGGGCAAAAACTAAAAAAGAATACTTGTTTTGAGTTCTGATTTTTATTAACGTCACAAGTCTTAGACTAAGAATTTAAGCAAGTTAATTATATAGTGTTTATTTTTATTGAATTATAAGGATATTAAATTGTTATACTACGTTCATTTGACATACGATTGACTTAATAAATGTGAATTTTGCATGCCTAATATAAGGTACAAATATTACTGAGACTGTTGACTAATGTGATCCATCTTGTATACATTTACGTATTGTTTAGCAAATAAAATATTTCATTTCATTTCATTTCAAGTCAGTATCGTCATATAAACTTGAAACCAACAAATCGTCTTAGAAATTTCATAAAGAGTAGTTGATTTGAGCTGGCATCAAATACCGTACCTATTACAAGACGTACCTGTATGGGCAATTCGTGTTATGTGCTAAAACTTTGTTATTAAACATGTTCCTATTTATACATATTTTTTATCATCCCGAAGTGTTTCTAGTGGTTGTTTTTTAGTGTGTCTATGCTCTGCGGTTAAACAAGTGTAAAACCATTTACAGGCATCCTTTGTCCCGTGGGCACGGACTGAATTTTAATCGCCACAATATCTGCACAAAGTTGGCCATACATGTGTAACAGTATTTATTTTAGCCTTTGTTCGTAAACACTACAGATTTAAACGAAACTAAGTTTCCGTTGTGACTTCGCCCTTGTGAGGAACATTTAAGTATTTGAGAGTTGGACTTTTTTAGGGAATTGCTTTTGTCATTAAGTAATTTCATTTTGTGCAAAAAAATATTCATTTTGAATAGTAACCCGCGCTGCATACGCGGGAGGGATGATACGCCTCTATTGTGAGTTTGCATTTAACGCATAGGTATAATGTCTCCAACACGTTTGTGATAATGGAATTTTAATCGGAAACGTTATGACGATAGAGTAGTTTTGATGAGTAGAGAATTAGGTTTCACTATGTCGAGGGACCCTCGTAGGCGAGAGCAATTGCTCGTTTTTGTTGTTTTTAAGAAATATTGATGTAATCTCTGATCATCCTACGGAATTGATATTCAAAAACGATTTGCAAAACCGCCGCAGAATACGGTTGGCTCCACCAATGCCCTGAAGGCAGCATAATTAGAATTTTCCTATGGCTTTCGGGGTCGTGTTTCACCATGTTATTGTGGGTTTAAAAATAAAGAAATGATGTTTGCCTGCACGGTCGAGAAACCAGCCTGAAGCGTTATCTATTTTTTGTGACTGCATATAAAGGTACCTATCTAAAAATATATTTAGATTTTAAATGGGCAAAGTAGGTAAATGAATATGAGTATAAGTATGAGTACGTTTTTTGTTAGAGTATCTCTATACGTATGTTAATAAAAAATGCAATTACAGTTGTCTTATTGAACAAAATGCACATATAAGTCTAAAATTGTATTATAAGGGTTATCTAATGGCCGATTAAATCAACCTAATACGGCATCTTTCGTTATATTTGCATAATTATTTTAATTTTAAATCATAATACGTAGCATTATGATATCAGAAGCGGGCTAATTATGTTCTCTCATCTTGTTCAGCCCTGGAAGTTCAGTTAATTATTCTCTCAAGTTTAACACTGGATCTTGCATTTTATACGCTCGTTTTTCCTCGTTTAATGCACTCCATTGTTGTTGAGATAAATGCTCGCTTTTTACCTGTTCTCGTATTAGCGTAGTCTATGAAATATGGACTTGCATCTCTCCAGGTTTTGTTGAAGACTTTAAATAATTATCAAACAATCCGGACAAGTGCGACGCGCGCGGGCTCCGTACCACTACCACAAAATAATTATACTTTATTTATTTATTTAACCTTTACTGCACAAATGAAAAACAGATTGTAAAAAAGGCGGACTTAATGCCATTGGGCATTCTCTAGTCCTCCAGTCAACCATCGGGCAAAGCAGATATGTTGTGGGCTTGTACTTTGAAGATAATCAACCAATATTTTTATTTACTTTCATTGCCTGAGATTTCGGGCGCATTTGCGTATGAACAAAGGCTGTTAAATGTATTCCCATACACTAGGGGCTCATTAAGTGTATATTTTTACGCTTTGAACCCTCGTCTTCACCATTTCGCAAATTTTCGAAAAACTTAATCGAGCTGATTAAGTTTTTATTGAGAGCGAGAGATTTATCAAGCCCGCTCACAATGTTTCTTGTTGGTTGAGTTGAGAGGTGCAACCTATGGGCAAATACAGCCCTACATCCGAACATCTTAAATTCGGACATACGACAGAATTTTTCGCCAAGCTGAAACGGAGACGCTTCATCAGCTTGATCAACAAGAGTTCGAAATGAAAACCTAAAATTTAAGAGAATTTCTATAAATATCAATTAAATCCAATGGTATAATAGTCCGACGGTAAAAAAAAATAGGCAACGGTATTTTATCCAGTAGCAAGTATTTCTGTTTGTAACTACCGAGCCGGGTTATAACATCGGCCAACGTCAGTCCACCAAATACGCAATCCGGCTATTACTCTCCTCTCCTACGCAGACCTTAAAACTGACGCATCATATAAAACCACTCGCGTCCAGCGTGTTTGCATTGTTGTGCGATGGAACACAATGTTGCACTCGAAACCCATTAGCTAGCTGCGCCGATGGCAGCACAAACATCGCGCACACAGCACGGGATATACATAAATAACACTATTGTGAAAAGTAAACAAAAGTCATTACCTGCTATTTTATACGATGTGTTTTTTTGCACGTAGATTCAACGCATAACCTTTATTTTTATAATCAATGAAAATGCCTTGTTTAATTAAGTTTGACGCAAAGTGACTACCTATAATGCTGTAGACGTATTAATTCAATGCGTAGCTTTATTTTTTCTATTTATTACTAGGGGCTCTGGGAACTGTCGACCACGCGATTTTTTTTTTACATGACGGCTGATATGCGTAATGTTTTACGTTTTCGAGTCCCAAATTTCCGCCATTTGAAAAAAAAAAGATATATACATAATTATCAATATATAATTATCGAACCCGCTCACAAAATTTCACGAGAATCGGTTCGGTTTATCGGAAGGCGAGAACAGCTGGAAATTCGGTATTTGGACATACCTACAAAAGATTTTTCGGCCAGGGTGAAACGGAGACGGTTTGCTGGCTTCGCTTACTCGGTCAACTATTATATTCTCTATGTGAGGATTCTTCTATCCACATGGACACAATACTGAAAATATTCCTCCACTAGATTTATGCATGATAACTATAGAGATAGGAAGCACTTGGTCGATCTCGATAACGCCCTCGCTCAACCCACATCAAAATTCTATGAATAAACTGAATATGTCAAAGGGCAAATACATTTTATCTCAACAATCGAACTCCAACGCAACCCTTTGTGAGCTGAATGGTGTAGATATTAGTCCTGATAACATAAAGGGGCAAGCAAATATAACCTGTGAGTCCTAAAAAGTGAACATCTTTGGAGCGTCACTTACAAAAAAAGTGTTTCATTTTATAATACAATTTTTAACAACGCAGTGTTTTTCAAGATGCTGTCAGTAGGTGTCACTAGGAATATGCCATTCATTTTAAACCAAAATCACCAACAAATTTTAATGCAGTTTTCACTTGGTGTAGGGTGTGGCGTAGGTAAGGTTGCTTTATGGAGGACGATTTATGTAGTAGTAAGTAGAAATCGTCGAGAGCAGACTTTTATTAGACAGTAAATGTGTATCGACGGATATTTGATGATGAATTGTTCCTATTAAATATGACACTGAACATTTTGATGTGTTTAATATAAATATATATACCTACATACGTGGCTTTTTATTGTTTTGCCAGTAAGTACTTAATTAAACTGTTTTGTTTTTGATCCTCCCGACAATTTACCATCACTTAAGTACGGGTACCTATGTATGGTTGTGCTTAGTCTTTCTGTTCCCCTTTTCCGCAACTTCTCTTGCAAACGTGTCATTTCGTTCCCCAGTAAGATGTCACTGACACACTAACATACTACCTACAACTAAGCGCGCTAGCAAACAGAGGGGACCATGGATTGCACCGAAAAGAAAAAAGTAGTATTTCGATGGAAGATTTGTGTACTTACGCCTTTGCAGTTTTGAGGGCTGAGAGCGGCATGCGGTGAGATACCAAATCGTAATGTCATATTAAGACAGGAGATTTGTGGAGTTACGACGTTACGGTTGTGTGGTTGTGCAGAGGCAGGTGCATTGAACTAAGGCTGCGCCAATTATTCATCGCCATGCTTTCACGGGAAAAATCCCTTAGAGACGTAACCCTTTTTACAGCTTTAACATTACAAGATATGGCTATTTGCCGTTGAATGATATTTGTAGATATTATTTATTGGTTACGGTACCGTACCTACCTAGTAAAACATATAATGTATATTAGTATTCTATTAAAGATATATTTATTTTACCTTCATTTTAATAGAAGTACGATTGAGTAAATATCACACCTTCCATATATGTATGACATCTTATATCTTATAGAGTTTATCTTATTTGAGCCAGCTATACTATGAAAAGACAAACAATTATTACTATTTTTAATATTATGTGGTTAAACTTTAATAGAGATGTCTCGGGAAGGTTTTAATTTTAAAAATATTATAGAATTTAATGAATTAATAACCCAAACGTAAATATTTAAGAATAATTAAGAATAATTTAAATACTTGATATATTTTGTTTTAATTTTGTTTTAAAAGTGTTGTATTTTTTCATATATTTCTATTATAATACTAAATTTTATTTGAAATCAATTTTTTTATTCGAACCCGACATATTTGAATAACTAAATAGCACTTCCTGAAAAAATAAAAGTTGGCAAAATTAACTTGATGACACAGGTTTTTAAATGGAGTTTAGTTATTATTTACTCGCATATTTGAAGAAAACACTGTACAGGCCTCGATTAAAATGGCCATTTCAAAAAAAAATATATATATATATCGTCCTCCTTGACGTATCCGTCAATGGCAAAACCTGGCTCCATGACCTTTACTAGCGTCGGTCGTGTGCACGAATATGGCTTGCAAAACCGAATTTGGTTTTGAAGGTTCTATTACAAGGCGCACAATGCAACTCAGCTTTATCATTTTTTTCCCACAGGATACTCATCTCATAACGTTACCGAAGTGTATTAAATTTTGTACTAGAGCGTTACCTAATTTTTTTTTTTTTACTAGCCTATACTTGTGTCCCACTGCTGGGCAAAGGCCTCCCCTTTCTTGCGCCACTCGTCTCTATTGGCCTAATATATAATATTTAATTTCAAAATTAACGATAAAATCCTTGTGTTATTGTTTATATTCTTAATAGGTTTTTTGTTTTAAAATAAATGTAATTAGGCTAAAATTCAACAAAGTGAATGTGTCCCCCGTGATCAGCTAAGGTACTGTAACCGAGCATAAGGTGCAGGCTGAAAAACAGCGCTGTGCAGCCTACCCAGCCCACAGCATACGCTGAGCCTGAGCCTTTTGCCACTTGCCGAGCGAGATGGTACAAACGAGAACACAATCAACTGTACTCCCATAGATATCACCACGTTGATATGGTTTATATTCGTTTAAAAATGTAGGTACAGTTATCAGTGTCTTCGACAATGTAGTACTTATAATTATGTCATGTATTTTTGTTGTTCTGGTGGCAATAAATCATTTTTTTATTTTATTATTTATTTATCATTATACGTGTAGCTGTAGGTATACGAGTAACAAGGCTTTGGACGGGTCTTTCTGTTTAGGCGTTTTGCATCGAGGTCTTGCAAGCGACGCTCCTCAAAATCAGTGACGGCCTCATGAACAGAGCTGCGCCATACTCATCTCTGTTGTGCAAGCTCTTCCCAACCCTGGCATGGGATGTTGCACGCGGTAAAATCAAAATCATACTCAATCCACGAACTAACTTTTCTCGAATTCTGCAGTAATATACTTTGACGACGCGTTTGGCTCGGTTTGTAGACACCTGCCTACTGAGTCGGCGGTCCCGGGTTCGAATCCCGGCCGGGGCAAATATTTGTGCAAAATATTTGTTCTCGGGTCATGGATGTTATCTATATATGTATTTATATATTATGTATATCGTCGTCTAGTACCCATAGTACAAGCTTTGCTTAGTTTGGGACTAGGTCGATTTGTGTATGATTGTCCCTTAATATTTATTTATTTATTTCCTCTCTCAGGGTCATCGATAATAATTCCAACGGAATATTATTTGGTGCCGCAAGTGTGAATAAATAAATTTGTTTTATAGGAAATCTCGCAGAAGTAAGATTTAACCGGCACTACAATATCATCGACTCTCCCCTACTGTTTACAGAATCTCATCCAGTATTTTTATTCCGTGTAAGAATTATTATGACTATTTCATATTACAGGGCTGTAAAGAGAACTTCTTTTTGCTTGCCTTCATCAAAGTTATAAGACCTAACCCCATGCCATCTAATCAGCTACGCTTACCTATATATTTTGAATATTATACAAATGCTCATTTCTCAGCTCAGTAGTAAACATTTTGCATGGCATATTTGTTATATAAAGTGATCATCACTTTACTTTTGTTTATAAAATAATTTCTGAAACAATAAAATCCCCGACACGCATAGAAAACATCTGAACAGATTACTATACGATGGCACCGACCCCACAGATACACAGAATACACACTTTTAGAGAACATATTTTTTAATTTGAGTAAATAACAAATTTAATAGAACTTGGACGAAAAACGTAATCTCGTCAGGTACAAACAAAATATGGTAACCGTAAAATGACTCAATTTGAGTCACAGACATAATGCATAGCCTAATGAAGGTGGTTTCATTGGCACGTCCAAGACTAATGACACAAATTCGTCTGCGTGCAGCGGACAGTGAGGCATTATGTGTGGACGTGCACGCCAATGAGACTGCACCCTTATTTGCATATCCTATCCTAATGAGAGTTAAGATAATTTTGAATTTCAAATTCAGGAGCAAGGAATACAAAATGCGGATAGATTATGTCTGTTCACATTGTGCACTTGCTAGACTAATACAGCTTTTTATATATATAATATAATGAACGTGACTTATCATTTAAAATAGTCAAATACACTATTTTGAATTGTGTTTGTGAGCCGCAATCCTGACGAAATAAACAATTGCATGAGATGCAAGAACAAAAAGACGAAGATACAAAAGTGAAGTTTCAGATATGACTGATGTTGTGCTCGTGGTTCTGGATTAGTCCATAATGCGCACTTAATTATTATGATTATGCCAAGGAAATTCATTAACATACTCAAAATAATTTCCAAGAGACTATTCCCCAAAGCTACATTCACAAAATACAATAAAATGCGGTTACGCTAACTGCAGAGAAGTTGGAGGCTAACGATATCTAACAGTTTGTGCGACTCAATTTGGAACGTCGGCAATTTGTGCAAATTGGACTGTGAAGGAGTTACCCAAAGATGCGAAGGCGGAGCAGAAGGACCACTTTTCTGATAAACCATTATTGCAAAAGTGGAAGATTCCAGTGACCATGTTCTCCAAAAAACTTGGATCTTCGCAAGTTGTCTGAATAATAAGCATTTTCTACACTCTCTACTTGTTTCTTCACCTAAAGCATTTTAAATTAGAATCTGAATCCATAAATCTGATTCCGACGTGTGGTGTTCAGAATTAACATATAATCTTTATTTTCATATTCTGAAATAATCCAGATCATGATTGCCATTGTTAATTATGCAGCCAGTGCGGTGTAAGGCCAGCCTTAGACTTAATCATTACCAGAGACTTAATAATCGTTACGAGGACAAAATAAATCATTGCCGGTTTTCATTAAAAGGCAACATAGGGAGAAACAGACGCACTTAAGACGTTTCGTAGTACTGCGTTTTCTTTTTTATAAAATTCAATGTAGTTCTGAAATCAAAGTATTGTTACTTTTGTTTCAGATTTATTGTTATTTTCTCATTACATAAAAGATTGACCTACTAAACATAAATAAGTAGGATTAAATGAATCTAAAAAAAATGCTGTAAGAATTGAACAATTGGGTGGTCATCGTCACCACTATTCTGAATAAAATGTAAATTTAGGGAAATTAATTATATAAAAAAAAATGCGAGTACCTATTCAAATAAGTTCCAATTGAAGTAAACTTTAGCTTCTACTATATTTAAAATAGTTTCCTATCATGTATACTGTATGCCGTTCATACTCTTTGCCACACGTTATCGGAAGCGACTTGAGAACTCCTAATGCGTTATGCAGTCTTGGTAATGTCTAGGGTTCCGAATTGCAATTACGCTTAGAACTACAAGGCATGTGGAATCTCATCAGAGCATTATCACTATTCAAATTTTCAAATTGTATCAGAATTTAGTTCTAATTTTGAAAATTCAAATTTTGTAAGTAATTATTTGTTCTCTCATCACGCCGTAACGGCCGGATGGATTTTAACCATGTTCATAGATAGTGGACAATCTGGACATCCAAAGAGTTTTATAGGATATAATTTTGCCCGAAACACGGACAAGACACGGTTAAATATGATTAAGTGTGCGATTACGCATAGGCAACTGACTCGTAAGTACTTATTGATACAATTTAGTCGAACTCATTATGCGTTAATTTCATAAGTATAGTGCTTCGGTTGGCGTTGTGCACGATCCACTTAGGCAAAACAATACTATTTTGTGGTTGTACATCATACCATGGTAAAAGAGAATCATTTTCTAACTTTAAGGCCTTCTTCAAGAGTTACTTTGATAGAAATGACATTTACCTGACTAAACGACAATCGAAGGACCATACTACCGGCATATAAAGTGGCGCCGCTGACGATGCTGATGCATACAAATATAATATTAGTAGTTTAAATGTGAACACGAAATCAAACGAAAGTATTAATTTCTATTCCAGATTGTTTATAAGATATACGTAGTAACAAATAGGCCTACTACCTGCCTAAAGACCATGGTACCGCCCAGTGTACAACATAATGCACATTCAACTTCCATGGAAACCAGATATTTCAAAGAATACGATAATTTCGGAAACAAAGGAAAATCAATTTACCGGTGGTCAGTCAAGGATAAGTCGGTAGGTACTGCATCCTGTAAATGTTTGCAATGTCAAGAGGTTCACGCGAGTGTTGCTACTCTTAAAGAAACGATTCTCTTGAAAACCTCCTATCCCAGGGAAAAACCGCAACTTATTAGGCTACAATAAAGCATTTTAGGAAATGTAATTGTTAGAGCCACACCTAACAGCGCAAGCATTTGCAAATGGCGGCCACCACCAACTGATAGGTGCATTATGATGACGTGCCGAGCCCTGACGCCGCCTGAGGTGTGCAAATTGCACTTTATCCTCATTAATTTGACGTAAGAGGGCTTGGTACCTTGACTGACTGGTTTACTATGACTGATATTCTTAAAATTAATAATGGTTCCAGTAAATCGGACAACCTCACACAAATCGATTTAGTCCCCAATTATGCTCAAGAACGCTTGTGGTATGGGTACTAGAGAACGATATACATACTTTTTATAGATAAATATATACTTAAATACATAGAACAACCATGACTCAAGCACAAATATTCGAATTCATCACACAAATATTTGCCCTGGCCGGGATTTGAACCCGGGACCGCCGGCTCAGTATGCAGGTGCTCTACAACCTGCGCCAAACGCGTCGACATATAAATACCCAATAAAGTACACCAGTGAGGTCTCCTGCGTCTCCATTTTGAGTCGTGTGGCTATTCTACTCTCTGGTGTGACGGACGTGTCCAGTCCAGCCCAGTCTCACTTTAACCTGGCTGATTTCGGTAATATAATATTTACGTATACTAAAATTACTTACTGCAAGCAGGAATACCTAAGGATGAAGAAATAATTACACTATGTAGGTATATTAGGCGATGAAAATCATACTGATCACGTTAAATTACCCAGACTATTAATCTGTGTTAAAACTGTATTGATAGTAAAATTACACCATATTTTGCGTGAATCTCCGTGTATCGGGATTAACACTGCGCTTTAAAAATACTTTACAAGTTTCCCAGCAATAAGCCTTTAACAAACACGTAACGAAGTGTAGCACGTTCAAAGTCACTAATTCTTGCAGAAGGGAGTTCTATTAATTCTATAATGAGACTGGCAAACGCAGACACTTAGCTAATTTCACACCTGACTTGCCCCTTTCAAAGTAAAGGGTGGAAACACTTAAGAACGGCGCTTTTGCATTGTTAATGAGATTTTTCAAAGAATTCCGGGATTGCGGTGATGGTTTAATTTACTAGTGTAGTAATTATTTGAGAGCTTTGTATCGTAGCGCTTTGCTTTAAATATCTAATGTTGTAGTAAATACTGTTTAGCAATGGCAACTTCCAAATACAAATACCTATAGTTTTATTTCCATCCTAGGCACTTAAATAAAATACTTTTGTAAACTCAATCAATTATTTATATAGTAGAGAATATTGAAAATATATTCGGTTATATATATTAAATATATAATACGTCGTGTGACGGCTGCATCGTTGTCTGACTTGAGATTAATAAAAAATTGTTTCAGTACTTATTATGAAAGGTTCACTTTAAAGTTAGAACGGGTTTTTCCACTCATTCAGTTTAAGTTCACTCCACGGTATCTTAGTTAAGTAGCAAACTTACGACCGGCATTTCTTGCTTACGGAAGAAACGTACCGGCACTGATGCAAAACGAGCTCGCTGGTGCGCAACAAATGTTATGAAGCGCAATATTCACGAACTATCTACTAAATAAATGTACACTCATTTATATTTGTTGTTGGAGCTGCCTGCTTTAGGATTACGTACGGTTTTGTTATATTTATCATAATAAGCACACATACCTAATTACAATGCATACTCAAGTCATTCCTCGATATTTTTAGCATCTAGTGGGTTCTGCTTGTGTGTTCATCAAAATGGCACGACACACGCTTGGTATAGTCTTACATTTCAAAAGAACCTCTACGCGTTGGATTTGGCTCAAGATCAGATACAACAGCGTTTCATGAACAGGAATTTCAGATATAAATATTATTGTTACCTTTTTGTACTTGTCCACACAATTTTTATTATTTCTTAAAATGATTTTATGGAATCAAAGAATACTCAAGCACTCTACTCAAGAAACGATTGCGTAAAATATTAAATGTACGAAAGTTTATAGTCTCAACCCTTCACAATGCCAACTATATAAAAAATATAATATTTTGTCAACAACCTATTTACATTCTGGCACAGTACTAAAGTTTTACTGTAACTAAACTAACTATTATTTGCTCAGAACTGTTTAAATTTTTAATTATCACAGCGGCTACAGCGGGTTTATTGCGACGGCTAAATATAAAACTCGCTCGCTGAATTGTTAATTTCGCGTAACTGTGCATTTTTGATTATATCTAGCACCAAAAGATGGGATACATTGGGACAAATACGAACATGTAAAGTTTTTCTTTATCATCATCCTACCAGAATGATGTCCTGCGCTGGACAAAAAGGGGACGTGAAGTTTCCCAACGATCTCCATGATGATGATGAGATCTTCCCACGACCCTCACAAGGATGTCGACCACTCGCTCCAAGACTCTTCTTCTTCGAGAGATCTCCTTGATGGCCCCAGCTACGCCGCAACTTGAGAGGAAGGGACTGAAATCGAGAATGGACCTCACCTCTGATAAGTGAGGAGAGATAAATATGATAACATTGATAATATCTTATCATTTTAGCTAGAACACTCAAACAATATAAATCGAAAAAGCTTATAGGTTCCTAATTATTAGTTCGGTTACTTTAAAACCACCTTAAAACGAAACATACACTTATTCAAATAGGGACATATTCGGTGTTTAACAAAATATTGTATTGATGTAAGTAAATAAATCGTGTATTATAATTTGGGTATCTTCATGTCAAGAGTGAATAGGCTATTGAACTAAATCCTCGACCGCGTGGTCATCACTTACGCATCAGGTGACACTGAGGTCAATCGCCGAACTATTAAACGAACTTTAAAGAAAAAAGATTGTAGATACACTAAACATAATACCTAAAGCAAATTGGAATTTAACATGAATCTTGAAACTAAAATAGTCTTGCTAGTATTTTAATTACCTTAGTGTAATCTCAACTTAGGAACTCCTTTAAAAGCGGCTCACACCCGTAAAGCCAAGAGATACAACCAGCATAAAAAGTAATATTTTAATTATATTTTATCACTACTAAAGTCGTGTAAATGAAAAACTGTTTTCGCTGCTTTATGGAAATCGTAAAAAACTTGTCTCTCTGCGATTCCCGAAGGAACTTTTGATGGTTTTGCATTGTTCGAGTTTCATTAGATGGGTTTTATGGCGCCTCATTCGAAGGTATATGATGCTCTTTTGTTATGCAAACTCATTTATTTAGATTTTTTTTTGCATGTTTGTGTGGTGGAAATGTTTTATGGCTTCAATGGCGTCAGTGAATTACGGAGATGCGTAAGAAGCGAAATATGATCCCCACTGGATTCAAGACCCAAATTCGATTATGCTTTGTCATGTGGCTTATTAAGCGAAGTCGCGGATATATCACGGCTACACCATATCAAACACATTGCATTAAGTGACATTAAAAAGTAATTAAAAACAGTAGAAATTATATTACTAAAACTATCGTGAGACATTGTTAATGATTATTAAAAAAAAAACATTAGTCGCCGAGCAGCACGAATAGCAGTCCTCGATGAAGACTAACAATTTTTACGTGGGTGTAAACCGTTTTATGTAATTATTAAAATTCATATTTTTGGAGTAGTAGGGCCTCGTGCAGGGTCCGTCCGGATTGTTACTACCGTCTTGCCTGCTAACCCACCGCCAAACAGCAATGTTCGCATTGTTGTGTTCCGGTGTGGGGGTAAGATAGCCGGTGAAATTACTAGCCTATGCTAGAGAGGCATTCTATCTTCGTCCTCCGGGTAGGCAAGCACTTGTGACTCCTCTGGTGTTGCAGGTGTTTATAGGCGACGGTAATCGCTTTCCATCAGGCGATACGTTTGCTCGTTTGCCCCCTATGACATAAAAAAAAAAATAATAATAATAAGGATTTTTTATTTATTTTTCGGAGCTTCATTATTACACTAATATAAGACTCTATTTATATAATACAAGGCTATAAGTATAAGACTCTGAAGCTTTTAAAAACGACACACGAAATTTAATATTCATATCAGCAAATGTTCCTCATTAATAATACAATCATAGATTCTTATTTAATCACTCACAGTTAAGTTCCAAGGGATCCCTTTAGAGTCACTGACAGAAAACTAATTATTTTCCTCCTCAGGAGTTCTCGTAATTAAAAAGCAAAGGTAAAGTTGCATAATGTGACGTTGTTTAAAATGAAAATAAATGACAGTTACGCCATACTTAATTTCATTCCGTCTTATTTAAGCCTTATTCTGTGGTTTCACTCACAATGATTCAGATAACAAATAACTTACACGATTTTTTAGACACTAAAGTGGCCGGAAATACCTGGAATTATCCAAAGTATTTCATGTAAAATAACTAATATTGAGTTTATAATAATAGCTGAAAATAGTGCGTCAAATAGTAAATTATTAATACTGCTGACAATTACCATTAGTCTAGTATGTAAAAACAAACGACTTTTAAACTAACAATTACATTTATTTCTATCAAAAGTATGCGAGTAGGAAATCAACATAACAACAACCAATTTCTCAACATAATGCAGCAAGCGGGATACATTTTTTGTATGTAGTAAATAAATAGTAATATGTAGTATTTTGTAGGTATTTGATTTTTGTAGCCAGTATAACACATTAGTGAAAATCTCTTTCAAATTGACATAAAAAACGTTCTATCAAAATCATTCCATTAATACATATAACACTTTTCTGAACTCACGCTATAATAAACATATTGAAACATCTCTATTGGTCCATTTTGAAAGTCAGTTAAGGGAAAACAAAAGACGAGGGCAGAGAGTAATGGCCCTGAACTATTCCAATGCATGTTTTATTTCAGCAGTTCATATCTAGAGCTGATACACAGGTTTTTTGTAAATATAATATTTCTGTATCTATTTTATCCAATTTCCTACGAACATTAAAGATATTATATATACGTTTTATAAATATGAGGAACAAAACATCCATTTAACTTTATCTTTATCTAAATGGTTGACCTGAAAATATGATTGCTTCAGTCACTCTGAAATATGGGAAATTAAAATGACGAGCAGTTATTTATGCATTATTTGATGACATAAATTAAAATAGGAGGAAGTTTACAACTTCAGTCACGTCGACGTGCCGTAGTTTTAACGTTCCGTTACTTACCAAAGGATGCTAACGGAACCCTGTTACCGTAACCTTAACCCTATTGTCCGTTCGTCTTTCACAGCGCTGTCTCTTTCTAACCGAAGTAAGTAGACTTCGCATATTGTTAATTACTATGGTAACGTTTGAAACAAAAACCCTTTGAAAATTATATTTCAGTTTGTAAAGTTTTTTGAATAAATGTTGTTCTGTTTGAGGAGTAAAATCTATGTTTTAATTATTGCTCATATTAAAAGTCACACCCGGTATATTAACGTGCTATTATCCACTCTATAGCACTCTGTTCCCCTGTCCTCATCGATTCAACCTGATGACTCCAGATAAGGTACAGACGGGATTGGCCAAGTTTTTCTTCTTTATTTATTGGACCGGCAGACAGACAAATGTGGGTGGCACTACAAATGAGACGCCGTTTTTTGTTACTTCATTTTGTTTGATTAGAGCAAAGTAAGTCGTTTTACAAATGTTCTGCTTTAAGTGTTTCCCGTTATTAGTTGATTGAGGCCATTGGCTAGAAAGGCTGTTATTATTAAATAGGTATTAACAATAAATCAATTAATAAATATCGGACGACTTTACACAAATCGATCTATTGCCCAATTAAGCTCCAGTAGGCTTTTGTCATGGGTACTAAACGACGATAGACATACTTATATAGATAAATTTATATTAAATCTTAGCATTCTAGCAATGCTATTAGAAATTTATCATATTTTCTGAAGTGCTCTGAAGGGTTTAGTAATAACTAACCACAATTATTTTCATATGCAATAATATTTTATAAGTACGCATTTATATTGGTAGCAACTTCATCCAAAGTCATAAATATTGACCTAACAGCAAAGGGTACCTCAAGGTCCATTTGAAGTCCCGCTCGACTGGTCATTGTGTTTATGTACAAGTGTTTAGGACACGTCTGCTGTCATTATTTAAATGCAGTGTGTATTTATTGGAAGTGAGCTAAGGGGCAAGTTTTATTGCTTACTGCTGCCTCATACGACATTGTCTATTAATTTTGCGTTCTTTAACATGAGGCCAGGTGTAGGGAAGACCAAGGAGCTTTGAAACAGAGGTGAGTTGAAATAACGTGATTTTTTCGGTATGTGTATCCGTTAGCGAGCCGGCAACAAGTGTGTGTCTTTACTTCGCTAACGGGTGTAGATGGTAACGTTCAACAAACCTGTTTCAATATGCCCCAGTTTCTCCTGAACACACATGAATACTATACAGTCAAGTAAAATTTGTTTTTCCCATTCGATGACTTCAGAAGAACATGTCGTTTTTTATATAACATAGTTTATACCTCTAACAGGTGATATGATGAGCTCAAAATTAAAGCTATGCATCCTTAATATCCTTATGGATGTAATTTGAACGAACATTTCCTACATGATTGGAACGTACTCCTATCAAGTTCTTGACTTTACATAAGGTGCAGCGGATACCGCTATAAAATGTTTATAGCTATCGCTGCTCGTCTTCCCGATAGTCCGATGTGTTCATGAGTTGTACACATGTGTAGGTAGAAAACTTAAAAGAATATACCTCTTGTATGTTGTGAAGGTATTGTAGTTCGTATTTTATGGTTAGTATTTTAATTTAATAATTTGACCATTCTTTATTGCAACCATCTCTGTATTTTTACTTAACTATCACTGTACGCAGAGTCGCAGAATTGGTAAGAATAGGTACGTTAGTTAGAATAAGAGCGGACTAAAAAATTAAACCAACAGATGACGCTGTATGGCTAGTGCCGTACGCCTATGCAAATCTCCTCTCCATAGAAAATTAATTTTCAATATATTTAGATTTTTGCAACGGTAAAGACAGAATGGTGAATAATTTCAGTCTAATACAGCATCTCAAATTATACCTTTACTGCTATATAAGAGTACTATAGTAACCTAACCAAACCTATATAGTATATTTTACAAAGAAAATTGAAAGGTTACCCTAATCCAAATGGATTGAAAATATTAACTGTGTATTATCAATTAACTCTAAATATTAATTGCTTCTTGTAGACTAAATCTCATGTCACTATCTGTACTCAGAAATCAAGTGAAGCAGCAAACTATAGCAGAACAAACACACGTCCGCATTTACCTAAGGCTAGATCTCCATATCCACCTTCTAATACTATGGAAATAACCAACGAAACGCTCAAGCAGTCTCATTACATATCAAATCGTGGATTTACATTTACGGGCCTCATCCAATGCTATAAAACCTTTATAGCTATTGTTCCACGTCGCTCCGAACTCGTATATCGCGATCACTTACGCTCGGAAGTTTATGCTGCTCTAGTTAGGAGTGAAACTTCTCTTCAGCAAAACTTCTCACAAGCCAGAATAACTTAGGTATTTCCACGTGAATTTGCAGTTACTAGGTAAACAATTCACCGTCAAATACCTACGTAATATCAATACCCTATGATATTTTATTGAGACGTAAAAATCATTAACCGATCGAGCGAAGCGTCTTCGTTTCAGGTTGGACAAAAAATCGTAAGTCTGTTTGTCCAGATTTCCAGCTGCTCTCGCCTTCAGGACGCACTACGCAATCGATTTTCGTGAGTCGGTTCGATAAAATTGCTTATATAGCCTAAGAAATAGACCAAAGATCTATAAGATAGATCTTTGGCCTATTAAGTTTTATGATATGGGGATTTTACGTTAAAAATGTAATATATCAGAACTCACAGAGCCACTAGTCTATTTCTATGTCTGTCTGTTCACATATATATGTTTCTTTACGTTTTTATTTTTCTCAACGAGATATGACGTCAATATAACTGCTACGAGGAAACATTAGCATTATCTACATTCTACAATGACGTAAATAGCATATCTAAATACGTGTAGCCATGCTACGCCGTAGCATTATAGTAAAACTGCCTTTAAGGCTTGCGTAGGCGCACGTAGCTTACAACATAATAATACGGTGAATAGAGACTAAAGTACTATGTGTGACCTTACAAACGGTCCGGTAGTTTTAAATTTTTGATATGTTGTCTAGAATGGTTAGTCAGTGTTTAAAATGCAAAATGCACAATTCCCCCCCCTCCGCGCCCGCCGCCATATTGAAAACACCGGCACTTTCGTCATATTTTTGCTCATATCTTCCTTTAGGAGCATTTTAGCTAGAATATAGCTTCGACAATGTTATAGAGAGTTAAATTTACTACATTCTCCGTTTTATATTTTTTTTCTAGGACAGATAGTTACGGAGATATCCACATTTAAAAAAACGTAAAAAATCGCATTTTCCTACTGAAAAACAAACTTTTGGATTATATCTTCGTTTAGGAGCATTTTAGCTACAACAAAGCTTGGGCAATGTTGTAGAGAATTAAATTTACTATAATTTACACTTCAAATTTTGTTTCAAGGACGGTTAGTTACGGAGATATGCACATTTAAGAAACAGGAAAAGTCGAATTTTCCGAAAATTTCTCAAAATTCTTGGTTTAGAACGCTGTCATTCAGTGACGGACTAGTCTAGGACAAATTAAAACATGTAGGAAATATAATTGCTTATAAAATTCATGTCCATTTTTACATACACTTTCGGAAAATGTGACTTTATTTTTTACATATCTCCGTAATTATCTGTCCTAGAAACAAAATTTGAAATGTAAGTTATAGTAAATTTAATTCTCTACAAAATTGCCCAAGCACTGTTCTAGCTAAAATGCTCCTAAACGAAGATATAATGCAGAAGTTTGTTTTTGAGTTGGAAATTGCAATTTCTTAAGTTTATTTAAATGTGCATATCTCCGTAACTATCTGTCCTAGAAACAAAATATAAAATGTAAAATGTAGTAAATTTAACTCTCTATAACATTGTCGAAGCTTTCTTCTAGCTAAAATGCTCCTAAAGGAAGATATGAGCAAAAATATGAAGAAAGTGCCGGTTTTTTCAATATGGCGGCGGGCGCGGAGGGGGGGGGGAATTGTGCATTTTGCATTTTAAACACTGACTAACCATTCTAGACAACATATCAAAAATTCAAAACTACCGGACCGTTTGTAAGGTCAAAATCCTTTATTCACTTAATTATAAAGGAAATTTCATTTTATACATTTTTTCCTTTAGTAACTTTGTAAAAATGGAACTTAAATTTTTCAAACTAACGTATTATTCCGTTCTTTAGTGTTGTTACTCTCCTTTGATCTGTATAATGCCACTGCTCTAGTGCCTCGCTCTAAACGAGTGAAGCATGGGATGGATTGTCGATATTTCGATTCCATAACCGTAGAGTGATATCACTTGTCTCTTTTCGAACTTCGCATATTCCGTGTTTATGAGGAGATCGATCGTTTATTCAAAGCAGGTAATTTCGCGCGAACATCCTTTACGAGTGTTTCCGTTTGATAGTGCGGTGTGGCGATGCCGGGAGACGCCAAACTACGTCGTAAATTGAAAATCATAATAGCACGGGTCAGGTGGCGGGAATTACGAGTATGATGTTTGGATATCATTTGGTTGATTTTTAAGTACCTGGCGATGGAAATTTTTATATGAGAAAGTTGTGATGGGTGCCTTTATCAGGTGATAGAAAAATGATAAACGTAGCTGTCTGATGTGTCTGTTGTTACCGGCTGATTATGTTCTTCGAAGTTAAAAACATGGTCAGATAAATTTGTATTTTTTTTATTAATACTAAGTCTGTGATTTTACATTAGTTTTATATATTTCCTTCTTCGTTAAAATATGAAAAGAAATGATTATTTATTTTTCATCACATTTGCTCGTAAAAGATGGTATTACATGCAGGTGTATAGGTCGATTCACTAAAGCTGGCACGAATGGATTGAATGAAAGTTATGTCACTTGTCACTTCGAGTGTTAGTGTGAGTGCTGTTCTTATACAGGGGCCTCCTAATATTTTGTAAACAACAACAAAATGGATTTTTGTTATTCAAGAAAAATAAAAATTATTTTAATATAATCTGCACAATATTTAGACTAAACAAGTAACATATATGTCCGAAAGGTATATTTAACTGTTTGATACAAAAATATTTTACTATCATGGTGTTTTATGCAGACGCTAGTTTTTTGACATACTTTAGATTTTGAGTGTTGTAAGGCAGTGTCATTGTACATATTGCTTAATATTCATGCAATTTGTGTATGACCAGAATTAGGATGTGGGATGATACTATTCCATTGTCTCGTATGAGTTTGAACATCCGAGAAACAGAGTGTTCGTATGAAACTATGGAGTACCAGTTAGACGACCTTACTGATGGTTTTATTATTAATGTACAAATAACAGCGAGGATGAAAAATCTTCAACATCCAGTTCAAGTGAAGGAGTGTCTGAGTAACCGAATTTAAAATAGATTTACTATTCAGGCTATGCACAATCAGGAAAATATTTTTACGATCACCGTAACCCTGAACCCTGTCGCAATTTACAGGCCGCCGTCATTTAAACTCGAGTGATGTCACCTTATTGCGATAAGGTTCAGTAAACTGTTTCAGTATCGTGGTATAAAGAGTGTGTTGATCTATTTATGTTTATAATTTATATAATATGGCGTTAACTTAAAATAAAAATATTCATAAAATTAATTAGATTTCTTCTCTAGTTGTATAAAATGTAAAAAAAGAACACGGTTGTAGATTAATAGATTTGTACTTACAGATTAAGATAAAATATCCACATGATTGGTGTTTTTTAAGCTAAGACCCTGATCCAAAAACGTTACGTACCCTATAGGAATATTTTGTAGTATTCTTTATACTGCTGAATTTGGGCGGTTATGCGTCTAGTTTGTCTACAAATACGTTTTCAATAATCACTTATTGTATCAACCTGTATCTAATCATTTTGTGACGCACACATAAATATTATCATTCACTCATTCATTCCATTCGTGCCAGCTTTAGTGAATCGACCTATACTGAAGGACAAAGGCCAAAGGCGGGAGTTATAAATTGTTATAACTCCCGAGGGAGTTATGGTTTTTGTTTTAAAAATATAGTACGCACTCGCAGACTAAGGAGGTTTCAACCCAGCCAAGGTTTTTTATTTTATGAACAAAACTTGCCTACCAACAAATTTTATTGTGTATTGAATTAATATGGTATATGTAACTGCAGTAATATTTATGTTTTACAATTATTTAAGTGTATTTTGCAATTATTTTATTAAATTTAATTTTGAATTATCATTACAATCTGGCAGTATAGCCTGTCAAGTTTGTAAACTAAACGCAGTTCTTAGCATTATCTGTGGTAGACGAGACGACACAAAAAAAAAGAAAAAAAGTGAAATATTATTGGTTAGATACTATTTAGTTTTGTAACAAAATTACTGTTCGTATTTAAGTTTTATAATATTACGGTGTTATTATTGCTGCATAATATTGTTAATTGTTATTTGTTTTATGATAGATAGTAAGATTCTGTTTACATTTGTTTTCTGTTTTAAGCTGATGGCCGTTTTGTCAGTGCTTATAGTAAATTAAAAAAATATATACAGAAAAAAGTTAGTTGTCAATCGTTATCGTTTAATGTTTATTTTTTACTTATTTAGTTGTTATATACTCCCAAATGTGATGAAAAATATTGTGTGTATGGCGGGTAGTAAGGGGATTACAAACTCAGTACATTAAAAGCCCTCCGCCTTCGGTGTCGGGCTTCTAATAGTCCTTCGTTAGTAATAGAAAGAGGAGTACCACAGGGCTCAATCGTGGGTCCTATCCTGTTTATATTATATAGTAGCGATATCACACGTGCCATTAAACACTGTTGCTATCATATTTACGCAGATGACTTACAACTGTACATATCATGTAGTATAAACGAAGTGAAATCTAATGTGGACAAATTAAACGATGATCTAGAACGTATTGCTAGGTGGTCACTAGAAAACTCTCTTGCTCTAAATCCCCTTAAATCAAAATATTTAATATTAGGTACAAAGACTCAAATAGAAAGGCTATCTAATTGTAATATTGAAGTGCGTCTGAACAACAATGCTTTAGAGCGGGTGAACGAAGCACGAAACTTAGGCTTACTAATGGACGGAGAACTGCGCTTTGAGAACCATGTGCTGAATTTAGTTCGTAACTGTTTTTATAGGCTTAAAGTGATCTATAGAATCCGTGATTTTATCAATGTTGAGCTCAGAATAAGATTATGCGACATATTAATTCTTTCCAAACTTAACTACTGTGATATAGTGTACGGGCCGCGCCTCTTGGCCAGAACACAGAGGGTGATCCAGCGAGTACAAAATGCCTGCGCGCGCTTCTGTTTCCCCATCCCACCACGGGCCCATGTGACGCCTTTCTTGAAACAGAATAAAATATTAAACATGGTCACTCGTCAAAAATTGCATTTGGCCACCTTGATGTTTGGTGTAGTTCATCGGCAGCAGCCCGCATACCTCTATGAAAAGTTAATCTGGGCCCATAACTCCAGGTCTTCGCAGGTGAGACCGTGCAGGTTCCTGCAACTTGTTTATCCCCAGCACCAGTCAGCAGCATTTCGTGGCAGCTTTCGCTACGCTGCCACGAAGTGCTGGAACAACCTTCCTCCACCAATTCGAGCGTCAAAAACAATCGGATCCTTTAAATCGAAATGTCGAAGCTTCTTCACAAAATCATAGTACTACAGAATACTGGTGTTGGAGGAGGGGTTTGGGAGTCTGGATGGACATCAGATTTCTTGTCGGTTTGGTTGGTTTTTTTTTGTGTATAATTTTTTTTTGTCATTTTGTTATTACCTATCTGATTATTTTTTCTTTATCTACTTCGTTGTGTTGTGTTCCTATTTATTTATTTACATATTTATTTATTATTATTATTTTATTTTGTGTATTTTTTTAGCATCTAAGTAGTTATAAGCAGGTCCCCACTGAAAGCCAGCGCCCCGGCTCGCCGTGGCATCATGCTGAGTGGGGTCCTATTCAACGATGATTGTTTATGTTCGTTTTTTCATGTGACTTTGTTTTTTCGTTGAATAAATGTATTTCTTTCTTTCTTTCTTTCTAATCCCGTACTTACTACCCTTATGACACAATATACTATTACGTCACCCTAGGTCCTAAATGAGACTACGCAAGGAGAGAATCCTAACGGACGTGAGATTTCCCGTTTCCTTGGTTTTACCTACGTAAAACTTTTGGCAAATCGCGGGCGGCAATTCGTAAAGCCCTGATCGCATATTTATGCCATAAACACCTGCAATCTGGGACATTCACGAATTCACCGCCCTAGGTATGTTAACTAATAATTAGAAATAATCTTATGATAAGCGAGAGGCAAAACGGCGGATGTGCAAGTATCAATAGTGAGTGAAAGGTGACCGTGTGTTTCTAAAGACGTTTTTAAATACATTTTTGCGAAGAAAAATTACAAATTAAAACCACGCGTCTGCAAGGGAGCGAAAAAAACGGTGTAATAACAGTCACTTTACGAGCTAGCGTGTTGAAAATAAATATTCCAACCGACTTCCGAACTCAATAAGCACAGGACAGTGTTCAATGGCAAACATTTTACTCCAACGCACTGCCCCCAGCACATTTACGTAAACAATAAAGCCAATCTGTCCCCCACTTGAGCGTCTTCAGCCTTTTTATATCCTCAATCAAACGTCAAGTGGCGAGAGCCGGCATCGGCCTAATGAATTCCGACAATTCTCGAGGCGGTACGTGTTCTAAAGGCGAGTTCACATTAACGCGCGACAACGCTCAAGATGCGTTATAGCTATGCTATTTTTTCCCATCTTATTCAGAATAAAATTGTTTGTATGTTCGAACCTCATACAATAAAAACTGTCCTAAAATAATGTATGAAACTTCTTTTTCCAGTGCGTTACGTTCCTAGTAATCAACAAACATTCATACAAAAACGTGACGATATGGAATTGAAATTTTGGGATACTTTTTTCTTGTATGAGGTTTGAATGTACAAACGACTCCGAATAAGACGAGGTTTGTTTAGGCAAACGATACATTTTCTGGAAAAAATAATATTAGTACACTTTTTATAAAAATCACCCACGTACGCCGCGAACCGCGCTAGTATTACATACCTGCTGCAAAGTCAGCGCGCGTTCATAGCTAGTCGTAGCGGCTCACATGCACCGACCAGTCGTAAAACTTAAGTCTAAACCTCATTTTACACTTTTTAACCGACTTAAAAAAAGGAGAACTCGCCTTCAGCTCAACCACACTCGTGTTTTAAGACCTCTCAGTTGCATAAACTACTGTTAAAAAACTGGGGTAAATTATAAGATTTGACGGGTGAAATACGTTCATGTGAACTTAGCCTAAGTGTCCTCCCGACCATTGCCTTACATTTTGTCTCTTTTATACTTACGTTAGATGAGGAAAAATGCTGCAAATTGTATGGGTAAGTCGGATACTTCTTGAGTGTCATTTTGTTCTTAAGGATACATACTCGACTCTTGAGAAATGATTTCAAACGGACTTGAGTATTTCGAGATAGAAATGACATAATTATTTGGTGCCTTGAAGATATATGCCTAGTTCCCCCGTTGTCATTTGATCATAAGTGTCTCCGTCGTTAGTTAATATTTTTATGGAAATAAATACTTATAAAAGTTATTAAGAACTTGTATCGATTTTTACAAGTTTTTCACCCAATATTATATTCGTATTCGTTAAAAGTGATGAATTTGTAAGAAACATTACTTACCTACATAAAATGTTATGTATTAATTGTTGATCACGCCAGTAAATAACTAACAAAACATGGTGAAATTGGCTCTATCAATATCTTTGAATACCTTTAATTCCACTAATACTTTTTTAACAAAAACTTACCATATGCTATTAACAAAATACATCACAAATCTGGATTTGTACTGGACTGGTGTTGTTGTTTGGCCTGCGCCAAACATGGTATTTTTACTATTTACAGACGTCGCAAGCTAGACACAATTTCATTTCTTCTTTCTTGTCGAAATGTAGATTGACGAACCGTAAATTGAATAAATGTCCAAGTAAAGGTTGCGAGCCCTGTCTTATTCGCAATTTACCTCAATAACGCCACCACTCGGCACTTATCGCGTTCTTACGCAATTTATTCGGGCTCATTTCGAGGACCCAAGTGGAATCCGGCGAGGGCGCATAACCATAAACATTATATATAGATAATGGAAACTGTAGCCATGCTGGTTTATATGTCGTATACCATTTATATACAGCCATGCAGTTACGGCAACAATAGTCGTTTTGATTCACTCAATCAGGTTTATGATAAAATTTCTAACATGGTCTCATAAATTAAGTCAGACAAACCTAGACGAATCCATCTATTAAGTAGTGCTCGTAGAGTTGCAAAGTGACGGACACTTTCAAAATGTCCGTGCGACATTTGTCAATTTGTCCGTCACAATCGACATTTACCTGACAAAAATGGACATCTAAAGACACAAACGACATTTATAAATTGTAGTTAGCCGGACATAATAAATTAAATTAATGCTAAATAATATAAAGAAAAATACATTCAGTATTCATGAAGTTAGTCGTCTATGGATTCAATTAGTATGGATTCTTCATTAAACTCGAAAGATTCAAAATAGTTGTCGTCAGAGCGGTTCGAGTCTGATCTAGACATGTGCGCCGACGGGTTTTATACCACGCTGCCGGTGCCGATAAAATTATCGGCGTAACCCATAAGCTGGCCCGCAGATTTGGACGATGTACTGAAGCAGTTAAGGTTACATTGTTTAAGGCCTACTGCACATCGTTGTACTCATCAAGTCTGTGGACCAGTTTTACGCAACGGGCTTACAATGCTCTCCGGGTCCAATACAATAACGCATTTAGGGTGCTGTTGCGAAGACCGAGGTTTTGTAGTGCATCGAAAATGTTCGTGGAGGCGCGCACAGACAGTTTCGATGCTGTCTGGCGCAAGAAAACTGCCTCGCTACTGGAAAGGGTACGGAGAAGTTGTAACAGCATCCTAAATATGATAGCGACTAAGGTTAACTGTCCTATAATGTGGAATCTCAGCCAGAGGACTAAATCCTTGTTAATTATTAAGTACTAACATAGTTTTCCTAAGCTTACTAACACAAAATGGACCGTTATAGTTGTCTGATTTAAATAAATAAATAAAATAAAATAAGTCCCGTAAGAATGAGAGGGAGGCCTTTGCCCAACAGTGGGACAATATAGGCTCTTAAATAGTAAATAAATAATAACCCATAAGTCAATGCTTATTTTTATCGGTAAAATGGCTGAGCTATGAAATATTTGGCCTCGTGTGCTAGGGCTTAACAGTTAGAAATGTTATAAAATTTTGATATTTGGCATTATATGATGTTGCTGCTTCGTGCATCGACCACCTGTGCCAGGTCAGCCCCACAGGTGCCATTTGCAAATGCTAGCCATTTAAAAAAAACTTAATCATCAACGCCGAGAATTAGAGGTATAAGAAAATGAAGAACTTAGCACTGTGGACCGTATATGGATGTGGACGCGTTAGGAAAGTTATAAAATACGAAAGTTCTCGAATCAAGGTACTGAACCATATTGTAATGAAAACAAGTTAAAAGGTGACGAAACGACAAGAAGAGCAAACTTTTTAGAAGTGAGCGCGAGCATGTGTCTTTTCAGGGTCAAATGGGGCTAAATTAAGTTGACCACATTCTGAAATTTCTTTTAGGAAAGTCTCAATTTCAGACACGTTTGTTTCGGATCTCAATAACGTTTTCACGAGAGATATCTCAACAGTCCGTGTAGGTGGTATCATTCGTACTATTATCTGTATAACAGTGAATGCTGCAGATTGGCAGCATATCATTGATATGCAGGAAGAACAGCGTGGGCGTTCAGATAGCTCGCAGCCTTTAGAGCACCACCATTCACAGACATGTAGTCTGAGCATGCACCGTCAACTAAAACCTTCATGATGCTATCAGCTAGAAAGCTACTGACGGATTCACATAATTTATCAGAAAGCCCACAGTATGGAAACTCCGAAAGAAGTGCTTTGTACCAAACCCGATCAAAGGCCTCTGCTACATTCAAACAACAGTCAACCCTTTGCCTCGATCGCTTGACGTTCGCTTGGTCGTAAACGAGAAGATCGCCGAGCGGTCCCTATGTCTATTCTATCTGTTTCTAATATTAATCCTGTTTCTGGTGCACACGTGCACACGTTTTGCTGTCTTTCGAAAAACCAGTCATTTCCGTCCTCATGGAAGGCTGCTTGTGTCTATTTCGTTACCAAAAATGGGTGATCACGTTATCTAACTTAGTTGGCTCATCGAGGTGTGGCAAACAGGTAGTTTCTAGCTATCCCGAAGTGCATTAATTTGTATCTGGTCTGGTGTGATCTCGGTTACTTCATAGACCTAATGTCCTCCTGGATCGCACATTTCATCAAAATCATAAATGTTATTCCTGGACCTCGTTACGTATGATACTAGATTTTCCAGTTGTGTCTATTTTTAAATGCGGGATACTACTGACAACTTAATATATTTTCAAAAATGTGTAGTAAATTTTATCAATACAATATAGGTAGCTATGCATTTTAGCTTTAAATACTATTATAAACTGTGTTCATATTCTTAATAATAAATTAAATATCAATTATATATCAAATCAAAAGGCACAAACACAAATCTACGAAATGTCATATCCTACTGTCTACCTATACTAGTTCTTTAAGAATTCATTCGTCAAAAATATTTAGATAACTTTTCTATTACAACTATAATTATAAGAATTATATCAATACATTAACAAAGTATTTTTTTATATCAATTTACGCCACGCTGATTTTCGCCGACCGATTTCATCGGCGGTGACGGCGTGAAAAATCGTCGGTGGCGGCGGCGTGGCGGCACGGCGCACATCTCTACTTTTGTTACCTTCAAAACGTGAAAAACTATCTTTTTTAGGGTTCTGTATACGTCAATCGGCATAATCGGAACACTTACGAGTATTGGACCACTATTTAGTCTATTTGTCAAGACCTTTTTATCAGGAACGCGTGGAGGCATCAAGCTCAAATTAATATCAAATTTGCAGGCCTACTACCCCTTGGAACCGTAAAATAAATTAAACTTCGTAGTATAGGCAATCAAAAGATATGAGCGTTTATGTTGCATTAGTTGGCGGTAGCAAGGTAATCGAAACCTATAGTTGACATAGAACTAGTGACCGACCGAAGTTTCGGTTTCGGTTTCGGTTTCGGCCAGTTTTGGCCTAAAAATCATGTTTCGGCCAAAGGTTCGGTTTCGGCCAAAAAACAGCCGAACCTTTCGGCCGCGCCGAAACTTCCAGCATCGTACTTTCGGGTCGCGTTCGGTTAACGTCGGGTGCGCTCGCCAGTCGGCACGGTTGGCAATATGGCGTCGCTCGTCTGACTCTGCCGGCCGGCCGCTGAATCACTTTGCTCAGTGAGGTGACGTTTGTGTTTGTCC
The DNA here is from genome assembly GCA_947623375.1 of Apotomis capreana. NCBI lineage: Eukaryota > Metazoa > Arthropoda > Insecta > Lepidoptera > Tortricidae > Apotomis > Apotomis capreana. The sequence goes on along the minus strand of OX392499.1, from coordinate 27,426,213 downwards.
CCCGAATAATGTTAAGTAATTGACCGAGCGAGCAAAGCATTTCCGTTATGCACGGACGTTTGGATGTCCATGCGCTTACCGGCTGGTCTTGCCTTAATGTCGAATTTCTCAATCGATTCTCATGAAATTTTGTGAGTATGTTCGATAAGTATACCGGGCATCCCACGACTATGGGACACCAAGGGAAAGTACCTTACATATCGTAGATAGGATATTTTGCTGAAAGAAGACTTTATGTTATTTTTAAAAGTTAGTAATTCTGCGTTTAAAGATTTTCTAAGAATTACTTGCTTAATAGTTCGTCGTCGGCAAAAAATAGGTTTCTTGAAATTTGACTCAATCATTTTACGTTGTTCCTTTTAAGATACTATGTTACTCAGGAAGAATTATTATTGTATGTCCATCCTTTCGATTGACAGCATAAAAATAGGGGATTTTTTTTCACATTTAAGTCGGTTCAATTCCCAGACGAAGCAAGTAATTCTTAGAAAATCTTTAAATACAGAATTGCTAGCTTTTAGAAATAACAAAGTCTTCTTACAGCTAAATATCCTATCTACGATATTTAAGATACTTTCCCTTGATGTTCCATAGTCTTGGGACGCCCTGTATAGTATTTTTTTGTCGATTCAGTTTTTTTCAATTTTCAAAATAGCGGAGACAGGAGGAGTAAAATCATCACTACTTAATTTTATTTTGGTTATGAATTTGTCATGTCATATTGTAATTCTTAACGCTTTTCTTAAATTTACAAACAAATTGACGGCGATATTGGTTTCATAGGATAAAAGTGAGGAAGTTTACTTATTTCATGAAATGACTTTAGAATTCGTCATTGTTGCGTGTATGTAATAAAATTAGTACGTTTGAGTTAGCGTTACGAGACCACCTGATTGCAATTATAATAATTTAAACTCAATTAATTATTTTGTTGCTATGTTTTTAAACTTGTTTTATTTCATACCATCTACAATTAAAAGATCGCTGCCTCAGTACAGTATTACAGCTGTTAATGCTACATTTTTTTTTTGGGTAATTTAATTTGAACCAAGACCAAGTGTCAATGTTAAAATCTCAATTGAACAAAAGTGAAACGTGAGTTTGTTGTGTAATTGCTGAAATGTGTACTTTTTTACCTTTTGCACCCCCACTCCACTCTATATACATCTTCACTTTCTTGAAATTTCTCTAATCGACAAAAAGAATCTAAGTATATTCTTATAAAAGCTACTCACAAAACTTCATGAGAATCGGTTAAGAAATACGACCTCCAGGCGAGAAAACCCCAAAAAGCATCCAATCGTCCGCACATACGATACGAAAGAATTTTGGGCCAAGCTGAAACTGAAACGCTTTGCTCCATCGGTCAATTATACCAGCGACATGTTTCATTGCATTCGTATTAGATCTAGAAAGAACGACCCGCTGACATTTTATACAACGTTTTAATCACGTTTATAAAAGGTTCGGTTTCGGTTTCGGCCGAAACTGTAATCAGAACCGAACCTTCGGTTTCGGTTTCGGTTTCGGCAGAAAAACGTGTTTCGGTCGGTCACTACATAGAACCATAACATTTGGATCGAAGTAACATCATGTAGCACTAGTTAATCTAAAGGTTCGAAAACCGTAAATTTGTAGTTATATTTCATTAAATATATGTGTTTGTGAGTTCGAACTTACTTGCAGTTGGTAACATAACCCCGACTTATGTCAATATATGGGGACAACTATTTTCCAACGACAAAGTTCTCGTTAAAAATATTTTCATTAAAACGATAAACAGTGCTTTCACATTTTGTACAGAATTCTCGGTGCGCGAGTCTGACTCGCACTTGACCGGTTTTATTCTCATTTATTTAGGAGCTGTGATATCACAAACAAAGAATCGATTATGATGTGTATAAAAATGTAACAATAATTTCAAAAAATATATGACTAATTTTACTATAATTGTCGAAAATGTCCAGACATTTATCGAAAAGTTATGAGAAATAGTTCTTTTAAAGCCAAGTCAGATATTTACGTAATAATCGATGATAATTAGATTAAAAATGTAAAAATATATATCAAAAAATAATTGTCCATTGTGTCAATATTTGTCGAAAATGTCCGGACATCTATCGAAAATGTCGAGCATTTATTGAAAATGTCGGACACTTTGCAACCCTAAGTGCTCGTAATTACGATTTCCTGAACGCGACTTGTCATTTGCTAATCCCAAAATAAATAAATGAATACAATTAATCTGCGCATTAAAATATTCAATGGGACTCACTACTCAGGAATGGGTAGATCTCAAGATTACTGAATGAATAATAATTAAATAAATAATGGATTCAAATTATAGTATCACGATGACATGACAGGATGAGTTAATTTACAGCAATAATAATGCCCGATCGTTACTAGGAATCATTTTCAATAGTAATGACTATTCCAACACGGAATAAAGTCATTATAGCTACCACTTCATTACCAAACTTATTTGTATTCACTTGCAATTGAGGAATTACAGGTGTTCTTAAAGTTCACATTTGTTTAAACCTATTGAATATACTCATGTGTAAAAAAACAACTTGAAGTTAGCATTTCCGTACCCCTGATATTAGAAGAAACTGATTGACAAAAATTATAGGTATGCTAGTGAAGTTATTGAAGTTGATCAATAGTCATTTTAAAATCATTAGATACGATACCGTCTACTAATAACTAAAGAACTATATAAATATGGGGCCTATTATATAAGTGTTGAATTATTAGGTAACTTTACTATGTGCTTGATAAATTAATCGGGGCACATTAAAAAATGTCTTAATTATAAGTAATATAATCTAGATGTTTCGTGTATGTTTTGGTCAGTATCTAAATTACCGTGAAAAAACTATACACACTAACTTTATGCACACTCGTCCCTATTAAATACATTTGTTACATTTTCTGTTATTAACTTTAGCGTGTTATATGACCAATCAGACAATAAAATTATAGGCTAAGATAGTTTAGAACAAAAATATTTCGATGAATTTCATCAGTAAAAAAGCCCTTCCGCCGCCTAACCGGTACCTCGACCGACTATTTACAAATAAGCTTATACATTTTTAACATCATTCGAAAAGGAATGGCTTACTAATCAAAAAGGATTATTACTATGCTCTAGTCATCAACGAGCAATCGTCCCCTGATGACTCGGTAACCAGATTACGATTCCATCACTACCCTCCATTGTTACCCCCCTCCCCATTAATTGAAATAGTCAAACTAGTAGCTAACGTGTACTTCTGACAACGCAGCCGATGAAGCGCTTTAAGCGAATGGTACTTTTTTTAATGCGGGAAATTCGTTTTTAATGGTTTACAACACAAAAACGATAACACCGTCAGGGGCTTAAATTGACTAACGTCATTGTGAATTCAAGTCAAGTTGTCATTTCAATTAAATACATCAGGTTTAGAGTACAAGAAAGTAAAGCAAATTGCTTAAGTAGACATAAAAATGTAGTGATGATGATGATATGTAATTTGAACGGAGGATGCCACCCAGGTATGTCGATATGCACGCAATCCCAGAATATAAAAAAAGCAAAAAAAAAAACATTTATTAAGTAGGTTAGTTTGAATTGTTTTGTTCGCATCCAATTCAATATTTCATGATGACTTCATTGTCCTTTTTAATTGCAAAATGGCAGAAAAATATTATAGTATTTTAATCGATGCTTGTTGTGAAATGTTTCTTGAATTTCTTTATCATAGTTTTAAAACACAATCAATATTAAATAATTCGTCTGTTTTAAAATTTCCATATTTTCCAGTTAATTTATAAAATCATTTCATCCACCTGTTATTTAATAAAGCGCTGCAACCTGCAACCGATCGCGAAAATAATGCGATTTTTTGCACCGGCAACCCAAGCCGGGTTCGATCTAATTTGTTCCGTTTTACACGCCTCTGCTCTTAATAGTTTTAATTAAACGAATAGTTTGAACGTAGAATGAAACGTCATCGTCCTGATGCTGCCATTTTTACCCGTGGCTAGTTTTGAAATTTAATAAGGCTTTATGCGATTGTGGCTTGTGAGTAGATTGCGTTTAGTTGTGTGGGGTAATCAAGAAATAACTGTTATTGAATAGCTAGGTATAAACAATAGGGTTGTGTCAGCACTTTATTTAAAGGAGAAAGTTTGAGGATGTAAAAAATAGTAATGTATCTGAAGCTTGTCTGAATAATTTAAAGATACCTTTCAACGCGAAACTTTAGCGATTTACACACTGGCCTGCATGATGTTTGAATTTCTGTGCTAAGAATTTACCTGAAACTTAGTCGGCAAACGTTGTGAGATGGCACGGTTCACTTAGCAGGAAAATAATGTCACCATCCTGCAAAGTCAAATTGTGTAAGTTTTTTTTTCATGAATGATCTTGTTCTGTGTTTTGAAAATGTTATTTGGTTTTCGTGTCAGCTAATTTATATTGACTTTAGGAAAATATTCTGTTGTTACTGGTAGGTGAACGTGGCAAGTACCAGGCAACTATCAGTCGCTCGAACGAGAAGACAAGTTAAGAAACAGCGAATTACGGCCGTTTACGCTTCCACGCCATTACACACCACACGACTGTTTGCGACGGTTTACGACCGAGCAAAAATCTGATACGGACATCGTCCAGCCAAGCCAGCACGAAAAGTTGCTGTTAAGGACGTTGAGTTCGATACCAGTCGTGGAACTTAATTAGAGTGCGTTACAAGAGTTTTCTCTCCCATTATACCTATAATCTTAAACTCCATTTTATCGCCATATTTATTTTCTAATTAATACATTTTTGATTACTGCTACCTCTACCTGCTACAAATGTAGCTACTTATTTAACTTCTGTGAAAAATTGAGTACTTCTTCAAGATAAAAGAAGTTAACTCTCATTTTCATGACGTTTTATTTGTGGTAACACGAGGTATAAAAACGGTCCCACATGTTGTACTGAAATAATAATTTAGGTCAAGCTTATGAATTTCTAAACAATGGAGATGGATGAAATTACATTATACTTGAAAAATACTGCTGTTAAAGTTACAATACTATCTCACATATATGTTATAATATTAAATTCAATGCCTTGCTTAATCAGCGCGTCAGCGAATATTTTCTAAAAACAAAATGTACGAGTATGATTCAATTAAAAAGCAAACGTTTCAAATTCGTTTGCCTTTCCGAGAATCCCTATCAGTCTCCGAGCGGCGATTTAAGAAGACAAAGGGCAGTAAAATGGCTGATTGCCCGCGACACGGCGGTCGCAGCCGCACTACTTTATACTGAAACAACAGCCAATATAAACACCTTTACGGGAATACTGAGTTAATATTAAAATATAAATAAAATTAAAATTTGTATGTATCATAAAATCTTCACTATATACGAGTGTACTCCGTTTCATCATATTAAGGTATGACATTCATCAGTCATAGTGGTTGAGTTGAAGTTTATAACAGATGCAAATTGACTGACCTTATCCTTTTGGGTGAAAAGTTGAAAACACAGATTTTCACCTTGTACCTACAAAACTCAGGAAATTCTACTGATTGTTTCATAAATAAAACTATATTTATCTTCAGTGTTACAACGGCACACGTACTTACATAAATAAGTTTTTGTAAAACACCTAATGTTCAAAAAAAAAAAGAAAATTAACTGTGACTTAAGTGTGTCTTTTCAACCATTTTGCTATCTCATTTCTGCACGTTTGTTGTCCTACATGTCATAAGCTAAACAAAAAATATTCACTCTGACTAGATCTGTTAGACGAATATCCTTTAGTATAGGTAACCTAGGTATAGGTAAATTGGTGCAGCCTACGTTATCCCATGGGGTATCAATTGTTTACAGATGTAAAAACCACTCCCGCGTCCCACCGTCGAGGGCCGCAGCCAAATGCAAATCACTGATAATCCATTAGTACCCGTATTGTATAGCCTACGCTTCTGGCCCTATCGGTAGTGAATTGTTTTCTGTTTGCGCAGTGTATCGATGCGGCCCAACACTAATTGAATATAGGATGTACTTAAATTTACGTGTAAGTTCGTGGCGAGGAACACGTCTAAGCGCCCCTTTCATACGTAGTTGAATGAAAAGGAAGGATATGTAAATTATTTACGTCTTACCTACCTACACTCAATGCCTATTTACAATTTGATTAGTGCCAGTGCAGGTATGTAGTGATTATTTATTGTTATACCGAAATATTGTTTGTTTCTCGCTTAAATTATTTGTAATCTTAGAGAAATATACATATATTATTTGAACTGAACTGGGACCTAATTCGAGAATGCCGTTTGAGTGATCGCCAAACGTCAAATCTCTATTAAATAGATAACAGTTATATCGCCATTGAACTGTGATTAAAATGCGATGAGCTTAAAAGTGACATATTATCTCATCTCAATTTTGGAAATACGAAGGCGATAATGATTGTCAAAAATGTTATTCATGCATATGAATTTCTGTTTTGAACGAAACGTAACGGACTAATTTCACGCACTACGCGGTCAATTTGAAGTATGCGCCTGTTATTTATGCCGTCACATACAAAGGAAACGAAAATTTAGCGCGTCCGAATTGACGAAGATGCGATGTTCTAGGGATATTGCCACTTGTCAAGTGGGCACACGTCAAAAGTGACGGATGGCGATAAAATGGAGAGATCTCCATCATCTCTCTAAAATTGGTCGAATACCCCCCCCTGATTTAGTCTAGTTCCAGTGGTGTATTCGATTCTGTATATTTCCGACGATTAGTAAAATCAGGGTTACTATTGGATACCGAACAGCGAACGTCAATCAATCACATTTGCAACATAAACATAGTTATTGTTTCTTATTACCTACTTTTCGTTTTGTTCATCGTTTTGACGTTTTATAAAAAGCTGTCCATTTCACCCGTCAAGAAGCTAGCCAGTGACATTACAGCCTCTTAATTGCAAAAAAAACGAGTCACATTCCAAACAGGCATTCACATTTGCAATATAAAACACAAATAAATAATTGGGGTAAGATAGCATCTATAGCGTCATTTGTGTTCGTGTCAGTTCCAAGCCAAAATGATACAGCACTCGTACAAAAACAGGTACATCGTACGGGGAGGGCCGGAGTGGCAGCATGATTTACACCCTCTTGTTCATGCTAATAGAGGCACAAGTAGCTGTCTTGATTTACGATCCGGATTAAAATATAATTATTTCACTCCGAACGCATTTATCAAGGATTTTCCCGATTGTCCTTATCTTTCGGTTTGTTCTTGATTAACATTCGCGGTTATTGACATTTAAGTACTTATATACTTAACGGATTTTTTTACGATTATCTATTAGCGGTTAACCAATGGACCCTCAAATGCGCTGTGTTGTCATAGTGTACCTAATAGTGGTTTATGCAACTGTTACATTATTATAGACATATTTTAGTAAATGAAAGGCCGATATGGATAAACAACAGTATAATCAACTCAAGGTATTATATCGTACAAGTAGTTTTCTACTAGTAGTTCTCTCAAGTAGTCGGTCATCAGAGATGCGATGAACAGGCACCGGTGGAGGCAGATCATAAAAACTAGGTGTAGAGTATCCATATCCACCGATGACCACGATCCTCAGTCATGAGGCAGCGACCACACACAGAGAGAGAGTTCTCTATCTATTAATCAATTCGTAGTTAATCTACATTCTCGCTCGAAGTCCAGTACAAAAGTGATGACTTCCGGGCGCATTCCTCCGTCCATGCCTTCGCTGCAGCGCCCCCACTCGCGCCACCAGCTCGGATGTGACGTCAGCCAGTGATGCCGTTTCATGGCGACAATAGAGATTATGTACAGTTGCATACTTCATCTACACAGATATTTAATTATTATCTTATCATAGATTTTATTTTATGTAGATATATGAAGTACTCTGTATGTACTTAGTGCCGTGGAGCGCGGCGATGAGGCGACCCTGCCAGCCGCCGGTGAGGTCGTCTTAAGAGTATCATCATCATATACGATCATCTTAAGACGATCACGCGGGAGATGTCGTAATATTATGAAGTCACGTTTCTGATTGTGTTCGCTGCCAAGTAATATAGGTAGTACCTATTAGTATATGAACTTCTTAAAGGAAGTTAACACTATAATACGGTGAATAGAGACTAAAGTACTATGTGTGACCTTACAAACGGTCCGGTAGTTTTGAATTTTTGATATGTTGTCTAGGATGGTTAGTCAGTGCTTAAAATTCAAAATGCACAATTCCCCCCCCTCTGCGCCCGCCGCCATTTTGAAAAAACCGGCACTCTCTTCATATTTTTGCTCATATCTTCCTTTAGGAGCATTTTAGCTAGAAGAAAGCTTCGACATTATTATAGAGAGTTAAATTTACTACATTTGCCATTTTATATTTTTTTTCTAGGACAGATAGTTACGGAGATATCCACATTTAAAAAAACGTAAAAAATCGCAAAATCCTACTGAAAAACAAACTTCTGGATTATATCTACGTTTAGGAGCATTTTAGCTACAACAAAGCTTGGGCAATGTTGTAGAGAATTAAATTTACTATAATTTACACTTCAAATTTTGTTTCAAGGACGGTTAGTTACGGAGATATGCACATTTAAAAAACAGGGAAAGTCGAATTTTCCGAAAATTTCTCAAAATTCTTGGTTTAGAATGCTGTCATTCAGTTATGGACTAGTCTAGGACAAATTAAAACATGTATGGAATATAATTGCTTATAAAACTCATGTCCATTTTTACATACATTTTCGGAAAACGTGACTTTATTTTTTACATATCTCCGTAATTATCTGTCCTAGAAACAAAATTTGAAATGTAAATTATAATAAATTTAATTCTCTACAAAATTGCTTAAGCACTGTTCTAGCTAAAATGCTCTTAAACGAAGATATAATCCAGAAGTTTGTTTTTGAGTTGGAAATTGCAATTTCTTAAGTTTTTTTAAATGTGCATATCTCCGTAACTATCTGTCCTAGAAACCAAAATATAAAATGGAAAATGTAGTACATTTAACTCTCTATAATATTGTCGAAGCTTTCTTTTAGCTAAAATGCTCCTAAAGGAAGATATGAGCAAAAATATGAAGAGAGTCCCGGTTTTTTCAATATGGCGGCGGGCGCGGAGGGGGGGAAATTGTGCATTTTGCATTTTAAGCACTGACTAACCATCCTAGACAACATATCAAAAATTCAAAACTACCGGACCGTTTGTAAGGTCAAAATCCTTTATTCACTGAATTACTATAAGTGTGTATAAAAAAAATAACTATAAAACCTATCGTCAATAAAAAAAATTACCTATAGTGAGTTGTGTTATTTTTGTAAACCGTTATGTTTAATGTACCAAAAAGAAAAATATTTTTTTGCTGGACTATGAAACAATTTGCCGACCTCCATGAATGTTTAATAAATGTGCCGTGCTGTTGTAATAAAGAGTTTCCATATTATCGGAGTGCAAAGCGCTTCATAAATACAGGTTGAAATTATCTTGATTCGGAGGGCACCAACTGAAACAATTATTTTGTTACTAATTTTTGGCGGTGCCCACCCTGCCGGGGGATATACATACATAGTTACTCGTATCCCTAGATTCCCTAGTATCTTACCATTGTATCTATAACCTGATCTATCTTATGTGCCTGACATCTATCATCCTAGTATCCTCAAGTTCATCTAGATGCATCCAACAGTTAACACGTTCGTGTGTACTTAACAATATCCAAAAAAATCACCAAATTTCACATTAATAAAATTAATAGAAACCGTGTGTGATGCAGAGGGATGAACTTGCATGAAACGAGTCGATTATTAAAAATGGCTATTAAGGATTTTAGAAGAAAAGGTATGTCAAGAAAAACTCATGACACCGTTATATCAACGGCAACGCAAGGAAGGGCCAAGGAAGTGTTTTCTTCTTGCATAATCCTCTGTGTCACTCAAAGTAATAAGATTTATCTAGAAATGTATTTCATTCCTATGCCAACATATCTTAATCGAGTGATGTTAAGTTTCTTTGAGTGAATAGCACCATCTTTCAGACAATTAGCATTGCCGGTCATGTGGTTTCAAAATAAAGTAAAATGAAAAAAGCCATTGCGACATAAAGTCAAAGATTTTTTTTCATAAACATTAATTAGAGTATGAACAGAAGATAGAAGAGGGATGTCTACATTGAGACGGGAGTAATGGTCCACGCCGGTGGATCAGTCGGTAACGGAAATTTAACACAGTCAAAATGTATATCCACAGTATATTAAGTTCAATCTATTTTATTTTGATAAAAGTTTCCTTAGTGAAGCTGTAAGTGAGTTTTCCCTTTTTGTGTCTTCTTTGTAAAATGGGTAAAACATTCCAATATCAGTAAATTTATAAATTTTTGGCTATCATCATTGTCTTTGAGTTGGAGTGAAATCAAAAATGATCAATCAAAATGGACTATAATCGTACTATAATTAAATTACAGATGATATCAAAAACTTGAGAACTCTAGCGAATTCGGTTTCAATAATGAAACTTTTTTGCTGTCGATTGTATGTACTTACACTATAGTACTCATTGTTTCGTTAAAATATTACTATTACACGTTTCGCCTTGTGGAATTGCGAAATGAAATTGAATTATAAAATAAGTTTCTGTCAAAAATGACATTTTAGTGGCAAGCTTTTATAGCCGACTGTACTTTTCTTTGGATATCCATCAAATGCTCACTGAGACGATTCTAAAGAGCCCAAGCTCGGTAGGATTGCTTTTTCTACTATAGAGTTCCTATGGCCACCTTCCGGCTCCATCATCAGATCAGCCCCATGGTACCATATTATTGTATTGTCATCAAATTTAAGTAAGTATGCAAAATTTCAGCTCAATCGGTTGACGATATCTGCTTCAAAATTGAGTTGCAAGATTTCACCCGAACAAACATACTTTAAACATACCATGCAAGCTAAATAAAAGCTTGTAATAAGTCATGAAGTAGTCAATAACCGATAAGTAAAATTTTATTTCCATTAAAATTTAATTAAAAGAAATAAAATAACTACTTAGGGGCCATCCATAAATTACGTCACACGTTAAGGGGGAGGGAGGGGGTCGACGAAGCGTGACATTGTGTGACAAGGGGGTGGGAGGGGTCCTAAATTTCGTGACGTCACATTTAAAAATCTATTATAAGTGTTAAAACACGAACTTTAAACTACCTATTAATTTACGAAAACCTCAAACACATACACAACTATATCTGTGTAAATATAAGATACCAATTGTTTTGTCGACCACTCGCTCGACTATCATCGTTTTTTGTTTTGTTAATTGTTTGATTTGATGTTAATCTTATAAAAAAAATATTTAAATGGAAATAAAACCGATTTCGGAACCGCTGTTTTCATTCAATAGTTTCTAAATGTAAATTTTCAACATATGTGACGTCACACTAGGGAGGGGGGGAGTCTCTCAAATGTGACCAGCTGTGACAAGGACGGGGGGAGGGCCAAAAAATCATGAAATTCGTGTGACGTAATTTATGGATGACCCCTTATCACTTCATATTTTATGAAACAAGTAGTTAAATTACTGGGAATACTACTTTTATCATGCCCGAACCTACGTGAAACTTGGCTGCTATTCAATAAGTTGGACATTTGCAAGTTTCATCAAATAAATTCAACAATTCCTTGAAATCATTTTGACAATAAGAAAATAGAATATTTTCAACAGTATCTTCCAGCGATATCAGATTAATGATTGGCTACTACTACTGTTGTAAACTTCGAAATGACATTCAAACTGGCTGTATGCCACGCATTGTATATTGCTATGAAAATTCAAGTACCAACGAAAAATTTTGACATTATCCTAATGGCAAAATTCTTAACGTTTCCTTTTTCTTTCGTTTCGTTTTTTTGAAGTGAAAACTTCTTTAGCGGCGCTTGGCACTTTTTTAGATGGGTAAAAAATGTTAAACTCGCGTCAGACAAATTTTCGATGATTACCAAGAACAACGGCACAATTTGAACTGTGACGTTATTCGATTATAAACCTTAAATTGTTGAAAAATAGTTTTTAATTGAATAACGGCACATTTCGGATTAGGCCGTTGTTCTTGATAAGCAACGAAATGTCAATCGTCAGATCCGGGGCTAGTACAACATGGCGTGACTTTGCTTGTCGCGCGACTTAGCGTCGCCTGTCTTTTTTACACAGTATTGACAGGAAAGTGACAGGTATAGTATATGTCGCGCGAAAAAGAGTCGCGTGTCAAAGTTGTGATAGACGTGCTGATCGAAAAACTTAGCTCGTAGGACGGATAGAGAGGGTGTAATATACTTAGCGCCTGCGCGTGTGTGTTGACTGCTCATGTGTCAATTTCAAATTCGTGTACATAAATAAAGTGCTTAAAAGATGAAAATGGAAGAAAGTGTATTTATTAATGAAAAAAGGGACGAAGAATTCAAAGATGGAAATGGAAGAAAGTCCATTTATTAACGAAAAAAAGGACGAAGAAGTAGCGGAAGAAAATAAGTGAGTAATTTATAAAAATATACATATGTACCTACACATAATAGATGTAATCCTATTTGTTTGCAATTTCAATTGACGGTGACTTTACGTTCCACTATTGCGCAAAAACTACACAACAGATTTGCGTAAAATTCTGCAGTAGGTAATGTAGCTTAGATATCCGAATAGGACATAGGCTACAAATTTTGAGGGCATTCATTCATAAAAGAGTTTATTTAACAATAAATGGAAAACCATACAAAACACCACTTTTTATTCATTGTGACATTTTAATTTCTAAATAATGTATCAACAATTGGTAACCTAGCAACTGTGTCTGTTTCAAAGAAAGGGGGCCTTCGAACAACAAAATGTTGTAAGTGACAGATGGTGAAGCGTAATCATAAACTTACATTAGTAAGAAATACAGATTAAAATAGAAATCAAGTGTCAGTGGGATAGAATAAAATCGGGTAGTTCAAACGCACACAAGGCGGACTTAATTGGGCATCAATACCAGTCAACCTTTGAGCAAAGCAGATAAGTTGTAGGCGGTGAAAAAACAGGTTTGAATTATCTCACTAATATTATAAAGACGAAAGTTTGTGAGTGTGTGTGGGTGTGTGTGAGTGTATGTTTGTTATTTCTTCGCTCTCAAACGGCTGGACCAATTTTCATGAAATTCGGTATGGAGGTAGCTGACACTCTGGATTAATACATAGGCTACTTTTTAACAGCGGGTAGCACCGCGGGGCACAGCTAGCATTTGTAATATGTTTCATACTTTATAGCGTTAACCTATATATACGCGCGACAAATTTTAGCGACATACAATAGATTAGATTAGATTATATTTATTTCACACATATAGGGATACATTATAAATTACATATAGTCAATTTACACGAATCTATACGGTGATCGTCAACATAATAAACAAAATAAACAAATTCAGCAAGTCATACTTTTATTGCACACCAGTCAAAGTTTACAAAAGGAAACAAGACAAATACAATTTGTAAATAACGGTAGACAACAGGCGGTCTTATCGCTAAAAAGCGATCTCTTCCAGACAACCTTTGGGTAGTGAAATTGATGAAAATTTTAACTTAATACAGAGTAGGTGCAGCAGAAGTTCGACATATGCGAGGGAAATCGTTTATTTTTCAATAATACATTAAAGCAATGCGCGCGTGACTCATTGGTTCTTGATATTAGGAGTATCAATTGTGATACATCCACCTTACGTTATATTACGCATAAAATCATAAAAAATACGATACCAAACAAATAATTTTAAGTACCTAATATAAATTGTCATGTTTGTGTACGATAGCGCAATAAATAAATATTGTATTTTACCACATACATGATAGTACTTTTATACTGATAAATAAAACATTAAATGTATATATGTATGTATGTATTAATAGTTTATACGAGTATATGTAATTATTAGTAGTCTTATTATTTTTTTAATACCTTTTTGTACACGGTGTTAGTTTGTCTATCTTCTTCTCGTACTCACTCAATTGCTCAAAGGTTAACTGGAAGAGTACCCTTATAGGGATAAGTTCGCCTGTGTACAATACAATACAATACAACAATACTTTATTGCACATGTTGTATATGGCATATATGGGTAGTCATGAATCATGGGGTAGGCGGTTTATAAAAAATAATACAGTCATCTTCAGGACATTGAACTGGTGGTTTCATTTAATATCCCATAATCAAACACTACATGGTGTCAGGTGTAAAAGTCGCAAATCGAATTGTGGTTTATGTTTAGCAATGTCGGAAGCAAATAAAAACAGTGCGGGAAGTGCGCGTAATGAATTTTATGCGAATATACAGCAGCCGCCGCCGATGTGCGATATCGGTAACATGGCGGATAACTGGCGTGACTGGAAGAAGACTTTTGAGTGGTATATGGTTGCATCGGGCCGTGAAAATGCTTCGAATAAGGAGAAATGCGCTTTATTCCTGCATATTATTGGGAAAGCTGGGCGTGAGATATACGAAGAATTGGACTTTGAACAGGGCGAACAAAATGACTATAAAGTGCTGTGTCAGAAGTTTGATAATAGGTGTGATCCAACAAAAAATATAAATTTCGAGAGACATCTATTTTTTGAGTGCACCCAGGGGACGGATACATTTGATAAATACTTAGCAACGCTGAAGGTGAAAAGTAAGTCGTGTGACTTTGGAAAGTTACGGGAAAGTTTGATACTGACTCAGATAATAAGAGGCATACGGGACGGTCAGCTGAGAGAAAGGATGCTGAGAAAGGCCGATTTAGGATTACAAGAAGCGGCATCGTGGTGCAGGGCGGCCGAGGTGGCGAGTGAATAGGCCGGGGCCGTGCGAGGCGGGGCAGCGGGCGAGGTGTCTCCGCAGAGCGGCTCCGTGGAGCCTGTCCTGGCGCGCCAGCGGCCGCGCCCACCACCACACCAGGCAGCGCGAGGCGCGCGCCCCGGCGCAGTCGCCAGGCAATCGGGTCGATGTAGAAATTGCAACTACGCACATGATATCAACAAATGTCCGGCGTTTCAAATTACGTGTTTTAAGTGTAACAAAAAAGGTCATTTTGCGAGATGCTGTCGGTCTCCGGTGTTTGTGAATCGTGCGTTGCGCGAGTTATCCTGCCAATCCGCAGAGGAGGGGAGCGAAGAGGAAGAGGAGTTCATGATAAGAGGAATTGACATCGGTAGCATTGACGTTAAAGGTTGGCGCGAGTTAATAAGTGTGAACGGCGTTCAGGTGCAATTTAAACTGGATAGCGGCGCGGACGCATCGGTCATGTCGATGGATAGTTATGTGGATGCCGGGTTTTGTAAACAATCGTTACGTAAGACTGATACGGTTCTAAAGGAGGTTAGTAAACATGCATTACCAGTTGCGGGCTACTTTGAAGCTACGTTAAGTTATAATAACATAACAATTAAACAAAAAATATATGTATTGAATATAGAATGTGGAAATTTATTATCAAGGGATGCTTGTACTCAATTAAAATTAATTTTACGCATAAATAAAGTAGCCAGCAAACATAATAGTGATATTCTGAAATCATATCAGCATATTTTTGAGGGAATTGGCAAATTGCCGGGGGTCCATAAGTTAGTCATAGATGAATCGATTCCACCAGTTGTTAGAGGATCGCGAAAAATACCTATAAAGATGCGCCCTAAACTAAAAGAGGAATTGGAAAGGCTTCAAACTTTAAATATCATAGCTCCGGTTAATGAACCTACCGACTGGGTGTCCAATATAGTTTTAGTAGAAAAATCAGACGGTTCTATACGCCTATGTCTGGATCCGCAATATTTAAATCGAGCAATAAAGCGAAGCCATTTCCAACTCCCTACCCTTGATGAAATAATAGCGAATATTTCAGGTGCCACGTATTTTTCAGTACTAGATGCTAGTAAGGGTTTTTATATGTGCGTACTAGATGAACCGAGTTCTAAATTATGTACTTTTGCGACCCCATTTGGAAGATTTCGGTTCCTTCGGTTACCGTTCGGAATTTGCAGTGCAAGTGAAGTATTTCATAGTATAATGTATAAATTGTTCGCAAGGCAGGGCGTAGAGGTATTTGTCGACGATATTTTGGTTTACGGTAAGACCCTTGAAGAGCACGACGCGAGGCTCAAAGAAGTGCTAGCGCGGGCAGCCGAGTACGGGGTCAAATTTAATAAAAACAAATGTGTTTTTAATCGAGAGCAAGTAAAATTTTTAGGACACATATTTGATAAAAACGGAATGCGGCTAGATCCGGATAGAGTGAAATGCATTGATAATATGCCGATTCCGCGGGATAAAAAAGAGTTAGAAAGATTTTTAGGCATGACAAATTATGTGTCTCGTTTCATTCCTAATTACTCGTCTAGAGTGGAACCGTTAAGGCAACTATTAAAAAGGGATGTAGGTTTTGAATGGCACGATAGTCACACAAAAGCGTTCGATGACCTAAAGCGCCAGCTGGCACATGCGCCTACACTCAGGTACTACTCCCCTAATGAGCCCGTGACGGTGTCTGTAGACGCTAGCTCACGTGGGCTCGGGGCGGTACTGCTGCAGGGCGGGCGGCCCGTCGCCTACGCCGCTCGCACTCTCACGCCGACTGAGGGAAGATGGGCGCAAATAGAGAAGGAGATGCTAGCCATTGTGTTTGGATGCAGCAAGTTCCACCAGTTCATCTATGGCCACGCGCAGGTGAGAGTAGAATCTGATCACAAACCTTTGGAGGGGATATTCAAAAAGCCGTTGAACGAGACGCCGATAAGACTGCAGCGGATGCTTTTGAAATTACAGGTATATTCGCTAAATATTTGCTACGTGCCGGGGCGACTGATGTACGTGGCGGATACTCTATCGAGAGCTATCACGGATGCGGGGGGTAAGAGCGATCACCGTATACAGGAGGAGGTAAATTTGCATATGTATACTTTAATAAATAACCTGGCGTTCAGCGACAACAAAATGCAGATCATAAGAGAAGCGTCAAAGGAGGATCGAGGCTTATGTGAGGTAATCGAATATTATAAAAATGGCTGGCCGCACACAAAGAGCATCGTCACTGAGCAAGCTAAGCCCTACTGGGAGGTACGGGACGAGATTCACGTCGTAAACGAGATTGTGTTTCGCAATGATACGGTGATTATTCCTTGCACTTTAAGGCCGGAGATGATCAAAAAGGTACACGAGGGGCATCTAGGTATTGAAAAGTGCAAAAGGCGAGCCCGTGACGTGATGTGGTGGCCGGGCATGGCGGCCGCCGTGGAGCGCGCCGTGCGGGCGTGCGAGGCGTGTGCGGCGCGCGCCGCCTCGCCGCCGCGGCAGCCGCTCGCGCCGCATGCCGTGCCCCAGCGCCCGTGGCAGGTGCTCGCGACTGACATCTTCCAGGTAAAAGATAAATATTATCTTCTCGTTGTAGACTACTATTCGAAGTATGTGGAAGTAGCGACTATTTCTGACCTTAGGAGCGCGACGGTGATTGGATTTCTTAAATCTATATTTGCGCGACACGGAATACCACAGAGGCTGGTGTCAGACAACGGTTGTCAATTCGTATCGCAGGAATTTAAGACGTTCGCTAGGGATTGGGGATTCGAACAAATCACTAGTTCACCGCATTACCCGCGTTCGAACGGTCTCGCGGAACGTAATGTACAAACGATCAAGAAATTAATAATTAAGTCACAAGACGATAGGACTGATTTTTACGTGGCACTATTGAATTTTAGGAACACGCCCATATCAGGAGAAAGGTACTCGCCCGCTCAATTACTCATGGGAAGGAGATTAAATACTAAATTACCGGTAAAAAGTACTTTACTCGACCCGTACACACCATCGAAAAAAGAGGTTAGAATCCGTCGCGAAACAAAAAACGAGAAATCGAAACAGAACTACGATAAAGGAACTAGAACGCTGAGACCATTGAGTGACAATGAGCGGGTGCGTATTCGAGACCCGGGTGAGACAAGCGGCGCGGGGCGCTGGGTGCGTGCGCAGGTGGAGCGCGCCGCCGCCGAGCCGCGCTCCTACTGGGTGCGCACGCCGGACGGCCGGCGGTACCGCCGCAACCGGCACCACATCATACCGGCTGCGTCGGCGCCGAGGCCCGACACTGCCACCGCTGGCGGTGCACCGCTCGTATTCTATGATGATCTGGAGGAGTGTGACGGAGGTCGAGCACCGGACCCGGAGAACTCGCGAGAGACCCAAGCCGATTCAGCCCGGGACCCTTCTGTCCGTTACACTCAGTCAGGCAGGCGTGTACGGACGCCTAACAGATTCTAAAGTACTATTTATATAATAAATTTAATTTAATTATTCACCTGCTCGTAATAATATGAATTGCGCATGTAAATTCAGAGTGAGAGTATGAAGGATAACGAATACCTACCTTATAGCAATTGTATTAAGATTAATGTACAATATCTTTTATACTTAATAGATGAAAATGAAACTAGATATTATTTTCCTACATTAAAGATAAATATGTAAATTAAAATAATACTAAAATAAATGTAAACTAATTATATAAATAGCAAATGTAAACTTATATTATAAGTACATAATTAACTGTAACAAGATACAATGCTTCTTATATGTTTTCTTTCTTTTAAAAAAAAAAAAAAGATATTCAGACATAATAATTAAAAAGAAAGGGAACATATGGATATATATATCTATTGTAATATACTAATTTCAATATATTGATTGTATTGTAGGTGTAAGTAGTGAAGTAGGCAATTTAAAAAAAAAATATTTTTTGATGATGAGGATGATGTTGTATATGGCATATGCGGGTAGTCACTCCGAACGCATTTATCAAGGATTTTCCCGATTGTCCTTATCTTTCGGTTTGTTCTTGATTAACATTCGCGGTTATTGACATTTAAGTACTTATATACTTAACGGATTTTTTTACGATTATCTATTAGCGGTTAACCAATGGACCCTCAAATGCGCTGTGTTGTCATAGTGTACCTAATAGTGGTTTATGCAACTGTTACATTATTATAGACATATTTTAGTAAATGAAAGGCCGATATGGATAAACAACAGTATAATCAACTCAAGGTATTATATCGTACAAGTAGTTTTCTACTAGTAGTTCTCTCAAGTAGTCGGTCATCAGAGATGCGATGAACAGGCACCGGTGGAGGCAGATCATAAAAACTAGGTGTAGAGTATCCATATCCACCGATGACCACGATCCTCAGTCATGAGGCAGCGACCACACACAGAGAGAGAGTTCTCTATCTATTAATCAATTCGTAGTTAATCTACATTCTCGCTCGAAGTCCAGTACAAAAGTGATGACTTCCGGGCGCATTCCTCCGTCCATGCCTTCGCTGCAGCGCCCCCACTCGCGCCACCAGCTCGGATGTGACGTCAGCCAGTGATGCCGTTTCATGGCGACAATAGAGATTATGTACAGTTGCATACTTCATCTACACAGATATTTAATTATTATCTTATCATAGATTTTATTTTATGTAGATATATGAAGTACTCTGTATGTACTTAGTGCCGTGGAGCGCGGCGATGAGGCGACCCTGCCAGCCGCCGGTGAGGTCGTCTTAAGAGTATCATCATCATATACGATCATCTTAAGACGATCACGCGGGAGATGTCGTAATATTATGAAGTCACGTTTCTGATTGTGTTCGCTGCCAAGTAATATAGGTAGTACCTATTAGTATATGAACTTCTTAAAGGAAGTTAACACTATAATACGGTGAATAGAGACTAAAGTACTATGTGTGACCTTACAAACGGTCCGGTAGTTTTGAATGTTTGATATGTTGTCTAGGATGGTTAGTCAGTGCTTAAAATGCAAAATGCACAATTCCCCCCCCTCTGCGCCCGCCGCCATTTTGAAAAAACCGGCACTCTCTTCATATTTTTGCTCATATCTTCCTTTAGGAGCATTTTAGCTAGAAGAAAGCTTCGACATTATTATAGAGAGTTAAATTTACTACATTTGCCATTTTATATTTTTTTTCTAGGACAGATAGTTACGGAGATATCCACATTTAAAAAAAACGTAAAAAATCGCAAAATCCTACTGAAAAACAAACTTCTGGATTATATCTACGTTTAGGAGCATTTTAGCTACAACAAAGCTTGGGCAATGTTGTAGAGAATTAAATTTACTATAATTTACACTTCAAATTTTGTTTCAAGGACGGTTAGTTACGGAGATATGCACATTTAAAAAACAGGGAAAGTCGAATTTTCCGAAAATTTCTCAAAATTCTTGGTTTAGAATGCTGTCATTCAGTTATGGACTAGTCTAGGACAAATTAAAACATGTATGGAATATAATTGCTTATAAAACTCATGTCCATTTTTACATACATTTTCGGAAAACGTGACTTTATTTTTTACATATCTCCGTAATTATCTGTCCTAGAAACAAAATTTGAAATGTAAATTATAATAAATTTAATTCTCTACAAAATTGCTTAAGCACTGTTCTAGCTAAAATGCTCTTAAACGAAGATATAATCCAGAAGTTTGTTTTTGAGTTGGAAATTGCAATTTCTTAAGTTTTTTTAAATGTGCATATCTCCGTAACTATCTGTCCTAGAAACCAAAATATAAAATGGAAAATGTAGTACATTTAACTCTCTATAATATTGTCGAAGCTTTCTTTTAGCTAAAATGCTCCTAAAGGAAGATATGAGCAAAAATATGAAGAGAGTCCCGGTTTTTTCAATATGGCGGCGGGCGCGGAGGGGGGGAAATTGTGCATTTTGCATTTTAAGCACTGACTAACCATCCTAGACAACATATCAAAAATTCAAAACTACCGGACCGTTTGTAAGGTCAAAATCCTTTATTCACTGAATTACTATAAGTGTGTATAAAAAAAATAACTATAAAACCTATCGTCAATAAAAAAAATTACCTATAGTGAGTTGTGTTATTTTTGTAAACCGTTATGTTTAATGTACCAAAAAGAAAAATATTTTTTTGCTGGACTATGAAACAATTTGCCGACCTCCATGAATGTTTAATAAATGTGCCGTGCTGTTGTAATAAAGAGTTTCCATATTATCGGAGTGCAAAGCGCTTCATAAATACAGGTTGAAATTATCTTGATTCGGAGGGCACCAACTGAAACAATTATTTTGTTACTAATTTTTGGCGGTGCCCACCCTGCCGGGGGATATACATACATAGTTACTCGTATCCCTAGATTCCCTAGTATCTTACCATTGTATCTATAACCTGATCTATCTTATGTGCCTGACATCTATCATCCTAGTATCCTCAAGTTCATCTAGATGCATCCAACAGTTAACACGTTCGTGTGTACTTAACAATATCCAAAAAAATCACCAAATTTCACATTAATAAAATTAATAGAAACCGTGTGTGATGCAGAGGGATGAACTTGCATGAAACGAGTCGATTATTAAAAATGGCTATTAAGGATTTTAGAAGAAAAGGTATGTCAAGAAAAACTCATGACACCGTTATATCAACGGCAACGCAAGGAAGGGCCAAGGAAGTGTTTTCTTCTTGCATAATCCTCTGTGTCACTCAAAGTAATAAGATTTATCTAGAAATGTATTTCATTCCTATGCCAACATATCTTAATCGAGTGATGTTAAGTTTCTTTGAGTGAATAGCAGGCGGTTTATAAAAAATAATACAGTCATCTTCAGGACATTGAACTGGTGGTTTCATTTAATATCCCATAATCAAACACTACAGCACACCAACAAGAAAAATATAACATAAGAAATCTTAAATTAAACAATGGTAGACAATAGGCGGTCTTATCGCTAAAGAGCGATCTCTTCCAGACAACCTTTGGGTAGCGGAGAAAACAAATTTAAACAGAAAATAGTTGGTGGTGAGAGTTTGTACCATGTTATTTGTAATAGATGTATTTTTTAACTGTTTTTGTGTACAATAAAGTGTTTACTTACTTACTTACAAGTTCGCCTTTGTACCTATATGTTATTTGTAATAAATAGATGTATAATTTTACTGTTTTTGTGTACAATAAAGTGTTTACTTACTTACTTACAATTTGTGCGAGATTATTCCCTAAACATTCCAAAATATTGAAAAATGCACAACGTTGATGTTTAGGTTTTCACTTCTGTCGGCACTCCCGGAGTGCAACCCGTCCTTTTTTTTTTGTTTCGTTATTCTTAACGATAATTATATTCACATTGGTGCCATTTTGAAATATGGAAATACTTGACGGCTGTCTTATTTGGCTTTTTCTAAATTACAGTACGAACACACACTTCGCCTGTTTACTTTTATAAGTATGACATTAAAGATCACTTAACACTCATCACAGGCGTTGCGTACGCGCGGATGAAAAATGATTCAACTGAGGGTAGATGGTCCGTCCATATCCGCTTCCGCGGCATCCATCAGCGTCGGATGTTGGTCGACACCCTTTTTAAATCACGGTGTGAATGGCTGCGATACAATTCATTTTGCTGGATAGTATCTTAATACATTCGTCGCAACCAAAACTAACTAAGTAACAAATACCTACTTTAAACAAAGTATCTCAGTATCAATTTACTAAGTAAATACGAGGTTTTGAAGAGCAGTGACAGACATTTTAGTTAGTTTTGGTTTTCACCAGGCGATATAAAGGTATATTTGTGTTGTGGTGTTAGTACCTAGTTACCCACATTATTCTCCAAAAAAAAAATTATTGAAAATTTATTGCAGAAATTAAAAAAAATATCGTACAAAAGACTTAATGCCATTCTTTACCAGTCAATCTTCGGGCAAAGCAGACAAGTCATGGGCTGTGCAGAAGTTAGCTAGAAACAGGTTTTTATAGATAAATACATATATTTATAATATATATACATAAATAAATACAGGCCAAATAAGCCAATCAGAAATAAGAGTACTGCATTTCTGCTAGTGAATAGGTCACGCAAGGATATTTTAAATTAGGCTTAGTCATAATCATAGTATTTATTTATAAACAATGCATGTATTTCTTTGATCTTGAGGAAATGCGAAGAGAACGCAGATATTGCCAAGTATGAACAATAACTATTAAAATATACTATATATATATAATATCGTTCTGTTCTCACAGCTGAAAAAGGCTTGTTTTGATATTAAATGAATTTATCTGATCAAATTTTACATTGTAATTACTACTGCCAGTGCTGAAAGTTTTACTGAAAGCTTGCAAAAGAAACTGACATTTACATCAGAACAGTTAAAGTATAATACACAAATCCATAAATGATATAAAATTCACTGAGAGCACCATGTTCCCAATAAACAGGGGAGGATCCGTTTGAAGTATGCGAGGACTTACTATAGTGAACAATGGCGATCGAGTGGCCTGTAGTGGATAATGGCGATCATTACATGGACATCTTTTGTCTGTCCGTATGTCCCTAATTGACCGGTCATAGCAACGGGCGGTATGAAATTGGGACTCATGCGAATTTTGATCACGATCGTATTTGGTCGTCTCTGCATTCGGCTCTTTGTACTTTAGTGTTTTTCTTTAATTCTACTTTTATGAGGCTACTGGTAAAGTCCCAAGAAATTATACTACGCCAATCTCGGAAATTCTCGAGTAAATAAAAAAAAAATTGGGCAAGTGAGAGTCCGACTCGCGCATGAAGGGTTCCGTACCATAATCTATAACAAGTTTTTTTGTATGTGAGCCCCCCTTAAATATTTATTTCATTTTATTTTTAGTATTTGTTGTTATAGCGGCAATAGAAATACATCATCTGTGAAAATTTCAACTGTCTAGCTATCACCGTTCTTGAGATAAAGCCTGGTGACAGACGGACGGACGGACGGACGGACGGACGGACAGTGAAGTCTCAGTAATAGGGTCCCGTTTTTACCCTTTGGGTACGGAACCCTAAAAACCAGCATGCCCTATAAATCGGAACCCTTAATAGGATCGCTGTGTTGTCCATCCGTTAGCCCGTCCGTCCAGCTCTCAGGAACGCGTTAATTTAATATCTCAGGAAGAGGTATCGAGTTGAAATTAAAACCTCATACTCAGGTCCATGTCCCTTGAAATTGTGAAAATATCTAACTTCTAAGTGAACGTGAAAATAAAATGCATATTGTTTATTTACATTTTTATTTAAGTATAGGGAAAAATCTGAACACTTGTAAATAAAGCAATTGGGACCAATTTAGTTTTACCCCGTTTTAGTCATATAACGACCTGAAAAAAATATTTGAAAAGCGCGCATGTAGATGATCCTTTGATAGTCATGCAGACTTTCATCGACGTAAAAAGTCCGTCAATTTCGTTAAAGCATTTGAGGCAACACATCAAAAAATATCCTGTACCTCTAAAACGAAAGACAAAGTGAACTTACCACCAAAGGGATTACCGTGTGGATTACTTTCTTTTACTTTTTTGTATATAATTGAGCGCTTTGAGCATGGAAGTTTTAAAGTCCTTTGGTTGGCGGAGTGTTTTGCAGCCAATGACCGGGAAGGCATCGGATGAGATGTACAAATACGGGTGGAGAAGATTCATTGATAAATAGCATCACTTATTTATCAATGAATAATAAAAATAGTCTTCTTCTATTCTATATTTTACTATTCACAGCACGCATTGCGGGTCGCCTAGACGAGCTCGTCGTCACTTTAACACCTTAGGATTGCAAACCGGTAATTTTTTCTATGGAAATAACCGGTAATTTACCGGCTATCCGGTATTTGCATTCCCTCCATGACCCTCAAAATGCGTACGAACTATTCAAAAACATAGATCTTGCCCGTGGCTTGGCGTTTTTACGCTGATTATATTCCTGATGGACCAGTATATTTTGGCCTGTGATCTAGAATACGCACTACTAATTTACGAGTCTAAAATCGGTTATTAGTTTGATGTAAGCACCTGTGTATAGATTGTTGACTCTTAAAACTTAGGAATTTGATAATGTATTGATAGCTGTAAATTTTAATCAGCAGTTTTTTATTGGCGTGCATTACATTTTCTCTTCCGGACAGACACTTATCAATTGGTCTCTTAAAATAATACTCGTGAGATAAATTACCATCTACATATTTGCCCCCTCAAAATTAAAAAAAATAATTTATTCCCTCAAAATATTTGTTACAAAATGCCATATCTAAAATAGCCCTACCTCACCGTAACACAGACGTAATCCGGTACTTGGACCACAAGTAGAAAATTGTACCGACTAACTTCCTTTGTCCGCTGACCACTCGGCGAATTTTTTACTATTAAACTCAATGACTAGGAGACTAGAGTTGTGAGGTGCACTTCGGTTTGGTAACTTGAGAGAATTACATAGTTTATAGTTACACCTACGATTAGAAGCTTTCAAGATTTAAATCATACCTATACACACCAATTGAACAAAAGAGATTACCAGTTATTAGAATATAATTATTCATTTTGTACACGAAAATTTTCGATAGATGTTCAACTATAAATTATTCAATAAAAGATAAGAAACTTAAAACAATGTAGCATTTCAGACGAATGATGATAAGTAATTAACTTCCTTTATTTCATTTGTCAGTTGAAATCTCGTCTTGTAGGATTCTCAATTTTACTGTATTTTTATAGTAACCTAACCTACACAAAATTTATCATTATTCAGATTTTAAACAATTTTTATTATTTACTGCTAGTTACCGCTTAGTTTAGTAAGTTAGTCGCTACGTAATGCATTCTAGGTGATCGTTGTCAGAGGGTTAGCAAAATACCTTTCATCCTTGTGCGAGTAAATTGAAAGCAATGAAGTCGAAACCGTAAGTTCTCAATCATTCAAGTTAACGACAGTGGAGTGGAGGGTCGGAGTGCGTATCGGGGTAGAAAATCATTTGGATCGGGCATTTTTTTATTTTATATTGTCTACAAAGATAAAGAGAGAAACAGGGTTTTTTATGCTCTGACAAGATTTGAACTAGTGTACTGTACCAAGCAGGGCGACACGCTCTGAATCAACTAAGCTACATGCCGGCCGGGTTTTGTTATTGCTGGTTGTTGTTAGTTTTGTACTTTTTGAATTTTTAACCAGTTGCTTTCAAAGTCATCATCATAGTATACATCATAATTGTCGTAAACAATAATTAATATTTTTATTTGTTACTAGAAGGGGCACATATCATATCACACCAATGAAAGTTAAAAACTGTCGACGTGTCTATTGTAGTTTATTAAAAACTATGACAAAGGCGCTTGGAACGTCATTCATCTTATAACACCTAGCTACGTCCCAAAAATAAACGAAATACAGCGTCACGTCGTGACAGACCGGACTCGAAGCATTTTCCAAACTATTAGAAATTCATCACGAAAGATTTATTAACACTGTTTTTAATAACGTAATGCATGTTTTTTTTTTTTGTTGGAAGATGTACGAACTTTTTTATTTTAGCATAGATATAATTGTATTTTGAAATGACAACTCATCCATTTTATAAGTCTTCATGGCATGTGGCAGATTCACGGGGCAACAACTTAATAATATAAAAGCGGGCGAAATTGTCGACTCGTCCGACTAATGGCGGCTCTGCGGCTCTGAAATTATTTAGTTTGGCTTGTTAAATGGTGTATTTCGTTTTGCGTGTAATGTTGTAAATCTTAACTATAAAGCACGCATGCACTGATCTATCTATCAGCCACAGACGTCCACTGCTGAACATAGGCCTCTCCCATGTCTCGCCACAAAGTGCGATCCCGTGCGAACCGCATTCACTGATTCCCCGCTACTATCACAAGGTCATCCGAGGTCATCATGAACTGATAAACTGCTAGAATATATTGTATGTACATATAATGTAACGGGAATCAAAACTATTCAATCGTTTTTATCATTCTTCGCCAATTTGGCGGCACAAAACAAACAGCAAAATCCTTTCAGTTCAACAGAACAGGATCAATCTTCTGTAGAACACATTACAGTATTACCAACTTATGCGAGTAATTTCTGAAACAACTCGCTACAGGTTATATTATAAGAAAAATATGTAAGAAATCAGTTTTAAAAAAAGTAAATGAAAGATTATGCTTAAACATATTTATTGGAATTGCTTTTCTACTTGTAGTATGAAAGAGAGATTATCTTTACATTTCTATCACAAAATGTCAACTGCAGTATTGTTCAACGTCCACCTTTGTTAAAATTTTTGTCGATCAATATTCACTGTTGGGTATTACATAATAAGGTTTATTTCGTATAGACATGTTGGACAGGAGCTTTGTGAGTTGTGGTCAGTTGACGTCATTTGAACGTAATTTTCGACAGGCTTTGACTTTTTACGGGTATTCATATTACTGTTGCTGCTTTAGATCCTTAAAGAGTCTATAAATTCGATTTAATATTAAAAAATATAGAACAAAAATATTACGTGTAGTTGAAATAAACAATAGAAAACAAGAAAAATAAATAAATAAAGTTATACGAAAATATAATTACATAATTAAACTTTAAAAAATATATAGGCGAAGCGGTATTGTCGTTAAGAAGCTATATTTTCAAGACAGCCAGACTTGACACTGTACTTTTTATATAGGTAAGGGGTTTATCTGGTAAATTAAATCTTTTTGTAGCATTGTAGCAGCCTAGATTCAACTATCACCTGTTTTTTTGAAAATATAAGGAGTGTGTGCGAAGTTAAACTAAAAATATCATGCGAAAACTATCAAATCATAGTCAATTGCAATCTCCAACGTGTAATTCAGATTTTTTATTAATTTATTACAAAATAATAATTTATGTATTCAACTCATAATCCTTAATAAGACAACATATGTCAGTAACTTTCAGCGTCAAGTCCAAATTGTCGTTAAACCCACCGCAGCCTCGAACGGGCCGCACGAGTCGCACGACACGTACCAATTAACTCATTAATTTCAAAATGCCGTCTAAAACTGCCATAACACCCCAATTAAAAACCAACCTAGTGCAACTCTATAAATCAATACTAATAATGTTACTTATATGCGGATTTGATTTCAACGTCTGGAAATTTAAATTACTGTTGAAAATCCTCGTGATTACTTATTGTGCGTCTCTGCTTATTATTAACATCTTCACTAACTTCACTTGCTGTCCTGGACAAGAGTTATCTACCGTCTGGTCTGTCATAGAATACACAGCATCGGTTATTTTGACTTTAGTTCTGAGGAACCAAATCGCCAGTTACTTTCAAAAGTTAGCCGAAACTGACACATATTTGAGAATCGGTAATAAACACTACTTGAATACCAAGTATAAAATGTTTCTATATACGTTTATACTTTGGGGAATAAGGTTTGTTTATACCATTTTGTATTGGGTCTGGTTCCCTAATTATGAAGATTTGGTTTTGTTTATGATTTCACAATTTTCACTGGTCGCCCTCGATTTGAATAGAGTATGGCGATTCGTTTTGTTTGATATGACGAGATATCGATTGAAAATGCTTCGACGTCGCATGGAAGAAGAAATGAAGAATTATAATTTTTATTGCTACGTAAGCAATTTTAAGACTTTGAAACAGTCGAGAATCCGATTTTGTTTGCATTTGTATAAAAAAATTGCGGATGCAGCCGATATCATTGTGCCAGAGTTGCACAGTTCAGTAAGTGGACTTCTTTGTAACATTCATGGGCATATTTGTAATTTGCAAATTAAATAATTTGCCTAAACATTACATTTTATAAAAACTAGCAAAACAGCATAGCATTTTGCATTTTGCATAGCAAGGTTTTACACAGTTTTTGCATACTCAGTGCAGTAACAACAAGAACAAAAATTAACCAAGTATTATAAGATTTGAAGTTGTAAAAGTAAACTTTTTTAATCATATCATTTAATCGATTTCAGCTTTTCATTAGTGTTGTGTGCACATTGCCTAAATTAATATTAAATGCTTACCACATTCTGCTGGTTATTGAAGATTTGGTACGTATTTTCTCTATTATTGTCTCTTTCTGAAGACATTTACAAACTTAATTTAGCTTTGTACTTCGGCTCCTTGCAGGCGATCAGTCTATTAAAATACTTATGAAATGAGTTATTGTATCAACTATTAGTATAATCTTTTTCTGTAACCCTATGTCAGAAAAAACAACTTTCATGCATAAAAGCTGCACAGAATAGACAACTTTAGTTATTTCGATAGTGTATGACATTTTTGTTATATTTATGGTTGATGTATTTCCATTAATGAACGACCAGGAGCCGATAGCTTCCGCCGGCTTCGCAGCTCTACACGTGACCCAAGTGACGTTCTTCATTTTCGCTCCGTGTGTGGTTGTCGAGCTGTACGCTGTCGAGGTTGAAAAAATGCGGTTACTGCTAATACATAAGCTGTTTGATGATCCCGGTGAGTGAGATTTTATCGAATAAGTGTAAATTGAACACACGGCCACAAACTTAAGCTTAAAAAAAATCAAGGCCTTGAGCGAACCAACCTGCCAGTTGTTGCTAGATGATAGGCACAGAATAAGGATTAAAATTGAAAGTGCATAAATTACGAGTACACCTCAAGGCATGACGTTCCGTTTGTATTACAGATGAAACCATGAAAGAAGACGTCAATCTATTCCTACGCTACACCGAGGTGCGTCCGTTTCGTTACCACATCTGGCGTGTGCTGCCTGTGACCATCGCGTTACCGTTGGACCTGATTAACTTGTGTACAACTTACGTTATCGTACTTATTAACTTCACACACCTCTATGGATAAAAGATTTATTAATTTACGAATTTTTAGCACCGAGTGAAAATTTTCAAATGAACACACGGGCAATCAATTTTACCACCATATTCAAGGTAAGATTATGCGGACCCATCGAAACCCGAAGTTTTTGGAGAAAAACTGTTGTTTTGCAAATGTTCTATTAGTCTGTGCAAAGTGTGACTGGGCATTCTTAAAGATAATCTTCTTTAAGATAGAAATGAACTTTTTGGAGAAAGGATTTTTTTTAATATCTTCCTATTCCAGTTTGTAGATTGTTGGAATTTTTAAATGTGTTATGTTGGAATTTTTAAATATTTTATGGTTTGAAACATAACTTACAATTTATGATTAAAATTACATTTTGAAATTCCTATCGATATTAATTTTGTTGTAAGTTGTATCTATTAATAATAGTTTTGGTTGGCAGAACCTGTCAATAAAAACAATACCAACAAAACAGTTTTGATGGTATGAATTTAGTAAAGAACCGAATTATTTAAGCGTACCATAATTATACCTCGGAGACGGTAGGTACATTTGACAATTATAAAAGATACCTTAAATCACATTTACTTGCAGTTTTTTTCTAGTCCATCAAATCGACAAACACTTTCGAATTAATAATGAGGATAAAGGATTTCAATACCATAATTTCATATCCTAAAGATAACTACCACTCAATTGTCAATTTAACAATAGCTAATACAGATATGAATACAATATTACCACTAATTGACGACTAATGATGCAAATCACTGGATCGGAATCTATTAGTGACCTCATTACTGAATTTACATAATATATAGATGAACGCGTCACTGCACCCGCGTATCATCTTACTTGTCTACCTAGATTTTACTTATATAGACGTGTATGTGTGTATTTGGTGCTGAGGTGCTCTAGAACATTCTATCAATCTAACTATTAGTTGTTTAATTATTATGAAAAAGTAATACGTAGATATCATTCGGCAAAAAAAAATAACTTTTACACCATTATGCCCATAGTGATCGCACTACAAGGATGTTTACGCAATTGCAAACTGAACGTTCCTACTTGAATAATTCGTTTTCTAAAATTTACGGAGGGTAGAAAGGATCAAAAATTTTCGAGAGCAAAAAAAAATTTATATGTCTTATCAACTATGCATTTTTCATAACGATAACATTAGTTGTTCTTATGTAAATATTCATTTGCCCCAGGACTCCAGACCCATTGCCATGTTTTTTACGAGCTCCTAAAACCTCAAAAATGTTAATCTACCAGCAAACAATGCCAAGGAGATTACGAAAATGATGAGTAGCAATACTCTCCGTGGCATAGCAATCGAATATCCTGAATTTGCTTTCATTTTTGCTTGTATTTGTGAACAGCATGTAAACGACTTGACGATCGAGCCAGCTCTGTTTGCATTTACCGATTGCCTTCAATCGTGCGGTACAGCTATTTAAAATGGCAAGCAATTCTCACAAGTACTCGAGATTGTTAGTGATTGAGAATAAAATAATCCTACAATTTTATAGAATAATTTGAATATAACTTGCCTTTAATTTTAATCTTGGATTATCTCAAAAACTTATTAGAGATTATATTTAATCTTAAGATTATCTTTATAAGGTTTCAAAGACATGCTTACCTTAACCATATAAGTGAAACTAAATATATTATATGTCTATTAATAATAGTAAAACTAACAACACCAATAATATATCAGGGAAATCAGCGAATGATAATAAATGTAATGAATTGTTTTAAGTACAATTTATAAACAAAAGACTTACTCTTGAGTTTCTTTTGGCTTTCTTCTCAACAGCGGTCTACTCATGAACATTTTCGGTATATTCACAATATGAGTTGTAAAAGTGTCGTTGTGGCCTACTAACTAGATAAATAAAATCATTTCATTTCATATCTCTTGGAATCGAAATTTGTATTATAGGTACAAGCATTTTTACCAGTCACTCCAACCATGAAGTAATATTACTAATTGATCCATTATGACCTGACGCTAATCTGTGTGAGCCAAATTTCTTCTAAATCCGTTCGACGATTTACGAATTATTCAGTAACAAATATATTAACACTTGTAATAATAATAGAAATATGACAGCTCACCCACCATACAGAAAACAGACAAGGATTGATAGAGAACTTGGTTCATAATGTGTTAAGCAACTCCAGTTTCCATGTCCTTCAAAGCTGTGTGTAGTCTACTACTCATCTGTATTCACTATAGTTTTTCTTGTTTCCTGTAACCTACCATTCCGCCACTAAAATCGTTTGTATGCAATTGTTTCGAATGATTTCATTAGTAAGCATATTGCAAGCTTATTTACAATTTAATTTGTTAATGCTTGTCTGGTTTCTTGAAAAATCTCGTGAAAGGTTAACAAAAGTTTATGTTTCTAAACATGAAGTTTGTAAGCTTTTTCTTTGCCTTGTCAATAGCTTTTTGTCTCTAATCTCTTAATTTTAGCTTAGAGTTCAATAATTTCATAAAAGTAATTTCCTGCCGAAGAAAATTTTCTACGTCCACGATATTACAAAAATGTAAATACAACATTAAAGCATGTCAATCACAGCATCATCCAAATTTTCAAACTAGATCATCTCTACAAAACATATCTAACGGTTCCTTTTTCGATAACTTCCCCGCTTGGCTTGGTTCGCAAAAACAAGCAACACCGGTAATAAAAAGGATCCCCAGGGGGGCCCGCATAGCTGTGGCTAATGCTCTGAACCAAGCCATAGCTAGGGTTGTTATAGAAAACTCTTACGAAAGCTGGACGCAACTCCTTTCTTTCTCTTTTAGAGTCCTCCACACAAATAGCGATAATTCGGTTTCCCTGACTCAAAAAATCAAGCACATTGATGGGGTTTGACAGTTCAAACCCCATCAAACCCGGTCTCTATTCAGCCACAACTCCATACTCAACCAAAAACTGCAAGTGAGTCCAAACTTTTGAGAAAAGTGGAACACAAAATCATAGACGGAGATATTAAGGGAGCTGCCCAACTACTTTTCTCCAGTGACGTTGTTGCGCCTGACAACCCTGATACCGTAACTGCCCTGCAATCCAAACATCCACTTCCAGCTGCAACACTTCGCCTTCCTGATCCGCCTGACCCTGCTGCGCCTCACCTAATTGCAACAAAAAAGGACGTGCTTGCAGCAGTGATGTCGTTCAAGAACGGGTCCGCCGGTGGTCTGGATGGTCTCTCTCCGCAGCACCTAAAAGACTTACTGGGAAATAGCAGTGGTGACGCTGGCGGACTCCTTCTGGACAGCATCACACAGCTCATTAACCTGATGCTTTCTGGTGAAGTCTGCAGTGATGTACTAAGTGTCCTTTATGGAGCTAATCTCTGCGCTCTAAAAAAGAAGGACGGAGGAATACGACCAATCGCTGTAGGCTTTACTTTCAGACGAATTTGTTCCAAAATATGTTGCAGGTATATTTTTGAACCCTTGACCAAGAAACTTCAACCCATTCAGCTTGGTTTTGGCAGTAAAGGCGGTTGCGAAGCTGCTGTTCACGCAGCGCGTGCCTTTGTCAATGACGATAGTTGCGAAGTGCTGCTGAAAGTGGATGTTAAAAATGCTTTTAACTCTGTCGATAGAGGCGCTCTACTCAAGCAAGTGAATGACGCAACTCCGTCGATATATAAATATTTATGGCAATGCTATCATATGTGAGGAATTGGATGATCGATGATAATTGTTATTATTATTATTTGTTTGTGTTGCTGTTTTTTTTATGTTTATGTTGGTTTTTCTATGATAATGTTGTACTAATAATGTAAGTTTCATGGCGCATTAGTTAAGAAACTGTAATGTCATGTAAACGTGTTTTTAATAAAATAAAAAATAAAATAAAAAAAAATCATGAATCCTCGCAATTACTTTTCAAAAATCATTCACTTTTATCAGCTGTTGGTTGTCAGCAAGGGGACCCTCTTGGTCCCGCCATCTTTAGTCTCGCTATTCATCCCGTAATTTCATCTTTAAAATCACAGTTTAACTCGTGGTACCTTGATGACGGCACTCTAGGAGGCGACTGGAAAACTGTTTTGGCTGATCTCAAAATCTTAAATGACTCATTCTCATCAATTGGTCTTGAATTAATTTTTTCCAAATGTGAGCTCTTCATTTCAAATAACATTGCCGCTTCAGATTCAGATACAAACAATATCATTCACCGTTTCAACTCATTAGCCCCTAACATCAAAATCATCGACAAAACCACTCTCAGACTTTTAGGGGCCCCTATTTTTCCAGAATCAATACCTCCGCTCGTTAAAGAACATCAAACTACCCATAAAGATTATTCGGACCGCCTTCTAAAAATAAATCCCCACATGGCTCTGGCAGTTATAAAATTTTGTCTATTCGTACCTAAATTTACGTATATCCTAAGGTGTAGCCCTATTTGGAAATACCCACATCTTATCGAGCCCCTAGATTCTGTCCTCAAGACCACGCTCACATCCAGTTTAAACATCAACCTCGACAGCCGCGCTTGGAACCAAGCCTCCCTTCCAGTACGCTATGGTGGTTTGGGCATCAGGCAAGTCGTCAGTGTCGCTCTTCCGGCCTTCTTACCTTCGTTTCACAGCACTCAAGACTTAGCAAATAAAATTTTCAGTCCATCTTCTAACAACGACTGCATTGTCTGTGTGAACGAGGCCAGGGAAGAGTGGACGCGGGCTTGCCTGAATGCGCCATTCCCAGTTTCCACCAAATCGCAGAGGTTGTGGGACGAGCCGCTCTGTCAACTGGTTCTAAAAGATCTGACAGATACGGCACAAAATTCGACAGAGCGTGCTCGCCTACTTGCCGTGGCGGAACCGGAATCGGGGTTTTGGCTCCATGCGCTACCATCACCTAACATTGGTACGCTGCTGGATAAAACAACTCTCACCCTGGCAACAAGTCTGCGACTCGGCACTAAAACCACCGAGCCTCACCGCTGCCGTTGCGGCTCAACCGTGAACGAGTTAGGCCACCATGGCTTATGTTGCCAAAAGAGCGCCGGTCGTATATCCCGGCACGCTTCCCTGAACGACGTCATTCGGAGGGCCCTTGTCTCCGTCAATGTGCCGGCCATTTTAGAGCCGAACGGTATCGCACGCGACGATGGCAAGCGACCTGATGGTATGACGCTCGTTCCGTGGAGGTTGGGCCGGACGCTCATTTGGGACGCTACTTGCGTCGATACACTGGCCGCGTCCCACCTGCAAGCCACGTCCTCCAAAGCCGGAGCGGCAGCCGCAACGGCTGAAAACCTCAAGCGGCGCAAGTATGCGAGGCGAGGGCTACATATTTGCGCCTTTTGGAGTTGAAACATTCGGCCCGTGGGGACCAGGCGCCAAGATTCTCTAAAGAGATATCGGAACGCCTGGTCGAAGCTTCAGGTGACCAGAGGGCTGGCAGCTACTTTGGACAGCGACTGAGCCTCGCCATCCAAAGAGGCAACGCTGCCAGCCTTCTAGGTACAATATCTATTGAAGGCGACCTGGCGGGTATTTACAACCTTTAGTGTCTATTTTAATTATATTTATATTTTAGTTGTTTATTAGGTATTTAGTTTAAGTACTTAATAAGTAAGTTTTTTTAATGAGTAAGTATTTGTGTTGTTTAATAATTATAATACGATCATACGATAAAAGTCATTTCGCCCTTGTCCACTCTTTTTGTATAAACAACGCCTATATTACAATACATATTTTTATTTTGTCATGGAAAGTAAATAATGAATACAGCACAACGTCCTTGACGATCTAATTTACCTATTGGGCACGTGTACAACAAAGGTGCTGCCATCTGGTGCCTTCAATCCAAATCTTTTACCTTGACCTTGACGTTGATAGTACTGCTACCTATATATAGTTGCTGCACGTTCTCTTGCACAACAAAGGTAAACTGCCAGCTGATGCCGCCAATCAGAATCTTTCACGTTATCATTACTTGAAATTAACATTTATAGCGCTGTGTATAGTTCGTGCTTGTGCATGTTCCCTATAAAACCATGAATTTGAATATAGCAGTTTTCCTTCTAGGAAATATGCTTTTCATGGACAGGGATTAACAACCTTCAAATTGCTATATCACCATCGACTATTAGCAAATGCATTCAGCCACCACAATAGTCTAGTCTAGACTGATAGCTCGAGGAGCTATTAATCATTGCTTTTTGTTGTGGGCTAGCACTTAGCATAATTACGCTACTTTAGCATCTTAAAAGATCTGCATGGAAACTAGAATCTTGCTTACGTTTTATTCGTTAGGTAATTAAGCAGATACTTTATCGTAATCAGAAAACAACGACTTTAAATCTTTTTTCCACTTTTGAAATACATATTTACTCAATCCTTAGACAATTTAAATATCAAATTACAAATAATCATTTTAAAAATAGAAGTAAAATAATTGACATTGAGAAAAAATTTTTTTTCCCGAGAACAACTGAACAAATTAATTAGTATTAAAAACACCAATATCGTCATAGATGTGCTTATATTATTTTGAGGAGATCCCTCGATTTATAATGGATCATCATCAATCAGATCTTCTCCAATTTTTTTTGGGTTTTAACTTGGATATATCTAATTAACCCACGAAAAGAAAAACGATACAGGTTCATAACCTTACCTTTACCATTATGAACTTTTTCCTACAAAAAAATCGGTTAGAGACACCAACCAACTCTTGAGCTTAAAATGTAAGAAGTTCCTGCGAAAAAAATGAAATATTAATCATTTTACAACCGTGGTATCATTTTCAAACAAAGCACCCAGTAAACTAACCCTTCCTTTATCTCAAACAACGATATTAAGGAAACTCCTTCTATTGCAGTAATATCCGGACTATCCGGAGTGACTTCGCGCGCTTCATTATATACGTGTTATAGTTTTCTTATCGCGCTACTTTCTTTTCATGGCGGCGATTTAAGAACTTTTTGCTGCAACCGTGTCTTTATTTTCACACCTTTAATACAAAAGGGCAACAAGTTTTAACCCAAGGCTATTCATAAATGAATCTTATTACGTAATGATTAAGTGTTATTTTAAATGAAAATGTGCAAATGCGCATTTTGTTTGGAGAATGCTTTTTGTAATAAGCAACGATGAGCTTTTTGTTTTTCATTTTAATTATATTTTGAATTTGTACACTTCAGCTTGTTTTGAACACCACGCTCATAATAATGTCCGTAATAGTTTAATCATTAGGTACTCGTAACTGTTCATCTTAAGACTGAGATAACTGATATTAAGATTTGTATTAGATACTACCAAGTTTCCTGCAGTTTTGCCATCGTAATGGGTAGGCTGTTTTCCGTGTCATGCATTTATCCCAACGTCTTCTACGAGTGTGTCATAAACCACGGTCAAACATATTGTTACGAGCGTGGGGTTCGTATATGATAGAAAAGCACAAATTAATCCACTAAATAAAACACTTACTTTATTACCCAAATTACGTACTTACAATTCACACGAACTGTACTTAAAATCCACTAATTAAAACACACACACTATTTCACAAATTATGCACTCACTATTCACACGAACTGTACTTAAGCGCACTAATCACTCAAGTCTTTCTCTCCGATTATCCTTGTACTAGCACTCGATCGCAGTTAAAATGTAACTAACTCGCGCCGGCCGTCGGCGCCTTATATATCCCGCGGAACCGCTTTCTGGATGCGTTGTCCACATAAAACGCGAATATTCTAGTAGGATCCAGCGCGAGGGCCGAGAACATTCGAGGCCATATATGTCTCTCTCTAATGGTGCACTCTCTGTCACTCCCTTCTCGAATGTTCCGAGTATAGCTATCTCTTTCTAGTAGTCCTATCTCTGTCACACACTTCTCGAATGTTCTGAGTATAGCTATCTCTTTCTAGTAGTGCTATCTCTGTCACTCCTACCGGATATTTCGCCATATAACGATTTGTGCTTCAGAGGCCCATAAGGGGTCCTGAAAACGCCTGAAAACGGGTTTTCAGGTTATGGCGTAAACATGTTTCAGGCGCCTGAAAACGATGGCAACTTGGGTGAAATTTTGATCTATTGATATGTGATAGAGCAACTCCTGAAATGGTCTGAAATGACTTTTCAGCCTGCTGAAAACGCCTCCAAAGCACTGAAATTGACGTTCAAAGTTTTTGACCCAGCCTACCGGCGTAACACTACCCCCTCCTAAGACATGCTCGTCCCGAGTATCATTATTTCCGTGGTATCTGGCCAGCCGGTCAACATGAACAATCTTGCTCGGACTACGAGGATTCCGCTGGATTCAATATGTGACGTCGTTTATTTTAGTGACTACCTTGTAAGGCCCCTCCCAATTCGGAGACAGTTTCAGGGACTTTCCCACTCGTCGCATAAGGTTATGTAGCCACACCAACGATCCTTCCTCAAAACCCTCTTGGTAAGGCTTCCGGTCATGTCGGGTTTTGTGAACACGATTGTACTTGTTTCCTAAGTCAGATTTTGGAAACGATCCTGTGTCGCCTTATTTCCATGCCGTCCCTTTCCATGGTGCTCCAACGTTGCACAACTTGAGTGTTTCTCTGCTACGGGTATGCGGTCCCTTGTCTGATGCACACTTAGTGCATCTTCTGCACCAGTTTTCAACATCTTCTCGGTAGTTCATCCAATAGAAACGTTGTCGAATTATCATTAGGGTCCTCTTGACTCCAAGGTGTCCACCAGACGCTCCGTTGTGAAAGCATCTTAAAACATCTCTCACTCTTTTCCTTGGGACGACGACCTGCAAATGAACATCCTTCCCATTTGCTGATTCCCACATCCTGCACAACACACCATTATGCAAAACCAAGTTATCCCACTGTGCCCAGTAACTTTTTGTTACCACACTCATCGGAGCCACATCACACCATCTTGGCTTAGGCACACCCGTACTAATCCAATGAAGAATGGGTCTCACGTCAGGATCCTCTTGTTGCGCTTTCTGCATGATCTCATCACTCATCGCTGCCGGTAACAATTCTTAACATCCGAATTCGATCACATTCCTTGTTATCTTGTCTTAAGCAATGTTCATCGTTATCCACACAAGGTCTTCGTGATACAGCATCAGCGTTTACCCGTTGTGGTAGTGACCCCAAGGGGCCCATTGCCCTTACTATTGAAGCTGGATCCCCCTCCCTCCCTCCCTCCTATTCCTATTCGGACAACTTGACTGTATGTGTCCACATTCTTCACATTCGTAACAACGTGGTCCGGATTCGCCCCGAGCAGCTACCGGCTTCCTAGTCAACACGCCTCGTCTATTCCTTCTCGGACAGCTTAACTGTATATGTCCACGTTCTCCACATTGATAACAACGTAGTCCAAATTCGCGCTGGGGAGATACCGACTTCCCAGTCGACAATCCTCGCGTATTCCTTTTCGGGCAGCCTGACTGTATGTGTCCACGTTCTCCACATGTGTAACAACGTGGCCCGAATTCACGGCGGGGATCTACCGGTTTCCCAGCCGACACCTCTCGCACCCTGTGAAGCCTAAATGAGTCGTGCCGTACCGCCTCTACTTCGAGAGCGTGGGCTACTGCATCTTTCAGGCTCCCATGGTGACCCAATCTCACGGCTGCCCTCACTTCCAGATCCCGGATCCCATCGATAAAGGCCTGCACCAGCATGATGTCCACGAACGATGCTGACGTGCGTTGATAGGCCTTTCTGACCAACTTCTCGATTTCCAGGGCCCATTGTTGTAAGGACTCGTTACGTCCTTGTGCCCTGTCCTTTAACTGAGCTCGGTACACGTTCTTCAGGTGACTGTCACCGTATCGTGCCTCCAAGGCTTCTAGAAGGCGGTCGTACGTCCGGTCGTTTCCCAGAGCCTCTAGTATGGTAAGAGCCTCGTCGCGCAGCGCCAACGTCAGTGCTGTCCTGGCTTGCTCCTTACTCCAACCATTAGCCTGGGAAACCGACTCGAACTGCAGCTTATAGGCGGCCCACGATGAGCTACCATCAAAGGGGGGCACTTTGAACCTGCCACCTCCAGCCACCGATGCGACGGGTACACAGGTGCTCGTACCACTAGCCACTTTAACTTCCAATTTCTGAAGGCGGTTCTTATAGGCTTCAACGTCCTCCTTGACAGTTTCCACCTTTTCATCGACC
The DNA here is from genome assembly GCA_947623375.1 of Apotomis capreana. Taxonomy (NCBI): domain Eukaryota; kingdom Metazoa; phylum Arthropoda; class Insecta; order Lepidoptera; family Tortricidae; genus Apotomis; species Apotomis capreana. The sequence goes on along the minus strand of OX392499.1, from coordinate 27,386,321 downwards.
TCATGGACTCGACTTTCCAATTTTATGTCCATGTCGGCGAGTTTTCCCTGTACCTCAAGCATTTCCTTCTTCCATTCGGTCGTGGACTCATGAACCATTCGAGCCTGTTCCTCCTGCTTCCTTGCCTGTTCGTCCTGTTTTCGTGACTGTTCCTTTAGGAGGACGAAAACGGCGTTTAGGTCTACTCCTTGTGCAGCTGGAGCAGTTGATTCCGACGTACCAGGCGTCGAGTCTCCCGATCCAGATGTTTGGCTTCGTGTCGTCACTCCCTTCGGCTCTGTTTCTCGTGGCATTAACGGCATTTTCTATCCGCACTTCTGACACCAAATGTTACGAGCGTGGGGTTCGTATATGATAGAAAAGCACAAATTAATCCACTAAATAAAACACTTACTTTATTACCCAAATTACGTACTTACAATTCACACGAACTGTACTTAAAATCCACTAATTAAAACACACACACTATTTCACAAATTATGCACTCACTATTCACACGAACTGTACTTAAGCGCACTAATCACTCAAGAGTCTTTCTCTCCGATTATCCTTGTACTAGCTCTCGATCGCAGTTAACACGTTCACTGCGGGTTGAGTCAAATCGGCCTCAATCGCGACTTTACATTGGTGCGGGGCTAAAAGTTCGTGTTATCTCTCTTGTGCGGGAGCTGCTGCCGTTTACTTATAAGGCGTACGACAGAGTCAAATATACATTTATTTATGTTTTCCAAAGCCGGACTCGTTGGTACAAGAAAAACGTTTGAGGTCTTAATAAGCCTCAAACGCACTGGATATACTTTGTTTTCACTCAGTGCGGATTGAGGTTTATTAATGTCTCAAAAAAGCGACCCCAAAGCCGCACTGAGCGGGACGCGGGCGGCGCGGGAGTCGATCGCTTCACGTTACTGCGGCCACAGTTATCAATGCAGAACCCCGTGTGTTTCACGATAATCACTTTGCTCAACATTGCCTGATTAGTTATATTTTTAAAAATCATTGTTTCTACAGATGTTTTTAATGTATGATAATGTTTTATTTAAGTCTTATTCTACTACTCAATAATAAATTAATAAATCTATAAGCATTCTTTTAACTTTCCTTAAATATACTGATACTTATAAAAATTGCTTATCGTGAAATTAACTTATATAAAGAACCATATATTCTTTACACAAGTAAATCTGAAGACAAGTGTTTTTTATCGTACATGTGACTATATTGTTTACAGAATGTCGTAAATCAACGGGTTTGTTTAAAATAATCGAAAGATTTATTTCTTCCTTTTAGAGTATTAAAACTAATCTTTTAACTAAGTAAAGCATGTAGGTACTCTAGTTACAAGGAAACAAATAATAAACTTATCGATAATTTAGCGATAATTGCCATTCTCTTCACTAGGTTTGGATAAAATTTAGTGCGTTTTGAGACCTGATAGGCCTCAAAGATTCTAAAGGTTTTTTTTTTCTCACCAAAAGTCAGAACCAAGGGCGACGCTAAGGGTATTTTAAGCATTTACTGACGAATGTAGAGCACATGAAAAAAAATGCCTAGTCCAAGTATAGGCAAAGTTATGGAGGATTTAAACACCTACTGAAATTCGAGGTCGATTAGGCCTCACCCGCACTGAAAAAGAGCTTAGGTTTGGGCTGATTCGACCTCAACCGCACCAGTTGAAAGTTCCTCAAGATTTGTTCCGCAGTGAACGTGTTAAAATGTAACTAACTCGCGCCGGCCGTCGGCGCCTTATATATCCCGCGGAACCGCTTTCTGGATGCGTTGTCCACATAAAACGCGAATATTCTAGTAGGATCCAGCGCGAGGGCCGAGAACATTCGAGGCCATATATGTCTCTCTCTAATGGTGCACTCTTTGTCACTCCCTTCTCGAATGTTCCGAGTATAGCTATCTCTTTCTAGTAGTCCTATCTCTGTCACACACTTCTCGAATGTTCTGAGTATAGCTATCTCTTTCTAGTAGTTCCATCTCTGTCACTCCTACCGGATATTTCGCCATATAACGATTTGTGCTTCAGAGGCCCATAAGGGGTCCTGAAAACGCCTGAAAACGGGTTTTCAGGTTATGGCGTAAACATGTTTCAGGCGCCTGAAAACGATGGCAACTTGGGTGAAATTTTGATCTATTGATATGTGATAGAGCAACTCCTGAAACGGTCTGAAATGACTTTTCAGCCTGCTGAAAACGCCTCCAAAGCACTGAAATTGACGTTCAAAGTTTTTGACCCAGCCTACCGGCGTAACAATATACTTGAAAAGACGAATTTTTCTTCTATTATTTCCCCTATTTCGACTTGAAAAGTTGCCTGCTTATATCTCTACTCGTATGAAAAAATAATAGGCTGGTCTGTGCTGTCTGTTGCCGTAATGCAAGAAGTCCAGAAGAAACAAGCAAATTGCCTATTCAAAAAAGAATCTTATACATATATGAAGAATATTTCAATGCCTTTATTTATTTATCGAATCACATTAACATGACAGTTATACTCAAATGAAATCGTTACACGGGTACTTAAGCTTAATGATTTATCTTTTTTTTTCTGTTGCTCGTTGCCATTTGTGATGACCCCTGGGCCACTCTTTAAAACTAGGATTAAAATAACGATTTTGGCGGTCACGTTTACCAAAAAATGTAATTACAACAGGTTATAAGGACATTTCCATATAGACGATCTCTTGACAATATCGGTAAGACAAATGACCAACACTTTTCTAAGAAGTTTAATCACTATTGTCCCCTGGGCCACGGTACAGAATAACAACAAGAAAAAAGTTGTTCCACCCACATAGGACACAGACTTCGAACAAGAACAAACCTAATACATTCGATCGAAATATTCAAGGCAATCCAATCCATTTGCAGATGAAACTCAAATTTGTCGGGTTAATTGTCACAGAACCATTTTTACCGTTCTGTTCAATGACGGAAAATTCATTCAAAATCGATTCTTTACTGTCTGTCATAAGAGTCATGAAAATTTATATGATACGCAAATTTACTTTTGTAAAACTTGTCGGACGATATCGCATGGTAAACTAAAAGTTAGCCAATATTGAAATTTATTGTAAATGCTATAAAGGTTTCTAGATATTTGGTGGACCAAAATCCGATGGTGGTTTTACTTTGCTAGTGTTGCGCGGTGAAATACGAGTATTGTTCATTCCTTCCTAGTGAATTGGTTTTGAACTGAAGGGTTTTAGGTGCGATGTTTACGCCTAACATGCTTCTCCGTGCCTAATGGCGGCATTAACAATGGCCTGTGCCAAATTCGATGTATCAAGTGATAAATGTCCGGGTTATGACCATTATATGAGGTATGTTTAATTTTGAGGTATGTTCTATTGGAGTTCCCTTACATATTTACTTAATGCAACTAGAATACCAATCAACTATATCCGTATTTTTAATTTTATTCCCGAAGTAGAGTAAATTTTAATTTTGTTAGAATTACAACATTATTTATTGCATAATATATATCTTTGGTTAAGAATAGTATATTGTGTCATAAGGGTAGTAAGTAGGGGATTACTAACGAAGGCCTATTAGAAGGGCTTTTAATGTCCTGAGTTTGTAATCCCCTTACTACCCGCCGTACACACAATATTTTTCATCACATTTGGGAGTAAATAACAAATAAAATAAGTAAAAAATAAACATTAAAAACGGTAACGATTGACAACTAACTTTTTTCTGTATATATTTCTTTAATTTACTATAAGCACTGGCAAAACGGCCATCAGCTTAAAACAGAAAACAAATGTACACAGAATCTTACTATCCATCATTAAACAAATAACAATTTTATGCAGCAATAATTAACAAAGTAATATTATAAAACTTAAATACGAACAGTAATATTGTTACAAAACTAAATAGTATCTAACCAATAATAATTAACTTTTTTTCTTTTTTTTTTGTGTCGTCTACCACAGATAATGCTAAGAACTGCGTTTAGTTTAGAAACTTGACAGGCTATACTGCCAGATTGTAACGATAATTAAAAATGGAATTTAATAAAACAATTGAAAAACACACATAAATAATTGTAAAACATAAATATTAATGCAGTTACATATACCATATTAATTCAATACACAATAAAATTTGCTGGTAGGCAAGTTTTGTTGATATAACAAAAAATCTTGGCTGGGTTGAAACCTCCTTAGTCTGAAGTAGTCTGCGAGTGCGTACTATATTTTTAAAACTAAAACCATAACTCCCTCGGGAGTTATAACAATTTATAACTCCCTCGGGAGTTATAACAATTTATAACTCCCGCGGGAACTATATAGGCCTTTGTCCTTCAGTACACCTGCATGTAATACCATCTTTTACGAGCAAATGTGATGAAAAAGTACTTTTAGGCTACCTAGACCTATTGGGAATGCTCCCGATCGTGAATTTGTATGGAGCGAATCGGGTATTCCCGGTTCCGATGCTGGATAGATTATGTATAGAAAAAAAGGAGCACACCCTAGTAATAGTATGTATACTATGAAAGAAGAAAAAAATCTTCTTTCTTCGTCTTTCATAGTATACATATACATTGTTTTAAAAGTATAAATTTTAACCAAATTTATTATTTGGAAACTTTAGTACAATCCAATAATATTAACGTATGTGAAACTAGATTTTCCAAATTCCGCCCGCCTAAGGTTTCCCTTATTAGGGGTAACCACGACGGGGTAACGCAATAAAATAAAACATAACAAGAAAAATCCGCTGCCAAGGTAAAAGTGTTAAAATCAGTATCTTGACTTTGACTTTGCCACTGTCGACTTCGATCCATGGAAGCATATCGTTGAAACTTATTTTACTAGACACACGCTCAATAGCTACCGTCGAACATTTATCATCGTAATTTCAATTTCATTTTGCAAGATTTTCAAAAGCATATTGCGCACGCATTTTAATGGTATTGTGAAAGTACATTCAATCTTCACATATTTTGAATAGTAATAATTTTACTATTGTTATTAATTTATTGCGAAATTATTATTAATATTGGTATAAACTCTAGCACAACTTTAACACGCGGGTCTTTGTCGTCAATAATCATTGCCAATCGCTTTCTAATATCATGCGAGTAAGAAGAGTAACGCTGTCACACGGCAAATAAAGACACGTCATGATTTGCTAGCACTGCAGTATGTATATTTTTAGGTACGCAGTCAAAATACTGTTATACTTGTATTGTAACGAAACGTGATATTTTAAAAGAAAAAACCGGACATGTGAAGACCTTTAAAGCGATCGCAGGGGGCGCAATTTAATTTTCGTACGACGGACAATTGAAAGAAATCCTAAACATATTGGACAAAGAAAAAAGCTTTGATGTAATTCAATCCCTTGTTATTTTTTTATTAATAATTGTTCGTCTCACATGTATCTGATTTCTGGTTGTACATTTTTATAGTGTTTCTTACATGTTATTTATTTTCAACAATTTGTTATAAAAAATGCGTTTATTTGCGTGTATGATTAATATTTAGAACCTATAGACAAACAAAAAATATAATACACAAAGTAAAACATTCACCTTAAAAGATTATTAAAAGATTCACAAACAAGTATGTAACTATGAGGATAAATAAATATATATACAAGGCGATGAAGAAAACAAGATTAGGTATGTATAGGGGCATTAAGGAAAAATATATAATTATAGACGAAGATACATGAAAAAACGCTTCAATAGCATAATTAGCAACTGAACAATAACTTGTAACAAATCTTCAAATTAAAAATCTTTCCACTCCTCACGAAATCGAGCAATTACTTCGAAACATCAAACGTGATTGCGAATTACCAGTATTCATCCGGGATGGGATGGAAATTATTAAAATTTAACAGGCTGTCAAAAATGGCGCCTCGGTGAAGCGTGACCGAGTCAAAGGGAATCCGCCTTTGACCGTCATTAACTACATCGCAACTCGTGTTTTTTTTTATTGCATAGGAATTTGCTATGGGCCTTTGAGTGAGCTTAATTGTTTTGGTATTGTGTCACGCAGTTTAATTCAAATGACAGTTAAATCGAAACATTGCGAAAAACTTCTCGATTGTTGAATTGATACGTGTTGTGTTAAATGCAGTTGTGATACAAAAAATTGTTCGTAATAGTGATCAATTCAAAAACTAAACCTATTCCAAAGTAACTTGGAATTTAATCTGATCAATCTCATCATATCTCGATCTCTTCAAGAATCAGTTATGTTCAGTGTTCACCAAAATGTCATTCTGCTAAACTATCGTTGTCCTTTGCTAATCCGCGATCGCGGATCAGTATATTATTATTTCAATTAATATGGATTTCCGCAAAGTAGGTAACGCCTGATTCAATTTATTATTTAATAGAGCATTTTTTTTATCTCGTATTGTAATATTTAAAAAATATTATCAGAAGCACAACGTTAAATAAATGTATTACATAAAATTAATACCAAAAAAGGTTTTCTAAATTTGCTTGCATTACTTACATAACTCTAAACATATATTGCTTATTAGTTGTATGTACCTATAGGAGTCATTTTCAAAAAACATGTACATAGTTAAGGCTTTAATTAAAACAAAACGTATTCACAAACAAACAAAACAAATTCCTTTGTGTAACGATAGTTACCCATATAGTTTGTATGAGTAACTTTCGTAACACTAAAAAGACGCGATCGTTATTTTGTTTTTATTAAGCCTTTAACTATGTATGTACATGTTTTTTGAAAATGACTCATAGAAAACATGGCAATGAGTCCATGACTTTCTAACATGTATGTATACCTACACATACACATGACTGATGTTTTACCCGCGAATATAAATGCGACCAACTTAATGATCACACTCTGTTTTATTGCTTAACATACCAGAACTAAATACCTTAACGAAGCCGATAAGAAAGCTCAAAATGTTAATTAACGACGCCATAATCGTGGAGATATCAACGACGACGACACGACACATGCAATGGCAACGCGTGCGATAGCGTTAACGCGTTGCGTTTAGCGTACGTTTTACAGCGGAGGATTATGGGGTAACGTTAACGCGCGCGTTAACTTCACGCGTAAGTGCTAATGAGTTTCGATGTAATGACTATTTTTTATTGAATGGGAGACTATTGTATAATAGTGTTGTGTAGGGGAATCTATTGATGATTGTGACATTTAAATAGCACTGAAACGGAGATCACTCACCAATATGAGCTATGATATGAATCAGTTATATTCCAAATCAGTTAAAGTCCAAATATAAAATATATAAAAAGTTAACGACCATTTAATTAACCACCACTGAGCTGCACCCTTGCAATAGTATTTAGTAAGATTCCAACATTGCAACCAGGGCATACTTCGATTGACATTGACTTGACATAGAAACATTTAAACGATGCGATCATATCACGCAAAAATCGCCGATTTCTGCTATCCGCACTGCATTAAATAACTAGGACAAATTGAAATTTCAAAAAGAGCACATCGTTAAAGTAGATATTATCTCAGTCATAATCATTAGAAACTTGCAATTTACACCCTGAGACGTACAAGTTTTTTTTATAATAAACTTAATTTCCTGAAACCTTAAACAAGGCGGGTATAATCGCGGCTTACTGCTTCTCATTAGCGGGCGCTTACGACGACTGTAACTCTGGCTCGTAAGTTGTAAGTTAATGTAATGGTGACGTGCGTTTTATCTTGTCGTCGCGGGTAGATTCATTGTAAAATAGATACGTCGTACACTATGCCTAAGGTTAAATTCCAGTGGAACGTGGACATGGGCTTTTCATCACTCAAATGACTCTTTGTTTCAATCGCAAAGATGTACGTCAGCGTCTAGCTTATTCAAGTTAACCTACCACTTCTTTTGAATTGTCAGGGCAACACAGTAATTCGATATAGACTTTAAATATATTCAGAAGTAAGAAGCAGGTATTTTAAAATAACTTCCACTGCTGCTTAAATAGGTGTAGTAGTTCACCACAGCAGCTATTTTTTTTCCTAATGTGTAGTCCCTACAGTAAAGATTTGGTTTTGAAATTATTTGTTTCGCTTTTTATTTTGACACGCCTTTGTTTAAGTATTTTTGTAATTGATATTTTTTATTTATTTATTATACAAACATTGTTTTATGTATTCAAAAATAATTATAGCTTTTTCGCATAGATATAATTGACATTAAATTGCATCTACGATATAACTTGAATTATTATCGCATCTACACGATTTAGCTAATCGTCGGTAAGCCCAATATTTTATCCTAAACGGGTGTTTTGCGAGTTTGACGACTGACTTGCGAGAATTGTGATAGACAGACTTCCATCTCGCGGATTGCGCAGTTAAGGGTTGAAGTTATTGTTAATGTAGCCGACTTTGATGGCGGGGTGCTGCTGTGTTTTGATAATAACCTCTTTAATGTTGCCAGCTAATGTATAGATCTAATCACTCTTAGGATTTGTGTATTCGAGTTTTGATGAAATTACAGGTATTTTGGAGAGTTGGTACTTATATAGTACTACTTATATCAACTAAAAACACAGTTGATTATTACAACATATTAATAGCGCTAAAAAATAATTTAAGTGTTATTCGTAGGTACCTATATTAAAAACCTGCCGACTTATAAAAACACGTTATATTAGCACTATTCTAACGGGAAAATACCAGCATAAATCATTATTCTGGCAACACTGGAGCAAAAGGAAGTCTTACACACGAGACACTATTTGTCATAGCAAGGATGTAAACAGCTTAAAACAGCCTCCCGATGTGGTACTTAAATTATAAAATTTAATAATCACATCCTTGAAAGGTTGCGAATTGTTCTATTATACATATAATATATTATACACTGTAAAAATATTATAAAATGCCAGAAGACAGTTTAGCATGCACGCTGTATACATGAACAATAAATCGTATGATACATTATTCTAGAAAATCTCATGCAAATGGCAACGCCTCAAGTCAAACGATAGTTGCCGATGATTCGTTTTTACTGATTGTTACGCTGTGACAGAAAACCGAGCCCGTGTGAAACACTGAGTACAAAACGTCGCAGTTTAGTGGGCCACCTACATCTTTGTAGAAAATCCTATGCATATCACCCAAAATTAGACGATAGTTTTCTATAATTCGTTAGCACTCACTGTTTTTATTACGCTGTGGCAGGAAACCGAGCACGTGCGAAGCACTGATTACACGAACACGTCGCGGTTTTGTGAGCCACCTAGATTTTTCGAGAAAATCTAAAGAACATTGCGTTTAATCGTTGAGAAATATACTGTTGGTGGATTACGTTACACTACTTATCCTTTGTTGCACTACATATAAAATAAAAACACAAAGGAAATAATTAAAACATTAAACTCGTTACAACAGACGGTCTTATCGCGATCTCTTCCAGATAACCTTGGTCAATGTATTAAATTATTAATGCTGATTTCGTTGTATTTTAGTATAAATTATTAAGTGGTATAAATCGCATGTCTGTGAGCACATTGACATTGATATCAAATATTTTGTAATTTTTTTACAAGGACATCAGACAGGTACTACAGACGGATTAAAAATAGTTTAATTTTTTTGTGACAAACTCATCATCCGTACATACTTTTATCTTTTACCCTACATAAATAGGCTGCTAACAATAATAACATGAACCGAGAGCTTTTGTTCCACCCATCAAAGCCAGCAAGCAGCGCCTATAAAATCTAACCCCACATAACCCGACATCCACATAGGAATCTTTAAGCCCACCATTCCCACTCGAAAACAAACGACCTCCTCAAAGCTGGGCCCATAAACTCTCCGATTCACTATTTAAACGTGCTTTAATGCGGGTCGTTAACTCGGTTCAATCTGCTTAATTGGGAATGGTTTTACTGGGCCTTTAATAGCCGGTATATTAGAAAAGGAATAAGGTAAGTCAGTTGCAGAAAAGTTGATTAGCGCTAATGTTTCGGGTAGGTTCACTTTCCAATTGAGATACCTATATACCTCAAAAAATAAAGTCCCCAACTTTTTAATAAAATCTTAAAGCATCGGCCAGTTTATGATAATCATTTCATCCATTTCCCAATTAGACAAGTTTAATTTTTTACTCTTGAGTATATTGTAGTGACGTCCCTGTTGACTTGACTTTCACTGCGAAACGGAAAGGACAGGATAAATTCGATATATGTAAAACTTTCCACAGGTGCCAATTGTTTATTTTGGTATAAGGGCCAATTATCAGAAATGGTTTCTGAATGAACATACGAGTAGGTTGTAATAGTACATTACATACCTAGGGCGGTGAATTCATCAATGTCCCAGATCAGAGGTGTTTGTGCGATAAATATGCGATCTGAAGCTTTCGAATTACCGCCCGTGGTTGGTCTAAAGTTTTACGTCTTGTCTTGGCCAGGAAGTGAGATTTTCTCCGCGTAGCGGGTAGAAAATCCCACTTACCTACTGCCTAGGGTTACGTAAAAATAAGTATATCACAAACGATTGTCGTGTGGTCTACTGCAACACTCATTCAAATCTGCGTGTGCGAGAAAAAATAATTTGTGGTTTTTCAAAAAAATATTTGACAAATCGTCCCAGCCGTGTCTTCCTTCTGTTTTTTCTAAAGTCATTCAAAAATTAGGTTCAAAATCAATAGGTACTACAAAAGTAGCCCCAAGTTGTGTTTTCACATCCATAAAAAGACGAACCGAAACCTCCAAAACCGAAGATATTGCGTGTCGGACAGTCGTCCGGAACTATATTTTTTATTATTCGAGTTGGTCCGGTGCAATTTACTGCCCTCGGTTAATGCTTTGATACCCGCGCGGTCTGTTGTTATTACGGAACCCTTAGATTGTCCCTATTGTGGGATCTAGTTACTTGTTTAAGGCAGTTGCCGGTATTCCTTTGGGATGAAATCTTTTACTTAATATCCTTTATTATCTTATACGTATAGGTATTGTACAGTCGAGTTCATTTACATCTACACGCTTACGAGAACAAAAATATCTGAACACGACTTTATGCTCCGGACAATAGGGTCGTGTTCAGATATTTTTGTTCTCATAAGCGTGTAGATGTAAATGAACTCGACTGTACACTTAAGTAGGCACGGAACCATAAAGCTTATTATAATGAAAAAGTTAAACCGAAACATACCGGTTATTTTATATGAAAATATTACAGGGTCAGCCGGTGCATATTATAAAATGGGTTCTTTCGTACTTAATGTGAACGTAACTATAACCTCAACTAAAATTTTCCAGAACGTTTATAAGACTAATCTAACCTACAACTTTGGTTTTAGAAAAAAGCGTAAATAAAAAAATTATCAGTTGCAAAATGAAATAATTCGAAAAACCACTTATGCTAATAGGGGTACACTAGCAGCACTATCAGGGTAGTGGCAGCCACACAATGCGAACATCCTTTCTTGAAGCAGGTTGCCGAGCGACTATTTCTTTGTCCATTATTGTGTAATCCGATATTATTGGGGCTCAAATTGAATTGTCATACAACACACGGAGGCCCCGTAATGGCGAGCGCGCACGACTGCTTGGCAACCGCTTTGTGGATGGCCAGGGGTGCTATTCCGAAAAACCGCGTCTAGTTTAGCCGTGATATAATAAACACTCATACCCCCCTTTCTGATGAATCGACGATCTGCGAGCTTCGACGATCGTGTATATCGCACGACAAATAAGTAGTGAAGCATTCGTTATTATTTCGCTTATATCCGTGCCGGAAAGTCACAAATACTATTATTTACTAATACAAAGTACCCCTAACTTAATCAGCATAAAACTTTTTTCTTTACCGCTGTCCCTATACCAGAATTGGTTTACATCCGTCCAGCCGTATCGAAATAATGAGAAGACAAAGACATTTTTACCAACAGATGTCGGTGTGCGCGCCACGCGCCCAAATTAATCCTACATCACGCTATTAAGATTTTTCCTAAATTAAGAATGAGTTGTGTCATTATGACACTATTGTTTTTCAATAGGTACAATTTTATAATAGTATAGATATGATGAGCAGCCCGCTGGTCAAGATCAAAAACAAATCGTTGATTGACGGCAGCGCACGATCTGTCGTTGTGGAGATCCTTCCAGCAGTGCAGCAGCAGTCTTTCAGTTATGATAATAACAGAAAAGGCCACTAAAAGATGACCTAGTAAGTAGTTTAGACCACAGTTCAAAATATTCTTATCAGTCTTAGTTTCACTTAAAGACTGAGAGCGAGTCAGTGTTATACAGCGATGTCGAACCCGGCAGAGCTGCTGAGTACTTATCATCATATTTAGGCAAGTTTTATGAATACTTTGATTAGATTGGGTTCTTAAAATAAATATGTGTAATTAAAAATTTCCATTTTTCATGCTTTCATTTCCTTACAGACAACTGCACCGGACCCCGCAGAGCCTAATCCGTTAACCTTCTCGTTTTCAGAAGAACTTCTCGTCGTCGTAAGATTGATCTATGAGTTTTGTACTGAATATTTTACATTGAAAATACATTTAAGCATTACGTTTTCTTAGCGAGGAGAGCACTCAGATATATTGCAATGCACTCAGTGGTCCTCAGGAGACGCCAACTCAAACATGGCCGTATGTAAACGCTATTGTGATTTTATCGAACAAATTTTAATATAGAATGCGTTACTACTGGTGTCTGGCAGTTCGGAAAGTACCAGTGTAAGTGAATTGTTCTTGAGATGAATGTAAAATTTTATAGTGTGACTTATATTTTTTGAGGTCTACGTTTTGATGGTATTGTCCACATGAACAACTAAAGTGATATTTTGAACATCTATGACGCTGATTACGCAACGTTAAACGCAGTAATTTGGCAAATTGTGGAGTAGTACCTACATGTACTTGGCCTACATCTCCGATTAAATCTTACTGATTCATGAGTCCTTTTACAGTCATGGTGCCTGAATTTACAATTTAAAACGCAAATAAATAACATTTTAGAGCCACTATATTGAAATAAACTGCCAAAATCTAATGTTATGAAAATAAGTTAACAGATATAAAACCTAAATAATACAAATTATAATGGGTCTATCGCAATATATCTTATTTACGTTCACTATTTAACGTTTCGACGTAGTTGCATACGCCGTGGTCTCACAGTACAGGTCGAGTTTTTGTAGTAACACTCCAATATGCACAACTCTACCGGAAAGTTCTCGATATTTTAGAGAAGAAACTTCGCTTGAGCGACGGCTCTACCTGCATTAAGTGATTAGTCCCATTTGTGAGGAACACAGACTGAATCGGAACTGTTCATTTATGCAAAGTTTCCATTGTTAAATGTTCGGCACTTGATGAATATTTATTGCTAGAAGTTATTTTCGCTGAATCCACTAAAATTAACTTTCCTAGTTTAGGTAAGTGTACAGTTACAAAACGCAGAGACCTTTCTAGTACCAGTTGGTGGTTTGCGAATTCGCTTACCTATTCTATTGGATAAAATAACATTGAGTTTCCGAAACAAGTAATGTCGCCCACTAGCCCAATAGTGCTGCGTGAGGGAGTGAAAATGGTCTTACCAGCCCTTCTAGCACAACTATGCTACGCGACTCTTCTCGCGCGACATAGCGTCACCCGTCACTGGCTCACAATACTGAATAGAAAGAGATGGGTAGTTTTTCTCGCGCTAGGAAGAGTGCGTGTCACATTTGTGCTAGAAGTGCAGATATTTGAACGGAAACGCTCTAAAATATGAATAAATAAGTGAGATACACGATACTTTATGATTATTGCTTCTCAAGCTATTTTCTACTTAGTGACAGTGGTAACTTGTCCTTTAAAGATAAATAAAATAGAGCACAAAACTAAAGTAGACTTATAGCGGTGATATTTCACACAGATGTAATTAAAAATGCCAAACCTACACCCTAATATATTAAAGTAGAAAACCAAGGAAAATAAAGGCAACTGCTTTTACCAGCTGAGGAGTTTGACATGTGTTATAGATTAAACACTTCCTTTGCTTGTCAACGACGATCATTAGCCATGTAAGCGAGCATTAAGACTGCGCGCTCTGTCGCCCTCGGTGGAAATAGGCCAGAGATTTAGAGAAAAATATGTGTTATGTTTTAATTTTTATTTTTTACGCCGTCAAAAAATTAATTCACCTGCTATTTTTTTTATGAACTCTAGACAAGAGCTAGTGAAACGGACTTTGAATGGGAGCAAACCCGCAAACGGGAATGTCACCGATTAACGTAACAATGCCTGTGTTCAAAATTGTTCAAATACCGATGTGGTCAGCCATATTGTACTGTTTCTAATTAGTATATTACTTGTATGAACTAGTATTTTTATAGATTTTATGACTTAACACTAAACAAACAGCAATCATAAATATGACAATGCGGTTGGAGCAGTGGTAAAGCAGCTGCCTACTGAGCCGGTGTTCCTGGGTTCGAATCCCGGCAAGGGCAAATATTCGCTTCATCACACAAATATTTGTGCCTGGATCACGGATGTTCTTATGTATTAAAACATTTCACAACAAAACAAGAAAAAGAGACAGTAAATAAAACATTTAAGCACTACTAACGACTATGTGCAAAAAAAAATAAGTTTTTATTTATCTATATTAGTATGTACGAGTATATCGTCGTCTAGTACCCATAACACAAGCCTTCTTGAGCTTAATTTGGGACTAGGTCGATTTTGATTTGCAATCACACAAAGACAGAGCTGTTTTTCTTAGAAACGCACACTTAACACTGAACTTTATTCATTCAAATTGAGTTATGTAGTTTATTGGCATTATATGAAGTTAGTTTCGTACATTTGCGCTGTCTCTTCTTGTTCACATTTGAGGCATCTCTAAATCTGTGCGACAAACAGACACATAGAACCGACAGAGACTAATGACGGTTTAAGGCGTCATACTTTACATCGGGAAGTCGATGGGGTGTGATTCTTGTGATTGTAAAGGCTAAGGGTAGTTTAATGTAGGGTGAGCAATGAAAGTGTGGTGCGAGACAGTTCGTAACTGTCTCTTCTTCTCTGTCGTTTCGCTCTTGGCAGAGCGGTCGTGGTCACGTTGAGGCGTCCACATCGGTGGTAGAGGCGGACACAGCTCTCCGCACGATCTCCCGCCATCTCTCCCTGTTGGCAGACTGTCTGGCGCAGTCAGATACGCAGTTTCCTACTGCTGATTTTATTTGGTCAGTCCAACGCATAGGTGACCTGCCACGCGATCTGGTTCCATCCACTTTTCCCTGCACAACCAGCCGCTCTATAGTTAGTATATAGTTCGTAACTGTATGTTAGAAAAAAAGGAGTTCGTTTGGAAGAGTTAGGAAAACAGCTATCATAGTTTTTTTTTAATGTATACTTAAGTATTTATAAAGTTTTCATGGGATGCTAATTTGTAAGAGTACAAAAGTTTTTTTAGGGTTCCGTACCCAAAAGGTAAAAACGGAACCCTATTACTGGGACTTCGCTTCCCGTCCGTCCGTCCGTCCGTCCGTCTGTCACCAGGCTGTATCTCAAGAACAGTGATAGCTAGACAGTTGAAATTTTCACAGATGATGTATTTCTATTGCCGCTATAACAACAAAAACTAAAAATAAAATAAAATAAATATTTAAGGGGGGCTCCCATACAACAAACTTGTTATAGATATAGTGGTACGGAACCCTTCATGCGCGAGTCGGACTCGCACTTGCCCAATTTTTTATAAGCATATTAAACTTTTATAAAACATTGTTTGACATACATAAAAACATTGGTTAAAATATCCTATTTTTAAATGTTCGTACTTATCATAAACATATTTCCTCCTCAGTATGTTAAACTTTATATTTCCCATTATAATAAATCCACTCTTTTACGATAATATTATAAAAGCTTTTATTATAAAATATCAGGTGGTGCAAATTATTGTCATCATAAAGTGGGCACGGCGTCGCGCCGCAAAATTATCACTTGTTTACTGCGACGCGAAAATTCTAGTTTTCACAGAAAATTTGCATGTGAGAACTCCACGTTAACTTATTTTACATATAAATATAAGGAGTTATGTATGATATAAAATGGGGATTACGATGACGTTCTTACAAAAAAGTACCGGAAGTGGTTACATTGTTGATTATCAATATGTACCTGTACCTCCTATAGTAGATTGTTAACCAAGGGTAGAAAGTGATGACCCATTGCACCCGAGATATTTCTGGCGCTCGAACGAAGTGAAAGTGCCAATAGTTCGAGGGTGAAATGGATAATTTCATCCGAGTTAAACACTCTACTTTTCATTTCGACTGCGAGGAAAATAAAATACTACACGTACATGTCGTGAGTGAGTTATATTAATGTCTATGTCATTTTTAACCAATAACCAGTAGAAGACACGGTATTTATATTTTAATCTCGTGTTCCCGTTTTTCCATTGCAAACTTTCATTATTTTTATTTTTAATAGATAAAAAATATATATTGTGTTATTGGTTTAGATAAAAAAAAGTTGATATACGTATCGTCAACATTTTAAAAGTAAAAAAAAAAACAATCCTATGGTTTCAATTTTATTTTTAAAATAATTGTACGATCTATCAATAAATGAGGGACGGGATTCAATATTTGAATATAATGCAAATTTATATTTCATAATTAAATATAAACAAATTAAGCTTGCCTATATCTAACCTTTGGTGACCATTTTTCAATGGCCACTTACCACGGCCGACTAGATTGAACCTAATTGAGTTGGTCACGACGTGCATCTAGATGGCAATTATCTTTGACTCCGTGGCAATTAAAAAAAAATACTTTCCACCCTAGGGATGGAAAAGCTATTTTCCACCCGGCCATCTACTCATGAAAATGACACTTTCTGAACAGGAGAGATGAAAAGTATATTTTTATAACTATATTGTACGGTCATAGTAAATTATACTGCATAAGGGTCTCGTCATCATCATATCAGCTGAAAGACATCTACAAGTTATAACTTAGGCCAATAAGCTGCACTTCTGGTACTTTGTCACGACTCAAAAGTGCTGATAGAGTCGTAGTCAGTAATAGTAGTGTGAATGGTATTTATTAGTATCCTACAGAAGAATTGATCGGGAACGAACCAATTCTATATTCCACATTTGAAAAACGCTTACATACACACATCCGAAAAATAAAGTCCGAACGTGCCAAGTTTAAATTCAATTTGGAAATAGAACGAAGCAAGAACAAAGGAGTGTTTTGTGTCAATGGTTTTTACCAGTTACTTTCTAGGTATTCGCATCTCAATCAACTGTTTCACTGCAAAGTCAATCTTGGCTCAATAAGCATCGAGTGTAATTTTGGCTTAAAACTTGGAGAAATAAGAAATTGGTTCGGTTTGAAATTGGAATATGGCGATTCGACAGTTGGCAATGGCTAGCTTCTCTGAGAAAAAGAAAGATTGTGCATGTGAAGCTGGCAGATTAGATTTTTTCATTTACAGGTGCGTTTAATAGGTACAGGGAACAGATTCTGGCGGGATTGCATCGCGGCGGTGTGAAACATTGTGCATTTTTTGTCAGCCCAGCGTTTTTGTGTTGTTTTCCGAGTCATAATTACCTGTACCCCTATGTGTTTAATGGCAAGAAATATTACGCTGCTTGGTTTAATATGGAGATACCTTATTCCTTGAATTAATTTCTCGCTTATTTCTTATTAGAATTGTGGTTATCCAGAGTAGTCTCATAGTAATATTTGCGGAATATATAGGCTGTTATTAACTTTTGCATCAATATTTTAGTGGGCATTATTACAAAAAAAAAACATTATAAAATAAAATATAGTGATTATTTCACTTTGAAATGTCATTAATCGCGATACCCAATCACGCATACTTTGTAACTTTATTCAAAGGACTTTCTGATATTAACCAAGACGGCGAAACAAATTTCCTGTCAAACCCTTTATTAACAACACTCCAACAATTTGCTATTGAAAAAAATCTAAAAAGGTTTAATAGCACTGCAAAATGGCCAAGATCAAATGCTTATAATTGCAATATTTCAACGTCGTCATTCTAAACGAAAACAATAAGTCGGAAGGAACACACTCTCAGAGTAGTAACGATGTAACTTAATCGGTGGTCTTAACGCTAAACATCATTTCGTTTCTGAACATCCAAATATAGCTCAGAGCGATTTTTACAATCAAAGATAGGGTTAAAAGATTTAACCCATTGGCGTCTGCTGTAATTAATGGCGTTTCAAAGAGTTTTCGCATTTTTACTTTGATGCCATTGTTTATTTCTTGGTTATTAACGGTTGATTGAACCCTTTGACAAGTCATTGAAATTAGTTGTTTGAAAATATTATAACAGATAGAGGGTTCTAATTTTTTTTTACTACTCAAACGAATAATTCAAGACGACTGACTATGCAAAGTCGCGTTCCACCCTTTAAACGCATGATGTAGATGGTGCCACTTTAGGGTTAATACGTAACTTTTAGTGTAGATTTTATTGATAAACCACTACTCTAATGGTTGATGGGCTAGAGACGTTGAACTGGAAATCCAAATGTAGGTACTGAGGTCGAATTTCAGCACCATTTAATTTTTCCTTGAATTTTGGCTGGCTAAATAAACATGTCAAATATTCGACATCAACCTAATTGAAAATGAGCATATATGTAGTATCATTCATTTGCTGAATATATTATCATCCCGGTAATACAGCTGCACTTTGGCAACTTTTGAAAACCAATGGCCGAAAACATAACTGATTTGATTGAAGTCCAAATAATAAGACTTACATACCTACATGAAAAAGTTAGCTCGTCTATTTTTTTTTACAAATTGGTGTATCAATCGCTGTATCATTTAAGAATGTAAACGTATATTTTAACGAGAACAGGGAGTAGAGTAACATGCAGTACACTTCATTACAATTTCGAGATCGGTTGCATGATTAAATGCCTTAACGGCCATAAAGCGACGATGCTCAAAATACAATCCGATTACATGCAAGGGCTGCCACAATCTTCACCTTTACTAAAACAGTGCCACGCGAGAAATGTGCTATCTTTTTAACCAACTTCGAAAAACAAAGGGTTTTATTTCGTCGTGATGTTTATTTTTTATGTTTTTTCCTCTGTGATTAAAGGCGGCGACCGTATGGTTGAAATTCCTATTTGGTCCGATTTTGATCAGTCAGAAAATCGTTTTATAAAGTGGAATAGGTGGAAGTTGAAAATGTTGGAAAATTAGTGTTTTTTGTATCTCGCATTGGAAAATCACAACTATAACTTAGGCCCAGTATGTAACATAACTAATGGCACGCGACTTTTTGACGCGCAACAAATACTATACCTGTTACTTTCCTTTCAATAACCTGCGGGCAAGACGGGTGATGCTGAATCACGCGACAAGCGAAGTCGCTGCAAGATATGCTAGCCCTGTAGGTTCGAATGTGGGCTTCCGGTCCGTGACTCAAAATGGCCGCATGCGTTTAAGTTTTGTTGTTCGTTATTTATTCATTTTTGTTATTCAATGTGTAGTATTGATAGCGTATTGTGCAGTGATCTAACGTATGAGTGAAAAGCTAATGAAGAATTCAACTTGAAGCGTTCATAGCCCTTCCTGGGTCAAGGCCCGATAGTCCGCGTGGTTTTTTGTAAATCGCTATCACTTTACAAAAAGCAAAACCTCACCAAACAACGGCATGCTCTACGAGCAAACTCGAAATTGGCGAAATCATCATTAACTTTGATGGAAGCCATATTTTAAAATTAGAATTAGAATAAGTTCGAATGTGTATTTAATGAAATCCAACGCGTAGCCAACCCTATTGTTGGCTACACGTCGATCTGTTAATCATCGGCTCTGGGTGCCATATATTTTCACAATTGTTATTTACAGCTCCGATTCCGATCGTTTTGTGCGGTTTTTGATTGTCGCAGCGATTTATAGACATGCCCATAAAATTAATTAAGATTTAATAGGTTTAGAGGGTCGCTTCCGAATATTTTATCAAATGGTACGTTACCGTGAACAGCCGCTACATATACCTAATTAGAAATATTGTTCTTTTAATTTATACCCAATTGTCATAATTATTATATACTAGCGATCCCGGCTTCGCACAGGTGCAATGATTGCAACGGGTGCAATGGGTGGTTTTATACATATAAACCTTCCTCTTGAATCACTCTATGAAAAAAAAACACATCAAAATCCTTTGCATAATTTTAGAGATCTAAGCATACAGAGGGACAGACAGACAGCAGGAAGCGACTTTGTTTATACTATGTAGTGATTACGTCCACCCGTCCGTCCACGCCTTAGCTTAGAGTATCGAATGTAGAGATAGCTTAAATACTTAGTATTACAAAAAACTAGAAAGCTGCCATGTTGGGATGTATTTTTATATTAGTCGTACCTTTGAAAACTTAACAGATTTAAAGCATTTTTTTATAAACAACGGACAGCGCACACAAAACGACCTAGTTGCAAATAAGCTCACGTAGGCTTGTGTTATGCCTAGCATTAGTCAGCATTGTAGGTACTGTGGCGACAGCCGGGGGGAATAACTTCAGAGGTGGAATAATTAACAGAGCAGAGGTACTTCGTAAAGATGTTTATTGCCCAGAGGCCACAGGATAACTCACTACTACATCTTATTTTATTGACGGATGTCACGCGTCTTATTCTAAATATAAACATACAATATACAAGTTTACTTTTATGTCGGTGGCCATATAGCACCAACAGTGAAGGAGAACCTTCACATTTCCCGCCGTCTCGGGGTAAACGAGGGACATTCGTTTTACTATACAGACACTAAACAAAACTACTCCTGCCTAACATATAAGAGGTCCCTACCTATGCAGGGATACCCATACATTCATACCCAGATGGTCTCTTGCTAAGAGATAACCAGGGTCAGGACATGAGCAGACACTAGCCTATGGCATGTTACGTAATCTGACATGTTGACTGACACTGGCTTCGCCTTGACAAAAACCTGCTAAAAAGGCAAGGCACCAACTTCACTAGTCCCCAAAAGTCATCTGACTTAATATATTAAAGCATAGACCATTCGATACAAAATTTAAAATGACAGGCTTTAGTAATTCAATCGCCTGGTGTAACACCGGCACAACACTCGACTTAATTATCACGAATGTTCTAACCTTAACTGCCTGGAGTATGACATATGACACACGTCGCATGCCCCAAACAGTTGTACCACGGTATATCACTGCCCTTGTATTAGATGCTTGAAAACATTGTCTATGACACTTGCTTCAAACATCCATACAGGACTAACAAATAGTGATACCCGTCTACCACTAGCTTTATATTAGAATCCTGGCGCATATATATTAAATATGCCCCAGAAATCTGTACCTTAATTATTTTCACATTAGAATCCTGAAGCATATGAATTATGCTTCAAGATTCCGTACCTTGTTCTAAATAAATACCTGGAATAAATATTTTTAATTTATTCCAAGTATTTGTACCAAAAAAAAATAAACCTTTACCGATAAAAAAATTACCTCATAACTAATTTCACGACCATAGACGATGTCATGACACGTCATATTGACATGTCAAATGCAATGTCAACGTCAATTCGTAAAATTAGTTATCAACGAAAAATACGAAAAATTCCTTTATTTAGATTCCTACCTATCTCCTAGTTAAAATTAAATAAATTATTTATTTATTATAAGGGCAAAAGAAACAACAATACAAAATCTTCAGACTGCATCGGCCCGATGCAGGCCGCATGAAGTTCTTGGCACCCCGTGCCAGAACCTCTGCCGCCCTTGGATGACGAATGCGCGAGGCATTCAATCACACCAGCAGCTGAAATCCCAAGGAACTGGGACAGCAACGGCCCTTGCAGTGTCGAATTACATGGAAAAGAAATAAATGTATTAGCATACACAAATTAAAATGCTGGAAATAAAGTATTATAAATAAATATTGGAGGTCTGAGGAAACAATAAGTTAAAATTATTTCAAGTAAAAGGTACTGAAAATGCAATAAATTCAAAGTGCAGTAATTTATAGTGCAGGAAATTATAAATTAAACTTCCTATAGTAATAACTTAGAAATGCAGCTAATATCTTGTGGAAATAAATTAAATTATATTTACAACAGTGACACTTGTAAATGCAACAAATACAATTGCATCCTTGTACAGTCAGCCTGAATTAAAAATTTCTGAAAAATAATAGTTTTATTATTTACACCCTAGAAATATATAGAACTGTTTATATTAATTGGGATTAACGATTAAAGAATTTCTTTAATCTATTAATATGAATTATTACATTCTTGGCACGACCACTGGGAGTGAGTTTTTGCACCACATAATTCAATGGAGACAATCGGTGTATTATCTTATATGGTAATAATTCAAGCAGAAAAATGATTATTTGTAGGACCTTAGTAACATCTAGAACTATCATACACCTAGCATAATTATTATGGGACAATTATTTACATCCTAATAAACATATATACTACAAATTATATATTATGGATCATTATTGCCTGTTAGAAGCGCAGCGTTCCGATCGGCGTCCACGGTGTCCAGCGTCGCTCTTCAGTTCTTGAGCGGCCATCCTCGTACAGGCTTGCTATTCCCGATGTTGCATCTTCTTGACGAGCACTCGATCCGGCACAGCACATATTGTGGAAATAAAATTTAACAAGCAACATATCATGGAACTAAAGACATTGGTTGAAATTGATGTCTTCCACTCTTTAAGAACATTTGTTACATCATTTGACAACACTGAAACTGAATGTTTCTCACTGGTAAAATTCCATATTTTCACTGACAATCGCTTGTCTGATGTCAACAACGTGTGCTTCAAGCGTAAAGAAACGAATTAATGATGATTCTTGCGACTTTTGCCGTCGATGATAACATCCTTGTACATGATTTCTTGGCTCGACGGGAATTCGTTGTTTAACTTTAAAATAACATCCTAAAACGATGTCTAATACTATTCTGTAATGCGGGTCCCGAACAATTAAACCGCAACCGCCATTTGTGATTATTTTATTCGTATTTTCTCACTTGGGCCATTAATTAAAAATCTCCAACGTCGGAAAAGCCATTAAAAGTACTCGTCTCCATTTTTATGTGGAGTCCGAAACAATGCACAAACAAATTATAATCGCTTGGGATGAAAAATGATAATGGGTGATTCAATGATTCGTCAACTTCACCCGTTTGTCGAATTCGCTCCTTCACGGCATACAATACCACAATGATGGCAATTCGCACTTGCCAAATGTGCCCTTATTCTTCGTTTTGCTTCGTGCGCATATAGACGGTGCGCTTCACTCCTGTCTGGCTCCTATGCCAACCGTAAGCTTTCAGTACGTAATTGTTACAGCGGTCCGAGAATCTGTGGACAAAATTAGTTGGGAGCGGGGAAACTTTCAATACTCGCGTGACTCTAAATATAGGGTTTGCTGCCTCCACCAAGTGTGGCGACAGCCGGGGGGAATAACTTCAGAGGTGGAATAATTAACAGAGCAGAGGTACTTCGTAAAGATGTTTATTGCCCAGAGGCCACAGGATAACTCACTACTACATCTTATTTTATTGACGGATGTCACGCGTCTTATTCTAAATATAAACATACAATATACAAGTTTACTTTTATGTCGGTGGCCATATAGCACCAACAGTGAAGGAGAACCTTCACAGTACCTATAAATATACTCTTCATAATGAAACATATATACTATACCTCATACATGTATGAACCTTTAACGGCAATACAAAAACAACTTACGGAAATAAGATCGCGGATTTACATCGCATCATTACGCGATGACAAATGATAGCTTGGCAGTTCAATTTGATGGCTACCAAGACTGCCAATTTGGATAATAATATTCGCTCCTCAATAATATGAAGTACCCTTTAATAATAAGCACTAGTATTTAAACTATACATTATATGGAACAGCTGGGATGATAAGTTATGGGTGAAGCTGCTAGATTAAGTGCTAGTAAAAATAATTGTTATACTTTGGTGTATTTGAGACACCAACCAAAACAGATATTTTATATTTATAACTGTACCTACATTTTGAAAAGTAGACTAGAGTCACACCAGTGTAGTTGTACCTTGTTTTAATAAAGGTATTGTAAAATAATACTACTTTAAAAAAAAAACGATCATATCGACAGGCCGGTAATCGTTAAGCTTTCTGTGCATGTTTTTTGATTAACAATTTTGTTAGACGTGTTAAGTGTAACAAAGTTCTTTTAAGTTTCCCGCTACGGAGAGTCTGGAGTATACGTGGCACGTAAGTACATATGACGAAACTTTCATTTAAATAATCTTCATTTTTCCGTCGTGGATAAATGAAATAGTCTTTTCATTTAATTCATTCAAAAAAAATGTTATCGAAACCTTTCGCCATACATCATTTAAACGGGATTTCGGTAGTCACCCCGTAATATTCGAAAAAAGTAATACAATATTTATCCATTATAGGGATTGCATTCCAGTCGCCCCATAAATCAGAGTGAGTAGTGACATCCGAGTTTTTGACAAATGGCGTGCAGAAACAAGTGACGTGCAGGATAAATGGTGTGTGAAACTGGGACTCACCTCAGACGCGTTGAGGACGATCATACGAGCCCTCACCCTATTGTTTTGTAAGACCATGGACCAACAACTCAAGAAGACTACGAATGCCTATACAACGAGGTCCCGATCAAAAAAGTGACGTGAAGGATAAATGGTGTGTGAAACTGGGACCTACCTCAGAAGCCTTGAGAACGATGATACGAGCTCTCACCCTATTGTTTTGTAAGACCATAGACCAATAATTCAAGAAGACTACCAATGTCTATACAAGGTCGCGTTCATAGACAAGTGACGTTAACGATAAATGGTGTGTGAAACTGGGACTCACCTCAGACGTGTTGAGGACAATCATACGAGCTTTCACCCTACTGTTTTGTATGACCATGTACCAATAATTTAAGAAGACTGCCAATGTCTGAGCAATTAGCACAAGACGACGTTCCTCCGACCTGTTGTAGACGGCGCAACTCCGACCAACATCCAGTGCCATTTAGAGAACGTTTCTAAATTGATGGCGCTAGTGTAACTTAAGTCTAAAAGCCATACGAAATGTATGGAATAGAGAACCGTGAACAACATAGCGATGGAACAGAACTTTATATAGGCATTAACAGTCTTTTTGTATTATTAGTCCATAATTACAACACAACAATAGGCTTAATCTGCTTAATTTCATATATCTCAGATCTGCAATGGAATTCAGCTTGGTACTTAAAGTAAAAAATAAGCAGATAAGAATGGTCATCATCAATATCATCATATAGGCTCTTCAGTCTATTACAGAAGATTTGTGGTCTTCAGTCTGTGAGACACCGTGTTTGGTGGCTGAACAGACTTACACGCGATCTGCATATCCGACCGCAAACCTAACAAGAGACACTGGCTGTTGTTGATGTCTTGTCAGCCAATGCGCTAAACCAACCACCACTCTGCGAGTTCTTCCCAGATAAGAATACCTACCTAATAAATAAACTCTCATATTTGTTGGTTTTTAATCTGATGTAGCGCATCTATTATTATTAATTATTTTGTATTAATGCATACACTTTACAATACTTTGTTTATTTTTATCTTTATTTACACAATAAGCACATATTACGTAAGTTTCTTATTATCTCTTACAGATGTACTTGCCGTCCCGCTGGGTGATGTAGCCGTATTGCGCTCGAAACGGGAAACACGCGTGACTGGGGGTTTTAACGTTGCTTTAACGATAAACCTACAGGAATAGCGGTCTCGGAGGTCTATTATCGGACCCTAATTTACCTTTTACAACATTTGAAAGGAAATAGAGTAACAATTTAGTTACATAAATTGGACGTTTTAAGTTCTGACGACGGTTTAGAACAAAAGTGCCTAAAGTTTATACTTAGCTTATTTTCTCTTGTTTTTACTAAGAAAATATTATACAGGTCTCACCGATATTACACAGGAAGCCATAACATAAACATGCAAGCTTGGACCATATATGCAAGGATAATTTTCCAAACGATATCCAAGAATACGATCTCAAAATGATGAAAAAAGACGAGTATCTCACATTTCTCGGAATCAAGAAGAGAAAAAAAAGTGTGTGTGTCAGCTCCGACGCACGACTGGAGTTTACTCTTCAGGCCAGGCGCGCACCACGATTTTTTTTAGTCGCGCGATAATTTTGTCGCAGAAATAAGCGTACGTATGGGTTTATGAAAATCGTGGTGCGCGCACTCTCATATAAATGACACTATAGACGCTGACGGAACAATTCTACGGGTATGGCTACGCCGGGATTAAGAGCCGTCCAGGCCGTCAAAGCATCGGAGGCGTAAGGAATGATAAGCTTGTCACCATCAAAAGATAAAATTTGAGTGATAAGGTCCAACACCCCACACGCCGAAGCCAGGAAGGCCGGGAGGCTCACATCTCGCGCGCGACGCACGCCCAAACCACCAGTTCGAATCGGCAGAGAAGCCTGGTCCCATTGACCTTGGTTAAGGGAGACGTTCAGCACCTTTTCCAAACTCTCCTTCAACACGAAGTCAAAGGAGTCTGTCTGGACAGGGTGCAGCCAGGCTGGCACGGTGCGCAAGAAATATGTCAGCTTAGGCACGGCAAAGCAAACTCGTAACATAACGAGGGCTACGTGAGCCGAAAGTTCATTCAACCTCTGCGCAGCCATCAGCAGAAGCAGCTTTCTCTCCTCGAAGGCTTCAGGAATGGCTTCTGGGAATATTGGGGACCCCAAGAGGTTGAAAGATCTCGCCGACAACACTTTCAGTCCGGGGAGCAGAGCACTGAATAAGGGGAAAGAACCGTGTGAGTTGGTACTGCAGGGGAAAAATTCGCATTTGCTGAAATTAATATCTAAACCCAGAGCTTTTAAACGAGGCAGGAGCATGAGCAAGTCTTGTTCCACTTCTTCAGGTTTACCACCTAGGGTACCGTCATCTAGGTACCAGATATTCAATGGGGATTTAACCTCTGAAATTACCTTTTGTATGGCCAGACAGAAAACTAAAAGGCCTAGCGGATCCCCCTGCTCTGCACCAACTTGGGAAAGAACAAGAGGACCATTGTAGAAAAGATTAGAAGCGGAAGAATATACTTGGAAAAGGAAGGGGTAGAGTGATGGCACTTCACTTCGGACAGTAAAACATCACGCTCCACTGAGTTAAATGCGTTTTTTAAATCAATTTTAATTAAAACGGATTCTGAGTTTTTGTTAGTTTTTGCTACCGAAAAAGCCCGCGTAGCGTGAATTGCAGCCTCGCAGCCCAATCTTGTGCCAAACCCTAATTGGCAAGGTTGCAGATAAGCTGCCATTTCTTCTCTCACTGCACGGCATCCTAGCTTTGCCGTTAAGCGGCGGAAAGCGCTGCCTATGGCAATGGGTCTTATACCACCGTCTTTTTTTGACAGCGCACATAAGGAAGCACCATAAATATAGGGGCAAACTTCAGGGTTTAATTGACCACTGAGCAAAAAATTACAAAGCTTGGCCAGATGTTCCAGGAGCCGAAAACCGGCGTCTCCCGCAGATGCAGACGTAAGCTCCTTAAGATGAACAGGGCGGATACCATCCAAACCGGCGGCCGAACTATTGTTGAAAGAGCTGAGTGCCTGCACCACTTCCTTCGGCTTAACAGTTAAGGCAGAAATGGATATGTCAGGTTCCGGTGGAAGTACCAGCGGCCGGGACGGGGCTGGATGCTTCGACTGCAGCGTAGCTAAAGTCTCAGGGCTCGACGGCGCCACGCCTTCATCCGACATAAGCACTCGCACTGCACCTGAGAGATCCCCTTCATGTACTTTACGCTCAATTGTCTTCAGTATGGAGTGTGATCTCAAAGGCGTGGTCTCTGCACCGATGTTCCCAGTGATATCAAAAGTAGCAGAGTTAATATTTCTCTTAACTTTCGTGGTTAAATTGCCCGTGGCTGACGCTTCAGGCGATTTGAGTGCGGAATAGGCAAAAGACAGTAAACTAAACCATTCGAGAGTGCCATTGGAGTCGATACACTTATCAATGAGGTCGCTCAATTTGGCCGCTGCCAAGTTTCGCGCCCCTTTGGGGATATGCCGTAACACACGCACTGACTGCTTTAACGTAGCTAGATCACCAAAATCTAGATGAATGGGGTTGTTACCATGAGCTTGCTGTGAAACCGACAGTCTAGGGTTGGAGGGGATGACTTGGGGAAAATGTTTATGCATGTGCCCTATATGCACTTTAAGTCCATGAGGGGTAAAAGTTCGAGTTGAGTTGGGACAATGGGGACAGCGCAAGGATGAAGAAGGATCACTCATATTTATATAACTAACACTTACAAATAAAAGTAAAAAATACAAGCAATTATAATAAAAAACCGGCCAAGAGCATGTCGGGCCACGCTCAGTGTAGGGTTCCGTAGTTGCTCATCCTTCACAATAAACTGCTGTTTTAAGCCCGAGGTTTACGTTAAGAAAGATTTTAAACTCTTTAAAAAGGTCGTAAACGTCCTAGAAACTGTAATCACTTATTACCTTCTGGAAGTCAACTTACGACCTTTTTAAGAAAAAATATGAAATTTGGCGATAACTCAAAAACGGCTCGACCGATTTTGTTCAATATAGTTTTCATTGAGAGTACTTATAAGGCCTCATTAACATGAATTTTTCCGAATTTTCTTGACCCGTGGTTGAAAAGTTAGAGGGGGGGGACACTATTTTTTTTGTTTTTGGAGCGAATATTTACAAAACTGCTGACTTTATCAAAAAATAATGTTAGAAGACCCCTATTATTTTTACAAGACCTATTCAACGACACCCCACACATCAGTGTTGAAAAGAAAAAAAAAATTCACCCCCACTTTAGGTGTTCGAGAGGTACCCGAAAAAAAAACTTTTTTTTTAATTTTATTTTACCGTTCTGTCGGCGTTATACATATACATACTCATACCAAATTTCAGCTTTATAGTACTAATGATCACGGAGCTAAGCCGCGGACGGACGGACGGACGGACGGACAGACGGACAGACGGACATGGCGAAACTATAAGGGTTCCTAGTTGACTACGGAACCCTAAAAAAGATACAATTTAAAAGCCAACATCAAAAACATAACAATTTCGATTTAAAGTTCATAGCTTCTTGTCGGTCGGCAAGACTCCCGTCTAGAAAATGAATGGCTCGGTTGTGTTGGATCCTTGATTTATGTATGTATTTATCCTGGAAAGTTTCACGAAATCAAAACCATTCTGCGGCTGAATGCAGGAAAATGAGAGCAGTGGTGATGGAAAAGTATTCACGCCTTCTCTATTTCTAAGCTTAAAGCTGAGTCACAATTAAAGCGGTCTCTCTCTCTACAGCAAGACGTCTTCTTCGATCTTAGCACCATACAAGCACGGCTTAAACACCAAGAAAACACGGTCTTTGCATTGCACGTTATAAAAGTTGTAATCTTGGATATCACAAAAATTCTTTAGGTTTGTTTGGGAGCTGAAACGAACACGTATCTTTTAGCCGATTGTGTGACGGGCGCTATTGTTTCAAAAGCAGCACATTTTACCCGTTAAGCGTAGATTTTATTACATTTTATTTTATTTATAAAATTTTGTTGACACTCGACATGAAGTTGACATTGACAATTTTATAGTTTGTTTATGTGAACATAATGGTAGTTTAAAAAGTCGTATCTCAGTATACGATCGGGGTAAAAATACGACTTCTTAATTTAGCAGGTTATGCGTTAAGCGTTATAGACTAAGATCCCGATATAAAACGACCTTCACCGAGATGTTTATTTGATGAATGTATTTTATATTTAGTTTAATATGTCAATAAATATATTGCATATGGGTTGCCTAACAATTTTTAGTCCAGGGTATGTTTAGTAAAAAATAAAAATATATATTTTTTTGACATTTCACCGATTTGATTATTAGATAAATTCATAATTAAATAATCTTTAATTTTATTCAGTTTCAATTCAATAATCAGACCGTTGCAAAATGCTAGTAGGTATAGATTTACCTGTTTATACCTGGCTACCCGATAGTTGTGACGGGAAAAGAATAGGCAACCTAACGTTTGCATATTCTATGGGCTACTTTCGATTGGTATAGAATTTATCTAATATTAATCAAACCGGCAAAATGTTTAAAAATTTTTTTTTTGGAGTTTACTCCTTAAGAATCGATTTTCATATATAAGCCCGGGGTATGAAAAATATGGGGTGTAAAATCGAACGTATCTGCCGTGCTAATTTAAAAAGTCGTATCTCAGTATACGATCGGGGTAAAAATACGACTTCGTAATTTAGCAGGTTATGCGTTAAGCGTTATAGACTAAGGTCCCGATATAAAATAACCTTCACCGAGATGTTTATTTGATGAAATGTATTTTATATTTAATTTAATATGTCAATAATTATATTGCGTATGGGTTGCCTAACAAATTTTAGTCCAGGGTATGTTTAATTAATAATAAAAAAAAATGTTTTAAACATTTGACCGGTTTGATTAATATTAGATAAATTCTATACCAATCGAAAGTATGAAGCCCATATAGAATATGCAAACGTTAGGTTGCCTATTCTTTTCCCGTCACAACTATTGTGTAGCCAGGTATAAACAGGTAAATCTATACCTACTAGCATTTTGCAAAGGTCTGATTGTTGAATTGAAATTAATTAAAATTAAAGATTATTTAATTATGAATTTATCTAATAATCAAATCGGTGAAATGTAAAAAAAAATTTTTTTAATTTTAAACTAAACATACCCTGGACTAAAATTTGTTAGGCAACCCATATGCAATATATTTATTGACATTTTAAACTAAATATAAAATACATTTCATCAAATAAACATCTCTGTGAAGGTCATTTTATATCGGGAGCTTAGTCTATAACGCTTAACGCATAATCTGATAAATTAACCCGTCAAGTGTCAGACCTCCCTAGAACAAAACACCGCGAAATGTCCCATACAAACAAGAAACGGCTGAATTTCCGCTAAAGATGGGAATTTTACCTACCCCGAGAATAATTATATGAGATGTGTTATATATCGTTAGAGAGCTAGATAAATTTGGAATTCGGCACAATATGTTATAATAGCCGCACTTACTTGTAGTGACATGTAGATTTATTTATATTCCAAGATGTTCGCTTTCCGTCACATCCTACACTAATCATTCACAATTTACACTCAATTTAAAACCACATATCCCATTTTACATACACTAAAATGATACTGGCTAGTTTATGCGTCAATTTTACGTAAATTCACTACTAAACACCTAATAATTACTTCACAACAAATATTTATTTACGAGAACGTGCGCGCACGCTACAAACTTGCGCCGTCCAAATCACAACTGTCATGGCGGATTTGCCGCGAAATTGAGCACTGTTTGAACAAAATCATAAATCTATCAAAATTCCCAAGACCTTACACCAATCTAATATATGAAATGAAATCCTGAGAAAGTGTATTATAAAACTATTATTTGTTCGTAAGGTTTTGAACAATTGAAAATTAGGAAACAAATGAATTACGACGGCCATCATTGCAAAATTATTGCGTCATTCAAACTTGAGGACTTTTTTCACTAGGAAACAATGTCATGCGGCTAAATTTAACATTAAAAACGAAAACCTTATTTAATTGCCAGTAATTTGATATATAATACATAATATAAACACTTTCTGTTTAAAAGATTTGGACATATTTATTACACGACACGACACCTCAAATGCAAGTGATATTCGAAATGGCGGACGAATTCCGCCAATGTAGAGAAAAAAAAATATTTACACGTCACTATTGAGGATTCTGATTGGTTAAAAATCAAATTTGTGTGCTCTGATAGCTGTTGTTGGATAGTAAAATATCTATCAAGCTGCCACCATAACGAATCGATGCAGAGAAATTGATCCAATGAGCGGTTTGGGCTGTAGACTAGCGTGTGTCTACTGGACACTACCGGCACAAAATTGCTGTAGACTAACGTTACTCTACTGGACGCTTGACGGGTTAAGAAGTCGTATTTTTACCCCGATCGTATACTGAGATACGACTTTTTAAATTAGCACGGCAGATACGTTCCAAAAATATAAGTACTGCGAGGATTGACGTTTGGTTGTCAAAGGCGACGGTTGAAAATGTTATCAAATTTTATTTTATTTATAAGTTAATTCAGTTTTCGAGTCCTTTTCGCTGTTTTTGCGATGAGTGAGTCAAGTCGAGGTGTCGTGAGTGATACGTCACTTTTAAAATGTGGGCAGCGGGCAGCTCCGTCGTGGCTATCTGAAGTGGAGTTTGATAATGAGGCAGGGCCGAGTCAATCGGATATTGTATCGGACGCTGAGTTCATGTCGGATGTGCGGCATATAGCGGTGAAGCGTGCTTGTGGTCTGAGCGACGAAAGTTGTGGTTGTAGTGATAGTTTTATCACAATAGGCAGGAAACCTAAACGCTTGCGGGTTTTAGCAACCGCCAAAACGCAGCTGGAGCCGGACGGTGTGCCTGACAAGCTATTTGAAGTTTATATAGTGTCAAAAGAAGATTTACCGAAACAGATTGGTTTGGCAAAGTTGCTGCAATTTAAGGGTATAAAAGGAATGTTATCCGTCAAGTTTATGGGTCCACGTAAAGTTCGCATACAGTTTAACTCTAAGGATGATGCGGAGAAGCTTCTGGTTTCTCAGGAGTTTAACAATGAGACGAGACGTTCTTATTGGTCTAATATGGCATGCTGCACTTATGGAATTATAAGGCAGGTTGAGTTGAAGGTTGAGGAAGACGAATTTTTAAAGAATATTGAAGGGTCTGAAGACATTTTGTCAATATGTAGACTGAACCGTTTGGATCATGATGGGTGTTGGGTTAAGGCTGAAGCTATTCGTCTGTGTTTTAAGGGAACTTCTTTACCGCCATATGTTTATGCCTACGGTTGCCGATTTAAGGTAAATCAGTACACTTTCCCGGTTACCCAATGTTCAAGATGTTGGAAGTTCGGTCATGTGAGCAGGTTTTGTCCTACTACTAAAGTTACTTGTCCGAAATGCGGCGGGGAGCATGCCAATTGCGAAACGACTATTTTTAGATGCATTAATTGTAAAGGCAGCCATATGGCCTTAGATAAGTCGTGCCCGGTTTTTGTGAAGGAGTAAGAAATTCGCAGGATTATGTCTACTGAGGGATGTTTATATAAACGGGCTTTTTGGTTGTATATGCAAAATAAGGAAAAAAAAGGATACGGATGTTTGTAGTCAGGATGTGCCATCTGTTTTTGAGAATGACTTAAGTTTTGGAAAGTCATATAGAGATGCTGTTTTGTCAAAGCCGTTACAATCTAAAGAGTCTGAAGATTCTGTCTGTCAGGCTGAGGGCCAGCGATCAGTAATTCAGTACAGATTAGAGAGCGAGCCACAACAAGAGGTTCGTAAGCCGCGGAAGTCAAAAAGAGTAACAGATGTGAAGAGGTCCGAGTGTCTATTGGTCAATCAGCCTACTATTGAGCGGGCTGATATGGAAGATCAAAGACAAAATAAGGACAAGATGAAGAGACGTATTACTTTTGAAAGGCTGGTTGAGAAGACGAAGGATATTTTGTTTTCTACCGAAAGTTGGGAGGAGAAGTTCAAAACGCTGTTTGGAGTTGTTGTTAAGGAGATTTTGGATTTGTTTAAGGATTTTATTAAGGAAGGTGATTTTGTACGTTTGTTTTTGTCTAATGTAAATGGCTAGGTCTAATACCAGATCTTTCTTGAATGTAATGTTCAATTCAATATTGGCGGAACCCTTATCGGAATCGGCTAAATTTGTATACAGTTTTTTTTATGTAAATAGTGTATACAAATTTAGTTGTTTTCGTGTACATGTTATTTTTAAGTTTATACGGTTTATGTTTTTATTTATCTATGTCTTTTAGATGAATGATGTTGTGTATTAGGCCTGCTGGAGCTGGCATGTTCATAAAAATGAACAAAGCTCCTTAATTAATAAGGTCGGTATCTTTGTATGGATTTCATAGTAAGATACGGTTTTTTTTCCGTAGCACTGCAGACTGTAGTGACTAAACTAGCCGCTCGAGGGCGCTTTACATCACGCTTCCTTATTTAGTTACTACTCATGATCTTTCCAATTTGTTAAAAATGAATCGGAAGTAAATTTTCCTTGTAAAATATTGTAATTTTGCTGTATATTATACTCGTATATTAATATTATGTAAGTGCCTACCTTCTCGTTCTTGTTTGCAGCACCCAACAGGGTACATAATGTGATACTTAAACTATTTACTAATCATTATGTGCACTAAACGTATTGAGTATTGAGTATATATTTTATAATCGTTCTTAAGGCCAGGCGCGCACCACGATTTTAGTCGCGCGATAATTTTGTCGCATAAATGCAAGATATGGGTTTATATGAGAGTGCGCGCACCACGATTTTCATAAGCCCAGAAGTACGCTTATTTCTGCGACAAAATTATCACGCGACTAAAAAAAAGGTGCGCGCCTTGCCTGAAGAGTAAACTCCAGTCGTGCGTCGGAGCTGACACACACACTTTTTTATTATTAATTAAACATACCCTGGACTAAAATTTGTTAGGCAACCCATATGAAATATATTTATTGACATATTAAATTGATTATAAAATACATTTCATCAAATAAACATCTCGGTGAAGGTCATTTTATATCGGGATCTTAGTCTATAACGCTTAACGCATAACCTGCTAAATTAAGAAGTCGTATTTTTACCCCGATCGTATACTGAGATACGACTTTTTAAATTAGCACGGCAGATACGTTCGATTTTATACCCCATATTTTTCATACCCCGGGCTTATATATGAAAATCGATTCTTAAGGAGTAAACTCCAAAAAAAACATTGAAAAATATTTTTAAATTAAACAAAATAATGTTTATCAACCCTTACATATGTACTACCTACGAATGCATGCCAAATTCAGTGTGAGTCAATTGCATGACCACATCCTCCAATTTTAGTACGAAGTTTGACACCAAAAAATGTAGTAAAATTGTGAGCAACTTTTAATGCTGACCGTATATTCAAAGAGAGCAGTTTTTGCATTGTTTTATTCAGTATTTACATGGTAGATCAATAGATATATTCTGGGGCTAAGTTAGAGTGTTATATCGGATACCTCAAGCGAGTCTAGCTCAGACTGCAGTGATTAACGACGTCCTGGCGATGACAGGGCGAGGTGAAACGATATATTTATATACAGCGTGTTGTAATTAATGTGCGAGTAATTTAAAAGAAAATGAAATTCCTGTTATGCCATGAAAACAATCTTAAGTACGATCTGTAGCACTATGTCTTATACCTCAACTGTACCTAATATAAAATCTGTGTATCTATAACACTAATTTGAATATAACTCTTTATTGAACTAAAACGTATCCCTAACCTTGTGCCACCCAACGAGAATTCAGAATCAAGTCACTCAAAGAAAGAAAAACCCGTTTATTGGAAATGTGTTAATTCAACATCATCACGGGCTCTATATCTTGACATCAAAATCTCAATTGAAAAAGTGACAAGATATGTTCTTTCACTATATTCTTTATGACAAACACATAAAATAATAGGATAGTAGACGGCATCATGGATACTGGGGGGCCCTAATTTCGGTATAGTTCAGATCGCTTAGGATAGGTTAAGTTAGTTAGTACCTGTAGTTGAAAGTGTAGTAAAATGTATACACACTCCGCAGGGAATAGTGGCAGAAGTGACACACCCTGTATGCGCCAGGTATATCTTAGATGAGTAAGCATGTCTCGCGCGCCACTTGCCCTGTCAATTATCAGATATCAAGACCTGGTGATGGACGACTCCTGAGCTGGGCGAAGCTTATCGCTGCTCTTATGTTACGTCAATTCTAGGGTTAACGGGTAACGATTATTGCACAGAATAATAACGCAGGAAAATGTTGCAGATAATAACCGACACATACTATAAGCTCCAGGTATATTGTTTGGGGTGTGAGTTCACGGTGGAAATAAAAAGAGTACGTTAACTTAAATAATCTATGATTAATTTTCCACAATGTAACTGCTAATAATAATTACATGTTATTTTAAAATGTTTGTTGTATAAAATGTTCGAATGGGAACGCAACGATGTCATAAAACGCACTAAAATGAATGTCTAAACATTCCGACGAACGAACTTGCTTATTTATCGTAATTTTGTCCTTTGTCGACTGTTTTACACTTCTGGCGTTTGCATTGCAACAGTTTAGCCTCAAATAGTGTGTTCTATTTCCAAATGTCACCCGACATAAGCCGCGTATTGACGTCCACCAAACAAGACCGCACTAATTACGAGAACATAATCCAAGTATAATTAAGCGACCAATCAGACAGCGGCCGTATTGACAGAGGCCATATCCGAGTTACATGATTAGGTTGCTGACATTCCGATATTGATTCATTGGTTCAATTATTGGTATTAACCTTGTTATTGTTATTGAGTTCCAACGTAATACAGTAGCTGTAAGCGTATTAATTCCATTAAGAACATATTCCAGGAATTATAAATAGTACTACGACTACTAAAACAGCACAATAAGTTTACAGATTATAAGACAAATTAACACAAGACAAGACTGCACAAGAAAACAAAGTATGATAAATAATGATCCGAAAAACGGTCAACTTATTATTTCTTTAATTCAAAATGTAGGTACATATTATTTATAAGAAACAGTACCTAAATAGTTTTGTCACTCAAATTTCTACAAACCAGCATCAGCTTCGATTACGCACTTGAGATTTTTTTTTATAGTGGGTAACAGCATACGAGTTGCATCCGATCTAATTAAGGTGGCCGGGAGCTTCGTGAATCTACTATTTTTACACAATCGAAGCTTAAATTATAAAGGTACCAACGCGAATACGCAAACAGAACTAAACGTAATCAGAATAATCAAGAGCAAAATCCAATCAACTCTAATCTTTTAACGTTTCAGATAATCCATTAACACTATAGAAAACAAATGCTCTCAAGCAAACTTAATCTGCATACAAAATGTCCCATTAGCTGTCTTTTTGTCACCGGTCAGTGGGGTACCCGCGCCTATTGTTGGTCACTCCGATGTCCATTTTAGGTGACAATTTAATGGAATGAATAATTTAATAGGGTGAGTGTTAAGATAATTGAACGTAGTGTTTATTTGATTAGGAACGATTATTAAAGGGTTATAGTGCCCTATTTGGATTCAGAAGCATTCAGTGTTTTAATTTAATTGATTAACTACTGTCGGTCGGTAATGTTTCCACGAAGTCGCCTCGTTCTAAAATGCTAGATTTGTCCCTATAGGCTGCTGTACGGTACAACCCCATGGCCAATTGCCATGGATAAAAACAAAGTAAGTACATTTTTTTTTATAATATGTAGTTTACTAACTAAAGTAAATGATATTGTTTTAGAAATAAATTTCATATATTTGTTAGTATCTACATAGGTACCTATATACTTACTTGGAATCCCGAGAAAAATTTACCAATTTTTTTTATCATGCTAAATAAATAATAATGCCAACGGGCAAAAAGTAGGTACTAAATCTTAATTTTTTCACTATCAAACCCTTGAAAAGCGTGTCGGATTCTGCTTGATTTTATTGCACGGAAAACGGGTTACAGAGACCCTGCGTGTAACAAGTGATGAGCGATTTGATTTTTATTTCGAATATCTACATGTCACTTAATACTTACGTAGGTTCCTGCAATTAACTAATTTTTTTTCTATTACATCAAAACAAACATTGAAATGTAGAATATAGTCTGACAAAGCTTCAATATTCAAAGGAGCTCTACGGAAGTCTGTTCTAATTAAAATAATCTGAGTATCCCATCATAACCGTCAATCTGATATGATTGCATTACTTAACAGAAGTTGTAAACGTTTATCCTTATTAATTATGAATACTAATGTAACTGTCTATTATCATATCAATCAAAACCCTGAGTGCATATCAAAGTTATTCTTGAAATATGAATGCAGTTTGAATAGAACCGCATCTGCCTGTAACGTAACAACCTATTATATTAACCCTCCGCGATTTATAGGAAAATCAGAGTAAAGGAAACGCAAAAGCGCAAAATATCCCGATGTCCGCCACAGACCCTCAATGGTCACTGACGGTAAATTTAACATTTACCCCAAACGGGGGTAACAAGAACCCTTCCGTTTCGCATTCAATACCTCGCCTGTTATGGTAATATAGAAAAAAGGCTTGACCCTTTTGTTATTATTTATTATGTTCTCAAATAATATCAATAAATCGCCGTTTAAGCTACATTAGCTTTTCTTTTTTCTGGAATCATAATTCAGAAGGGCATTTTTTGCGTTTCCTCGACAACGTTATAAGATACACTCAAAATTGTTAGGTGAATGGAGTGACTACAAATTGAAAATACCTTTTGCTTCTGTACGTGGTAAAAAAACACATCCAAACATATAACAGTAGTTAGTATAAAAAATAGCAAAGAAAATTACCGGAAATCTTGGTACATTTTACCTCATCCATCATGTCCCGACGTGCATTAAAGTAAGAGAAGGTAATTAATATGTTCGCTCGACAGTTTTCACGAGTTCACTACTCATTAAGACGCCATTTTCGTTCTGCTAGGTGGGGTTTTTATTTTTATTTGATGAATACATACATACATTGTATACAAAAATGATACCGAAAAAAATTCTTATTGATGATTGAATAGAAAAGTTATAATATAAGACAAATCAGTGTCGACTAAATTTATTTGCTGTATTTGGGAAAATATCGAATTATGGAAGACTGTTTAATTACATTTGGTTTTATTATAAACTGCGCGTGAGTTTCCTTCAAAAATGATGCCGAAACCCTTACAGACAAATTTAAATAAGGTTTCCTAATAATACTTAAATACTCACCCCCCAGGGTTGTCAAATCACTTACAGCCCACAACAATACCCTGTAACCCCAAGCGTAGTATTCGGTCCCATTTGTGAGTGCTCGTCAACCCTTAATCTGCTGCGTTTTACGATTGCTCAAGCAATATCTGTCAATGTCCTTATCAATAAATTTTGGACGTTTAGTGCAAACGAGGTCGTTCGACGCCGGGTAAGCCAGGCCCCAGCTGTGTAAGGGTTAAGTCGCAACAAATATACCATTTGCAAATAATAAGACGCGATGAGAGAATAAATTAAGGGTTTTGTAGGGCGATACTCTGAGGTCTTATATGGGATCAACCGTAATAGGCTCCCATTCGGAAGAGAGATGTATACGATTATAACTTTGGATTCATTCAAAGCCAAGAAAGTTGCACTTATACTGTAAACCGCGGGTTACTTTAGCCCTAGGGGTAACTTTGACCCAAAGTTATTTTTATCTTAAAATCGAGCTTCCGGTTATTACCTGGATATTATTATCAGTCGTTTCAGATATGTCCGATATCCGGCTTCCAAGTGCATACTAATATTATCTTGTTGTTTGTTATTTTTTTATGCATAAACTGCTTAACCGATTTACAAGAAAGCTGTTACAGACATAAAAAAACGAACACTAACATTTTGATATCTTGGCAAAACATATTTTAATTTCTTCTTTCTTCTATTTTGATCCTGTCGCCCATTATACATTTTCGAGCCATTAATTTTCACTTTCAATCAAGTATAAAATCCAAATCAAATTATCCGTCTCATAAATTATCTTGTTCTTGGACACCCTGTTGTGATCATTTCTTGATTTTAAATTACACAAACTTACTTTTACAGGAAAATGTTATGATAATAAAGAAACCAGTGTTGTAAAGTAAGGAAAGTTTCAGAACAGAAGTGCCACTTCAACTGTAAAAGATAACTTTGTTGCTCTATATAGTAACGTCTTGGAGACTTGCAATTAATAATTATTGCACTTCTTCCGGTCACATCCGGTTCCGGTGATAGCGGCACATCCGGCGAAGGTGGGGGAACAATCTCTGACAATATCCTATGCTAATAAACATTACTAACAGTTGAGAAGGTTTGATAGGTTCAGAGTCGGCCTTTTGTTTGTTTAAGAGAAAAAAGTTTGAAAGAAAGTACAAATTACCGTCTTATACCAACTTGTTAAGTACCCATTCTTAACAAAAAAAAGTTCTTTTACCTATATGTTTTTTTTCCTTATAACGAATCTATAATATTTTCCGTAGTGTCTTGTTAGGCTAAGTGTTATATAAGTCGTAGACGCATGGGATTTGGAGTAAATTTTTTATAATCTCGCCAAATAACTAAGTCAAGTTGAGCCTGTTGGACCCTACCTGGAGTGGGATTCGCCACTACTTCGTCTACAGTATAACTGCTTGCAGCAGCTAGACACGTGAATTAGTGCTACAAGTATGATGGTACCCGCTGCCTGGGCCATAGGGGCTGAAAACGACCAAGGCCTTAGACGTTATAAGCCGGCAAGGCACAATAGGTAAGTACATGAATATTCGTACAAACATATATTATATGGAGCACTATCCATTATATAACAAGCAGGAGAGCTATGCATTATTTATGTATTATTATGGTGTTACTACAAAAACAATAGCTCACCTCCCAGAATTCCACATATCATAACCCGTATAACACGAAACGGTCGTTAAAGTCCAGTTTTAATTAGCCACCTTTACTGCAGTAGTTTATAGTCAGAGGACAGTAAACCAGCGAGACGAGCGGAATGATAATTTGATTCTGATTTCGTACGCGGTATATCCGTAATTATACGTACCTACCTAGAACTGAATTGCACTTCTCTCATGACATCATCATCAGCCGAAAAACCTCCACTGCTGAGCAAAAGGCTTCTCTAAATTTCTCCATAACGATCGGTGGGTTGTTCTCGAGAACGTTCTTTCTTCATACTAATCGGAAAACGTTATTGAGAACAGCACATCTCTATCGTCCACACTTGGTGCCCACAAAGTCCACCAATTAGTGTCAACAAAATTACATCTGAAACGCTATTTTTTTATTTCAATAGAATACAATAAGCAATCATAGAAAAATATAAAGATAACACACATAGAAAAAAGGCTGATATTCAAATAGCCAAAGCCATTTTTTTGATTCATATCCAAGAACCAATAACCTTATCGAATAGGATCTACGATAATACAGAAAGAGAGATTTAGACACTAAACTTATAACGCCACACTTTTTCGACTGGAGTTAAAGATAAAATAAACTTTAGTGTTCGATGGATATTAATCATTAGATTCACCGAAGTTTTCAGCGCATCGTCGACCTTACGGAAATGAATCGGCCCCCACATCACCGACACATCGTAACACATCATTAATCTCTGATCTATGTGACATTTAATTACCTAAAACACCGTTATATTACACGTTCTTCCGGCCCTTTGGGAAGGACCGACTTCTAAAATAGTCCGGACGGAAAATTCAACTTTACCCACTCCACAATACGGTATCAAAGAATCGTCTTAGTAGTCAAAGCGTTGACGTAATTAATATTGTTTTACTTATTGCTTCACGCCTAAGATTTTATTGCTTCTTGCTTGATAAGATAACGATTAAGAGGAAATTGAGTCTTACATGTCTTGTGATTAAGGCACATGTGAATTAATGTAAGACGTAAAAGCGTCTCGTAAATCTTGTGCGTATTCTTCATTTGAGTTTACAATGCTACGACGTAGAGCCCTGGTGCTACGGTTTTCGTAGTCATAATATGAGCAACAAACAAAGTATGTATTTTAATCCGAAAGTTTGTGTGTATTTGTGTGAGTGTGTTCGCGCGTTTATTTGTTACTTCTTTACGCTGACACGGCTGAGCGGTTTTGTATGAAATTTGGAACGCATCCACTTTGGAGACCCTAACTCGTACCCTTAGACATACTTACTTACTTTTTATCCTGGAAAAAACACGGTTCCCATAAGATAGTGTTTGCGAATTCA
Source organism: Apotomis capreana (assembly GCA_947623375.1). Lineage (NCBI taxonomy): Eukaryota > Metazoa > Arthropoda > Insecta > Lepidoptera > Tortricidae > Apotomis > Apotomis capreana. Next base: position 27,344,317 of record OX392499.1, on the reverse strand, counting down.
ACGCGAACGAAACCGCGGGCAAGAGCGAATTTTTTCATAAGGATAATTCTATAGCTCACAATACCAAAACTGTATTTCAATGGTTGAACGAATACCCATCTAAGTACTTCGTCCAGTGATGATGGTGTGTATGTAATGTCTGCTTACTAAAGATAGTCCATTAAATGGACTTTACATATAGCTAGCTGGGTATATCTTAAGTGGCTGGGCTACTAGACTAGATAAAATTTTAATGTTACATTAAAATAACTACTGGCTTTAAAATAATCAAATATGTTGTCTTTCGACAACAGGTGTTTTTACTTTAAGTACTTGAAAACGTTCTGCACAATTCGGTTCCATTACATATGTAGATAGCGGCAATAGATTAAACAGAAATGGCCAATATTATACAATTGATAATAAAATATCAAGTGTAAAGATACATTTTAACACCTTATAATATATGTACGACTTTATATAACATATTCTTGCATGGTAAGCATATGTATTGTCACTGTGCCAAAGAGCATAGAGAATTTTAGCGTAGACTAGTTGACAAATACCAGCACATTTAACAGTCTGGTTCACACGTAACAATAAAAGCGTTTCTATTTTAAACTACAAACACTAAATATGTCACCATTTAGCTAATGCAGCGATTTGAAATATGTACATAGCTTGGAGCTAGTCTATAACTATCGCCCTATGTAAGTACGATGGGACAATTATGGGCTGCATGGCCTATTTTTGAATGAATTCATTCATAAATAGGCCATGCAATTCTGCAACCCATAGTAGCTACCCTACAATCATCAACTGATCCGTCATGCATGGATGTCATATACTAATACCACCTAATGCCTAATACTTAGAATATGGGACAGTTTTTACTTATTAATAACGTATATAATATCTATGGTGGCTATAATCATCTTGTATTACTAATAGTGCACCAAACAAACCATATTATGTAAGGATTTTGTCTTTTTTAAACCGATGTCTGAGAAAAAATATCACAAAACCGTGATTTAATACGTTAGGCACCAATTTATACGGATGTGAGCTTAATACCAAAACAATATAGTATTTTTCCAAAGCCACCTATGTGCAACAAATCACGTCACGACACGTTCGGTATCGAGGCTTGAGAAATGTCGCCGGTGTCGGACATTTATTTGATGTCTACGAACCCGCGAGATAAATGATTCCCGCGCTCTCGCTAGACTTTCATAGATTTACGCCGATGTTTTTAAAATGATATCAAATATTGGGATACGGATATCGGGGATATTCCATTTTATTGACTGGGTGAGGAAAATTAAAAAAGTATTTGAAAAAAGCATCTATTGCAGATACTTGTGTGTTATAAATTTGTTCCTTCAAAGTGTGACTCAAGCATTTAGCAATTAAAATACCTACCTACAAATACTTTTTCAGGGAACTGTATTCGATTTCAGTTGTACACTTTAATTAATTAATAAAAAAAGTCAATTGATAAGTCTAATATCTTGACTTGGTACTTAATGACAATAAATCATGTGAATGTAAACAAAATAGGTCATCGAAATCCCTAATTACTGACTTTTCTTATTTCCGTTTTTATTTTTAAGTTTAGAAAAATAAAATTGGGCAAGTGCGAGTCGGACTCGCGCACCGAGGGTTCCTTACAAACACTTTTCATCCTTAAGTGGTTAAGTTAAGTTTGCACCTGGTATGTATAGCGCCCCATACAAATGAGGTGCAAAGTTAACGCAACCAACCCGTTTGTTGTATGGGAGCCCCCCTTAAATATTTATTTTATTTTATTTTTAGTATTTGTTGTTATAGCGGCAATATAAATACATCATCTGTGAAAATTTCAACTGTCTAGCTATCACCGTTCTTGAGATACAGCCTGGTGACAGATGGACGGACGGACGGACGGACGGACGGACGAACGGACGAACGGACAGCGAAGTCTCAGTAATAGGGTCCCGTTTTTACCCTTTGGGTACGGAACCCTAAAAATAAGTTAAGCAAACCTTTGGGTTAGCAGAATTCAAATAAAACATAAAGTTTGCAACATGATTATTTATACACTAGCATTAACCCGCGGCTTCGCTCGCGTGCCTATATAATATACATCATCCTACGGGAACAATGCTCTTTTAATCAGGATTAAAAGTAGGCTATTTGAAAGTTAGGGTATAATCTGCAATCTGCATTTCCCTCATGCATATCCGTCCAGCCGTTTTAGCGTGAAAAAGTAACAAAACATACACAGACTTTCGCTTTTCTAATATTACTGGGAAATACTTTTTATTTTATCATAACTCCACTTTATCAAATCAAACCGAAACCTCAAGCGATCTCAGCTTTTACTGTACCAAATAAAGTTCACTTCAAAATTCATAACTCGAAGTGAAGCTAAAACAACGGGATGTGTGTGCATTTTATTTGTATAAAGCTTTTATAATGTCCCGAGCCTCCGCTTATCGACTTGGGATATTCGAGATTGGTTTAATGATTCTAAGCCATGTTCTAATTTACGTCATGTTCTATTGTAAGATATTGAGGTTCTCTTCGTTGATGAATGAAAAATGTATTATTCTGAGCCAGATAAAGGTAAGTTATTCAGAATTCTGAAATGACTTAACATAATTATTGAAAAGCTTGAATGTATTTATTACGGATGCAGGAAGTTTCCCGATTATTACTCCTCCCGTCCCAACGCGCCGCCCGCCTATAGGTACCGATTGACGACGATCGAGATGCCACCAAATACTATTTTTTTAATCTATTATGATAACGCGGGTCTCTATCCATACCTCAAAAGCAAAAACAGAACCCCCTTATAGGATCACGTGTAGCTGTCTGTCAGTCCGTCTGTTACAACCGATTTGCTGCAAAACTACTGGACCGATTAAATTGCAATTTTGATTTGGCGCAAATGCTTTCAAGAATTTTCATGACCACAAATAAAATTTCAAAAACGGTGGCATTTTCGCACCTAATTACCGTCCCAACAAACCATAAAAATTACACTATACTTACTCATATTTAGTCATTTCAACCCCATCGCACCCTAACAGGCGAGACGGTATTTCACGTCCACCACGTTTCTTTTTTTAAATCGTTGCTGTTTTGGTAATCAGCGACCCGATAAACCATAGAAACATTACCCTTGTTGATTTTCAGACTTTGTCACCATATTCTCCTCCTTTAGGGGTTTAATTCTCAAAAAACATGAAACACGTGCTTACTCATTTATCGTTAGAAATACTCCTGGGAAGTTTTCAATAAAATAGTCTACCTAATCTTTTCCCCATACAAACTTACGACCCCCATTTCACCCCTTTGGGGGGGGTGACTTTTGACAAATGCTTCTTTTATTGCACCCCTAGACTTTATAAGGACACGTAGGTTCCAAATATGGACTCTCTAGAACCAGCGGTTTAGTATTTAGACATTGCAACCCCATTTCACCCCAACAGGGAAGATGTTAAATCACGTCCGCCTCGTTGGATTTAAAAATCGTTGCGGTTTTCGTAATCAGCGACCCGATAAACCATAAAAGCATTACCAATGGATTTTCAGACTTTGTCACCACATTTCTCCCTTTTAGAGGTTGAATTAAAAAAAAACCTGAAACACGTGTTTACTCATTTATTGTTAGAAATACTCCTGTGAAGTTTCGAATAAAATAGTCTTTGTTTCCCCATACAAATTCTGGAACCCCATTTCACCCCTTTAGGGGGTGAGTTTTGAAAAATCCTTTCTTAGTGCACCCCTACACCTTATAAGGAACCTACGTGCCAAATTTGAACTCTCTAGAACCAGCGGTTTAGTATTAAAACATTTCAACCCCATTTCACCCCAATAGGGGAGATGGTAACTCACGTCCGCCACATTGGATTTTAAAATCGTTGCGGTTTTCGTAATCAGCGACCCGATAAACCATAAAAACAATACCCATGCTGATTTTCAGACTTTTTCACCACATTTCTCCCTTTTAGGGGTTGAATTTTCAAAAAACCTGAAACACGTGTTTAATTATGTATCGTTAGGAATACTCCTGTGAAGTTTCGAATAAAATAGTCTAACTAATCTTGTTTCCCCATACAAACTTTGGAACCCCATTTCACCCCTTTAGGGGGTGAGTTTTGAAAAATCCTTTCTTAGCGGATGCCTACGTCATAACATCTACCTGCATGCCAAATTTCAGCCCGATCCGTCCAGTAGTTTGGGCTGTGCGTTGATAGATCACTATGTCAGTCAGTCAGTCAGTCAGTCACCTTTGAGTTTTATATATATATATAGAAGATAATGATATATTAAGAGAAATTAATTAAACGGTCTGCAATACGTATATATCAATGATTTATTCAGCAGAAAAATCAGATGGTCACGTACGGTTGGACTTTTGCCGACGTTTTTCTGCAGATCAAAACATAAGTACTTTTTTGCACTCTAATGAAATCACATACTCGTACATAATTAAAAATATGCAATTATGGCTTACTGAATTTACCTCAAGAATTCATGGCCGAATTTTCCAGAAAAACCTAGATTGGGACCATATATTCAGTGATCAAATTAGGAAACATAGCTTCTTTATAACCAAATCAAAAAGTCTAAACAAAACTTGAATGGACTCGTCTGTAGGTTATCAACATAAGAAGTACCTAAAACTCACAATAAAAATGCACATAACAACATTACTTAGGTAAGTACCAGACACAACTCGGTAACTAAATGTTACTTCCGACATATCTAAACGTCCCGAAAACCCTTTTCACGGCAGCATCCCGCTGCCAATCGTAAATTTATCTCACAAGCTATTAGTTCGATAAAATTCTCCAACGATAAATAAAGAAGACTTTGACGGATGGCCAGTTTCCCCCGCAATGTATGAAAAAACCACAATAAAAACATCGCCAGATATCAAAGCCAACGCAATTGAATATCCTCTATCCTAATGCAGTAAGAATTATATTTACGTAGTTGTAATTTGCGTTTCTGTAAATATATTTTTGTTCCGTATTGTATCTGTGTCACTTGGGAACATTTTGTCCGAAACTTAACTTATTTAGTTCGTCCACTGAATAAAACATTAGTCGAAGAAAGAAACATGTTTGTGAATCGAATTTGGGTGTAATGGGCAACAATATTAAGTACCTACTTCAAATGAAATGATAACTAACTTTGTTACTTCAGATGATTTAACACATATTTTAGCTAAAACAATATTATTAGAAATTATAAACAAATGGATTCGAATAACTACAACAAAGAAATCAAACGAATTCGATCAATTACATTTACCGCTTTCGGGCAACGCGCAAACATTTGTTTTGAGGCCGATTTCATTTTCCGCTTCGTTGTATTGTCAAAAGGAAGTAACAAATAGGTATACATACAATATTTTTGGTGAATGTAAAAATACCTTTACAGCAAGGAAATAAAGTCTAACTACACGGTTGTGACATGTTTGCAAGTATGTGGCAGCCGTGACATGATCAGGAATGGGGTGCTTTGTGGCCGCCGTGGCCGCGGAATGTTATAATTAGTACACGTTACCGTGTCACGTGCCAGAAAACTGAATGGAATTAATTGGTTTCCATTCAAAGACAGGGCGGGACTGGCCGTCTTCATCTGTACAAATACCTGTGCGAAAATATGTGAATTTTGATCAAATGTCACGGAAATAAATAGTGCCTCTCAATTACGCGAGAAATTGAAGAGTCAAAGTATGACTTTTCGATCGCTTATCTTATAAGGTAAATAAATCCTAACTTTAAGCCAGTAACAAGTTCCTACCATAAAATTCTAAAAGTTAAAAGTATTTTACCCTTAATTTCTTAGACATCCAAATATTACCATTACGACAGTATGCGCTTTGCATAAACAGACGCATAAAGCGAACGTGTCATAAACAATATTAAATCCCAAAGTTTCGCTCCTTCGTCGACACATATTAGCCCCGTCTCCGACTTACAGAACGAGACTTTTGCATTTCCGCCCCACTGAGCTGCTATTAACGGAGTAGGCAACTCTAACTTTAGAGAAGGAAGCTGAAGCAAAAGATTAGGTAAGAACTTGTCAGCTTCACATTACACCTTTTTGCCAAAGTTCTGATGAATTTTTGTTAAGTTAACCGAAAGCCTTTGCTTTTTACGACCGTATTTTGGACGCAAATAATAAAAAGTTTTGTTTTACAACAAAGACTCAAGAAGTAGCAGTTACCGGAATGAAATACTACGTATGTAAATAAGATTCCAATAACTGTCATTTTTTTTTCTAAATTTTCGATTAACCTCAAGCTTACTCCATTTTTCAAACTCGAATTCGTCGAATATCAAAGATCACTTCGATGAACTCCATATTCGTGTATGCAGAACCTATGATTTATGCACCTTGAGTGCAACGCCGGCTAGGTAAGGACGCGTCATGTGCATAATATATGATGTGTGGAATGTTATCGATGTTTCTCCATTTTCCTGTAAATCGCAGAATTTTAAGCATGCTCCTGAATTGTAAATATCGTATTGGATGCAATAGTCGAGGAAAACTTTTGATTGAGACTAACTCATCTCAGACTTTAATTTGAAAATTCGCTACCCAAAGGAAGGAAGAGAAGAAAAAAACACCCGGTGTTTACCACTATCTATTGTAATACTATTATATTACGAATTTTCTATTTTATTATGATAATAGTGGAAATAATTGATCTTTTTTCGGTTTCAATTGCGCAGGAGGATAAAATGTTTCCAAAATACTTCCAACTCATACTACTAAACCTGTATGAATGAATATACGTAGACGCTATAATTTTATTTTCGTAATAAAAATTTCGAGACACCTGTCACGTACTATTTATTTACTTATTATCACGATGTCCACAACTGTACGTACATATATAATTATATCTATTATATAGGTTGTGTCAGATCTCCTGTGCGAATATTCGCTGGCTTTTTTTTATTCATCAGTTAACAACACAACAGTTAAAGTTAGTAAACACAATTACGTTTTTGTTCATGGCTTATTACTAAATTAACTAGGGTATGCAACTTAATACTGAATGATTAAAAACTTTAAAAAATATTTTATACCAGATTCTAAACAGTTACTCTATCGTTGTGGCTGTAATTCTCACAAAAGTTATTGGAACTTAACAATAAAAATCCCTTTAAAATTCGATACGTTAATATCGTAAACGTTTAACGTATTCACGTGCACGTAACGACATAATATAAAGCCCGCAGAACGTGTTAAACAGTTATTGCGCATAAAACTGTTTCTAACTGGCGCGCAGTTATTGCCACTAACCGTTTACCGTCAAAATTTAACGACGACACGCGATTTGGTTATTTTTCAGTTGTAATGTGGTTGCTGTAAAGCTTGGATAACGTAATGCTTGATCGCCATTTCCATCCATTCTGTCTCGTTTATTTCGAGAAAGTGAATTCGACCGACACCATCTAATAATTATTTTTAAAATCCGAAACAAAACATGTAGGATTTAAAAAGAAGACATTTATTAACATTATTTTATTAACTCCACTCTCACCTCACTACTCTATTAACTGCAGTACAATAATCGTATAAGACGACGGCGCCTGACGGAAGATGGCCCAGAGGAAGATGTCCAACACGCTGGTCGGACCAGATACGCTCTACCCACAAGACCTCAATTTACGATGCCATCCACGCAGCCCAGCCTTTTTGGAGTAGTAGGGCCTCGTGCAGGGTCCGTCCGGATTGTTACTACCGTCTTGCCTGCTAACCCACCGCCAAACAGCAATGTTCGCATTGTTGTGTTCCGGTGTGGGGGTAAGATAGCCGGTGAAATTACTAGCATAGAGGCATTCTATCTTCGTCCTCCGGGTAGGCAAGCACTTGTGACTCCTCTGGTGTTGCAGGTGTGTATGGGCGACGGTAATCGCTTTCCATCAGGCGATACGTTTGCTCGTTTGCCCCCTATGACATAAAAAAAAAGCCCAGGATAGAGTGAGATGGCACAAAATAGTGCACGAACAAGTTATTCATATAGGCAATGACCCTCAGCATTGAGGATATCGACTAAAAGAGGAATGCTTTACCTATACGGGATGTATCTACCTACATACAATTTATTTTCTTACCTAAAATCTACATATGGCTTATGTGCACAGCCGCAGGCCAAAGAGCTAATTCAATAGCGATGGCATCTAAACACGGTACATTTATCAACGCATCTCTTTGACTCTGTCATCGTGTTTACTTCCACCAACCATCGCTCAATATTCATATTTGTTCTGAATGTCCCATACACGGTTCTGAATTAAATACGTACCACTGTACCAAAACCTCCGTGCCATTTGAATTTAAACCGTTTATATTGATTTTCAAGTATGTTTGGTTTATATTCAGGGGTCAAGATAAAGGGGTTGGTATATTGAATGATTCCCTTTGATGTAACGATTTTAGTAGCCTTTTGAAACGATGATCTGTGTTAGGATTGTTTGTTTCAATACGTCAATTGAATTTGAAAGAATTATGTGTTTTTCAAAGTAATTTCATGCAAATAATTAATATGTACTTAATGACCGTGATGCAATTATATGATGTTAGGTTGAGAAAATACAGGCTTTTAATTCCATATTGAATGTCTATTCGGAACATTCGAATAGAAATAAAAAAGCTCTACAAGAAGTACACGGTGGTCTGGATAATGCCCAAAAATTCTAATTTATGATCATATTCAGAAATCCTCTAAAAAAACATTATTATAAATTATAAAGCGCAAGCATTTAGTGGTGCGAGAAATGTATTACATTAGAAATCTGATCACCCTTCCTAATCAATATATAAAATAATCCGCATAATTCGTCTGAGATCACAAAGAGGTGACTCTTAATTATGTACAAAAAAGATCTGGCAGTTTCCTCGCACAACGCATTAGCATTGCTATTCAGCGAGGAAATGCTGCCAGCGTCTTCGGGACCATGCTGCACAGTTTTTTACACCTTTTTTAGTTTATTTTAGTTACGTAATTATTTTATTTATAACTAATTCCTTGATTAAGTTTTTGTACAAAAAAAAAACAGATCATTGGATTGCAGATTGCAGACATCGATTTCAGAACATACTTGATCACAAAGATACGCTTGGCTGCATGCGAAGATCAATCGTCATTTGTTTACTCGCCCTTTTGTATCTATCATATTGGCATCAATGAGAAAACCACTTTATGCCATCGATAAAACGTCGAATTTTGAGGATAGTTTTTTAGCTTTAAAGACAAAGTTTGGTTACCACACTCGATCAAGGTATTCAATTCATTTGTCTACGAAAAAATGAAACGTAAGAAACAGAAAAGATACTAGAATAATATTTAAAGGGTCGACATGGGTTTATTTAGAAGATTGCTTTATTTATTTGAGACTTTTAATCCTAACTATTTATCCTAACTTGGGCACTGGGAAAGTGGCAATCTTCTGCACTTACATTTTTATTACACATTCATTTCAAGGCCAATTTATATTATTAATCGATGTGCTTATTAAAACTAGTAGAGCAAATTGGAGAACATAATTTAAAAACTTCTATTTTAAAAATTTGTAGGAAGAAAATATCCAATTTGCTCAATAAGTAGATACATTCGATATGAATATGTTCTGCTTAAACTTATGATTGAACTATTTTATCTCTACTTTTATGAAGACTGATGAGCCTTATCATTACTACAGTTTCACATTGAATTTCAGTTTGGCACATGAAAATTTAATAACAGTCAAATGCACATATAATATAGTAGTTTCCGATATCTGATCAAGGCGTCCGATGCCGGAAATAACCCTCTTGTTTGCAAGCCGGTTATGACGGTACGGCGCATACGCTACACATTATTGACACCCAGGCTCCGGTCAGTCAGCAAGCAACGATCTTTTACAGCCTCGAGCATGGCTAGTGATGGGAAAGTAGACACTTATCATAGAATATTACAAGGTCAGACATGGAATTAATTCCGAAAACTTAGGTATCTGCAATTACCGAAAGACGTAGCTTGGGTTGGCCTCCTACAAGATGGACAGGCAACCTGGTTAAGGTTGGAAGGCTTTAGAGGAAACCTATATACAACACTGGATGTGGGATGAATAATTATGATCTGAAATTTAAATATTTATTCTCATTCATGCATTTAAAAAAATAATGTTGGCAATAATCTTGTATCGAACATATTTAATTATTGTATTAAGCGGTTTACACTCACGCGCATGAATTGTCCGGCACGGCCCTATATGTTCCCTGAAGAAGAGTCCATACTAGTTCTAAACATGTCGGGCCGTTCCTGACGCTTAATACAATAAGTAAGAATGGTGGTTTTATCTTCCACAAATCAGAATAAATGAAGAGCATAGTGTTACAAATAACGACTAGACAATCAATATCGTACGTTTCACGACACTATAAGGCGTAATGCACACTGCATTAACCAAGTACACAGCCTCCTCAAACAAGCGTCAGCAGCCGCGGGCAGCAATCGGCTAAGTGCTAACGATCTTGTTGGTTTTCAATTAATGTCGAGCCAAGTATACTCGTAATGCGGTGCGAATTATGTTGTGTGTGTGAACGTTCCTTTATAATTCCTCTATTCAAAACAATGTCTTTGGTAAAAAATAGACAAAGTAAAACAAATCCCGTTCCTCGTATTACAATACAATACAATACAACAATTCTTTATTGCACACCAACAAGAATTTTTACAATTGAAACACGTTATTGTTTAAAATTGTATTTTAAAGAACAGACAGTATTTTTTTTACACATACTGTGCTGATAATTTAAAAGATCCTAAGGACACCTTCCTCTCCACAACTGTAATACCCACTCCTCTATGAATAAGCCGAGATAATAACAAGCTGACCATATCGCAAGGTCTCGACGAATTCGGGCCAAGGTAAACATCTAGTTTTAATCATTAAATTAATAGTACCTACCTAATCCATAAAATTGTATTACCTCGCCTCTAGAATCGCAGCCACTGGCTGGTATCTGGAATGTTTTCGAGTAAATTCAGCAAAACGTCCCATTTCTAGAAATCTCTAATCGCCTCAACGTTAGTTTTCAAGGAAACCCAGGGGTGACAAGATAAAAAAATATATTTACTTTTAAATAAATTAATTTATTCAATTTTATTACATATTAGTATGTATATCGTCGTCTGGTACCCATAACACAAGCCTTCTTGAGCTTAATTTGGGACTAGATCGATTTGTGTGAGGTTGTCCGATATTTCTTTATTTATTTATTTATATTAAAATATACACATTACAGTCTCTTATAATATAAAATGTTAACAAATATTTATTCAATATGTAACTATATTTTTACTGAGGGAAAATTCTAGATGACTAGGCATATCACTAAAAGAAAGACAGTCATGAGAAGTTTCCTTTAGAATGTCAAACTTTCAAGTGTCAATGTCACTTAATGCAGCTCAAATAGCTAAATACAATATGATTATGTCTGCCATAAGACCGCAACACTGCTAATATAAGGGCATCGCGGTGTCACACTACATCGGAGCCCTACTTGTATATCTTAGAAGACGCTTTCATGATAGGTACATAGCTAGCTGTATTTGAAATCGCGCTTAAAAAGGTATTTCAAATTAAAACTTTAGGTAGTAGCAAGTGTAGCAACCCTAAGGAATGATTTCGGAAGGCAATAGCGCAGTGATCTGGCACATCGTCTTCTCAGGTTAAACGGTATCTGCATCTTTATTAATGGTTTTTCAATCGTTACTGCTCACATTCAGTTTTAATGTTATTATTTGCTATTAAGAGCGCAGTTGGAAATAGACGTTTTTTTTTAGATCGCAGTTGGTGAAGGTTTGTTTGTGAACTGGCGAGGATATAAAATATCGTTTAAAAGTATATTATAACGTATCAGGTATAAACAGTGAAAATTATATTTGTACCTATATCATATTAAATATTCAAGTAAATAACGCATAAAAAATGCCGTAGTCCGTGTTTATGTAGTCCATATAAATGACATACATCTATTATATCTACTAATTTACAAACAAATCAACCATATCCCAAATAAATCTCTACAATATATTTTTTTCGGTTAGTAATCAGCATTTTGTATATTAAGGAAAATTAAATCATGTACATACATATACACCCTAGTACTTTAACAACAGTGAGACCCGTCGTCAAAAAGGCGGCAGTAATCATTTTCTGCTCATATAATATGATATAATTTTCATAGGTTACCCAAACCTTACAAAACATGAATTACCCATCAAACCAAAGGCTCGTAATTCCACATATAAAACGTATCCACATTTATTGCTCAAGTAAATGAGTTAACGTCTTTCCGTATATTAGTTGAACCCTATTAAGACCCGTTTACTAGGGTATTTTATAGTTACAGCTATTAAGGAGTGCCTACCAGATTTAGCCGTGTAAGTATAGTTTAGTCGTTGAAAGGAATTAATTTAGTGAGTCCTAGTTGATTATAGTATTTTAGTTATGTATGACCACTTATGACTTACATTTTGAGAAAACTCCTGTTTTTTATTTAACCTTAATTTGAATGCTAGGATATTCAGACATTATTTATCGACATTCACCCATTTTAGTGATTGTATTGACTGACGAGTATACTTTAACCAAACATCCACCCACCTACATTAGGGCAAATTGTGAAACTTTCAAAAAACGGAACCCTTTTATCTTTATACAAATACGTATCCAGTCCTTTCTTAAACGCCCAATTTATCGGCTTTTCAAACCATTTTAACTTTTCAACCCTCCAAACGACCTGGAAATTAGGAAAAAAAGGAATTTAATTTTTCGCTTCCCATTTGTGGCAAGACAGACCATTCTTAACCCCCTGCTGCGTGCCAAGAACACCCCGGGGATAGTAAATTTCTTTTAAACACCTCTCATTATTCGCAATAGCCACATAACAGTTTAACCCTTCACTGCAGCTGGGGTCTTTTTAACCCAGTTAGGGTTGACACCTGCTATCAGACGTTAATTATTTTCTAAATGAAACGGTACTTCACAGGCTTCACAGCAGGTGAAAAAGGTAATAAGTGTAAAAAGATGTTTAACGAAAACCGAGGTCATTTCTAAAGCTTATAAAGGCAGATTTTTTTGTGCGGCTATATTTTAATGCGAATTGAGTACATAAACAAATTTCATCAGAAATATCTTTAAAATATTTAACTTAGATGGCGGCGATTTAAGTTTTCGTGGCAATCATATGTGCCACGTTCACCAATGGTGAAATCACCACGTAAAAATATTATGAAATATGTATCATCATAAATTCTTGGTTATCATCGAACGCAACGACAAAACTCCCTTGATGCGTGTGAGCACCCTAAGCCCTATTAGTAACGTCGAGATGAGATGACGTCATAGCGTTACAAATCCGCATTTTATCGTATTAGGTTTTGACAGATATTGTGGCGCGTCACATAAAACGCACGCTGCATTCAGGCTGATGGGCATTGATGGGTTAAATTTTGTTTAATCGAGTTAGAAAGGCAAGGGTTAGATTTAACTTGCACAACAAAACTTGTAATTCACTTACATTAAATGAATTACAATACAATTGGTATGACCCAGTGTAATGTAAGTCTATTTTATTTCCATTAAACTTAATTTTAGTTCTAGAAGCGTAGTGGGTGTAATCTACCCAGCTGCGTTAGTCGTTTTTTAATAAAAGCCATGTTATAATCAATACTTTGTCATTACCTGTACTCGTATTCTCATCAATCACAAAACACAAGTGAAGCATTTCGTGTGCGATACAATGAAAGGACAGCCGTCTTTTCCCATCCAAAAATGTAGACTTATTGCAGCATTTCGAAACTTACTACTTATCAAAGTCTTATTTGGTTTTTATAACAATTGCTTCAGCCTTAAATTTGTTCGGTGTTTTGCTAGAGTTTACTGCATTATCGTTTGTTCTGCGCTATACTCATACATGTTCACAGAATATAAAAGACTATCTTATTTCGATATGTGTGCTATTATACAGTGGCTTGCAAATGTGCTCGTATCTTTAGTTACTGGAGAAGAGTATTTCTTCCAGTTTTGTGAAGGAATAAATCAAATCGACGTCAGACTGAAACAGACGGAATTAATTTTAAACCCATCACAATCACGAGGTATATTCTTGGGGTTATTATCCCTTAAATGTTCTATACTGATACTTCAAACTGCAGCTTGGATTGCTGGATATTTTCAGTACAGTGCCTGGTTACATCTTTTCACTGTTTCATACATTTGGACGGCATTGAATATGAGCCATATGATGAAATTTATTATCTTCGAAATAACATCTCAAAGAGTTAAGATACTGGGGAATTTCTTTGAATGTAATTTAGGTAAAACTTGTCCAAGAAAGCAAGATAGTTCAAGTCATACAAAAAAAATAATAAAGGAAGGAATGGTGATCTACAAATGTCTCCATGAAAATTTGAAGACGACAGTAGCAACGGTGAAACTTCTGGTATGTACGAATTATGCGACTTTTTGAATATTATTTGATACTATTTATTATACAATGTGGCCATTTACTTAACAAAAAATAAACTCCTCTAAAACTGGTCTCATGTCAAAAAGTGTAATTGGTATGGCCCCAAAAGTGTATAACAGTCTACCAAGTACCATTAGAGACATCGAGGATAAATCTTAGAATTTAAGCTTGCTTTAAAAAGATTATTGGTGGAAAAGTCTACTTACTTTTCTGTAGCTGAATATCTAAAAGATAAAACAAGGAGCCTATTAATTGTAAGCATTATTATTTTTGTTCATTTAAAATTGTAAAAATTGCATACCCTAGCTGGGTAAGCTATTGCCTCCAAAAGAAACTTGTTTCAAACTTTACCATCTACAAGATCTAGAGTACAACATGTGAGCAAAAATAACTTTAACGTCAATTGTTTCTGCGGAGTGGAACGACAACTTTGTTATATTTACAGGTGACAGTGTCGTTATGTTCTAACTTCGTCAACATGCTGGTGCACTGTTACGATATCCTAGATTCTGCTACTGTGAGTTATTACGATACAAGCTTTCTTAATATAATATACTTAAATGCTTAATATTATAATATACTTAAATTAAATTGCGTTTTATTTTATTTTGTCTTGCTTCATACTGCTGAATCTTGGTCAAAATTTGAATTTATGTGTTTGTTAGTTAGAAGTAGCTTACAAACTGTATGATCGTAGATGTGTGTAAGTGGCAAAGTTAAGAAATTTTGACTTGTAATAATTCCTCAAAAGATTCTTAATTGCTCTGCGAAAAGGATGGTATTGCTGCATGTGCATTTTTTGCTGAACTCTCTGCTTGAAATTTCGCAGTTTTTAAGACGCTCGATTCTAAATATATTACAACTTTCGTAAATCTCTAATTATTTTAATATGTGGTTTACATTCATGTGAACTAGTTACCAACGGCCCGATATTTTCCTAACCTTTTCATTAGCAACTTTGCTGTCCTTGTGCACTCCAAACGGCGCGGGCCGCCGCGAGTGTAAACCACATATTAACATTATGATCAATTATATTTACAGTCACATGGGTTAAATGTTTGGATAGTCATACTGGAACATGGTATCGGCTGTATTTTATGCTGCCTGCCAACATTATTTACTAAGAAAACAGAGCAAGAAGTGGAAAAAATCAAAGTAGTTTTCGAGGACGAATTGCTTTTGTGCAATGGTTAGTGTGGTGTACTTTGGATCTTCTAGAATATTCATCGAATAAATCCTATCGGATTGATGACTTTCGGACCTAAGGATGCTCGCTCACCGTAAGCATTCGCCAGAAATGTAACAGTTTATTCTACGGTATTTATTGTTACATTGCAGGCAAATGCTCACCCTTACACTCCACCGAAAATAAGATTGCAAATCAATATTATTGTCCGTCAGTTTTAATAACTGAACACTTTACTTGTCAGATGCTGGTCTCCAGATGATGATAGAGGACTCTGCACACTACCTGACCCTATGCCCCATCAAGAACACAATCAGCCGTGCTTTCTCATTCGACATGAACCTTCCTTTTATATTTTTCAGCTTGTTCACAACTTACATCATCGTTATTATTCAAATATCGCTAAGGTCTGAGTAATCTTGTGAATTTATCACACTGCATTTATATAAGTGAAAGTTTGTGTGTTTTATGTTTGTTACTTCTTCAAGCCGAAACGGGCTGAAAATTTTTGATAAAATTCGATGTCGAGGTAGTTGACATTCTGGATTTATAAGTTACTTTTTATCTGTTGGTAACACTGCGAGCGCAGCCAGTAATTTATATTTTGAAATAATAGCTCGTCTAACTAATCGCAAGTAAACCTTACATAGCATAACTTTAGTACGTGTAATACTTGTTTATGGTCATTTGCGAATTTTACATTTGCGTTTTTTGTGAGTATGTATCATAGTATAACTATAATAAAGAATTTGTTAATTATACGTAAGTATAATTTAAATATTAGGACATAAAATACTTGGCAGAAATACTTTTATTTCTACTATAGTCAAATCGCATATAGGTAAGTCGCTCGAACAAAACTAGAAGCAATCAATTTAGGAAGAAGTGCCTTAATGACGAGAAATATAGACGTCACACATGTCATCTATAAGTACATGTAATGTCCACAAATTACACACCGCTAGTCTGAACAGATGGTTCGAAACACCAATTAAATTGATATCAGTGGTCGAAATAAGTTTGATGTATTGGTCGCCGTCGGAGGGACGGAAATGGCGGGGTGACGAGTAAAAAATAGTGAACACTTATCAATCTAATTGATATCGTAGCACATCTATTACATATTACTATAAAGCATTTTGCAATTAGCATACTATTATAAAGTTTTAATTATGGAAGTTACATTACAAGATATTATCCTAAATATGAGTGGCCAGGAGGGACAGGCCATTAAGAGGAAACAGATCTGATAATAGTAGATTGTTAGACAAGGTATGAAAGACACCAATTCCACTCGGGATATTTTGACGCCAATATTTCGAGAGCGAAATTGGTGTATTTTGTTCCGAGTTAAACACTCTACTTTACATTTTGAATGTGAGGAAAATAATGAAAAGTAATATTTACAAAAAGGCATTATAAATTCTCAGAGTTCTTACCTCGCACGCGCAACTATGGTTGACGTTTATTATTTTTTTTATTGCATCAACAAATCAGGATACGTTTGTGTGACATTCGATTCCCACCAATTCCACCAAGTAACTCTTTTTCAATTTTTCTTTAAGCTTTGATCTTTATGTATCGATGGCTTGTATCAATGACATTCGAATAACCAATCATAATATTTTTATTATAAGTGCATCAGCTACCCACTCATTGAAAAATTGTAGAATGGCACTTTTAAGACTGCAGCGAAATAAAAAACAAGGTCATCACTATTCTTCCGCGTGGATAAAGTGGCGGGCCCTTTTTTGTTAGTCATATTCACTAAATTAATTTTCTTACGTTTTTTTCTTGCAAAGGCAAACATATTTAGTAGCGATTTTATGGGTAATCTTGCGTTTTTCTAGAATAATTTACTATGTGCTAATCATGTAAATTATAAAGAATCCGTTTGGAATATGAGCGCATGCAGAGTTATGACGCTTTACTTATACTTACTCATGTTGTTTTGTTTGCGTGTAAAAGGATGTCTAGCTTACAAACATAAACATGGAAAGGAGCTGTCAAATCACAACGCAATATTACACTTAGCTTTGAATTTCGGGGCACTTTAAATTGCTTACACCCGCTGAATGTGTTTGACGCACCGTAATGAGTTTGGTCCAAGTTTAATTTAACTAAGGTGGCAAGACCGACATCTTATTGCAGGCCGTATTATAGATGCATTTTCACATAAATAGTCCCGCGCAGACATGCGTTTATTTCTGGCCATTCAACTATAATTTTATTTTTTTAAGTTTCTCCAAAGTCAACATTTTTATTGACATACTCCGAAATGATATAATTCCGAATCGGGATATAGTGTATACGATTGTATCCAAAATAAAAAAGCGATAAATGAAATGCAAAACGCAACTCTACACAAAATCTTAAGACGTTGTTTCAGCCGAGCCGTTGACAGCTACGGCGATGCCGATGACGTGCGGTCCCCTCCCACTAACTATGGAACTTAAACAGTCTCAATTTCAATTTATATTTACACAAAAAATACGTGCAGTGGAAAGGGGCACTACATAACTGAGAAGTTTCATTTGTCCGAATGCATCACTATTCTGAATTTTTATGATTCTGTAAACCATGTTCTGATGAAATATTTAGGTTCTTTTTTGGGATAGTGTATACCGCTAACCTAATCTAATAACACTGTGTAAGAAGTATGTACCTTTCCACAGCAAATATGATAGTTTGGCGAGTTAGCGCTTTCGGTATTATGAAAATACGGCATGATGATAAATAAAAATTTGGAGCCAGTACTGTAAACTAACCTTTAAAGGTTCTACAACTACTCTTAATTCTACTGTAGTAGAAGTGATACGTATCTAAATTTCAATATTATTACACAGTGTAAATATTAAGTGATAAGTATAAATAGCTCCTTGAATTAGCAATTACATTCCATATAAATAATATCCATAAGTAGTAACTTATTTGGGGAAGAACAGGAAAGAAGGGTAACAATACAACACGGTGGCTACACTTCCTAGCATTGAATTTCCCAAATTATCGCTTTAAATACATTCGAAAAGAATACTCAACGCTGACAGGAAATGTGTTTATATTTGTCAACGTCACGTCCCCACTGGTCCCGCATCGAAATAATGCGGACAAAAAAGCGAATTCGCGACATTTTTTTCCACAAATGATCCGTGTCGAGCCGGCTCTCTTATTAGATTATCAGGTCGATTTGCAATTCCGTGTGTTCATATGAACATGTTTATTTTACGGAAATGAATCGCAATTTGGTAGAGGGGTCGTATTGTTGACTCAGGGTAATCCATGTACATAAATTTTGTGATCTACACGTTGTACAAGTATTTTATGTACAGATATGATGAAAATACACAAGTAACCCTACCTGCATGCATACCACAAGGTGAAGTTATACTTAAATATGCATGTTGGATATAGTTGAAAACAGGAAACTATAATAACGAAACTATTTTGCGCAAAAAACAATATTTACGTCGATTTTTTATTGCAAATTAAACACTTTTATTAACCTCAAACAATACTAGTTTGACCCTCACAGCGGGTCACGTGTCTATTTGATTAGTTCTCGGCTTCGTTTCATTTTAGATTGTACTATTACATAATCCTTAAACTAATGTGCACCTTATTGTAAGCGCCAAAATCGCCATATGAGTTGCACTCTCAAATTTAAGTGGCAAATTTTAATCCGCGTTCCTTACTATTTTAGTCTGAAACAAAACACGTAGTTCGTAGGGTACAGTTTTGAATGAAAACATTCTAAGAAAAGGGCTTTTTAATCCGATGTATGAACATTGAATTACTTGACCGCCCGCTGTTTTTGCTGGTAGACACAATAGGTGCTTTGTAAAGGAAGCGTGCGTCGAGAAAATTACCCACCGTTGTCTTGAACCTTCGAATAAGTTTTGTATTGTGAAAAACTATTATGACTGGTATTATATGGCACTACTCTGCGGGACTAATATACAATAAAAATAAAGAAATACATGAAATGAATAAAGAAAATAAATAGTTACAACATCGAACAAATGATGCATGTCGCCACAGCATGAGGGGTTACTGTGACAACAAACTAATTTAACATTGCCCGGGTTCATAGTATTTAACCTAACCTGTAACTCGCTTCGCTACTGAAATAATAGCCCTATTTGTTGAATAGGAATGCGTCAGATGTAATGCAATAGTTCATACCTGCTAATTTACAAGCTCGCTCCACTCTGCTGCTATCCTCACATCCGTGTAGTATCATTATTTGTGTTCCTTCATCTCACAGGAATCTCCTCTCACAGGATTGTCGTCTCCTTTCTGGAAAAGGTATATACATGACTTCCATTGTCATGTATTGTTTGCGCCTTGTATCTTAGCATAAAATTGACATTACCAGACTATTTATCTCTGTGTAACGTCTTGCAGTTAATATATTAAAACATATGGTACAGTATGAAGTCAGTTCCCCACAGTCCTCAAGGAATACACCATTTACGAGGATTGGACCTGATCTCATCCATTACGAACTTCAATCACTCGACTGCGACTGCGACAGAGCGTTGAGGGGATACGAGGAGCATGTTAAGCCAGCATATAGGGACCATCAGATTCGTCAATCTTCCGGTCAAATAAATAGGTACAACTAGGTACAAATAGATAAGTAAGGAGAATATCTCTCCACATAAGTTACCCGTTCCCAATGCGTCCCCGGTCAAAACGAATGCTATCACATGCCCGGGAAAGCATCCGCCTGACTGGGCGATGCGTATAAAACTGCAAATAATGTGTAATTATATTGGCAATAAGTAACACAAGGCCACAAACTTAACTGATAGAGCAGGCGAACTGGAGCAATCACAAAATACTTTAGTTAATATGCATGTGCACTCAAAGGGTCCAAAAACAAACTAAATTGCCTTGTCAAAGAAAATAATTGAATAGTAAAAATAAGAAATTCAAATATCTCACCATAGACAATCTAAGAAGAGTCAGTAACGTGGAAAGCCAAGACGTTGTCAAAGAAGTATGAATATAATCGCGAGTCGTCGCGACACTCCCGCCGCGGCAAGTTAATGAAGAATAGTAAGTGTAGTCATTAAGTGTTGAGTCCATTCTTTGATTTTATCCATTGCCTGGACTGCGGCAGCTCTCTTAAGTTTCTCATTTCTAGGTAGTGTAGATGTAGATTCGACTTCATCAATTACGACATCTTCAGATGTTGTGTTTGCGTTGTCCTTTTCAGTATTTTCTATCATTGAAATATCTATTGTGTGTGCGTCTCTCGAAAGGTCAATTGTGTCAGTAATATCAGCTGTCTCAACATCCATGTCCTTTGATGGCTGAGGTAAATCTTCAAGTAATGGTACTGATACATTATGCTCCACTTCGGAACTTGTATCTAAAGAGCCATGCGACGAGTTAACTTCATGCAAGGGCTTATCCAATTCGAGTGGGTATAAATGTCCAATAGATCTTGTAAATATTGTGTCTCCCACTTTCACTCTTGCGACTCTACACAATCCGTCTGTACTGCGCAGTAATTCACATATACGACCTACTTTCCAATTTCCCCGATTTTTACTATCACTTTTGATTTGAACTGTATCACCAATGCAAGGTTCATTGTGAGATTTTATTCTCGATTGATTGGGTGAATGACTGCTACGTTCTCTTAAGCTTAATAGGTATTGATTTATGAACATATCCTTGTACTCGTTCATTATTATTTCTCCCCGTTTCCATCCTTCTATGAGTCGCTGTTTGGTAGATGTTGTTCCTGTAGCTATGTTATCTTCCAAGTTCTGCAGGTTAATGCATTTTCCTGGTGTTAGGAAATCAACAGGTTTCAGTATGTGATCCAACTCAGATGACACATAGGTTAGCGGTCTAGTATTGACTATCGCTTCAACTTCTTTGATGATAGATAGCAACTCGTTGTCGTTAAGAAGATGTTTCTGTAGGGAACGTTTGAGACAATGTTTCACTACTCCTACAAGTCGTTCATAGACACCTCCGTGCCAAGGCGCTAGTTGAGGTATAAATTTCCATCTAATCCCCTTTTCTGTGAGTTCTCTCACTGTTAGTATCTCTGATAGCAATCTGAATTGAAGTGCATTATCTGATAATATCAGTGTAGGAATACCCCTGGAAGCTATAAACCGACGAAATGCGAGAGAGCATTCCTCTGCTGTCATGTCTTTTACAACTTCGAGATGAATAGCTCGAACTACTAAGCACGTAAATAGACAAATCCAACGTTTTTCTTGATCCTTGTTTGATTTTACTAACACTGGACCGAAATAATCCACTCCTACGTAAGTGAATGCTGAAGTATATTTCACCCTTTCTGGTGGTAAAGCAGGTGTATCTGGTAAAGCGTATGGACCGCCACCATGCTTCACACATTGTGGGCATTTGCTTAGGATTCTTTGTACTTGAGTTCGTCCCTGAGGAATCCAGAACTTATGTCTTATTATGCTTAAGGTATGTGATACACCAACATGATAGTTCTCGATATGTGTCTTCATGATGATTTCCTTGGTGAACTCACATTGCTTAGGTAAGAGAATAGGATGTTTAGCATCATAGGATAAATCTGAATGTGTTAAACGACCATCACACCGGATAACACCGTCCACATCTTTGAACAATCCTAGATTTCTAGTAAGGTTAGTTATTTTATCTTTTGATTCATCTGGAAAAAACTGTTTCTGTAAATTTATTATTTCCTGTATCTCCGAATTCGTTCCTGTTTGAATAGTCGAAGGTGTTGTAAGATTATCTTGAGGTAAGAGTTCATTAGACTCTTCCATACATGCATCTTCTGTATTATTTTCCTTTGAAACTTGGTCTTCCTTTTCAGAATGTAGCTCAAATTCTGACGTATTCGGAAGAACCTCCCCCGCCAGAAGAATGGCGTCCGTAGTTAGTTCTGTAGGCCAGTTGATTGACTTCATGGATAGAAATGTCGGACCATATAACCATCGTTTCAGATCTTCACTGGTTTTCATTGGTCTTGTCGCTACATCTGCAGGATTAAATATCGAAGGTATGTATTTGATTACCAATGACTTAATTCTTTTTATTTCGTCTACCCTTCGTGATACAAAGGTATCCATTAGTTTATCAGTTTGATACCAATTTATCGCAATTTGGCTATCTGACCACAAGGTTAGTTGTGTGACGTTTGCTTTGATGTATTTCGTGATGAATTGAATCAATCTGGTTCCAATGAGAACTCCTAGTAGTTCTAAACGAGGAATCTTCAAATTCTCCAGATCCTTCAAAGGTGTCAATCTGGATTTTCCCATGACAAATTGTATATTGTTGTCTTGCACTAGGTAAACTACAGCAGCGTAAGCCTTAGTGGAAGAATCTGTAAAACAATGTAGTTGAACTTCTTTGTTGTTCAATATGTTTCTTGGTAAACAGATCTCTTTGATTAAATCAAAGTCCTTTAAAATGTTCTTCCATTGAACTGACGTTTGTTCTGGTAACGCTGTGTCCCAATTTAGTTTCTTCTCTTTCCATAGAGATTGGAAAAGAATCTTGGCAGGTAAAGTTATAGGTGCAGCAAATCCACATGGATCAAAAATTGATGCAACAGATTTCAATATTCCTCTTTTAGTGTATGGATTTTCTTTATTCTTCACCCTCAGTTGAAGTGAATCTTCTTTTAAATTCCAGTTTAATCCTAAAGTTTTTACTATTTTATCATCACCAATGTCTGGAATTTGTTTCATAAATTTCTTTGAGTTAGAACTCCATTCACGTATGTTCATTGAAATTTGCTGAAACACTTGTTTCACATTCTTATACAAGTTCATTGCTTCTTCGATGCTATCTGTACCAGTTAAAAGATTATCGACATATATGTCATTAGCTATATCTTTTGCATGTTTTGAATTTGAATTCAGCAATAGATGTCTGATGGTTGCATTCAATAGAAACGGCGAACTAATTACTCCAAAAGGAACTCTAGTGAATCTATAGTGCAAAAGATTGTCCACAGTAACTGGTTTATTAGTATCTTTTAGCCATAAAAATCTAGTGACATCTCTGTCCTTTTCTTTCAAACCCATTTGAAGAAAAGCTTTTTCTACATCAGCAGTTAATCCTATGGTATGACATCGGAACCTTATTAGCAGTCCTGTTAGGTCTTCCAACATTTTTGGTCCACAGTATAAACATTCGTTTAGACTTTTAGTATCTTTTGTTTTCGCGGATGCATCATATACAATGCGAAGAGCTTTTCCTGGTACTAAGACTCCGTGATGAGGTAGGTAATGGATAGGATGATCAATCTGTTCTGATTCAGGTACCAACTCAATGATCCCCTTTTGAATTTGATCATTCAACGTTTTGTTGTAAGCTGACAGAGTTTCTGTATCGAGTCTCTTCATTAGACCAATTAGTCGACCATAAGCTAAGTTGTAATTAGTTGGTAAATCAGGAGGATATTCTTTCCAAGGCCAAGTGACATAATAACGGTTGTCTCTGATCTCCGTAGTTTCATTGAAGTTTTTGATTGCTTCCTCCTCCCTGTTCATACTTGGAGAGTCCATAATACCGATTGATTCTAAATCCCATAAATGTTGTATGCTAATATTATCAAGAGTGATCCACCTCTTAGTCCATTTGATTTCATAAGAAGATTGAAAGTATGTACATTTAAACTATTAACGGGTCATAAGGTATTTGTACCGAACATCTTAGGGCACAGTGATCTATCATGTTTTCCCCTTGAATTGCAATGTGGGCAATACTTTATGATCTCGCATGGAACTGTGCCATGGTTAGTTCGTAGGCATTGAAAACATTTATTCCTTAGTTTCATTTTCCTCTGTTCTAAGGTAGGATATACCTGACATCTATCATTGTAATGGTCACCTTGACAAAAGACACACGACACTTTCATTCGTTTCTGATGATTAACATTGAATGTTTCATTTCTCTGACCTTCGAATCTCCTTTTCATTGGCATTGGAGTTCTTGCAAATGTGGAGAAAAAGGATCCAACTTTGTTGAAACGATTTTCCGTTCTATTAAACTTGGGCTTTGCTTTATTAAACCGTTTATTGGACTTCATCGATCTAATATGTAGAGCATCAGTTGTATATCGGACTTCTTCGGATCCGTTTTTGTGATTAAACCCTCTTGCATCTTCCTTTGCCGTGATGATGATGTTTAGTTGTTTCCTCATTGCTTCAATAGATTCAGATTCCGATTTTAATCTCATTTCATACAGTATATCTTCCGGAAATTTCTCCATAATCAAGAATCGTAAGTGATTATGAGATGTATCTTCTCCCATAGATTGTAAGACACGCAAATGTTTCTCAATTTCATCTAGAGTCTTTCGACAATCCTCAAATCTAACCGCTGGCTTTATTTTGTAAAGAGTGGCATAGTGGGCATCTATGACATGTTCACGCTTCCCATATCTTCCCTTTAAAGTATCCACCGCTATTTGGTAGTTCTCGTTGGTAGTCTCCAAGCCTTCAATCATGTTTTTTGCCTCTCCATCCAAAGAAGCCTTCAAGTATAGAAGCTTGTCCACATCTCGTAGGTTTCTTTGACCTATATTCGAATAAAATTGATCCCAAAATGGAAACCAACCCATAATGTCTCCTTTGAACTTCTGCAAAGTCAATTCAGGCAGTTTACTGCGATTATCCGAGAAGGTAGATGGCTCCTTCACTTGTGAGTTCTTATCGGCTTGAATGGTTGCGTTAAGTTCCGCTAACATTTCTTCACCTTGCAATTGAGAAGTAGTAAGGTTTGAAATCTCGTCCGCGTTCGGTGTACTACTGACATTAAAATATTGATATAGATCAGCATTGAAGCGATTAAGCATTGATTGTAGCTTTGAGGCGTTGATCGCACTCTGTTCTCGCTTCTCATTATCCCAAGGACGATTCACACACAATGTTTCTGCCTCCTTTGACAGTACTAAAATGCTTGACGCAAAGGTATTAAGACGACTGAGTAAAATTCCCTCCATGTTTATTCAATTCTGAAAATATTTTAAGTATCTAGTTGACACATTCATTGATGCATGATATTTAAAGTCGCAATGTTCATTATTAAGTTATTGACATTATCAATAATCTAGCAGAAAGTATAAAATTATTTGTAAGTTATTTAATTAATTAATAAAATGTTTTCATATATTTAAAGAAAGAAAGGTTCTCTTTACACTGTTAACAGATCCCTACATTATATTTGTAAGTTGAAAAAAATGTTTAAATGTCAAAACAAAAATAATAAAATATTTCATAAATTATAAGTATCATATGCTGCTGACTGTACTTGCATTATAATTGTTATAGAATGGAATAATATTTGTAATATTTATATTCCAACATGAAAGTAAACAATTGGACAGAAAATTATATGAAAGAGAATGTCATAATTTGGAAACTAGAGATTATGGTTTGACATACCTGTATTAAATATTATTCATAAGTTTTATGGATGTCTCGAAGTTCATGAGAATCATAAATATTGTTGTTGGTTTATAACTTCATAGGAATTATCCGGTAGAAATCTCTCCTTATTGTAAACCTATGACAATAATACACATTTCCTAAATATATGCAGTTATAACGTTGTTGTGAAATATATTCAAATAAATCTGTTTTATTGACGCATCTCTATTCAACTTTATATAACCTATGGTTGTTATTGTAGCGAGTTTGTTTCAGAATAAACTTGGATACTTAACAAGATAATTTATAACCTACTTTGATACGATCGGTATAGAATCGAGTATAATATAGTTAGAGCACATATTTTATATATAAAACGAGAAAGTAAATCAGAGAAATATCTCATAAATGTTGATAAACATGATTGTTTTGATATTTGGTTCGTACGACAAATACTCACCTTATGTTCACGATTTAATAAGTCAATGATATTAACACCCTTTTTACACATCACTTTATACATTTATTCATCGTAATCACAATGAATATACACCAAATAACACTATTTATCACCATATCTGAATAAAAGATTTCGAAAGGTACAATTTGGCGGCGTTAAACAACCATTTTTTCAACAACTGGCAAAAGTGACATTAGGACTGCGTACAACAGCGGCATATTCGATTATACGCTGCAATCGAATTGTCAGTCGATCAAATTTGTCGTCGAACAATAAATGTTATTTATTTGGTGGTAAATGGGTAATAAACACAACACTTTATTTATTTTCAAATAGCATAGACGAAGTGGTGTTGACTTCATCGCATAATAATCGTAAGACGTAAAATATAGTGAATAAAATAAAATCGCCGATGTTTCGATACTCGGTGCATAAATCGTTGTTCATAGCATATTTGACTCGTTTGAAATAATCCGAATAAACAATCGATGATGCAAATATGACGCATCGTATTCATACCTCGAATCGATCTATTAAAATCAAGTATCGATTTGAAGTATCACCGTACATTCTAGAATTCGTCACAACTATCGAATCGTCGTGATTTGTCCGCACGAACTATAATCGATTTTGATTATCTCATTTTGAGTATAATACGAATTGTAATACTTTAGTAAACGTCTGACTCACCACTTTACTTTCAAATACGCAATAATTTTGGTTAGGCAATCTAGCTACTAAAGATTTGTATGAAAACTATTACACCACAATCTGACACATTTAGGCTGAAAATTATACCATAATTTATCAAGTAATCGCAATACCGAATTCTAAACTACGGCCAGTGATTCTAACAACACTTCCCTCAAAGTGCCACCAGAATCCCAGCACTGTTCTTCACCAGAATTTGTCGCCACAGCATGAGGGGTTACTGTGACAACAAACTAATTTAACATTGCCCGGGTTCATAGTATTTAACCTAACCTGTAACTCGCTTCGCTACTGAAATAATAGCCCTATTTGTTGAATAGGAATGCGTCAGATGTAATGCAATAGTTCATACCTGCTAATTTACAAGCTCGCTCCACTCTGCTGCTATCCTCACATCCGTGTAGTATCATTATTTGTGTTCCTTCATCTCACAGGAATCTCCTCTCACAGGATTGTCGTCTCCTTTCTGGAAAAGGTATATACATGACTTCCATTGTCATGTATTGTTTGCGCCTTGTATCTTAGCATAAAATTGACATTACCAGACTATTTATCTCTGTGTAACGTCTTGCAGTTAATATATTAAAACATATGGTACAGTATGAAGTCAGTTCCCCACAGTCCTCAAGGAATACACCATTTACGAGGATTGGACCTGATCTCATCCATTACGAACTTCAATCACTCGACTGCGACTGCGACAGAGCGTTGAGGGGATACGAGGAGCATGTTAAGCCAGCATATAGGGACCATCAGATTCGTCAATCTTCCGGTCAAATAAATAGGTACAACTAGGTACAAATAGATAAGTAAGGAGAATATCTCTCCACATAAGTTACCCGTTCCCAATGCGTCCCCGGTCAAAACGAATGCTATCACATGCCCGGGAAAGCATCCGCCTGACTGGGCGATGCGTATAAAACTGCAAATAATGTGTAATTATATTGGCAATAAGTAACACAAGGCCACAAACTTAACTGATAGAGCAGGCGAACTGGAGCAATCACAAAATACTTTAGTTAATATGCATGTGCACTCAAAGGGTCCAAAAACAAACTAAATTGCCTTGTCAAAGAAAATAATTGAATAGTAAAAATAAGAAATTCAAATATCTCACCATAGACAATCTAAGAAGAGTCAGTAACGTGGAAAGCCAAGACGTTGTCAAAGAAGTATGAATATAATCGCGAGTCGTCGCGACAATGCACACATCGCCCCCTGCCTGCTATACGGCCACATCTCAAAAAACCATTTTTTCGAGAAATCGCTTGTTAAAGTTTTGACAGCATAGTGCGTGGTAGTAAAACGGGGCTTACTCCAAGAGTTTTCGGTCAATTCATTTTAAATTTAGCTTTTTTTATTCTACATGATATAACGCTTCTTATGAATACGTCTTTTTTTATAAAACGTGTATATTTTCCAAGATACGAGGCCTTTAAGATAGGTACTTGGAGTTGTGGCTGTATTGCAGATACATTTTGTTGAAACTTTGAGATGCGTCCCAAAACCGATCAAGTATTATTGGAAAATGGTAACATAAAAATTATTATGCAAACATTAAAACGATTAAAATACCTTTATTATTCAAGTTTTGTTACAGTAACAACATCACTGTAAGCGATAATCAGTGCATGCAGCTTTAATACCAACTTTCTAGATGCAGATATCATCATCATTTTGCATATAATTAATGACTATCTGGTACCTTCTCTTAAAGGCACTTGTATCTTTAATTATCGTGTCAACATGTGCCATATGGTATAATACCATATATAACATGTACCATGTACAAGGAGGCCCCGTAGTTTTAGGTTTTAGCGTGGACTAGGTTCTCGTTGATATAAGTGTACTGTTTCCCAGAATTCTTCAACTTCTTTACAATATTACCTTTTCATAGTGCAGGATAAGCTTTTCGTTTTCTACTTTTAGGTTTAGCAATACTGGATGAAGACTGGTTCGAATCAAAGTCCCAATTTATGTGAGTCGGTATTTACAACGAATTTTTAGAACACCTTGCACCAACATGTAGGACATAGCTCTCACAGTTCTATTTAGACATAGTCTCGAATAATATTATAATTCCACCTAAGTTCAACTGCATACACTGAATTCGGGTAATTCGGCGAATTCGGGTTCTACAAACTTTTGTACAGGCCAATCTACAATCAAATCAAACCTATAGTTGACAAAATAATTCCTGTGGAGCAGGCTGGATTCCGTAGTGGTCCGAACTGCGTGGATCAGGTTTTGTCGCTCACAACACACATAAAGTCAGGCTGGGCTTCAAAGGTAAGAAAAAACCGTGGCAGTCTTTATCGACCTTTCAGCTGCATTCGATACCGTATGGAGACAGGGGCTTATCTATAAGCTCATGACCGTAGTGCAGATGGTAGGACTTATCAACTCTATGCTCAGCAATAGGAAATTTATCGTCCACCTAGGAAACACCTCAGGCAAAGTTAGGAAGCTGAACAATGGACTACCGCAAGCATTGGTCCTGGTCCCGCTCCTGTTTAACCTAATAATTATATCGTGTGTGTATAGGTTGAACAGAAGTGGGTTCAGGACCGATTCCGAAAACAGAGAATCGGAAAATCGGGAAATTTATGTATGCTGATGGATGACATCGCCTTCACAAACCAGGATGCCAAATTTAAACCCTCGAAGAAAGCCTTTCCTTGCGATCTGGAATGTTTTGAGTAATACTTAAAAAATGGATTCTGTAGCCCAATGCTAGTAAAACAGAAGTTGCGACATTCCATTTCTGTAAGAAAGAAGCAAATTATGAGCCAAATATCTGCATCAGAGAGACGGCGCTTAAATTAAATCCTACACCGAAGTCCTTGGGTGTCACTCTAGACCGCAATCTTACCTATGCGCCACACATTAGTAAGTTAGGGAAGAAGCTACAGACACAGAATAACATACTCCACAGATTAAGGGGAACTACTTGGGGAGCACCAGCTGACGTGCTACGCACTACCGGTCCTAGCCTAGTTTACCCCAGGGCAGAGAACTGCTTGCCAGTTTGGCTCAACAGCGCACATGTGCATCGGATAGACGTGTTAGACCAAACCATGCGATGCATATTGGGAACCATCAAATCCTCTGGTTTGGCTGCCTGTGTTGAGTCATACAGCTCCCGCCCAGCTAAGAAGACAACAGGCACTGGTCCACGAAGCACAAAAATTCGTGAATCGTCCCAATTTGCCCATCCATGTAGAGTTCGCAAAGCTGTCGCCTCATCGGTTGAAGTCGAGGCACCCACCGTACAATAGAAGAACTTATAATTGTATAATATGAATGACTGTACGTACCTACATAATATGCCATACGAATAAATAAAATAAATAATAAGTACTATCGGTACCCACTGTTGTGCAACAATCAAAATGACGTTTATTTCGCTTATATTAAAGGGATTCATCGTAAAAACACTAGAATTTACGTTATACTTATAGGACGCAACTCAAAAAAAATATTATAAATGTATGCTATACAGCCACAACTGGCAAGTGGCTGTCTTGCAGGGAGTCAACTGTAAATTTTTGGTCAGATCCATAAGGCCACTTGTGGAAAAAAGGCTTTTAAGGACACTTTTTCTTATGGCTCTCGAAATAAGGTCATAAATTAAACTATCCTGACTACGAATCTGCAAAAATCCAAAAAAATTTTTTTTTTGAGATGTGGCCGTATAGCAGGCAGGGGGCGACATATGCTGTACGTATCAACACATATTATAATTGTTAATACTTCTTGTTCCTCGCTTCCTCATGTCATGACTGAGGGTCGTGACCCTTTGAAGCCGTTATCCGTTGCACCTAAGCTCTCCAGTCCACGCGGTTTTCCACCTTTCGAATTGACGCCTGTAGAGTTTCCCGACAGGCTTCTTTCACGGCATCGGTCCATCGGATCGGTGATCTCCCACGGGCCCTTTTTCCTTCCACGTGGCCAGATACAATGAGCTTTCCAAACTGTCTGGCTTGCGTCTAGCTACGTAATTTAAAATTAATGTTAATATAAATATCAGACAACGTCACACAAATCGATCTAGTCCCAAATTAAGCTCAAGAAGGCTTGTGTTATGGGTATTACAAGACGACGATATACATACTTATATAGATAAATATATACTTAAATACATAGAACAACCATGACCTAAGCATAAATATTCGAGTTCATCACACAAATATTTGCCCCGGCCGGGATTCGAACCCGGGACCGCCGGCTCAGTAGGCAAGTCCTTACAAACTGCGCCAAACTTGTCGTCAGATAAGATGTCCACTATAATGTAAGAGTCGCGTGGTTACTTTTTTCCTTATAAAAATGGATGCGAATTCATTTAGAATTTAATTGTTAGATTTTTTATGTAATAAAACATTAATATATGTATAGGTATTTCATTTCACAATATTGACTAAAACTGATTATATTCTAAATACTAAAACTAAAACTTAACATTCCTAAAAAATAAAAATACATATAACCTAATAAGTACACAAAACAAAAAAGAGAGCTAGGCTAAAAATCGGCCCGCGTTCCTCCTGAAGCAAAGGTGCCCATCACGCTCGCCGCGTTGCCACGTTGAATAGCGATAGACAACCTTTGCATCAAGAAGGACCCGGAACGAGGATCGAGACCTGCTTGTGCCAAGCGCCGCCCCAGCTCCATTAAAAAGGTTTTACCCTCCGCACACCAAACTCCGGACGTCTCCACCGCAAGAGGAACGAACATGTAGTTTGAGAGTCCCGAGTACAATTAATTTAATTAGATTTGCCACAGAAAGGTAAAGGCTGGATGACATGTAACTTTTACGGGGGTAAAATGCCACTTTAATTAAATTTCAATTATTAATGGTTATCCTAATCCTAATAATATTATAAACGTGAAAGTTTGGATGGATGTACGTTCCACTTAATCCCAAGAACTACTGGACGAATTTTTATGAAACTTTCCAGTTATGTACCTTATATATCAGAATAGGACATAGGCTATCATTTATATCAAGTTTTATCCATTTTAGGGACGAAAAACGGGATTAAAGTTTGTATGGAGAGCAAATCATTGTAGTTGTAACAACTCCCTACATGTCATCGTTTTGACGTAAACTAATCAATGATTTCGTCTGGGCCTACGATATACCTTCACGAAACGCATACCAAATTAATCTTTGTAAAAAAACAATAAATTCTGATATGGGAACATGTATCCGCAAAATTCGATTAATCGCGTAATTTCAAGAATCAAATACATAAAATTTTACAAATATGAAACAATCACATTTGATTTGACAAACGTCTCACACCCATCTGGCAGGTCATGTCAAACCAGTGATGCCAGCAGGGCTACTCCGATGTTCAAAATTCGACTGTCGAATAGTGCCATCCTTCTCTATCTACTGTCAAAGTATATTTGAGAGTGAATGGAATAGCACTATACGACGGTAAAATTTCGAACATCGCAGTAGCCCTTCAGGTAGGTATCACGTTCCGTTACGCACATCATCTGAAAATAGTACGTGCTTTGATTATTTACCCCCGTTTGGTAACTGAATATAAATAAAGTAGTAAATAACTGAGTATGCAAATACAGGATAATCAACATATATAAATAATCCTAATAATATTATAAACGTAAAAGTATTAACGTTTGTTCCTCTTAATTTTAAACGATGATTGATGGACGGTCGCCAGTGTTCGGAAATCGTCGTAAACAGCCAATTATTGAATTTTGTCTTTCTAAAGTGCATTATTTTATTTATCACTGAGTACAGTATTAGTGCATAAAGTTTTCGTATTAAGGCTTGTTCGGACTAGGCTAGTATTTTAGTCTAGTAGCGAGTAATTTAGTAGCTAAACCATTTGCTGCTGCCTAAAAATCGTTCGCATTACAGTCGAGTAAATTTCGCAAGTCAGTGGTATTCTGCAAGATGAACAGCCTGCAGCGTAATAAAGGAATAAACTGATTAGCTAATTGTTACGGCTATTTTAGAAGAGGTGGATGAGGAAATTTGCGTGATTAATAAAAAGAAGCTATGGATACGACGAAAATTGATCAATAGAAGAGATGACCTAGGAGGTACTAATCGTCTTCTAAAGGAATTAGCATTGGAAGATCCCAAAGAATACTTGAATAGCTTGAGGATGTCCGAAAGTTGTGTGAATTTTCTTTTAATGAAATTACAGTCTCAGATTCTCAGTGGTGGGGGGTGCTACTCACTACTAAACTACTAAAAAAAATAGAATAAAATGGATGACTCGACTAAATTACTTACTAATCTACTCGACTAATTTTTTGGTGTTCAGACACGTTTAGCTACTAAATTACTCGCTACTAGACTAAAATACTAGCCTAGTCCGAACAAGCCTTTACTCGGATCTTAGATTCGGATACTCGACAATACCCGAATTGTCAATCAACTACATATACTACTTACTACATAGTCGACGTGCTTACGTCAAGGGCCTGACACGCTTTGATAGAGAAGGCTAGCCTAATTGCGATACTTATAAGAGGAAATAGAAAAGAGTGCCTTTTTTTGGCTCTATCACCGACCGAGCATTGTTTCATGGTCGGTTTATGGGCACATTCATATTCATGACGAAAACTGACTGTGAAAGAACCATATTGGCACGAAAAATGATATTGTTTTGAAAATCAACAGTACCAGCACCTCTAGCACAACTGTGACACGC
The DNA here is from genome assembly GCA_947623375.1 of Apotomis capreana. NCBI lineage: Eukaryota > Metazoa > Arthropoda > Insecta > Lepidoptera > Tortricidae > Apotomis > Apotomis capreana. Next base: position 27,310,342 of record OX392499.1, on the reverse strand, counting down.
GACTCTTTCTCGCGCCAGAAATGTTACCCATCTCTTTCTTCGCTATACTGTGAGATAGTGACGGGTGATGCTATGTGACGCGACAAGAGTCGCGAAGCGTACTTATGCTAGGCGAGCTTAATGCGCAAGTTAGACGCACACAGATCTTGCCAGGGCGCTTGATTGAGAATCACCTAATTAGGGAAGTACATTGTGAAGGGCACGCTTTAAACGGGAGAAGCCAAGGAACAAAGTGTACTTATACCTACCACGTATTCCAATTATACCGAATAATTTACCATTTAATTTTAAACGTCTACAGTTTCCAAAAGTGTTTAGCATTTTCTATGACTATTAATAAATCGTTAAACGTTTGGGCACGCCATGTTTTCCTCATGAACAGCATGTAGCTTCCTCACATCACATGTCTCCAAATAAAATAAAAAAACATGTTTTTATTGACCGAAATAAATCATTTAAGATAACTTATTGAACTACTTCAATAAACTAAGTTGTAAAAACCAAGTTAGAAAAAATAATAGTACCTACCTACCTAATAATTATTTTGTCCCAATTTCATAATGTCACAATAATCTTTGGTGAATAGAACCATACCTTCTTCGTCAGTTGATTAAGGACCGTCACCATCTCGAGCCATTTCTGAGCATAGCTACTTGAATCGAATGTGACTTAGCCTAGCAACTCCAAAGAGATTCAAAAAGGATGTTTTGCATTTTGTCCATCACTTTCACCAATAGCCCAGGACTAAACTAATAACTAGATTCCATTCGAGTATTGAATACCTGAAAGTCTAATTGCTTTTTTCTTATTGTCAATATCAATTAAGGAGTTCTACGCGTACGAAGTCGCGGGCAAAAGCTAGTAATATTATAAACGTGAAAGTTTGGATGGATGGATGGATGTACGTTCCACTTAATCTCAAAAACTACTGAACGAATTATGATGAAACTTTCCAGTTATGTACCTTATATATCAGAATAGGACATAGGCTATCATTTATATCAAGTTTTATCCCTTTTAGGGACGAAAAACGGGATTAAACTTTGTATGGAGAGCAAATCATTGTAGTTGCAACAACTCCCTACATGTCATCGTTTTGACGTTAACTAATCTACCTTCGATAGACCTTCACGAAACGCATAACAAACTATTCTTTGTAAAAAAACAATAAATTCTGATATGGGAACATGTATCCGTAAATTTCGATTAATCGCGTAATTTCAAGAATCAAATACATAAAATTTTACGAATTTGAATCAATCACATTTGATTTGACAAACGTCACACACCCATCTGGCAAGACATGTCAAACCAGCGATGCCAGCAGGGCTACTCCGATGTTCAAAATTCGACTGTCGAATAGTGCCATGCCTCTCGATCTCCTGTCAAGGTATATTTGAGTGAATGGAATAGCACTATACGAAAGTAAAATTTCGAACATCAGAGTAGCCCTTCACGTAGGTATCACGTTCCGTTACGCACATCATCTGAAAATAGTGCCTACGAGCTTTGATTATGTACCTCCGCTTGGTAACTGAGTATAAATAAAGTAGTAAATAACTCAGTATGCAAAGATAGGATACTTAACATAATATATAAATAATCCTAATAATATTATAAACGTAAAAGTAATAAATATTCGTTCCTCTTAATTTTAAACGATAATTGATGGGCGGTTGCCAGTGTTCGGAAATCGGCGTAAACAGCCAATTGTTGAACTGCCTCTTTCTAACCCTTAATTTGGCGTGTATGGTAGGGTGAACAAATTCTTTGACCATCTTTTTCCATATATTTTTTTCGAACCAGAATATTTTGCTCTATTTTACTATAACGAGGCTTGAACCAGCGACCTTCGTTATCTTTTGTCAAATTAAGGGCTAAAGACCGATGTGCAATATTTATCTCCGAGTACAGTATTAGAGCATAAAGTTTTTGTATTTTTCGGATCTTAGACTCGGATACTCGACAAGACCCGAATTGTCAATCAATTATTATGCTACATCTTGCTACATAATCGACGTGCTTAAGTCAAGGGCCTGACATGCTTTGATGGAGAAGGATAGCCTTATTACGATACTTATAAGAGGAAATAGAAAAAAGTGGCATTTTTTGGCTCCATCACCGACCGAGCAATTTTTCATGGTGGGTTTATAGGCACACTTATATTCATGACGAAAACTGGCTATGTGAAAGACCCATATTGGCACCAAAAATGATATTGTTTTCAAAATCAACAAAAAAAGTACCAGTTTTGTTAATGCGCAACTTAGACGCACCCAAATTTGGCAACGGCGCTAGATTGCGAATCACCTAATTAGGGAAATACATTGTGAAGGGCACGATTTTAACGGGAGAAGCCAAGGGACAAAGTGTACTTATACCACGTGTTTCAATTATACCGAATAATTTACCATTTAATTTTAAACGTCTACAGTTTCCATTAAAAGTTTTTAACATTTTCTATGACTATTAATAAATCACAGGGGCAAACATGAAAAGTAGCAGGATACATGGGCACGAAATGTTTTTCTCATGAACAGTATGTAGCTTGCTCATGTCTCCAAATCAAAAAAATTACATGTTTTTACTGACAGAAATAAATCATTTTGGATAATTTATTGAACTATACTTCAATAAACTAAGTTGTAAAAACGAAGTTAGAAAAATAATAGTAGCTACCTAATAATTATTTTGTCCCAATTTCATAATGTGACAAAATTCTTTGGTGAATAGAACCATACCTTCTTCGTCAGTTGATTATGGACCGTCACCATCTCGAGCCATTTCTGAGCATAGCTTATGGAATCGAATATCGGATAACTTATTGAATTGCAACTTCAAAAATATTCAAAAAAAGGATGTTTTGCATTTTGTCCATGACTTGCACCCAATAGCCCAGAACTAAACTACTAACTAGATTCCATTCGAGTATTGAATACCTAAAAGGGTTGAAAGTCTAATTGTTTTTTTTTTAATTGTCTATATCATTTAACGAGTTCTACGCGTACGAAGTCGCGGGCAAAAGCTAGTTCTTTATAAAGGAATATTACCTTAGTACTTAAATAAAATAATTGGTTCAGCCACAAAAGTACCTAAAATATATAATCGACCAAATTTCAAATAACTTTAAACTAATTTCATTAGTCTATTGTCACCGAACCCAAAAATATTATTTTCATTTGCACTAGGCAAATGTTAGAAAATAGTAGTTTTTGATACAAGTGTGGAAAGTATGTCATTTTGAACGAGTCCCGAGGAGTCTTGGCCTGAGCCGCAAGGCGAGGGTCAAGACTCGGGACGAGTTAAAATGACACTTCCACACGTGTACCAAACAACGTTTTTTAATACATTTGCGAAAAATTGCAATAATACAAATTTAAAACAGTAATTGAAAGGGGCAATTATATTTATTTCTGTCTGATAAAAATTAAGAGTAATACCTACAATTTTTAGAGTAATTGTGAAGGGTCGCATTTAAGGCCTTTGCTGGTAAGTTTAACGTTTTATTCAAGTTGTTAATAATTCTCTTTTTCTCGTTTCCAGCCAATAACATGTTCATAGACGGCAATGTAATTTCTCTTTCGATTTTGCGGGTAAAATACTCTTACTTGCAATTTTTGCCTTGGCTCGCTATATAGGGCGGTGTTAAATCTATTCTGATAATCCATCATTTTCTATCAAAAACTCTTATTTTATAAATCTTACGTGTCATTTACATATAATTAAAACAATACTGAATGAAAATGAAAGTTTTACTTTTAATTGTAATATTTTTTTTTAAGATGGCGTCGGCTGTCATCATTCAGCCAAATCAAAAGAAGTAGTTTTAATATTTCAGAAGAGATATGATAATGTTACACAGTAATTTAATTGATTCGAAACAATAAAAATCGTGAATCTGTTTTTAGTTCTTTACATTTCATATAATTGTAAATAAATATATTATTTTATACATAAAAATAGCGATTATTCATAATTATTATGAATTTATAAAGCAGCGCGTGGGTCACGCTTAATACTGTATTTTCTAATCTGTGACAATACTTTCTTTTTAATTTTTTTAGGTCACGCATAATACTCATTTGCTCAATAATAGTCACTCAGACAAATTATTAAAACCGCTTTTGTATATAATTTAATAGATAACCCTTTGATTGATCCAGTATGCAATTTAAATATTTTAAGCATAATTATAAGATATACACTTGCAATGCAATGACGTAATAAATAAAGTCGGAAAGTGATTGACCTTTTTTTGGATGTATGAGATATGACGTGTTAGTACAACAGAAAATTAAAAAAATTTGAAAAGTAAAAAGCACTAGTTCGAAATAACCAACTTTTCGCACGATTTGCAGCTACGAAAAGTACCACTTTTTGAGCAACTGTATTAAAAAAATGTATGACTGTATGATCACAGCGCTGTGACCAATTACTTATCAACTACGATTTTTTCAAATGGATTTTTTTAATGTATCTTATGTAGTAAAATTTATTTAAGTTTAAAGGATAAAAAATGAAAGACTTGCATTTAATTTTATCGGAGAAAAATCTAGTCAAATAATGTATAAATGTTGTCAATTAGAATAAATTATGGCTCATATTTATAATGAAGTGACTGATCTCAAACTATTACATACGTTTAGTTAATCACCTAACTATGCTACACCCTACTAATTAAATTGAATAGGTACCCTTTGAGCTTCCTTCTCAATTAGCAAATGAACCAGATATTAGCAATAAGGATAATCTAAACGGTATTTAAGGGAGTGCATGCAATGTCAGTTACGCATTAAAGTGAATATACCAAAGAAAGTAGTTACGAGCCAGAGAAGACGCACGACGCACAAGATGTTGTTTCACCGATTAGCTTTGAAAAGGTAAGTTATCTAGAATTTTTACGATTATTTAACATACAAAATTCAAAAGCTGAATTTTGTTTAGTCAATATAAATATGAAGAACAATAAAAAATAAATTTATGAAACATGTAATGTCTCATTTTTTAATGTGGGTACACCACAATTTTTATTTAAACTATGAATACAAAGATCAAAGCTTAAAGAAAAATAAAGTAAAGTGGTGCAGTAAGATGTGAATATTAACGTATTCACATAGAGGTCGCTAAGGTGTAAAAACCTTTCAAATAAACAATGCAAAGATCGACACACAAAGCATAAGGAAAAATTCGTCAGGTCTACGTGGAGCGAGGGTAGCGAAGTGGCTAACGCGCTGGACCGGTAATCCAGAGGTACCGGGTTCGATTCCCGGTCCATTCCACCAGGTAGCTCCTTTTTCAATTTTTCTTTAAGCTTTGATCTTTGTATTCATAGTTTAAATAAAAATTGTGGTGTACCCACATTAAAAAATGAGACATTACATGTTTCATAAATTTATTTTTTATTGTTCTTCATATTTATATTGACTAAACAAAATTCAGCTTTTGAATAACTTATTTTAAATCTTTTGGGCTTTTATCGGTATCTCTTTTCTTATGCAAGTGATCTCCCAATTGAACTAATGTCGGTTGTTCCAGTTATTGAATGTGAAGTAAATTGTCCAGATGTTGTTACCACACATAGCTCTGTTGGTTGAAATTTCACATTGTTTCTTCATTGGCATATTAATTTCTTCTTTATTATTGCAGAATACTACAATACTTGTATTCGGACGATCTCTTCGCGGAAGACAAGCCGCGGCTGAAACATAGACGGGATCACAAAACCATGTTACTTATCGACCAGAAGATGGACATGTACGTCTCCATACTGCTTTCCTTGATCAGCATGTTTATCTGCCTGACCATCCCTATAGCCGCCCTAGAAAAACCCAGTGAAATATTCAAGGAAAACGACATGGATATATTTTATGCAATGTCTTCATGGTTGGAGAGGCACTTGGCTATGATTGACCGCTTCATTATTGCACTCTCGTTAATATTAGTTTGTGTCTCGGCAAAGATGGTTATCGATGGCATTTTAGGAACTAATATAAGCTTGAGTCCGTGGAGAGAGTGCGGAAAATATAATTTGCCAAGTCGATTTAGGTGTACTTAGAAAAAATATGTAGGTACTTTATGTGCTATATGTAGTAATGGGAGTAGATTGTTATTTTGCACCGACTGCCTAGCTGTTTATTTTTACTAGTGAATAGCGTTTCCAATTTAATTTTTAAAATAAATTCGTTACTATAGTTTTCGTTATTTTATTTAATTCTTTATTATAGTCAAATTCTACTCGGTTGTAAGAGATGCGCTGGACAGAAACCGGTGGAGGCAGATCATCCGCGCCAGATGCAACCCTGACCACGATCCTCAGACATGAGGGACCGACTCCCGACCCGAGAGAGAGAGAGTCAAATAAGTTACACAGCATTACAGCAATAAAACCAAGGCCCTGAGAACTACAAAAATACATATAAACAAGACTTAATAACTAGTTCGATTTAGGCGACACAACGGCGTGACTGTTGCGTGGACTGATCTGGTGTAGGATTCGGCAGATTGCCCCGGGACCGCCGAAACACACACACCCTTCGGCCAGAAGTCTGCTCTTGCTCGCTTGCGACGGCGCGGCGTCCTGCAGCGGCCGCGGCACGCGCACCACAAACGTGTTGAAGGGCACGTAGTGGCGGGAATCATAAGTAATTCTTGTAATAAATGTTCATTCCGAAAGTTTTGTTATTGTCCAAAAGTGAAGTCTCACAAAACTTTTAATGATAACCCAAAATATACAACTTAAAATGTAGATTTTTAGTGTCTGCATAATTATTAGGTACTACATTTTTTTCCTCCTTTAATTGTCATTTATTTTTTATTTATTTATATGTCCCGATCAAAAAACATACAAATCCTTCATTATTCTTTTGTTATTTTTATAAGGTTCAAATTATTTATTTTCTGATGTCGTTGGTGCTGCTCAAGTTATTCTTTCCCCAATATTTATGTACTCGTAGAAATTGAAACACAACGTAATTTTTTATTAGATCGGAGGAACAAATAGAGGAATATCGCAGGCTCTGTCATGGGGCTTTGAGGGATGTCGATTTTCCCTGCCAATTGCGTGATTGCTGTGACAATGTGTGTGATAATAATAATCATTGCTCAATTATAGACCAATTATACACTAATATAATAAACCACCTATCCCAGGCAGCGTCTACTACATTTGTAAACACGAAATGCAGAAGGGGAGGTTATGTAACTGGGTGGAATAAATATGTCGCCGAATCGCACAGGGAGGCTAGGCTCCATTTTCAGCTATGGGTCTTGGCAGGAAAACCAAAACAAGGTAGAATGTATGATATGATGTATGAAAGTAAGAAAGTTTTTAAATCAAAATTGAAGTGGTGCCAGGATAGGCAGGAACAATTTAAATTGGACAAATTAGCCTTGGCCCACAAGCAAGGAGATTTCAAAAAATTCTGGAAGGGGACTCAAAATATGAACGTGAGGCCTGGCCTGCCTGTAAGTGTAGGGGATAGGCAGGGGTCAGCTGACATCGCGGAGTTGTTTAAGGAGCATTTTAGAGTTAAGTCGTTGCTGAAGGCGCGTTCGAGCGTTAGTGTTCCGAATGGTGCTGCTGAGACCATCACAGAGGGAGTTACCTTTTCTGCCAAAGCCGTTGCTACGGTTATAAATAAAATGCAAAGGGGCAAGTCCCCGGGTCACGATGGTCTCAGCATAGAGCACTTTAAATATGCTGGAGTACACTTGCCGCGGGTTCTTGCCCTATTTTTTAATTTATGTATGACCCATGCTTATTTACCCTCTGCATTGATGAGGACAATTGTGGTACCTATAATAAAAAATAAAACAGGGGACCTTACCAATAAAGATAACTATCGGCCGATCTCACTTGCTACAACAGTGGCTAAAATACTCGACGGTCTGTTAGACGCAGTGCTTGAAAAGCACCTTAAGATAAGCGAAGCACAGTTCGGTTTTAGAGCTGGACTGTCCACAGAGAGTGCCATTCTGTCTCTGAAGCACACCGTCGGGTACTACACAGCCAGGAAAACGCCGGTCTATGCCTGTTTCCTTGATCTATCAAAAGCCTTTGATCGTGTTGATTATGATATCTTATGGCAGAAATTGGAGGATACAGGCACACCGGCGGTGTATATTAATATCCTGAGATATTGGTATCGCAACCAAATGAACCAAGTGAAATGGGCCGATGGGTTGTCTACAGAATACAAACTGGAGTGTGGAGTGAGGCAGGGGGGGCTTACGTCTCCCAAGCTGTTCAATCTCTATGTAAATAAGCTCATAGACGAGCTCAGCAGCATACATGCAGGCTGCTATGTAGATGGTACGTGTGCTAATAACTTCAGCTATGCGGATGATATGGTGCTGTTGAGTCCGTCTATCGGTGCTCTTAGGAAACTGTTGGCAGTTTGTGAGACGTACGCAGAGGCACACGGGCTACGGTATAATCCTAAGAAAAGCGAGTTGCTAGTGTTTAAGGCTGGAAAGTATACGCCTAGCACGGTTCCTCCTGTTGTGCTTCATAGTACCCCACTTTCTATTGTAGAGAAGGTTAAATATCTGGGTCACATCATAACACATGACCTAAATGATGACCTGGATATAGAGCGGGAGCGCAGGGCGTTGGCTGTGAGGTCAAATATGCTCGCCCGCAGGTTTGCTCGATGTTCCGTAGATGTAAAAATCTTATTGTTTAAATCATTCTGTCAATCATTTTACTCGAGCAGCCTGTGGGTGAAGTATACTAAAAGAGCCTATAACGCCCTGCGCGTGCAATATAATAATGCATTTAGAATGTTGTTGGGGCTACCAAGGTGGTGTAGTGCGTCACTAATGTTCGCCGAGGCTCACACGGATGGTTTTCACGCAATTATACGCAAGAAAATCGCCTCGATGATGACCCGGCTTAGAAGTAGCAACAACAGCATTCTGAAGGGCATTGCAGAGAGATATGACAGCCCAATATTGGCACATTGGGTTGATAAAATTAAGGGAGTGGCCCAATTTATAAAATAAAATTGTATTTAGTTTAATTCACTAACTTAGGCTGAGCATTACTAACATACTATGGAATTTTATTCTGAAATAATGATTTATTATTATTATTATTATTTTTATGTTATATGGTTTAATTATATTTCTAAATACCTTGATATCTAACCCTTATAAACCGAGCAAAGCAATGATACGATACTGAAAAGCATGGCTGACTCTAGGAATTCGCTCGTAACCCCTATAAGTGTACACATGGCACAAAGCATTAAACAACATACCGGATAAAATTATTCAGTGCTAAATGAACACACCTTTTCTCAACCATTAATTTAATAACGATGGCGAAAGCCGTCTACAGCAAAATCCTCTGCTAATGCTCTTCACATTCTTCACAACAATCGGTCGCTCGCCGCCCGAATCAGACGGTTTCTCGTGATCTTGACCTTGTTACCCGCCACACTGCACACTATGTTCTTCGGTATGCAGTCGCCATGCAGCTTTTATCCACTGACTAATTAAATAATTATTTCATTATTTCCATGCAGATTTTATCCACTGACTAATATCAAGTATCATTACTTCGCTCCGCAAACGCAGCGGCAGTATATCACACTGGAAGCCAGCTTATTCGCTCCTCCGCAGCGGCCATTAAAAGACAGCGGATCAGTGGAATCTCAGCCATTCGCGCGGATGGTTTTATAACTCGAATACATAATTTATAGCCAGCCATCTTGGATTTACGAAGACGTGTGGAGGGAAGGTTCTCTTCACAAGTTTATTGATGTCATTTGATCATTATCGAAACGCAGTCGCCCAAGAATTCATTCATTAACACATGTTGCTTATCAAATGTAGACAAACGTCAAACAAAATGCTGTTTTTTTTAGTATTTTTTTCACGCATAATGGTAACAATTATCGAGTATACCGATATATCAATATATTTTATAATAAAAACAACTAGCGAGGGGCATAGGTTATTTTTTACCTTGGTTAAATAGCAAAAAAAGCGATTCCGAAAGATAGTCTACAGGAATCTCCATGTATAAGTAATAAATGAATTTGAATGGAAATTAGTAAGACTTACGTACATATAGTGTAGAAGAAATCGGTTAAGTAATAGCATGGTAAGTAACATTTTTTGTATGAATTAAGGCTAAATACGTACAAGAAATCTAATTTGTTTGTTAATAAAAGTTTGTTAATAGTAATCGAATTAATAGTAACCAAATTATTCGTAATATTTATAATCGAATGAACGATCCAGTGAATCCAGGCGGAATCGTTGTTAACAGTATTTCGTTAACACCCTTATGCCCTTTGGTAGAGGGTTGTCGCTGCACCCAACATTGTAATTAACAGTTGGTCAAGTGTGGGTGCATTCAAAGGGTTCAGATGCATTAATTGAATGTTACTACCTTTTGTTCAGAGCGTAGTGACGGTTTTTATAGTTAAGTTTATGTTAAACCATTAAAATTAAAACAGACTTCTTCCATACGATTACATCCACCCTGTGCAAAATAAAGTTATGGTTTTGGGTCGTAATTCAATTACAAATAATTAACAAACTTTTTTGGTGATATTTATATTCTTGATTAGTACCAGAGAATAGACTACACTGTCAACAAAATATTAAATGCTTTGAAAATAGCTACATTACTAGATGGCGTTATTAAGTAGTGTCAATCACTGAAAAAGTCAGAGTCCAGACTAAGGTGGTTTGGACACGTCATGCGCAGACCCGATAGCCATGTAGTGAAAAGGTGTCTTTCCATGTCTACAAAGAAGAGAGGGTGAGGCAGGCCTCAAACTACCTAGATAACGAATATCCAGAGAGGCATGAAGGATTTAGGCCTAGCTGTAGAAGACACCTATCATCGAAGCGAATGGCGCCTCAATATTAAGAAAGCCGACCCCGCTTATGAACAGGCGAGGATCAAGAAGAAGAAGAATGGATGGCGTTATTATCGTCTATCATTCTCGATCTAAAAATGTTAGGGCAGCTAATACGAATCCCATGTACCTTTCTGCAGACAGTGGTTATTAAAAATGACATAGTGCTACTATACCTATAGTAAATTTCGTATTGGGACTTTTCCACACAGCAAATGTTCTTATCATTTTCTATTACAATGCTTAAATAACACTAACACAGAATTTAGCATTTAAAATAAATAAATAAATATTAAGGGACAATCTTACACAAATCGACCTAGTCCCAAACTAAGCAAAGCTTGTACCATGGGTACTAGACGACGATATACATAATATATAAATACATACATAGATAACATCCATGACCCAAGAACAAATATTTGCACAAATATTTGCCCCGGCCGGGATTCGAACCCGGGACTGCCGACTCAGTAGGCAGGTGTCTACAAACCGAGCCAAATCCCTCTTATATAAGCGTATCTCCAAATCCTCGAGGTTCCATGTATAAGGATTCAGCATAAAGACATCCGTACGTAAATGTACTCCCGACTGCATACGGAAGTAGCAATAAAACTTGTCCGGATTCAAGTTTTTTATGTTATAGTTTTGGTGACTTGTTGATTCTTTGCTCTGGCTTTGAAGCGCAACGCCGTAAATTGAATTTTCTGCTTAAGGCATTATGTAGATACTAGAGACTACTGGCGCTTTCTGAAAGCTGCACTCTCGAAAGATACTTACTTACCTTTAAGCTTTACTTAGTGTGCTGTCACGTTTTATTATTAGGTACCTATATTTTACTGAAATACCTATGTAAAGTTACCTATGTATATGTATACATATTATCTAGATCTATTTAATTATGTTATTAGATATTTTATTTGTATTTGTTTTTCAAAACAATATAAAATACTAGCTGCTTATCACTTGATGTCAAAAATACCCAAACACACAATCTAAAATCAAGACTTCGCCTTTTAAAATAAGAGTAAGGTCGTAATAACATGTTGAAAAATATAATAAACATTGTAAAATGTAGGTATAATAAAGTCAAGAATGAATTAAGGTATCAGTCGAAAATTGTGAATAATGTGACACGTAATCAACCTTCAAAATATCTGTACAAAATTGTATGAATTATGCATTAAACGACACAACATACGAGACCAAATCACATGAACTTATATTTATATGAAAACCTTTGACAACCAGAGACCAGAATAAAGCGGTTGCATAAAACTCCTTTGAATACATACGACCTGATTTAAAAGATCCCCCAAAGCCTTCCTGTCGTAAAGGATTGAGGATCAACTTAAGGTGGTCGTTGTAAGCTCATCTGGGGTACAATACCGAGCCCATCAATCATTTCAAGATTAGACCCTGACATTTTCGAATCAATGCGGTGTTTTGGGATTTGGTGTAAAAATTTAAATTGGATCACATGTCGTTTGTGATTTGCAATTAGAAATAAGATATGAGTCACGAACTTTACGTTCTTTCTACCTATAGTTTTCATATCCATAGTTAAATACGAAGCGTTAAGTAAAATTCAAGTTTCACAATTATGATATTTTTACATAACTCGACCGTTGAGCGACATGGCACAGTCAGTAGGATATTACAGCGTAAAAAGTGAATGTGATTTTTAAATTTTCCTGTGTGAGGTCTTCGTGGATCCAGAATAGGAAATATTTAGTGAAATACGAATGTAGAACGAATTTATTATAATATATGTATTAAAATGGTGGCGATGATGAATTCATTCATGATCGTGTAAACGTTAATAGGGCGGGACCGCAATGTAATTATGAGATCAGATTAGGCTGCGGCGACTAGTTTCAGAGGTCGCATATTAATAAAATAAATTAACGTATAATTTTCGTTCTACTGCTAGTCATTCATATAACCTAACACAAATACCTATAAATAAAAATCTTATTTAATGAATGCATCATAGATAAAAAAATGGTAATTCAATATCATTATTAAAGGAAAGTGTTTAAACATATAAATAATATAGTATATCGGGACAGTGAAAACAAGATTAGACGAAAAGGGGTTCCTTACAATTAGACCCTTAAAATAATAATAAAAAACAAAGGGCGAGATAATCCTTTGGAGCAGTTTCTTAGGATTTTATACCTTCTTTATTGTTGCCCTTAAACACTAAACTGCCGGGGGTCCCTATTACTGTACAAACACGACACTGATCGGCGCCACTGGCACTTGTGCTCAAAATGGTTCAAATTTAACATCGCTCGTAAAATTTGGATTATATTCATAACAGATAAAATATTTTAACGGCGATTTTGAGACTTTTATTTGCTTATGTAATCCGGATTATTATTCTTAGACAACTTTATAGCATATTTGAAACAATAAAATTGAATCACTTTTCGGGTTTATTTATAGTCCTTATTAAATATAGCACTCTTAGTCATTTCTACCTTGTTAAGCGTTGTACATTTTAAAATAGTAAGTCATTGTTGCTTGTAACTTGTAACGGACGGAAGAGCAGGAGAATTTTGAGATACAGAGGTTACGTTCATAAGCTCACTGCTACAAATTCAATTTAAAATAATCGCCAAATTGTGTGAAATCTATAGCAATATATACACGAGATGAAACTCCACCATCGATCAAAGTCACTGCCCCTAGAGACCGCGGTGGACCAAAAGTTAAATTGCTTTCACTTTAACTTCATATTGTTTTGTAGCTAAATTAAAAGGAAAATAAAAAAAAATGCCTTTTGAGTCCTCGAAATATAACTTGAAGTGTTCTTAGCCTAAATGGCCGGTAACTTATGATCAAAATCATTGTTTTGAATTAAAGCTAAACATAGAGTTTAGCGGATGTGAAATGTAATAGAATATTCTTAAATGCACACCGCAACAGGAAATAAGTACAAACAAATAGGTACAGATTACAGGTATTAACATTAGGGTGTTTCAAATTTCAAAAAGTTTGATTTTCATGTGACTTCGCTCAAATCCTTGATCGCACTTACCCAAAAGGCCTCTGTGCCAAATTTCAGCTTAATTGAACATTATTTAGAGGTTGCGCCACATTGTGGAATTTGCAACAAATACGTAAAGTCTTGAGCATTTTCAAATAAGAATTTCACAATTTTTGGGTTATTAAATTAAAAAAAAACTTATCTGGCATAAAAAAGCAGTAACGTACATCAAATTCAACTTTCAGTAAAGCTTCTTCTAATGAATTTCTATACACATAGGCTCTTTCAAAGAAAAGTATAGTTTTAGTATACACTCATTATGACAAAAAAAATAATAAAGATAATATCATACAATTATATGTCAACATCTGCTAAGAACTTAAAGTAGACAAGATGTGCAATATATCTGTATAGAAAGAAAAACACAAAAGTACATTTTTCAGAATAATTTTTGAGTGCCAGTACGATACGCGGTTTCCTTATAATATAGAGCCATTATCACTTTGGCGACATGAAGAATGTTATTTTTGTATAGTATGCTATACTGATATGCATTACATATTGATAAACAATAGCTAATTATACAAATACATATATTTTCAGGCTTCTTAACTTTTTATTTTTTGTGTATAGGTTCAGAGCTCCAAAACTCTACGATTTTGCTTTATTGTATGTTATTTTATTCTATATTTTTGTAAAATATGATGTAAATTATCTCTCATCGTATTAAAAATACTACATTTTTTCTATATTCTAAGTGATATCGAAAACGCTGATGTATCTGCTCTAGAAAGCGTTTGCTGTATTTTTTCCCTTTTTTCTATAAATGGTAAAATTACACGTTTCTCTTGAAGGCTCTGACTTTATAGAAATTGAACAATAGTTTAATTACTTACATTTAAACTTCTCTACGGGTAATACTCTATACTTCCAAACAGAGATATTTATGATTAACATCTTATAAAATACTAGCGGCCGCCCGCGACTTCGTCCGCGTAGATTTTTGATGATGACAAAGATATTAAAATACATTACAATATATTACATTTCAAACAGTGGCAGACACTGATATGCAATTGTTAGAGAATTTTTGAAGATTTTTCCAATTAGATTACGGGAACTGTTTGCAAGATGCTTAATATTTATTCCGTCAGTTACCTGATGCTTTTAATCTTTGGCAAAAATGACTGCAAGATATAGAGCGACGCATGGAATTGGAGTTAGAAAATGGGGATCTTAATAGTTATTATGAGTGAGATTTAAAAAAAAAGTTAAATATCGTAAGGCTGTTAAAACAATCTTAAACTCAGCACTGGAAATCGAGAGATGGAATAATAAATAATAAACTTTATTTCATAACAATAATAAATAATGACCTCTTTTCATAAGAAGGCAGCACTGGTATTTGTACACGCCGGCCTGCCTATTAAACGAAAAGAGTGGTGTGGCGGAGTTCCCGAGGCTGGCCAAAATGTTTCTAAATGGTCTAGCAGGTACCTCAGTTATTAAAAAGGCTAGTGTTTAAAGAAAATGCTGAAATGTGACCATTAAAAACTAAATGCACATAAGCGAATTTAATGATGCGATTACTATTTTGGTCTACAGGCTAGTAGTATTGTTTGAAGAGTGATTCAATATATTCTGGTGGCTATAGTTCTCTATATTTCTCAAGAAGCTAAATAAAGTAAGAATAGGTATATAAAGTATAAATTATTCATGTGCTGATAGACAACTCACTAAATATAGGAACACATAAAGTTTGGAACACAATAAATAAGAGACAGCACTAAGAAAATATTGTTGACAGTCAACCATAGAAAAGGGGGTGCAAGTTCGTTTTAAAGAAAGGACGTAGTCACTGGGTAGTAGACTGGAAATAAAAAATATATAAACTGATAACGTTAGCGTAACACTTCTTTATAAACAACATTAGCGGTGTTCCCCATACAAACTTTGCACCCCTTTTTAACCCCCTTAGAGGTAAAATTTTCCAAAACGCTGAAATTACTTTTTTTGTATTTGATTAAGTAAGCTATCTACAAAGTTTCAAGTCTCTAACTCCAAAAAAAAAGTTTACCCCATACAAACTTTGCACCCCTATTCAACCCCCTTAGGGGTGAAATTTTCTAAAACGCTAAAAGTACGTTTTATGTTTTTGAATAAGTAATCATTCTACAAAGTTTCAAGTATCTAACTCCAAAAAAAAAGTTTACCCCATACAAACTTTGCACCCCTATTTAACCCTCTTAGGGGAGGTATTTCCAAAAATCCCTTCTTATCTCTAGCCCACGTTATAAAAGTAACCTACTGTGCAAAAATCAACTCTCTCGCATTAGTAGTTTCGGCTGTGCGTTGATGAGTCAGTCAGGACTTCTTCTTTTATATATATAGATAAAATCAGTACATCAGAACTATTACGAATTTTAACATTTGTTGTAAAAGTGGTTAGTTGGCGCAACCTCTAAACGTCCTCAAATTTTCTTGAAATTTGGAACAAATATTTTATTTTATTAACGAGACTCGATCCCCAACCGAAGTCTTAAAAAAACACAGTTATTTTTTTTCCATACAATGATGAAACACCCTAATTAACATTCAATAGAGGTAAAAAACAGGCGGTCTTATCGCTAAAGAGCGATCGCTTCCAGACAACCGTTGGGTGTCGAAATTAAATAAAAACGTCAGAAATGAGTAGGCGATGCAAAAGTAATCATGGAATCTATGGAAAAACTACTAAAATAATACATAAATAAACGTACATAAAATACCACAAAAATAAATATATACGCACAAATAAATTTACTTAAACGTACCTACATAATAACATAATTCGACGGCAAAAAGCGGAAACGCTGTAAACGCCAAGGAGAGTAAGTAAAGTTACTCTCCTTGGCGTTTACTTACAGGTACTTGTCCCAACCTTTTATTATAGCTAAGGACTACAAAATACTTATATGTTGAATTTATATAGAGAAGTATTAAATTTAAGCTAGATATTGAAATTAAATGGAAACCGTCGAGACAAACACACATTAATATGAAATTAGTCACCATTGAGCCAGCGGCCGTAAATTAACATCGGAGTGAAATTCCACCCGACAAGACTCGCGGCCACGATACACGAAACTGGATAGAAGTGCCATTACGTGTCATAAATATAAAAAAAAAACATACATACCGCGAAACATAGAACCTCCTCCTTTTTTAGAAGTCTGTTAACCAGTGACTGCGAGCTGTATGTAGATCTCGCGAGTTTATTTCGGAATGACTGAAATTTATATCGATTTACATTTTCAGCCCCATAACTCCGCCATTTTGATATTTCGAAAAACTAAATCAAAAATAACTACTAACTTATCGAAGCTACTAACAAAATTTCATAAGCATTGATTGAGAAATGTTGTCTCTAGGCGAGAGCAGCCGGAAATCCGAAAATCCGGACATACAAAAGTTTTGGAAAAGTGACGCTGCGCTCGCTCGGTGAATTAAAACCAGACAGTCTTTCATCTTAATATGCAAACTTTAAATTAAGGCTAGGTACTTATGTAGAAAAAATCAACAAGTAATCAAGTATACTATCCGGTTACATTAAAGTATCTGGCATAGATGAAATCACATACAAATGTAATACAAACTTAACGTAACTGGGTTATTAATATTTGAATTATTTTGATGAGTACTACAAATGAGGCATTTCCGATACATCAAATTTAATGATCCTGGGTCAACGAAAAACAACCAAAAACAGACAACAAGCCGGACAGATATGGACGGACAATGAATCCTATAAGGTTTTTGTTTTCCTTTTCAGGTTTGGAGCCGTAAATAATATTTCTTCGGTTTAATAGTTATATAATACTTCAAAGCTAAAACTCAAATAACGAAAACCACTACTTTCTTTACAGGAAACTTGGAAAAATAATAAACATTTATCACTTCTATGCAATTGTATGGCGAAACATGACAAAGTCGATACCAATACAGAGCTTAAGCGGAGGTAGGAACGACAGACCATTAGCACAAACGATTCATATTGCAATTTCGCTGATGCATTTGTATATTATTCGCTGTAAACAATTTGTTGTTATCATTGAATAATATTTTCTCTATAAAAAACAGCGCCTCTCATACAGGGTTCCCATGCTACTGTACTCGTAGAAAAAGTCGCTTGAATTTTTTCTTTATTTTGTTTTTATTAACACAATATAGGGGCGTTAAATGTTTAACAAGTGTATTTGTGTATCAGTGTCTGTTTGTGGCATCGTAGCTCCCAAACAGATGGTCCGATTACAATACTTTTTTAAAAATTGAAAGCCTTGTCTGTTGCGATAGTTCTTAACTCTTAAGTACACTATTTTCTATTGTACATTAGTCACGTTGACGCCTAGAAACCATCATCTGTGGAAATAAATAAATTATTTAATTGTATTTTATTGCATGTTGTGACGCCAAGAGACTTTATACGTCTCTGGGAATATTTAATATTTTAAATTGATTGTTTACATTTTATTTTAATGTGGAATCCATACATCTCCTTTACGTATACCAATGTAATTAGTCATAAAATAAATGTAATTGATTGTTTTACTGATAAGTTCCTTTCGGCTTTCTTCTCAACTGCGGTCTCCTCTTGGGAACTGACTTGTAAAAGTGCCCTTGTGGCCTAGTCATAGAACAAATTATTTCATTTAATTTCAGTGAAGAATTAAAAAACAAAGGTACTATTCTGCTGGATCAGACCTGCTTGGTCTCTGTGGTATAATTTAAGAAAAGTTTAGAATGCCATATCATGTAAATAATTTCGTCGCTTTGGGAGTTCTATGCATTGTATTTTCGCCAGCAACTCACGAACCTAAAAAACGAAACATTGAAGAAGTTCTTAAAAAATGGGTATAACTTAACTGTCAATACCTCGCTAATACACTTATCCTCAAGCAAACAGTGCAATATTGATAAACGCGCGGTGTGGCTGTCAATACGCAATGCTAATATATGGGCGCGGTTATGATTTACGATCCCAGCTTCATTAGCCTCCCGCATATAGCATTTTCGTTATCTATAATTATGCGGTAATCCTTTGACAAGCCATTTAACATAGTCAGTGGACGGAACAGCGCGGTATTGTAGAGGTATCAATTATAATTATCATTATTACTAGTAGGTCTGTGAGCTTTCATATATTATTTGAAAGGGCTGAAATATAGGTACGTTTTACGTTTTCAACCCTCGTTTTTTCAAAAACTGAATCGATAAAAAAACATTGTAATAATCGAACCTACCCATAATCGGTTGAGAAATATGACCTGTAGGCGAGAACAGTCGAACATCGGCCAAGCTGAAACGAACAAGCTTCGCTCTCTTTGCTTGCTCGGTCAATAGAACGATTACTCATAATCTGAAGTCCCGTATACAAGGCATGGTTCATTCCGAGGATCAAATGAGCACGTTTTAGTACGATTAACGTGAAAAAAAATGTGTTTTAAAATGTCCATTCCTATTTCGCAAAATGGCCCTTAAATATTTCTCTCAGATCGTATGACAAACATAACCCCTTATAAAAAGTATTTTTATCAATGATATCAGCCATATTTGGCCACCGGTTTAAAGAAAAAAAAGATACAAAGGCATCCAATTTAGCAAAGTATCGTGCTTTCAAGGAAGCTACCTATTCAGAATGACAATATTTAGATAAGGTGCCCTATTTGCTTTCTATTTTCCCGAATAATACTTTCAAAAGATCTTCAGACGGATACGTGATTTCTGTTAGTGTATTTTTATTACACAAATATTATTATTTGTCGAGTGCCTTAGTAGAGGACAGAAAGAATTTAGATTGTGGATGTTTTTTTGAGATAAATGAGGTTGATAATAAAGAAAATTTCTTTGATAAGTAAATGCGTTACTCTTGAGCCAGAAATAATTATGAAATTTAAGGAGTTCCCTGTTCAGTAATTTTCTTTATCGAAACGAAAATTTAAAAATAGTAAAAGCTACGTGAACCTACGTAACAAGGCATATTTTAAAACAGAATTACAAAATAAAACTCACAACTCTGATACCCTAATGATAAACTACACGACAATGGAACTAACAAATTATACAGTCACGAAAACCTATTAAAAAACTAGGGTGCATTTCGTCGGAATAGTGAATCGAGAGAAATGCTTTTAAAAAGGACATATTTATTCAGTACTTTCAATATCCCTACCGCTGGGACAATGGACCATTGCACTCGAGCTTGGCGATATATTGGTGGTGTAAGGCACTACCGACAAAAGAGATTTTAATATTCATTTCTTCTTTCTTCCATCTAGGTATCGCTTACGTAGAAAATAATCAGGCACAGGTCAATTCTGATTACATGCGGTTTTCCATAACTACTGAATTCTTGCCGGAACACGTTTGAAGTCGCCTGGCAGCAGGACTGGCAGGACTGAAGTGTAACGCGTGGCAAAAGTGAAGTGTGCTATCACACTCACTTCCCAGTTAATCAATATCTGAATGAGCGCATGGGGACAACACAAATTTTGACATTTGAACTGCAGAGCAACTCGTGACATACTTACTCCGATGTCTCAGTGACCCATGGAGTCTTGGCCTCTAAGAGGTTAAGCTGCTTCTGTAATCTAGCGCTGTCTCCAGCCAGTTTTCAGCGTTTAAATCCGCCAGGTCCGCATCCGCTGCATTTCACCAGTGATACCTGCAGATCTAGCATATCTTGCGCGACAAAGAGTCGCTTATCATTGTCATGCTAGAGGTGCTGAGGCGGCCAACGAGGCGTACTTCAGTCGGTCGACCCGAGTCCATACCTTCTCTTAACACTCGAACATCACCCTTAACTCGTAGTGATATTTCCGATACCCGCTCCAGGCTCTCCCTAGACCCACACGTCGTCAACATTTCGCCACTGTACAGCAACTGTACATCACGACGCACGGACGCTCCGGAATACTAGTTGTTAATTTTGCACGAAACGCCTCTGCTATGGTGGTTTATTCCTATAAATGTTCTCGAAGGTATGCTAGCCGTGCCTTGTTTATAGCGGTATAAGATTGAAATTGCCGCAATGGCCTGGTGAGCCTCTAGGGGGTGATTTAAAGTCAACGAATTTCCCGTGACTGGGTTGCGTTTAGTGAGACAGGATGGAAGTCTTCGATTAAATACTGGATGGCGAACTATGCGCTGTAAAATATAGATTTTATTACGTGCGTTCCAATGTCTGTGGAGTACTTTTTTACCCAACTACGGCATAGCCAACCAGGAAAAAGGATGAGAATAATTTTAAATAGTGTATGTTGGTTTCACTATCGCTCCGATTTATTTGATAGATATTGATTAATGAAAGTCAATCTATTCGTTTTTGTAGGAGGAGGGCGGAAGCGAATCAGCGTAACACATTCAAATCAGTACATTCAAACACCAAAACATAAGTTACTCCTTAATACATTATAACCTTAACTATACGCAGCATGTAAATAGGGCAAGCTAATTAGTTCACGGTAAGTATCACGGAATAACAATTATAAACAAACAAGAGGCCCTTAACTCGATCTAGAAAACTTCCGCTCTACCTGACCTAGTGACCCTATAGTCGTTATACGTCCCCTTTAAAAGACCCTTACCGGTAAAATACTAGTTTCAGTGAACCAGATACACAGCTTTATTTGTTACTCTATTCTAAATATTTGTATAGAATCTTTTTATCGATTCATATTTTTTTATGTGGTACTTAATACCACATTTTATTTTTTATAAATAATGACACAAAGGTAAATTAAGAAAGAAAAATTGAATGCGATCTACTGCAATCGAAGCAGAGGTCGCGGGTTCAAATCCCGCTTCGATTGCAGTAGATCGCATTCAATTTTTCTTTCTTAATTTACCTTTGTGTCATTATTTACTCTATTCTATTTGAATGTTCGATGTGAAATTTCATTCGAATAGTTGAAATTTTAATAAGGATCAACGCAATAAAAATAAGACAAATTGCTCGCCCCTGTGATTTATACGTTAGCGATAAGACTAGCTATATTGAATTTCACATTTATGAAAAAAGAGTACGAGTATATTAGTTCATTACGTAACAAGGGTGGTAAACGAGGAATTACAAACGAGTGTTTATTAGAAGCCCAAAGCCGAAGGCGAGGGCTTTAATGACACGAGTTTGGAATTCCTTTACCGCCAGAGTCACGTACGACGTTTTTCATCACACTTGGGAGGAAATAAAACAATAAGTAATAATAGCAGTCAATACCAAAACATTTATAAAACAAAACTACGTAACTACAATATTTAATACAATTTAATATTTGTCCAGATCATAGTGATAATACTTTTATTAAGTGCGGCGTTTGTACCTTCTTATTGAGGAATAAAATATATAGGTTTAACAACACGAATTTCTTGCAGCAGAGCAAATTGAGAAGACATGGCGGTAGATATTTCAGAAAACAAATTTTACTCCAATTATAAGGGCGACCTGAAACCAAACAACTAAATTAATCTTTGCACATATTTATGTATACTTAACTTATACATTGAGACAGAATCTTAACTCAGTTTTCTATTTTCTGTTGTTACATTCTGTACTGTTAGCATTGTTTCATGAAATTTTAAGACAATTGACAACATTTCATATTTTTAAGACTATCATTTTATTACTTTTCTGAATTCTGCTTAAAAAGATGAAGTAATCTCTGTTTTTATTTATTTTCTGAGATGATTATTTATTTTATTATTAATTTATAAAAACATACTCATTTTAAAATGTGGCAACACCAAAACCAGAACTTAATGGAACGGTTACTTTAGTCGGTTTTCTTATTAAAAAAAAACCTAATAAATCTCGGTATGCATCTGTCATCTGTCAACGTCAAATAAAAAAAAAATCTATGTTTTCGCGCTTTGGTTTAGACAACAACCCTATTCAGCCCGTATTGTCTTAGATTGCAGTTATTTGATGTATTTTCTTATATTTCCTTAAATACAGAAGAATAAACTCCAAGATTTTTTTTTAAGGTACACGACATAAAGCCCTGTCGATCTCTATATTAACTTCCACCTGTTATAAATATGAAATGTTGTCAATTCAATCAAAAGGATTAACTTAAAAATAAAATATAATTTGAAATTTACTTATACGTATGTAGCTAAGTATTCTCGACTTACCTTCGTTGTTAAATATTCATCTTCAATAAAATCCAGTTAACTGCATTTTTTTAGATTGTCTATTGCCGCATTGATAATCATTTTCTTTTTAATATTTGATTTGATGGCATAGATTACATAGTCAATTCATTTAATTTTACAGAAATACTCAAAGACGAAAAGATAAAAAACGCGATTAAATTCACCATAAATTAAAACAAGTCATTGTTACAGTACCTACATATTTTTTTCTGATTTCTGCCGCCATGTTGGCATGTCAGACCGCCGACCAATCAGAGGCCGTTCCTGTAGACTGTCCACAGATAATGTTAACATTGCGTTTGGATATTGTATAATGAGTGACACTGACAAAACAAAATTTAAAAAAAAAATTCTTACCGCCATAGGGCGTAATTTACGATTTACCGCCCGCTTTTCTAGCATGTAAACCTTTGATTTACGAGCAAGTGTGATGAAAAATATTTAAGACACGCAAAAAGACTGCGATGAGATCTGAGACAAAATTTATTAGAAACCTCCAATTGTTCGCCTCAGTTCGTCAAGCTATCCGATCCAACCCCCGTCACGTCAAATTGCTTGCTATTTCGAGTTCCATGACTGCGTTTACACATTTTAGTATCACTAACTTCAGAAATACACGGTTTAACGTCAGTTATATTAACATCGGTAATAAATTCACGCGTGAATTAACGTACCGGTAATTTGATTTATTGACCGCCGGTAAATTTATTACGTTCGGTATCAATGCTATTTCACGATACATCTCAATTACGGGATGATAATCAGAGCTTACATTATTTGTATGTTAAATGGAGCCATGATGCCGCGGGGTCATTTTTGAATAATATTTATATTTATAATATTTTTAGGAAAAGAAATATATATGTGGGTGGATCAGCTTTTTCTTGCTGTTATTCTGACGTGACCCAGGGGATAAAAATGATTAAATTTCTAAAAAAAATTTGATATAATTGATATTACTGGTATTGTCAGGAGATAGTCTACATTAGAATGGGCTTATAACTGCTTAAATTACAAAGCTTTTGCTAAATATAACCACGGAAAATCGTAGGGGCATCACCATGGCAACGAGTGGCAGAAAATAGTTGATTGGCCCATATACTAGCTACCCCTCGCGGTGTTACCCGCCCAACCCACGCGAACACTATATTTTTTGGGATCAAAAGTACTTACCCTATGTGTTATCTAGGCCCTAGATTCTAGGGTGTCAGCTCTCTCCAGAGTCCAGACCATATCAAATTTGACCCAGCCGCTGGAGAGTGAAGACAAACAAACGAACACAATCACAAATTTTCGCCTTTATAATATTAGTGTGATTAAGTCTACGAATAACCGATTTTTTATACATTTCTCACGTGACGTGCGACTTCCGATAAAACCGTAAATTGGAATCGAGTCGCAAGTCAACGGTAGCGCATTATTTACGAGTTTAGTTACATATTAGCATCCGAAATTAACCCGTCACCGACCAGCTGTCACCAAGTATGACCACTTGGTTGATTGGACGTGGAACGTGCTGCGCGGCTAAATTCATTTTTATACTTAGGTATAATCTCTCCTAAGCTATTTCCGATAGCACCGTAAAGTCAAATCGAGTCGTAAGCCAACGGTAGTGCATTTATTACAGGCTACATATTAGCATGCCAAATTAACCCGTCACCGCCCAGCTGTCACCAAGTATGACCACTCAGTTGATTGGACGTACACACGCCGTTGAATTTTTATTCATTCTTATAATATAAAACTCAAAACAGAGACTCGGTAGACCGGCTCGGCGTAGTCGCGATGACCTGGACTTTTTCCTCAAGGACTGGCCAGATAAAGCACAAAAAAGAGAGCAGTGAAAGAAGAGGATACCTTTGCCCAGCAGTGGGACACAATAGGCTCATAATAATAATGAATAAGTATTATAATTTCTTATATGCCATTTTCGATAGCACCGTAATATCGAGTCGATCGCCAAGCCAACGGTAGCACATTTAATACAGGCTACATAGTAGTATATTATGCTAAATTAACCAGTCACCACCCAGCTGTCGCCAAGTAGGTATGACCACTCGGTTGATTGGACGCAGAACGTGCCGCGCCGTTGAAGTGCTCCATTTTGATGCTTCCATTAGGCACATGGCACATACCACATAAAGAACACCGAAATTCCAAAAAAAACGTATCCTGTTCACCAAATTGTAGCGTTTTTCTCTATGCCCTACTAAGTAATTTTTATCAACTAAATATAAGACAATACCTAATTAAAATTATTACAGTTAAATATGATAGGTGCTAAAAAAACCGGCCAAGAGCATGTCGGGCCACGCCCAGTGTAGGGTTCCGTAGTTGCCCATCCTTCACAACAACGGTTTTAAGCCCGAGGTTTAAATTATGAGAAAGATTTCAAGCTCTATAGAAAGGTCGTAAACGCCAAAGTAACTGTAATAACTTATTACCTTCTGGAAGTTGTCGATTATACGCGCCAGATTGAGCGGACTGTTTTAATGCAGAATGGCACTGAACTAGTATGTGTAACGTTCGAAGTATAAGGACACCGCGCGGCACTTACATCATTTTAAAGACAATTATGAAATTAATAACGATAACTCATAACAGCTCGACCGATTTTATTCAATATAAGTAGTTTTCATTGAAAGTACTAAAAATAAGGCCTCATTTTCATGAATGTTTCCATAATTTTTTGACCCGTGGTTGAAAGGTTAGAAAGGGGGACGCAATTTTTTTTTTTTGAGCGTATATTTACAAAACTGCTGACTTTATCAAAAAATAATGTTAAGAAACCTTTATTACTTATTTTTAAAAGACCTATTCAACGACAACCCATACACTAGTGTTGGAATGAAAGGAAAATCACCCCCACTATAGGTGTACGAGAGGTAGGTACCCGAAAAAAGTTTTTTTTTTTTTCGTTTTTATTTTACCGTTTTGTCGGCGTGATCCGCGTGATACCTACATACACACATTTACTCATACCAAATTTCAACTTTCTAGTACTAATGATCACGGAGTTAAGCCGCGGACGGACGGACGGACAGACGGACATGGTGAAACTCTAAGGATTCCTAGTTGACTACGGAACCCTAAAAAATTTACATTGACGGGTAATTGTTTAGGGACATACAAGAAGAAATCGCTAAATAACAAACAGACGAGACTTCCAATATTTCGTAAACTATTTTTGTTTTTGCTAATTAATGTACTGTCGAATTGCGGTTTCCGCAAGTACACTTCATAAGCGGGCTGCTAAAGACATTTCTTGCAATTACGTATATATTATCTCGTTTATTTTTATTCTTGGAGACCTGAGAGTGGCAACATTAGCACAAAACAGCGGAGAGGGCGAATAAATCATACCAAGTGACGGCAGCGCCGCCCCCGCATTACCGAGTGCCTTATCTGTGCTGCGGATATTGTTGTTTTTACACGGTTTTACTTAGCTTCGATATTATTTGTTGAGTTATATTTCGACGAGATTGTAATCTATACAAAAATGGACATGATTTGCATCAAGATGGTTGCACCCAATTTACATTAGGTATACTTACAACAAACTTTTAAAAAAATAGTACCAATTTATTTAGTTGTACTATAAATATAAATATTTGTTTTAAGAATGATTTACAAAAAAAACGACATACTTTTGAGTTTCTGTCGGCTTTCTTTTCAACAGCGGTCTCCTCGCGGGTTGGGAAATGCTAGTAGATTCAAACTTACTGAATAAATTATTTCTCTTCATTTCATAATATTATACATAGTTTGATATTAAACTAACTATTACTCAGAATTTCACCAGCTATTGATCCCCAGTATAATAGGATTCAAGTAAAAAGACCGGTCGAACTCATTTCGCAATCGTATGGGCCTTTGGTAATACTATTTATCTCGACGAAATCTGAGAACCAAAATAGCCTGAAGAATTGCCAAAATGAAACGGCAGTGCTGCCAGTAGCTGACACCTGCCGGCCAACGTAGAGCCAACAGCCGCTGGAACAGACAGGATCTCTCGCGATGATCATGAATCAGAAGACGCAGGATGGACTAGACCCCAACAAGGTGAATCCAATCTTATGAGAATCGCAAGACGCCGTTGGAAGCAGCAGTGGACATCATTCGGCCAAGAAATGCTCAGAATGGTACAGTATAGTAGTATTGGGAATAATTATGTCTCAAGTTAACTTAGTCACTATAAAAAATCTTGAACTTAACTCAGAAAAGTAAATCAAAATAAAAACTTCAATTAATATATTTCCTGCATTGTTTCGCGTACAAAGGGATTCATTAATTAGGAATCTTACAATGGCGTCTCGCTGAAAGGGTTCCGTAGTCCGATACTAGCTGATAGTGGCCATTAATCATTGGCAAGGTTTAGAGAAAAGTCTAGATAATAAAGATTGATGTATACAGACTTTAAATTAAATAATATAAGACGATCGTATCACTTTTTAACTGGCGAAAAAAGATTATCCTTGTTTATGGTATAATTTGAATTTTAATACAGGGTCGAGGATAAAATATAAGTTGTTAACCAAGTATGTATTTTGCTAATACATATTTTCAAAACCATAACGTATTGCTTCTCTAGTCGCTAATTATCTTTCACAAATAATTCAAAAAGTTTACCTTTTGTTTAAATTCCTTTTCACAGGAGTAAGATTAAGCACGTCCGCGTCATTGCATTTGAATACAAAACAGACCTTCCATCCTTCAGAACGTATAACATGAAATCCTCACATTACGGAAGATTATCGCCCTCACTTTAATTACCTGTTCGCTCAGACTATGGGCCCACTAGTCTATTAGGGTATGGACTGTGCCGAGACTAACTTTATTTCGGTCCACTCGACCCTTCAAATCCCTGTTTAATGACCAGCCTTTAGAGCGGCAGTCGCGTTGATGACTTTGCATTAAATCCTTTCCTTTATAAATATATAATAATTATATAGACGAATGCCAAAGTGTGGTTGTACCTAAATTAGTTCTTTTGGATTATCTTACTATGAAATCGACTCGCAGCAAATGAAACTACGCATTGACATAATCTATGAGATTGATATAATATGGCCTAGAGACTGATATGTCACTATATTTCCGAAAAAAAAAAGATCCCATAGCGAAGTTTCCCTATAAGATACTTTAGATAAAAACAAAGCTATTTAAATTGAAAGAGAGGGTGACTACTTACGTCGTCGTTTAAAATCGGATACTCGTACTCGAAATGTTTCTGTTAATTCCAATTCTGATTTCGGGTCAAAAAATTTAACAAATATTTTATTTATTTATTTTAAATCATTCTTGTTTAAGGAATTTGTGTGATCGTTATTACTTATATAAATTACAGAATAGTTATTGTCGTCGTTTTTAAAATAGTTGATTATTGATCGAAATGTTTTGGCCTAATCCGTTGATATTTAAAATGAACGTATGCAAATCCCGTGATAACTTTTGTTCTGTACCTAATTAAAAAATGTAGTCTACGATATTATTTTCTTGACAGTATCTAATGCACTGACAAGAGCCGCGCCCACCGCCGTATAATTTTCGCATACGTCTGTCCGAGGCAATATCTCTATATTTACATACGTGCCTTTGTTTGGCACGTAATTACTCCATCTATCCGCTGATATATCGCCGTGGATTTGTCAACGCCGTTTAGTTACATTGTATTTGCTTTAGGCCGAGTGGGGTCTGGGGTCGGCCTACGGCCTATTTTAATCAAATCTCGTTACATCATTTATTCAGGCTTATATTATAATAGTTTTCTTGAATGGCATCGTTATGTAGGAGTAATTTTATCACCTGCATTATATAATAGTAGGCCTACGATGGTTGAGTTTATCACGCGATAAAGAAATAATGCAGACTCACATTACCTACCTGTCAAAAAGTCAAAATTTATCTTTTTATTCGTCTATCACGAGATAAAATGCAAGCATCATAGGACCGCCTGTTTATAAAGATCGTCACCCGCTTAGGCGGTAAGTTACCCCAGATTGATAGTTTTCTAACTTTTTTACTTGAAGAATAAGAATCACCCCACCCCCCCCTTTACCTTTACCTTTTCCTTGATACTTTTTTTAACGAAAGAGGTGGCAGAGGGAGCCAATGTCTAGCTACTTGTTTCAACTACTTGCTTTAAACAGGTGAAGGGAAAAGTAAGCAATGTATTGTATCAGGATAGAAAGGAATACAAAAAGAGAAGAGAAAGAGTGGCGGTTACTCCACCGACGAGAGCGAAACATTTACATGGACCTGACGAAATAATTTCTAGAAATAACGTTCGTATCATTTAATATCTACGACTGCATCTCTGCCAAATTCCGACCACGTCCGGCAGTCAGAGCCAGTTTATCTACAACTTAACTGACGCTTAACTCTGGTTTAAGTGCCGGGTATCTGGCGGTCAGGTGCTCGTAAATTACATATTCCAATACAATACGATACTGTTGTCAATAGGATGCAACTATAGAGGTGGGATGGATGCATCTCGTTCTTGTAAACTAAAATATTTTTGTGGACGTTGGTCTTAAAACGTGATGAAATTATATTAGATACAGACGAATAATTATGAATAACTATGACCTAATCTCATAGTTCTCCCTTTTATGTACAATATGAAACAAATGTTACTCGAAAGTATAAAATACACCATTTATTATGGGCTTTTATTTCAATTTTTACAAACGTATAGTTTAGTAGTTATGTAATCATATAACTACTAAACGCGCTGCGCTACGCTTGCTGTATAGACATATGTTTACTCGCTCTCACGATAATACCACATAGTTTTAGTACACACATGACAATAGCAGATTCATCCTTGATATGTAATTTGCCGCATGAATAGCTTGTCCGAAATGTCGGAGCCACTAATTGCCGAGGGCTGGTAAAAATCAACAAAAGAAAGTATTCGTTACAAAGTAGCCAACTGACCGGAAAATTGTCCCGATTTGGGGAAAGGATAGCCGCGGGTGAAGAGTATCTCGCGGATCTGTGAATTAATGTTTCCGATGTTTCTAAATTACACATTTATCTTTATTACACATACCTTACGTCGAGTAATACGATAAATTTATAACTACGCAAAATAGCGAACAGGCAATTTTTTACTAAATGTCGCTGCGGACGACATAAAATCGGGCTACGAGGAAACGACTTAAGAAGAAAAGAATACCGAAATAAAATCAAATAATTAGGTTTCTTCCGGTAAAAAATTAAATAAAAAAACCGGTCAAGTGCGAGACGGACACGCGCACCGAGGGTTCCGTACAAACACTTTCCATCCTTAAGTGGCTAAGTTAAGTTTGCACCTGGTATGTATAGCGCTCCATACAAATACAAATAGGTGCAAAGTTAACGCAACCAATCCCTTTGTTGTATGGGAGCCCTCCTTAAATATTTATTTTATTTTATTTTTAGTATTTGTTGTTATAGCGGCAATAGAAATACATCATCTGTGAAAATTTCAACTGTCTAGCTATCACCGTTCTTGAGATACAGCATGGTGACTGACGGACGGACGGACGGACAGCGAAGTCTCAGTAATAGGGTCCCTTTTACCCTTTGGGTACGGAACCCTAAAAATGGTCTATATTCCAAGAACAAATAAATAAAAATCTCTGATATCAAGTGTGTATAGTTTGAAGTAAGTAAGTAAAGGCACGTAGAGGTAAACAACGTGAGTCATATCGGTACATCGTCATCAAAACTACCTAAAAACTTATTTAAAGACCCTCAAATCCAGAGAAATTGTTTATTAAGTTATTAGTCCACAACTACACATTAGGCGAATCCATAAATTGTTCAAATTATTTGAGCCAAGGTTGACTAATCGACAGCGGCAATTTAATTTAGTAGGTACTAATTGTGATGAAGACATCGCGTGCGTTTTTCGGGATCCCTAAATAACTGTTCCCTTATTTTTATAATTTTTTTTTTTTTAAATAATGAAAATAAAGAGAATTTTTTTCTTGCAATTGCAACTGTTTAATATATTATGTTCGCTATAATTTTTTGAGAAGGTCATTTCTTACAAGATAATATTTCTTATTTCCGGTAATCAACTAATCACATGAATTCGTTTGTTTACGTACGTAGACTTAAAGATTAATTGCAATACGATCATTTTAAATCCCGCCAAAACACATTAAAAAACACGGCCTCATGTCGGCTGCCATAAAATTGACTGTTGTATTCTTTGGCGTAAAATCGTTAGCCATAATTCTGGAATTACTAACTTTTCAAGAGTTTTGAGATTAAAACCCAACCCAACCCGAAGTGGGTTAGGTTAGGTTAGATTTGCTTTATAACAATTGTTGTTATATTATGTACTGTTCTGTAGTCATAAGAACAAAAAATTTATGCCCGAAACGGGCGGCTGTTGATACTCTGCATTTTGCTGTATACCATCCTTTATACACAGTTCACAATAAATGAGTACTTTACTTTACTTTGATCCTAAAAAGTGTTATGTTTCGGAACGTAATCTTAATTATGGCTACGAAAACTTTGTGAAAGTCCTTCAGACTCACTATGACACTATTGCCCATCAGCACCGAAAGATCAAAACATTGCATTTAATAAGCGGTGAACGGTGTTGGTCATACATACTGTATATAATTTTTAGTTATTTTTAGTTGATAAGTCAATTTGTAGGGCTGTTTGTAAACTTAAATAAAAAAAATATACCAATTAATGGCAACGTACGTGAATATAGGTACTTTAATCTTAATATATTTATCGATAATCAAAACCGTATGACCTCAAGTATTACTGAACATATTACGAAACATTTAATTAAAATTATATAATATAAAGCAAATAATAATGGGACTAAAAGTTTAAGTAATATTAAACGATCTAATCTTATATTAAGGTAACATCTTATGAACAACATAATAATGCAATGAAGAATTATGACTTAAATCATAGGACATATTATTTCAATTCTCGTCTGAGTATTCATTTGAGCACAAGACACGGAACCCTGTAGGTGTTGACACCATATCTGACGATTTGCTAATGTAAATTTACAATCAAACTACGATAAAGTGGTTTCATCGTTAATAGCTTTACATAAATAATAAAATACTCAATATACGATACCGCAGAGGACATCCTCAGTATCCTACTGGACTTTGTGACGGCCGGTATGGCCAGCCAAATTTTCTTCGTAAAAAAGAATACCGTGCACCCTCGGAACTCCAAAACAATGCGACTTTACTCCTACTTCAGAAGCCTTTATTACATACCTCTTATCTTCGGTTACAATTTCCTCCCATTTCCAGTGTCGACATCCAGATTCATCAGAATTATTTTTGTTATTTATGCTATGGCTATGTCCATCGGATTTTCATATTTAGTGCTAAGTTATGTGAAACATGTGGACCGCTCTCCATACGTCTTTGTGGCTATCGAGTATGTTGCTACTGTAAGTGTGCTTCTCTTCGTGAAAGCTGAAACACGAGCTAAATTCATGGAGAGCATAGAATTAATTGATAATAAACTACACGTTGCCGAATCGCATTATATCCAATTAAAAAAAATCACGCACATCGTTGTGTTAATCGCCGTCTTCTCGAGAATCGTTTACTCAACTGGGCTATGTTTTTCGTTCCAAACCTATTGCAACGAATCACCACTGATCATAGTTTTCTCCGGATTTATTTTGATTGCTGTTGATACCAACCAAATACCTAGATTGATATTATTCAATATGGTTAAGCACAGGATGAGTCTCTTGAGGAAGAGAGTTGAGGACTTGTTTGAAAATAATGCAATGTCAGTAATTAGCGAAAAAAATAAAAGAAAAAGACTTGCTGAATATCAAGAAATCTATGAAAATATCCTAGACTCAATTAAGATCATTGATCCCCACTTGAAACCTTTCGTGAGTATTTTATCACACATTGATACGTACGCTGTTAAATATAGCTATGACATGATAGTATTTGTTTTTTATTCCAGTTCGTGTTAAATTTGGTTTGCAGTTTTCCTAAGATAATGCTACTACTATACAATATAATTGTGCTACACCAAAGAGGGGTAAGCCAATTTTTCAATTTTTAATTAATCTGGCACTGATCTAGACTAGCTTCGGGTAAATATGTACCTATATAATCTACGTTATTTTAAAATTCCTAAAAAATATGCAATTCCATAGATGTTTTTAGTTAAAAAATATACTGATTTTATTTTGAAGGTGCCGATAGTAAATCTATTAGTGCTATCGTTTGAAGCAGTGCAATGGGCCTTGATTCCATGCATACCAGGGATCGTGTTCGAAATGACGCGAGCACACGTTGACGAGATGAAGCTGTTTTTACTACAACGCCACAAAGATTGTAACGGTATGTATGACGGTTCACTAATATGTTGCATAAAATTGATACCTACTCATAAATTCATTTTGTATAACAACCTTCGACAGAAACATCATTTCTCCGAATTTTATTTTGCATATATTTTTTCTCATGTTGTGATGTCACATATTTTTTTATATCAGAACATTCATATGGCAGAATATGAATAAGCATAATATTTACATGTTCGAAGAAATTTATATCTTATAATATTTAGATTGCATAAAAATTGTTCAAAGCAGAAAACATTGTTGGAAATACGATAGCTACTCCTTTTTTATTTCTACTTTCCACATGACTCGCAGCAGTTCGATTCTGTTATGTTCGCAGTTCTAACCTAACCTAACCCATTAAGTTCGGTTCTTACCTAACCTACTTTACTGGCAGCATTTCGTTTCTGTTGTGGTCGCAGTTCTAACCTAACCTAACCGATTAAGTTCGGTTCTAACCTAACCTACTTTACTGGCAGCCGTTCGGTTCTGTTGTGGTCGCAGTTCTAACCTAACCTAACCCATTAAGTTCGGTTCTAACCTAACCTTCTTTACTGGCAGCAGTTCGGTTCCTTGTGTTGTGGTCGCAGTTCTAACCTAACCTAACCCATTTTACTGGTATCAATTTAGTTAATAATCGCCTAATGTAACCTAAAACCTAAACTATTTTCCTAGCACCCGTCTGTTCCGTAAACTATGTCTTTATGCCATAATAAATTCGGCGATATTAATGTTTTGCCGTATAAAATGATGTGAAATAAAAGTCAGTGATACTAGTGTTCTGCCATTTAAAATTATGCTAAATTAATAGTATGCTAACTGACAATTATGATACATATATGATTATGCTAAAGAATCATTCGGCTAAAAATGTTTCGGTGATAGCTGCTATGCGAAATGTATTTCGGAGAATTGATATTATGCAAGATAAAGGGAACCCATGTGTGACAGGTTATCTCTGAAAACTACCAAATTAGTCCCACATCTACATTTCTATAAATTCAAAAGGTTCTCTGACAATTTGTCAATACCATTGACGTAATAATTACATGGACACACAATCAGACGGAAAAAATGGCACCCTCCCAACTAATGCAAAATCACAAATCGCATTAGTTGGGCGATCAGTCTCCTTTAGACCATGACACGTGACGGGTCTCAAAAGTGACTTAATTTTCAGTGAAAAATTACAGAAATAACAATTATAAAATAAAGGAACAGGACGGAATATTCTTTTTTACTTAAGTTCTATTGATTAATTAACGAATCCTATGTAAAATCAAAGCAATTTTTGTGTGAGAATTATTAACTTTGTCCCTACAAAATGCACCTCGTCACAGAACAAAAATCGAAGGAGTCGCTATAGTTTTATATTTTATTAATAAATTAAGGAGTGCAATAAATAATTATCCTATTTTTTTTATTCAAGATTCCCATTCTCAACAACGTAAAAATGGAGATCACATTTAGCAAGAGACAAACGCGAAGAATAATTGAAGCCAAATAATTCGTCTCTCGTGTGTTCGGCATAATCATGCTTTTTTAATGTTAATCAACAGAAGCGTAAAATGATAAAATTCATAAATTACTAAAAAATAGCTCTGTTGTTATTGTTTTATTTTGTCACAGAGTCTAGACACTGTCAGTTTAAACCTTTGAACGCCAAGAACACATAAAGGCGACGGCGACGTGTGCTGCCGTGCATACCACGCCACCGACAAATAAGATCAAACTTTAAAGGGTTAATAATGTCAATATTTTGCACTTGTCTTACTCTCATTTCACATACAGGAACAAGGAGAAATAATGTCATTATTACTGATCCCTTCTATCGGGAACTTTTTATGCAGTTGTTAAATAAAAACGTAACTAAATTTGTTATTAACAATTTACGAGTTTATTTAGTTCAAACAAAATATATATTTTAATACCTAAATAAAATAATAGTGAAAATATTTTTAGTATGTAAAAATATTAAAATCTGATCCATTCGTGCCATGTTCCAAGTTTGACAAGGGACTTCAGTCAGAATACGCTAAAAAAGTTAATTTACGCGTAAAATATTTGTGGTAATAAGTAATTAAGTCAATTTGACACTTAAACGTTTAAACAAAGAGTTCTTTTGTACGAAGTCAATATGTTGCTGCAAATTATAAATAAGCGTTATTGGCATCTACTTGATCATGACAACGGTGCCACTTTATTTGACACTTTTGTTCGGGTCTGTGGCTCTATAATAAATAATACCTCAATGGTCAATACCATTCAAGCTCATATAGTAAAAATCGTTACACATCGCTCAAATGTCTATTACGCCCCAGACAAAGGTATGTAGTAGGTAACTATTTTAGTGTATCAGTCATCTTGCCTATAAATACTTATCACATTCCCTCGCGGTGAGGGCCTCGCCCAAGCATAATAGCCTTGTTAGAAGCAAACGCTTCGCTGAAAGAAACCTAAGCAAGATCACCATATCGTAGTCCAAAAGTAACATGGGTCTACTTACCTGCGCACAGAGAAATGTCAAACTGAAGCATTTTCCGGTATAGCTTTACTTTAGATTTTTTCAATCTTACCATACCTATTTTTTTTTCAGATTACATCATCCGAAGGGAAATAAAAGAGTTTCTCAGCTACATCGAGCAGCGGCCGTGTCGGTACTGCCTATACCGGCTTATCCCGGTAGACTTAACGCTACCTGTCAGCCTGTTCAACCTGTGCACCACTTACCTCATTGTTATGATACAGTTCTCGCATCTGTTCGACAGTAAAGCCGGCTAGTTCAGCCTGTGATTCACCTACATCGATAAGCGGTGTCGGTACTACCCGTACCGACTCATACCGGTAGACGTGACGTTGTCCATCTGCCGTTCAACCTGTCCACTACTTAACTCATCGTTATCATATAGTTTTCGCATCTGTTCGACGATAATTGCTGCTAGTTCAGTTACATCAAGCAGTGGTGTCAGTATTACCTGTACCGGCTCATTCCGGTACACGTAACGCACCCTGCCAACCTGTTCAACCTGTCCACCACTTACTTCACTGTCATTATACAGTGTTCGCATCTATTCGACAGTAATACCAGCAGATTTTCATAGAATCGGCGGCTTAATTCAATTTGTATTAAGATATAGACATTTGAGCGATGCAATCATGAATATGACCCGTATGACCGTGCTTTTAATAGTTGTTTTTCGAACAACATTTCGTTTGAACCCCAATATTTAGTAGACTAACATGAAAACACAAGTTTAATTAATTATAATTTTATTATTTGACATATTCTGCTATGTGTTTATGCGTAATCATGGGTTCATGGGATACGAGAGAAAGATAATTGTAAAAACGTAATTCCTGGTAAAATGTAGTCTTCAAATATTTAGCTCCGTCCAATGCCCAAATAAGAACCTGTGAGCTTCAAGTAAGGCTATTTTATGTACGTATATTGTTTAACTTTCGCTTGCTTAAGTTAGATAAATTATTCGCACCTTACACGGGCAAGCTGACATTGCAACTATTGCAGGCCACTGATTTTGGTAATAAATTGTTATTTATTTTTTTAGATAACCAATACCGATGCGGTGACATCAAAATGTACTTTATTGGTATTTTTCTAAGTCAATAAAAAACCTTTGATATATCACGTTTAGTGGTAGGCAAACAATAAAACTGTTTATATCGAAGGGTTGATGTATAGCATCAAGGTAAGGGGAGGTATGCTGAGTCAACAATAGTCAATTCTGATATCTTGTGTATCTCTTTGATCTCGTGGTGTGCGTAAAATATTTATTATTTTACTTGTGCGCAAAATGTGAGATTAAATATACTTTACCGAGGATCTACTAAATCGATATAATAAATGTGCGGTTTAATTTGTATTTATAGTGCATACATTCGAATCTGGTAATAATTTTACAACTATCTTGCTTTACGGCTTGGCCACGATATCCGGTGGGAGCGATAGTCCTTCCCCTCTTAGCTATGGCTGCCACTCACCGCTACCGCTTGCCGATATCGTGGCCGGCCCATATGGTGGTTTTCGTGGATCGGACGCGTAGGCTACGCTACGCGCTACGCGGCGTAGCGCGCACTCGCTATAAAATACTTGTGCGCGGACGACCAAGCCAACAATAATCCTGGTTGTACCACTACCAGGCTTATTATTTTATATACAAATGATAAGTATCATTATCGTTACTACGAAATATCCAAATCCGTCTAGCGCTCCGTGGCGTGTGGCGTGGCTAGAGTGGAGACAGCCTAAGCTGAGATTGATACATGAAGCAATAAGGCAACGGCTGCCCAAAGTAATATATTAATTGGTACTAAAATAAATTAACTGGTATTTATTTTACGACCAATTATTATATCACCTTGGTCGTCACAACTGTCCCAATTTCACTTCAACCCATTAGTTCCTACATTCCTAAATGCATTTCAACTGTTATAATTAAAATAAATAATCATTAATGACTGCATTACCGCAAATGAAGCCATCGCGTAGTGACGTCAGTTAGCATTGTAATTATGCCCCGCGGTCACCGGCAAATGGCTACGCGTTACATAGTTGTTGCTTAATTAATACCAAACTGAATATATGTATCTTAATACATACTATATCTATTAATACTTACGAGTAGCTATTGATATATGGTAGGGGGAGTAGGGGTACATTGATACGCGGGGCACATAGATACGGTAGTCATAAAACCTAAACGAATAGTTGTGTACAATTCATTCACGCACACATAGACGTCACTTACAAGGCGAATGAGGCGCCGGAGTTTCACCGCTGCTCAGTCGCTCAAACGCATTTGACAAGTACGGGCACGTTTTTTAAGACCGCGAGTAAAAAATCGATCATTTTAGGAAGTGACTTATTAGGCAGTATTATAACGTTATCGGAGAGGAATCTACGACATGCAGTAATTAAATACGTTGAATTATTCTATACAATAGCCATTTTATCCTAGATACTTCTAGAATTTTTTCTATCTTAATTTGTATTTAAAAAATTACCTCGGGGCACATAGATACAAACGTCTGTGGGGTAGATTGATACTGTATCAATGTATGTCAATACATAAATAATGTTTATATGTTACTGTTAGTGTTTCAAAACAACTGATTGTTAGCATGCGATCTTAAGTTTATAAAGAAAATAGGTGTAGGATATATATATTGACTATTTACCTATATATATCAAAGATAAATATAAGTACAAATTAAAGTTACCGGATAAAACCTAGTTGATTTGCCATAAACATTCATGATACTGATTATGCCATAAATAAATGATAATATAAATCAATATAATGCATTTTCTTTCATTTTTAAATAAGATTATATATATTACATAGGAATATATGTGGGAGTATCAAAGTACCCCAGGTGTGTATCAAACCGCCCCGTATACGGGGTAGTTTGATACAAATCCCATTTTTC
The DNA here is from genome assembly GCA_947623375.1 of Apotomis capreana. Classification (NCBI taxonomy): domain Eukaryota; kingdom Metazoa; phylum Arthropoda; class Insecta; order Lepidoptera; family Tortricidae; genus Apotomis; species Apotomis capreana. The sequence continues at coordinate 27,271,479 of OX392499.1, read as the reverse complement.
AGAAAAAAATACATAAAAAAATCAATATGTTGTTTTGCGGATAAATGTACACTTACGTTTAAACTTAGTTAAACACTCGAGCTATCAAAATATTGTTTGTTGAAATTACTCTTTCCCTGCCGTTTTTATCGTCTATGCAAAAAAATCGTATCAAGGTACCCCATCTCCCCCTACGTCTAAATATGCTAACATTGACAGGGCGGTAATTTGTAAGCACACAGATAAATAAATAATTAGATATTTCGCAGTCTGTTTGTTGTCTGTATCTGTAAGAACAGTTGCTTTTAATAAAGTAACACAACAACCTAATAAGTTGTTTGCCAGTATAAAACGTAACGTAAGAAAATCTGGGCACAATAGTACCGCGATTCGGTCCATATTCTGTACCTACGTACAAAACTGTATGTACAAAGATGCGATGCGCCCTTATGCTATTAGATAATTAGTTAAAAAAAAATGCCAACTTCAATGAGCGAAATAGGCGTATATATGTAGTACGATCTATGTCGATCTTCTCAATGAGCGCTATATCAATTTATTTTTATGGGACCAAATCTGAATAAGTATAGATGATCTTGATCTACCAAACAAAAAAGAATCAACAAATCGAGTAATAATATAATTATCGAAATAATCGCCTAACATACAAAAAACAGTACTTAATTGAGAACCTTGCCCTTTTTTGAAGTAGGTAGTTTGAAAAGGCCAACCTATATACCAACTTATCAAAAAACACTTTAGTATTTACAGTATTGGCATATTTCGCCATCCATTCCTTTATTTAATCAGGTCCGACGCTGCCGGTCATTTCAAATCCCCGTTATTACATATTTGCTCGGGCTAATTCGATGAACCTTACTCAGATTTTTTTATAATCACGTGAATTATTTACTCATTAGCTAAAAGCGTTTCCAAGCTTGTTTGATTCCTTCATTTACATCGTATGTTTATTTACTCATACATAATCAATGTTGTATGAAGCCGGTATGAATGAAGTCTATTTGAAATTCATACACAATCGTTAACCAAACCATGTTCTCAGAAACATGAACGTACGTTCAGAAACTTTCATAGACTATTTATTTAACTCTGTAAAGACAGAACGTAACTCAAAACTGTAATCTCATTGCACCTCCGGCGTCATGAAATCGAGAAACGCTTCATCCGATAAGTCTGGCTCCAGTCAGAGTCCTATCTTTGTTCCGAACCTCTAACTAAGGAACTACTACTGGTTTTAGTTTCAAGAATGGAATACTGTGTACCAATGTATATTAAATAGAGATATATATATATATATATATATATGTGTATATATTGAAATGAAATGAAATGAAATAATTTATTCAGTAAGTAGGCCACAGGGGCACTTTTACAAGTCAGATTGTGAATCTACCGGCATTTCGCAAGAGGAGACCGCTGTTGAGAAGAAAGCCGAAAGAAACTCAACAGTAGGTAAGTCATTTTTTCGTAAATAATACTTAAAACAATTACATGATACAGTTGTGTTATAACTAATTACACTGGTACACGTAAAGGAGATGTATAGATATAGATACTCCATAGATTAGAATAGATTCGAGATAATCTTATAGGTTAAAGTTTAGAATCTGCAAAATGTATGTTATATAAATAAACAGACTTTGGTTATGTCGTGATAAATGTGTTTGTGACATTGAGGTACCCATACAATGTGCGAGTATGTGTGTGGCATAATACAATGTGTGTACCGATGGCCGTTGGGGTAAAAAGGTTCTTGAGGTCCACAGGCCGACGGCCTGGTTAGGATCGCGGCAAGCAATTATATGATATGATGATGATGATGACAATGTATGTATAGTCCGTGATGATGACATTATGATATGATCAAGGATCAAAGTAGTTTCAATGTTAAAAGAACCATTTAAATTTAAAATTTAAGTAGGTTTACCCGCAAGATTCGTCTTACAGATATTCAACAAATAGGTAAGTTCCTAGCAATTGTTAGGCAACTGCGATAACGATGGTGTGAACCAAAGGTACGGGGCAAAAGCCAGCTGCAGGCTATCATGCATTATGTATAACTTTTTACAAGGCGCCTCGGAGAATGCAATTTGAAACAAAGTATCAAGTTTAATGCGATACTAGATTAAACCGTGAAGCGAGGATGAATTAATCTTTCTATAAGAGGAGATGCAAAAAACGCATTGACGAAGTGAGAACTCCACCTTTTTGAGATGAAATGGCTTAAACACGGTGCGTTATATTTTTTTCATGCGATGTTCTGTAGGTAAGTAAAAAGGTATGCAAATACTGTACCAAACCCAGCACGTCGTCAACGTTCTCTCCTGAAACAGCTTCATAAAAATATCTCCATACAATCCTGTTGGGATCGTCAATACTTATGATAAGGCTCCATTTTGTATTAAATTCTAAAGTCTATGGTTAAAATCCATTTCTTGTTCAAATTAAGGTTATGTTTTGTAATAAACATTTCATTTTCCATTTAACTGCAACTCTTGGTTCTTCCGAATTTAAACACACATTATATAGGAAGCCTTCTTGGCTTTATTGGCCGGCAGCACAGGAATTGTGATTCTTATGAATGGATCTTGGATAATTTCCTTTGTCGGCGACTCATTTCATATGATGTTGTAAAAGCGTTCTTCATATTCATTGCTTAATACTGAAATGTAAACAACATATGGATTAGAGCTTGTCTATTAAGGCATCATTAATTGTATCACAGAATCATATAAATACGTAACAAGATAGCATCTAGTTATTACTTGTAAAAGCAGAGATGTAAGAAATATAGGGGAACCAATGATTAGTTTTGGTTAGGTACGGTAGATAGGTTATCCAAGGTAACTATTGGAAAATGTTTAGGCTGAGCCGTGGAAAAGGGTTTTAGTATTTACTTACCGGGCAAATATTTTATTTGCAATTATCCAAACAAGGTTAGATATATTGAAATCCTATTAAAAATAACACAAGAGATTTCTTTACTTTTGTTTACATTAGTATCTTTTTAATATTCTATAATCTATGGGTCAATTTGGAGTAGCCAGGGTTTAGCAATACATAGAGCAAAATGATTGACGGACTGACAGAATTAAGTAGAAATTAATTTATGTAAACAATTTTAATAGAGAGTACAATTAATGCTAGCATTTATTAAATGAATGTGGTTGTTGAGAATAAGAAATATTTTTAAAGTATGGAGGATTGACTGCAAATATTGAAGGAAAACATTGGGCAATAATCATAAAGCAAAGCAGAGTTTAGCGCACATAAACAATATCTAAGATAGTCTATGGAATATAGAATTTCGGTGATATAAAAGGTATCTCAAACATTTTATTTCAATGGAAAATATTAAAGATTAGATTTAGAATGTAATATTAATCATAAAATGTACCCTGATTTAAGCTTCATTTATGGGCATAAGAATTATAATTTATAGTTATAGTCAATCAAATTGGAAAACGCTAAGTCAGCGGTTTTAAGACTGTCTTAGGGGCTGCATGATGACGTGGAACCAATTTCCCGCGAAAATCGGAAAATAGCCACGTAGATTCAATTATTAAAAAGTTAGAAAGCGGGTATAAAAGGCCATACATTGGGATGGGGGAGACATTCAGTCATCAGCAGTGAACAGTACAGGAACTCTCTCCAGGATCTCGGGTAAGAACTCTCCCAACAATACCTGATACCAAACAGGTGACAACGAAAGTATTGTTGGGCTTTATTTACTTAGTATATTTCCAATATTACTGGAAACCTCACATGGTGTCAACGAAAGTAATATTGGGTTTTATTCCTTGTGTGTTTACTTAGAATATTTCCAATAATGCCTGATCCTCACATGGTGCCAACAAAAGCATTATTGGACTTTATTCTTTATGTATTTACTTGGAAAACTTTCTAATAATGCCTGATCCTCACAAGGTGCCAACGAAAGCATTATTGGATTTTATTCCTCATGTATTTACTTATAAGGGGAGATGTTAAACCAAACGGTGATAATGACCCATCTCCTCTTTTAAGAAGGCAACTTATCTCTGTCGGCTGAAAGACTAAACCTCACAGTTGATGTCTATCAGTCTTGACTTAGAATCCTTGCAGAAAGACAAACGTATTTCTTGCAAAAGAAAATATGTTAGTCTGGACATAGTTTCCAAATTAACTAGAAGCCGGAGATTATATTTTCCATTGCCTTGTTGTGCTTTGCGAACTGTTTACGAATGCATTTATTTCTTTTGTATTGTGTTGTGCCTTTTGTAAATGTTCATTCTGTTTTATGTGTTCATATCAGACTGCGTTTAATTCTGAGTTCGTCACAAAGATTAAGTTAAAACAGACTGCTAATTGATAATATTTGTTTCGGAATTTATTGTTGAAATTTCTATGTTTAGTTGTGAGGACAGAATTGGATACGGACTGATATCTCTCATGTGCTTATTTCGGTTAATACCTTGTTCTCCTTGTGTGTCCATTCCAGAGTTGCGTTTGGGATTTATGTGATCATTTCATAGTTAAAGAAATACCAACTGATGTGTCGTTTATGTATTTTAACTTACTCATATGTCGGAGCAAAGATATGTACACAGATTGTTTAAATATAGACTACTAATATTTATGTCATTGAGTTTGAGTATTGGGATTTTGATATGTACATAACTTTCATCCTAAGTGGTCGAAGTAACCTTTTAGGACTTTTTCAACCCTACCCATGGGATAACTTTGATTATTTGGAATTTAACTTTTACCTGGCCTAAGCAGTAAGGACTACTGCAATAATGACACTCCAATAGCCACGCGCAGTAATTAAGTAGACTTTTAATTGCTGATAGGTCAGAAGCTCCACGCTTTTGATTAATATTAAAACAGCCAGAGATAGATTTCAGCTCGGGATTAATGCAGTCAGGTTTCATAGTGCAATTCCACAACTACTTCGTGAAAGGCGCTATTAACACAACCCCTGAATGCATTTAATTCCAAGTATCTACAACTGGATTAGAGCTAAATATCTTAGGTCGGATGGACCATGTGGAGTTTCTGTTAATTATTAAACTAGTGGAACCTGGCGGGATCTTGGGGTTTTGCAGCGACAAAATATTATTAAAATCAATTCATTAGGGAGACTCTACGCTACCTGTTTAATACATAAATAACCAAAAGAAGGCATCTGTTTGTGTAGATGTGGTCAGAATCCGCAGCGCAAATTACAACTACCCTACTTCGTCGAAAACGCTGTTAACACAAACCTCTGATCACATTTAACTTCAGGTCACCTCAACTGGTTTTGAGTTAGATCAGTCTTATGGACTTAGTGGAGTCTCTCGGAGTCTGGCAGGATCATAGGGGACTACAGTGAAATAAAACTATTAAAATTAACTCTTTAGGGGACTCTATGCTTTAATACATAAACATCCATATGAAAGTTTAGACTGTGGTCATTGGAATTGGGCTAGGCGTACACGATAAGCGTCTTAACACAGTAATTGATCTGTTTAAGCAGTTCGATTTTAGGAGCTTAATTCCAAATACCACAGGACTTCAGTTGGACTTTAACTTAAATACCAAAAGCCTAATGTTGCTATGTGGAGTCTCTAAATTTATTACATTCTCGGGGTCTGGCAGGTTCTTAGGGGATTGCTGAGAAATAAAACTATTAAAATTAACTCTTTAGGGGACTCTATGCTTTAATACATAAACATCCATATGAAAGTTTAGACTGTGGTCATTGGAATTGGGCTAGGCGTACACGATAAGCGTCTTAACACAGTAATTGATCTGTTTAAGCAGTTCGATTTTAGGAGCTTAATTCCAAATACCACAGGACTTCAATTGGACCATAACTTAACTGTCTAGAGCCTATTGCTGCTATATGGAGTCTCTTAAAAGTGAACTTTCCTCCTCTGTCTATATTAAGGCATTGGCATGTCATTATGTATAGGGAAGTATTTTTATGATATTAATGTAAGACTACATGACAAAATACACTGAAAGGTTACTATAGTACTCTTCGTGAAATGCATTTCATGGTTGGAGATAAGTTAAGCTAATCGTATAGGTATAGGCAGAGCCTATGATGGCTATTCATATTTGTAATAATTCACTTGCTTAATTGTTCAAAATATAATTTGTATTAAGGCAGTCTGATGGGTTTCTTGACGGTTCTTCCCATTACAGTAAGCCTTATAGTGAACCGTTGGTAAAGATAAATAAAATCAACTAATAAAAGCCCTTTTGGCACAAAATAATTAAATTACAAATCAGGCCTGACTGGCAAAAATAAAACACTTTAAATCTTAATACAATCATACAAAGATTCAATATACATACTTTATTAACCTATCATTTGTTTCATTGTAATCCTATTCCTTTAATTTTAGAAGCCCTACATCTTAAGCTAACTAAGTGTTCTTAATCCCACTATCAATCACTCTACTGCTTTAAGGACCTGTTTATGTAGTAGAATAAGTATGGAGGTTGTAGGATTTAATAACTAATTACAGTCGATTGGTTGGTAGTGGACGGGAGGATAACACTCATCTCAGGCTCATCTCATCTAATTATTTAGTTCACAAAACCCTAATCTTTCTGACTCCATTACCCATTATAAGTAAATGGACTTAAGCTATCTCTTAGTCAACTTAAAGAATCAGGGTACTATGCATTAACGTATATAAGGGGTCCTAACCACTAGAAGATCACGCCTTGGCCATTAAAGAAAGAGAAACCATATTATTATGAATTAAAAGAAATAAAAACCTTTTAGAGAGGGAGGGGTTTTGTACAATACCACTACTCTACAAAAATATCAGATTAATATAAATTGAGAGAAATATTCCTTTAGTACCTAAAATAATTTAAGATAAGTACATACTGCCTACGATTTGGGAATATTATGACGTACAAAATAAAACTCTTTGTGATAAATAACAAAACAAACTCATAAAGCAACCGGTCGGATGACTGCTGAAACAGAAATAACAAAGCGGAACCCTAATTAAAACTTAATCCAGGAGCATTTTTCTAATTGCTTCCATTAGCTAATTCCTCTTGTTATAATTATGGAGTTCAGAGGAAAATATTTTATTACAATGTAAATTAAATCCCGCAGTAATCCGTCAGAGCGGCGTCATCGAGAACAAAATGGAGGATGGAAATACAAAATGGCCGGCACAGGTGCAAGACGAGATCGCGTTGTTTTTTTCGACAGCCAAGGCTTGTAAAAAGCTAGAAATAATAGCAGCCTTTAATAGATTAGCTAAGAATTTTAAGTTTGTTTTACGTTATTTATGCACTAAGGCAAATGGCTGTACACGTTCCTAGCAGCCCTATTTTCTTTTGAATTTAGGTGGCCATATATTTTGTGCGTTAAGATTTTATCATTATAATTAACTAATTTATGTACAATTGTACATTCTAGTAAGGGATTTTTAGGTAACTATTGTTATTGAAAGAAAAATGCAGTTAGAGAAGGTATACAACCGTCACCCATAACTATATCAGCCACTATCGCCCTGAACTAGACTATCTGTAGGTAGATAGAGAGCACTCTCAAGATTTTATTTTCTTCACTTTACTACCTGGCAAAAGACTTTCGAAATTCAGTTAGGCTAAATTCATATAGCTAGAGCTACTTAAGTATATCTAGGGTTAACTAGCAGAAACCATAAAACCCATTGAGTGTTCAATCGTAAAGCGAATTTCGACGCGATTGCTCTCACGATCTATTCACACGTTTTATGGTTTTTAAAAGAGAGAAATCGAGAGAGTTACCCAAGCCATACACATTTAGAAAAATCGCTTATTAATAAATCTACTTGAACAGGCGATATGTGTGCTTTCGTTAGTTCACTTGTTGAATTTGATTGTATCGTGGCTGTCTTATTTAAATCATGGTTGAAATTACTTATATTGCAAATGCGTTACAGAATCCAGCAGCTTCGTACGTTTGGATTTGGAGGACACTTCTCGGTTACTCTTTATGATTATAAGTAGATAAGTAATGATCGTAATATACACACGATACTCGCCTTACGTTCAAGGCGTGTATCGTGTCCATCGAATCGAACCGAATGGTGTCCTCCTAAACCAAACGTATGAAGCTACTGGATTCTGCAACGCATGTGCAATATATAATTTCAACCATGATTTAAACAAGTCTGTCACGAGATATCAAATTCAACAAGTGAACTAACGAAAGTATACGATCATTAACAATATGATATATAAATATTAAACGCATTTAAATCCAATTAGCAAAAAAGCGTACCATACTGATATTCACAACACAAATTGACAGCTCAAGGTTTCAATTTCTGGCAAGATTTTGCAACCAGACCCTTCGTTTGAAATCATATTTTGTAAGATTTAAAGTACAGTCTCTCTTCTCTCTGACACAGCTCATGAATTGATTGTTATTCTTGTTTATTATTCCTCCGCTATGATTTTATCGTTATTCGTTTATAACGCTACGGTTGAATAGGGGATAGACGCGGTGGAGCAGTATGTGAAATGCAGTACCTTTAGACAAGATGACCATAGTTTTCTGTGACTATATGCAGGTCTACTAATTAAATATCTATATATGTATTTATATATTATGTATATCGTCGTCTAGTACCCATACTACAAGCTTTGCTTAGTTTGGGACTAGGTCGATTTGTGTATGATTGTCCCTTAAAAAAATAAATAAAAAAAATGTAGATTTTTTGTCAAGCTCTAGTAGCTAGAGCTGGAGTAGCCGGTGGAAATCGGAATCTATGACGTCACGCCACTGATGGGTTATAAATACTTTCCAAAGGTCACATTTTGTAATCAATTGTTTATCTTTCATCTTTTTTTTTCATAATTTTCATAATTCAAGGTTAAAGCGTAGTTATAGTTATACATTTGCTACACGATGATTTAAAAAGAAATTCAGTATTTATGTTTAAGGTTTCGAAAAAATGCATGAATTGGAAAATGAAACAGTTGCAAAATGAGACAGTTTGAAAAAACTGGTAATTACAAAGTGAAAAGATACCCAATTTTCCATGGTACCTACTTGCCTTGCACCACCTGCTTAAGTTCAGAAATACTATACAGAAGTCCATATGTACAGATATAATGAAGAACGTTTTGTCATCGTAATATTTTGTCTGAAAAGTTGGTTTTAGCATACTTTCTCTATTCGTTTTGGTGAAAAACTTGTGGTGAAAAATATTAACACCGCGGATTTCCCGACGAAATACGATGGCATAACTTTATTCACTATATCTGTAGTAAACAACCAACACTTTTGCTCTTACAGGTAAGCAAGGGTAATGACCCCACCACGATTTAAACCGTACTATGTAGATAATGTTACGCTCAATTAGGTGAGATCTTCACCCAGTAAACTCGCCCGCGGCTGTGTGTTAAATTACCTAATGGATCCCTTTCGTTCAACATTTGCATAGGTTGGCAGTTTACATTCGTTCTCAAGTGTTCATTTTACATGAGACTAATATATACGCAACTTGTTTATTTAAATGTTGTTGTTTGTTAAGTCTGTTGCCTGTAAAATATTGGAACCCCTAATATTTCTTATTAACCTGTCCTTATCTGATGGTATTTTCGATTAAAAGTAGCTAACGTTAAACCTCTCCATAAGAAAGGAAATAAACTTCAAGCTAGTAATTATAGACCAATAGCTCTTCTCACAATTTTTTCAAAAATTTATGAAAAGGTAATGGCAAATCGCCTCTGTTCGTATTAAATTTAACTTCTCGTAAAATTATAGCCGCGGAGCAGTTCGGTTTTCAAAGAGGAGTTTCAACGACTGATGCCTTGCTTGAGATGACCGATTTCGTGTCAGAAGCCCTAAACCATAAAGAAAATGTAATATCAATCCTATTAGATTTATCAATAGTTATTTGTTATGCAAGGCTGCAAAGATGTTATTTGGCGCGAGTGTTGAAATTGAAAGCTGAGCGAGCGAAGGAATCTAAGATTGAACCATGAGCGAAGCGAATGGTTCAAAGATAGATTCCTGAGCGTAGCGAGGCTTTCAAGACACGAGAAGCTAAATAATTTTGCAGCCATGCGGAACACACAACTTTTCACCTCACTACAGCGAGGAAAATGGAAGTTCAAGAAAAACAATTAAAACATAAAAATAATCATATTTAATTTTGCCTTCTATTTAACACATCAAATTTAAAACATTAACACACTCAAATCCAAACCTAATAAATACGAGAGAAGCACACATATTAAAAATATGGCCGTAATTTGTATTATCGTCGTGTATATTTTATCGTTGAGTTTTTCTTAAGCACTGTTATATTATATTTGTATATGAATCTACTTGACATATTCGTTGTGAATGTGGGAGAATGGCATTCTGGGTAGGATTAGTTGGCCACTCGGAAGTATTTTCCATAACCCTTGCTTTGAAAGTTTTTGGACGATGGGATCCGCACAAGATTATTTCGGCTTTATCTTCTTTAAAAACGCCAATAGTTCCGGTAAATTACTTATCGTCTCCAAATATTTATAACAAATCCTTTTTCGTTTTAATGCAGGCATTGAATAAATACTCCAAATTGGGCGTAACTTTCTTGTTTTACATATTTCTATAAAGTAAGACAACAGTATGTATTCTCCACAGAACCAATTTACGTTGTTTACGTAAATTGTGAAAACTTCCAACTTTTTAATTATTATTTTTTTTCTCGGTTGCGTTCAGAAATTACACTCTTATGCTCCAACTTTTATAACAAATAAATATTAAAATTTGTGATGTATTTAATATATTTACTAGTCAAAATATGTAAATGAACCTGAAATAGTTACTATTAATATATATAAACATATTCAACATAAAATAAAGTGTAGAAAAAATAAAAACTTAAAAATCTGTAACCACAAACCAGGTTTCTGGACGTGATATTGTAGGTGTATTTTTTTTTAAAGAAGTATTACAGATACAGATACAGATATTTATTTATAAAATTCAATATTTTACATTCAAACGTACATATGTTTTTTTAGCGGGCCAGACCAGATCGCCCTTTATTAGCGTGCGTTGATTGGTTATTCGAAGATTTATCGACTGATGAAATCAGTTACGCGTTGAAGGAGTCTTAAATATAAAAAAGTTACATGCACCACAGAGAATCAAAATCGCCGTGTTCGAAATTCAAATGACTTGCACGCTAGCGGATAAAATAGACTTTTGCACGCAGATTTCGCCCTATAAACGGAGGTTTTCCGAGCGAGTGAGGTGAAAAAGGATTTTGACTGCGTAAGTTTTGATATCATGTTGGAGGTTCTGAATCGCTACGGGATTCGTGTTGTAAATAACAAGTGGTTTGAGTCATACCTAAAGCAGCGGGAGCAATGTGTTGTAATTTCTGCTCTAGATCATGACTCAAATACTGTAGTTGAATTGAAATCGAAGTATACATGTTTGCAATATGGTGTTCCCCAAGGAAGCATCCTAGGACCCATCCTGTTTCTCTTATATGTGAATCTCTTACCAAGGCTATTGTCTCACAAGCTTATTATGTTTGCCGACGACGTTACTGTTCTCCTCAAGTTTAAACGTAATGAAACAGCAAATCTCTGTGACGCATTAAAAAATGAACTTGCGAGAATTGTCGATTGGTTTGCCAGCATTAACTTGACTACCAATATGAACAAAACTAAATTTGTACATTTTCGGAGTCATAGGACAGAGAGGGCTATGATTTATTATTCAATTATATGATGGTACTGTTCAAGTTGTGGACGATACCAGGTTTCTGGGAATTTACGTTGACGGTAATCTATCGTGGAAGAAACATGTGGATTTTCTTGTTGGTAAGCTTAGCAGTTTCACGTTTGCCTTGCGAATTTTGGCAAGGTCTGCAACACAAGCGGCGACAATCCAGGCATACTATGCCTTCGTGCAATCCCACATTATCTATGGTCTGGCGATATGGGGTGGTTGTGTAGATATAGATCGATTGTTCAAGCTGCAAAAGAAATGTGTAAGAATTCTGGACGGAATTAAGTCAAACCGCATATCATGTAGACCATCTTTCAAAAAACTTGGAATACCTACTCTAACATCGCTTTACATCATCGAGCTGTGCAAGTTGGTAAGAAGACATCCTGAAAAATATCCACCAAAAACCGACTTTAGAAGCAACAGATTAAACTTTATGTTCTCTTGCGATGTCCGTGTCCCCGTTGCCAAAACAAGCAGGTATCGACGATGTCCAAGTTTTGTTGCTCCTAAAGTTTATAATTCCTTGCCAGGTGACATCAAGACATTGACTGATTCTGAGTTTTTGAATGCTTTAAAAAAACACTTGATTGTCTTATGCACTTATAGTCTTGATGAGTTTTACAACGCTCATCAATAATCAAATGAAGACTCTTAATAGGTATTTGTTTTTTGATGTCTAATTTATTTATTACCGTACAGTCTTAATTTAGTCTAAATGTAACCAAATTGATTAATTGTATTTTATTACCGTATCGATTGAATTGTTCTAAATCTATAATATTACTATTATTATTGGTTAACGTATTGTATTGTCTAATTTTCTGTTATTATAATTAATGACTTAAATATTAAGGCAATTAAATGTTAGATATAAGCATACATTCCTAGCTACACCTTCGGGTAAAATTGTATCACAATTTATGGCTAAATAAATAAATGTAAAAAATAAATAGTTTGTTTCTACCTACCTACAGATATCATATTTCAATCCAACGTAGTTTAAGTTGTTTTAGATCCTGTCAATTTTGTTGTTTCAACTCTTTTTCTCGTTTCGTATCTGTATAAACTAAATTATCACAGGCCTAAGAATTCAATCGCCATCAGATGCTTGTTTTTCAATTGCTTTAGCGACGCGCAATTTCGAATGATTACTAATTTCAACAATCGATGATGAAATTAGAACCACAGAATACACTAATATTGATTATCTATTTAATGACAATCGACAACTACTAATTGGTAATTAATTACTAATTGGGAATTCGAACATTATCCTCTCGACTGGGAAATATTGTAATACGCTTTGAGCACCGCTAGCGCGCTTACTAGTATTTCTAATATAGGTACTAAATAATATTAGTCTTACATATTTGTTTTATTTTATACATACTAAAACGTCTCAAAGTCAGATGTTTGTTTGTAGTATGAAACTTGGGGACAGGACAGTCAACAGGCGTTCGGTGTAGGCAGCAGTAGGCCTATTTATTTGACTCTGGACGATGTCTATACTTACTTACACGTGCTTACACTAAGTGTAACTATATACATCATCATCAAAACCATTCCCTAATCACCTGAAAGCCGGGTACCCACAATTCAGTCAAATGGAAAATTATTTCGTAATATTGTTTACAAGTTAAATTCAATCCATTAGATATAGTTTTGGTTAGCATTAGACAAATTGTGCCCCGCGGCACTCTGCCTCCTCTAGTTTCCTACCATGTTAACAAGGGGATTTCCTTTTACAATAAGGTTGAAGGATTATGTTTTAATAATACAACGGTTTGAAAAGTAGCTTTTTTGTAAATCATCTTAGCTGAGAACGTAATCCGGACATAAACTTTTGAACGCATTTCAAATACGTTGGTTAGTAGTGTGCTGCGGGTGGAGCAAAAGAAGATAAACCTTACTTGAAAGAATATTGGTTGTACAATACACAATCTACGCAGTAACATTTATCTATTTGTAGTCGGTGGGACATTTATTCCGTTAAAGTAATGCCGGACTGCCGGAGCCTAATATCACATTTTTTCCATTGCGAACATATTCATCTATAAGTCCGCATTTAAATAATAATAGACATGATTGATAAGTCATTGAACAACAGCTAAGAAGTCAAATTCTTGAATATTTTGTATACGTTTATGCATAAACAGAACCAAACACGTGGTGCTGCAATTTCCAATAAGTACAAACATCTCATTTAAAGCCAAGCAGTCATCCAGTAGTACGTATCTCTCACAAGAAAATGTATACTATACGAATACCTACTCACATTTGAAAGACAAACAAAAGAGTAATAAAATTCCTTACAGCAAATATAATTCAATTCATAGGAAGCCATCAGTGAAGACGAAACAAATGACTGGCATCCATCCCCTTCTGCGATAGAGGCTAATGCTCATCACATTTGCACACCGGCGCTGCTATTGAAGCAGACTAAATTGTTGGAGCTGGTATTTCATAACCTTTATCGAACTTCACGGTTCAAATTTTAAATCTTGTCTTACCATTTTCTAGTATTTTTTTCTGAAAGGTGATGCTATGAAAAATCTTACATCGCTTGGTTAACATTTTCCCGATATATCATACGAATTATATGTATATCCTTTATAAATAATACCCTGCCTCTTTGCTTGTTGGTGACCAATACTGAAATCTTGTTTTATGTAGGTATTTTTTTTTGCCGTTGTAAAGAGTATTTTGTCTATTTACTTATCTATTCATATTTTCTCTTTGTTTTGTGCATTATAAATAGGTACCGAATGTTCACGATTCGGGTTATTCAAACATCAAATTAAATGCTTTTCTGTATTTGTACTATTAAACATCTCTGCTAAGACCTTATACTCGTATAGCAGAATAAGTAGGTAATTCAGAAAACTTATCAAATTTGTGTTCGATACACTACCAAATACAACAAATCCATAAATGTTTTAACTTTCAGTACCAATTCAAAATACGAAAAAAGCTTTTTACAGTTGCAGTCAAGAATCAAGTACCGCATCCAAGAAAAAGTTAGTAAGTCCTTTTATATTTATACCAAACAAATATCTGCTCATATATCAGTCGTGTATCTCTCAAATTATTTGTTTTCATCGACTGGAGCTGAGCTTACCTACGTATCTCGTTATGATGTATTTTGTCTGCTTTATTTGACGCCATTTATTTCTCCCTTATAATATTACTCGTTACATACTACCTATAGGCTATCGTTCTCGTTACTTCAGCAGTTGTTTACTTCGCCATTGTACAACAAATAAATGTTCTGAGCGGAAATAGTTATTTGTGCAACAAGAGAGCAAAGTTGTTTTTTGTTACGAGTGCTGATTTTGAGTCCCGAGCAAGCGAAGGATTCTACGTTTGAATCACGAGCGTAGCGAGTGATTCTATGTTAGAATCCCGAGTGTAGCGACGGACTCAACAGCACGAGATGCAAAAAACTTTGCTCTCGTGTAGCACACACAACTTTTCACCTCATCAGCGAGAACATATTCGACATTTTGTGCTTTTTCTTTGTTGCTGATTTCAATAATAGGTATTATTAATCATAAAATAGATAGGTAAGTGCTGCTTAAAAAGGAATAACAATATAACTTAATTTAAATTATAATCAACCAACCAACACGGTTATTGTCATTATTTGTTCAAATTGGAAGATTTAGCAGATACATGACGTGTTTATTTATAAATACATAATTACGAGATTTTGTTTATAAATTGATTAATATTTTTACTCGTAAAACACCAAACAAAATCAATGCAAAAGTAAATAACAATTACAATATGAACTCGATATTTTTTAAGGTAAGTAGTACGTTTCGAATATGCATCTATGATAAATGGTGAAATTATAAATTATTATTATATTTACAACAAGTAATAAGTTAAAAAATCTTATTTTATTTGAGCAATGATCTATTGTGTTGTGTTATATGAAAGGCACAATAATTTTAATACTCGGTCGTTAAATAAAAATATCATAAAGAAAAAAAAATACGTTGCAATTAAATCTTTTTCGGGCGTTTTTATATAACGCGTATCCGAACTGTTCTCAATCGAGGTCGGATTCGAAAATCGAATTTCAAATTGATAAGTTTCTATCCCTCTCTTTTATATACATATGAAAGAAACAGTGTGCATCGAGATTCAAATGATTAGAATTTTATAATTAACCTTTGGCTGAAGACTGACAATTCGTGGTCAGATATTAATAAAAAGCTACTTTCTACTCACGCTCGAAACAAAATCGCATTTTGTTCACTGTTATCTGACAGCAAAGTCGTCATGTTTGAGCTGGTGAGGTGAAAAATTAATTAATCATACTGCGTCTTTGTGAAGCCCAAAAGAAGTGCATTTTAATCCTCAGATTATTCATTCCTCAGAATGTGATTCATTCATTTTTCGCATCACCGCTCCGCTCCGCATTTGTGGTCGGGCAGCCTTATACCTAGAGGTATATAGTGCTAACTGGGCCTGGTGTTGTCGCCAGTATGTTAAGATTAATATTTTTGATATTAATATATATGAGAAACGACCTGGATAGAACTTTATAACTATTCACTTTTGAGTTCATACATTAGTCTTCCTTAAATATGGAATCACCTAAGATAAATCAGATAAATGGTGGAAAACAGGCCAAAAGCCTCGACCCCAATTCGAGGTAGCTCTATAATTCAAGTTAATGTATCATTTTATTGCTTGGTCTATGGATATAATAGCATAATGTCTGAAATCGATAAGAATATAGATTTAAGATTACGTTTGGCATTTTACGGAAAAACGAGTATTGAGGTGCATTAGGCTAATTCCGACTTAGATCTGGGGATAATAACGAAACATAAAAAAAATCTCTTGAGCGAACGTTGCGGCCCGTGGCCGTGTTGTCACTAAGCTATATTATTGTTGCTATTGGTATATTTTTTAAGTTTCGGAATTTATTTCTATGTCGGTGTTAGCCCAAATTAACATAATAAAAAGTGGTCGACAAGCTTTAATTGCCGTTCTCGGGAAGATGCTTAACTCCTCAAGGATGTAACCTATTCCATGTATTCTATTGGATGTTAAATATTAACTAAATACTTACACGGCTTCTACGTATTCTAACGATTTTTTGTACATAATAACTTTTTACTATATAAATAATATTTTCTTCAGTTTCCGTGACTGTCACACATTTAAATAAAACGATTTAAACGGATTAGGTATATCGCATGTCTTTTACTGTAGTTATGTTTTAAAAATAACTCTTTACTGTGTTCGTTCTTCTTGCCCTACCCTACCTACGACCAAAAACAACAGATAAGTGCGCAATACTCAAACGAGATAATATATACGAAAATTCCCATCATGACACAGAATCAGAGTAACAATAGAAAATTGTGTTATTACGAGCAGGTAGGGTAATAAATAATGTATGGCCTGATGACATTCGGGTGATATATTCGCGTCGGGCGCCTGCCGCGTAATCTTTCATTCCCGAAACTTTGGATCAAGGATGATATGATTTTATTTTTCGTTGCATAATTTTTACAATATATTTCTGAAAGTTTGGTACTAATTATAGTTTAAATATATTTTATTTGCATCAGAGACTTATGGATCTAGAATTCTAGAAAGAGTCTACCTAAATAGGAAATAAACGTGATGTTAGAAATTAGTAAGCGGCATTTCTATTCTATTCGGTGTTAGTAATTTCATGATTTTTTGCATTGATTGATACACTCTCAACGTAATGGTGTCAACGATACACCATATGTTGTTACAACTATTCCATAAACACGATCTTTCTTAGACAGTGTGATTATATTATGAACTCTATTATCCTCCGCTTTATAATTCATAAAACGTCGCGTTATATATCAAAATACCTAATTTGCTAATATATGTCCACCTAAAACCTTAAAAGAAACCAAACACATAGAAGCTATATTTCCATCATCCCAATTTATGAACGGCACTTATATTGAAACATCCTGTGTTTCTGCTGACAAAAGAGCGCATTGCTCTGGAACCGTCGCCGCGGGCGCCGCCTAATATGCTAATACCGCCCTTACTGGATACTATCTACAGTCAAAAGGACGTAACTGATGGACTATTACTATTAAATCACAACCTTTTTTCAGGGGGATGTTGCGCCTATACACGGAAATGTTCTGTCACTCAATAAAAAATAAACGAATACGTTCACGGATGCTAGTTGCAGACACAAAGGAAAAGTAGCTATATAGTTACTTGCTTGAAGCTCGATGCCGTGGCGCTGAAAGAAATCTTTAAGTACGTTATTAACTGAGTGAGCAAAGCGTCTCCGTTTCGGCTTGGCCCAAAATTCTTACGGAGGTATATCCGGATGTTTACCGTTAGATCTGCCCTTTTGCTGCGATTTGGTGAAATGTCGTATCTTTATACGGATGTCATAGTAAGATACGTCCTTGTGAGATGTCCAGATGCTTTCCGGCAGCAATATCGAAATAAACTCGAGAGGCCTACAGCTCACAGTTAATAGTTTATAAATGTGAAGGTTTGTATGTTGGTTTGCAACAAGGCAAGCAACGGGAAGACATAGAATCTGATATAGAATAATACTAGAGAATGATAACTTTTAGTCTTCGAAAGTGGAATTTTCTGAGACCGCTTTAACTGAGGACAGATTACCCAAGTAGCACAATTGGGTCTAAATAGCTCGTATATCATATCTAATTAGATGCTTAAGTGAAATTTACCACCATGACTAAGTGCTATATAGGTGGCAAGAACCCTTATGCCACCAGTATAGAACCAAAAGGAGAAAAATTGCAGCCTATTTTTGGTGCTAAATAGAATCCATAAGAGATCTCACAATAACCTTAAGTGGAAATTAGAACTATGGGTGAAAGTTATGCGTCCATAAGAGATCTCACAATAACCTTAAGTGGCAATTAGAACTAAGGGTAAAAGTTATGCGCAGTGAACGAATGAAAACATTTCAGTTCGGTCAATGAGTGATAAATGAGTCGCCAAAATTATCTTTGAGTGGCGAGGCAACTGTCAAATTGAAGTAAGTAATACGTGATCTGCCATATTCATTTTGGATTTATATGTCTGTTTGATGAGTGATTAAAACTTTACGTTATACAAGCATCGAAATAAGCACGAAATTCTTGCGAATTTTTTTTTACTGTGAAACTATAGTATGTTTTCTTTGTAAATTTCGACGCGCCCTTCATTTGATCAGGAATATTAAAAAAGAGAGTGCTAAATTAAATAAGGAATAGATACTGATAAGAAATAAAACTGTTAAAAACCTGACCTAATGATTGTAGGTTACGTACAATGTTAAAGTAACATCGTCACAACTATCAAAAGTCTGTGATTATGCGTCAGTGTGATAAAATTCTGGTTAAAATAATCAATTTTCATAGGCTTCCATTTGTAAACATGGCGAAACAAAAACCGTCCAAGAGCATGTCGGGCCACGCTCAGTGTAGGGTTCCGTAGTTGGCCATCCTTCACAATAGACAATAAAATCGAATTTAAATTACGAGAAAGATTTCAAGCTCTATAAAAGGTCGTAAACGCCAAAGTAACTGTAATTACTTATTACCTTCTAGAAGTTATCGATTATACGCACCAGATTGAGCGAAATGTTTTAATGCAGTATGGCACTTAACTAATATGTGTAACGTTCGAAGTATAAGAACACCGCGGGCACTTACGTCATTTAAAAGAAAATTATGAATTTTTGCGATAACTCAAGAACGGCTCGACCGATTTTATTCAATATAGTTTTCATTGAAAGTACTAATAGGGCCTTATTTTCATGAATTTTTCCATAATTTTTGACCCGTGGTTGAGAAGTTAGAGGGGGGGGACACTATTTTTTGGATTTACCGAGCGAATATTTACAAAACTGCTGACTTTATCAAAAAATGATCTTTGAAGGCCCCTATTGTTTTTAAAAGACCTATTCAACGACACCCCACACGCTAGTGTTAGAACGAAAAAAAAAATCACCCCCACTTTAGGTGTATGGGAGGTACCCGAAAAAAAGTTATTTTTTTAGTTTTTATTTTACCGTTATGTCGGCGTGATACATATACATACCAAACTTCAGCTTTCTAGCACTTATGATCACGGAGCTAAGCCGCGGACGGACAGACGGACAGACGGACATGGCGAAACTATAAGGGTTCCTAGTTGACTACGGAACCCTAAAAAAGATCATACAGTGTTTATTTTCACTTATTTGTTCCTTATTTGGAACTATCAAGTCTAATAATCACTTATTTGTATCTTGCGAGTGGCAAAGCAGTGAATGATATTACCAATAGTAATTATTTGCTCTTTTGTAGACTATTAAACAAGCAAGACTATTAAATATATTTTGACAAGGCGCAAATAGGAACAATAATAGAACTTTTAGTTCGTTAGTGGTTCGAAATAAGTGAAAATAACTGCTTTTGGTTCCAAGAACCTCCTACTGACACCTATTTATGCGTTGGAGTGGCAATAAGGTACTTCTTAGGCCTTAAAGTTGCAATATTTTTTGGTTCCAAAAGAGCCGTAAAATTATCCCTTTAGCCACTATTGGTGATATAATTCGCTATTGTACTAGTCATTTGGAACTTTTAGTTCCAAATAAGGGTATGTTCCCACTTATATGTAAAAGTTGCTTATAAGTGATTTTAAGGCCTTATATAGCACTATTGCTTCTTATTGAGTGACAATTTGAACCTGCATGCAACTTTAAGTAGCAAAATCGACTTTATCATAAGTAATAAAGTAGAAACAAAAAACGTTCCTATGCAACTACAAGTGATAGGATGAACTCATATACAGTTTTGAGTGGTGTTTAAAGCTATAAGTTGTATCAAACACTGTTAAACCACTCATTTAGAACTTAAAGCTATAAGATAAGCTGCAAAATTCACTAATGTGCTGCTTGGGTAGTCAATGTATGATATAAAATATTACATTTTTTTTTTCTCAAACAGCCCCTGCGAAATCCGAATAACAACTCCCTCATACGATGAGGTAAATAAAAAGAAATACGCTTCGATTATAAAAATGCTACCCGAGTGGCCTGAGGCGTGTTAGGGGAAATGTGATTTTAAGTGTAATGCTACACTTTACAAGTTTTGAGTTTATTTTCCCCTATGATTTTCCCTATCAATTTTAACAGACTTAATTACGAAGTTTTCAAGTCATCAGAATATTATTTTTAAAAGCTTTTATTTAACTTGCATTGTATGTATTAAAAGCTTTTATTTAACTTGCATTGTATGTATGTATGTATGTATCTAAGTATGTTTGTTCGGGTGAAATCTTGCAACTCAATTTTGAAGCAGGTATCGTCAACAGATTGAGCTGAAATTTTGCATACTTACTTAACTTTGATGACAATACAATAATATGTTACCATGGGGCTGATCTGATGATGGAGCCGGAAGGTGGCCATAGGAACTCTATAATAGAAAAAGCAATCCTATCGACCTTGGGCTCTTTAGAATCGTCTCAGTGAGCATTTGATGGATATCCAAAGAAAAGTACAGTCGGCTATAAAAGCTTGCCACTAAAATGTCATTTTTGAAAGAAACTTATTTTATAGGAAGGTACGTAGATAGGATAGGTGACGATGGGAGAAATCGAGGGAACTCTTAAAATATTAAAGGCACACCCATCGTAATGTCGTCCACCCAGCGCTGCGGTGGTCTACCATCCCCTTTAACGTCCGCTCAATTCAAAGGACTGTGTGTTAATTGTATAATTGAATTGAACGTAAAGTAAGGTGAATACTCGAAAGAAGACCTAAAGAAAACCTTACGCGTTGGTTAGTCTCCTCTGGTCCTCTGTGTCAGCCGCGATATAAGGATCTATACTAGGTGCCTAAATCGCTGAACGATTTTGATATTCAAATGAAACTGAAATTACATAAGTATAGAAACTTGGAAAATGAGATGATCTAATGTCCGATCATTATATCATTCGTGTTCTTTGGTAGCCCAAGCCGAGGGCACGGCCAGTCATTAAAAGAAAACTTAAAAGAAATACAAAGCAACGTAGACTCATAATCATAAAGAAGCCGCTCAGTCATCTTTCTCTATTTATTATTCTAGCAAGTTCCCAGCAATATGTAAGCGAGCATTAATATTAAAATTAGTTTTCATTTAACCGGGTTCAGCTCTGACGCGAGTTGGACACTGAGAAATTGCACTGGGGCGGGAATTTTTAAATTATTTCACTACCTAATATTAGCAGACGCGAGGATGAAACGTTTTCGTAAGAATATTTATTGTAATAATAAGTTTCTTCTGCAGTTTCTTCGAAAGGTAAAAATATATAGGTAAAGTAGATTACTTATTTTAAGCGCCTAAACTTACCAGAATTTCGTTCGCTGCGTTACCTAATGGGCTATATCAGTTCGTTTACCACTGTTAAGCAACTGTGAATTATGTACCATCTGTAACCACCGGGGACAAAATGGTATTTAGATTCCCAGTAATAGTTACCACGAATTCATTTTCGCGGTTAACGACTTAGTTACCCAATAAAAGGACGAATTAAAATACTTTCGATATCGCGTGGATAAAATCAAACGTCGAAAGCATTACATTACCTAAGGTAAGGTGGATAAGACTACCACTAACTAATTATTTTGGCTCAGTGACCCAAACAGGATCTTAGCCTCTGAAACGAGAGCACGCCATTTGTCCCGATCCTGCGCAGTTTCTCACCAGTTTACGACTGAAAAAGACTGCCACAGTCCTATAAATCACTAACTGTTAGTTTTATCCCATTAGACAATAAACTATGTTGGTCTTACCTTATCTATGTATATATCCTTCCCTATACAAAAATCCGTAACGTCTGTCTGACGCTAGCCATTGAATTGTTAATCCAGACTGCTGTGTGAGCTTTTCTTCTAGGTAGGTACAATACAAAGATAAAAATAGTTGTGGTCATCCAGGGAAATTCGACAAGGCAAGACGACATAAAAGCGATTTCTGGTAGTTAAATATTGACAGAGGAAATCAAACTGAACCATTTCTCGGAGAGAATTTCAAATTTTATCGCCTAACGTTCGTCATAGTGTTTTAAGAGACATAGACCAATCAACCAAATGATTATTCAATCGTTTACAGGCAATTACTCCTCTTTTCAATATTTAAGACCCCATAAACATGTGCAGTAAAACAATCATAAAAATCGGATTTGAATCAGGTCGTAAAGTTTTTAAAAGATGGCAGAGCAATCGAAAAGGTAAATCTTCAATAAATTACTACGGTGTTTAAGTAGCTTCGGATACCCTTGAAATGTCGACAAACGTTTCACCGAATGCTTCATTTCGTCGACAAATTTTTACTCGTAAGTCATAAATTTTTCAGACATTTTGTAAATTATAACCTTTAGATTAGGTTAGGTTGGGTTAGGTTTGTGTTATAACATTTAAAAATATTTTATGGTTTCAGAAAAAAAATGCTTTCCATGAAATGAAAATTCGACGAAACGTTTGTCGACATTTCAAGGGTAAACCAAGTAGCTTACTCACACTAACATAAACTTCTCCCTCAGATACTGTACAGAAATCCTACTGAAGTGTCTTGCCAATAAGGATATCCAATTTCTAATTTACATGAAAAAAAATATTAGTTCCTTTTTGTAAAATCTTAATTTAGGTGGTAGAAAACCGATACATCCTAACTGCATCAGCAACAACTAGTAACTTCTGGGCTTATCTTAACTTTGTCATTGTGTGTTCGGTAACTTCGGTAGGTAAAAATGCCACGGTGGATATCTACCAACCTACCCGCGCCGTTTTTCCCTATTCACGTATTTTACGAGAGATAGCTCGTATAAGGTATAAGGTGTGCCATTCCTTTTCATTGGTCATATAGGTGTTTTCTAGAATACCAAAACTGCTTTTGTTATAGTTTGCAATAGCATCTTTGGATTCGAATATTTGATAGCTTCACATTCTTCGAAGACGATATGGACAAGCATTTTAGTACAATTCGATGGATATATGCATTCACTAAATTAACTTGAAAATGTTCCTTTTTACGAATCTATCAACTATGCTCTATACGATCTGTCTCTACTAATAGAGCAAAATTGTACATTTTCCTCCAGTTTGCTCTACGAGTTTTACGGATAGAGCAAATTGAACAGAATTTTTCCAATTTGCTATACTAGTTCTAACAATAGAGCAAATTGGAGGAAAACAGTTATATTTATCCTATTAGTTGGGATATTAGAGCAAACCTCTTTTTCTCTCCAATTTGCTCTAATTTTTTTTTTTATTCTATGGTATTAATTTCAACCCGATCCTTAATTCGGCTGTTTGGTTCTGGCGCTTCGCCGACCGCTACCGTGGTACGTTCGCTTCGCTCGCTCGGCTCGCGCGCTGTTGTCGCAGTTCTACCATTAATGAATCTATCCACTATGCTCTACGATCCAAAATGAGCTGCGTAAAATGGACCAATCACGTTCCTCAGATTTAAATGCTTGTTTTGGGCTTGACAAAGGCGCAGCCGCATTGGTTTTTATTCTCTGCTCAGCTTCCGTGGACAGGGCAGCCTTGAGAAAGTGTATTATGGCGGGCGTGTGTTGAGCGTAAGCTAACTAAAAAAAGAACGGGTTGCACTCCGGGAGTGCCGGCAGAAGTGAAAACTCCGATTTTGTTATATCTCACTGACACTTGATTTCTATTTTAATCTCTATTTCTTACTAATGTATGTTTATGATTACGCTTCACCATCTGTCACTTACAACATTTTGTTGTTCGAAGGCCCCCTTTCTTTGAAACAGACACGGTTGCTAGGTTACCGACTGACTGTTATCTGTCGCGCGCCATCGAAAAATTGCCAAGCGCCGCTAAAGAAGTTTTTACTTCAAAAAAA
Source organism: Apotomis capreana (assembly GCA_947623375.1). NCBI lineage: Eukaryota > Metazoa > Arthropoda > Insecta > Lepidoptera > Tortricidae > Apotomis > Apotomis capreana. The sequence continues at coordinate 27,246,870 of OX392499.1, read as the reverse complement.
AGAATAAAACACGGAAAGTTTAACTACTCCTTTATTAATATAAAGTGTCTCATGAATAAGTGGTGGCAGTGAGTGATGGAGCCGGCATCAAATATCGAGGGCCTATATTTTAAACAAGACACAGACTATTTTTACAATTCATTTACTATAGTTTTTTTTATTAAATAGGATATTGATTAGTATAGTGTCTGGTTCCCTGAGGAGCCGGAATTGTTAGGGTACGTTTCCACTGATGCACTGGGGAAAGGAACGGACCGTATATTGACCAAAGCACTCGGCTCGAAACTCCTCCCGCGTGTCAACGGAGCGGAACTTTCCAATAAAACAAACAAAACAGTGGAAACACTTAGGGTCAGCTCACACCAAGACGCGACGCGACGCGACGATACTGGGAGAGGCCGGTGATTTCGCGCTGCGCCGCGCGCCCCCGCGAGACGCATCGCAACGTAGCGAGGCGCATCGTAAAATCGTTGGCAGCACGACGCCTCGCTGCGCAGCGAGACGCCGCGCGGTGCCGCGTCCAACCGCCCCGCAGTCTACGGGTCAGTTCACACCGAGACGCGACGCGACGCGACGATACTGGAAGAGGCCGGTGATTTCGCGCTGCGCCGCGCGGCGCCGCGAGACGCATCGCGGCGTAGCGAGGCGCATCGTAAAATCGTTGTGCCGCGTCCAACCGCCCCGCAGTCTACCTATTGCAAGCGCATGAGAACGGCGGCCTCAGGCTGCGTCGCGCGGCTTCGCGAGGCGCAGCGCCGCTCTCACACGCCGCGCGTGCCGGCGATGCACCGCTGCGTCTCGCGAAGCCGCGCGGCGCGCCAGGCGCAGCGCTGCGTGGCGCAACGTATTTTGAATTCTCACGATGAAATGTGTCCCTTTTAATGTAGTAAATAAAGTATGATTTTGAGTCACTCTATTGAAATGTGCGCGCAGCGTCGCATCGCGTCGCGTCTCGGTGTGAGCTGACCCTTATCCACCCAGTGTGTCTGTGAAAACGCACCCTAATGTTTTGTCTGTATAACATAAAACACGCCAAATCAGAACGGTACTTATGTAATACCTCCCTTTATTTGTACCAGTCTCTCGCATTCACTGTATGGAAAGAGAGCGCTAATTTTACCCGCGTAATAAAGTCGCACGGCACGGTTCTACGTCTTTAAAAGTACCAATATTTGCAAATAAAAACTAATTTGCCATGTTGGCCGTGAGAAAGTACGTTTAAGTATATGGTTGTTTTATTTACAAATATTGTTTTGTTGAATTATGAGGATTCCAAAAACAATTTCAAATATGCTTTTGGATAAAAAAACGTAACATTTGCGTACCAAGACTCATATTTCAGGCCTTTCATTTTATTTTTCTTTACTTTTATGCATATAAATATAACTACATTATGTTGTAGAATTCATCATCAGGCATCATCCCTATTTGGCGGATGTATACTTAATATTGTTGTTGTGTGGTCTAAGCCGATATGCCGAAAAAATTGATCTTTGAAATAAGCACTATGCGCACCAAATACAAATATAGTTCTTATTTCAAAGATATTTTTTTGGAGATATCGGATTTGACCACCGCGGCCTACGATTCGGTTTTTACATATTTCGGCACTCGGCCAATCCCATTGATTTTTGCCTTCACTCATTCATTAGACACACACAGCTAACATAATATAACAAAATTGAACTACTTACAACATAAACCTTATTTGTACAAGTACTTATAATAGCTGTTTAATACGTATTTCCATTATAAAGTTATATACAAAACAAAACATTCATTTTCAATGAACAACTCCTTAGTTTGCGACTCATTTCTATAGTGCAGATGACCTATCGCTACACATGATATATTACAGGATGTTTCTTTTAACCGAAACAATATGCTGATTTAATTTGTAAAATAGAGATCGTTTTTAGGGTTCCGTACCTCAATCGGAAAAAACGGACCCTTATAGGATCACTTTGTAGTCCGTCCGTCAAGACTCTTTATCTCGAGAACGCGTAGAGGAATCGAGTTGAAATTTAAACCATATACTTAAGTCTACGGTCCCTTGAAGCTGTGAGATAATCAAACTTCTACGTTAACGTGAAAAAAAGATACGTCCGTTTATGTCGCAAAAAACGTACGTTTCGACACTCTCAAGAAAATCAAAATGATAGGGTACTTCCCGATGACCTAGAACTATGAAATTTGGCAAGTAATATCGTCACATAATACAAATACTTATAAAAATCTGAATACTATACATTTGTAATAAAATCATAATAAGTAAGTATAGTCCTTTTCAAACATCATATTTGGAGAACTCGGTTGCGTTAATTTTGCATGCGGCGCCATACATTTCAGGTGCAAACTTAACTCAACCAGGCCAATTAAGATGGGATAAGTGAAAGTTTGTACGGAACCCTCGGTGCGCGAGTCAGACTCGCACTTGGCGGGTTTTTATCATTGCCATAGTCGGGTAAAAAGTATCCTATAACTATTTTTGGATGTCCAGCTACCCCTGTACTAAAATTGGTTAACCCTTTGACCGCCAAAAACGGCAAATCACGTCATCGGGAATTCGTGCCACTGACGCCAACGACGCCTATTGACGTCAAAAATGTCAATGGTCAAAAACATGCTAATTCAAACCACTATCTGTGTTTTTCAATCTCCTGACCGGCTGGTACCACGCTGCTGCATCGCTCTGTTAAAACTCTTCCTTAAACAACTACCCTTCTCTAAAGAAAACTGAATTTCTATACAATTTTAGAATGTTATAATATCAGAGATTTCAGTCATAGTAATAATGTCTGTCAGTATGTAACAGGTGTCTGAGATAGTCAGCATGACTATTATTGCATAAGGCGACGGGTACTGCTAAACTAGCGCCACTTACAAATTTTTATTATATCTTCTAAACCAGATCAATTTCCAGTAATTGCAATATTCGAGGAACTGGAAAAACAACTATGGTATTTATTAAATTATCATACACAATTTCTTGTTCTTTAGTTGTCTCTAAAAACTTGCTCAAAACTATTGTGGCCGCTTTAGACGTGAACAAGTTTTTTTAGGGTGGACTACACTGAACAAATTGTATATAGTGATTTAATAAATATTAACCCTTTAACCGCCGTCAATTTTTCATCAAACTTGCTCGTGTCGCCGCCGTTATATATATACATAGATATTTGTCTTATTTATCAGACTGTGGCGAAACGAGCTGGAAATGTTATGTCTTATAGATCAGACTACGGCAGTTAAAGGGTTAAAGATGTTTTGCTAGCTCCTAGACCTCAGCTATTTCTAAAAAATATCAGATTATGAAGGTATAAGAAAAAAGTCGAAAGTGGCGCTAGTGTCGTATTACCCGTCGCCAAATCGTAACTCATTATTTCGTTCTATTTATGAATAAATTTATCGATTTTGTTTTGTAAAATAAGTTTAATCAAGTTATTAAAATTGTTAGTTTTGTATGAGAAACTTTACCTTGATAACCCGGGTTTAAGTACTTTTGAATTTGTTGTTGTTGCGTTATACTGTCCCAATTAAAAGAAACATTTTGCCATATCTCGTTAACTTCATCCTATATGTATATCCTAAGTCAGTATTTTACCTGCACCTACGTTGTAGAAGTATAAGGTACTTTTACACACTGAGAAGATTAAAAACTTTATACACAGTAATTTGGCAAACTTAATGTTAAATGTACATATAAACATGGACGAATCACTTTTAAGTAATATAAAGGTTGCATTGCTAAAATATTACAAGTAATATCTTAAAATAGATTAAAATACCCGATAAACATAATAAAAAATATGTTTACAGAAAATTACAATTAAAACATCAAAGATCTATTTCTTCGTTTAAAAAAGGCTGATGTCTTCCAAAGACTACCGATTCTGAGTTCAATTCGCCGACGAGGCAACTTTGCTAAATTTCTTGGTAATAATCGGATGACGTATTCGTACCTATTCTAGGATTCAGAATTTTATAGAACCTGTCAAAAGCGCCAAGAACCCCCCCTTCCAATTCCAAGTATGTCATATTATCTTACACCTTAACAGTCTATTGCGTCTTTCACGGTTTTTAATTCGACTATCAGTCTAAGTTGCCTTTTTAATTAAGTAACATGTATTTTATAACTGTACTAAAACTTTATTGGAAAAACGATATCGTAAATGTATAATTTTGTTTGCAAGTGTCTTGGTTTAATGCCTTAAGTGTCAGCAATTTCAGCTTGAACATAAAAATAAATGATCAAAATAATTAATCTTTTTTGCAACTATGGGACTCTACCATGATGCCAGCAATTAAAAAGCTACCATAACGATGTCTGTTCATCACAAACAGCCAGAACCCTAACCATGACTTGACCGTACTCGCTAGCAACAGCGTGAACGATTCATATTGAGAAAAGGACAAAGCGGTTATACTTTGTAGAACTTCAAATCTCATACAAACCATTTACGTAGGGTACTGATCGTTCAGTAAAAAAAAACATAAACCGGATACCGGAGCTTGAAGTAAATTAACACGTCAATTAAAACATTTGTTAAAAACCAAATTCATTGTTCTCCGCCGGCGGCCTAGGGTTATTTACAACAGATTCTAAATTCACCGAATGCACCGGCGCGGGATTCATGATTCTATTCTGGGGCATTCTAGATAGATCCATGACGGGTAGTCTTAGAACGTAATCCTGGTCGAGGGTTCTGTCGAATTGTATTCTGGATCTTTCTGACCAGGGTATTATTCGGAATGGCGCGGATGTTACTGAACTGGACTGAGCAACGCCGGGGGTCGCGATGACCGAGTTGAGACGAGGAATCCTCTGGGCGAGGGCGCGGAGTCTGGAGTTCTCTGGGCGCGGTTCTGGGACGTAGTTGGGCCGGGGCGGTTCGGTTCGCTCTCGTTGTTGGTTGTTTGTGAACATGTGTTGGTACCTGGAAATGTTTGTTTTTATGTTAAATTAGTCAGAAACAGCAGTTACTAAAAAACTTGAAACTCGCGAAATATGTGTTACAAGATCTACACAAAATTCGTTTTTTTTTTGTTATTTATAGATTTAAATAAAAACCGGCCAAATACGAGTCGGACTTATGCACGAAGGGTACCGTACCATCAAATAAAAAAACGACAAATAAATGCTTGTTGTATGTGAGCCCCACTTAAAAATTTCTTATTCTGCTTTTAGTGTTTGTTGTTACAGCGGCAACAGAAATACAACATCTATAGAGAAATAAGAAAACTGTATATCATAAACCCTCTCATGATCTGTCTGTCACCAAGAAAGCCTAGTGACCGACAGATAGACGGACAGTGGAGTCTTAGTAATAGGGTCTCGTCTTTACCCACCCTAAAAATAAAGAACAATTAATGTAAAATGTACGCATCTACCAGATACAGTACGATTAAAATCAGTTAACGATTCGGATTCTACCCCTCCCTCGCACGCGCTTATTAAAATCGCATAAGTACGAGCAAGATAGATATACAATCCGAATCGTTAACTGATTTTAAACGTATTGTACTTGGCTATTTCTGGCCGGTTGAGGGGTCTCAGATCCCTGCCCTTCCTCTAGAGGGTGATATACCGTTGGCTCTCGTTAGCTGTTGTCATGTCAGAGTGCACCAGTGTACAATATATACCTTGTGTGAGTGAGACGGCTAATAGATTCATTGTCATTTTGACGTTACAATAACGAGATATATGTTTGATTTTAAGTTTTAATTATAACTTCTGCCATCATCGAAATAGTTTGTCTTTGCATCTACCCACAGACCACCCCCACTAGACGGAGCATATAAGGCGACCCGCGCGCACCAACGATATGGTACGGCAGAACATTAAAGTATCAACACGGCGGCCACCGTTTAGTTGCGTCCATGTTTATGATCCATGCGTACGTCAACGAAAAAAGAAATTAAATAAATAACTTGGTAAATTGTAGTGTTAAGTGGTGTAGAGAGACCTTATAAACATGGACGCAACTAAACGGTGGCCGCCATGTTGGTACTTTAATGTTTTGCCGTACCATATCGTTGGTGCGCGCGGGTCGCCTTACATGTGCCTTACATGCTCCGTCTAGTGGGGGTTGTCTGTGCATCTACCCCACCTGGCTATTTCTGATTGGTTGAGGGGCCTGGCGTCCCTGCCTATCCTCTGAACGGTGATCTGCCGCTGACTCTGCACCGGAGACATGATGGTGTCTCCCGATTGGGAGGGCTGGCTTGAGACCGGTTGGCTTGGAGTCGGGAAGTTCAGAGCCAAAAAATCAGGCAGGGGCACGCAGTAAACGCCTACTTCTTCCTGGAAATACAAAAGGTGAATTTATTTTTTTATTACGTACTAGTAAGCGGGCGTGGCGTAGTGGGCGGGAAGCGGTAATCATTTATTTATAAGGAATTACTGTCTGTAGCTGGAGGCGTGCCGAAGGATACAATTTCATAAAACCTTCATTACCGAGATACATATAAAAACGGTTATTTGAGATGAAATTATTTGCTTTATGTTCACTGTGCCTATTTCAGTCAGACTATTTCCAGCAGTTTCATGACTTTTAAATTACTATAATCAATCTTTTAAATGGATTTTATGCAATTTCGGTACAATGGTACCTAGACCAAAGATGTCAATATTGACTCATGGCTGTTACTTCGGCTTAGCTATGCCCCTCAACTAATTAGGCCCCAGCAAATTATATAAGGCCTTGTTCATGTTGACCAGTTCAAGTTAATAAAGTTTTAAGCTATTGTCACTAGCATTGATGACTGCACTATAATCCATTTTATCTATCCAAATATCATAACATAAACCCTCCATGATGCGTTCAAGAACCGCACATTATGACCACCATAAAATAGACGGTTTTGTTAGCACCACAGACAACCCCCACTAGACGGAGCATGTAAGGCGACCCGCGTGCACCAACGATATGGTACGGCAGAACATTAAAGTATCAACACGGCGGCCACCGTTTAGTTGCGTCCTTGTTTATGATCCATGCGTACGTCAACGAAAAAAGAAATTAAATAAATAACTTGGTAAATTGTAGTGTTAAGTGGTGTAACGATATGATAGTTGGGGCCGACTCTAGTGTCTCTGAATTAAAAAAAACTATGACAGCTGCCAGAAAACTTCATTACCGTTACCGGGTAATATTATCATAATGTGCGACTCCTGAATGCATCATGGAGGCTTGTGATATGTGGCTAGATAAAGTAGTGTATGTCCTCCTCCTTGCGTCGTTTTCCTCATAGCTGAGGGTCGTGACCTCCCTTGCAACACTTTCTCTCGTACGACTTTCCTCCATCTGTCGTCATGGCCGCCGGGTAATATTTGTCATCGTCTTGCCTTCGGCTCGTTTCATAAACCCACACTCGTGTTTAATGCCCTTCATTATGTACAGCCACCTAAACCACTATTAACTTACAGTGGCAGTCTGAGTTCTTTCTCCGACACTATCCGGCACGGGAGTGAGCTCCTTAGTCTCCTCAGGTTTCTCCTTCTCCTTTTCCTCCTCTATCGCCACGTCGGGGACTACTTGCAAGTCGTCGGGTAAGTTCGGGACGATCACCGAACTGGCTATGATACTCGACAGCTGGTCTAATACCTGTAAAAGGCGTGAAAATAGGGTATAAATTATAATGCAAACCTATACTATTAAACTATTGTAAACAATTCTAAAATTGCATTGAGAATCATTTTTCTATGCATTGGGGTAATTTTTAAGGAAAAATCTTAGCCGGCACATATGTTTCCTCCTTCTTACAATATGGGACCCTTCAAACGAAGCGTCAAGAAGGACCTCTCGGGTCAGCATGGCAGTGTCAACTGACACGCCTGACACACGTTTCTTGTCAGATTTTTTTAATTTTAGCTAGAAGTCCAAACTTTAATCTGACTATTGTAAAGAAACAAAAATACGCGGTTTAAGTTGGTATTTATTAATTTCTTGTTTTGCGCACGCACTGTCGTCTCTTGGATCCGTCGGTCAATGATGCAGGAGGTTCACGATGACGGCGACAAGCATAGACGAAATCTCTATTATAAGAGCCTGAAGAATTTGTGAGAATTGCTGAAAATATCCGGATTCAATGCAAGCAAATCGAGATTACTCGTCGATCAAGACAGTAAAGACGGGATTCTAGTATGTTATAATATGTAAAAGTTCTTACTTCATCTGCTAGCAGCCTGTGTTTGGGATCCTTCACCAGCAGCCTCTGGATGAGAAAAACCGTGTTGTCCGAAACTTGTACAGAGTTGCCATCGCTGCAATCAATAAGATCTAGTTAAAATACTTGTCGGTACTCTTTATAATTACTTAGCAAATCGTCAATCAAATGGAGTGATCAAATAAATGACTCATTTTCTGCCAAGTTGTGCTCATTCGTAGGACACAGGACTCGTGGACAGAACCAGGTGGAGATATCATCCACTCAAAGCGTGAAATACCAATTATGATTACAAGCTTTAATCATGAGGAAATGACAATGAGAAAGAGAGAGAAGCTCTTCTGTAAAATGAATACATTTTTTAAGTCAGAAATCCATAGCCTTTAAGAAGCCCAAGCATTCATTAAATTACTGCCATGTGTTGTTATCAAGTATTGGCCCTTATGATTGGATTGTGCAACTGATTGAAAATATGCTATTGTAACCCCAGTGTAGACAGAAGTAGCAGCACGGTTTGGATTACTTTCCCATAAAATGATCTGACAACCTACTTAAGGTCGCCGGAAGCCAACGGATACTGAGGAAAGCCAATGGATGGATGCGACTGTTTGAGTCCTACGATGATCAGTTTCCGAAAAATAAAGTCTTGAGCTTGTGCAGTGTCAACATTATTGCAACGCTACTCAGTATTTTTTTATATGATAGTCATTCAATAAAAACATAACTTACGGCGGGATATTATAGCTGGCCGCTTGTATCCTGCTAAACAGCTGCGCGAGACTGGTGTCGCAGAACGGGAACTGCCCATACAGCATGGTGTACAACACCACTCCGAGCGCCCACATGTCGGACGGCTTGCCGAGGTATGGTTTGCACATTAAAACATCTGGTGATATGTAGGCTGGGGAACCTGGAATATTGAGTGCACAATTAATATTATTTTTTAAATAGACAGTTGTTAAGGCTGATTTAGACGAAGACAATTTTGAGACGCCTAAATTACGGCGCCTCGAAAAGGCACCGTATAAACACTTTCCGCGCCATTTTTTCGCGGCATGCCAGCGCTGGCGCGGAATAGAACACGGGCCTATTTTTTGGCGCCAGTGACCCCCCCTCCGCGTCTCTCGCTGCCACATGCTACAATGACCGGTACTGAAAAAAAGCACTGTGTAAACACGGTTTGCTGGTCACTGGCGCCGTCATTTAGGCGTCTCAAAATTGTCTTCGTCTAAATCAGCCTTTAGTTCGTGCACGCCTGACCGTCGCATGTCTTGCTTGCACGGTATTGTAAGGAAAGAGAAACGCAATACTAGCCACGCAATTCTAGCAATTATAAAAACAATTGTACTTTGAGTGGTCATGAACTGACCACCAGGTCAGATTTCTGATGATTAAAATTATAATTTGGCGTAGCAAGTCTAGGCAAGGTATAAAACTGTTTCATTGTGTTCGATTTTTCTATCAATGAAAGCATATAACAGCATAGATTAAAAGTTCTATGTATGTATATCTTTGTTAGTTTCTTAAACGCAGAAAAACGCAGCATTGGGTATACATATAAAAAACTTAACTTGAACAACAATTGCTATCTTGCTATATATATCCCTTCGTGTGGCAAATTCCCGCTCCGGGAGACAAGGTCGCTAGTTCAAGCCTCGTTATGGTAAAATAGAGCAAAAGATTCTGGTTCGAAAAAAAATGGAAAAAGATGGTCAAAGAATGTGTTCATCCTGCCTTACACGCCAAATGAAGGGATATGTACATTTTGAAATAAAATATTGAAAATAAAATACTCATTATGAAAAGAGTATCAATAGCATTTTATTTTTACACTTATTTTACATAATGAATACATTTCTTGTTTAACTTTGACAACACTTGTTTGTTGCATGTCTCTTGTTGCTCTGGCCATTTTGTAAAATGGATTTTAGTGCTTAATCATTAAGTTGAAATGCAACAAATATTATGTTAACTGACATAAGATTACAAACCTCTTTGATCCTTCAACAAGTCCCTGTCGCTACCTAAGTGTGTTCCAAGACAGAAATTGGTGATGGTAATCCTTCCTGTTCTTTGATTTAGCACAATGTTTCCCAGTTTCAGATCTCTGTGCACAACATTTCTCTGCAATTTTAACAAAACCATTGTATTTTTTTCTCTTTTACTTTGTTAATAAAATACACTTACAATAGAATAGCACTCCAGCAGTGGACATAATTTGGCTGATCATGATAATGACTTTTATAAAAGAAATAAGAATAATTACCTTATGCATGTTAGCAACAACCCTTACAATGTCATAGAAAATCAAAAGGGCCTCTTTTTCAGGGACCTTCTTGACTTTAGTGACATACTGCTGTAGATTGATGAGTTCACTGCCTTTCTCGCTGAACTGGTGCGCACTGACACAGTCAAGTACGAGGAAGAGTCTCTCCCGAACACGGCCTGTGTAAATACGGCCTGAACCACTACCCTTATAGACTCTTCCGGAACCAAAATAATTGGGGGCTTCTTCTAACGCATGATCCTAGAAAATGAGATATATTATCATGTTTTTACTGTGTAATGCAGAATAATAATTAACAGAAGGACAATATGATAAAAACTAAAGAAAAATAAGAATAATATGATATTTATATAGACATTAGGTACAGAAATTAGAACATTTCTTAATGCAGATGGAAAGCGAACAAATTAAGTAGTTCTAAATGCATTATCACCTGACCTGATGTATGTTTAGTTGTAAATTTGAATAAATCCATCTAATATGTAACCCCACAATTTCATAATGCATACGCAACAAGTAAAACTAAGTAACACCTTGTATTAAGCAAGAAAGTACTATTCGAGGGTTATATTTTAACATGATGCAAGTCTATTTTTATGCATAAATCAAAATCCAAAAATTAATAACATTAGTAATCAGAATACCTAGCTAATTCTTAATTGAATTGAACATTATTGTACGTCAATGGCGACATTTGAATCAAATAGTTAACCTTGTATGGATTTTCTCAATGATCTTTACCTTAAAAAGTCCATGATGATGAATAACTCCATCCTGGTCTTTCAGCAGTGACAACAATGAATACTCCGTATGCAACAGCATCTTTCCCTGTCTGTCATCTTGGGTCTCGGCTTGATCCTCATGCCGTAAGGTCAGAATTTTTATTTGATAGAAATCATCAGTCTTTTCTTTCCTTGCCAAACATTGAACTATACTTTTGACAGGGCTGGGACCTAGTTTAGGTCCTAGAAGATAGGGCCCAGCCTTACGCACTCTCTTTTCAGGCACGGGAGTGCCCGAAGATGGTACATCACTTATATTGTAAGGAAGTTTCGTCTTCTTTGGCACATTCGTCCTAGGACTTTTCTGGCAGTTTGTAGACGGTTTGTCGTACATAGACAGTCGAGCGATCTTTGGACATGGCTGTAGTAAAAAAGGCCGTGGCCTCTTTCCAGGGTTTGATGCATTCGAACTGCTTTCGGGTCTGTCTTGATCCATAATGACAATACGTTTAACTTTATCGAATTCACTTATTCCGCACCGATTACCCACAACGGATGAGCTAATATCATAAACTTATATGAATACTTTTAAAACACATATCACTTAATTAATGTAACCGTTGGTAAATGCAGAAAAGTGAATTAATAAAACACATTATTTACTTGATCTTTCTGCGAAAATGAAATGTCTGATTTGCGTTCAGAAATCTTCTCATTAAGCTGACTACTTAATATGTTGTTTATAATTTCTGAACGTAAAGCTTCGAACCACACCACATTCAGAAGCCGAAAAACCGATTTCCGATGTTTTGCACTATCGCAGGACAGTAGTGCGGCACTAGAATCGTAAATGTACAGTACGTGAGCTGATAGAATGCGATTGGAGTTTTATACCTGGCTTGCTCGCTCATACACGGTCCAGATATGAACCTCTCAGTTTTCACCCGAACCCGAATCGCAATCCAAGACTTACGGACTGTAGTGTAGTATGTTATGTAGTGATCTCGTTCTCCGCCGATTGTCAAGAAATTTCTAACCGTGTTTGTCATAAGTCATTTCACAAAAATAATTGTTATGACGTTATTCTCAATTAATTTTCAATAGAATTGTGCAATATAGACGAACATTTATTTATTGTAAATAGTAATTTCTATACATCAGCATGTGGAAAGGGCTCAGGTTAACTCAGACTCAGTTATCAAAATTGCAGTTCAATGGCCATAAAATTCAACCTGTCGGCGTTGCGGCTCTGGATTCGGTGCTAAACCAATGGTACAGATTTTGCCAAAAACCTCCTAAAGGGTTTGAAAAGTATTTCCAACCCAGTACAAGTCAGAAGCAACAGAAAAAGCCGGACAAAGATGACAGCCCTACGCCGTCAAAAAGTTCACCTCCATCGTCGAAACCGAAAGACGACAAATGGAATATGAATATGTTTACAAACTCTGGCCCCGGTAGCGGCGGCGGTCGCGGTCCCTACGAAGGTGGCGATAGGGAAAAATGGATGATGTTCGGAGCCATGGGTGTCGTAACCTTACTTGCCTCCATAGCCTACTTTGAACTTAGGTATAGAGAAATAAGCTGGAGAGACTTTATTAATCAGTATCTCAATAAAGGACTAGTGGAAAAACTAGAAGTGATCAACAAAAAATGGGTGAGAGTGAAGTTACAACCAGGATCAGCACTAGAGAGCAAAGTTATATGGTTTGCTATTGGCAGTGTAGATTCCTTCGAGAGGAACTTGGAAAACGCGCAAATTGAGATGAATATTGACCCACCTAACTTTGTTTCTGTAATTTACAAGACTGAGGTGGAAGCTTCTAGTTTAACTGGCATGCTCCCTACTCTGCTTATAATTGGATTCTTAATTTATATGATGAGACGGTCAGCTGACATGATGGGCCGTGGTGGCCGCAAGGGAGGAGGCCTCTTTGGAGGTGTGATGGAGTCTACTGCCAAACTAATCAATCCAACTGACATTGGTGTTAAATTCCAAGATGTAGCGGGCTGTGAGGAAGCCAAGATTGAGATTATGGAGTTTGTAAATTTCCTGAAAAACCCTCAGCAGTATCTAGATCTGGGAGCCAAGATCCCTAAGGGAGCCCTGCTTACTGGGCCCCCTGGTACTGGTAAAACTCTGTTAGCCAAAGCCACAGCCGGAGAAGCTAATGTCCCATTTCTCACTGTTTCTGGATCTGAATTCTTGGAAATGTTTGTTGGTGTTGGCCCTTCCAGAGTTAGAGACATGTTCTCAATGGCTCGTAAACATGCCCCTTGTATTTTATTCATTGATGAAATTGATGCAGTTGGCAGGAAGAGAGGTGGACGCAGTTTTGGAGGTCATTCAGAACAGGAAAACACTCTTAATCAACTCCTTGTAGAAATGGATGGATTCAATACAACAACAAATGTAGTAGTTCTGGCTGCCACAAACCGAGTAGACATTCTAGATAAGGCCCTGCTTCGACCTGGAAGATTTGATCGTCAAATCTTTGTACCAGCACCAGATATTAAAGGCAGAGCGTCTATTTTTAAAGTACATCTCCAACCATTGAAGACTACTATAAACAAAGAGAATTTGGCACGTAAAATGGCTGCATTAACTCCAGGTACATATTTGCATTATCTTATAATTAAACTCTAGACATCTTCCATCAGTCATACAACTGAAATGGATGGAGATACTGTATCTAGGTTTTTTTAATGTTAAAAGTATGTCCTCTTATTATGTAAAGTATTTTAATGTAATCTAACTGAAAAATAAAGAGTCTATCAAAACGGGCATTGTTAAAATGAATCTGTTTAATAATTTGGAAAATTTTAATTAGCCCATTGTTGGGAACTAAATTACGGAATAGTGAAAAAAAAGGCATCTTCAATACTTGGCACTAGTCTTTTCATGCAAACCATTAGAGATGCAGAATTAATATTGTGTCACTTCCCTAATTCTAATTGGATTTCTTATCTTACCAGAAGTTTTCTTATAGGAAAAATATTTTTGTTAGATTACTGGATGCTAACAATAAATCTTTTTTTCTTATTCAGTCAATAAATTGAGTTGAAAATTCAGCAAGAGGAAATCAATCGGTGTAGTGGAACGTGGAACTTGTAAGGGGGGTAAAAGGGACTAATATGTTTCTAAATTTTCCAGGTTTCACTGGTGCTGACATAGCAAATGTGTGCAATGAGGCTGCCCTAATAGCTGCCAGAGAGTTGGCAGCAAACATCACACTAAAGAACTTTGAACAAGCCATTGAGAGAGTTGTCGCTGGTATGGAAAAGAAATCCAATGTACTGCAGCCTGAAGAAAGAAAAATTGTTGCATACCATGAAGCAGGACATGCTGTTGCAGGCTGGTTTTTGCAGCATGCAGATCCCTTACTCAAGGTTTCGATCATACCAAGAGGCAAAGGACTTGGCTACGCTCAGTACTTACCCAAAGAACAGTACCTTTACAGCAAGGAACAACTCTTCGATAGAATGTGCATGACACTTGGAGGAAGAGTCAGCGAGGAATTGTTCTTTGGCAGAATCACTACAGGAGCACAAGATGACTTGAAGAAGATAACTCAGAGTGCTTACGCTCAAATAGTCCATTATGGTATGAATGCTAAAGTTGGTAATGTATCATTTGAAATGCCGCAGCCTGGTGAAATGGTCATTGACAAACCATATTCGGAGAAAACAGCTGAACTAATTGATTCAGAAGTAAGAGACTTAATCAATTCCGCACACAAGCACACAACAGGGCTACTAACTCAGCATAAAGAAAACATCATAAAAGTTGCGGAGAGATTACTAAAGCAAGAGATTTTGAGTAGAGATGACATGATTGAGTTATTGGGTCCGAGACCTTTCCCTGAAAAGAGCACTTACGAGGAGTTTGTAGAAGGCACAGGATCCTTAGAAGAAGACACCACATTACCAGAAGGACTTAAAGATTGGAACAAAGATAAACCCCATGTGTCTCCTCCAGAAAGCATAACGCCCAAGCCAAATACTGCAACTACAAGTAAAAACTAAGTCTTGATATGTAGATTGTTGATTTGTTAGTCAGTTTTATGTGAAATAAATAATTTAATTACCTTTTAAGACTAAAGGGTTTTTGTTTACAGTCTGTGAGATTGATTAGTTTTATTTTGTTGTAGAGTGAATTAAAATCTGGAATTAATCAGTAGGTATTTACCATAGAGGCAGAAGAAACAAACGCGAAAATGAAAGGGAACTTATTTTTCTTAAAACACTCCTTTAGTTTAGACAGAATAGGTATTTAGTTTGTGATTCATCCATTGGACACAACACATTACTATTCTAGTAATCAGAATATGTAATCTATCTGTAGGTTTGCATTTGAATGAAGTACTATTCATCGCCGTTTGTGTATTCTAATGGTAATTTTGGAAACATCTGCAATATTCACTGAACCAGCCATGTATTTATTACGCTTTTAATATAAAATGTTTACACTCTTCATTGTAAAATAAACAAATTCCAGTCCACTGTTGTTTCACTTAGTTACCTATATAGTTACTAACCTATACTAATATAAAATTCTGTCTAGGTATAGAGGGGTCAATATTTCAGGAAACACCTCTACAGCGCTATGCAGGATTTTTATGGGCGCGCGGCGCCATACATTGGTAATTTTTTTCTTTGTCCGCTAATCACACCGAAACGGGTGGACGAATTTTAACAATTTTTTGTGCTGGGTGTCCAAAGATGGTTTTAGGATACTTTTTACCCGACTAAGCGGACGAAGTTACGGGCATCTTCAGACTAAAAATGGCATTCGAATCTTTGCAATAATCCAGTGAATAAAGGGGTTTTACCTTACAAACGGTCCGGTAGTCTTGAATTTTTGATATTATGTTGTCTAGGATGGTTAGTGAGCTCATCACAATTGTAGACAATAAAATTTACTATAATTTGCAATTTGAATTTTGTTTCAAGGACAGACAGTGGCGGCCTTAGAGCCTCGCAATGAGTAAGGCCGCCTTACTCATTGCGAGGCTCCGGGCGGCAGGAGCAGGACTTTGCGAGGCCCTTTGTCCTTCGTGAAAAGTAGGAGATGCGAAAGTAGGGCTGGTCTGGTTGTTTGGTTTAGGCATTTGTCATGTTTGAGGAGAAATGCTAGTTACACAAATAAATAAAATTTGAGTTTTAAAATATTTTACATTGCAAATTTACTAAATTAACTAATATAGAGATGATAAATTTTAAAATTGATGTCTGCGGCTTTTCCTAACACTAAAATCTTTAATTAAAGCACAATAATCTAACGAATGAGCTACGTCGTTTTCGATTGAAAGAATAGCAAGGGCTGAAAGCCGATTTTGTGTCATCGACATAATTTTTCCACAGAGAAGTTGTTAACACATTCTTCGAAATGCTATTTATATAGTTTACTAGTGTTGACGTTGTCTATTTAACGGCAACTGCCTATTTTTCACATTTCGCTCGGTGCAGTCTTAATAATATTACGAACCAAATGAAATACGGGTAATAGAAGAGCAGAACCGACCCGAGTGCTATACGATAAAAAAAAACGATCTTCAAGTATTTCGAGGCCCGATATTCAAGTACCTAATACATTAATTATTTTTTCAAATATGATTTGAATTAATTAATTAGTTAATTTTATTTTAATTTACCGTTATAACCTTAATAAATTATTAAGGACCAAAATCAAAAGTTTTAAATAAAAAAATCTAGTTAAACAATTTTTTTTTTTTTGCTTGAGTCTTCGGTTGTTGCGCGAGGCCCCTGCAAGAGCGAGGCCCCGGGCGATTGCCCCGTTCGCCACCCCCTAAGGCCGCCACTGAGGACAGATAGTTAACGGAGATATGCACATTTAAAAAAATGAAAAAAACGCAATTTCCAGAAATGTATCAAACAAACCTCCTTCGTGTAGGAGCATTTTAGCTAGAAAAGGCTTAAGCAATGTCGTAGAGGATGAAATTTACTATAATTTACATTACAAATTTTGTTTCTTCAAAGTCGGCGAGACGGGGTTCAGGTCAGGTACCTACTAAGTATTATATCGGCGCACCACTGTACCCTTATCACGATTTTACAGTGACCGTACTCACTAGCGACTGCGTGAACGATTTGTATGTAGAATTGTAGTTCTACAAAGTGACCGCTAGGCGCACTGTATTATACTATACTCCATACAAATCGTTTAGCGAGTACGGTCGTTAACTCATGGTAAGAGTGGTCACAAAATATTATCGATGAATATAACAAGAGCTAGATTAGAATTTACGGTGTTTCATTCAATTCAACAATATCCTCGTTGTGGTGTCCTCCACAAAGGATTTGGAATTAAACACAGATATATATTTGAATATACACCGCAGGTTGGGGTGCAACGTCCGTCCGGCGTGAAACCAAATAACGGAATGCTAAAGGGACGCCTCACCCCGCATACACGTTTATTTATATGTATACAAATCTATAAATCTAAGATACCACACTCATCAAAATCTTTTCCTTATAGTTATTATGGAGCGTGAGCGTGATTTTGACGCTTTAACTTTAACGGACACTTCGTATGGCCGTCGCGCTCGGACCTTTCGCATTCGCTGCTCGTGCAAGTCGTGGCTGGTCTGTAATACTTACATCATACTTAGGTTGGCACTTGAAGGTACGGTTTTCTTTCTTTTATAAATCTTATAGTTAGTAGCATTAATTAGGTACGGTTCCACTGACGCGGAGTGGAAACGCACCCTTAGGTACACGAACTCGCTTGATACCTTGATCACATTTTTACCACCAGTATCTATAATTTCGTCGTTCCAATGCTAAACTAACATAACTGCAAAAAACTAATTTTACAGGGGAGCGATTTTAAGTTGGTTAAAAATCTATATATTTTTTTTCTCGGTTGTTTTTGTAGTTATAATAGAACCTTTTCACACAGTGTTTTTAAAATGCATGTTTTATATTATCAATGTGTCAGATATGTATTAATTCATTGGGTTTAGAAATTAAGGCACATTCGCAATTTGGCTACTCCATAGAAAGGAACAAAAAGGTAAGATTATTCACCATAGTAAATTTACGAAAGTGCCACTTTCGCAAATTCAAACTGCATTTTTTATTTTTAAACCAAAGTAAAGTTACGAAAATGCCACATTCGTCGTTTTCGTTTGGTGAATGTAAATGCTTTCCCATTCATTTGCTATCATAATAGATTGCGAATCTGCACTTATTTTTGTTGCCAATTACATAATACTATTGTATATAGTCTAAAACTTATCGCATTCGACCTATAAATAATGTTCAAATGCTAAAATATGACGGTTCAAGCGGTTGACAAGTTATTTGTTTAAACATGCAAACAAATTTCGCGCTCATGGTAAGTGGCACAGTGGACTCTTTTAATTGAAAACGTCACATAAGTATATTTGTCTCTATACCTGTCAGTCAATAAATGCAGTTAAATTGTATCTGATTGACAAATTGTAAAAAATATTAATATAATTATGATTTACTTTCAACTTATGTTTAGTAAACTTAATAATGACAGATGACTTCATGTTTTTATTAACTACTTACAAGCGTTAACTTATACTTAATGGTAATTGATACCGATATTAAGTAATTAAACGAAAATATAGTTTTTATTTACTTATTAGGCAGCCTTACAATATAAACTCTGGTAGGCTATCTATTACGTAGGTATATAGTCTGGCTAAAATATCTTTCCCCCAGCAATTTAAGTTTTTTATCTGTAAATCGGTATATGACAGCACTGAAATACTAGTCTAGTAGTAGTTAGTCTTGATACTTGTGTATTACTCTTAATCTTTAAGTTTTAGATTTTAGTATTAGAACGTTAGTATTAGATTCTATCAAATTTTATATAAATAAAAAAAGATCTTGGTAAGTTATGCTTTGATCACTATTGTGCTTATAAAAATATTTATAAAGGATGTTTCGGAGGACTTTTGCGTTGTATTAAGATTACGATTAAGTAAGTTCACATACTGTATTTCTCTTTTACTGCAGTTTATTGATATTCGTACTCTAAGGGCTCAAAGGGGATTAAAACAAGATAAAAATTTGTATGGGTAAAGGCACTTACTACGGACTTCAAATCGTCTGCTGGCAATCAAAACTCACTAAGTAACAAATACCTACTTAAAACAAAGCTCGTATCACGGTATCAATTTACAAACTAGATACGAGTCAATTCGAAATAAAAATATGCCAGTACTAAGATTGTTGGTTACTCTTTGCTTAATATTGCCATACTTAGTTTTTATGTGTTTGACAGTTCATTTGCTTGGAAGAGTTAATGTAGTCCAACTCTACACTTCCGAGTTGGGGATACTTTCGTAATAAGAGTGATAATATTCAGAAACAATATTTTCTGCTACCAAAGCTTAGATAATATGTCACTAATATGCAATACCATAATTATAGTGGTAACCGTTATTGCTATCATTTGTCTTAATGTGTAGTTATTTTTTAGATTTAATTTGATAATGACGATTTTACCATAAATGTGGTATTAAAACTTATTTATTTTGCATGTTGACTTGCATGTCGACTGAATACTGATTCTATAAAATATCGTAAGATCTAATTTGTTGTAACGTATTCTGCCAAATAAACATTTCGATTTCTACTTACCAGTGTAATCGGTGAGAGATAAGAAAATATGCATCTATTTTTGTTCGAAATACCGGGTATGGCTCAGTATTATAATAGTTCTTAAAAATTGTTTAACAAACTTTTAACTCGAATTTTACCCCATTTTACGACAGGGGTTCTCAAAAAATTCTTAAATCTTATCAAAGTATAAAGAAGTATTAGGTATCTTTATTTGACGAAGTCTACACGACACTACACAAAGAAGGCCACGTTTCTTATACAATCCTTCTATTTCCATTTCAGGGATGTATTTAAAAAAATGCTGAAACTTGTTTTCTTAGTTTTTAATGAAGAAAATAAGAATACTCGAAATGTTACTCGAAGAATTTCAAGTTCTTCATACAAACTTTCACCTCCCATTTTACCCTTCTAATGGATGAGTTTTGTCACAAATTTGGGTTCTTTCATCGGTCTTGCTTCAACGTCTTTACCATTTAGGCTTTTATATGCTTCCCCTCTGATATGTTTATCCCTTTTTTCAAACGCAAATCGCATGAATTTTATTTTTTATAATGAATTGACAATACTTAATTTGCGAAAATGCCTGATTCGCACATTTACTTCTAGTTTCACCTACTTCAAATGCATTAGTCACAATGACAAACTCGCGAAAATGCTAAATTCGTAAATGTCTATAGGCAACCGCTGTGGGTATATCATAATCGCCACCATAGTAAATTAGCGAATCTGGCAGATTCGCAAGTTCACTATAGCTACTTATGTGAGCAAGTCATAATAGCCACCATAGTAAACTAACGAATCTGGCAGATTCGCAAATTTGCTATTGGTTATTTAACCGGCTAGTGATAATTATGACCATAAAAAGTTAACCAAAATGTCAGATTCGTTAGTTGACCATAGATGTTTTTCCTTCCTCGAGCTAAGAAAAATGCCTTATCTACATTTTGCAAGTTTACCATGGGGGAAAAAAAATAAAAGTGCAGATTCACAATATTGTAACTCTGGAACCTTTAAAGCTAGAGCTCTATAAATTTGTGACATTGTGCGGGGTTATATTTGGTACAGATTTACATCAAAAACTCAATTTTGACCAAATGGCAGTTATGTTAGTTTAGCATTGGAACGACGATTTGATCTCTATTATCCGGAAAGAGGCTGTTTAACATTTTTTTTACTTATACATTTATTAAACTTGTAATGTCTCATTTTTTATATGGGTATACACCACAATTTTCTTATGATGATTATTTTGTATCAATGGTAAATTGTTTTGCTTCTTAGTATTTTATCAGACTTGCACAGATCGCCTTCAAAATAAACAAAAAATTAGTAAAAATGGCGGGTATATTGTAGCTGCGCTCGACGTAATCATGATGGATGACACAATGCGCATGTGCAAAAAGCATTTTTTAAAAGTTCGTCTTATTTTGAAATGACAGAAGCATCGGGCTGTCAAAATAAAATCGACTATATCTCCGCACTAGTTTGGAAAATACTAACTTTACGCAGTCTGACTGCTTAGAAAACGCTCTTTTCGAGCAATTGCATTGTAAATAAAAGAAATGAGCATGCGTGCAGCGCTCCTCATAGAGATAATAAACGGTGAATCGAAATGTCTCATGAAATATAGCCAATATGGGAAAGGAATTAAATAATTGACGACAATTTCGAGTACCAATATATTTAATTGGCCACTGGCTAAAATCAAAATTTACATTGCCTCCCTCTCCAAGTACCTAATTACTGATGATGCTGTACATAAAATTGGAGGAACAACTTTAACAAAAAAAAAAACAGGGTTATATTAAAATTATAATATGAAAATATTATTCAAATATTAGCTGAAAATACATCCAGCCTTTATCTGTTTATTTAAATATTCACTACATTACATACTTTATACATCACCAATTTCTTAAGTAAATTCAGTTTTTGTACAATATAAAAAGAATCTTATATTATGATCTATGTTTATTACACGCGTTAAGTGTATAACACGTCCGCCCGACGTCCTAGCCGAGAGACGACAGTTAAGAGAAATCGTAACAAAATATTAAAATTATGGTAATTATTACGAGTAACTACACTATTTTATGTTCAACATTTTATGTTAAAATTCTTCAATTATCATCTATACTTATTCTATCCTATCAATTAAAATTATAAATGATGAAAACATTTTTCTCATGATATCATTCAACAATAATCCATTAACAATTCACATTCCAATTGCTCATTTACTACCGAACTGAAAAAAAATTATAACTAATCTCAATAACAACGAAAGGTCCGTATCAATTACAGTCTCTGATTTTTTCTCCTTTTGGTTTGCGGCCGCGCTTCTTGCCGGCGACGCCCGCAAGCACCATGGCCTCGCGCTTCGCGAGACACGACTTGCAGAACCAGTCCTCCGTCGCGCCCGGCTCCTCAGTGATGCCCACACACACCCAGTGGTACCAGCCGTCGCAGCCATCGCACCCTATCATGGGCGAACCGTTGTCACGCTGCCCACACGCTGGACATACCCAGATCTTGTTCCCTAGCTCGTCCATGTAGAAAGGCGTGGGCAAAGGACCGCTCGGCTTGTCCATCGGCACCGGCGGGACGGGCGCCGCCTCCACCGACACGGACGCTCCCTCGTCATCGAGCTCCGCGTGACCCTTCTTGGACAGCGGTTTGAATAGTATCCGCTTGTACTTGGTACTCGATGGCGGACGGTTTTTCCTCGCGGGAGAACTGCCAGTCGGCGGCGGCGAGCCTGACCCGTCCACTTCGCCAACGTGGTTGTGCTTCGATTGCTTCTGCTTCGGCGGGCCCGTGACAAGCGCGGATATTTGCGCCAGCTCCGGCGACCGACTGTGTTCACGCGAGACGGGCTCCTCTTTCAAAGGTGAGCTTTCTTCCTCCTCCTTCTTAACGACCGGTTTAATATTAAGTTTGAAAATGTCCGGCGAACTCGGCGGCATTGGTGAATTCGAGTTGGATGAGTTGAGCTTTAAAGTTAGTTTGGGAACTAAGGCGTCGGTAGTCTTTTCTTTTTTCTTATCTTTCTTTTCCTTCTTAATTTTTTCTTTGCCCTCCTGTCGCTCTTCTTTGTCCTTTTTCTTTTCACTCTTATCTTTGATTTTGTCCTTTTTATCTTTTTTCTTCTTAATTTTTATTCCATCCTTATCTTTCTTTTCTTTTTTATGTGACTTGTCCTTTTTCTTTTCTGATTTCTCAGCGGTCTCTTGCGATATCGCGGAAATTGGTGTTTCTGGTGGTTTCGGCTGCGGCTCGGGTTCGGGCGGCGCCGCCTGCACCGGCGTCGCCGCACGAACTGGGGGTGGGGGCTCTCTCGGTGGCTCTTGCCTCACTTGTTCTACTTTAGGAGGATTGAGCTCTATCGTGATATCGGGTTGTACAGGAGGCATTTTATATGACATATTCGATTTGTGTTCTTTATGTTGTTTGTGTTTCTGTTTCTGAAGAATATTTGGAATGGTCGGTGACTTGTGCTTATCGTGCCGCTCTTTGTCGCGTGACATGGGAGACTTATGCGTACTTCTATCATCGTCGTTATCTACAGGAATTACTTCTAAGCTAGGACGTCGTAAAATGGGAGGAATTTTACTCGAAGAAGAACGAGAAGAGTGGGGGAAATTGCCCATTGACATGAGTGGGTTCATGCCAGGGCCAAGAGCACCAGGCAAGAAGCCAGGCCCAGGAATTAAGCCCGGACCACCAGCACCTAAAAATGCGTTCTGCAGTAAGCTTGGGGGTGGCAGACCTCTTAACGCTGGGTTATTAGCTAAAGCGAGAAAATCAGCCCCAGGTATGAGATTGGAATTTGGTATCAATCCTGGGCCAGGCATCATACCTCTCCCCGGAGGCATGGCTGGAAAGAATGGGAAACCAGGATGCATTTGTGGCAATTTTGATTCATTCTTTGGCCTACTCGATTTTGGTACTTTCATATTGCTTAATTTCATTTTCTGCTTTTCTGCTCTAGCCATTTCATAAGCTAACTGTTGCTGTTGTTTCTTTATTAATTTAGCTTCTAATTTTGCTGCTTTTTCTGCTGCTTTCTCTGCAGCTTTATCTTTCTTTTCTTTGTGTTTTTTTTCTTTTTTATTAATTTTAGGACTGACACTAGCTACATCTTTGGGATATGGTAGTTGAAGGGATTTATTAATTGATATATTTGGACGCGTATCTAGGGGCATGAATCTGGAGTGACCCATGGGGCTCGCTTCCATTGAATCGTCATCAATGCTTATCACTTCATTAGCTGTAAGGTCCATATCCTTAGACAAATCTAGTGCACTACTATCATTATTGTTCACAATTGCATTTTCAGCTTTAACCCTAACATTTTCATGTATAACACTTTCACTTGGGTTACCATGTGCAGCATTCTGCACCTTTGAGATCATCCCTTCAGACTGTGTAACAACCTCTGGAGCATTTTTATCTTCTTTAGATTTGTTCGATATTCTTTTAAATATATTAATTTTTGATCTATCAGGTTGGGAAGCTAACTTTTCTTCCTCATCAATGATTTCTTTCTTAATCTCCACCTCACGTACAAATGAATTAGATATAGGCTGTTTGTGAATAGGCACAGAATTTGAAACAAGTGGAGATTTATGGATGGGTATTTTTCTTGGTACCGGGATTGAATCTTCACCTGTTGCACCTGTCTGTTGGTTTGTAAAGTGTTTGTTTACTACTGGTGGTGGTGGAGGTGGAATATCAATTGGTTCCTCTTTAATAACTGGTCGCATAGGCTCCATGACTGGTGCTGGCGCAGGTGGCAGCAGCGAGGGTCGTGGGACAGGGCTTGGGCCGGGAGATAGCGTATGCAGTGGAGGCGGCGGCTTATGGGGCGGCGTCACTCTTGGCGCCGGCATTGTCACATGATTATGATGTGTTGGATGGACATCTTTACTTTTCATTGGATATCCAGGAGGATACTTATCTGATCTACTACTATCTCTAGATTTACTACTCTCACCTTTATGAGTCTTGTCTTTCCTTTTACTTTTCATAATTTTGCCATTCAATTGTTTATTCTTTTTAGATTTCTTATCTGCTTTTTCTAATGTTGGTGGTTTTGCAACATTTGAATTATGCGAGTTTGCCTTATTCTTGTCATAGTGTTTTTCTGATATAATAGTAGGAGGCCTGGCTTCAGGCAGTTTTCCTTCCCTGGCCGGAGACAGGAAGCCTGACATAGTCATCATGACACTGCTGATTTCTCTTGTCCGCTCCTCTTCATCCAACCGTAACCTTGGCCTCTTGCTGTTTGGTAATGAAACTGGGTCAATCGGTCTTTTGAAAATATCTTTAGATTTCTTTGGACTATCTGTGACTGATATTTCAGGGCTAGTGCATGTTGTGCCAGTGGTCTCGACCATATCAATGCCATTTTGCCGAATTTCAATGGTGTCAGCCACAATGGGAGTGTCCCGTTCCTTTTCAGGGTACATGGGTGGCAGATGTTCATGCACATGCATAGGTCTTGTGACGACTTCATGACTGCCAGGCTTCAAAAAATTCAAATTTGATTCTTTGGGTTTCGGGAACTTTTCAACTGGGACCGGAGGTGGCACTGACGGTACACTGCGTGTATACTCTGCTAATTCGGGCAACTGAACGTTTAGATCACGAAATACTAATCCTAGGTCATGTAAATTTGGTTCAGTCCTATTAAATTGCTCAGCATATCTGTTGGCTTGTGTCCCAAGTGTACGGATGTACTTTTCAAGTACATGCATCAGAATATCCAGTGGTGTTGAATTTATACCATTCCAACCAATAGTTTGGCATATTTGCGCAACATTCCTTCGCAGTATCTCACGGGCGTACGCCTCTGACATTATGACACCAACAAAGTTATCTGGAACAAGTGAAAATACCGAAATTATTAAAACAAATGACATGTACACAATCTGTAAATGAATAAATTGCCACATTCATTGTTTTTAATGTCATACATCATCATGTTACACACGGCAGGAGAGCTAAAACAGCAATTCTCAGGACTCCAGTACCTGCAAGTGTCTAGTAGTACAGAGATGAGATTGCGAATGGACGTAGACTTGATGTTTGGGACACTCATGTATGCTGTACTACAATCTTCAATAGTTACGGATAATTTATAAAAACACTTAAATGGATTACAAAGCAAAATAATGAAGTGTTTACGTAAAAACTTCTCAGCATTCTAAAAACACAGTACCCCGTGCGCCATGATTGCATTTTGGGTTGTCAATGTTTAGTGTTGCTAGCGTAAATTATAAAATGGCGGTCTCATTGTAATGCGTTCAGAGATAAGGCAAACTTTTTAAATAAAAATTATAACCTGGCACCCGACGGTTGATAATCACAACAATATAATTGCTCAATAATTGACCGCTTTTAAAATTACGTTAAACTAGTGACTGACCGAAATTTCGGTTTCGGTCAAAAACCAGCCGAACCTTTCGGCCGCACCGAAGCTTACAGCATCGTGCTTTCGGGTCGCATCGCATTTGGCTAACGTCGGGTGGGCTCG
Source organism: Apotomis capreana (assembly GCA_947623375.1). NCBI lineage: Eukaryota > Metazoa > Arthropoda > Insecta > Lepidoptera > Tortricidae > Apotomis > Apotomis capreana. Next base: position 27,220,532 of record OX392499.1, on the reverse strand, counting down.
GCAGTCGGGACGGATGGCTAGCGGCTGGCATTATGGTGTCGCTCGCCTGACTCCGCCGTCCGCTGAATCACTTCGCTCAGTGAAGTGACGCTTATGTTTGTTCCCCGAATAAGGGTAATTGTAAATGCGAGCGAGCGAAGCATTTCCATTTCAGCTTGGCCCAAAATTATTTCGTATGTCCGAATGTTTCTGAACCGATTCTCATGAAATTATGTGAATAGTTTCGATAAGTATATTGTTTTTTTTTTTTTTTTTTTCAAAATAGTGGAGATAGTTGAAAAGGGTTGAAAATTTAAACTATGAATACAAAGATCAAAGCTTAAAGAAAAATTGAAAAAGGAGCTACCTGGTGGAAGGGACCGGGAGGGAATCGAACCCGGTACCTCTGGATTACCGGTCCAGCGCGTTAGCCACTTCGCTACCCTCGCTCCACGTAGACCTGACGAATTTTTCCTTATGCTTTGTGTGTGGATCTTTGCATTGTTTATTTGAAAGGTTTTTACACCTTAGCGACCTCTATGTGAATACGTTAATATGCACATCTTACTGCACCACTTTACAGCGATGAACGAGCAAGCGAGAGAGGGCGCTGTTAGTTTTTATAAATTTATGAAACATGTAATGTCTCATTTTTTTAATGTGGGTACACCACAATTTTTATTTAAACTATGAATACAAAGATCAAAGCTTAAAGAAAAATTGAAAAAGGAGCTACCTGGTGGAAGGGACCGGGAATCGAACCCGGTACCTCTGGATTACCGGTCCAGCGCGTTAGCCACTTCGCTACCCTCGCTCCACGTAGACCTGACGAATTTTTCCTTATGCTTTGTGTGTGGATCTTTGCATTGTTTATTTGAAAGGTTTTTGTTTTTACACCTTAGCGACCTCTATGTGAATACGTTAATATTCACATCTTACTGCACCACTTTACAGCGATGAACGAGCAAGCGAGAGAGGGCGCTGTTAGTTTTTATAAATTTATGAAACATGTAATGTCTCATTTTTTTAATGTGGGTACACCACAATTTTTATTTAAACTATGAATACAAAGATCAAAGCTTAAAGAAAAATTGAAAAAGGAGCTATATGCCTGGTGAAAGGGACCGGGAATGGTTGAAAATGTATAAAATTTCAGCCATTTGAAAAATGATCGCGACGTTTACAGCTCACAGAGCCACTTATAAATGTATCATCTCATAGTGTAATTCTTAACGCTAATTTTCTTAGTTTACGAACAGGTTGACGGATGTATTGGTTATTTAGGATATGAGTGCGGACTTATTTCATTGAATTAATGAATGAATGAATGTATGAATGAATGATATTTATTCATCAGAATATACGGTACATATAAGGTCTTACAGTAGTAACTTGGTTCCATAATATATTTTACCGTTAGGCATATGAAACTTGATTACTTAGGTAACTAAAAATAAAGAATTATTGCATGCTACTCGTATATACCTTAAAATTAGTTTTATGTTTAATACAATATTTATACATTATCATTACTACGATTTAAATTACAGAACAATCTTCACATTTAAAGCACACTATTAATAACATGGTAACTTTTCTTTAAAAAAGTCGTCTATTGTATAGTAAGCTTTTTTAATGAGCTCTTCTTTAAGTTTTCTTTTAAATGTGTAAACCTCTAAGTCTTTGAGCTCCTCTGGTAACAAATTATATATTTTTGAGGCCATACCCAATATGCTATTTCGGAGCAATGCGGTTTTGCCTGGAACGATGTTAATTTTGTGCTTGTAGCGCGAGCTTTCAGAGTTTGATCTTACTTTCTGTGGAAACAAATTTGGATTTGATTTTACAAAAGTGGCTGCCTCGTAAATATACAGACTTGTTAGTGTTAAGATCTTTAATTCCTGAAAGTACGATTTCCAACTATCAGTTTGCTTAAGGGCAACTCTACAAATAAAACTAGTATTTTATTTGTAGAGTTTCCCCAAAAGATTAAACCATACTGAAGAATTGATCCTATATGACCATGATAAGCCAGTGAAGCCGTTTTTCAGTCCGATAGTTTTGCAATTCTCCTGAGTGCAAAAACAAAACTATTTAGTCGTTTGCACAAGGATTCCGTGTGTGCTTTCCAGTTCATATGGCTATCTATGTCAATGCCCAAGAATTTAGCTAGGTACATCTGTGTGTTCTATATGTTTATATCGTTATATTTAAGGTCAAGATTTATTGAATTTGTTTTGTATTGATAAAATTGCATGATTTTTGTTTTGTCAACGTTTATTTTTAGTTTATTCAATTGTAACCAATTTATAATATTTGTAAGTGTAATATTTATGTCGGACTCATATGTAGCCAAATTGTCAGATTTAATCAGTACCGTACTATCGTCTGCAAATAGTATCATTGGGTGTTGAACATTTGTTGGTAGGTCGTTAATATAAGCCAGAAACAGCAAAGGACCCAATATGCTCCCTTGCGGAACACCGCGCAACAACGGTCTAAATTTTGAGAAGTAAGCGGTCTCTACTTTTGTCTTTTTGCAAAGTCTATTGATTTGGGTGCATTGCATTCTGTTGCTTAAGTATGAGGTTAGTAATTTTAGGGCAATACCTCTGATACCGTACCGTCTATTGTGCTCTACAAAATCGAATGCTCATGCGGGGACTAGACAGAGACAACTATAGTGACGACATCGGTGAGTACTCTTCTAACATAGACAGAAGGGCAGGTATGGAGTGAATATAGTTATGAATATAGAAAGGGTAATCTCACAGTGGTTCAAGCTAAACCTAAATATCCGTTTTTTACCCTTCGGGGGAAAAACGGTTCTATTTGCCCTTACAAAGTTCACAAATAAATGTGAAAGATTATCTAATGAAACTTGCAATGTTCGCATAAGATAAAACATAAAATTCATCATAAAAATTATATTTTAATATGTATTCGTAGATAATTAGATGGATGCTACCTTCTTTCTTCTTTACCATATTATCTGAACTCATTATAATTTTATTAAAACTTTCGTGAGACATATTTAATTATTGTATTAAGCGGTTTACACTCACGTGAAATTTTCACTCGTATAGAGCTCCATACGAGATCGAAACATGTCGGGCCGTTCCTGAAAATTTCACTTGAGTGTAAACCTGTATTAAGCGGTATCAATTATCGGGCTATACGCGGTGTTACAATACGCTGTTTTTTTTAAATTTGCTGCCATTTTCTAGTCTCCACTTTCATTAGCGAGACTATATTATGTGTGAAATCTATAAAGGTTTCTTCCTAAAAAAGAAAATCTAATATTAGCTCAAGTTTTTTTTTAAGTTGTTGAATCGATTGCTGGTGAATAATAAAATGGAGATAGAACTTAAAATCTGTTTCGTACCTTTAAGAAAAACACTATTATTTTAGTCACTTAATAATTATTACAATTGACAAGCTTAATTGATCGTCTCGTGTATCCATCAAATAAGTCGCGATCACAATTTAATTTTTTGAAAATTCCATAGACACGGTGTTACAAAAGTAAAAAAATTGAAACATTAAACAGTTAATTTGTCTATGTGAAATGTGTACTGTCAGTTTTGTCAAAACTGCAAATGGTCGACTGATGTGCTTTTTGTATAAGAACTTGATAATTTCCTCGCGTTTTGTATTTTAGCATTTATAATCCACGGAATTTAGGAAGAAGACTGTGTACATACTAAAAGTACACTACACAATACTTATTATACCCTGAGTTGGTAATTCCGTGATCTTAAACTCGAATCGACATGGGGCAATATTTTTACCTGTTTCAACGAAGTTAAAGAATTATTAATCACATTTTTGGGTTAAGACACCGGCCGATTGTAGATTGTAATAATGACGACGTCTTCGGAAGACGTTTTGTTGAGTGTAAGCTATGTGCGTTATAAGAAAGGTGACGGTACTTTGTATGTGATGAATCAGAGGTTGGCATGGATGCTGGAAAATAGAGATACTGTCGCTGTATCGCATAAATATGCTGATATTAAAAGTAAGTAAATATTTATTATAATTTTGCATCAACGTGTCAGGTATATATAAAATATAAGACATTTAAAGCATTTCCAGCATATTTTCCATTTAGTAGCTAACAATATGAATGTCTAGTGCATAGTTCATCAAAAAACCTGCGTCGCATGTTCTCCTCTTTCTATAACTTTGAAAAATTGGAAAGGATTATGGCATAATATTTATTTTATTACACTTTGTAAATGTAATGGTAAAGGGATGAATGTTCTGGCTCGTAGAGTATCTGCATCCAGAACAGAGCCCGACTAAATCTACTCAAAAGCTTTTGGTGACCTGTCAAAGTGAGCGGTTAATTAGCATGTTGTAACATAACTCAGATGGGCCTCTTTTAGAGTTTGGTGTTTTAAGTGTCCCTTTCATTAAAGGTTGTCTTCTTAAATGAAAGGCGACCCAGGTTCTGAAGAAACTTGAATATAGAACAACACTTTGTATAATTGGAATCCATGTTTAATAATGAATATTGGAATTAGTCCACTAGTCTAAAATTAACCCCGCGCATGGCCGGAACGCGGATCCGCGCAGGATATTTCAACTTTACGTTAAAATATCAGTAGGTTTCAAGTTGACTAGCAAATTTTTGACATGGCATACGAGAGGTTAAGCACTGGTAGACTTGTAGTATGGGTACTATATGACATACATGCTTATGTAGTTAAATAAATACATGCCAGGCCCATCTGGCATAATGTGTAAAGACAGTTACACATGTGCCAGAAGGGCATTAATTATGTATTTAAAAAATATCTACCAGCTACTTCTCTCTCTATTTCACTATAAGGCCTACTGGGGAGGGGAGAAAGAACTGCTGAACAAATAATTATTTATTGTTTCAAATCAATTTTCTTAAAAAAGTGGCAGTAGGTAGTTAACTAATTTATTATAGTGTACAACAATTCTTACAATGGCAAAAACATACAAATTAAATGTAATTTTAAATTAGTTTATTATTTAAAGAGTAGAACAGAAACGTCAGTTTCTTCGCTGTTCACGTTACTAATTTATCAATCACAAAAACTTAACTTAAAACATTTTCTGTTCTTTTAGCTCAAAAGATATCTCCAGCTGGCAAGCCCAAAGTGCAACTACAAGTGGTCTTACATGACGGAACATGTTCCACGTTTCACTTTGTCAACCCGGGGGGACCAGAAGCCCAGGCCAAGGACAGGGACCAGGTGAAGGGATTGCTGGTCAATCTGTTACCTAAATTCAAGAGGCAGATTGATGGGGAACTAGAAATGAAATCTAAGTAAGGACTATGAAAGGATAAAATTGATATATTATTTATTTGTGGTACAAAAATGTTTACAAATCAGTAAACAATGTTTTTTTAAGTAACAGTATATAAAGAAAACTGGTAATTTTAAAAGGATGTCTTGGACTTCATGTTGAGTATAAAACCTAAACTGTAAAATGCAACCAGCATTGAAATAGAAGGCTCTGATTGGACAGTATGATTTTGATTAAACTCTGATGAGTATGTGTGTGTTATCAAATAAATGAAAATTGGCCAAGGATCTTAACATTTTTACTGGGAGACTTCAATAGTTAAAAAAATACCTCAATAGTTTATTAAAAAGTGCTATCTGAAAGTGAACACAAATTTTTAGTTTAATGTTTTTTTTTTACAGATTGTTGTCTCTCCATCCAACGCTAAAGCATTTATATGAGGACTTAGTGATATCAAAAGTGATAAATAGTGAAGAGTACTGGAACACACCAACTCTAAAGCACTATACAGAATCTAATAATGTTAAACAGGAGGCTGGTAAGTAATAGTAATTTAACACTATGGTTGTAGATAAAAGATTTGTTGCTATAAAAATTTGTTATGCTGTATTGAATTGAGTTTAGTAACGAAATAGTCATAATATCTAATATATTGTCATATATTTCTAGACTGACTTTAAATAAACTTACCATTGGCGACTCCATAGATTTTAGAACCACTGCGTGGTTCCAAAAGTTCTGACCTAGGGTTGTAACGTACAAACTATCATCCCCACTATTTTATTATAGGAAGACCTGTAAAAGTTAGTTATATTTATTTCCAGGTGTCTCAGGTGCATTTCTTGCCGACATCCAGCCCCAGACAGATGGCTGCAACGGTCTCAAATACAATCTCACACAAGACATAATAGACGCCATATTCAAAACATACCCTGCCGTCAGAAAGAAACATATAGACTATGTGCCCAACAAGATGACTGAAGCAGAATTCTGGACCAAATTCTTTCAATCTCATTATTTTCATAGGTGAGTTTATTTCATTTCACCTTGAACCTAGGGTGAAAGGGCGAATCGGATTCATAATAGGCTAGTAGACCCAGTTTTGAAATATATTTGAAATGGTTAATAATGATCTTACTAGCTCTAAAAAAAAATTCTTGTATTTTTGTGAAAGCTAGAAAGCTAAATTTTATCAATTGAAAATTAGAAATTTCATAAACAGTCAAAAACGCCGTCCGCCATTTTTCCCTTTTGCTAATCTGTGGCGTGACGTAGAATTACCTGTAAATATTCGAAATTCGACCGTCGTATAGTGCCAGTCCGCTCACTCCAATATACTTTGACAGGAGATCGAGAGGGACGGCACTATTCGAAGTCGTCAAAGTAGACTTTCAGTTTTGTTTACATGAGCAATGACGTCACTATCATAAGCGAAAATGGCGGACAGCGTTTTAAGCATTTCAAAATACAGATTAAAAACCATATTTTCAAATTCAATTTTTTCAGCCATCTTTCACTTTTATGAATTGAAAAATATATTTTTAGGTTTCCTTTGCTAAATAATATACGGAATAAACATTAGTTTATTACAATTTGACATGAGTCAACTAGCCTATTATATATTAAAAAAAAAACCGGCCAAGAGCATGTCGGGCCACGCTCAGTGTAGGGTTCCGTAGTTGCCCATCCTTCACAATAGATGGGCTTAAATTAGGTACCTACGATAAAGATTTCAAGCTCTTTAAAAAAGGTCGTAAACGCCAAAGTAACTAATTAATTATAACCTTTTGAAAGTTATTGATTATACGCGCCAGATTGAGCGGAATCTTTTAATTCAGTATGGCAGTTAACTAATATGTGTAACGTTCGAAGTATAAGGACACCGCGCGGCACTTACGTCATTTTAAAGAAAATTATGAAATTTCGCGACAACTCATAAACGGCTCGACCGATTTTATTCAATATAGTTTTCATTGAAAGTATTTATAAGGCCTCATTTTCATGAATTTTGCCATAATTTTTTGACCAGTGGTTTAAAAGTTAGAGGGGGGGCTATTTTTTGTTATTTTCGGAGCGAATATTTACTAAACTGCTGAGTTTATCAAAAAATAATGTTAAAAGACCCCTATTATTTTTAAAAGACCTATTCAACGACACCCCACACACTAGTATTGATACGAAAAAAAAAAATCACCCCCACTAGGTGTTCGAGAGGTACCTGAAAAAAAGTTTTTTTATTTCCGTTTTCTCGGTGTCATACATACACATACTCATACCAAATTTCAGCTTTCTAGTACTAATGGTCACGGAGCTAAGCCGCGGACGGACGGACAGACGGACAGACAGACATGGCGAAACTATAAGGGTTCCTAGTTGACTACGGAACCCTAAAACACAAGTCATGATTAGACCACATCTTACCTTGCCCTAAAGATCATGTACTTACCTAAATTACATAATCCAAATTAATATAGCATCTTTTACATATCGCCTGCTGATAGCCAAAACACAATAAAATGTCTGTCACTGATCTTCAAAACCGCGTATCTTGTAATTAGATCGACACCAAGGGACGAGCTTTGTAAGTATATTTAAGTAGTTACTGGTTAAGCCATTGATACAAAGATCAAAGCACAAAAAAATATTGAAATGCGTAACCTGGCGGAAGAAACCGGGAATCGAACCTCTGGAATCTGGATTACCTACCGATCCAGCGTGTTAACCTCTCCACCACCCTAACGCTAGATAACCTTTCGATTGTTTTCCTTATGCTTCCTTAGTAATGTAAAATTGAGTCATTTGTTGCTTAGTGAGTTTTGGTTGTCAACAGACGATATCTGCTTTATTTGCTTAAATCGTCGCTTGACGTGAGCGTGATATAATAAATAACAGAAAAGGAAAAAATTACGAGTGTGGTATTTCAAGTTTGATAGCCCCATCGTGACAAACAGTACTTTGGCTAGCGCACAGATTTCGACATAGTGTTTGGTGCTAGTTCTACTATTCAGGGAGCAAAGCCAAGCCGCCAAGTTAAGCACAGCCGTACAGTCAGTATCAAAAGTAGCTATGAATTTTAGTATGCAATTTGTCATATGCCAAAGTAGTAAAATAACTTCATTGTTGGTAAAGCTAGATTATGTTTTACAGAGACAGAATAGCATCATCATCCAGCAAAGATTTGTTTGGAGAGTGTGCCAAACTAGACGACCATGCCATCGCCTCCGCTATGAAACACACAACACTGGACCTCACGGTATGATAAATTTATTTTTGTCACACCCATCACCTCACATTTCATACTAGGTACTTTACAGCTAAATTTGCTGTGGTATAGTAAGACTCATTGATGATGATGTGGCAGTTTATTTATCAATCGACTTCAAAAAGGAGGAGGTTCTCAATTCGACGGTATTCTTTTTTTTATATGTATGTTACGCGATTAGTTCGCCAATTATGAATCATCGCCAATTTTGATGATTCTTTTTTTGTTTGGTAAATCATAGGCACTTCAGAGGTGGTGCCATATAAATATAATCGATATATGTATATACCCATTTCGCTCATGGAAGTCTGTATTTCTTTGTGAAAAAGTGATTAGGTACTTAATGAAATCACTCGTAATTTGACGCGTCGTCAAATTACTGTAGGTACCTAGTGCTATTATTGTTTTTTGAATTATTTAATCAAATGAATTTAATTATAATAAAAATAGTTAAAATATGAGAGATGTGAGAATCGTAAAAAAAGTTTCTTCACATGGCAAGCCCTTTTCACGGCTAAGGCATGTAGGCATGTATAGTAAAAAAAATCTAAGCTAAGCTCATCCACTTACCTGCATTCACAATGGCATTGTGTCTAATACAATCCTATCTGCTTTTGTTCTCGTAACCGCCAACCAGTTACTTACAAAAAGGGTTAGAACTACATTGCGTGGATATTGAATTTTCAACCTTATTCCTTGTTGAATAGGTTTAAAAAGGTTGATGAGGAGAGTTCATAGTCCTTTTTCTAGGAGAGTATGTTTTTGTTGAGAGTCGGGCGGTTGTAAAATTCCAAAAAAGTTATGATCACCATTATTCTGTTAGTGTATTTTGTAGTCTAATGTCCAAGGAAATAGAGTCGATAATCTATATTAACCTTCCAAGGTGATTAAAATCTGCTTTTACTACGAGCTAACGATATCTTAATTTGTGGTTAACCACTCAATGGTATTCAGTTCTTAAGTGGATGAGCTTAGCTTAGAAAATCTGTACTATATAGTGCTTTTCTCAAACATATGTAAAGAACACACATTATATAGGGTCTAACGCGATATTTCTTAAATAAGAAAAATCGCGTTAGACCCGTTATAATTTGTGTGAATTATGTGTACAAACCGCGAGACTATAAAGTGTCATATATGCAAAGAAATGAAAAAATACACCACTCAATAAAATATACAATTCAGCTGATTAGCCTGTTCATGAACACAAAAGGCCTAGCCCTTCAATTTTGTATGAAATTCCTTTACAGTTCTCTCGAGTTGTTCCGCCCGAAACGTGATACTTCGAAGCCTCTTACAACGCACGTTATGACGACATTTCATGTTTCAGAAAAATATATTTTTGTATTTATTGCGGCCCTAAAAAAGAAAAAAATAACATTTTCGGGTTCGTTTTTAGGTGGATCTGCCGAGATTTACGGAGCCAGTTCCTCTATTACCCACGGACGACGACGCGCCCCATGAAAAGGACCGCGGCGACAGCACTTCCATACACCGCAATATGATAAAGCGGTTTAACCAACATTCTATAATGGTAAGTGTAAATGCCATTTCCGATAAAAAACGAACTGCGAGTCGCGAGCGCGACCTAGCAAATGTGGAATACTTGTCGCCAGGCGGGTGATAGAATACAGATTAACGCGAGGGACCGGCGACCCAAGCTTACTTTTTCGTATTGCTGTTGAAAGACAGTCGCGCGACCACACTGCCTCCCGAGCGACCGGGTTGCTTAGTTCTAAGTCAGTGGGTCGCGGTCGCCGGTAGCTGGTCGCGTTCTTTAAATTAACATTATTAGGTAACGGATGGGTGGACAGTTTATAAAAGACTAGCTTTTGCCCGCGACTGCGTCCGCATGGAACTTGGAAGTATGGAAGCAACCTTGTACAACACGATAGATATCCACCTAATCACCTTAATTAATAAAAGGGATTATTAAAAGCGCCTAAGCAAATGTAAGAGCAATTGTGCTTCTGGCCTAATAATTACATTTCCTACAGGGTCATCATTGTCATCATGAATTACTTACTCACTTTTCAATCTTTTTAGGGATAATTTCCAGGATGAAAACTATCCTATGTCCTTCCTCGGATCTTAAACTATCTCCATGCCAAATTTCATCAAAATCGATTCAGCGGTTTAAGCGTGAAGAGGTAACAGACAGACAGACACACTATCGCATTTATAATACTAGCTTTTGCCTGCGACTACGTCCGCGTGGAACTTGGAAGTATGGAAGCAACCTCGTACAACACGATAGATATTCACCTAATCACCTTAATTAATAAAAGGGATAATTTAAAGCGCCTAAGCAAATGTAAAAGCAATTGTGCTTTTGGTCTAATCGTTACATTTCCGACAGGGTCATCAATGTCATCATGAATTACTTACTCACTTTTCAACCTTTTTAGGGATAATTTCCAGGATGAAAACTATCCTATGTCTTTCCTCGGATCTTAAACTATCTCCATGCCACATTTCATCAAAATCGATTCAGCGGTTTAAGCGTGAAGAGGTAACAGACAGACAGACAGACTGACACACTTTCGCATTTATAATATTAGTATGGATGGATAGTATGGATGTAGGGGAACTTGGGGTATGGAGAGCTAAGGTGCGACAAGTAAAATAGTGTATCATTGATGCAAAGATTGATACAAGAGTGGTGTACCCATATTTAAAATAATGAGACATTACATGTTACATAAACTTATAATTAGTGCTCAATTTCTGAATGCTGCCGACGACACTTGTACCGATTGAAATCTTTGCATCACTATCTACTGGTCTCAGTGTTATTTCTCATCTAGGTACTTACAATGTTTGTTAGTAAAAGTAATTAAGCCTTGTCAGAAAGGCTCATTTCTGATTTAATAAGTTTTTATGTTACAGGTGCTCAAAGCTAGTCAAAAAACAAATTCTAGTAGTAGTGATAGCAATAGTAAAACTACAAACAATAATAATCAAGTAGTAGAAAACGGAGTTAAAGAAACGAATGGCACAGCGGAAAAGAGGCCCGCAGAAGACAAGAGCGCTTCAGAGCCAGTCAACAAGAAGAAGAGGATATTAGAGAAGATACATTACGAGGATCTAGAAGATTCGAATAGAAACGAAGAAGCACAGGAATTAAAATTATCTAAGGTAAAAACTTGTTTAATTGCTTGCGTTTGTCTTGCTTATTATTTAATTAAGCTCTCGACGAATTCGGATCTATGTTATAAATACATTTATTATTAAAGTGTGTTTTTATTTGCAGATTGAAAGGTATTTATTAGGGCCGTCTTCACAAGTTAACCAGTCAAGTTCGAATACGAATCACCCACCGCCGCTTTCGGCGCTAGCTTCAATATGTCAGGTAAGATACTGAACTAAGAGACACCTATCTAGTAATAAATTAGGACTTTCACTTTATCTTCTATACTATTATAAAATTCTAGATTTGTATTGAAAATCAGTTTTCTATGGAGAGTGGCCACGATTACAGGAAAAATCTTAATAGCGTGATCCAGGATTGTAATTTTTTTTGTATCGGCGTGCGGCGCCATGCCAACCTCGCGCCATCTATTTTCGTAATTCTGAAACGGCTGGACGAATTTTAACCAATTTTGGTACAGGGATAGCTGGACATCCAAAGAAGGTTATAGGATACTTTTTAATAGACTACAGTATGAAAAAAATACGTGTACGAAGTTGCGGGCGCCCTCTAGTATCTTAAGAGCCCTTATTCCTTTTAAAATGCTGATTGTTTTAGACATTTTTCTCTATGATCAAACATGTTTCTTAACATATTATTGATGTTACTACCTAGAACAGGGCTATTGGGATTTATTGGTATATATTGGAAGCCTACAGTTTGAATTTTTCATTGATAAATTATTGTTTCAAAAACTACTCGAAATTGACAAAATTGACGCGGAAAATTAGTTTTTTCTACTTATATTCGACTGCACGCAATAAAAGCATGAAATAGCTACGTTACTACCTAGAACTCGGGGAACAGTATTATTCACTTCAAAAAAATAAATAAATATATATCAGACAAACTCACACAAATCAACCTAGTCCCAAATTAAGCTCGAGAAGGCTTGTGTTATGGGTACTAGGCGATGATATACATACTTATATAGATAAATAAATACTTAAATACATAAAACATCCATGACCCAGGCACAAATATTCGTGTTCATCACACAAATATTTGCCCTTGCTTGCTTGAAAAGTTGGTTGATATTGTCAACATATTTGTCATAATATGAAAAAAATGAATTTTAAAAGGAATAAGGCCTCTTAAATGTTTTGTTAACAGGCGTGGTCGGGCGGACAACAGTGCGCGCGGCCGATCCGGGTCGGCGCGGCGGGCTGCGTGGCCGCGCTCGGGGAGCTCAGTCCCGGCGGCGCGCTCATGCGGCAGCACCATGCTGCGGCTATGGCACGTGAGTGTTCCAGTGTTCGGTGAAACAGTCAGGGACGTATTTTGAAATTCGGCGCCCCGGGCCTATAAGTTTCGCCGCCCCAGCAGTCAAGAAAATATTTGACGTTTTTTTTTGACGTAGCGAGCGCGAGGGTACGTAGACTACGTAGTAACACAGACATATGTTGACGCGAGCGCCGCGAAATTTTTCTGCGCGGGGGTGCGTAATAGTAACAAGATCAGATGAAAACGCGAGCGCAGCGAGAGCGTAATTTTTCGGCGCAGGTGCGTTGTAACAAAATTGACCGAAATCGTGTGAAAAGATCCGATCTGGCAACGCTGCTTCAATGGCCTATAGCTCCTGCCCCTCTCGCCGCGCCGCCCCGACCTCGCTCGGCGCCCGCGCCCTATAGTTGGAGCATGTTCTTATTGTACTTAGAGACGCGCCCCGGAGATATTGACGAACTTACAAGCATGTTTTCGACCAAGACTTACTAGTTCTTATTATTTTCAAATTGTGGTTTGACAAAAAAAAGGTGAGAAGTTGAAAAAGAAGTTGAAGTTGAAAGATTGGTTGAATGGCGCCAATACCAAAAAAAAAGTAATCAGTCAGGGGCGCCTACGCCGCTATAGCCCGGATCGCCCTTAGGGTAAATACGTCCCTGGTAACAGCCCGTCTATAATAATAATAATAATTTATTTATTTCTGAGAATATGGTAAATACAATGTTGGTTAGTAAAATGGGTTAGTTCATCATATTCTACCGAAAATCGGCGTAGAAATTTTCAATTTTAAAATTATTTTAGGACTAACATGCAATTGACTAATGACTAATATTTCTAACTAATGTTTTGTGTGTTTAGAAACTCGGCAACTGAGTAAAAACATTTTTCCAGAAGCCATTTAAATTTTTTTTTTTCAAATTGACTCGTTATTAGGCTTTGGAATTCCTCTGGCAAACGGTTGTATAATTTTATAGCCATAGAGTACGCGTTTGAACTCGAGACTTTCAGTTTTTGTGCTGGTTGAAATATTTTAAGTGGCTTCCTGCTTGGCCTGCTCTTGTTAATGACCTCATCATGTCGCGGAAAGAGCAGAGGGTGTCTTTTTACAAATTTAGTCGCTTCCAGGATATATTGACAGGGTAGAGGCAAAATTCTAAGCTCTTGAAATATTGGCCTACAATGGGCATCATATGCACTGCCATATACAGCTCTAACACATTTTTTTTGGGTTACAAATGCCCTTTGAATATTCGTGCTATTACCCCTATTTATGAGTCCATAACGGAGGATTGAAGAGACATAGCCATGGTAGGCAGATAATGCTGCTTCTTTTGACGCTATGGATCTAAGTCGTCGCAATGCATATACGAATCTGTCCAATCTCGAACATACATTTTCAACATGTGCTTTCCAATTGAGATGCTCGTCAAGAGTGATACCAAGAAAAGTTGTAGAATTTACAAGTTGTACGTTAGAATTCTCGCAATGGACATTTATGGTAGTGGTGACATGATTACGAGTTTGGAATTTAATCATGTTGGCTTTGGTCAAATTTCATTTAAGGCCATTATGATTCAACCACCTAGTAGTAGCGTGCAACTCATTAATGGTTTCATTTTCCAGGTCGCTATTATTGTTTGATTTTATAATTAGGGTAGCATCATCTGCAAACAAAATACATTTGTGTTTTAGTGCGCCTGGCAAATCATTTATGTACGTTATAAACAGCAAGGGCCCAAGAACACTCCCCTGAGGAACACCGCGGCTAATAGTTTTTGGTAGAGATTTGTAGGTAAATTTCTTATGACCGACTATTTTAGTGAGTTCTGTGTACTGTTTTCGCTCAGATAAGTAGCTTTTGAGCCATTCAATAGCCCTCCCTCTGATGCCATATCTTTCTAGTTTCGACAGCAGAATAACGTGACAGACGCAGTCGAAGGCCTGACTCATATCCAAGAAAACTGCCAAGACAGGTTGCTTATTGTCGAGCGATTGGGTAATGTGTTTAACCAAAGTGAAACAAGCATCTGATGTAGAGGCATTCTTTCTAAAACCGAATTAGCACAACTATGCTTCGCGACTCTTGGCGAGCGACATAGCGCTACCCGTCACACTCACATTACTGAATAGAAAGAGGCGGTGTCGTGTGTATCACGACATATTTGCATAAATCTCTTTGTTACATGCAACAATTAGTACTGAGGTTGAGGTTAGGTTTTTACTTACCAGATATCTCCTTGAAAAACAATATCCATACGAATTGGTAGTTAGAGTCGTCACACATGATCACTGAACTATAGGTTTCATGACTGCAAGAAGATCTAACTAGACTCTTATCGGAAATCTAGACCAAAATACGTGGTAGTCATTGTTCATTTGCAAAACGTTATTTCTGGTTAACGGCTGTTCCAAACTATCAAGTGTTATACATTAATCGAATCGCAAAAATACATAGAAGGCGAATCTAGTAGTAGTTTCGCGAATTTTGAAAATGTTTAGAATTTAAATTAAACAGGTGTAGGTACGTTCATACAAAGTTTAGAGCTGTGCACGCCATCGCGTTACGGTTATCGCTTTAAGTCGAGATTTCTCGCAAACCAGAGGTATTTGATGTTTCTGGCTGTGATTGTCATGTCATTTCAAAATTCCGCAACATTTTAAGCACATTTTCATTAATATTTGAAATTACCGATCGCGAAGATTATGGCGTTCGTGAATAGAACCTTTAAAAACGGTAACGACCCTATCACCTCAGATGTGTCAAAACTGTCAAAAGTGAGTCGTGATCGATCCGTCTCTTGAACTGCACGCGCGTCGTCGCGGCGGCGCACTATGCGATCCCGTCGCGGGCGCCGGAGCGCGGTGTGACGGATGAACCTTCAGTTTCGCTTTCAACTCGACCGGCCGCTTAGTTCAGCGACTCGCGGTCGTGGTCGGAACCGTGGTGTGGCACCCAGGGTGCCGTTGCAATTCCCTTTCGCGCGTGCTTAGTATAAGCGAGTGTTCTCGTGATGTGCGCGACTTCGTGCCTGGCGGGCCTCGCGCCGCCGGCAGTCACCGGGAACCGCCTGAACGTCCCAGACCGCTCTGCGTGAGCGCAGGGTGCCGTGCGCAGTGGATCTGGTTAGCGCCTTCGCCTCCCGGATCATCCCAAGGCCGACGATGGCCTAACTCGTCGACAGGCGTTCGACGAGTACGCTTCAAGCTGACAGCCTCTGCGGCAAGTGCCTACAGCTAGAGCTATCGAGCCGCCGAGGGCGGAATCGGAGGATACAAGCTAACGTCGCGGCCCCGCGACGTGCCCAGTGAGTCCGTTCCGTATTTCCATGGCCATGGTCTACATATAGACTACAACCCAGTGTCACCCGCGAACTGTCGCGTCTCGTGTCGAACCGCGTACTACGTTCGTATCAATAAGGTCATGACCATTCGCGCGCTTCTAGCCGGCCTAGCTTAGCTTAGAATAAATCATATCTGTGACTCTGAGCCAGCTGAGCCTCGCCAGAGTATAACCCACCTCCTAGTCGGAGAGGCCTCTTTGGGCGAGGCTCCGTTGACTTGGCTGCTCCAAGTCTGTTATTTCACCATTGGCACTGCGGTATCCGAGACCGCCATGTATCGGGCTGTTTAGCAATATAGGTTTGCATGTTATTGTGGTTGTTTTAATTGTCAGATCAAATTCCTAGTGTGAAGTACACGGTCCTTGAACTAAAGGTTCTGTGCATATCTACCGAGACATATCCGGCTTTCTATACCAGTCATTTTGACTTGTTCGTATATAAAAATAACTTCCAACCTTACTTTTCAACAAACTATTCATCCCTACCACCAACTATTAATCTTCTTTTTATTATATACGACAGCGGGTAATTGTCTCGCGCGAGAAATAGTCGCGTGTGACAGTTATGCTAGAGGTCCAGTGCGGGCTCACTGTAAACAGACTGGTCGGGCAGCAGTGCGTGGATTTTTCAAACATTGCTTCGCTCAAAAAGTGACCGTTCATAGCAGATAGAAGTAGCAGATTGCTGACGTAATGGCGATGAAGCACCACTTCAGCTAGCGAGTATGACAGTTACTGGCGCCAAGGATATATATTTTTGTGCGATCATCTAACGCGGTTGAGAAAACAATAAGCTGCAATGCAATCTTATACATGATTTTACCTCTTAAGTTCTATTGTTTCTTTTGCAGAACTAATCCCACCCGACGTAAAAGCGGAGCTGAATCGTCTATACCTATCAGCGGGTGAACTACTCCGGGAATTATGGCGGTGTTTTCCTGCACCCGGCACGGCGCCCGCATCACTGGAAGCGGACAGCGCCGCGCGCGCAGAGAGATTCTATGAGGCGCTACTGAGGTTTAGAAACGTCAAGCTCAGGCCGTTCGAGGTACGTGAGGTTTTGTAACTACCAAGAATAAAATAGCTTCGCCTCTTGTCTGGTGCAGGAGGCTTGAACCTCTGCTTGTAACAACTACGTGACATACTGAGGCACCGCTGGTTTCACCTGACATAAAATCGGAGCTGAATCGCCTGTACCTTACAGCGGGACAGCTACTCCGCGAATTATGGCGCTGTTCCGTTTGAAAGTCCGTTTGAGGTACGCGGGCTTCTATAACGACCAAGAAAAAGAGAAGTAGCTTTTGCGGGCCTCTAACATAGAAGGATTCTTCCTTAATCCTCTGGATTTTCTACTGCTTAGGTCGCTTATCCCCTCGTATGCGGCAACCAATTCAGAATTTGACACACTGGTGCGGCCGCGTTACCTCATTGTATGCTGCCTGCTTCAAAACTTTAGAACGTATCCGTGCTTAGGCGGTTCATGAACTGGCGCGGATACGTGTCTACGCATACGAGGAGTTAAGAAACATTACTATCCTGTAGCTGTCAGGTAACATGCGAGCTGAAACGCTGCTTATCACATCCGACTTAAAAGCGGAGCGGAATCGCATTGGTAACTATCAGCGGACGAAGTGTTTCGCGAATTATGGCGGTGTTCTTTTGCACCCGCACGCCGTTTTTTAAGAGCCGCTGCTGAGGTTCCGGAATCTCAAGCACGGGCCGCTTGAGGTATGTCAAACTCTATAATAGCCAAAAAAGGCGCAGGAGTTCTAAGGGTCAGGACAGTAGTTTTAGGGTCTTCGTGATACATACCTGTAGCTGACAACTAAGCGAGCTGAGTTGCTGCTTTATAATGTTTTTTCAGGGCATCATTTTAATACTGGGAGAGGGACTTGAACCTCGATCCATTTAATTGTGCATTAATATGATATGATTTACTTTTTATTAGCAACGGATGTTATATCGCAATCTTAATTGAGTTTTATCCATATTATTATATTGTTAAGCACTTAGATTTACTCTAGAACTAATGACAAATTGCTTTTTGTATTGTTCTGGTAATAAAATCTACTTTTTCTCAAACATGCAATGAAATATCGTCATAACGTGCGTTAAAACAGGCTTCGAAGTGTCACGTTTTGGGCGGAACAATTCGAGAGAACTGTAAAGGAATTTCATAAAAAATTGAAGGCCTAGGCCGGGAAGTATTTTTTTAAAAACATGGCGTCTGTGTTCATGAGCGTGCTAAACAGCTGAAGAATGTTTTTCTTAGTGGTGTATTTTTTTATTACATTGCATGTTTGAGAAAAGCACTTTATATGCCTTAGCCGTGAAAAGGACAAGCCCTTATTTCCCGGCGTCTGCAGTAATGTACTATTACTGTGCATCTAAGCAAAGAAAAGCCAGTTTTTAAGATATACGATTATCCTTTGAACTATGCTTCTTTTTCTCAGGACAAAATGCTCCACGACCTGACGCCACTAGCGACATCTCTCACGAAGCACATCAACCAAATGATCGACGTCGCGTGCACCAAATATGCGCTCTGGCAGCAAAGGCAAGCCAAACTCCGGTAGTATTGCAACAGCAGGGGGACAGTTCTCGACGTCATCGAAATCAAACTAAAATGTCACTTCTAAGTGAGATTGGATGTCACTTTCCTTTGTACAGAGTTAATGTTGGACGCCCAGGCCCTTCAGCTAATTATTCATCCCAAAACAGCAGTACAATAATTTATGAAATACATGATTACTTTTGGATACATATTTTTTTCTGCAACTTGCTCGGAAATTTCCTATTAATTTAGTAACAATAGACTGCTGTAAGTCCTTCGTTAAAGGCGTGTGTGCGTTAATAAATTAGAAAAAAAATACTTTATCGGCCATGGCCGGGAAATATTACTACACGATTGGGGAAAAAATACACATCTTCCGTATAATTATAACATCACGTTTAGTTCTAGTATTTAAATTTTCTCTGGCCCGCTACTGTCTATGTAGGTATTTTAATGTCTTAAAATTTTGATTATGACAATTTTAATAATAATTTTGATGCGCTTAGATTATTACAGATCTCTCTCGAAAATTTTAATTTTAATAGTATTGAAAAACATTAGTAAATTGAAAGTTAATGATAATAATGATGGTGTCCAATTCAAATTCATATGTTTTACCATAACCTATCAATATATTTTATTTTAAATCAAACATTTGATTCTGACCCTAAATTTTATACGAGTAATGGCACCAAATGGCATCTCCATAAAACAAATACAAGTTGGCAAAGTTTACATTTATGACACAGATTTTTAAAATGTAGATTGGTGATTATTCGGGGGACGTGTCATTTCGTCATACTTACACGAACTGAATTTTCCCGGTCTCTGCAGTTATGTAATATTTGTACTTTATTTTACTACATAATGCAAAATTTAAAACATTTGATGAACCTATCACCACTTCGTAAAACCAGCCCGTCGAGAAATTTGAGTGCGTTGAAAGTAATCATGCGCGCTGGGGAGTTTTGGATCAAGTACTTGAATAAAAAAACTACTAAATATTTTTCTGTTCATCCATCCATCGGGGGATCCAAAATACCCTATAGTGTTTATGAAATTGATGGATCCTGGAAAGTGCCTTAAATCCATGAGTTAGCTCATTTTAATATACCGGCTCATTTTACTATATATTAGCGACGAGTAATATTTTTTGAATATTTAGCTGGAGCAAAGCAAGCGTATTGTAGAAAATCTTTGAGTTTTGGCAGCTTTGTGTCTTTTAACCAGTTTACGCGTTCATCGTACAAAAATTTGGGGCGGTGGCATAGCAATATCATTCAATATTGATGCTGGGTCGCTACCACACCTCAGATTCTTATGGACTGGCGTAGGTCTACGCGTCACGGGTTAAATAAATAAATGAATGATTCCTTTAATCGGGTAAAATGAGCTAACTTGGATTTAAGGCAGTTTGCATCTGTTAGCCTGAAAAGTGTATATAAATTATTTTTCATATCCAAATATCGGAAATAAAGTCGTACCTGATATTTTGTTTTTCAGGGCTGTAAGGCTTAATGTAACTTGACGCACCCAACCGCATACATTTTACATTATAATTTTTTTACAGAAATGTATCCGTCAGTATAATTCACTATATTTTTTTTTAAAGAAAAGAAAATTGTTAAAATATTGATTATGCTGTTGAAAATACAGGTAATATCAATCCTTTTGAGCGCCAAAGACGGCAAATCACGTCGACGGAAAGCTGTGCTCCAGACGCCACGACGTCATTTGCCGCTATACAAAGCCATACTATCTGCTGTCAGCTTGCTTGGCGTTTGGAACACAGTTTTCCCTCAACGAGCTGGGCGGTAAAGAGGTTAACAGACAAAGTTAGAGACGTGATACTTAAGTGTTTGTACCTACTTCGCAAGCTCTCTTATATGATTCAATTTTGTGTTCATATTGTAAACTAAAATTATGACTAATGGCAACAAAGATCCTGTAACAGTGGACCAGACTCAGATCTCCTACACTGAAGAATATATATATCTTGGGCAACTGATGTCTCCAAAAGACAACATAAATAAAGAAGTAGAAAGAAGAATAGCGAACAGTTGGAAGAAATACTGGGGACTAAAGGAAGTGATGAAGGACAAGAACTTACACATAACAACTAAAAGTAAATTATTTAATACATGCATCCTGCCAGTGTTAGGATATGGAAGTGAAACATGGGCTCTAACTAAAGACATATCAAATAGACTCTCCATATGCCAGCATGCAATGGAAAGGAGTATGGTAGGAATCAGAAGAATAGATAAAGTAAGGAACAGCAGCATCAGACACAAGACTAAAGTTCAGGATATAACTCGGAAAATTAGAAGACAAAAATGGAAATGGGCTGGACACATGGTTAGAGGAAAAGACAAATGGAGCAAAGTAGTCACGCAATGGTACCCAAGGAATGGAAAAAGGAAGAGAGGTAGACCACTGCGACGGTGGGATGACGACATAAGACAGGTCGCGGGAATAACATGGGGTAGAGTGGCCATAGAAAGGCCAGAATGGAGAAGATTGGAGGAGGCCTTTGCCACCTGGCAAACGGACATGCAAAAATTAAAAAAAAGGGATATATACGAATAAAAAGAAAAAATAATGAAACAAAAAAAAATAAATGGAAATAATCATTGGGGAATATATATAAAAAAAAATGTCCGATAGAAGGCTTAAATAATAATAATAATAATAATTGTAAACTGCATTTGTAATATCACAATTAACCCCTCGTATGGTATGTTTTTTCTTATCGATTACAGTTGAAGTAATAGTACATTATTGCCGAGGCTCGGAAAGTACGGGATTGCCTGATGAGGTGGTTTTAAATTAAATTGCAAATTCAGGCTTTTTGCATATTATATTTTCAAATAGAAAACTAAACATTCCTGAGCCTGTTTGATAAAATTATATTTTATCGTAAGGTTTAAATGGGTCATTGTCAGTTTAAAAACAAAATTTGGCCCTTCGGTGGTCAAAAATTAAGAGCTTGTATGCATCTAGGTTACGGTTAGGCTCTGACAAGAGCGAAACAAAGAGGAAGATGCATCTAGGTTGTTGCTATTACATCGGATTATAGAAGAGGGAACGTTCTGTCTGTGGGTGGAGTAAATAAAGGGTATTGCATCACTCCTTTATTTTCTATTTCGTTATGATTTTATGAGTCTTAAATTTTATTGGCCTATTAATCCGTAAAATGTTTTAGCCATTTCTGAACAGATTAACTTATTGTATATTTGTTAAGTAGTTTGCTTTTTATTTTCATAAAAATATGAGCAAACCTGCTTGGAAGTAAAAAAAAGAATAAACAAAAAGCAATAGTTGATGTTATAAGATAATAAGTTAAGTATTGTGTCTCATAATTTATCCGGAGGAAGCATGGTGTTAGAGAGAAACGAATTAAAGACTTTGGTATTTCATTTTGTACACAATAAAATAATGGTTGCCAAATATGATTGCGTTTCACTTTTAACCATGGATCTATAATTAACAAAACTGCCAATCAATGCCTGTACTTGTACATACAAACCTTGGTCTTGGTGTGGCGGTTAATGCAGCGCTTCAACAGGCAACCGATCGAACTTCATGGAGAGAAATACTTGCTAGACTACGTCGACAGAGTCACGATCCTCAGCATTGGGGGACCGATCGAGGAGGAGTATAGATTGTGTCGAGGTGTCTGCCTTAAACATTTCGTCCTGCGATTTTTTCTTAACACGCTAACGCCATTTATGGATCTATTAGAAGTTGTTTCTAGATGGTACTGCATAGTGTGGTAGCATACGAATCGTATCGAACAGACCACGCTCAGATACCGCCGTCTACGTAGACGTAAGCCGGCGGACACGATTTTGTATGTGAATTAGAAGTCGTCTTCAATATATTGGCGTAGTTGTAGCGACCAATAGGCAGCCGGATGGCTGGTGGTATTTGAGCTCCCAAAGTAGTACTGAGCCAACTTGACCTGGAGCGGATATAGGAGCGGAATTCGCCGCGAGGCAGATGATTGAAACAGCGGTGGTCTGAAAGTGTGTACCTACGCTGTTTATATAATGAAATTTTAATGCCATCCCTCCCGGACGACCGGCGCCCTGCACGCGAGAGAATAAATAAATAAAATAAACTCTTAAGTCAATAAATCTGAATATATGCTTATAACCTTTTCCTCGCTCAATATGGAATACAGCAGCATCGACAAAGCGGTAGGTAACGTACTGCAAGGCGTCATCAACCTATATGCAATTATAATAAGGCATGAATATTAAAAAAACACAACTTCAAATAAAAAAAAAAGTTTAATTTTATTATAATTATAACGACTATGAATTCCTAACTATGATGGATTATAATATAAACGTAATTGCAGTTAGCGGGAAACTATGTACTTATGTGATATAGAAATATTTGTAGAATTATCTAAGTTCAATAAATAATCCATAAAAACAAAGATACCTACACCTTCGAGCGGAATGGAAACGTAAAACATCACATCACATAAAAACCGTTAATAACTTTAATTTATTTGTTTCAATATTTTTTTAACTAATAGAGACAACGTAACTAGAAGATTCAACAAGTACTTTCACGCTGTGTAATAAAATTTTACTTTAATTAAGGCCTTATACACAGCTATACATATAAATACAGAATAATAATATTATAGTTATTTTATTACACTATCGATACTTTGTTAGACAAACATCCATGCAGCTTTCAATTTATTTCCATTTAGATCAAAACATTAATGGTAATAAGTAAACGTTGATGAATATTTCTAAAACAGTGTGTAAGTTGATAATACTTATAAATTTTAGCAAAACTTAACATTAAAATAAGATAAATAATTAGCTTGTTAAAACAATGAAACTACAAAACAGACATTAAAAATTGAAGTATTCCACAAATATTGCAATAATACTAATAACACAGAAAGGGGGTCGTAATATTTAGGCAGTATCCTATTCCCGTCTATCTTTTTCACATTTTAAGAAGTCATACAACCATCCGTTGTGTTTTTCTATTTTTCTGTCGCAGAAGAGATTAATAGTAGAGAAAGTTCATTATTTTGTCTCAGGTCGTGTAGAGGCGTCAAAGAAAAAACGGTAAGAGGAATCGAGCTATTACTGTAACCCAGACCTATATCCGTTTCTACAAATAAACATAATAAATACAAATTAGACTACATGTATTAATAAATCACAGCATTTTGAAGTAGCCAGCGAGAATGACACTAATGTCAGTGGAGTGGGAAACATATGATTAAGTAAGAAGACAAAGACACTATTTATAACATATTGTCCCATTGTAAGACATGGAAAATACTTAGGTATGTACAGATACCTCTGTAAATAGTAACCGCTTAAACGGTTTTGTCAGTCAAGGTTCCAAATACAAAACATAAAAAGAACAAGGGTAGTTCTTCGCTTTTCTCGACCGCGCCCACGTCTAGCCAAGCTTTTATAGTAAAAATATTTTTTTTGAGCGAATCCACTTAGCTTTGTACCCGATGAACAATACTCACTATCTGTATTGTTAATTGTGGCCACAACTGCCACTTCGAAATGTAAGGCGTTATAAGTGCAAATTACTTTCACACTAAATTAGTCTTTAAGTCAAACTAAATAAGGTTTACTCTTAAACACAGAGAACACAGATGTTGGTCACTTCGTTAATTGCGTTCGTCATCCTAAGCATCGAACGAACTTCACTGCTCTTTCACACGAAGTGACCAACATCTGTGTTCTCTTTGTTCAAGAGTAAACCTTATTTCGTCGCAGTCGCAGCATCGCAGTTAACAATACAGATAATGAGTATTGTTCATCGGGTACTAAGCTAAGTGGATTCGCTCAAGAAAAATAATTTTTACTATACGCCCCGGCCACGACTTCGGTCTTAGCGGAGAGCGGGGCGACGAGTGGCGTGGTGTGGGAATAAAAAAATATTTTTTAACAAAAAAAAGAACCGACTTCAGTAAAACTAAAAAACCAAAAATAACCCGTTCAAGTACCTACAGATTACATTTGACTCACCCTTCGAAGTCGATCCCAAACCACTCAGTTCTTATATTTATAGTTATATTATATGTAGTTTACGCGAGGTTTGGCACCGACTTCGCAGGGTGAGTCAAATGTAATCTGTACTTGAACGGGTTATTTTTGGTTTTTAGTTTTACTGAAGTCGGTTCTTTTTTTTGTTAAAAAATATTTTTTTTTTGCTTTTTAGTGATTCATATAAAAATTCTAGTGGCCATCTGTGGTGTTCATCATCAGTTTCCTTTCCTTACACCAAATCCTATTTACTGAATGTAAATTCTTGACTTTATCAATAAATTAGCGAAAGCGCCGTACATGTCCCTATAACATTTGAAGAGTTCCCTCGATTTCTCCAAGATTCCATTATCAGATCCCGACTTAGTGCCAACGGAACCAACGCGGAGTTATACCCTTTCGATTAAAAGAAAATTGAAAATCGGTTCACGGTTCTCGGAGAT
The DNA here is from genome assembly GCA_947623375.1 of Apotomis capreana. NCBI lineage: Eukaryota > Metazoa > Arthropoda > Insecta > Lepidoptera > Tortricidae > Apotomis > Apotomis capreana. Next base: position 27,195,210 of record OX392499.1, on the reverse strand, counting down.
ATCGAGTAACATACATACAAAAAGAAATTAGTTCGAATTGAGAACCTCCTCCTTTTTTGAAGTCGGTTAAAAATAGAGCGGCAACTGCGCGCGGCGGCTCATGGCGTGCTTTATATATATCTATGACTATGTTTTTACCGCTTAACGCTACCGCTGCCGCTGGTCGCGCGTAGTCGTGGCCGGGTGTTAGGGCTTTGCTTTGACCCGTACTGTGCAACGCAAATTATTACACGATCCACGGATTGAACCGTGGTACATAGTAGACTTTAGTGACGCGAGTAATCGGTGAATACCCATCGTTTTCTTTCGACTGAACTGTTTTCTGGGATTGTAACAGGTATTAAAGAGTTAAAAACCTAGCTATTGGAATTACCATTGCCATATTTGACATTCTTTGTATACGAAGCTGTAAGTAGTAGGTATTCGAAGTTCTGGTTTGAACTTGGCACTAAATTTTATCACGACAAAGTAAAATACACAATGCTATAGGCCAACATTGGTCTGCATACATGCCAAGAATAATTATGCAGCTTCATGCAAGATTCCGAGATTTATTGTAAATAGAAAATATGATTTAGATGTTACACAGCTCGTCGATAATATTTTTTTGGGACGTATGCAAATCTGGCGAATATTACCAGTATTAAATTTAAAAATAATCTGACCGAGTATCTTACAAATCAGTCGTAATATAACACAAATGTGGCAATCCTATAGTGTTGCCAGCTATAGACCTTACGAATAAGAAATCATGGTTAAAACGCTGCTTATCTGAACGCCTTTATGATCCATACGATGAATATGATGCCGACGATGCTGGCAATGATGATAAGGATGAACATTTTTTTCCTGTACCTCCTCTGGTGCTGTTCTGCTTTGGCCAGCTCGTCGACTCCTGCTTCGACGTTGGAACTGGCCGCTTCTATGTGGCTTTCGAGCGTATCTACGAAAAAACAGTTTTAACATTTTGAACGCCAAGTGGTGACAGCAATACATTTGTGACTTTATTACATTAGGCATTTTTTGAACATTTCTTGGTCATGGAATGATATATTGTTCTATCAAATAAAGAGTATCAAATTATGCTGTTTATCATTAAGAGCTTGATAATGATGATGGCGTTCAAAGCCGATCACGTAATGGATCATTTTTATTTTCTTAGCGCTGAAAATATGACCATGGACATTTTGCAACATTAGACACAGTGTACGCTCAGCATCAAAAATAGCTGGCGGTTTACTAATGTTTCGCAGAATTATTATACTGAACGGTATGTTTTGCATAATGCTCATTTCGCATAATTGTTATTCTACGGACACCATTGACTTCTCTGAAGAGTTATAAAATAAACCTACTGAGCATTATGCGAAACATTACGTTCAGTTAAACAATTTTCTGCTAGATGAGGGGAAACCCGTAGCTGGTAATTTTAGTATGCAATTTGACATACTATGCCAGTAGTAAAACTGTTGCTGATTTTGATGCTGACTTACGAGTAGGTACCTAAAGGAACAAACCAACACTCACCGACAGTTTGTCCTTGCTGCTGCACTAGACTAGCCAAATCCTGCATGATCTGGTTGACATCCAGCACGTCGGCTTCTATCTTGTGGATGTACTGCTCTCTTTCTAGCAGCATGTTTGTTTCGAATTGCACGAGGCGAGCCTAGAAGGTTACACACAATTTTAAGGCAGGGTTGCCAGACGTACGATAATTATCGTACATGTACGATAATTTGCAGATCGTCGAAGGTTGGGTTAAATTCTAGGGTTTTTAATAACATTATATGAAAAACGCACTCACTGGAGTGACCTTGAATCGAAATAAACGGCGACATGGTCAAAATGACTGCCAACCTGATCAGATCCTCAACATTTTTCACTGTTTGGTCGCCATTAGCAGGGATGAAAATGTCAGATGTATGAGTTCTCCAAAATATCTAAGTGAAAATCATCAAATTGAAGTTAATTTCGCTCAATATCTGTGTAAAAACACGCTTTTGGAGGTGTTTTTTAAATTTATTTTTGATGTCCTGCCGCTTTGACCGGTGTACGATAATTGAATCGTCTAGTACGATAGTTTTAGTATGTCGGTACGATATTCCGGTTGCTCTTGTCTGGCAACCCTGTTTTAAGGTAAAGCAAACGCGGTCGCCGCTGATCATGCCGCGTGCTACAAGTACAGTCCGTGAGCTCTCCGATTGCGGTTCGGGTGAAAACTGAGAGGTACTTATCAGGATCGCATAACAGCGAGCGAGACAGGTATATAACTCCAATTGCATTCTATTCTATCAGCACACGCACTCTACCTTCTCTCTCAATCGTGAGCCCAGATTCTCGTGGTTATAGGTTGAACTTGAAACGTATGGGATGGGAGATTTTCAAGGAATAGGTATCTATTTGTTATTATATTCCTTGCGAACGCGTTATCATTATACCTACTATTGAAAAATTCTTGATCTCCATTGAAAATCTGTATTCTATGGAGGGGTCATGATTTGAGGATCTTAATAGCACGATGCAAGTTCGTCTTTTGTTTTGTATGAACGCGCGGCGCCATGCCAGTCTGGCGCCATCTGTTGGTCATATTTTCTTTGTCCTCTCAAGACGCCGAAACTCCTGGACGAATTTTAACCAATTTTGGTACAGGGATAGCTGGATATCCAAAGTTGGTTATAGAATAGATACTTTTTACCCGACTATGGTGAAGAAAAAAAACGTGGCCAATGTTGCGGGGATCTTCTAGTAGCTAAATAAATAAATATCGGACAACCTCACACACATCGACCTAGTCCAAAAGTAAGCCTTAGTAGGCTTGTGTTATGGGCACTAGACGACGATATACTCGTACATAACTAAATATAATTATATATATTAATATATACTTCAATACATATTACGTCCATGACTCACAGGAACAAATATTCGTAAGAAATATTTGCCCTTCTTAGGATTCTAAAAAGCTGTATGAATAGGTGGCATTAGTGGCGTTACTAGCGTTTGAATGCAAAGAATGTAACGTGGTTGATCATTTTTATCGACACGTATTTTTAATAAAATGTACCTGTGCCTGCTGGTTGTCCAGAAGTGCGGACTCCTCGTCGTCCGCGATTGCCTGTCGTTCGAGCAGGGACGGGTCGTTGCGGTTTCGAGCCTGCTTGGGCATATGTGCCGCCATCTTCTCCGATACTTGCTGCAAAACGACGGACGACTAAATTAGTACAAGACACAGTTCAAGAGCTGTTTAGTAGCAGTTGCTTGCCAAGAAATCTCATTCATACTGGTCCTGCTGAATCTTAAGCTTCAAGTATACTTAAATCTAATGCACCAATGAATTGATAAGAACAACTTTCCTTTTCTTTTTTAATAGGATAATAAAGCCATAAATACTTACAAAGAGTTGTTCGCACTTTATAGATGGATCCTACTCTCACTTTTTACCATATTGTATTTGAGAAATATCTACACTACTGAATCAGTGCAAATCACATTTCCTCAACTATAGCGAGAGACCGCGATCCGACCTTCCGCGCCCACTTATGTTGACCACAATCTCGCCGCCAATGTCTTGGTCGGGTTCAGGCTGGAGCAGGGTCGGCGCACGACAACAACCATTAAAATACAGTATAAACGAATCTTGGGTTGCAAAGATGAAAAGAGAAACATAAGACAGGAACGATGTCGCATGCTGTCGATTGTGGCTTGTCCCCGCGCCTTGCTATTTCGCCGAAGGGCTGTATATCACGCTTTTGACTGGGCGTGTGACGTACCTTCTGCACGGACGAGTACTTCGCGAGCGCGTCCTTGAACGCCTGCGTCAACCTCTACCTGCAGTTTCTGCGACTTGTCACCGCGCCTCGCTACTAGGTACGCCGAGGCACTGGAGTCGCGCGCTGTCGACACCGAGCATTTCACTGGCTGTGTGACGTACCTTCTGCACGGACGAGTACTTCGCGAGCGCGTCCTTGAACGCCTGCGTCAACCTCTACCTGCAGTTTCTATGACTTGTCACCGCGCCTCGCTACTAGGTACGCCGAGGCACTGAGCATGCATTTCACTGGCTGTGTGACGTACCTTCTGCACGGATGAGTACTTCGCGAGCGCGTCTTTGAACGCCTGCGTCAGCCTCTCGACCTGGAGCTTCTGCGGCTTGTCCCCGCGCCTCGCTACTACGCCGAGGCGCTGGATGTCGCGCGCTGTCGCCGAGACAGATCCATTCACCGTCTGTTGGGTATCGTGACTGCAACAATAACGCTTTTTAGCTGTACTGCTTGAACGAACTTATGGCGGCATAATCTTTTAAATGCCATGTTACACGCACTGTTATTTCCATTTAGCGCCTAAAAATAATACAGATAGAAGGACAGAGTAAATCTTTATTAAAGAAGTAGCTAGTTAAACCATTAATACAAAGATCAAAGCTTAAAGAGAAATTGAAAAATGAGCAATCTGGTGGAAGAGACCGGGAATCGAACCCGGTACCTCTGGATTACCGGTCCAGCGCGTTAACTACTTCGCTACCCTAGGTCCAGGTAGACCTGACGAATTTTTCCTTATGCTTTGTGTGTCGATCTTTGCATTGTTTATTTCAAAGGTTTTTACACATTCGCCACCAGGTAGCTCCTTTTTAAATTTTTCTTTAAGCTTTGTTCTTTGTATTAATGGTTTAAATAAAAATTGTGGTGTACCCACATTAAAAATGAGACATTACAAGTTTCATAAATTTATATAAGTAGCTAGTGTTCATTGTATTGACATACTGGTACAGGTTGTATAGTTAGCATATGACTAATAAGTAAGTATAATATTATTTATTTCAACACAACAAAAAAGGAAAAAACAAAGAAACAGTAAATAAAAAAAACTTAAACACTACAATTCTAACTACTATGTACAAAAAACCTAAATTTAAAATAAACTAAAATAAATTCAAAAAATTGCTCCCTTTTGGCATGGTACCGAAAATGCTGGCAGCATTTCCTCCCTGAACAGCTATGCTGATACACTGTGCGAGGAAGCTGCCAATAAGTGGGTTTAATATAAAGACACAGATAATTTAGTCAATTATGCAAATTAGATCAAAGAATTAAGATTGCTTCACAGTCTAACCAGTTTAACTTATTTAATCTGCCAAATTAGTTAATTTCCTAATGGAGTGCTCTATAATATTATAAACTATAATTATAATTACCCATGTCATAAATAAAACAAAGACAATTTGTCTAATCGTAAGTTGGTAAACTACTGTAGCTATGCCAAACTTACATTTTGTCTCTTAGTTGGAGATTATCATTTGGTCCTCCTATCTGCTTCATCATCTTCTCCAGTGAGCGAAGGCCACTGTTAATAGTATTGACATTGTCAGCGATGCCTTCACTGAGGTTGTATAACTCGGTAGGGCTGAAGTCAGCGAATCCAACAGTGGGGGGTGCCGCAATTGCGCCATAGTCACGGCTTGAGCCACTTATTGGTTCACGTTCTGCCATGATCTGAGAAAAACACAAACTCCAGATTTTTATATAATATTATGTTGTTATTATGCATTATGTGTATGTAATAACTGTGATTGGTTCCTATCCATAGTTTCATTAAATACTGATCAATTGAACCATGTGAATTTTACTATTAAGTATTGAAAATGGGTTGTGGATTAACAATATTAGCTAGTTTGATAGTAAAGATAAATAATGTTCTATATATCCAACAGGATACATATTTGGACAAAGTAGGGTGGCAATTATTATAGTAATCAAATGACTCATCATTAAAATACAAGCGTGACAAGGATAACTCCTGATAAAAATATGACTAATAAGCCTAAAATCCTCGCAAATTGTATCCTATAATGTTCCTTAATTATCCTGATATGCTTAAAAACAATTTAGATATCTATTCATTCAATCATTTCTAAAAAAAATAACTATAAAATATATTGTTTTGGATCTCTACATGAAAATATATTTGTAAATTATTTTATGTATAATCATAACATAACTTAGATTATTCCACTATGCTACAGTATAAATTCAACACGTATCATTTTTCGGTTGGGGTATAGCAAAAGGGGCCCTATTTTTAGGACTTAGAAAATTTACGACCAAAAATTTTTTTTTTGTTTGTTTGGGCTTAAATTAGATTGAATCTTGTATATAACGCTAAAATAAGCATATTTTATTCTTTAAACTTTTTCTCTCAGATCGATATTTACCGAAATATTGGGGTTCAAAGGGGCGCGGGACAGAAAATTTTTGATTGTGGTATGTCATTATAACACTTATTTTTTATGATGCTATCGTATAGATGACGCTAAAATAAGCATGTTTTGTATTGGCAACTTTTCTCTAAACTTAATAATTACCGAGATATTGAGGTTTTAAGGTAAAACTGCTTGCTGAAAATGGGCCTTGCCAAATACTGACTTGCACACTAATTATCCTCGCACTGCACACTAAGATCCGACTAGGCCGGGTTAGGTTAGGTTAGTTTTTTTTTTTATATCCCGTAAAACAGTTTTGCAAATACATATTCGAACGACCTTAAAATCTAATTTAAGCCTGAAACTGCGAAAAATTTAAAGTTTTTTTTTAACCCCTTTATCTCGGTAAATATTACTCTGAGTGAAAAAGTTTAAAGAACAAAATATTTTTTTTTAGCGATAGCGTAATCTACAAGATTCAATCTAATTTAAGCCCATAAACAGCAAAAAAAAACAATTCAAAAATTTTGTCCTAAAATAGGGCCCCCTTTGAACCCCAATATTTCGGTAAATATCGATCTGAGAGAAAAAGTTTAAAGAATAAAATATGCTTATTTTAGCGTTATGTACAAGATTCAATCTAATTTAAGCCCAAAAACAGCAAAAAAAATCAATTCAAAAATTTTCTGTCCTAAAATAGGGCCCCTTTTGCTATACTCCGACCCAATTTTCAAACAAACAACCATCTGTGTATAAACATTATTCACTGCATCAAGGTCACATCCAATATAACATTTGATAATTAAGTTTAACCACATTTCAATTATGGTATCTTTTATAACATATTTTTAGTTCCTCAAGGCTAAATTAACTGATAGTGAAGTAAATTTCCTTACATATTTGCAAATGCGTAGTTGGACTAAATTAAAACGATGGTAAAAATTATGAAGACGCCACAAGACACAAACTTGTGATTATTGAAGATAAAGATTTCGGAATTACCGCTTGTCAGGATCGCTTTGTTTATTATGATTTTCAAGTGACTCACAGCTGCGTATATAAAAAAAAATAAAACGTAAGGACAGGAAATCCACAATATAACACTCATTAAAATTAATCTGACTGTTCACTTACTATGCGTTTTAAGTAGAAAACCGGCTGCTTGAATAACGACTGATTACATACCTGGCACTATGTTAACTATTTGGCCTATTAAAAAGCTGGTTTTAATCGTGTTTTAAAGATTTTCACAGAACTTGATCAGTCAATGCGATGACAATTTTGAAATGTCAAGTCAATGACAAGAGAGTTGCGTCAGATATGACAGCTGACAGCTGAGTGTAAGTTTTTAATTTTTTGTTTGGTAATTTTTGTTTGGTATAAAATTACGAAAATGTTATGATTACTTTTCACATAATTCGGTAGGTACAGAAAAATATATAGTTATTAATAAATGATCGAAAATAATATTACGCTGCAGGCGACATCTATGACGTACAGTTCACTTGTGTTTAGTGTTGATTTGCTATACAAATATAGATGGCAGAAGTATCTTTAAACCCCAAAGGGCTAAATTGGAAGTTCCATGGCAATGTTTTTTTTTTTCAAAAGAATATCCTTGAGGCATTTTATTTTTTAAATTGATTTGTGATTATTTGTCTTTTGACTAAATATTAAAATGTTGCTATTTGCCATCAATATATTTTTATTAAAAACGCCCCGTTATTGTTTAGAGAGCCGGTATAAGGAAAGATAAAGATGCCGCACGAGTTGAGTTGAGATACCCTGGTGCTAATAAAAACAGAAAAAAAAATATTTACTTATACTACCTTCAGATATTCGCAAAAATTACCTGAAAATTGTATATATATATATTTGTTCTATATATTATGTAAAATGTAACGCAATTGCCTTCATAGGCACTGCTAGTGACGGTAAATGCGAACAAAATCGGAAGGCGGAGCTACGCGACTTGGCGCGCGCCAGCCTGTGTGTAGGCTATTATCGCGGGTCGCGGTACTCGCGGTGCATGAGTGAGCCCCTTTTGGCTATAGGTTATTTACTTATTTATTTAGTAACTTAGCAACATGTTGTATCAACAATTAAGAAATTTCGAGAAGTTTTTACCTACCGTAAGTAGGTACCTACGTACCTATACCTACCGTTTTTAAAAATGGCCAAAAATGGCAAGTCAGCATGTACAGTGCACGCATAAAATCCACACAATCTCAGTCTTTATCTCAATAATAAAAGCAAAAAGCGTTTGCATTTTTATGGAAGAATGTTCCCACCACCTTCGCCGTATTGTCAACGCACGGACACATAAAGCAGCGCGCTGTAACGATTAAAAATAAGTACGAAGAAAAATGCCAACAACACAGAATCACAATGCGCGGAGAATCACAAGTAGTGTACACACTTAGAGGTGATATTAATAGGTCGGTAATTTGAAAAGAGCAAATAACGAGTCAATTTATTTCTTCATTAAAAAATTGAATGAAATGAAATATGAAATGAAATGAAATAATTTATTCAGTAAGTAGGCCACAAGGGCACTTTTACAAGTCAGATTGTGAATCTACCGGCATTTCGCAAGAGGAGACCGCTGTTGAGAAGAAAGCCGAAAGAAACTCAACAGTAAGTCATTTTTTCGTTAATAATACTTAGAACAATTACATTACATTAGTGTTATAACTAATTATTACATGCGTACACGTATAGGAGATATATAGATACTCCAAATCAATGTTAGGTAGGAATATTAAAATAAAATTTTAACGATCAATTTAAGATATTAAATATACCCAGAGATGTATAAAGTCTCTAGGTGTCACAACATGCAATAAAATATAATTACTTAATTAATTTAATTCCACAGAGATGTATAAGGTCTCTCGGCGTCAATGTGAATAATTTACAATAGACAATAATTATTAAACCTAAATTTCTTAGAGATGTATAAGGTCTCTAGGCGTCACAAAAAGAAAAAATAAATAATGATAATAATAATATGATTATAGTTAAATTTCATTCCTCAGAGATGTATAAGGTCTCTGAGCGTCATTAATTCAGTACACTAAGTTTATTAGAGATGTATACAGTCTCTAAGTTAAAAAAAAAAAAAAAACTTCAATCGAGTACAGGATGAAGTCTCTCACGTCAATTCACTAAACGCTGGTAAGCAGTTACTACACAACTAATTTGGCCCTTGCTAGTGTGAACAGACCGGACCCCACAAACGGCACCCGTTCACGAGCATGACGCATATCTCAGCCATCGCCTCCCTCAACCATATTATAGGGAAGGTTGCGACCCGATCAACGACGCCACCGTAAGCAAAGACCTTTAAGCGAGCATGACATGCTCACACTGCCGGGCATTCATCACTAAAGCAAATGCCCGGTGGGAAACAACATAATGTGCTCTCATGTTACATTACAAATAAACTAATATTACCGATTAAAATAATGCTTACTTTACATTCACATGACTAAACCACTGGCTTAAAGACATCCCTATCATCTAAAAGTCATTTACAGTATAATACGCCTTGTTTATTAGGTGACGTTTTATGTGAGACTTGAATTTGCTGGAAGGTAAACTCACTACCTCGGTAGGTATTTTGTTATAGAAACGTACACTGTTCCCCACGAACGAAGAGCTAACTTTACGGAGACGATGAGCAGGCATAACAAGCTTATTCTTCCTTCTTGTATTATACTGGTGAATGTCACTGTTGAGCTTGAATGCATGTAGATTTTTCCGGACATACATTATATTCTCAAGGATATATTGAGACGCTACGGTGAGAATGTTGGCTTCCTTGAATTTTTCTCTTAGCGATGCACGAGCCGATGAACTAGGAGTTCATAAATAGATCGTACGGCTCGTTTTTGTAGCACGAAGATGGTTTGAATGTCCGCTGCTTTCCCCCACAACAGAATTCCATATGACATTACACTATGAAAATAACTGAAATACACAAGCCTTGCCGTCTCGACGTTTGTTAAGTGTCTGATTCGCCTCACTGCATAGGCTGCGGAGCTAAGCTTACCTGCAACAGTGGCTATATGCGCATTCCATTGCAGTTTTGAGTCCAAAGTAACACCCAGAAATACTGTTTTGTCTTCAAATTCTAGTACATCACCTTTCAAGTCACCTTGGCACAATCTACTTGTTTCACGTTCGGCAATGTGAATTTAATGCACTTGGTTTTCTTGGCATTTAAAAGTAGGTTATTTGCAGTAAACCAATTCACTATAGTAGACAGCGCGTCATTAACAATAACGAGGTTATTTTCTTGTCTTTGTACTTTGAAAAGGAGAGAAGTGTCGTCTGCAAATAAGACAATCTCATGTTTATCTTGCACAAGGTTTGGTAGATCATTAATATACACTAGAAATAGAAAGGGGCCTAGAATTGAGCCCTGAGCTGAGGTACACCCATAGCAACAGCTGATCCAGTTGATTGCATTCCGTTGATGACTACGCGTTGCGTTCTGCCTGAAATATATGATGTGACAAGGTCAAGTGCATCGTTCCTTACTCCGTAGTGTTTCAATTTACGTATTAAATTATTATGATCAACGCAATCAAATGCCTTAGATAGGTCGCAAAAAATGCCAACAACATCTTGAGCCTTTTCCCAGGCATCAAAGATGTGTTTAACCAACACCACCCCTGCATCAGTAGTGGAGCGACCTTTAGTGAATCCAAATTGACTGCTATGTAATAGGTTATGTCGATTAAAATGAGAAGTAAGTTGATTAAGAATGAGTTTCTCAAAAACTTTACTTAATGCGGGTAGTATTGATATTGGTCTAAAATTTGTGGAGTCTGATTTAGTTCCCGATTTGAATAAAGGTATGATCTGCTGTGCTTCATCAAATCAGGAAATACACCTTTATCAATACATTTGTTGAAAATATCGGCCAAATGTGGTGCAATCGCCTCTACAATTGAATGTAACACTTCAAATTTAAAGACCTGAAGGTTTTAATAACAGTGTTAGGGGTAACATGAGTAAATTTGAAGATGTCTGTACATTCTGTTACATTCGTTTTTAATATTGGTTCAGCAACATCTGGCGATGAATTTAATGACTGCGTCGTCTCTACAAGTATATTAGAAAAGAACCGCTCGTATCGTTAATTTGTAGGTTATAATGACGATCTTTGACTTTAGTTTTCCCAGTTTCGTCATTGATCATCTTCCAAACAGTTTTCACATTCAAAATATTATATTATAAACTTAATTTTAAATATTTTTCATGAACCATATTATTATCGATGTAGCCACGCATTTTCCACGGTTTTTAATAAGGACGCCATATAAGCCAGAAATTTGCGGTTTCAGAGAAAAATGCTATCGATAAATTAAGGGTAGATAAATTGAAATTGTTTATGTTAGGCTACATGGCCATACCATACATATATAGGCATAAGCATAATACAAAAGAAGTAAACAATTGGGTCCCTTTATTTTCTGCGAAGTGTTGCAAGTCTTAGTATAGGGTAGCCGACCGCTGAAACGACGGAAAATAACACCTTTCGGACGAAATTCTTCCTTTGTGAAAGTAATTACCTAAACCTAGAATAAGGTAAACAATAAAAGTTGCAAAAAGTTAGTTGACCACAAGAATTTAGTTGGTGATTTTAATGCTCTTAAGAAATGGAATTGGGAACAAATGAGTAAACGCAGTAAACGCACCACCAAAATAGCTATGACAAAGTCGGTATTGCGAGTTATAATCACTGTATAAGGTTATTTATTGTGTAAGATTTAATTATTTTAGTATTTATTCCAAAACATATTGTTAGAAAAAGGAGTTTCTTAAATGTAAAAGTAATCTCGCCGACTATTACGTTTTCTTGAATAACGAGGGTACAAAGACATTCGCATGATAGATGGCAGGGCGGTTGATGATGAGCTGGCATAGAGATAACACTGTGAGGAATAACAGAGATTACGAAGTACTAAGAGTGATTGTGAAGTAGAAAGGAAATATGTTAAAAGGGAATAAAACACTGTTGATCACGTGAAAAGGATTTTTATTATACTTCAGAAGCAGGGATAAAAAACTGTAAGTACACGCCCAGTTTTAATTAAAGAATTACCTATGAACTTTACGAAGTACTGAAATACTGTTAATAGTGTTATTTTATTCTTATTTATTTTTCTCATCATATAAACGCGATCCGGATATTGGTTTCATCAATATTTCGAGATGACTCATTTTTCAAGCAAAATATAATGGATGAATGGACATTTGCTTACGAAGCCATTGCCCAATACTCTTTAGTAATAAGCTAGTGGAAACTTTTATTTTAAATTGTAATACTGTCGGTATATATATTTATATCCGGTATATGTATATTTCGCGTTTGAAACTACTGCAGTTATTATTCATCCTTGGATATGATTCCAGTCCAGTGTACAGGTCAAAATCCGCAACTTCTATTTTTTTAGATTGCCACCTCTCAACCTTTAAAATAAAAGGCTGCCGGTGTCAATTATAGGCGGATGTTAAGAGGCTTTATTCCTTTAAATTTATTTATTTTCGTATTATAACAAAAATATTGATAATTTCAAACAACTTTTAATGAGAATAGTAATTCAACTACCACGAATAACTTTTTCACCACACTGCTCGAAAATGTGGTTTAAATACATTACCTGAAACCAGTACACAAAACTGTTATATTTGTACATTTGTAAACTGTATATCTATGTTAGCACTCAACATGACAACTATTTCTTACAATACAATACAATACAAAATGCTTTATTGCACACCCAAAAAGTTTACAAATTCAGTACAGAACAATAATTTTAATAACGGTAGACAACAGTTTTAATTAAGATAATAAGGTTTACTTCTTAAGAAATGATCGTTAAAAAAAAGCATTGATATTTTAAAGTTCGTTATGGCGCGTAAAACAATTTCACCATTTCAAACATTATTTATGTGTCAACAAATAAACAGTTATTTTTAATTTTAAATTATATATTGAATTCATTCTAAAATATGTCTGAAAAGCTATGACTCCATTCCGTGAGAAGCTCGTATGCGCTATGGGGCAGCCCGCCATATGAAAAAAAACAATAACAAATATTTTGTTTAGTAAATATTGAATATTGGTTTTGTGATGTGATTAATTGAATAATGTTAACATTAACTCAAGGGATAAATAATATTTTGAATGTATGTTAATATTACGTACCGTTACATTGACGTCTCAGTGTGGAAAGTATCGTAGGGTTGTTTGCCTAAAGGTAACCTAGACTAAATGTTATTAAGTTGAAAGTGAGGTAATAAAGTTTGAAATTTTTTGTCGTTACGACATTTGAATCTAGGGCACGATCAGCTTTATATATCCTCATCTTTACAACAGTGAGGATGCAAAAAGGCGCCGAATTTAATGATCAATATTACAAACTCTTCAAATACGAGTTGTAAGTACATATTTCAAAAGCATTCTGGTTAGTCTAGGCAGAAAGTGCAATGAATGAGCTAGTATTATCGAGGGTTTCCCCTGTGGGTCGGCCTTCGAAATTTACTCGTTCATCTATCACTTACTTTACAGTCCTTACAACAATGTACTGTTCCATGAGCTCTGGAAAGTGGCATGGCTGTTTCATGCTTTCATTACGCCCAGTCAAAAAAAAACCGAGTGAATTTTGACAATTTCGAGTGGTTTTTATTAAAACAAAACCTATCAATGAAATTTCAGACTGTGGGTTTCAAATATATGCCAATAGATCTCGATATTCACAGTGGTAACATCAATAATATGTTAGGAAACATGTCCGATCATAGAGAGGGGTTTCTGAAACAATCATCATATTTGAACGGATAAGGAACCATTGCATTTATTAACTAGTGGGCCTATGTTTTCCACATGTAGCATTTATTAACTTATAGAAACAATACTACAAAGAACATGTCGAGAAACTAAATCAGTTTCAGATGCATTTTCATTTTCTACCCACACGTGGGCAAAAAGGACCAAAATTAATCCCACGGGACCCAACATCTTGCAAGTGCAAAAAAAATATATGTGTGGGGTATTAAAGGGGATCGATTTTTTTTATTTTTTTGCGGTATGTCGCACGGTTTTCGAGATAATTCGATTTTTATGATTTCGTACTTTATTACATTACATAATATCTATCCTCATTTGGACAAGGTGTGCTGACTGTCATAACACGCGGTTAAAGGGAAGATTGGGGTCAGTTGTGGAGGTACTAATACTTTATGACCTTAAGCTTGTTGCCATTAAGGCAAGCCCCTTTTATTTATTCAGATGGGAATCTGCTTTGCATAGAAGACTGCGATAATTGTTTATTTTGTGACGTATCTAGCATATATCATTTCATACGATCCATAAGGTGTAATGAATTGGACATTGGTTTATTAATGCCATATACAACAAATCTCTGCTTAATGACTTCAGCAATTTTCATTATAAAAAAAAAAGTAATAATAAGAAAGTCAAATGGGCAGTAAAAGTTGAATTCACATTTGCAGTTATTGCTAACAAGGTCCATTTTCACGACATACTCAATAATCCGTTTATGTTTCGAGCAAGAGTGAGTTAAGCTGCTTTTCCCCACTAGCTAGTTAATAGTACTGTATAATTTTATTAATCTATCAACTTAAGTTCTCTTGCAATTTAATAGCGAGTTATTTTTTTTCAAGATACCGTTCAATACGGGGGGTATTTTGCATTATTTAATTCCAGTTATCCACTGGTTTTTTGATATTTTTGGGCGTCACGTATCATCACGTAAGGATATATCTTTTCCTTCGAATTAAATTTTTTTAACCCGACTAAATGAGTTATGGGTACAGTGTTAGTGTGTGATAGCATTAAATGCGTTTTCCTCTGAAAATTTCAATAAGCTTTAAAGTTTAATTTTATTACTATATTCTACCATTATTGGCAAGTGCAAAGTAAAATGTTATAGGCACAACTCTTATTATTGCATAACTATGCATTTTAACAAACGTAACTTTGAAATTTAAAGTTTTATTTTGGCGTTTTGCGTTGACGTAACTGTTTAGAATGTTAAGGAGGTTCAAGGGGGACGAATATTTCAGTATTTTTGCGCTAAGATGTACCGTTTACGAGATATTCAAAGAGTGATATTCATAAGAAGTGAATCCTGAACAAATTCATTGTTTCTATTTTGTTTTCGAGTCCCAGGCAATGGAGCACGAAGAGGAAACATCGGGGCGGCAGTTGAAGACCGCTGACCGCAGTCCACCTCTCGAGCCCAAAGACAGCAGAGGTCACCGTAGTCACAGGCGTAGTCGCAGTCAACGTGAAACGCGGGCACGTGGTACACGATGCCGCAGTGGAAGGAGTCACAGCAGCAGCTGCCTCTACGATCCTGTCAGCATTCGCCAGCGGGAGCTTCTGAACGAAAGGGAGAGAAGTCTGGACTACGAGCGGCAGCGCCTTCGTGACCCCAAGTACCAGCTGGCCGGAGGCAGGCTTAGTTCTACAGAAATGAAAAAAAAAAAACTATACAATGGATAAACTAATGCGTATATATGTACATATGTAACCGGAATCAAAAAATAATGGGTGGATTAATATGTACATATATATTTGCATACAGAAATGAAAAAAAAGAGAAGTACAATGGATATACTAATGCATATATATGTACATAGCCGGAATCAAAAAATAACAATGGGTGGATTAATATGTACATATATATTTGCATACAGAAATGGAACAAAAAAAAAAGAGAACTACAATGGATACACCGATGCGTATATATGTACATAAACGGAATCAAAAAAACAATGAGTGGAGTAATATGTACATATATGTGCATACAGAAATGGAACAAAAAAAAGAGAACTATGATGGATATACCAATGCGTTTATATATGTACATAGCCGGAATAAAAAAATAACAATGGGCGGATTAATATATACATATATATTTGCATACAGAAATGGAAGATAAAAAAAGAGAGAACTGATGGATATACCAATGCGTTTATATATGTACATAGCCGGAATCAAAAAAATAACAATGGGTGGATTAATATGTACATATATATTTGCATACAGAAATGAAACAAAAAAAAAGAGAGAAGTATGATGGATATACTAATGCGTATATATATGTACATAGCCGGAATCAAAAAATAACAATGGGTGGATTAATATGTACATATATATTTGCATACAGAAATGGAACAAAAAAAAAAGAACCGACTTCAGTAAAACTAAAAAACCAAAAATAACCCGTTCAAGTACAGATTACATTTGACTCACCCTTCGAAGTCGATCCGTACATGTCCCTATAACATTTGAAGAGTTCCCTCGATTTCTCCAAGATTCCATCATCAGATCCCGACTTAGTGCCAACGGGACCAATTCGGAGTTATACCCTTTCGATTAGAAAAAAAAAATTGAAAATCGGTTCACGATTCTCGGAGATATCGAGTAACATACATAGAAAAAAAAAAAAAAAATTAGTTTGAATTGAGAACCTCCTCCTTTTTTGAAGTCGGTTAAAAAAGGGAAGAACTACGATGGATATACTAATGCGCATATATATGTACATAGCCGGAATCAAAAAAATATAACAATGGGTGAACTAATATGTACATATATATTTGCATATAGAAATGGAAAAAAAAGAAGAGTACTACAATGGATATACTAATGCGTACAGATGTACATAGCCGGAATCAAAAAAATAACAATAGCTGGATTAATATGTACCTACATGTATATTTGCATACAGAAATGAAAAAAAAAGAACTACAATTGATAGACTCGTGTGAGTGTGTATATCTGTATACAGAAATGGAACCAAAAAAAAAGTACTCATATAATAATAATAATAATTACTAAAGTCTGGCGAACTAAATAATGTTGACAGATATTTCCTTGTGGTATCACCAATTGTCTATGATTAAATCAATGTCTTGGGTGGGTCCTCTAGATAAATGATATTGAGGCTTTTTCTTCTAGTTCTGGCATTCCGATCGAGTTGAAATTTGGACTTATGTATTTTTTTTTGGGGTATTAGCTGGGTCTTATTTACACATCATTTAATTTTGGGCCTTGTATGTGGTTGGAAAGTGCAAACATATGATGAGTACACGTCAACATAATTATATATTTATTATATTATTATTATTTTCCAGTATCAAAGCTATAATCCCTACTTCGCAGTGTGTGACCAGCAGTGGTCGGAATTAGGTGAGCTAAAATACCTACAGTTCGCGGTGAGACATAATATAGAGTGGTTACAACTGGATAAAAATATGTTTTATTTGGATTCCGGGTATTCGATATTTATTTGGGTACTGGTTGTAATATTGAATGTGACATGTTTTGCTACCTTTTATTACACACAAACAGAAAAATAATAACAAACCACTTATTATGCCTTCAGAAGCGAGTGAGTTACCTGAGTATGTACTTACCCTCCCTATACGTACTTGCTTCCTTATCTTTCAAGTACTAGTAGCTTACACTATTTTGACGCTAATACGCCACTCTGACAAGCATTGACAATGAATAGGTAAACACGGATTACTAATTTACAATAGATTTCACATTTTCATTATAATTTTAACTTTATGGCTAGAATGTAACCATTTTCATCATTACGGCTAGTACTCGCAGTGCCCGGATGAATATCGAATACCCGGAATCCAAATAAAACATTATTTTTATCCGGTTGTAACCACTCTATATTATGTCTCACCGCGAACTGTAGGTATTTTAGCTCACCTAATTCCGACCACTGGTGACCAGCCGCAGATTTTTTTTTAATTTCCCGCCATAGCTTTGAGTAATATTTCATAAGTCAGACTATACAATAGATAGACTAATGTGTATACAAAATAATTATATATAAGAAAGAAAAAATAAACGACAGATGGATCGATGTGTGTAAATGTGTATATGTGTACATAAATAGAATCAAAAAAGCAATGGATGGATTGATGTGTATATATGGATGTTTACATAATACGGATGGAATGAAAATTTACAAGATGGATTGATATGTGTAAATGTATGTATGGGTACATATATGGAATCTGAAATATCGGATAATTTAAATGTGTGTATATTTATATATAATGGATTGATGGGGAATATGATATTGGTTACATAACCTCCTGGAGGAGGTATCGATTTTGACGAAACTGATATTTTCTTAAAAAAAAAACGATTTAGTAAGTTTCCTGTAATTTATTTATTTATTTAAACTTTATTGCACAAAACAAAAGTTTAGGGCCTATGGTTGCATAGGGCCAAACAGAGATGCTTCAAGACATTCAATACATTTTATCAAGGATCAAGCGAGACACAAGACTGTAAACCTGCGGCCCCGAACGGTGTAGAACAGATTAGTTTTTAAAAGTAGTATATGTAGAGTTTTTTTTTTTATTTAAAAGTATTCCATAGTAATAAATAAGGCAATCTGGGAGTTTTCTTTCGGCGGTTCTTTCTCCTCAGTAAGCCTTATAGTGAACCGCTGGTAGATATTTTAAATAAAATAATAAATGCCCTTCTGGCACATGTGTTACTTTACACATTAAGCCCATCTGGCATGTATGAATACCTTTACTTTAAATTAATATTTATGAAACGGGTAGGTAGTTTGTACAAGTGTAACAATGGTTAGTAAGTTGCGTAATAAGTTAAAAATACTATATTCTAGAAAACAAAGAAACATTCTTACTAAGTAGCTTAAAATTTCAGTCAGAGTCTTAAATTTCCTAGGATACTTTTATCATACGTTTATACCGTAGTAGTTATTAATTCAAATTCAGTCCTTACCAAAGTAAAGATTCTAAAAGTATGTAACAAAAATCTGTTCTTCAAAATAATTATCTTAAATATGAATAGAAAATAATACTTATATTAGATAAATACTTGAATTAACTAAAACGGAAGAAGCACTGAGAACATCTGCATTTTCACAATCTTCTGACAAAACTTGGACTAGAAGCTGCTGATGCCCCACTTATTCCACTCCATAAAATTGAAAGTTGTAGAAGTTATATCGTCTGATATCTTTTGAATATTTGTAAAAACATCGCTATTTTTGTCGTCGCTTTCCGATTCAGTTATAACGGAATCATTACATTCAAGATTATTGCTCAGATATTAAACATCTTCGCCCTCCTCGGAAAGACCGTCAGATTTGTCGAAGTTAAGATATTCTTCTCTTTCAAAGTCATTTAAGCCTGAAAATTGCAAATAAAACATAGTTAACTTTTATGTAAGATAAAAAAAAAACATAAGTCGTTGAGACCGTTTGTACTCGCACGAGTACATAAACTTCAGAGCCACTTATGGCTAAGTTTTTAATTTTTTGTGGGAATTTACTTTAGGTACTAACGAACTACACTAAAAATTAACTAATCAAAACAAAATAAAAATATGTAATTAGACTTTCAGTGAGATAAATCTGGATTTTTCTTACCGCGGAGCATGGTCTGGCCGGTTGTGTCAGATGTCAAAGCCGCACTGACTTTGCACTGACTGCTGATTGGCTGTCTATGACTCGGTGTTATTTTTTTTAGGTTGTCAGTTTCGTTCGGAAACGTTCTATGCGTATTAACTTATTAAGCCAGTTTGACATTTAGCTGTAATTTTTTTTTATGTTATGTCCTCAATCCTCAAGTGAGGACGGGGATCCCAGGGATAAGCCCGTTTAATGAGTCGTTGATCAACTAGATGATATATATCAATTTTTGTTGCAATAATTATGTTCATACTCAAATATTTAAAAAAAATGTTTATGGTTAGTACTTGAATTACTTTATAATTATAAACCGGCGGTCTAACATGCCGAGTGTAAGATTTATTCATAAATACAGTGTGCATGGGGACATGCACAACGTCAGGATGGACGAGTGTAAGATTTAATTATTTTAGTATTTATTCCAAAACATATTGTTAGAAAAAGGAGTTTCTTAAATGTAAAAGTAATCTCGCCGACTATTACGTTTTCTTGAATAACGAGGGTACAAAGACATTGGCATGATAGATGGCAGGGCGGTTGATGATGAGCTGGCATAGAGATAACACTGTGAGGAATAACAGAGATTACGAAGTACTAAGAGTGATTGTGAAGTAGAAAGGAAATATGTTAAAAGGGAATAAAACACTGTTGATCACGTGAAAAGGATTTCTATTTAATTAAACTTCACGACAGTATAAAAGGAACATTACAATAAATCGGTATTTATAGGGTTTATATACTCTGAATTTCGATTTCTGATGTTCGTATCATGTCATTTCTCTTGCTCTCGTGGTAAACTGTATTTTAATGAACGGTACAGTGCGAATGGTGGTTCGAATTTTGAGTAAGTACTCAGGTCTTAGAACTTCACTGAGTAACCCCTCAGCTTTGTTGTGTCGTGCTCGTGCGAGAACAAAAAAGATCTTGTTTTGCTAATGTTAATTGGACGGTTTTAATCGTAAAATTAATACATAGCGAACCACGTCGTCGAAACGTTCCACGTCACGACAACGTTATGTTGTTTAGCACAACTTTTTGAGATAATTACCTACCTGTAGTCTTGTACGCTTAGTGAATATGTATGCACCCTGCGAGGTAAACTAGCCAGTAACGGGGACTTCAAATTCCACCATAATTAAACGTATACAATTAGCAAGACTTTTTCTTTTAATGACGACCTATGTGGCGGTTCCCTAGCATTGCGCAATGATTGCCTCTAATTACTTGTAACTAGCCATTAATGGTTTCTTTGGATTCTCAACTGATAGATAGGGTCCAGGAGTGGAATTGACAAGATTTCATATTTTTAAGACTGAAATTTTATTACCTACTTTTCTGTATTCCGCTTAGAAAGCGGACGTGTTCACTTTTTTTATATGTTTCCTAAGATTACTGATTATTTTAATGTTCATTTATTAAAATTCAATCATTCTATAAAATACCTCTCGATATTTCCCTGGGGTGACGTTGGCTTAAGAGGCAGGCACAGTTGAATGTCTTGGTGGAGTATGGCATCCACGTCGGTCTCATGGCGGTGGCCTTCATTTGGTTTAAATACCTGACACAAATGCGCAGCAAAAGCAAGGGAGAGAGATCAAGTTATTAGACTCTAAGAAGGCACCAGGCTTTGACTTGATAACACCTCGGAAAGAACTTCCAAAAAAGTGCGTAACATTTCTGACCAGTCTTTTTAACGCTACTTTCAGAGTCTTACTTCTCGGACATTGGAAGGTGTCACAGATAGTAATGATCCACAAAGAAGGTAAACCTCCACATGCTTATTCCTCATATTGACCTATGAGCCTGACTCCCGTACTCACAAAACTGTGGAAGAGAATATTTCTCAAACGATTGATGGAAGCAATGACGAAGGAAGAACTTATCCCCAACCATCAATTTGGATTTCGTAAACCACACTCTACCGTTGACCAAGTTCATCGCGTGTACCACTCTGTCAGACAATGCGTCGAACAAAAAAAACTGTTCTGCTGCCTTTTTGGACGTCCCACAAGCATTTGACCGTGTCTGGCACAAAGGGTGACTGCAAAATAAAAGAAAACCTCCCTCACTCTCTTTTCCACATAATAGAATCCTACCTCTCTGATAGAGTATTTCAAGTAAAGCAAGGAGAAGCGCGCTCTCCACTGTACCCTATTGAAGCAGGAGTAACTCAGGGATCGGTCCTTGGTCCTGTTTTGTACAACATATACACAGCAGATCTGCCAACTAATGATGACGTCACTGTTGCCACCTACGCTGACGATATTGCTTATCTGGCAGTAGATCATGATCCCAATATGGCGAGTGCAATGCAAAGCTATAAATACTGTTTAGTATTTGACTCCACCTCTGACTGGCTTCAAAAGTGGCGTATGCAAGCTGGTGCTCAGAAGTCAACACACATCACCTTTACACTAAGGAAAGATAATTGTCCTCCAGTACACATGGCAAACAGCATCTTACCCCAAACAGGCTGTGTGAAATATCTCGGATTCCACTTAGATAGACGTATGACGGTATGACCTGGAAAAATCACATCAAGGCAAAATGAGATCAAGTGAACTACAAGTTTCGACAACTGTTCTGGCTCATAGGAAGAAAGGTGCTCGGTGCTCTCACTGGACAACAAGCTTCTTATTTATAAAGCGATCCTAAAACCTAGGTATCTGGACATACGGGATTCCGATATGGGGAGTTGCCAGTAAGAGCAACATAGCATGCCTACAAAGGGTTCAAAACAACATACTAAGGACCATTACAAACGCTCCATGGTTCATAAGGAACGATGAAATTCACCAGTATGTGAACATGGCAACTGTAGCATCAGAAATTGAACGCTATAGGGACAATACATCGCTCGGCTCACTCACCACTGCAATCCCCAAACCTCGGCGGGCTTGCTCTATAACGCCAGTGTGGTTAAAAGGGGTCTATATCTGTTTGTCTAAAATTTTATGGCCGATATTTTTTTTGGCACATATTTTTTGGCCTAATAATCTTTGGTCGATTGTTTTTTATATATTTTTTTGGCCGAAAATTGTTTAGTCTAACATTTGTATGGAATAACATTGTTTGGTCGAATGTATTTTAGGCATGAAATTGGTATTCCGAATATTGGTGTCAATAATAATCGCATCCAAACTGTCGCATTTATTAAATTAATATTACTTAGATTTTGTTGGGGACGCAGTTCTAACCTAACCTAACCTACTGTTCTGGGAGCGCCTTATTTTTGTCAGGGACGTATAGTTCTAACCTAACCTAACCAACTGTTGTGGGAGCGCCTAAGGCCTTGTTAGGGACTCAGTTCTAACCTAACTTAACCTACTGTTCTGGGAGCGCCTTATTTTCGTCAGGGACGCAGTTCTAACCTAACCTAACCTACTGTTCTGGGAGAGACTTATGTTTGTCGGGAACGCAGTTCTAACCTAACCTACTGTTCTGGGAGCGACTTATTTTTGTCAGGGATACAGTTCTAACCTAACCTAACCTACTGTTCTGGGAGCGCCTTATTTCTGTCAGGGACGTAGTTCTAACCTAACCTAACCAACTGTTGTGGGAGCGCCTTATTTTTGTTAGGGACGCAGTTCTAACCTAACCTAACCTACTGTTCTGGGAGCGACTTATGTTTGTCGGGAACGCAGTTCTAACCTAACCTAACCTACTGTTCTGGGAGCGCCTTATTTTTGGGGACGCAGTTCTAACCTAACCTAACCTAGTGTTCCGGGAGCGACTTATTTTTGTCAGGGATGCAGTTCTAACCTTTTTTTTTTTTTTGACCTAGAGAAATGCATTGAATTGCATACCACTACGTAATATGAGACCCTCGGGGGTAGAGTCAGACATTACGCATTGGTTATGTGGGGCTCTCTAGTCCGCGAAGGACTAGCCTACCCACTAAAACTCTGGGATGCTGCCAATCAGTGCCGTAGCGGTGATGCCATGGGATCGCGAACATGTCACCACGACACCACCGGCACTTTCGCCCTAAGACGAACCCTCACCGAAAGACACACTGTAGCATAGCAGTGTGCCTTACCCTCACCTACTTCCCCAAGCCCCCAGGAAGCGGGGACCGCCACCGACACACGGTGCTTCGGTCCCACCCTCCTTGCTGAGGGAGGGCAAAAGCCCCTTCCCCTCAGCCGGCCGTGGGAGGACAAACGCCCCTACCCCACGACCCCCTCTCCACGTCCCATATACAGCCGATGCAGTTCTAACCTAACCTAATGTTCTGGGAGCGACTTATTTTTATTAGGGACGCAGTTCTAACCTAACCTACTGTTCTGGGAGCGCCTTATTTTCGTCAGGGACGCAGTTCTAATCTAACCTAACCTACTGTTCTGGGAGCGCCTTATTTTTGTCAGGGACGCAGTTCTAACCTAACCTATCCTACTGTTCTGGGAGCGCCTTATTTTTGTTAGGGACGCAGTTCTAACCTAACCTAACCTACTGTTCTGGGAGCGCCTTATTTTTGTTAGGGACGCAGTTCTAACCTAACCTAACCTACTGTTCTGGGAGCGCCTTATTTTTGTTAGGGACGCCTTTCTAACCTAACCTAACCTACTGTTCTGGGAGCGCCTTATTTTTGTTGGGGACGCAGTTCTAACCTAACCTAAACTATTGTTCTGGGAGCGACTTATACTTTCGCTTGCTCGCTTCAGCATATGGGTTTTTAGGAGGTTTTATGTTAGGCTAGAGAATAATTATACCTAACTATATTAAACTTTTAGCCTTTTAGTCATAAAAAATATACTAAACAATTTTAGGTCAAACATGTTTTAGGACAAAAAATATGTATGCAAAAAAATCTTTATGCTAAAGAATAAGTATACCATTAAATATTAGACCAAACATTTTCGGCCAAACAATTTTAGAACATAAAATTTTAGACCAAGCGAAGGGCACCCGGTTAAAAGACTAAAACGTAACCACATTATCTAAGTAGTGAAAGAGGCACTGGCCTCTAAATCTACATACCGCCATTCCTCATTCAACTCATCTGAAATGAAATGAAAAAATTATTCAGTAATGCCGAATTAGGCATAGTTGTCGTATTGCGGCTCCACACTACGCGCGAAGTTGGTCGAGGTTGGGCGAATATTCCATGGCCAACTTTGCCTCGGCCAACTTCGGTCAACGTCGCGACTAGTGCAGAGCCAGGGGTAGATTATGGTATTTTTTGTATCTTTTTATGTATGTAAATATACATACAGAAAAAATCATTCAAATATTTCTTTTGTGAGCACACGACGCAAAGCGCTCTCGAGCTCTATATTTTAATTTCCGCCTGTCAGAAATATGAAATACTTCACGGCGCAGTCTGTCCCTGATATAATTAGCCACTTGAGTAGGTAATGGAACGTGGTCTAGACATTGGTCCCTCAAGCGTATGGTCATTTTGGCACAAGAAAACGAAGCCAAGGACAGGATACATGGTTGTGAATTTTTGATACTTGTTTAGAGATCATAAAAACTCAATATTTAACATTTGGCTCACATTGTAAGAATTCGTCCATTACATGTAAAAATAGGCCTTTTTAACCCGTATGTCCCGTGTTAGTGCGGGAGGTCCCTGTGATGGCAAGATTAGGGTGAATGACACGTCTAGTAGACTTTTCTGGAGGTTTATTCAGTGAAACTTACGAGACAGGTTAGGACTTTGTCTAGTCCAGGGGTCGGCAAGTAGTTTTAGGTAGTAGGTCCGGATAATGCTTGAAAATTATATTAGAATAGGTAGGTACTAAGTTAGATTGGTTTAAAAATATTACGTATTTATTTATACTTGATACATTACAATATTTGGCGGTCCGAGGTTCAACCTTTTTCGCGGTCCGCAAACGGGCCGCGATCCGCCTGTTGCTGACCGTTGGTCTAGTCCTTAGAATAAATACGCCTGGAAACCTAGTCAGCGCTTGAAAATGAAGCAAGTTTTGGTTAGCCACGGGCTAAGTTTCGTCCGTGTTTGCATCTGTCACAACGTCAATGTCACAAGCAACACGTCTCTATGATTGGTTCGTAGCCACGCACACATAAAACCAAAAGCGGCTTCATCATTCGCAAATCTTTTGTATGAAGACTCTCGTTCTAGGCTATTTTATTCTAAGGTCTAGTCGAATATCGCACTATCTCACCTTGTGCATACCCACTCCCACTTCACTTCTCAGCTTTTACTTGAGGATAGCGACGGCCTCTGGCCGTCCTTCAATCTAGCCCACTAGCTGAATAATAAATAAATGAGATGATAGTCAGCAATATATTTGTAACTACAAAACACATAGTACGAGTAGTTATATTAGTACTTACCTAGTATGTAAGTAAATACCATGCCAGCTTGTTAATAATACATAGGTTTGAAGTAACGAGGCGCAAATAAGTGCAGTAAGTATGCGTGCGACGGCGCAGTATGCAAAGCATGCATTAAGTCAGCTACTAATTGGTTGGAGCTTGGCTTAGTTATACTTTTTATGAAGAATGAGCCTGGCGTCACGTTATCATTTATATAGGAATTTCTGGCGCAGAAGCAAATATCTGAGGTAGTCTGAGAGCAGTGATGTTACGTAATAATAAATTAAAATCGGACAACCTCACACAAATCGACCTTGTCCCACAATAAGCTCTTACTAGGCTTGTTTATACTAATATGGATGAATACGTAGAAAACATCCATGACCCAGGATAAGCATTCGAGTTTATCACACAAATATTTGCCCTTGCCGGAATTCGAGCCCAGGATCATTACCACTCTGCGTCAACCACGTCGTCAAACGTAGGCGACGACGCTACGTAGTACACACGAATAGCTAATCATCTATAATAAAAATTATGAAACATTAACCATGGCAATCTGAGGCTAGCTTGATAAGCGGGGGGCTGAAGGCTCTGCAATGATTTTGAATTTCAGTGATTTCATCGTTTGTCACAGACCCTCAGTGCACGAATCCGACTCGCAATTGGCCGGCTTTTTCCACTCACCCATCCAGTCCAAATTCCAATCTAATCAAAAAAGCTGCTAATTCAACAACTATGTCAAACATCCTTTCCTCAATCGCTCCAAAACCACTTAACATCGGAAACTGTTTGGAGAACATTTTACCGGCAAAACAATGGAGTTTGTTTACCCGACATCGATCTAGTCTGGTTATTGATGGGTACGATAATAAACATCGGAAGTATGGTCAGGAATACTACTCTTCAGGCACGAAAAGTCGTAACTGACGTGTTTCCCTCCTTACATTACGTCCTTTTGCGTTAAGAGCGTAGTAGACTTATGAAACTGATGAGATGAATGGAATAAGGAGTGGGCGTGCGATTATCAATATGCTCCATTCAAAGTACCTACTCGTATTTGCAGCGTTTTGAGGAAGAATTGTTGAAAACTAAGAATCCTGTCTTGTGCTGTACCCAGTTGTAGCGGTACAAACTTCGCTACCTACCTAGGTGTAAATAAAATGACAGTCGTTACAATCTCCTCTGACTTATTGGGCACCTAAATTAATTATTTGCAAATTATTGTGATTTTAATCGGTGATATATGATTTTTGCCATGGAATGGAATGCTGCTAATAAATCTAAATTATTTTCTCAGTCTGTTGTGTAAGTTTGCTTTTGAAACGCAAAGCGAGAATGGTAAAGGCGACGCATTTTGTTGCGTTAGAAACTTACACTTGATTCTTTGTGTGTTGACATAAGAATGTGTAGGGGGAAGTCCCCTAACGCCGGACGGCACCTAACGCCGGACACTCGAACTATCTCGGCAACTAGCAACGCGAGCGAATCAAGGACAAGTGGAAGGGGCGCGGGGGGCCCCGCGCCCCTTCCACTTGCCGAGTTGCCGTTGCCGAGCTTCCAGTTGCCGAGATAGTTCGAGTGTCCGGCGTTAGGTGCCGTCCGGCGTTAGGGCTTCCCCCTATGTATACACTTTCAATATACAACCACACTTATTAAGTGTTTGTAATCTACAATGCCATTGGTTTCAAATTAATTAATGCCTATTCCGATTTGATACCTTTTCAGTTCACGTGCGCCAAATGCTAGGTGTATCATTAAATTGGACGTTTCTATCACGGCTCGCCCACGACAATTGTTAATGAAACAATAATATGGACTGGTGTATTGCAGATGCATAGCGTGGTCTTAATTACCGGTACTGTATGGCGACGCGGCGGCTGAATGATACCAGTACGGCTGCTTCTCATTTTGTCACGCAATATCACTCCTTTGTCCCTCGATTGTATATGCGTTTGCGTTGCCTATCATTTCTAGTGTTAAATTTTAATGATGCATTAGTATATATATATGTATTTGTTTTATTTAAATCATGTTTTTTAGGGTTCCGTACCCAAAGGGTAAAAACGGGACCCTATTACTGAGACTTCGCTGTCCGTCCGTCCGTCTGTCACCAGGCTGTATCTCAAGAACGGTGATAGCTAGACACTTGAAATTTTCACAGATGATGTATTTCTATTGCCGCTATAACAACAAATACTAAAAATTAAATAAAATAAATATGTAAGGGGGGCTCCCATACAAAAAACTTGTTATTACCTACACGAAAAATAGCATACTACACACTTTTCTGCCACTGTTTACCTTACTCATATCATTACACACAAGTATACGCTACGTTAATTGCAGCCAATACAATAAAGCTAGACTTATAACATACATATATACGCTAATAACATACATAGTCGTACCTACAACAGAACATTACCTTGATCACTACTATAATAACATTAAGTTACACTTAAATACGAATAATTCAACCTCGTTATGGGGAACTTATGATCATAATAAAAAGAAACGGCTTAATAACATAACACCACACTCATACCTACTGTATTATGTAATGATGTTTATCAATTGTTAATCCATCAACTCATTAGTGCATTTTTTTCATATAATGAGATACTTCAAGCAAATCTATTTTTTGTCCATACCTACTTGTCTGACACTCGCCAGAACCTGTTTCCGTAATCGTGGATAATATCGTCTCATTAAATACTGATCTCGACTCAATCACTATCGCGCAAACAGCTAATTGCGACCCCGAGGGCTGCAGTAAGTTCCTGGATTTATCTGTGAAAACTCTGAAGATTTTATCTCAAAACATTAGAAGTATATCCTGTAACTTCCCTGGCCTACAAACACTTTTGACTAGAATCAAAATACAATGGGACCTCATTGTCTTAACTGAGTGCTGGCTGCCCTCCACTCCCCAAATTCCAATTCTAGAAAACTACGACAGCTATAGCACAAATATCAATATGACCCAGAACGAGGGAGTCGTAGTCTACTGCAAGAGCAATATTGCTGTCTCGGTCGAAGAACCCCTATTTCGTGACTCAAATTGCCTATCACTAATCATAAATCACAACACACTGCTAATCGCGATATACCGGCCCCCCGGCCAGCGCAACACAACAGCATTTGTGGAATCACTCAATGACCTCCTCAAGAAATACTCGCACATTCAGAATATTGTTCTTGCTGGTGACATAAATATTGATATTGCTGTAGGTAGCTCCGACTCACGGGCAATGCCATATTTAAATTTATTGGCCTCACACGGTATGCTACCAGCCCACAATATCCCGACCCATAATAAAACTTGTCTTGATCATATGATACTCAAAACCAAGCTCAAAGCCCGATGCTGTGTAGTCGTCTCGTCCCTGACCGACCATGAATGTGTCACTCTATTCTTGGACCATGCGCAGTGCAATAAGAAACCTCAACCTGTTCATCGACAAACAGATCACAAGCAACTTGATCAGGATATGCAAAAAATCAACCTAAAACCGGTCATAGAAATGAATAACGCAGCCTCTTTTCTTGTCAAGTCGCTAACCGCAGTTATCGAGTCAAATACAAAAGTAATAAAAATCTCTAATCGTAAAAGGATAAGAAAACCATGGATTACGCCAGGCTTATTAAGGTGCATTAGAAATAGGGACAACCTTCATAAGAAACTTAAAAAATCCCCCCATAATGAAATCTCGAAAACTACCTATAAAAGATACCGAAATTTTTGCACTTCAATACTAAAACGAGTAAAAAGAGAATATGAAAAAAGTGAAATCAAGAAAGCAGGATCAAATAATAAAAAACTATGGAGTACTATTAAAGAAATAACGTATACGTCGCGGCCTAAAAATTTGCCTACTGAACTCATTTCTACCCCCAACCCGAAAACATCATTAAACAGGGTCAATGAGTTTTTTGCAAATATGGGTAAATCACTGGCGGAGAAAGTTACAGGTGGTGGTAATGAAGTTGCATCTCGTCTTGGTACTACCTCCATCTCACCACACTCAATGGCTCTGATTCCTACAGACGAAACAGAAATTGAAACGCTCATTAACAACCTTAAAACTGATTGTGCTGTAGGGATTGACAAAATATCGGGAAGTTTTATCAAGCAGTATAAACATGTCATTATCCCGCCCCTAACCCACGTGTGCAACCTGGCACTTTCTACTGGAGTTTTTCCAGGTATATTTAAAAAAGCTCAAATAACCCCGATACACAAGGATGGTGACAGAGGCTGTGTCAACAATTATAGACCAATTTCCATCCTTCCCGCCATGTCAAAAATCTTAGAACGCGTTATAAACTCACGTCTAGTTAAGTACTTAGAAAAGAACAACCTTCTGTCCGCCTCACAATTCGGTTTTCGTAGAGGAAAATCAACCGCAGATGCGGTGCACGAATTAACTCATGATGTTGTTACCAAGCTAGATAGTAGACAAAAGACAGTAGCCTTATTTCTTGACCTTGCGAAAGCATTTGACACGGTCTCTGTACCCATCCTTGTATCCAAACTGGAAAAACTAGGCATCCGCGGGCTTCAATTGAAACTCTTTGAGAGTTATCTTACAGGTCGCACACAATATGTCAAAATAGGAAATGACACGAGTGACGAGGTAAATATCACGTATGGCGTCCCACAGGGCAGTATCCTTGGCCCCACGCTTTTCTTGACCTATATTAACGATTTGTGCCAATTGCAACTGGAGTGTGGTAAGATCATTACGTACGCTGATGATACTGCCCTAATATTCCATGGCAACACGTGGAACGACGCCTTTCGGTATGCGCAGAAGGGCCTGAACGTAGTAACGAAATGGCTGTCTAACAATGTCCTCACTCTGAATGTCCTTAAAACTAAATACATCACCTTCTCCCCTAAAACCGTTAATCACAAAGACCACGCCCCGTGTCCCATACTTGCCCACACGTGTTTTAACCCAGACCTCCACAACTGTCACTGTCTTGCACTGGAAAGAGTTACACATTTGAAATATTTGGGAATAGTACTTGACCAGAATCTTAACTTTAAGCAGCATATTGACCTCCTTACTGCAAGAACACGTAAACTCATATTTATATTCAAAAACCTGCGTCACATAGCTGACACAAATATAATAAAAATGGTTTACTTTGCACTGGTGCAATCTATTCTCTCATATTGTATCTCCTCCTGGGGAGGAGCACT
Organism: Apotomis capreana; assembly: GCA_947623375.1. Classification (NCBI taxonomy): domain Eukaryota; kingdom Metazoa; phylum Arthropoda; class Insecta; order Lepidoptera; family Tortricidae; genus Apotomis; species Apotomis capreana. The sequence goes on along the minus strand of OX392499.1, from coordinate 27,163,997 downwards.
TAAAACCCACCTGCTGAAATTAGAAAGGGCTCAGCGAGCAGTACTAAAAGTTAGTGCGTTCCTACCGTTCCTGTACCCCACAACTGACCTGTACAAAATATGCAAAGTACTAACAGTGCGGCAGTTATTTTTCCTAGACATCATCCAAAAAAAGCACTCGACGTTAACCTACGAACCTCTTAAGCTGGCAAATAAAAGACGTAATAATCAGATCTGTCCAATAAAAAAATTTAATACTCGGTTTGCACAGAGATTCTACTGTTTTCTCGGTAGTTTCTTATATCATAAAGCTAACAATGAACTATCTATTTATTCCCAAACAAGATCATACTCTAAAAAGACTGTAACAGAATGGCTCCTAAATTTGGATTATAATAGTACCGAAAAGCTGATGATCCCAATCTCATAACCTCTAAACACACATGTAGCGCACACAAACACACACACACACACACACACACACACACACACACACACACACACACACACACACACACACACACACACACACACACACACACACACACACACACACACATTTGTTTGTTTGTAATAACTCTTTGGATATTTGACCATATACTGTAACTACACTTTGAAATTGTTCACTTCTCATATAGTGAAGTTTATATAACTAAACTCATCTACAAAGTCTGTTCTTATAGATACCTGAGAGATGGAGACCTGGTGACCTGACATACAGGTTCCCCCTAGTTCGGGCACCAGTCTCCACCGCGCTAGTTGTATACCTATTCATAAGAAAAATACCATAACTTACTGTATATAAACTGTATACTATGTGGTGGAGAAAAAAAAAAAAAATACTTTTTTTTTACTTTTTTACTTAAAAAAAAAGTTATTCCTATATATACATATATATAGGTACGGAACCCTTCATGCGCGAGTCGGACTCGCACTTGCCCAATTTTTTTTATATATATTGTTGAAAGTATGCGGCATAATCCGAACTTACACTTGTACTATTATCTATTCTGTGCTTACACTGAAAAAAAAAACTCAATTAGTTTAACTAGGTACTTGATACTTGATAAACAGCCGAATTATGCTTTGTTAACTCTTAGGTTCTCTTAGTAGGTAGTAACCAAAATTATCCTAATTTAATTATCCATGTTTTGAAAAATTGTGGTTACTAGTAGGTAGCCGTCAGTTTGTCAGTCCTCCTATTTATGTAACTAGCAGCTAACATTTGGGCTACTGTCAACAAATCTTTTTTTTCAGTGTAGCTGCTGCCATATTGGGAATAGACTTCTTGTAGATAAAGGGTTGGATTTAATTGCAATGTGCGATTGCAGGCCCGATGTGCTGAGAATAAATGAATCCGACTTTAGTACGCCTGTATTAAATTAGCTATTAAAACCTGCTTTAGAACGCATAGTTTGTTGTTTAATCGTGAAATTATACGAGATCATTATTTGCGTGTTTTGTTATACATTGTAGTGTAGTTAGAAAAGTGTCAACGTCAACCTTTGACAACGGTATCTGTAAAGGTACTGAAACGTCAGGGAGGCTCAAATAATTAATATCCGCGATATAATCCGTTTAAATTGTTTTATTCAAAAGTTAGAAAAATGTAAAGTTGGGAGAGCACTATGCCAGAAACGTAGTATCGCAGGTTCGAGTCCTTTTTACATTGAAGTGGTTCACATTACATTTTTCTTTCGTGATTCACCTTTGTTCAATTATTAGATGTTTGAGTTTTTCACGGTTTCTGAGCGGGATAACAGACGGATAGACAGACTGACATACAACAAAGTGATCTCATAAGGGTCCCATTTTTGCCAATTATGATACGGACTACGGAGCCATGAAAGATTTAAAAATAACCCTAAAGCGTAATGAAATATTTTTTCTGTGTGGCGGATGTTTCAGGCCCCTAATAGGTATTACATATGCTTGTGTAGATATCGAGTGGAAGTGAACATACTGTGACGCTCATTTGCCAGTGATTAGCGCAGCGGATGTCCAATTGTCCGTCGTTCTGTGCTCGGTACATGGGGTTGTCCATTTGACTAATCAATACTAATAAGTAAAAATCAAACTGTGCGTCCGTTGGACTTGGTTAGCCTGGGAATAATACCGGCCAACAAGGTAGGTACTTAAGTTAGGCAGCAGAAATAAGTAAAATAAATATTTCGAGTAGATGTTGACAATATTTACAAGTACAAATAATTTACTTAACAAAAACGCATTACAATTGGACATATTACAAATATTCTACTTACACATTGGATTTAGTTTTTTGATTACAGACTCTATAAAACACTGAATTACTTACATCTTTTTACATAATCATTATTTCTACCAGCTGCCTTAAGTATGTATCGAACGAGCCGAAGGCTAAAGCATTATCCTATGCTCTTTATAGCGTCTGTCATCCTACAAATATTTTCAATAGGTATTTCTGACGTCTCCTATTCGGGAGTCTAAAGTTTTTTGCCCGCAAATGAGGATGAAATACTGCTTTCGCGTCGAGGTGACAAAATATTTGTTTATTTCATCGTAAAATCTGGAGAATCAGGAGCACAAGAGTGTAAGTTACTGTGCCTCGAGTAATATTAGATAACAGGTGGGTTTCCTCACACTGACGGTGCAAGGTCAATGTTGCATCTGTAGTTTTGTAGCTTTTAGGTGGAATGGGGTTAGCATAACAATACAGCATTTAGATAAGTGCTATTTCTTGACTAATGTATTACGCTGAATGTCTGAGTCATAATACCAACATATTTATGGTCGATTTAACCTTAGTGTATGCAAGACTTTAATTTCAGTACAAGAATTAATTTAAAAAACATTGTGTAAGTATTCAACAATATCGATTGGTTATTTATCGCATCAATCTCTCCCAAGATGAAGTTCATACGAGTTGGAAACATGTCAATTGTCGGGACGTTTTTAATGATAACGTAGGTTTTGTATAATGCAATGTTTACCCAACATAATAACTACATTTAAGCACTATCTCCAAAATTCAACATGCCCCTAATACAACAACAACAAAAAAAGTGCTACAAAGCCAACAAAGCTTGAAAAAATCTTGCATCGATTTGAATTTGAATTACAAACTTTTTGTTCATTGTAATGTGGACGGCTGTGGCCGACGTTGGCGGCCGTGGAACAATTTTTCGCTATCGACCACAGCCGCCTTTTGTGTCCAAAAGGTTAACCGTGCTAAAATAGGCTCGTTCTAAATCCGCGCCGCAGTACCTAAATCATTCGCGCGCGTCGCGGAAGCGGCCGGTAAACTTCCTGCGACGTGCGCTGACGATTAGATCGCGCGCTTGGGCATAGCTAGAGCGATTAATTAACGAAGTTCAGGTAGCCGGCGTGGTGGGCAGATGAATTGCACATATGGCGTCTAACTATGCACATACTTTTCAACAGACTTAAAAAAAATAACTGTATGTTCGACAAAGGCTCGTGTGTTTTGTTTTCGTTTTAGAAACGGCTTTTTAACTTAACCCTTAAATATATGATGATGTATTTTTACACGTTACTGAAATGATTTCATTCCTAATTAACTACATCATATCAGAAATAAAATAAGTTTTTGTCAAAAAAATCAGTTTTGTGACAAGCTTTTATAGCTGACTGTACTTTTCCTTGAACATCCATCAATTGCTTACTGATACGATTCTAAAAGGCCCAAACTCGGTAGATTTGCACTATTACAGGCTTCCGTTCCTAGGGCCATCTTCCGGCTCCATCATCAGACCCTGGAAACTATCTGAAGACAAAGTACTCATCAAGACAAATCAAACGAGCCCAAACTCGATTGGGTTATGTGGTTTTATTACGGAGTTCCTATGGCCACCTTCCAGATCCATCATCAGATCAGCTCCACGTCATCATAACATTGCATTCTCACGCGATTTGCATATTCGTGCAAAATTTCAGCTCAATCGGAAACCGGAAAGTGGGTCAAACTTAACTTTTAACAATTCCATTACAGACAACGGGACAAGTGAAAGTTTAATAAAAGCTTGTAATTAGTGCGTTAAAATCCTTTCTCACAGAATAGTTGGGCAATACAAACCGCGATATCGATTAACGCGTGTGTAATCCAGCATCGGTTTTTCTGGTTGAAGTAGTCCTTCACAAAAACTTATCAGAATTATATCGATATTGATATTACCTGATTATAGCCAAAACTTATGTAGGTAGTCATGTCCATGTTGCGTTGTTGCCACGTGGAAATCTAAGTTATTTAAGAATAAAGTAAGGAAATTGCTTATTGATCGTGCGCCCTAACAGGGTATCATGTGTTATCATGAACCTACTTACTTTAATTGTAACACCGTAAATGATATATGAACATGATTGCATTAAATGATTATAATTAAGTATTTGTGCAACATAAAATACGCGAAGATTGTGACAACGTGCAGTCCCGTCCCTGAGGACGTTTATAAATCCTCTGTAGGTATTATCAAATGGTATAAATAGGCTTGTTTTTGATATTTTATAATTTTGATCACCAATAAAACTCATATCACATCATTACGTTCAGCAACAACGTAAACATAGTATTAAAATAAATCATATTGTATTCATGCCAGAAATAAACTTCACACATGCAACGGCCAATGAAGGCAACCCAACGCGAACCTTGTTTTAACCGGCGAAGAGTTAAAAGTCCTGCTTTTTAATTAAGATCTAATTAGGTACCCTATTTTCCGGAATAAGCGGAGCGTTGAATTTACGTATAGTTATTTGGCGAATAGCGCATAAATTGTGTTGATTTAGATGTGACGTGCAACCTGTCAGGTCGTATTTTCTACCGTCTGAAGGCAAAAAACAGCACATACGACTCTATAAGGGTGGTAAAAATATGCTTGATGAAAGGATTAATGGAGAAATAAATTATTTATTACCATGCCATGTTGATTGGTATCAGAAATATACCTGACCAGTAGTCAGTCTAGTTTAAGAAAAGATATTAATTATTGTATGCGCGGCAACTGTGCACGGGCCTAATCATGTCCAAATACGATTATGGCAATAAAAATACAAAACGTTCGAAAACCGTAAAAACTCAATGAGTGAAATCCATTTGTAATTAGAACGAGATCTAAAGTAGCGAGGGCGTATACCGCGGTATCACTCATAGCATCAAACGCGGCCGAATCAAAGAGAGAAAAAACATAAAACACCATCAAACGGTAGCATTGTCATGATTACAACGACATGTACAGTACACGGGCATTGTTTGTGGAAGATTATCTGTTGCTGTTCGGTAGCGGCGGGCTTTAAATAAATATTTACTTCCTATAAAAATAAATCACATTTTTATGGAGAGTAGTTATGATAGGAAAAATCCCAATAATGTTTCTATTGTTTCATATGGGTATTTTTAACTTAAGACAGATTTTAACCAATCTTTGTGCCTAGATAGTTGGACCTCCAAAGATGGCCTTAGGATTTAAGATACGAATAATTTAATAATAGATTATTAATTTTTCATTATATTAACGGTAGCATTGTCACGACAACAACAACATGTACAGTACGCGGGCATTGTTTTTCTAAGAAATGTTTTGCTGTTCAGTAGCAGCCGCGCAATGGCCAAAATCAATATTTTGTTTATAAATGCGGCAGGAATATCTCTTAGACTTTAATAAATATTTATTTCACCTAGTAGTCAAAACATACAGCTACGGCTGCGAGGAAACAGTGTAGGTACCTACAAAATACGATTTTGCATCGACCGCGACCAAACTAAAGTTAGTTGCATCTCGAGTGGTTGCCCTCATTCATTAACGCTCAGGGTTATGTTCGAATCCTGTTTTTTTTTTAATTTGTTTATTTATTTAAACTTTATCGCACAAAACAAAAATTTGTACAAATGGCGAACTTAATGCCTAATGTCATTCCCTACCAGTCAACCATAGTGGTAGCTTCAAGTGGGTGTAAAGTAGAAAATGAATAATTTCATTATTCATTTTTCACAGAAGACTCCTTTTATGTTGAATCACTTTACATCTGCTTGAAGAATAATTTACTAGATTTGACATTGTCATATAGCAATTTGATCAAACATATAGACATGTATTATTTAGATTTTTGCAATTGAGCTGAATTATTTTATATTGGCATGTCATTCAAAGTTAAAGATCGCATCGCTAAAGTAGGCATATGTATATAATAGTGGTGATGATGCATAGGCTCTAGACTTCCTGTTCTTGATTGTATAGCAGTACTTCGTATCAATAATGTGTTTAACACTTCGTTGTTTTAACTGTGTACGCCTTGATTCCAAATATCGTAGATACTTTATAATTGAAGCTAAACTAGTGAGTGTGTGGCTGCATTCTTTCGCTTTGTTTATTTTTAACTATACTGCTATTAGAGTTCCTTTGATTGTATAAAGTCTTTGTTTTAGTCTATTAATAGGGCCTCATTAGCTTTTAGGCCAATATGTTTTCTGCTTTCCATGTATGAATTTGAGTGGTATAATTAAAAATACGTAACTTTTTCTAAATTACTCGATTTAATATAGTCAAAGAGTTTTTAAGTCCCTTCACCGTTGTCCGTTATTGGCTTTTCATTTCATTGTAATAATAATAGCAGACGGGCCTAATTTCATGACTATATTTGATATTTCAGTAGCATTAAGTGAAATGTATAAATCATATTGCTTAAGTATAAGTTATGATATTTCCGCAATTTCAGGTAGACGTCATGAAACGTCAGATTTAGTTTATAACGGTATCCACAAAAGCTGACTAGAATATACCTGAATTAAATTTGTCAGGAATAGGGAATATAAGCCGGTCAACTTGTGTGTGGATTTTACCGGCTAACCGGTAAATTACTAGACAGGAAATACAAACCAGGGAAGTCAGCTTCATTCCTCAGCGGATGACGTAGCCAATATTTAACTATTTCAAATTATTCCAGTATACTATATATGGAGCTGTATGTATAAACTGCTATTCTTGGTTCACTCAACTAAAGCCGATGACTTTTAAACTTTTTAGGGGACAGTAGGTCGATCGAGAAATAACAAATCATTCATGACATTGCACGTAACGTGGGCAAAGTGCCGTCATTGGGCCACAATGCAAGATGGTCAATTGAATAACGAATTTAATGTACGTACGCACAGGGGAACGAAATCGTTAGCGCTGTCCCCATTTATCGATAGAAGAGAGAGGTTATTTGAAGGCGAGTGTTTATAGGTATAAAGTTCATTATTAAATTAGTATTTTGTGTGTGACTGTTGCCGAATCTATGTATGTTATTCATTTGTAAGTTAATTTTAGACAATTAGCTAGTGTTTAAGTCATTTGTAATTATTTATTATGTCAGTAAAATAATCACACATAAATATAATTACTTATGTTTGATTATATTACTGACAGATTCGATAACTTTAAGTAGTATGTTAACGAATGAATCTGTATCTATAAATAGGACACTTTATAGGGCAGATGATTATGTGTTTGTAACACATGTTCAAACATAATCATATTAGAAACTTAATTGTGTTAGGCACTTCTTTTGTTAATTTTGACCCTGTTATCGGTAATTATACCTACCTTATGTACATATCTGTCTCAGCACGAAACTGAAGAGCTCTCATCAGATGCACGAATCGGCACAAGCCGGGTTGGGTGGATACGGGACTAGTTCGGCAACGGCCCAATTTCCCCACCAATAGCCATCGGCCGACTTACGGGCCCCCGCTAGCGAACGTCCTATGAATATGAAAGCGCAGTTTGTTTACACTGTAGAATGATATGTGGTTATTGTCACCTACTTGTCGTCTCTCTTATCGATAATCTTACCTTGTGTGTGCGTCCCATCACTAAAGTGAAGCGCTCATCAGATGCATACATCGGCACAATGGCCGGGTCGAGTGGATACGGGACTAGTTCGGCAACGGCCCAATGTCCCCACCAATAGCCATCGACCGACTTTGGGGCCCCGCTAGCAAACATGTCAAGGATTCGAGATCGCGAATTAAATAAATAAATTTGAATGGATACGTAACTGTTATCCTATGAAAATAATCAGCTATGTACCTTCTTAGAAATATTTTGGCTATTAACAATATTATGCTTAGTAGATCCGTACCACAGGGGCACAGACATAGATTCTTAGATATTGGTCTGTGATCCGTGCTTACCTCAAATTCTCCATCTTAAATTATTTAAGTATGTAAAATGAAAGTGGCTTGTGACAATGATTTAATCGTATGATACCTACTACTAATATGATAACTTGAAATTCCCTTTGAGGTCTAATTCAGGTAGGTCTTATCTACTCAAAAAATCTACAAAATCAATCAGGAGAATGACAACTATTATAAATAGGTACTTTAAACTAACTATTGAAATTACTTTTGATTCGTATTGAAAATCAGATTTCTAGAGGGATCTTGATTTCAGGAAAAATCTTAATAGCGCGATGCAGGATAGCCCATGTTTTGTATGGGCGCGCGGTGCCATCTGTTGGTCAGAATTTCTTTGTCCCCGCATCACTACAAAACGGCTAGACGGATATAAACCAATTTTGGTACGGGGATAGCTGGACATCCAAATATGGTTAAAGAATACATTTAACCCGACTACGACAAAAAATAGATAACACGGACGGAGCTGCGGGACCGCAACCGCTAGGTCGTAGTCATCGAGTCGAAATGAAAGTCATCTTCACATGATTCATGATAATTTGCCTTAAGGCCCCATACGCCCGGGTCTAGGGCTGCGAAATATTAGGGTCGTCCTATCGTGGAAGATGAGCTGAGAAAGCGCCCGCTACTCTTACTACGTCTTGGGGCCTAGGGCGGTTAAGACTGCAAATCTGCCACTGACTATCTTCTCTCTTTATACTTCTCGTACATTTGTTTAGATAAACTCTATGGTCACAATTTAGTAGCAGGCACAGTTAACAAAACTAACGAATGCGACCACGCTGACGTGCAAAGTCAACAACTAATAAACCGCAAGTTTAATTCGGTAGCGCAGCTACTGAATCAGTTTTATGGTCCGATAGTGGTTGGGCTTCAAAATAAAGTCCCATTAGTTTTTATGTCCGATGTTGTAACTGACAAGTTATGTTTTTTCAACGGCGCCGTTAGTGTCAAGAAAAGAGGTGTTTTATGCTGTTACAGTTTAGAATAGAACATAAAGAGATTAGTTATATTGGGCTAGATCGAGCTTCCGGTAGGGTTAAAATCGGGAACAATGTAATTGATTTGCCCTATTGTAGCAAGCTCTGTAAGTCGTTAATGTCTGATTAGTATCAATTTCATTTGACAGGCCTAAGGAAATACTGCAACATGATCACTTTTATATTAAATAGCACTACCACAGTGTGACACCGGCTATGGCTTAAAAGAATACGGAAAAAGAGCATTAAAAGTGTTACTAGAATCGCTAGTTCTCTCAAATACAACGAATGTATGTATCTATTGATATATTTTTCAAAGGCATACCTATGTATTTCATAGAGTAACAATTTTATCGTTATTGCACGTGTGGCACAATCCAACTCTATACTGCCACCCAGTTAGAGATAAGTCAAAAGTAAAATCGGCCTAGCTAGCCATATAAAAGCCCACAGTAGACAAAGTTCATAGTAAAGATTCGCTATTTTACATAGAAAACTACGGTGAGTCTCAGATATATTAAAATACATACGAAACGGGTTTACTCACGTCGTACAAGTCGAATATCGCTCGACATGTTTCGAATCAGTTCGCGATTCATCATCAGTCGCGGCGGCGGCCAACCAAGCAATCAATATTAATAAAGTCCATTGTTTTTGCATAGGGTCGCCGTCATCGAGATTGATGATCAGGACAATACTTCTTGCTGCTTCAACTTCCTCAGTGACTCTTGGACGTTACGTTTATGACATTCTCTCACATCACGTATTCAATAAGTGTCTATTTATAGCAATATAGGCTACGATCCAATAAATTCCCTCCATAAAGCATTTTAAGGTCCTAAAATCTACATATTGGCATCCGTCGCGATACTGGGAACCTCGCAAGACGTGCGTCTTATGAATTTCTCGGTATCGATTATTTGGTATTCAGTCCATGGGAATTAATAAACGTTTATCTTGATCGATTTGCGACATTTCGATGTATCGATTGCATACTAAAAGTCGATAACAATGGTCCCGGAGTTATTGCAATTTTGGCCACCGGAAAAGTTTCGATAGGTACCCCTGATTTGAGAATTTTATGATGCATTGTTGTTTGTGGACGTGTTGAGACGAAAAATTATGACTGGGTAATAATAGAAAAAGGAACATTTCCCAACATTTTTGAGAAAAAATTATTCAGAAAATTTACCGCAATTATCTTTAATTCTATTTTTTGCCCAACTTCAATAGCAAGGAGTTTCCAAATCCAACCATTTTTAACGAATGCTGCACGTTACGCTACTTTTCTCTGCAGTACCACTCAGAAAACAAGCAAGGATAAAAGGATTCTAGTTACCTACTACAGATCACATTACTCTTTACATGGAAGTATACCTAATTATTTATCTCAATTCTATACTATCATAAAATTCTAATATTTTATTGACAATCAGATTGAATATTTCATTGTTTCAGGAAAAATCTTAACACGATGCAGTAGCGTGGCACCAGTCGTACGGCCATCTGTTGTAAATGTTTCTTTGTCCTCTCATCACGCCGAAACGGCTGGACGGATTTTCAAAAATTATATTTATTTAATCTTTATTGCACGAAAGAAAACTTATCGTACAAAAGGCGGACTTAATGCCATGAGGCGTTCTCTACAAGTCAACCTTAGTATAGGGATAACCGACTATCCAAAGATGGTTATATGTATATATATTTTTTTCTTTATTAGAAGATAATTCTTTTTACCCGATTATAGTAAAGAGAAAAATACGTGAACGAAGTTGCGGGTAGAATAATACATAGGTAAGTACATAAAATTGTAAGATTAGAGTTCCCATATAAATCATACAAATCCGCAGCGAATATGCGCCTGCGCTGGCCCGAACCGCGTTATCATTGAACTTAGCGATCAATTGTCCTGTGATCGGCTAAATCGAAAGCAATTGTCTTGGCCTTGCTTCCAAGAACGACTTGCACTAGCTATGTGGTGTATGTATAATACATAACGTAAGACATAAATTTAAAATACATGCGTTCAAAATATCAGAAAACATACCTAATGCTTCAAAAGGCATAAAGCTTTAAAATTCATAAAGTACATTGTAGTGTTTGTGGATCTGTATAAAACCTATTATGTGGGTAGTTATGACGTTGTCTCGAGAGTACGGGTGGGAAGACAGTCACGGGAGAGCCACCGGCTGTGACCTGTGACGGACGTCTGACCTGCCGGTGCCATACCGAGCCAATGAGTGCGGTTCTCCTATGGGTGGTCAAGGGATCACTACATAATGGCGACGAGGACAAAACATCGTGAGTAAAATAAAAAGAGAAAGGGATATCGGGTAAATTACGATAGTGACATAATAACTAATCAGTTCAATAGTTACCGGTGTTTCTTTCCTTATTGAAAGAAAAATAGTCAATCTATTAGTAATTGAGTAGATTAGTCTGATGTTTTAAGACAGTGAAAGTCGCAAATTGAGATACTTGTTTGGCATTATATGCAACAACAATATCAACATGCAAACAGATAATCGAATGAAAATAATGAGTACAATATTTTAGGCATTCGTAAAAATCTGTTAACTTTAGCTATTTGACAATATAAAGAAAAAGAACGCTATACAATTAGAGAATGGTTGGACAGCGCCATCTAGCGACGTAATGTAATAACATGACGACTAAACTCATACAATTGAGCCAACATTATGTTTTGTAGCGCGGGTAGTTGCGATTGATAATACATACTTGTGATTACGGTATAGTATACCGTATGCGGTTACCGCATCATAAAGTAGTATTGTTAGTTACTTCCTTTTACGTGTTACTAAGAATGCGAGAAAAATATTTTTGTTAACGTAGCAATAACAGTGTTAGAATATACGAAATGAATTGTGGAAAAATAGTGACGGGAATCGTGGTCTTGTTAGCAAAGGTTTTCTCAAAGTTTACAAATACAAATACTCTTTATCGCACACCTCAAACATCATTGTGGAAGTGACACAGCATGAGATATATTGGATCAGCGGGCAGAGGTAAACAACATGCGGTCAGGTTATTAGTTCTTCGGAATTTATTTACGGTTTGTGTCTTCTGATATACACGTATATTATTTACTTAAATGTCGACTTTTGTCTTAAAATGTGTGCTTAACAAGTTAAGACGTGTATCGTGCAATTGACTAAAATAATAAGTATAATTGCAACAGATCTAATATATAAAATATGTCAGCCCAGCTTCATTCATTCATATTTCTATTTATGCTTTGTTCATTTTCTTCCTACAATATACCATCCTTGAGAGATTGCGACTGTGTAATAGTTAGAGGTAGTAGGTATTCCTATTTACTTTATTTCGCACGCTGCAATATTACAAAAAACACAAATTTAATGTGATACATAAATCAGGTATACGGAAGATCATGAGATAGGGTTATATCCTGAGAGTGATTAATAAATAATTATTGGTGTCGATAGTTTCCATTTAATTTCTCGGAATGACAAAATAATGGAACACCATCATCAATGGCCACTGTTTCCTCTACGAATGATTGTTGCAACGCTGTATAATATTTAGTTGTTCCGGTTGATACAGTTCGCTTATGGCTATATTTAAGCCAATGTACAGCTGCCACAAATGTCGAGTATATTATTGTTGAAAAAAAACTGTGGCAATGTTTTCTTAATATTTTTGTGTAAGTTATCCAGCCACTTTTCAGCGTACCTATTTCTTAATGCCGCTACACAATCGGACAAGCGTACTAATAATATTACACTTATTAAAATAATGTACAGTTTCCGTGTAAGATTATACATCAGTACGAGTATTATTACATCAGTTGTTTACTTCGCTTTCCTATGGGGACATTACAATGTCGTAGATTACTATACATACGTGCGTGCGCGTACGTTAATCCTTTTAGAGCGCAATGCGCAGGCGATACTTAGCAATATTTATTACATTTCTACTTTTCTTATGTCTACTTCAATAATAAGCACATCCAGTACTTATAGAAAAAAAAACATTTCTATCATGTCAACTTATTAAATGACGATTACATAACAAGAAATACATAATTTTATCAGATCTTAAGTATAGGTAATCTCAAATGCAGTTAGACTAGGTCGATGCAGAGTCAGCCACCGGCTAAGCTTGCACCATAGATTGGAGCGGAGTTTTTTATTTTTTTTTTCGAAATTTTCTCTTCGTCACGACCTAGCGAAATTTAATTTGTGCATTTTAAAACAAACATTTCTAAAATCGGTTGAGAACTCGCTGAGATCTGCGCATTGTTACAAAGTCCATTCGAGTCGATCCATGGGAGCTTCGCTCGCTTCGCTCGCTCCGCTCCAATAAAAGATTGAGATGGCGACGGTTGATAGTGGATCTACGAGCATTCTTTCGAGTAGAAAAAAGGAAAGGGGAAAACCAGGACAAAAAAGAAGGAAAATATATGAAGCAAATAAAATAAGCTAATGCTTTATTATTTTGTTATAAAGAAACAAAAGTCGGAATGTAGATTAAGTTGAAAGTTACTGCACAGACAAGACCCTCTAGCTCTTTAATATATGATGATGATGATGTAAATGAGTATAATCTGTGTGGTCTTTTAACTTCCTACATTTATGTTTCAGTTCGACCCATTGGTTGACTGGTGGAGAATGCCTTGAGGCATTGAGTCTAAAATTTTTGGTTATTTTTGTTTTGTGGCGAGCGTTGTGAGTGTGTTTGTGTGTGTGTTAGTTGCTTCCTCGCGCTGGGACGGCTGGACCAGTTTTTATGGATTATGGTGCGGGGCGGCACCCTGGATTGACACATGGGCTGCTTTTTGTCCCGAGAGTGTGTGGTGTTCCCGTGGGAAGGGCGGGTGATGCCGCGCGGCGCTGCTAGTATCGATATGTCCGATTAAAAAACGCTATATTTGACATCGGTAGTTATTACTGCGGAAGATTATAAATATGATTTATCTATATCTTCGTCTAGTGCCCATGGTACGGGCCTGCCGCGGCTTGCTGTGGGGTTGGTTCAATTTGTGTAGGGTATTTCGTTATTGTTTAGCGTGGTTAGGCCCCCCACAAGGTGGACTGATGACCTGGTGAAGGTCGCGGGAGTCCGCTGGATGCGGGAAGCACAGGACCGGTCATGGTGGCGTTCTCTGGGGGAGGCATATGTCCAGCAGTGGACGTCTTTTGGCTGATAATGATGATGATGATGATTTCGTTATTTATTTGTTCATTCTAATATTCATCCTAAATAGAGCATGACCGCGGGCTTCGTTCCCACAAGAGGAGGAAATGGGTTGTGACTTTTCTTCTCCGTGGTGGCCGGTAACCGTGTGTGGATGTCCGGCTGCATGTGTGCTGGAGGTGGTTAAAATCGGACTGGTCGTGGGGGCGCGATTAGCGCGCAAAGACATATGGGTACACAATTATCTAAAACGTAGATGTTCCGATTCAGTGATCTCTGAGTGGCCTATTTCACTTGTTTCTGTGAAGAGTTTGGAATTTTATAATGACATATGTAGAAGTAAAAGGGCTGACTGCATTTCATGGGCAGCTACTATACTTGTTGCAGTACCTACTTATACGAATTTAAATATAAAGTATAAATTTGGATGTGACAAATAAATCACTAAACATGGGGCGTTTTGGTCTCATAGTTTAAGTCATTTTATATCTCTGCCCCCCTTCTTTTATCATTAATTGATATTTCCTAAATTAAACTGAATAAACGATAGGCAACTATCTTTGACTAATGCCATAGTCTGACGGACTATAGCATTCTTTAACGAAGTTCTTATTTCATGCACGCAGCAACGCTTGCAAGTATGACTGCTAAAATTGAAAAATAAAACAGTCATTCACAGTTCATTGTACGATTTTATTTGATTATTTCATCTCTAACTTCAGCTTATTATAGATTAACGTCTTACCTATGCGGATACCAAGAAGTTACATTTCAGACATATGTCCTTTTACTAAAGTCCCCTCGACCAGCATTAGACACGATATCTGTTACGGCTGTATGGGCCTACAGGAAATTGTAAACCATGCGTGAAGGTGGAACGGCTGTATGGGCCTACATGAAATTGTAAACCATGCGTGAAGGTGTAACGGCTGTATGGGCCTACATGAAATTGTAAACCATGCGTGAAGGTGTAACGGCTGTATGGGCCTACATGAAATTGTAAACCATGCGTGAATGTGTACCGGCTGTATGGGCCTACATGAAATTGTAAACCATGCGTGAATGTGTAACGGCTGTATGGGCCTACATGAAATTGTAAACCATGCGTGAATGTGTAACGGCTGTATGGGCCTACATGAAATTGTAAACCATGCGTGAATGTGTAACGGCTGTATGGGCCTACATGAAATTGTAAACCATGTGTGAATATGTTACGGCTGTATGGGCCTACATGAAATTTTAAACCATGCGTGTTAAGTTAATGTTTATTAAGTAGAAACACGGGAAATAAGTCAAACCGTTTTAATGGTAGTTTTTAATATGAGAAATCAACTTGATTTACAATATAATAAACTTTACTTGCGTGCGGACGCGTCAAGCAGGACTGTCAAAGAAATAGAGATATGAGAAGAGTAAGTGCAGGAGCTGCATTGATCTCAAAGTTGCAGAAAATATAACTAATTATACTCGTGCACTGGTACACTGGTAGGCGTCACTAGTTACGGAGGTGGGCACGAAGCAAACCGACTAGTTAGAGCATTATGTGCCATAAAACAGTTATATTTAAGCAAAAGACAAATAACTGAACAGGCTTTAGGGCAGGCTTTTAGAAGATTTTTCTAGTTTCACCTGTTTCGGTGGGTGCCGTGCGTGCAATCAAGAGTAGCAAGTTAGATTTCACCTGTTAGACTGAGTAAGATACCTAATGCAAGCTTCTGTTAATCAGAAGACAGCACCTACAATATTATTGTGATGTGAAGTTGGTCTGATGATGGAGCCGGAGAATGGTAGTGGGAACTCTGTAATATAAATATTCGACTCCATCATGTTTGGGCTTGTTTGCTTGGTCATGTCATGACGACGAGCTATTGAATGTTGTTCAGTAATTTATTTTGGTAAAAAGTTATTACCTTGATTATAGTTTATTGTTCTAAACGATTCGTTCTACTTTGCCCTCTTTCTTGTGTAATATAAAATATTAATCCTGTAAGGGCAATGTGTGCCGTAACGTCAATGTGGGAACAGGTTAAAAACATACCAAATCGTATTGAATTAGTATCACGTAGTTGGATTCTAGGTCAGATAAATAATATCATACTGAATTCTGAGCTTTACGACCGAACTTTTTGATTAAACCGTTTGACAAAAACCCTTGAATTACACGTCTGATAAAAATAACTGTGATCTAATAATATTCAGTTGTGCGATCCTGGGTCTCTCGATCATTATATAATACAGATGTAGAATTAGTCACTGAATGGTAATTTGTAAAACAAAGAGCTAGCTGGGAATAACATTTATTGCTGTCAAAATGTCGATTAAATCAAATGAAAAAAAACTGGTAGTAAAAAAAAAAAAAAAGACTACCTTCGATACGACTGAGACTCAATTTTGAAAGAGAGAGGAAGAGAGGAAATGGATAAAGATGTGCAGCAATTTGAAGCGTAATAAATTGACCTTATAGCTGTACGAAATGATTATCTCTTCATAATATAGTCAGTCAATGTAAACTAAAAAATTACAATAAAAAGACTTGCAAGTGACGATAAATTAATTGAATCTCTCTGGAAAGAGAGTCTTAAACTAAACCCATTTATTCGATTAGAAAAACATTAAAATAAGGAAGGGATGTAGTGTTTGTGGATCTGTATAAAACCTATTATGTGGGTAGTTATGACGTTGTCTCGAGAGTACGGGTGGGAAGACAGTCACGGGAGAGCCACCGGCTGTGACGGACGTCTGACCTGCTGGTGCCATACCGAGCCAATGAGTGCGGTTCTCCTATGGGTGGTCATGGGATCACTACATACATAATTCATAATGGTCGAAATGCATACCTAAGTTTCAATTAACTCTTAATTAGGAGTTTTTCTTCGAGATTTCGTGGTTGTCCCCATAGTGAAAGTTGCTCAGCGTCACCCTCCAAATCACCCCCTGGCACTACCATTCACGACTAAAAAGTCACCCTGTATAAGTATCGTTGTCTAGTACCCATAACACAAGCCTTTTTGAGCTTAATTTGGGACTAGATCGATTTGTGTGAGGTTGTCTGATATTTATTTATTTATTTATGAGTTCAAAATATACATAATAGTTATAATTATTAGGCAATCGAAAATCATAATGGTCCAAATGCATACCTATCTACATTTTTTATTGTAACAGCGAATAATTTTGTAGAACCTGGTGCTGAATACGTTTCTTTTAAGTAGCGTGTTGTGGTCACTAAGTCAGAAGAGAACCTAACACTGCTACTTCTTACTGTTAAGTTAATGAATCAGCATCTATCAACCTGTCTTCATTAATGGTGAATTACATGAACATGACACTGCGCAAGTTTCTGCCAAAGCCGATTGACAAAGTGTGTATTTTTATAATGAGCTGAAAAGTATGTTAAAACTGCAGTCTCCTCATAAGAGAAGAATTCGAGCGTGACCCGATTTTCGGATCTTCCTCATAGCCACGGAAATAACGCATTGGCACGATTGGTACATAGAGGCTCTTTATACTTTGGCTAAATTCCTCGTGATTAATGACATTTATCCGAGAGATCACCAGTATATGCCTACTTTAGTTATGTGTTCTATTTCTATTGAAACTAACCGTAATGAGATTTTCTTTCTCATTGAGAGACAGGAGCGAGCAATCTTTCTAGTTTAACCAAATTACTTTAGAAATGTCATTCAATGCAGCTCGAATAACAAAAAAAAAAATATTTCCGATGTAGAGTTTACAGCGATACAGAGTTTTTTTTTATGAAGCATTCTTTTTTTATGTGCCGCTTCAATATACATATAAGTACGTATATCGTCGTCTAGTATACTTACCCATAACACAAGTCTTCTTCTTGAGCTTAATTTGGGACGAGATCGATTTGTCTGAGGTTGTCCGATATTTATTTTATTTATTTATTTAATATAAACAACTTTATAATTTAGCCTATACCCTTTGTTCTGGAGCAGGTATTCTTAAAAGTCGATTGCAATCAACCGACATATCTTTATCGCAACATCCTTTGATAACTTTATTTATGCTACTAGAACTCGTCTGATAATAAGCCATTGGCATCAATTTGCTCATCGCTTTGTCAATATGACGTTTACAAAACGATAGTGTGAAGCTAAAGATGCACAGATAGTTGATCGTGTCGATTGTTTATCAAACAATGCGCTCGCGCAAGGCCGCGCCTTATAGATAGTGATTGATTGCAGTTCTCCCCGCTGCATATTAACTGGTCGATGAGTGCACTAAAATCTTTACTGAAAGTAGTTGCAGTTATTCATTCAATACGTCATTATTATGCATTATAAAATATCAGTACTAATAATTAGAATTTTAGTAACTAGGTATATATATATCGTATCGTATGTTATACATCACATCAGTGGCGTGGCGTAAAACATTTTATTGGTAAAGCTGGAGCAGATTTCGCTAATTCCTTTAAAATAAAAGGCAAGCAGCTGGGAATCGAGTTCTATGGAAGCCGGGCCACTGTTATACCCCGCTTTTTCGGGTAGGCGTTTCTGTCAGAAAGCTAAGTTATATTATTAAACCGGCCAAGTGCGAGTCGGACCCGCGCACCGAGGACTCCGGACAAACACTTCCCGTCTTAGCTGGCCGGGTTAAGTTAAGATTGCACCTGGTATATGTATGGCGCCGTACCTATACCAATGACGTGCAAAGTTAGTGCAACCGATCACGTTTAAATATTTATTTTATTCTGTTTTAAGTATAGCGGCAACAGAAATGCATTATTTGTAAAAAATTTAACTGTCTAGCTATCACAGTTCTTGAGATACAGCCTGGTGACAGACGGACAGTCAGACAGACAGTCAGACAGACAGACGGACTGACACCGGAGTCTTAATCCCACCCTTTGGGTACAGAACCCTAAAATTACTAAATTTATTTTCAACGTCATGCCATGGTATGCTCTTGCTCCGGCTCAGTCAAAGCATGTTGACAACAACTGCGATTAAAAATACGAGCTATCAAATCCCAAAGTACCCGTGACATATTTCATCCCTCGCGACCCGGGAAGCGGCCAGGAAGCGATTAATTGTCACAAGATCGACGCGTGCGCCGCGTATCCGTTCGTTTTTTCCGCTTTTAGATGCGATGATTTTTTTATACCGACTAGTTGTTTGTGGCTAAGTCCGATGCTTAATGATGTCCTGTCGGGTAGTATTGAGTGGAGTGAGCATTTGTTCCAGGGCGATTGGATTGAAAGAGACAAATAGCTAAACTTCTAAAATCTGTAAACGCCAGATGACTATTTTATAGGTCCATATTCCTTCAATCTTCTTTTTGCAAGTCCCAAAACACTGATGTCCTAATTTTAGAGAATGTTCTTATCTTACACTTCACATAAAATAGGTACAAACTACTTATTTCTATATTATAGTGTGTCATAAATCCGTAAGATGCTCATATAGAGTCAGAACATATCGCTTGAGACTATGTTTATTTGGTCTTCAGATGATTGTGTGTAAATTTATGTACCTAATTGCATGACTTAGAAAAAAACAGTGTCATGTTTTTTTTGTATTTAGTTATTGGTCGTGGTAAAATAAATGTCTCTCCACAGTATCCCAGCCTTGTCAAAGCCAGTTCAATAGTTGCGACAGACAGACGGGCGCATCGTAGGAAGTCGTTAGTAACGCGCCGGCGCGGCCAAGTATTTATAGATGGCGCTTGCTCCGGTTGCTGAACGATGGCTTCACCAGGCCAAGGAGTCTGCTGATGGCCACTAGCGTAGTTCAAGAGTAGCTCACTACGCATCGCGTGGCACGATAACAACCAGTCGTTTTATGATCCGTCGTGATGCACTGAAGGGCTACTCCGATGTTCGCCGTAATTCGACGATCGTATAGTGTCAAAGTATATTTGGGCGAACGCAACGGCACTATACGAGTAGCCCTTCTGTTCCATTTTCCGCTTTTGTATTGTCATCAGGGCATAGGCCTTCAGCAAAGACTAGTCGCAGTGAAACAAGCCTAATATGTCTCCTTTATTATTTTCTAATTTAAATTTTTCGGTCTTGGAAGGTTTACTATTGGAAGGCATAAAATCATTAATACTAATATGGTTACGCATAATTGGTTTTCGCCGAAAATAAGATGTGCATAAGCCTCATTACGCATAATTTTTTACGCATAACATTAAAAAGCATAAATACAGAAAGCATAACCGTCATGAAGACTAATAACAAAAAGCATAAGCATAAATAGGCATAATAATCAATTGGCATCATATCAAAGTGCATAGCGCTATTATCCTATTAAAAGTTGCACTACGAGAGAAGGTTAGTATAGTGTGTATATATTTTATTTAGGAACTAAAGCGAGGTCGACGGAGGTCCGCTTCGCAGACCCCCTATTCCGCGTTGCTTAGGCGCTTCGCGCCTGGTTATCATGCTCACCTAACCTAACCTAATGTACTATGGGCTGCAGAAATGCATGGTCCATTTATGAATGAATTCATTCATAAATGGGCCATGCAATTCTGCAGCTCATTGTACCTACCTAATGTGTACTGTACCTAACGTCACGTAACGTAATATTTTGTTTTGAAATATATACATACAAAAATAATAAATGCATGTTAACCACGTAACTGAGTTTCATTCATTTAGACAACTGAAATTATGGATAATGAGAGATATACCAAATAATTATTAGCCCAAACAATAGTATGCGTAAAGTATATTCGGCCAATACAAATTAGTCCAAATAAAATTATGCTAATAGCGTAGTATGCCAAAAAACCAGTAGGCCAAAATATTATTATGCGAAAGTACTATTATGTCAAAACAAATTATGCTAAATCAATTATGCGAAACAGAATTAGTCTAAAAAACATTATGCGATCCAAGGGGATCCCGTCTTGGAACGAGGTGTAAAACATTCTTAAACGTTGTTCCTCATTGGTGACGTTTTTATTTACAAACTCTGATTTGAACTGTAATTTAAAACATTTATTGTACCACCCTAGCTGTACATCGATAGATCAAAATCGTTTCCATAGTGTAGCCCATATATCAAAACCTACTTTCTTCAATCATTCCACATTCGCGTGTCGAATGAAATCATCGAACCATTATAGTCCACCTACGTTCAATATGCCCACATGCAGTAAAAGAGAAGAATTACATAATGGGGACATGCTTCATAAAAGATAGGATGATATACAAAGGCCTTAAGTCATCTCAAGAAGCCGATCTTTGTGTGACTTGTCAACTTTATAAGATTATAATATACCTACTTACCTGCCTACAGTTATTTGCCTGAGACTTCACCTTTGTAGTAGGTAACTATACCTAAATAAAATAAATAAATATTAAGGGACAATCATACACAAATCGACCTAGTCCCAAACTAAGCAAAGCTTGTACTATGGGTACTAGACGAAGATATACATAATATATAAATACATATGTAGATAACATCCATGACCCAAGAACAAATATTTTGCACAAATATTTGCAATTTTGCACCTACCTAAAGGAAACAATATGATCGCGCCTTTTATAAGCTGCATAGTGTAACTTTCCTATTGAAATTATTGCAATAGATTTCAGAAATCCGTTTTTATTTATTTATTAATAATTGGGATACTTTTTCAGAGTCTCTTGCTTCGTTGATTGGATTATTTAATATTTAAAGGTATGTTCTGTATCATATCACAGATCACATATCGCATCCGGACGTCTGATCGTTGAGTTTCTGCGTAACACTTGACAGGAACAATTCATTTTGAGATATTTGTCCATTGTGATTGTAAACAGACGTTGCGAAATGTCACAGCACATTAAATAAGTGTTGATATTGAAGTACAGTGGCGGCAAATAAACTATCATATATGTGTGTTTTGTATGAAAGATGCGCGACTTTTATACCAAGATTCGTAAATTTTGCCAATTCTAGAAATTTGGACCCTGGCCAATAGACCCTGGTGCACCTAGTGTCAACTTTCAAAGTACCAATGGTCAACTGACAAAAGGTTTGCCCCCAGGATCTCCTTGATGGGCAGTTTTACGTTATCCGCAACTAGCAACTTCCCGTAATCCTCGCAAGACTCTCGGACCACCTTTTACAAAAGTAACCAATAGAGTTCTTGAACATTCCACAATGTCGACGTTGAAATATTTACCAATATACATATTATAATGTGTGTTACTTAGTAATCACCATATAAATTCTCCTTATTCCGTTGGCTCCGCCCATTCCTAGCGATTTCCTTATAGATCCTCCGCGTCATAAATCTCTTAAACGATTGCAGTCATGCGCATCTAGTCCAATGAGCGACTACATTCATACATGTTACCTACTCGTTCGACAGTTACAGGGCTCAGTTCGATTTACTTTGACATATAGCCATTCATGCGATGTATCAGCCATATTTCGGGGGTATGGCCCTTATTTTTATTGCTACTAACCATGCTGCATTAAGACACGTTGATAAGATTAATTTTATTTAATCGAGCTTTTTGCTAAAGTAGATATAAAGTGGTGATGTAAAAGAAGATATAAGAGTTATGACAAAATGTACACAGTGGTTATGTGTGATAGGATAAAAATGGGTCATTCGAGTCGACGTTGAGGTCGCTCAGGTACTGTTCGGTTATGTTTATTATTGTATTAGTATTGATGACGTGGTTGGCGCAGTGTTTGAGCAACTGCCTACTGAGCCGACGGTCCTGGGTTCGAATCCCGGCAAGGGCAAATATTTGTGTGATGAACTCGAATATTTGTGCCTGGGTCATATAAGTATGTTTATCGTCATCTAGTGTCCATAGCACATTACTATTATGGGACTAGATTGATTTGTGTGAGGTTTTCGGTATAGGTTACCTATCTGAGACACTAATTTTTGTTTGCCATCTGTAACGTTTCGCCAAACTTTAATTTGTCCATAATAAGCCATTTTTTCCAAAACTGTTCATTTTTCAGAATAATTAGAAAACAAACCTAAGTTAGCCTAATGGGTTCTTTAAATCCTGAAAATTCGGAGTTGAGATAGGATACCTGTCCGGTTCTTATTTTATTTATTGATAACATTTTCAAAGATTTACCTATTCGGGACTCTGGTATCATTTCTTAGTATCAGTTTTTTAAAAATAAGTGTTTTATTTTGCTGTCCGTTATCGTAAGTTATATTTCGCGGTTGTCTTATTATGCGCTACACGCACGCTGCGAAGGGCAAAGATGCTCAAAATGTATTATTGCTCTAATAGTTATATGTTTACTTAAGTCCTAATGAAATTTTTGTAACAAGTGATTATAATGTAAATGCGATACTTGATAATGATATTGTACAGAGTTCATTATTAATTTAGATATATTTGCATATAAGGCACGTATTTCACCGGGAAAATGAGTAAACAAATTAAGGCAGCTTGAAAAAATAAAAGTGGGTACCAAAATTAATATGTTAACATTTAAGTCAGAGCCTCATAACCATAATATATCAATTTGTGTATCTCGCTCTGCATAAAAAAAAAGTTAAATCATATTTAGTTGAACCTGAGTATGTTAGTTAAGTATTGAATGTGAAAATAGAAGCCCCGCGGAGCGAGGATTCGTCGACTTGTTCACAGTCAGAACAGTTGGTAAGGTTAGTTTAATACTGTGAATCCAACAGACACAAATAGATAATTAAAAATGTGGGTTTGGTTAGGTTTGTCTCATGATCTTCATCTCCAACAGATGCTGCCCTAAACTATAGAAGGGAGGGACTCGAAATAGTAGGTAAACGAGCATGTTTAATAAAAATGTTATTTTTCTTAGTCATATTTGAGATGCCTTGGCTTACCAACATCTGTACATACACAAACCAACCAATTGTGATACTTTTGTAATGTAGTTAGAGCTGGTTTTCGGTCTACAGTTAAAAGTGGAATAAAACAATACTCGCATGAGGTGTGTGTGGGCGAAAGGTTACCTTTGTATTGCGGTAGGGGGTAATTTAGTTAAAACGCACACAAAAAAGTTGTAAAAGTAGGTCTTCTATATTGCAGTACAGCCTGATTTTAGAAGATAAAGGTGTTTTATTTTGTACATTTATAGGGTTCCGTTATTAATCAACTAGGAACCCCTATAGTTTCGCCATGTCCATCTGTCCGTCTGGCCGTCCGCGACTTAGCTCCGTGATCATTAATACTAGAAAGCTGAAATTTGGTATGAGTATGTAGGTATACCTATGTATCACGCCGACAAAACGGTAAAATAAAGCAAAGTAGGGAAATAAATTGGGGATAATGAAACGCAGTCTTTGCAAAGATACATTTCGTGGGTAACTTGAAACCAACGTATTTGTGAATGACATTAATAGCAACTCGGGTAATGCATGTTGAAAATAAACGCAATTTCAATCGCCATAAAATCACAATGAATGATTACGTTTATGGCCGTTTCATTCATTCGTTCAATTATAGCCACGCTTTTAATACATCCATTCATTCATTCTCTCGTTCGGTCAGTTATCGATCACCACCGCTTACATGTAAACATGGCCCTCATTCATAATTGGTATACTGATCTGCGGCGGTTATTTTGTTGTTACATGTACTTCTGATTATTTTTATTTTGTTTTACATACCTACCTACTGAGGTAGAGTTTGGTTTCTTTTCACTTTGAATATTAAACAAATAAGTTGTTTACGACACCATTAACCTTTTTTAACGAGTTCAGCTAAAAAAAAACATTCAAGAAATAAATTTAAAACAATTTCATATAAAAATACGCCAAGACGAGACTATATGACTAGTACTGTCAAAAAGTTATCAGATCTTATGTAGAACCAAGCTTCTAACTTGACACGCCCTAACTCTACAAGGCCTAACTTCACAAACTCTACACCTTACGAAAAAATGACTTACTGTTGAGTTTCTTTCGGCTTTCTTCTCAACAGCGGTCTCCTCTTGCGAAATGCCGGTAGACTCAGACATGTAAAAGTGCCCCTGTGTCCTACATACTGAATAAATTATTTAATTTAATTTCATTTCATTTCCTTGGTCAAAATATGTGGCTCAGCCGTTTCGTACATTCACGTGGTCCTAAGGTGAAAAATGTATTCACTGTTCATTTTTTTCTGTTATACAATAGTTCTGTAGTCAAGAAATGGCTAAGCCACACCGTACCGCGGGTAGGTACGTTTTAAAATTTAAAGGATAGGTACATTTCATTTGTAAAAATAAACTTATACAAATCGGTGGCATACCACTAGGGATGTCGCAACGTCCGGCTTCCTCTACACATCGGGACAAAGAAGTACTATTTAAATGTTTACACATTAGCTCTAATTTCCAGATTCATCCATCAATCAGTGGTGTGCACGCGCACCGAATTTATGCCACTAGCAACTTAAATCAACCAACGACATAAGTATCCGCTTCCGTAACGGGCGCTTTGGCCCTGGCGATACTGGCGATCCACTTGTTGCTAAGCTATTTATGCTAAGATTGCTACCTATGAGTGGGCAGAAAATTCGCGCTTTCGAGGGTATGTAGCACCTGGCGTGGCGTCAAGTATATGAAACCGGATCAGATTTACAATAATAAGGATAAATGTATTCCATAAAATACACATGAATAAAATAAATACACTGGGCCTGTATCTCGAGCACTGTATACATCACACATGCCTTTAAATAAGCAAGCTGATGGGAATCGGGTTCTGATCGACACACCACCGGTACGTAACTATTTATAGCGGTTTTGAGCACTTCACAAAGGTTCACAAGATTCCAGAATGTAATAGGTACTTTCATATCTTCCATATCAGTATTACCTGTTTTATCTAAAATCTTTGAAAGAGTGCTTTACAACAGACTAGAAAAGTTCCTAATCACACAAAACTTCTTTTATCAAAAACAATACGGGTTTAGGCCAAAATCCAACACACTGTCAGCGGCTGTGGACCTTGTTACACAGATCAAAATTAATATAGATAAGAAACAAATAGTACTAGGAGTATTTATAGACTTGAAAAAGGCTTTTGACACAGTAAGCCATACGTTGCTTCTAAATAAATTAACTGAGTTAGGTATAGCAGGTAAAGCATATGATATATTTAAATCCTATATGTCAAATCGTCGTCAAGTAGTCAAAATTGCCTCTAGTCAAAGCGAGCCTCAATCGATTAATTACGGCGTGCCACAAGGATCAATTATAGGACCATTGCTATTTCTTATTTATATTAATAATGTCCATAAAATTGGACTTAAAGGTGACATAACCCTATATGCTGATGACACCTGTCTTTTTTACTTTGGAAATTCTATTGAAACAATCATATCAGATGCACAAAATGACTTAGATTTATTGAACACATGGTTCCAACATAATCTTTTGACAATAAATACTTCCAAGACCAATTATATCATATTTACACCTAAAAATAAAATATTACCTAATCACAAATTACTGTCAATAAACGGTCAGGCCTTAAAAAACGTAGAACAAGAAAAATACCTCGGCCTGATCCTAGATAAAAATATCTCTTGGAAGCCCCATATAGCTAAAATCAAGAGTAAGTTAGTCTCACTAACGGGAGCGTTGCGTGGTATTGTAAAATGCATACCACGTGACGTTCGATATATTATTTATAATTCACTAGTTAAGCCACATATTGAATACTTAATAGAACTATGGGGTGCTGCTGCTAAAACAAATTTAAATGTTATACAAAGAGCGCAAAATAAGTTAGTTAAGGTGTTGTTCCACTACGACTTCTTGACACCTACCGTAAAAATATACAAAGAAACCAAAATAATGAACATAACACAAACCTACATCTACAATAGCTGTTTATTAGTAAGAAAGATACTAAATAAAGACATGCACTCCCAAATAACTTTCAGTAAAAAACAACATATACCAAGGCTCCGGTTAAGACACAGTGGAATACTACTATACAGATCGAGGACTAACTACGGTAAAAAAACTATTATGCATGAAGGCGCAAAACTATACAATAAACTACCGAGAGATGTAAAGGAAACGAAATCTACTTATATGTTCAAAAAATTACTCAAACATTACATTGTGAGTAACGCCGTTTCCCTAGAATAATGAAATATGAAATATCGTAAAATTAATGTTAAGTGATAAATACATGTTATGATAACTATATATATATATATATAAAATAATAATATTAATAATATGTTACACATAATTCATTAATTGTATCATATTATTTCACACTATATTATGTGTTGGTAATGTTGATAAATACAGCAGTATAATATAATAATTAATATTATTTAAAATGAAACTATATACTTAAATGAAATACAATTAAAACAATATAATAATAAAAATATGAAATGAATGTATACATATAATACCTGTCTTACTTTTAACTTGCTAAACTGCCAAAGAGATCGTTAATTTACTATTTTAAACTAAACTAAAATACATATTAAATTAAATGAAATATACAAAATAAAATATTTAATAAAACAGTTAAGTTTTTACTACAATTTTTAAATATTATAACTTAAATTTATCTTTATTTTATTTATAACGAAAATAAAATTGAAGATTACATATTACAATAATACCTAGATGTCATATCCAATACCATCTAATAAAAAGTATCGTATTGAAGCCCATGAGTACGGACAAACAAGATGCCATATCCAGGTGCGCTCGATCTGTGTTTCTACGAGCACATGACAACAATGTATCGGGAACAAGTTAGCTGCATTCGCTGCGCGCGTGCTTACGTACCGACCGAGCGGCGAATTGAAATCTACCTCCGTAATAAAAATGTTTACCTGTATGTTTTTATGAAGTTGACACTTGTTAAGTTTGTTATTAATTTATAATTTGCATGCAATTATTTTTCTATGTTACATTTCTCATGTTAAGTGAATCAAATTCTTATGAGAAATAAATGTCTTAAACCATAAACCATAAACCATATATCTTCAGTACTTATAAAATAATTATACGATGCCTCGTGCGTGCTTAGGATTGTGACTATTTAGCAAATATCTCAAACAAACATCAGAATGAACTATCATGATGAAAATGTAATATTTGCCATGGGACTTACAGCCAATTGAAGAATTAACAAATCATCATTGGTCTACTATTTTAAAAATAAACGTGCACTGACTAAATGTCTACGTGGTACCTACTGTTTATTAACGAAGATTTTACTCAAGTCTAACTTAGACATGAGTAATAATAACTATAGACTTAGACAGTCTAAGTCTATAGTTATTATTACTGAAAAATAAGTTATTATTATTCAATAAAAGTTTTATTATATCTCTATGAATCGACAGTGCAATTTTATTTCGATTGCACGTAAAATAGAACCATTATTATTTAATGAACTATGTTTTAAGAGCTTCCAATGGAGTGCATGCTTTAGAGAACCTAGCGGCACGCGTCGCGAAGGAAGTAAGAATGTTATTTATTGTTTTTTTTTTTCAAGAAGTCCCAAGGTATCCGGTTCTCATAGATTCATACATAAATTGAAGATTTAAGGAAACTTACGCGGTTTGGTAATAATCTAGATTTATTTGTACGTTAAGAATTATTTATATGAACTTTGTTCCGAGATTCATAAATATTATATTTAATCTGTAGTGCATATTGTATGAATATATTTGAACGTTTAAGGTATGTTTTGAGATAAATCTGATGGCATATTCGACAGGCCTCACTTGTTTTTATCTAGAACTGCTACGATTTTAAATATTCTTTTTTATTTCAAAGCTTGAACCCCTGGAATGTTTCTATTCTCATCGGAATTGAAATGTGATAAAGGGATCTAATTTTCTCCTTCTCTCTCTGCAGGACCACATCCCGAGTCAAGTTGACCACGTTCAATCTACCTCTGCAGCTGCAGCCACTCACTCCTGTACCTAGATGACATGAATTCTCGTTTCTGGGGTGCAATTACAAAGTCCGACTCACTGTTTTACATATAAAATTCCCGATAGTCCCACACATATTAAAATACATATGATACGGGTTTACTCACGTCGTTCAAGTCGAATATCATTCGACATGTTTCAAATCCATTCGAGATTTAGTAATGAGCTACGTTTCGATCGACTGATAGAGAGGTCTAGCTCAGCTCCACAGCTCTTGTCAAGTTGAAGTCATTTTCAAGAAAAAAAAGTTATTACGCTCTTGTTTATGTTCTCCCCTAATACCACTATGCCTGACACGTGTATGTATAGTAGCTGATAATTAAGTACATGGCAAATGTTTTGCACAAACAGCAAAACACAAACGTCACTCAGCGGCTTGCCAAATGGGTTGAGTGACGGCAGGACATTTGGCAAACCCAGAACTCGCAGAGCGGAGTTGGTGCTGCAATAGATATACTTATCACAAGGTGGAAACTTCAAATGTCATAAGGATTACATGGTAATGACGTAAGGCTCACGGCACTATATGAAACGACAATGAGGACTTTACGACTCGACTATTGCCAAGAAATGGGTGACTGTGTGCACTCACTGGCATAAAGTAGCCCCTACATGTCAAGTGGCTGTTTTAAGTAAAGGCGAATGTTCAGCGATTAAGACTTTTGAATTTTCAACACACTTATCAACAATACCATTCTGAATAGCAATGTAAAATTTTAGGAGTGATTTTATTTATAGGTAGTTAACTATATCAAATATAAACAGATAATTGTATACTATAGTCGATGAAATAACGAAACCTGGAAGATCTCTGGCTGTGAACCAACGTAGAAAATGAAGCGTGCGATTAAATGTTTATGCGTCTACATATAATGTGGTAGCAAAAAACTATGGGTATGGAAGACCTTCTAGTATATAAAAACAACAACCCTTAGCAAACGATTAAGGGAAGTAGAAGAAGAAATTATTTTTAGACTGACCATAAAAGTTAAGATGCTTTCTGACTGGTCAATCAGTGTGTATTGTAAACTGAAGTGGTTAGTTACCTACCCAGAAACGTAGTCTCCCCGAGTCGTCGTTTTATGCCAAGTAAGAAGGTTGCATAGGAATTTCTAAATTATTGCTATTACGTGCTATTACTAGCTAGTAATGATTGCCAGATCAAATATCCGAAATTCTCATCCTACCCGTAGTGCAAAGTGCAAACTAAAACTAGGACATAAACATAACTAAAAAAAAGACGCTCCTGTGTACTAAGAAATGTCAATTGATATGCAACTTTTAACGGTTTCTGGGTAGCGACAGACATGTGCACCAAATTATCTTCCCAGAACGTTCGGAGGAAACTCACTTCCGCGTTTCAATATAGTTTCCTACAAACGTGCACCCCCTCGGAACTTTGTCATTTTCTATGACTATACTTTATATTTGTAAAGACTAGGCAGGTTATCTGAATGTGACTTAGTTGCAGCATTAACGTCTGTTAGGATAAACCAAATATTTAAATATAAAAGTAGAAGTGAAAAAGCAGTAGATAGAGCTACAATGCCACCCTAAGGTATATAAGAAATGAAACAACTGGTTGAAAGATTCAATGGCACGAGCATGGTTTCGGTGAGACGGGTTCAAACCCAGCCCTAAGCATAAGAAATAATATTTTCGCTTTTTCATAAAAAAAATGGTTTCCTACTCTAAAATTCTACATTCGAAGTTCGTTGTATCGTGGAAATATTCTCGGTCTCCTGTTCAACTGTAATTAAAATAAAAGAACAGAGCGAAGGAACAGTGGACGGATGGTTCGAATTTTTAACTTCAGGTTAAATATCTCTTTTACCAACATTGACTCCTCTGGCTAGTTGGATTATATGCTCACCGGACGACTGTTTAAGTGCTGAAACTGATGTTCAAAATAGTGATTTAATTGTTGAAACGGCCGTTAGGCTTCGGCTTCGGCTGCGCTCCCAAAACTCCGTCCTCCGTCCGGGACACCGGACCGGGATAGCAAACGTGACAATTAAATATATTGTCTAATTCGCAATTCTGACTTACCTACACCCATTAAAATCTCGATGTGTTTTTTGTATGCTCAAGCAACGATTTGTTGATTTTAGATACGATTAAGTATGAAGTTAGGAGTAAAATCATGTTATGCATAATATATACAAAAAGTATCAGTTCTCGTGAAACTGGCAAAATGGACCGGAAAAACACAATTTTTTTACAAAATAACGTTTAGTAAAATGAGAAAATTTCAGTGTAAATAATTTGTATTGATAATAAGCTCCCCGTTGAAAGCATATACCATCACCTCAAACCCACGACTTACGACAATTAGTTAACGCACCGCGAAAATAAATGCCATAGCCAATATACGACAGAAAATCTTAAGGAAAAACATGAAAATCATTAATCACGGGCCAAATAAATCATCGCGTACACTGACCATTACGTAACGCGCCCAGTTACGTTTTCTTTAATTTCCACGCTGACATTAGGTAAGAACAAGATAGCAATACAACAACTAACACCCTCGCCGTAGTCGTGCAGTGAGGTGGAGTGAGATAGTTGTATTACTACCGCCCGCCAGTGTAGCGGCGCGCACGCATCGCTACGCTGAAAGCTTTCGCTCGATTATCTTCAGTCTTGAATTAAAGCTCGAGGAGTACGGACGTCTCTACGCGCGACCGCTCCTGAAAAAATCGTTCGTTTCGACGGATTAAGAACTAAACCGTACTGAAGTGTTCGTCGATCGGTTCTGTGTTTTGTATTCCCGTACTCAGTGACTCTGTTACACATTTTGACAGTTGACAGTGACATTTTCGGCCGTTTCAGTATTTGCGGATGCTCCGTACGGGGATTGTATTCATTCCAAGAAGCTGGTAAGTCGATTTGTGTTATTTTAAGATGTAATTAAATATAGACTGTTGGCATGCATATGTTTATGTGTGAACGTAATTGGGAAATAATGATTCATAATTCTAGGAAATTATTTAGTCAGATAATGTAAGTTTTAATTTAAGATCATGATGCTTTTCAGATCCACCAATCGTTGGTCATGCACGAAATTCAAAGGAATATTAAATTTAATGTTGATTCTAATAAATTTCCCGTTTCTGTAATTATATTCGGTTAAAATTTTTACGAAATAGTGCGAAGAAAATTGTTTTATACTGACAGTGATACTGTCTGTCAAACTGTGTGTGTACACGTCTCACGTTCTGTATATTTGGCACACAGTGCCGCTAAATCTCTGGACTAAACTTCTTATACTCACTTGACCGATTTGTAGGTATATTATGTTTGCAGGTGTAAGTGCAATGTTTATTAGGTAACTGGGATTTTGTAGGACAGTTCTAATTTGCGTGATTCAGTTTTATTGGGTACAAGAAAAATAAAAACCGATGTTTCTTACCGCGAGTACAAAACTTGGCCCACGAACGCAAAAAATGGCGCCAATTCTATCAACAATAACTAAGCTTTTAAATAATCACGCAAAAAGAAAATACAGACGTAATAACTAGTCACCGGAAAACGTTTTCATCTGAACAACATGCATTTTAAAAATATTCTTACATCCCTTTTCCGTATTAGTGGGCGGGAAAACATTCAGCATCCTTAATATAAAGATCTGGAGTAATCGCATCCTTTACAAACGTTTAATCTTTTCTTAAACCGGATGGATGCATTAATCTCCCAAGTCACAACGTTTCATATTTTTATACTTAATTAAATTATATTTTCTCTTTCGATGTAGGAAAAGCGGATGCGTGATGACGTAAAGAAACATAGATAACTGAAGATTTAGAGTTTATACTATGAATTTAATTTAGTGTTCCGTTGGAATATTGGCAATGCAGAGCATTATAATTACATAATGAGAACTGACAGATCTCGCGAATATAATTATTCCGCCATCGTTGACGATCTTTATCTGTCTTCGGAGACAAATTTAGGGATTGAATGTCAAAAATAAAATGTTGTTTACTGCACTCTTGTGTCTAAACCCTTTCAACTCTCGCATGGAAAGTGATCACAGATGACGTTATAATAAACCACAAAGTCTCCTGTCTAGTCTCATCTAATCTTACGTATTTTTTGAAGAAATTTAATCATTTCTGATACTTCGAAGAAATGTGTTTCGCTTAACAAAAGGCCAGTTAATCTGGACAACTGGCGCAGTATATTTAGGGTAATATTATCAGATATCTATGTCAATATATTAGGTAATTAAAATCGTCTAAGGCAATCGCTAGTGCGCTCTTTAATTTTGGCAAAGCTTTCTTAGGGTTGAAACGGTTTTGATGTGAGCGTTGATTGGGTAAATAGATTTTCATTATAAATATGTGTTCGGTTTTTATTATAAATATATGTGTTGTAAGTATTTAATAGTAGTTTATGTGACTGTACATAATGAAGGGTATTAAACACGAGTGTGGGTTTATGAAACGCGCCGAAGGCAAGTTTCATAATAACATCACACGAGTGTTTTAATGCCTAATTATGTATACAGTTACATACACTACTTTATGTAGCCACATATCATAGGCCTCCATGATGCATTCAGGTGTCGCACATTACGACAAATATTACCCAGTAATGGCGGTATTAAAGTTTTCTGGCAGCTGTCATAGTTTTTTTTTTAATTCAGAGGTAAAAACTAGGGTTGGCCCCAGCTATCATATCGTTCGATATCTTACTTACGTGCGACATTTGTCAAATTTGATGCAAATTGACAATTAATTTCGAACTAAACGTCAAACGTCGACTTATATTAGAATAGAGGTCAAATCAAATTTCTTTGTTTTTCAAAGATGTTCGAAATTTGAATAAATAATACTATCGAAATCGATGTTATTATTAAGCAATAATAACATTTTCACAGATAAGAAATTTGTTCTAATAAAACAGTCTATTTTTATGGTGGTCATAAAGTGCGGTTCTTGAACGCATCATGGAGGGTTTATGATATTTGGATAGATAAAATAATTTAAAACATAGTTCGAATTACTTTAGTATATTACTATGTATAGTATAGATACAAAGATCAACACTGAACAAAAATTTAATTGCGTACACACGCGGTCTACACCGCAGGAACTGAACCCGGCTCCTTTGGATTACCGGTCCAACATCTTAACCATTCGATCAGAGACGCACTGTGCGTAGGCTTCCTATTTCCTTTTCCGTCTTGAGCCGTCCACCAATTTCTACTTTGAAAGGTATTGAACCTTTTATTGAAATTAATAAATATGGTGTTAAATCTACATTAAAACATTTCGGGACATAATTGTAATCCAAAATATACAATCGTTTAAATGACTCAACACCAAAGTATTAAATATTTGAGACAGAGGAAACATTTAAAAGCCAACTCTACGAATGTCAATCGATGTCCAGTCCCCTTTTTTCAACTAAACATATGAAGGACCTTTTAACCGTAAGTATAAAAACACGACATTGACACATTTAAACAATTAAAGTTACATCTCAATAGGCCTGGCAAGGTCTGAGGCTGCTGCTGGGATTCAAACTCGGGCCCTTAAGCATTCCGTCCGCGCGCCACACGTGGCAAACAATGTGTTTTTGTTACTAGCACAGCGAGATCTATGGAGTCGAAATATTTTATAATATTTTTTTACTACATTTATTTTATGTAACAGATAATTGTAATTCCGTATTAATATGGTTGACTGGTAGAGAATGCCTTATGGCATTAAGACCGCCATTTGTACTTTTACTTTAGTATTTTGTGCAATAAAGTTTAAATAAATAATATATTTTTATTATATTGAAAATGTTCACTCGAGTAGAACTCAAAAGTATAGAGTTCATCTTTAACACCATTCTCATTTTCAACATTATTAGAGATGTCTCACAAGAGTTTAAAATAAGACCATTCTTATTATATCTAAATGCGCATTTTTTTTGTATATTAGGGGCTTCCTGCGGCTTCACCCGCTTGTCAGATGAGTTCTTGTTTCTTCTCCAGATCGTGAGCGTGATCTATGTAAACTTGGCTACACCCTCGCTTTAAATAATCATATAGATATAGTTTTAACTCTAATATGTACATGAAATTGATGACGTTTCGAGTAAGTAGTGTGGGTGGACAGTGTAATTCAAGAATTAGTGCAAAATTTTAAAATATGTTTTAGCAATATTACCCTGTCGGAGCTTCTCTGCAGGGTTCCCGTAAGATACATTTAAAAATGATAGTCTGAGGTTAAAGCTGATGCTTTTTACTTTATTATAATAGCGGCCTCAGATGAAGGTTAAATACATTTAAAACACTTTAAATTACACTTTTTTAAATCGACACAACACAAGCTCTATCTCTTCATTAGAAAAGCAAACATAGCTCATAAATAGATATAATTAACATGTATTTTGTATGCTCAGTATATCTTGTCCATACATAAATGATTAACATCAAGCAATCAGTTAATTTGTATGTGTTTAAGCAAGTGATCGGTGTTTACTGTACCATCGTGTAAGAATTGGCTGTTTTGGTTGAACTTTGGAGTGCTTAAGGACAATCTTAAATTTGTTATATATTTTAGGACTTAACTAATATGAAGAACCCTGATTTGGGTTCTTAAAATAATAACTTAAAATGCGGTTTCTAGTATTTTATAATAGAGTCGAGAGCCACTTTACCTTATCTAAGCCAACGGTATTTAGTAATTTTATATTGATCAACTCAAGTTGCCGCTATTCTGCATGACTTTAGTTTAGCTCTTTATTAGATCCGTGCACAGGAGACGTAGCAATAAAAAAATATTAAACGCATTATATCTTCTCCATTACTTCAGAGACACTCTGTTCCATCCGGATACCAGGGAACGTGTGCCTCGCACGTGGGTTCCGCGCTTAGGGACGAATAGACAGACAAACTTCTAATCTTTACATGTGTCAATAAGTAGGTATCACATTTGCAACCTCTTGGGTTGTTCACCGGAGTGAAGGAAAGTGGACTTTAGCACCCACGAGAAAGAATAACATTTTGTTTAAACACTGAAACGACATACGAGTTTGTGAGGATTATCATTAGAATAAGCGTCATCGCGACATCTGTCAGCAATCGTCATGCTTTACAAGTAATCAAGATCTATCTGTCAATCGTCGTACTGTCCTTCGCAATCGTAGATTAATATCAACAAAAAACGTAAAATTAAGGTTAATCCATTATTGTTTGTTTACGTTTTCCATTTTTTACTAATAAAAAAATTGTTACGGAAAAAATACACCTAAAAAGTAAAATTCTGCAAAAAACCCTCTAAACTCTCCTTTGTATTTGCCTATACTGCATATATTTGTATCACTCTCTTTTTCATATAGATATTAAAGAGACAGAGTGCATCGAAATTCGAATGAATCGTATTTTATAACCAACCTGTGGCTGAGAAATGATACGTGTATATGCGGCGGGACCCCATGTAATTATGGTTTAGGTCCTAAATAATCGAGTTGGTATATATTTCTACCTGTCAATTTATGTACTTTAAAATTTCTACCTTTGAAAATTAATGAAAAAAAAAATTGTTCTGTGCCAGCGGGGCCCTTTGTTAATTGTAAGTTTACAGACTAAATGAATTACTATTCATGGAGCCTCTTATTTCTACCTTGCAAATAACTTTTCACCACACCCTAGATATAAATAGTTTTTGTGAAATACGCGTTCGAAGATTTTGTCCTTCTAGCAGGGCCCTTTGGTATTTAGTGACTTACATGACCCCCGGTAATTTAAAAAAAACTGCCGGTTATTTCTACTTACTGAATCAATTGTTACCAACTTGCTAGTGACAGGTTTAGTGATAATATAATACAGTAATGTTTTTTTTATTTATTTTTTCTTGAAAAATTTAAAAATTAAAAAGCTACTTTCTACTCGCACTCGAAACAAAATCGCATTTTGTTCACTGTTATCTGACAGCAAAATTGCCATGTTTGAGCTGGTGAGGTGAAAGTTACTTTTCGTTCATACATGTCATAGTAAAACTAAATAAAAATATTGACAAAGACGCGGGCGTTAGTTTATACGTATGCTAATATAACAAGGAGGCAACGGTTCTTTAGAACTCCCACTCACCATTATGTCAAAAAAGTTTGCTGTATGCGATCAATAAAATTATTTATTCATAAATTAAATACATACTAAAACACTGACGTTCCGAATAAGATATGACAGTTCTAAAAATTAAGATAAAAGTTTTAGGTAGGTATTATTCTAAATTTAAATTTCAGGATGTGTTTATGTGATCGTTATGCTGATTTGGTATGATTATATTACTCATTTTTTTATGATCTATTTGGGAAGCTTATTCTTCAAAAATATTTTACAAAATCTCAGTTTCCCATTTTATTTTTTATACGAGTAGTGCGCATACATGCGTATGCAATACATACGTATTATGTATGGTTAAGGGATACCTTTTAGCCTTCGTTAGACCAAAAAGAGGGTTGTGACTGTGTGTGAGTGGATGTACAATGTTGCGGGCGCTTTTTTAAGTATTTATTTATTTCGAACAATAGACAAGAGTAGGTTTACAAAACAGAGCTAAAAGTATTAAGCTGATACAAGGCCCTAATAAAGTGTTATGTGGTGTATTCATATTCCTTTAATCATAGGAACCATTTTAGTTTAGGCGTGAATGTTTACGAATGTGTAGTGAGTATTTCAAAACTTTCCGAATCACAGATTTCGTTTGAAAATTATATTAAATACTTCTCCAATTTCCTTCCGGGAAAATGACTTGTACAAATTGGAAAATAGATTTGGCTTGATGTTGGCTCGAATCAAACAATAATCATCGCTACCTCGTATCTTCATATTGCATGTGCTCGATTTTCAGCCATGCTAGAATGGATTAAAGTCGTGTTTTCGACAGGGTAATCGCTTGAGATGTGAATCTGAGCGTTGTATATTGAAGTTTATGCTATGTTTATGGACGCAGTGTTGGGAGTAATACTGTTTCAAAGAATCGCCTACGCCTTTGAATCATAGAAGCTCTGAAAACAAAAATATAATGCTATCGCATTTTTATTGAGTGAAATTCATTTATGAACCTCAGAATAGATTCGCTAATGTTAAAATCTGTTGCTGCTTTTAAAAGCAATTCTTCATAATTATTTCCGTGAAAGCGATGAAAGTATCTGTTACGCAGTATATTTTAGATACATAACGTAAAGTTCAGCAGACGATTATTGTGAGTGGTTACTAAAAGACAGAGATAAGGGAAACAAATGACTGCTCGCTTATTAGCCCAAACACGTAAACAACTCGAACGCCAATCACTCAAACAGATACTCATTTAAAGAAAAAAAAAAGAATTCCATTTTCAAATAACGATCAAACGTTCGGAACGGAGCGCATTCCAAATTTGAATGCCTGATGCCCATTTTAATTTAGTTCTCTTTTCATTGTCGCAGGCATTCTATTTTCGTCGCATGCTATGCGGCCAGTACCATCGCCCTTTGCATGTACCGTATTGCTTATTCATAAAAATAACGATAGAATATAGGTACATAGGTACATATTTAACGTGTCGTTATTTATAGTTATTTTATTTATCGCAGTGTCTTCATGGAGTGATTTATGGAGTGATGGCGTGAGTATGACGTCAAAAATATAAATAAAATACTAAAATCTACAGAGGATTTAGAAGTTCTCATACTTTGTAAGTTTTATGATTTTTTTAACATATCTTATAGTATTTTTTTTCAATAACATTATCATTACAAAACGGGACTTAATTCGTTAAAAAAGTGTTTATTTAATTACCTCGACGACTCAAGGGTTCCTTCGAAACCATGAACGTAACATAACGTTCGAAACATCGAGGTAATTATATAAACAGTTTTTGAACGCGATTAAGTGCCGTTTAATAATAATGTGGGAAAATCGTGTAAGTTAAAATCAAATTATAAATAAGAACTAACTTTCACCCATTTTACGTTTAGACGTCCAAGAGATGTATTACTAACATTTATGTATACAAATTAGGTAATAAGATAAAAAATTAAGTATTAAAATTAAGAACGTCAAAAATGATATAGGTACCTTATGTACTTTTAGTATACCTAATTTGAATTAAGTATTATAGATATTTATAATATAAGTAATACCTATGTCGCCTAGGCACCTAGGGTAGAACGCAACATTGTATTTCATTGCAAAGTTATCGTTAAATTTTATTACTTATTCAAATTCGTATACATTACAATGGCGTTGATCTTTTCATCTTCCCGCAGTTCTAGCTAGTTCATTAATACCCATCCCTAGTACAAGTTCAATGAATTTCCTTGAATTTTAATTTGTCTAACTAGGTATTTGTATGGGATGCAGGGTCAGTTTTAATTCCGCCACGTAAAGTACATGCGTTGAATAATAACGATATTTATTTTTAACGAACGTTATTTCATTACATTGTTATGTAGGGAGAGATGTAAATTGATTACGTCTTCAATCGCAATTGTTTATTGTCTATGAATGTAAAAGAGTTTGGTTGGTTGGTTCTTCTGTTACTCAGACAACGAAACTTTAGAGAAGAATCTATGGTTGCAAGCGATACGTATGAGTAATTTATACTTTAGCAGAAGTGCACAGTAATTACATGCAAAGTAGCATCTGAAGTCATAACACGTCATAAAAATCGATCCCATTTTTTTGTAATAAATGTTTCCCTATAACTCGTTGCATAAAAGGTCAACGTCAGGTGGTTTTTTAGGGTTTCGCATTTCGATGGTTTTAGAGGATGTACCTATGACATTTCAAAGAAACTATTTTCTAAACATATAACAGGGGTCATCCTATTACAGGGGTACATTAAATAAATAAAAAAATACTAGTTAAATGTGTCGCTAAGTGCAAAACTCGAGAACGGATATGGATCAATTTAGTAAAAAAAATAATTTATTACATATTCCTAAATTTATCACATTTTAACTAGTAATAATAATATTATAAATTGTAATTTCTTAAGTTAAATAAATTAAGGGGAGTCTACTTCGATTGGCGACAACGCCGACAACTTGGGTATAAGATGAAGGTAGGATGGCGTAGCTTGGCGTCGGGGTCAACGTAGTTAGTATAAATTTAACAAAAAATGTTCGAAAAAAGGTTTTCTTGAGGAGAAAAAAAAAATGCCGGGAAAATAGATTAACCCCCTCTTTTCTTTACACTGATTGGTATTTGACAGAAATCCGACTAGTAGTAATAGTCCCGACTAGTTTATTTATGAATGTAGAAGTTTTCTCAGTAGGTCATGAAAGCAAAGTATAAGGCGGTCATTGAGTCTAGTGATTGATCAAACCCTTTAGTTTAACACCAAGTCTAGACAGAATAATCCATCAAGACCCGGCGATATCCGGCCCTCTTCCTCATGGCTGAACGAACGAATGAGTTAGCGATGTGAATGATAATCGCGGCAAATTGGACGCGTTGCTATGCAACTAACTGATTGACGGATTGACATATAAACGGAATTTCTACAGTTCTGTTAGGAGAATTAGCGGTTGTTGATATGTACTGTGAATACTTACATTTTATATGGATCAGTTGTGTTAGAATGCTAAGGCCAAGCATAGCCATGTCTAGTCTTGTTTTCACCAGTCACAGTTATCTAGAAAATAAAACCTAAAAAAACCAACTCCAATTCGAAGTTGATTAAATAAATGAGAATAATGCTGCAGCTCCTTACGTAATACAGATAAGCAAATGGTCACCAAAGACCTAAACTGTTCCAAACCGTTTTCAACGCGTCAAACGTAAAATGTATCAAGTTGCAAGACAAACGCATTCGAAACACAACCTTAGGGAACAATAAATTTGAGTCTAAAATTAAACGGTTGATTGCTTGGTAGATTCTCTTACTTTATTAGTGCTAGGGTGACCACACGTCACGATGTAACTCGATGCACTTAAACGTGCATCACGATGTCATTAAATTAAGGACAGTAATGTCCCTAAAATCTCTTAATGGACTTTCCCAAATTTTATGGGGAAAAGGATTGTC
This sequence comes from Apotomis capreana, assembly GCA_947623375.1. Lineage (NCBI taxonomy): Eukaryota > Metazoa > Arthropoda > Insecta > Lepidoptera > Tortricidae > Apotomis > Apotomis capreana. The sequence continues at coordinate 27,122,777 of OX392499.1, read as the reverse complement.
CTTGTTTAGAACTTTATGGGTATGAGGGGCGCGTTGTTTGGTTACAAAATTATGTGTCACTTTAATTATCTGTTTACTGAAATGTTTGAATGTAATTTAAACGTTCCTACTTAAGTTTTATACGTTTCTCAGTTCTATTTGTTTGTAGTCATTTTCCTACAAAAAATGTACATAAAATATCGAGGAGAAAATATGAGAACACAGTTCAGTATGCGTCTCTAAAGTTAACTTCAAAACTACTTGGATTGGATCCCGATGCGTTGGTTGCACGTCGTCATCTTTCACACCTAAAACAATTGTCAACATTTCATATTTCTAACAGGTGAACATTAATATAGAGATCGAGAGAGCATTTGCATTGTGTACCCTAAAATATTTAAATTATTTTTTCTGTACAATGTAAATAAATATAAGAAAATACGACATCAAATAACTGAAATCTACAACTATGCCTGCATAGAGTTGTAGTCTTCGACCTGTCCGCGAAAAAAATAAGCTAATCAGGGTTTTATAATTTAAAAATTTAGGTTATGATGAATATTTTTTCGACATTGCCCTTAAGAAAAGGTCCTAAATAACCAAAACAACCGTCAAAGTAATTCAATGAGACACAACCACGATTGCCTCAAATCACATGAGTGCCACCATTATCTTCGATTGTCCAACGACCGTAAATATTAAGACGCGCAATACGGACCGGACACGTCCATATATAATACATCAAAACTAACCTTGTCATCTAGACCATAAAATCGAATTTACTTTGATTTTATACGGCCTGAGATAATGTTTTGGGTCTTGATTTTTCAAGCTGAACATAACATTGACGCAGAGGTCAGAAGGTACACTTTTGTTTGGGATAGTAGGAGCTGAGAGTGTCGTTTTGGGTCCGAATCGCGGATGAGACGCAATAAATTTCAATTAATTCTGTCGACAGTCGCACGGCATTGTCTTTAGACGAGGTTGAGATTTAGCTATTCTAATGCACAAATGCACAATGCACAGTTTTGAAGTACGCAGTAACGTGTCCGAATTGTATATGTGTATAAGACAGCAAGGGCGCAGTCGTTTACCGTTAAAACGAGGTTTGCGACGAACTTGAAAAATAGGACACAGGGTATATCTTACCTTAGCTACCTATCTTACCTATCTTACCTACCTTACCCTTAACCTACTACCGTTTACCTATCTTAGGTCTCCCACTGTTTTTGTAGATGAAGCAAAGGATTACTCTATCAATCAATTATAATTTATTTATCGGGGTAAAACACAAACATAGACAAAACAGTTAGATATGATAAGAAATCTTAAGTTGGATATAGCCTACATCCTAACACAATTCCCACTAAATTTGTGATAATTGATTAAAATAGGTTTAATAAAAAACAATAGGTACTAACGTCATTAAAAAATTACCAGCTGGTGGTCCAGACGCATATGAGCCCCGTTTCGAGTCAGATACCTACTTATATCCACGTTATATATAACATTATGTATATCGTCTAGAACCACAGAACGCAGTCAGCAGCGAGGATGACAAACTGTTGTCCTCTGTGCAGACGCTGTAGATTAAGAGTTGCGCATGTAACTTACAAATACTAAGGGCGGGCATCGAGTCGCATTATTATAATTATTATATCATGAAGTCAACAACGAAACGTGAAGAAGCATTCGCGGACCAGCATGGCGTGTGGGTTTTTGTCTGTTGCGATTGCCATCAGACGAATTAGAGCCACTGTGTTGTGCGGACTTAAAAAAAGTTGTATTAATGTGAGATAAATAGTAGTTCCGCCCGTTTAGGACAACTACGCTTCGCGATCCTTGTCGCGCGATATATAGCATCGCCCGTCACTCTCTCACAGTACAGCGAAGAAAGATATAGGTAACATATCTCGCACGAGAAAGAGTTGTGTATCACAGTTGTACTAGAAGTGCAGGGGTTCCAAAACTTTAACTATGTCGCAATTACAGGTTTGATAATCTTGTCTTAGCACCCTTAGCCCGATATAGGGTACAATGATAAATAAGTTTAGCTTTCGAAGAAGAATAAACATGAGCGACCTACGTTGCGCTCTACGGCGCAACTGATTCATATATTTATTTTTTATTATTTGCATTTTCATTGCAAGTTTTGTCACCTCTATACATTCAAAACAAAACTGAGCTTTTGGCCGTTTGTTTCGTTTGTTCACAAATCAAGAAAAAAATATATAATAATATAGTCATATTTTAGAGTCCGTATTTTCATTCTAAGCACCTAGTACCTACGTATTTTTCCATCAATAAAATTTTCTTAAATAAACTTCCAAATTGTCGACTCCATTCGTACCTTGTTCTTCTAAAACATTAAAGTCGGGGCAGTGAATAGCGTTCATTGTGCTTGCACTTGTACTGTCTGGTTACAAGTGCCCTGTAGAGAAATGTCATTGTGTCAAGGCGCCATTGTGATCCTTGTGACCTTTTCGACATGTTGCTTTAGCATGTTACCCATAAGCGATATGTATAATGTATTATTTTAACTCTATGTTTTACACATTTTACACAAAACGTTTGGTTGTACAATTTGAGTAGGTACGGGTATTGTCGCTTTGAACGGTCTCTAAAAGTGCGACATAGAACTGTGTTTTTGCAACCCCCATCTTTCCCAAAATTATTTCATGGCATTTACTGGTATTGACCTACATGATTGTTGATTTTGAGGATGATATCTTCTCAGGTAATTTGTCTATTATAGTAATCTCCATTACGTCAGAGCCTAATATTTCTTGTCTTAATTATTTTCTCGGCTAATGCAAAGTCAATACCTACGTATGTTGAATTCCTACAGCAGCTTTTTCCTACCAGCATGGCCACTGAAGTCTTTTGAAAATCAATAAAAAAATCTTATTTGAAGTCCACAATAAATGCTTTAAAAGCATTATTTTAAAACAATTTTTCGAACTGACACTTTATAAATCTTTATAAAAGTTTATATTTAAGTTTTCATTATTAAAATCCGTTACATCATGCCTATGTTAAGTCAACATTAATCACCAATAACTGCTTCTTACTAACTTATAGGTTAAACAATAATGTGCTGAACAGTTCTAATAATGGCGGACGTTTCCTTTCCATGTTCAGAATAACGTCTGTCAGGACTCAAGACAGTCAAAAACGACCAAGGAACAAGTCAATGACTGGGACCGGAAGCTTCGATAATATTCCACTGGCTACCACGAATATAGATGATTGGCTGAAACACAATATAAACATTACCACCAATATTCTGACTCGGGAAAGCGAAGGAAGGGCCGCGCACGCGTAACGCATGTAATGAATTGTACATTAATTTGGCAGACAATTAACTGGTTTAGTTACGTAATTTCTTTATAGTAAAATGTATTTATAAGTACCTATCATAAAAGGTAACAAACTGCTGTTTGGCTCAGCGACAGCAACCACCGGGTTTGGGTAATGATATCTTTATTAATGATTTACCACACATTTGTAATGAAAATTTAAATGTCGTACTGACCTGCGGTTTCCAACAAAAATAATAAAAGTAATGAATATATTGGCGCTACATCGAAGCGGTTTGGTTTTACGCGTATCAGTATCAGTCAACAACATCGCGGCACTGCTTCCCATCAAACTACTATCTAGTACTAGTGAAATTGGTCGTCGCGCGTCAGCGTAGTGCCTTTAAATTAAAGTGAATGCCACGGATTTTGTTACTTTACGAACTCACGAGTTTAAATACTGTTTATAAATCTTGATTGTGACCGGAGACCTCTCTTTCTCGTCCTGGTCAAGTGTCCACATAGAAAAACGAATGCGCGTCACGTACAAGGAAGCGGAGATGGTATATAGGTAGAAATATTAATCGGATTTGATGGGAAAGATTGTTAGTGCTATTATTTATGGACGTATGTAAATGAAGTCAACTGAATTATTATTTTGAAGGAAAAACAATTCATTATGAGCGCTGTGCTCCGCCCACTGCCACGTGTTAGGCGATTACTTTGGTTGTCCTGCAGATTTCACGGTTCCTAGTTCGATCACGCAGGTCACCAAGTTTGGGCAAGATTGAGCCTTCTTTTAAAGTGGTTTTCGAATGCCGACCACGAACTGGAAGACGCAGCGAGTTCAGGTAACCTACAAAGTGGACTGCCGATCTTGTAAAAGCTGTTGGATATGAGTGAGGAAAAGCCTCTCCTGGGTCTCCCCAGGTGTATATAGTGGTAGGTATATATAAACAAGCGGTGTATGGTAGGTAAATGGCTAAGAGAATGATGACGTAATTACATTAAAATACACCTGAAAGTTGGTATCTTCAACCCTTTTAAGGTACGATCCTGACTGTCGAACAGTTACTCAAATAGCAGAGAGCTATACGTTATAATATTTTTCTTTTAACCGAAAGACTTCTAGATATGCTTATTTTAAAGGAAATGATGTTATACAATCGACACAAAGTAACCTTTTGACTACAATAGTTATGACTGTATTTATGTTTATAAACTCCATTGAGGACTTTGCCACGTGCCATAAAAGGACGATAAACAACTCAAAATAACAATGGTAAACAAAATGGTCATGTCGATTTTATGCAATACATTCACATCCCTAGTATTTTCGCTATTTTCGTTTTCAATGAAGTTTCGACTTTATAGACGAAAAGGTAATATTAAATTTGAAGTGAGGTTTTTAACTCTTCAATCATTGGGTTGTAAATAAGCCGACATTGTTAAATGGTAATCAAACGACGTTTTGCATGTAAATGGGTAAAATATTACCGTCGGCCTCGTGGTTTTACTACTTGTTTAGTAGGTGTTTACTCGATAAAATTGCTATTTTGTTCTCTGAACCGGCCTACCTACCAATACGAGTACCTAGGGAGATATGTTATGTATTAGTTGCGCAGTATAAATTGTTGGTGTCCATGATAGTCCATCAGTGTTGCCTATTAATACATTTAAAATAACAACGTAAAAAACATTATATGTCATATTTTACGAGTGGATAACGGATTTTCGAAACATTCGAAGGAGCTACCTGCGAGGCTGCGAGCTACGGTATAAATTCAAAAACTTACAAAATCGAATCGATTCTGCTTCAATCGAACTGGTCGTAGAAAGTGTTCAAGTAACTAAATTGTATGTATGTCACATAGTATGTCCGTTAGTATGCCGTAAAGGCATTGGATGAATAATCAATCATATTAATTAAACAATTAGCTCTTTGTGACCGAGTCCTTGTCTAGATGGCTAATGTCACCTTGTCTGTAGAAGAGTAACTATAAGTTTTACAATTACGTATACCTAATAAAATAACAAAAATCATACAAATCTTAAAATGTATCGTCAGATAAAGATATACTTACACTAACACAGTTCTATCCAAACTCTTAAATCTTTTCAAATATAGTTGTGTGCAGATTTCTTGGCCTTGTAGAAGTTGTAGACTAGAAAATAAACTGTATTTAATAACTTATTTATAAAATATGTAAATGATAATATAACTTGTAGGCAATATAAATATGCATATAACGCAAAAGCTAACTAACTAAATTGAGAGACATTCTTATTTTTTTATATCTTTCATTAGCATACATAAAATTAAAACAAATAGCATGATTAAAGAGATATTATTTTAATGATCAATCAAATATTTTTATGTTTTTACATTGCCGTTACCATAAATAGGTACGTTGCTCAATAAAAAATCAATAAAATTTCAAATTCAAACAAAAACCAATTAGTAATAACCAATCACGTTATTCTCAGAAGCTAGCTGCAAAACATTGTAACGGTCTATTTTTAAATTTAAGTTCTTAACTCCAAAAAGTGTCAAATCTCTTCTTACATGCCAACGACTATGAACTTAAATGACATATTACACGATCGAAATTGCTACTGTATCAGTTTCCAACTCAATGCACTTCAGTTTCGAAAGCGCGATTCGGCGTCCTATTCTGTAAACCACTCGACTTACAAGAAACCATTGTCACGACAAGCTTGAGGAATTCGATATTAACGACCTGGGAATGCTAATGTCGGCTTGTCGCGTGAAATCGGCTCGTTTGTACACTGTTCCCGTTGTACTTTACATTTGGAGAGGTTACTGGGCTCGTTTACGTTAATTTATAGCGACCACAATAAGGCTTTGTTTAGCCTTTGCAACTATTTAACTTAAAGCAAATGCTTAATGTAATGCTATTTTAAAAAAAATATATACCTATTGACAGTTATTATTACATAGTTATATTACATTTGGATAACATAACATCTGCTCTTTCGCCGAACAGTGGATGTTAGATTACAAGATTCTTTAACTTCTTCTGTCGTCGTCCCGTAGTAAATAAGGCAAAAAGGATATAGAGGATACATTTGTAAAGAACTATTAGTAAAATCTCGTTCAGCACAGTAAGGAGATTAAGGCCTTTGCCCATTTTGATTAAATATAATAAGTTGATTCGACAAGTTCATATTCATAGTAGATATTTAAAACGTATATTTCGATTTTTTTTATTGTTATTGATATAATATTGAACTATACTTCAAAATCAACAGGTAAACCAACGCTATCACTATCAGACTTTCTTGACAACATTTTTTACCACCCATGCCATAGATAAGCGCTTCCCGAGCCGAGGTGTCAACACGACACCTATTGTCTACGAGATGTTATCTCCCGATTGTCATTCGACATTCGTACGTGCACCAAGCACGAGGCGAATTGAGAATAACCCCGTTCGTTTAGTTCCTAGAATTGCCTTGATTTAAAAATCGGGACGAGCGCGAGTGTGTAACTGATATTTTTGTAAGATTCCGTATAACTTATTTAAACTGTTTTGTTATTGAATTAAAATGAAATTTTTGGTTGTGTGGCATATTTGCATATCTCAATCATCATGGATTTTGTGTCTAAAAATTTTTTGCTCAATGTTTGGTCTAAAATACACGGAACACCGACCCTATGTTCTGTTGACACACGAGTAGGTAAACATGCAAAGTAAAAATAGGTATGAATTCAATAACGATGTAGTATTACTGTCTCAATCGTAGTCACTTACGTTCTCGAGATTAAATATGTTAGATATACGATACCTCAGGATTTACTCATAATCGTGAATTCGTGGGGTGATTAATTTGCATATGATTAAATACTTAATCATGGTTGGCCTATAAGCTTTCCTTCATATCGTAATATCAGTAATTTGTTAAACTGGAATTGACCAGGCTGTCAGACATGGTATGTTTACTTCTATATAGTTTATTTATATAGTTATGTAAGGTGTGCCTAGTTCTATTTATTATATTGACAAGTGCACTTTACGTTGTATAGAAATTTTAGACTAATAGGGTCGTTCAGATTGCGTGCACATGCAAATCACAGTCTTTAGTTTTCAAAAATGTTTAGTTTGTTTGCAATTTGTTGTTGTAAATATGTAGCATCAAAAACAGTACAAACATATAACATAACTAAATATAAACTACAACTCGTATTTTTTTACTGATCACAAGAAATTGCAACTTTCAATGTTCAGTCGCGGAACAAATGTGGCATATTTTTGTTATGTTAAACCGTGTTTCTGCTTAGATCTTTATTAAAACTGTTTTGGGTTTCCCAGAACACAACGCAACCCTAAAAATGCGTCGATGCCCGTAAAGAACTCCGCTGAGTCAGTACGAGCGCGGAATATGTGATTTTGTCAACGAGCCGTGTTATTTGTTGCTCGAACAACAACGTTATTGTAACTTCATCATTTTTAACACGTTTTTATGACGATCTCTATTCTGAGCAATTGAAATGTTCCTTTGCCATTTGGGCGGGCCCAAAGGTGGTTTAACCTTAACTTAGGGTCAAATAATGTCGCCTTCTTTTAGTTATACCAGTTTGTTTCTGACGTTATTTTATTGATCATAATTGGAGGTTAAGATGAATGCGTATCAACTTCAATTGTTTATTATAATCAAAAGTTTGTTAACATTCCCTAACGTAGCGTTGACCACAAAAGTTGAGATTAATATACGTGAATTGAGCAATTAATATGCGTAAAGTCAAGAAAAAAGTCACAATTACTAAGGCTGGATGTAACTAAACTTTTATTCTAGGTATAACGTGTGCTTTTCGATAGTAATGTCAAAACCCCATACTAGTTTGACATTACTATTTGTAGGTAGGTACCCTTACTATGAGTTTACAGTGACCGTGCTCGCTAGTGATTGCGTATTTGATTTGTATGGAGAATTGTAGTTCTACAAAGTAACCGCTGTACTACTCTTCATACAATACGTTTACGCAGTTGCTAGCGAGTATGGTCACGGTAACTCATGGTAAGGGTGCGAGTAAGAGTTATTCTTATAGTAAAAATTTGGTCGAATGCAGTCTAAGTAAACTTGACATATTTCCCGATTAGACATCCGCATAGTATCACAACAACACCCTACGTATCAGTAAAAGTGCAAATAAATCCACACAAAGCTCCTTGCTGAAGAGTTTTGATTCTTGTTACAATAGCGTACAGTCTATTTTATATACATTGTTAGTTATCATATGCTTAAACAAGTTACACTCTAATGATACAAGACAAGAAACAAGATAAACTGAATTAGTAAATCACTTAATAACAAACTACTTGTATTAAATAAGTTTAATCTATTACTTCTATTAGCCACCGTGTACGGTACAGCCAACAAGGGTAATGGTTGTTTAGGTCGCAGTGTCATGTCTCTTGATGTAACAAAAATAATGATGAAATGTATTAAATATGAATTGTTTGGCCTATTGATAGTTGTGTCAGAATTTTGTAATTAGGCTTATATTTTTGAGCCCCGAATAAATATTTTTCAATTTAGAACATTTTAAACCTAGATTTTCCCCGATAAATACCTAAATAAACACGCAAGCATGGATAATATTATGCTTAAAAATATATTTTCTTTGTTTCAGGTAATGTCACCTCCACTTTATGTATGCCATAACTCTAACTTAAAACGTCTATATTTCCTGGCGTAAATAGGTAATACATAATTATCACATCATGTCTACTATCCCATAGTGTGACAATAAGGCTGCTTATCTGGCAATAAGGCTGCTTGTTGTCTTATTTGTTTTAAAATTTTATTTAATCAATTTGATTGATTTACAGTTCTGTTATTAAATATTCCGGACACGGATCTAAACTGTGTGGTAAAGCAATATGTTAAATTAAGGACTACAAATAGAATTATTCAATAAAGAGTACCTATTGTATGACAAGGTCGAGCCACTACCTCCGCTGCCTGTGCACCAGTTAACCAATCTAGTATGCGGCTTGGCCCACATACACCGCCCCTATTGTTTGGGCTAGTTTGGTACCCATAGCCACTGAAGATATTTGAAACACAGTTTAGCCAACCTCTTCAATTTGTTAACCTAATTTAATGAAGTACCAGTTTTCTGTTTTTTTTACTTAAACCACAGAGTAAAGTCACTACTAAACTATAGGGTTTGTAATGTTGATGTTGTAAATGTGTGTGATTTCATTAAATACACAATATTATTTATCGAAGAAAATATTAGTTTTTATGGTCTGCGATCTGCGATCGAAATTCAATTTACATAAAAGATCCAGATAGTACGGATGCAGACCCGAATCTTTCATACCCACTACCCCGGATTAAAAAAAATACTTATGTATAAAGCTGGGTCGTAAAACACAGTAAATAAGATATCATACCGAATAAGTCCCCATGTATTTTGACATTTGAAAAATTCAAAGAGAGTTAAAAATCAAACCACTCTCCACTTCCTAGCGTCGGCCATTAAAATGATAGATTATATTGGAACAGAAGATCGTGGTTACCAAAATAAACATCTGACGGATATCCAAACGGAGCTGCTTTTATTACCGACTTCACAGGCTGAAAGTATTTAATGTGACCACAAGCGGTCGGAATCGACAAACACGTCTACGTTTTTTTGGTCAGTTTTTCGAGAACTATCGTATATTAATTTTTCCAGATACACGCCAGTGCCAACGCCTGTGCAAGATTCTCAAGATCGTATAAACTAATGTCGTGTGTGTAAAAAAAGTTGTGTAAGTAAGTACTTATAAATACTTACAAATTACTTTTTTTTTTTAATATTGTCAACATCTTTTCTAAAATAACATCATCTCCGATGTTTCTATTGAAAAGTACAGATTCCACTATCGAATTCAAAAACACGTTTAGAGGCTGTCTACTTATCGTCTGTTGACAACCAAAACTCACTATGTAACAAATATTAGCTTAAAATAAAGCTCGTATCTCACTGTCAATCTACTTACTAGATACGAGGTTTTGAAGAGCAGTGACAAAATTTTAGTAAAGTGATTGTCATCAGGCGATACCATCATTGCAGTTAAACGACGTCCCTGCTAGACAATAGCGAGGTGCGAAAAGCCCACATCCTAAAAACAGACAACCCATGACGAATCCATCCAAGCCACGCTAAACAAATGATAAAGAAAGCCTGATTGACTCATCCACAATTAATTACAGCTAATATTAGCCCGAACCACAACAGTTTTACTACGGGGAACCGATGGCTGCAGAGCAGACGACCACGGCGTAAACATTAGCTATATATAAAGATGATAGCGTGGCCAGGAATAATTCGCGAGCATTCTAGTAAATTTTACACTTTTACTTGAATTCGGGTGTACATTCCGAAGTAGCACACAGGCTTTATTCCGCAGCTTAAATTAGCGGTATATAAAGGTTGTATATAAACAAAATCAAAATTCAAAATCATTTATTATTAACTATTTGTTTACATCAGCTTTTCGAATCCTCCTTTTAAGTTTTGCATTGTATAAGCGCTTATGTGCAGCTTGTGTGCTACATTTCTACATTCGTACTGTTCTAGTTTTTATAACGTAGGTTACTAAAATTAGTACCAGTATAAAGGGGAGTGGCACTTTTTTAAATGGACGGAAATCATTCACTCCAAGTGTCTCTTCCTATGCCAACCACGATCTAGTCACGAAAAAACGAAAAGAGAGGACAATCTTCGACTGATGCGGTTTATCATCAATCCATAACATCTTACAGCAAGCATAGCTAGTTTTCTGTGTAAATTGTAAGGAGAAACCATGTTTTACGCCAGATAAAAAAAAGCTCACATTTACTTTTTAATACTATTGCGTTTCTGACATAGGCAATGATACTAATGATAATGTTAATGTTTTAAATAGGTATTATTAGAATGTCGAAATAATATTTTAGCCTGTATTAATCTATTCGACCACCCTTCAAAAGTGATTTTATAGAAAAGTATTTTTATTCTATTTTATAACGTGATTCTTATAAAATAACCTACTAAGTACTATCGGGACTTGACAAAACACTCCCGGCCACTAAATGCTCCTTTGAATTATACGACAGTAATTTATTTCCGTAGAACATAAATGTGATATCAAAGAGTTTCTTAGATTCGGTGTGTTTAATAGTAAATCATTGCCACATGATCTTCAAGGCTAATAGAGCATCCGTAGTTTTACAGGATGTAACTAATTTATATAAAAAGTTTCTACGGCGAAAATTTTGGCTCCATATAATATATATAATACCAGGGCCTTCAGTAAGGTCATCCATCAGGGTCTGAATTTTGAAACAGAAGGAAGAAATGGTTCTTTTGAAAAGTAAAATCCTTTCCAACATTCACTTTTGAAATTCATTACTTTTATTGATGTTGTCGATTTTCAGAGCGATCTTACGGATTTGCGGTTTAGTATGGATCAGAGTTAACAGTTATTTTCAGAAAATTTATATGGCACTTAAGTTTACAACCACTTTTGCGCGTTAATAAAAGTGATTTAGATACACATATTTAGCACAACACGTAGCAATTAATTAGCTGCCGACAGCAATTGTAATTTCGTTAACATTAATGTACTAAAGTAATGGGCTTAAGAATCAGAAATTATATCCATGAACCATGAAGTTCTAGTTGAAAATAAAGGGCTCAAAACTACAAATTAAAAATAAAGTAATAGTCACATTTCAATGTTTTATAGATTGAGTGAGATATTTTCATCGCAACTTTCATTCTAAAATTAGCCGTCAAATTAAGATCCAAACAAAAAGAGCTGTAGCACAATCGATAAAATAAATTAAATTAATGTCGATAACCGTCACCGACGAACACGGGTGATCGCCGCACTGACAGAAATAGCGCTATAATATGTATGAGTTAAGATTATATCGAGGGGTATTATATCGAGTATATTTCACTCGATGTATTGGACCATGAACCATAAATAATGAAGGCCAGAGAGCATGAATACAGACCGTTCACTTGCTGTTACACGATCGTTTTTAGAGTAGTGCCTTTTTTAGTTTACTAAAAAGGATCTCTCGGAAGCAAGAGTTAGTTTTATGTGTAGTTTTAGGGTAAAGTTAACAGGTCTTAGTAACCGGCTAAAATGCATTTATTTATAAATACTGCGTAAACTCCCTTCTTATCTTATTTTCATAATTGACATAGACCATATAAGAGTTTTAGTAGAATAAGGTAAGGGACGTGCAGGTCTTCATTTATTTGTAAATCGACGAAAATCCTCAACATAAAAAAGAAACTCGGTATAAACAACAGTATGAGTAGCACTAATTTCATTCATCCAATACTTAATAAAACTATCATTATTCCGCATTAACATTGGCATAGTACATAGTTTACGTAGTTCATCTTCGACCTTCACCTTTTGTTTTACAAGCATTTTAACATTCCATTGTTCATAGTTTATTTTTCATTTTTATTCTAGTCGATTGGTTGTTTTATCTGGTCCGAAGCACTAATGCGAATTAAATCGCCACTGTTTATGTTTTGACGCATGATATAAATTGTTTTGCATTTGCGGGATTCAGATTTTATATTTGGAATGTGTGCAATTTCTATTTTCATATCATGCGGGACTTTATATTTTGGTTTTGTGCGGATTTTCCTGGATCAATATTGGGATTATTCTGGAAGATATGAACAAGATTTTATTTATACAATCATTGTTTCATTCTGACACTACATGAAATTCAAACAAGAAAATAAGATTTATAAATTCCCAAAAATACGTTACTGCTAAATCTGATCGGGATTCCTTTAGTTTATTGAGCAATAAATATAACTTTAAAACTTATAAATAAAAGGCAACCACAGAACAAAATCTTTTTGAAAAAGAAATACTTTTTGAACAAAAGAAACTTGGTCACCCATAATGCCGCAACATCAACCGACCTGAAATGCTGCATGTTAAGAAACAATTATCTTTGACTAGCCTATACTTACGCTGTTGTTGTTAACTTACCATAGGTATGGTGGTATTGTGATGCGTACACTGGCCTCCGTAATTCTGACCACGTATTATGGTGGCCGTTATGGCGCAGTGTACAATTGAAGCGATGACTCTATTCGATAATAATCCTCTCAATATAAAATCACAGAATATTTAAAGAAAATGTTAAAAGTATTTAAAGTAGTATTGCATTTATTTGTGGTTAGATCTGATAAACTAATGTCAGGTACCAACTGTAAGTTAAAAACTGTTGAGGTAGATGGGTCGTCCCGTGTGCGATACGGAAATAGGAAAGCTGGTAGTACCTGGAGGCTGAAAGAGAAAAATTTAAGACAATGCCAGGTTCAATTCTAAGGCGAGGCGTGACCTGAAAAATGCTAATTGATGATATTGAACTTTTGAAAGTAGAATGATCATACTCTGATCTAAATGTCAACAAAAAATTGTTTATTCAATGTTTATATTATTTTTGTATTTTACGTTAAATACGCTGTGTATTTGCTCAACAATGAAACAGTTTTACTTCGAGTGTAAAAATACTCGATAATTCGATAATGGCTACCCGCGTCCTCATGGGGAAATCTCGGCACTTATCGATAGTTTACAAATCGTCGGGACAATAGGTCCACACTGGGGGACCCGTAATAGAACAAGGTCAGTAATTCCTCTATTTGAATTAGGGATCCACATGGTGTACAAGAACCTTTTAACTCCAATATAAATTTCGTCAGGCTTGGATGTAGGTAAAGTGTGTAGCCATATTGGGTAGACGCCAGAATTCATCTGACGGACCAGTCCGAAGATTGCATCGTGTTGTCCCAGGACAACTATGCTACCAGGGCCTATAATAGTTGCTTTTATCACGCGATAAATAAATGACAAAGCATCGCCGTCATGTTTTGACAAGATGCGAGTGTGAGTGACAGATGCTTTGTCACTTATTTATCACGAGATAAACGTACCATCATAGGCCCGCTGTTCACTCTAATAAATATATACACGAGAGTGAAGGACGAACCTATGATCTTCAAACACGTTTTGGGTTTTAGCTCAACAATAAAACATTTAATAATATACATATATATTACTTAAAGTAGGGTAGTTAATATACGGAACACTTTGAACATATTTATATCGCACTTGAGCGATCTTTATGCTAGCATTATATTAGTGTGTAACAGTTTTTTTTCAATAATTTGATTGTTTGGCATTTGAATGGAATACGTATAGGAAATATTGCCACTTAAGTAATAGGGATTATCGGTCGCTAATGTGAGAATGCGGGGGTTTTAACTAAAGAAAGAAGAGTATATTCATAAGGGTACCAAAAACGTGTGAATATATGAATGAAATGTGTTAAACAATAAAGATTATTAATAAAATGAATATAATTTGATTATTTTCCATTGGTTTTAATGACATGCATATTGAGAGTCAAAGTATTGTACGCCAAATTCTGGCTGATTGTGATGTAACCAAATACTAACCCTACCACCATTTATAACCACTCACATTCAAACAATAAACAATTTTGAATTTTGAATGTTGAATTTTTCAATATATATTCTGTTGTTCAGTCGGCTTTCAAAAGAGGTGGTTCCGTATTTATCATACGTTGACCGATCTCAAATATTTCTTGACATTGACTATTATCTCATATGGTAGGTATAGGAACCATGAGAAAATCAGGACTAATTAATAGAAGTCGTCAATAGTCATCATTTAAACTTACTCCAGAAAACATATCTTCTTCCATTCTATAAATACCAACAATATTATAAGTATACAAACAAGTGCACCACAAAGGGTTAACATTATGGTACTTGAGAAAGAAAGCTCAAGCACTTAGATGACTAAAAGCATGGTTTGTATTTCGGTTACAAATGATGCTTACTTACCTCTAAGTGCTTGTAGAAATGATAACGCATGTTTTCTTGAGTAAGGTCCATCTCTTGATAACATGAAAAAATTGAACAAGTGCGAGCCCGACTCGCGCATGAAGGGTTCCGTACCTATACATATATATAATCTATAACAAGTTTGTTGTATGGGAGCCCCCCTTAAATATTTATTTAATTTAATTTTTAGTATTTGTTGTTATAGCGGCTATAGAAATACATCATCTGTGAAAATTTCAACTGTCTAGCTATCACCGTTATTGAGATACAGTCTGGTGACAGACGGACGGACGGACGGACAGCGAAGTCTCAGTAATAGGGTCCCGTTTTTACCCTTTGGGTACGGAACCCTAAAAAGCAAGAGCAATATTTCGTTTGATTTTTTATTTATTGATAAACGGACTATACTTTCTCATTAAAACGAAAAAAGTTACTTACATTTTCATCTTTAAAATAAACTACTTCCTGACGAATAATACAAAATATCTGACGCCAGCAAACCTATCATAATCTTTGAATAATCCCTACGAACAAAGAATACCTTCAACCCAGCAATTCTCTGGCCACTCAACCTTCTAAGCCAAACAAAACTATATATAAACGGAGCTGTTTACTGTCTGTCCATGCTATCTGCGAAACCGTAGACCAAACAAGATATGACCTTAATACCGCGAAGAATACGTGCTACAGGTAAACTTGTGGCCGATTTTATATAATAATTTACATTGTGTGCTTAGAGGCTGCGTGTACAGTCAGACATAAGGTAATCCGGTGTTACTAATTTTGTAGGTAAAACTCCTTTCGTATAGGATTATTATTAACATTGCTCCGGGCATTTTACAAAATATTATTATCATTAAATACGATAAAATTCACTTTTATGATTCCATAACGGCAACATGTATTTACGTGGCATTTAACTGCTCACTTAAACTCTAAAGATCTCTTTATTTCCTGATGCAGATACTTTATTTAATCTACACAACAGAAATACTCCAAAACGAAACGATAATTCTCAACACAATAACGTCATATTCCGCATACCTATGAATGAAGTAGTTAGAAGAATTGTATCTATGAAATAAGTAATATATGTAGTAGTAGGTTTTTCCAATAGCTTAGTACCTGTGTTCCATTTTTAGCTCAAGTGCACTCAAAACCGAAACGACTGCGCCGCAGTTAATGTTCCGTTGGATGAGCCCACCGACGAGACTGGTATAGTTTGTTGTCAAACAGTCTGCACTGCTAAAGATGCGCTTCTTCTTATAGTTGTTTGTTTGGGACAGAGATTAATGTGAATCTATTAATTCTAACGACCAATAGGAATAAAATAGAGCTGTTAATTTTACACCCATTATAACTATAACAAAACCTATGATCTTAAAACTAGATGATGATGACGTCGGGTAACATGCCATTGCAAAATATTAGATACTTGAAGGATTGATTGATATTGATATGAAAATATAAAAATAAGACCCTAGGAGGATAATGAGCAGTTGATACAGCTGAAGAGTAAGCAAATGTCGTTGGTACAAAAGCCCAAATACTTGAAGATGGACGTATCAACAAAATAAAAACTGTCCCATCCCATCACGGAGCTGTGGCAAGTTGAAATCAACATTTATTTTATTAGCAGTAACTGTTTACCTTAGATTATAGCGTGCTTCCTTTTTGCATAACAATTTTTCTTCATTTCGCAACTCTATCATTTCCCAATTTTCCGGAACTAAAACCTATTATACAGCTATTTTTGTGTCTATGTGTAGAACAGAACCCAGTAAAATTTGTTTTATAAAAGTTCTGTAAAGTTGACTGCTTAGAGAAAAACCCAGTTTGCAACATGAAACAGTCACGAAATAAAGCCGTTAGCAAACGCAATTAGCCAATTCGCCAGTAACTCAGAAACTATACTAAATCTAGGTGCATAGAATCAAACGCATGCTCCATTCGTTTAAACCCAACCGGCGCTAGCGCACAGGAAGTTTACAGGCACGTGCGCGCGCTTCCTCGCACAGGATGTTTTAAATTTCGAACGCGAATTCAAACGCATGCGTTGAACTGCGGTTGAACCTGTGTATTGCCATTTGATTGGCGGTTTGTGGTGAGTTTCATTGGTTGTTTATAGTAGTGCGTGACATGTATAGAAAACTAAAGTTTGCGGTTGACGCTACCTACATTACACCTAACAAGTTTGTGATAATGATAAGCATTAACTACAATTTAGGGCATGTTGTACTCGTAAGTGCATCTAAATAATCACTTCAAGTCTTATGCAAATAATATCAATTTGAAGCCATCGAATGAAATGCCATATTTTATAACATTTAATGTTAAACGGGAAGTACTGAAAATTAGATATATAGCAGCACTTAGATCGCATCAAAAAACAATTAAAATTATCAGCTTGGCAAATAACCTAGCACTGGCTAGGGCAATAACAGTAAGCTATAAAATTAGCAATAACCATAATTTCAGTTACTCGATACCTTATTCCGTTAATAGTTAGTACCTAGTTGTAATTATTCCGCTATTAGTTAATGCGCAGATATTGTTTATTGTGGTTGGTAATGTAAGTTTGTTTGTGTGAGGCCAGCAATGACAAGCGGGGTTGATTTGTTAGTCAGTACGTCGTGACAGACGATGCCATTACTTGGTAGCGGAGGACGGGCACTATGGCCAGTAAATGTTTGTTTTCCAGTCTTATGATTGCAATTAACGTTAAAAGGCATATTTCTTGAGAAATATGATAAAACTTTGTCAGGAGCTATTTAAAGTATTTATAGACAGCAGGATTCGGAAAAAACGCGTATAGTATCTATGAAATTATTGTTATGACTCCTAAATATAATGAAATGTCTGTAGACACTGTGCTAGAAGTTAGGTAATAGAAAAAAAACTTAAGTTGACAATTTTTTCGATTTTAATCACTTATTTTGTTTTTTTTTAATGCTTATCAGTATACCAGTATTTTAAGGGGTTCCGCTATCCACATGGTAAAAACGGGACCCTATTAGTAAAACTCCATTGTTCGTCTGTCTGTCACCAGGCTGTATTCTTGAATCGTGATAGTCTAGACAGTTGGCATATTAAAAAAAGAATAAAATAAATATTTAAGTGGGGCTCCCATACAATAAACGTAATTTTTGACGTTCTTTATATGATGGTACGGAACCCCTCGTGCGCAAGTCCGACTCGCACTTGGCCGGTTTTTTTACTCTATGCTCCATATGTAACTATAAATGTATATACGAGTAATTGTCACGTTAGCCGCCGCGCCTGAGTTTTGGAAAGGATACCACCTACAAATTCTAGATATTATCTTTCAAGGCTAATGTCAAATATTGTCGGTTCATCGAGTAATTGGTAATAACTTAGTAATTGTAACTGTTTACATTCTGGGCGATATCACGTTGTGATAAATGTCGACACTATAATGTTGTACGACTAGTTATTTTACGGGCAGACATCGCGGCGGCGGGCAGGAAAGGTAGGAAATAAATAACTAATATAATGTTATACCTTCTTAATATGATATCTTTACTTAATACACTCCACTTCCAGTTTTTGTTAGCGCATTAATTTCTTCATTGGTCTCTCGCTTTTCAATTTAGGGTCCCATAGAAAAAAAATGCGTGTTAAATATAGATTACAGCAGATTTTATGTTTAAAACTATACATTTAAGCTGTGCACTAAAATTGTAGGAATTCAATCATTCCCTTAATTCTCACTATCAGGAACACAAGACGAATTTGAATTTAAATTATGTCCCAATCGCTACGAACATCACGCAAACCGAATTTAAAGTTCATAAAGAACAGCCTGTATTTTACAATAAAGCGCACTGTTTACTAATATTCATATAAAAAACGCCGCCATCTGGTGTCTAGAGGCCTCGTTATATAATTATTTGTGTGAACGATAAAACATTGCACCCAGTGCATTTAGGTAGCACCATCTTTTCAGTTTCTTACTACGGTAACTTACGGCTTATAGTTGCTTGGTTGGTGCCTCTTTTTCTTGGTTCTTGTCTAAACAGATGTCCGAATGATTGCAGTTCGGTGTCAAAAGATTGTGTAACCTGTCCCGGGTGATAGTCATGAAAGAACTTTTACTAGAACCGTGGGCATTTGTTTCTATTACAATTTGGATTGAAACATCGATTCAGTGGAAATACCCGGTGAGAGATCGGGTGATGAATCTGTTGTAAGATATTGTACCTATAGCGTAGCGGTCGCGGTCATGGAAATGGGAATAGTACCTAAATTATTTCTATGATCTGAGCTGACGGTGTTACCACTCATGCATTAAATAAAAAAATATTCGTTTATTCAGGTATTACACCATTGATTTTGACATTAAATTAGGACATTTATTAATTATTTATGACATTTCTTACTGAAATTAAAATAAATAATAAATTGAGCATTGTTTACCTGCAATTAACTGTGGGGAAAAGCGTACACTGACATTTTCTATCGAATTATGATTTTATCGTTGATGACAGGTTGTAACGGTTTACATATTATGATATTATATTATGCAAGTGCGACATATTATATTCTATAAAAAAATCATTATTGCTAACAATCTACTTACACGAAACTAGCCACTATTATGTGGTTGTTTTCCTATAAGAAGAGGAAGGGTATAAATTGGTCCATAAGGAGCTTAAGACAGAGAAGTTAATAATAAATTTACACCTTTCAAAAAAGTCCCCCGTTTTGTTACAAATAAATCAAACACAAAAAGCTTATTGAAAGCTATTTTTAACGCGGGGTTACAATACAATAAAAAAGCAATCAGTTGATGTATCCATTTTTAAATGTGGCAACACCGGTCTAACCCTTCAGCGGCCAAGATATCCTGGCACAGTAGAGCCATCAACAGTAGGCTCCGCTCATTGAAATAGGTAAACCAATACATGTAGGGATATAACCAATAGATAAGCATTAGGTACCTACATTATTTGTGATTTATATAAATCACTTAATTCAACTATATTTTTGTACACTGGCGGTATGGAGTACTAGCAATCACGCTTTGCTCATTTCGTTGTTATCTCTCTGAAAATTCGACATTATTTTTTGTATAGTCAATAGTTGGGCCTGGCGTGTGAAATAAGTTTTAGTATTTTTATTTTATTTCAATAATACAAAATCCACAGCACAGATTACAGTATCTTTTGAAATTTTACCATTACGGATTTACATTCATGTTTATGACATAACCCTAACCCTGCATATTCATTCCTAGGCGACCTTACGTTCTACAATGATTGTGACGGTTCGGATGAAGAAGAAGAATACTGTTTCCTATTTTTACTGTGCATTTGATATACTGGCGCGTGTTATACGATCTAATGAAAAATAACATTAAACAGAAACTTAGGTGTTAAAGAAGTTACTTTATGAAAACTATTTACGTCTATGATGGCTCGTAAAATTGTATCTTTTATGGTCACGTGGTTTTTATCCAAAATGTATTAAAGTCGAAGAAACGACTTTTGACTTACATCGACGTAGGTGTGTGTACCTTTTTTGATATCAAAAATTTCACTTTTTATATATCAAATATTTTTATAAATAATGTTACTTTGTATCGATAGAAAATTATAGGGACATAACACAATGAATAAGTGAATAATAATTATTAAATTTAGTTCAACCTTCAATATTACCTTTGAATCATAATTAAGTTTGACCGTCGCCATCTGATATGCAATTCACAGCAAAATCTATGGATACCAAAGTAGGTACCTATATTAGCCGCCTATTAGCCTAATTAGGATTTTAAAATACATACATTCACTGACTTTATCGTGAATTTCTCAATTATCTAATAGATACCTTTTTCTCGCTTCTATATAACTTGAATCCAAAAACAAACGAAACGCGACACCAAACATTTATAAAAGCATCAACCCCTTCATTAACCAAACCCATTGGAGTGAATCAAAACCGAGTTATTTTATATGCTTGTTTATTTTAATGTTTAATTTTATACAGAGGCAACGACCTTTCGTCGTGTACTGCCAGCGAGTTAAATTATTTTAAAAATAAAACGACTAAATACCTCCGAAAATGTTTTCTTTTCGTGGCGTTTCTGGTGACCTCGTTTGTGCATTTTGTTATTATTCAGTCCATAAATCTTGTGAAATCTGTTTATGAGCGGTGACTGGCTGATTACAAATTGCATCTGGATTTATGTTAGTCGATATATTATAAGCTTTATTGATTTTAAAACTGTTCAGTTGAAATCAACTTGTTTTCGAAAAAACACTTATACTTAACCTAAATTGAAATGCTTAATTAAATTGAAACATTACATTATCTATATCCATTTTATAAGCAGGAATATGCCAATATGTTTCTTAGATCTGTGCTCAAACATTTGTTTGAAACCAAACAAGAATCAGACTAGCCAACAAGTTCAGGCGTTGATTACAACTGGACAGGACACTTTGTGTTTATTTTAAGCAGCATTTTGCAGCGTCCATGATATGATATTTGGATATAATTGGATAGTTAATACTCATAAGGTCGGTACCTATATATACCTACAATTTTCATCGTGGGTCCGTATTCGAAAAAAAAATCACTCACATTTTTATGTAGGGTCAAGGCGGCAACAGTGGGTCACTTTTTTTTGCAGAGATGTAATTTGATTTAAGTGAGTGTTGGAAAGATGTGAAAGGATCCGTGTTATAGTGTAACTAATATTTATTGATTATTCCAATCGATTTAGCTCGACAAGATAATATTTTGGAAAATATATAGTATTTTCTAAAAAAACTCATTTGAGCCATTGTGTACTGTGGGTGGGATACAGTGAATCAAAGGCCCTCAGTTTACAGTGAATCAGGCAAGTTTACAGTGGATCATCTATAATATAACTCAACTAATAATGCATTTTTTTGCTTCGTATCGGTCTTTATTTTTTTGTTTTAATCAAACAAAATAAGTTACACATCAGAAAAGAAAACTTTTTTTGACTACTTCAGCCTGAAAGTGACTTTTCAGTCTTACACATTCAAAATGTACTAAACGAGCTTATTTTTTTATGACTTAGTTAATAATCAACGCATAACTGCTACATAAACTAAGTAACTACCATTACTGAATTAGTATCTTGCATAAAATATCATAAAAAATGTTTCTTTGGCCTTAAAATAAATAATAAAGTTATTTTTCGAAATTCCTTTGTGCTCAATCCGTAAAACTACAGTACCTATTTGAAATAATCTTTTAAAAATTCTTGTTGCTCTTCATTGCACATTTTACTAACGCTATAATTTGGCGTAAACGAACCTACCCAACATTAATATATCGAGTCTTAAAATGATAACGTCTCAGTGCAGTGAAAAGAATTCCTGAAATTTAGACGCATTTCTCACGCTCAAACCATTTTTTTTCATGTCATCAGCTGTAGGTTTATCTATTTCATTGGGCCTTGCTGGACGAGCCATCCTTAAAGGGAGAATTAACAAAAATTATTACATCTCGCTAAATTTTCTAAATTAATGTCTGTTAACCATTATCCAGTACCAATAGTACACAGTGGATCATGAACCACTGTGTACTTAAGTGATTTGAGCCACTGTGTACAAAACGGCCATTTTGGGTTTGACTCATACCACGTGTGATGGTTTTACGTAAATCGAAGCGCGATATACGCCAAAATGACCTCAATTAAGTTTATTTCTTAGCAAAAATATAACTCCATTAGTAAGACGAAAGGTTTGTGAAAAATAAACAGTATATCTACCTTAAAACTCACTTTTTCTTACGTCAAAACAAAAAAACACTCGCAAAACGGGTTGTTACATGGCTGACGCAGAGAAACTGGATGTGACAAGGATGTGACCTGTATATATCGGGAGGGCTTCCGAAGAGTAAGAGAGACGGAAAGCTACGTATGATACTTTTGAAACAACGGCCATTGCGCCACTGTTGTCGCTATAGCCACTGTTGCCGCCTTAACTCTACGTGACATATACTGATCTTTGATATTCGAGATGCAGGCATTGAAATATCTGAAAGCCCAACCTACATGAAAATTAAACATATTACTCGCACCTGTGAGTACTATCTCTGTCAATATCTTGGACACATGTTATTAGAAACATCGAATATAGCCCCTGTCTGCCTTGTGCTGTACTGCCACTTGACTTCATAGTACAATTTAGATAATTACAGTAGAACGGGGTTACTTTCAAATGCAGGGGCTACTTTGGAAAAGTGTTTTTACGCCATATCCTTATTTTTTTTTTACTATCTGTGGCAATGCAATACCTACCTTCAACAATGACCTAACCTTTTACTTCATTTGCTCAATCGCATTACGAATATTTGCGTTTTTATAACCATTTTAAACCTATCATAGTAGCCCTAAATTTTCCTAAAGTAACCCCGTTTTACCGTAGTCCAAATTATCTTCCAAACAACGTTAACATTTACAAAGCAATTATGAATTTACTAGCTGTGCCCCGCGGTGTTACCCGCTCATCCCACGGGAACACTAAATTTATTCGGGATGAAAAGTATCCTATGTCCTTTCTCGGGTCTCAAACTATCTCCATACCAAATTTCATATAAGTCGGTTCAGCGGTTGAAGCGTGAAGAAGTAACAGACAGACAGACAGACACACTTTCGCATTTATAATATTAGTATTGATGACAAAGTGATTTCAGACAGTCAGAATGCTTTTCTCGCAGAATGGATGGCTTGCTATAAATAAAGCATCATACAACAATAATTATAATATTCATCACAAACTCACAACACAACACATGGAGGGTCCGAATCCACTTCTATACCTCGCTGGCTGTTAAAGGGCGTGAATCGTGACATTTATTGCTCCGGCGCACTTTTCGAGACGACTTCGCACTGCGTTACGTATCGGCTTTTACTGCTATGAGTTTCTATTCGTGGCATGGTTACAGATGAACGGAGGGTCTGAATGTTCAAGTGTTGAGTCAGTTTTCAGATGTTGTTAATATCCCCCTTAAATAGCATTTTTAGCAAGTTGTTGTATTAGGTGGTGAAAGTTTTATTCCAAAAAAGGAAACCATTCCCCCGATAAGTGATATCATTTCTATAAAATAAGATACCGTGACATTAGTCACCATACAATAAAGCGGCGTTAAATTTATAGGATAATATAATAACACCCCTGAATAAAAAATAGGTCGCTGCACAAATAGGTATAATGTAAATTGCGAAACAAGTGTAGCTATCTCATGTTCTTAAGTGACCTCATTTTTATTTACACAAATGATTTAGGTTTAATTATAATAAGTTATCTGACATCTGCTCAGCCCAAGTTATGACGACTTTGTCAATCACGCTAAGCCGCAACACCTATGGACGTTGTCGCCGTGATTCGGAACGTCAATTATCTCTGAAATATGGCCGTTTAGCATTAGTATAACGAGCGAGATTTCTTTAAACTAAAACAATTATATTTAGAATGTTTTTGTAACATTAAATCATATTTTAAAATGATATTTTCAATATTATAAACAATATTTTCCAGAGAAAAAACCTAGGTGCTTGTAGTTAATACATAAACATGACTGATGTTTATAGGCCAGCCTTATAGGCAAGCATTATGTTGTACAACGCAAGGAATGGAAATGAATTCCAAGTTATTATTTTCTATTTTTACTTATACCTTATTACTTTGAAAATCAGTTACCAATGAAAATAAAGGATCTAATTAGTTTCCTTTTTCCTTTTTCTAATTAGTTGTAATTAAGTTTTGAATAAAGACGCCCAGAAACCTAGTTAACGCTTGAAAGTGAAGACAGTTTTGGGTGGTTTTGTTAGCCACGGGCTAAGTTTCGTCCGTGTGCGCATCTGTTACAACGTCAATGTCACTAGCAAAACGTCTCTATGATTGGTACGTACTGTACGTAGAGACGCACACATAAAACCAAAAGCGACTTCATCTTTCACAAATCTGTTTTAAGAAGACTCGTTCTAGGTGTAAAATTCTTATTCTGATTAACTAAAAAAAATTGCTCACCATTCCTTTGTTTCGCTGTAGTGTGCATAATATGTGGAAGTTATATATGTATAATTAGCGTCCAGTTCTATTTAAACAGTTGTATAAACGGTCCATTTGCATTGTTCCAGAAACTGATGGATCCCAACAAGAAGAGCTGAGATCGTGAAACATGACGCGAACCGCCATTACGTTTTGGCGCGAAATGTCAATCGCTGTCACTTTCGTTCTTCTGGCAATGGCTTGCAGATGTTCAGCCAGGGATATTAATTTAGGTAAGTTTTTTTTACATAACATGACGAGATTTTTTTGTTGCCAATATTTGTTCGTATTATTTCAAGTTGAACCGTTTGTGACGAACTATTGTCAAGCATTTTCGATTCAATGCTTGCTATATTTAGGTAAATGTAAAACTAAAACAATGCCTAAAATGCTTTTGGAATTTTTATAGCCTTTTAATCGGAAGCTAAGGATTGAGTATTCTAACATCATACTTATTTAACGTATTGACAAAAATCTCGAAACGTGGCGCAGAATTTAAAATTTAAGATACATCGTTTTGCATACAAATGCACGAAGTTAAATTTATAGCTGGTCGTGAGTAGTTGTTTTTGGTAATCGAATATGATTTCTCTGTATAAAATCACTTCATTATGCAAATGTACATATAAATTATACAATAACATTTGGTTTAATTCAATATTAATGAACCCAATTAAATAAGATTTATATATTTAATAGAATCTCATACTCTCATGAAGTTACGTAGGATTCTAAGAGTGATGAATATTATCACTATCCCATTAATTATTATTTCATATCACATTTCTTGTATTTATGGAATAACTCAAGTAGCACGGATGCTGCATAGGCGCTGAGATAACCTTTATTCTGCTTAAATTTGCGTTATAAGCGCTGTATAAACGATTAAGTATGCAGCTTCTGTGCTAAGTACTTGGGAACATTAAATACTTCCCAGACGACACATATATTTCTAATTAACAAATTTACACACACGAAATAATAATTATAGCGGAAACCTTAACACCGTCACGGGGACAAATCGATTGTGCCTCAACCCTCTCATTTGGTTTTAATTACGCGCAGGAAGCCGCGACAATTATCATAATAGCCAACTAAAAATGATCCCTTGGCTGTGTCGTCTTGGGTGCCGTCTTTGGATTATTTTGGTACAGGCGGGTGAGGTGGACAGATCCGTTTACTTATGTCAGTCTGTGACGTCCTGGCTAGCCCTGTGATCTGTTACTTATTGAAATATTTAAAATACCATCACGCAGCACAGTTTGAATTATTTCCAAATGGCTTTATTTATTTAATATTAATAATTAACCTCCCATCAAAACGACCTGTGCATCTTCTCCGTTATACTTATTGCCTTACGTCTGCATACACTTGTGTTGTAGTTTTGGTGCAATACATTTAATCCGCATCTTTTTCTAAGATACTCCTACCTATTTCAAACATCTACATGTTATCTACTTAGTAGTTTTTATCGGATCGGTAGTTTCTAAAACTATTAATGTTGATCCCCCATCAAAGATCAACATTAATAGTTTTAGATATCGTCCCAAAGATCGTCATATCGTTTATAGATCGATATCAATTTAATATTGACCCAAATATTTTTTACTTCAGGTTGTATTTACTATGAAGACATTCTGCGAAGGTTCAATACATATTTGCATTTGCCCTGATCTTGTCCTAAATAAACATTCTTGATTTTAATGGACTCGATATTTTTGGCTTTGCAACCAAATTCTATTATCTATGAATGCTTACATGCGATGCCGAAATATAAATATGTATAAATTGAAGATAGAAAGGAGAGCAGAAAGAAATTGTTCTCACTTATAGACCACACCCCGTATATTTTTGTTATCCTTAAATGTCATTGAAAATATTGTCATTAAGCAAATAGGACAAATCAGTTTTGCAAAAAACGATATTTTTTACTATATTTAGACAATCATATCGAGTATTTTTTTTTTCGTATCGAATACGCCGCGCGTACTTCGACGGAAGTCGGTGCCTTTGCACATCAAGTGCTACCATCCTGACGGACGCGGGCAGTGCGTGCCTCCTGTTATGTTGGCACGACTGCTGCATCACCAATATTTGCTGGGAAACTGACTATTGATTGTGTACCAACATAATAAATCGTGATGTGTTCACGCAGACTTCGTCTGTCGTGACCTATTATGCATTTCGAATCGTTAGGATGATATTGTCCTATGTGGCTACAAAAGTCTACAATTACATGTGACTTTGTTCTTTCAAGGATACAATTTGTATTCTTACAATGAGAATGCATGCAATTTAATGCGTGTTTCTGTATGTTTTAATGATAAATGCTTTACGAGTAAGACGTTACAATAGAAAAGTGTTTATGATAATTCTCGGAAAGCGTGAAATCGTGTGTGGGCAATACTCGTAGCACAAGATAGTTAATTAATACAAGTCAGATTAGTTTACCAGATTATCCTTGTGCAACTATTGCTTTTCATTCCATTCGTCGCATTCTTTACGTGAGAAGCCTTTGTCTTTTCCATACTTGTTAGTTTTACTTCTATCTACAGTAAATGCAATTTAAACGATTTACAGTCGCAGCTACTATACTTACGTGGCTCTCAATAAATACGCCCAGTATAGTAAACAACGATAAATGTCAAATTTTTACAACCCATTCCTCTGACAGCCGATTACCCTACCGCAGTTTCGAGTGGCGGGAATCGGACAGGAATTTAAACCATTGTGTATGGCTACAACTGTAATGGCTGACAAGAAATTATGTGGAAGTCGAATCAGTCGCACTTCCAATAAATATCAGATTCTAAGGACTACAAGTTACATATTTCGTACGATTTGTAATAAAAATATTTAATGATATCTGAAATGTGACCAAGCTGTAAACACTTAAGTGTCTACCTACATTACACTTTCCTAACTTAGTGTTGAAATGAGTTTACACACGATGTGACATGAGACAACTGGCAGCTAACTATTGAGAAATGGTAAAAGGAAAAAAGAAGAAAGTGATTCTTGTTATGTTTGTATGTCAAGCTGTCACTTAATTAAATTGTAAATTATTATAAATATTGTAAACTGTTTTATTCACTAAATAAGAGGTTATGGGTTGATAAAGTGAATAAAAGTGATTAATAGTAATAATGGCAGGTACGTCTTATCGTATAGAGCAACTAAACAGGAATAATTATGATACTTGGAAAATTCAAGCCCAAGCGGTAATGATAAAAGCAGGTTTGTGGAAATACGTTTTGAATCCGAAACCACCCGCTACGGAAAATGATTCCGCTGCCATCTCAAAATACGAAGAAGAAGAGCTCCTTGCCAGGTCAGAATTACTTTTAATTATTTCTTCAGAAGAGATAAAAAATGTCAAAAAATGTGAAACAGCTAAAGAAATATGGCAAAAACTAGAGGATATGTATGAAAGCAAGCGACCTACAAAAAAGGCTTCACTCCTTAAACAGTTAATTGTATCGAAATACAAAGAAGGTGATGATTTACGAGAACATTTAGATAATTTGTCGGATATTGTTGACAAACTCGCAAATATGGACGTCGACATTAATACAGATCTTTTATCTGTCATAATGCTTTACTCATTATCATCAAATTTCGAAAATTTTCGCATCGCGATCGAATCTCGAGATAGCCTACCATCACCAGATGAGCTAAAAATAAAAATTCTGGAAGAAACCGAAGCTCACAAATATTCAGAAGAAAATACAAGCGATAATAATGCGATGTATTTAAAGAAAAATAATTATTCTCAAAAGTACAAACCAATCTTTTGCCAAATCTGTAAAAAACGAGGACATAAAACCCAAAATTGCAGATACCGTAATGACCATAACAAACAAGAAAGATCCAATACCGCACAAAACATATGTCTAAGCACGGAACCTATAAAAAACATAAAAAGATGGTGCATTGACAGTGGATGCACATCCCACATGTGCAAAAATATAAATGATTTCTCGTCAATTAAGAAACATGAAGGTTTACTCAAACTTGCAGCTGAAGATAGCAGTGCAAAAATCGAAGGAAAAGGAAATGTCCAAATCACAGTTGATAATAAGAATGTAAAACTAGAAGACTCACTATACGTACCGAATCTTGCAACAAACCTATTATCCGTATCGAAAATTACCAAAAAAGGAAAGACAGTATTATTCAAAGAAAATATTGCTACCATAAAAGATACGAAAACTAATAAAATTGAACTAACAGCAAGAAACGTGAATGGTCTCTATTATCTGATAAACAAAAAGGACACAAATGATTTTGATTATAAAGAAGAAACCACTTTTAATGCTGAAATTGACGAATGGCACAGAAAACTTGGCCACTTAAATGAAGTAACATTGAAACAAGCTTTAAAAGATGAAGCAATGAATGGACTTAAGTTTGACCTTAATCAAAAATTAAATGAATGCGAAGTATGTGTCAAGGGAAAGATGAGCCGATTGCCCTTTCCTAAAAACAAAGACAACTCAAGAACTACACAACGCCTTGAAATAGTACATTCTGACGTTTGTGGACCAATGAATGTAGAATCTGTTGGTGGAGCAAAATACTTTGTAACATTCATTGATGAGTACTCAAGATACTCAAGAGTATATATAATTCAAAGAAAAAATGAAGTGTTGGATAAATTTAAACAATATAAAGAAGAAATGGAAAGATTTACCGAAAATAAAATTAAATTCCTTCAAACCGATAATGGGACGGAATATATTAATAAAGAATTTGATGGATACTTAAAACAGTGTGGTATAAGTAGAAGACTGAGCTGTGTATACACACCACAGCAGAATGGGACAGCTGAACGAAAAAATAGAAGCTTACAAGAAAAAGCAAGATGCTTATTACTCGATGGTAACATACCAGAAAAATATTGGGCAGAAGCTGTATCCACCGCAAATTACCTACTAAACCGGATACCATCAAAAGTCATACAAAATAAAACTCCATTTGAAATGTGGGTTGGACGAAAACCATCCATACAACATTTACAAATTTTCGGATCAAAAGCATTTGTACTCAACAAAAACAAAAAACAAAAGAGGAAGTTTACATCTAAAGCAACCGAAGGAATATTTCTTGGATATGCAGAGAATAGCAAAGCTTACAGAATCCTAGTACCTGACACAAAAAATGTTATTGTAAGCAGGGATGTAAAAGTAATGAAAATCTTATACTACTCAAAAGAAAAAGTAGATGTTAAAGACAACAAAAACGAAAAGAAAATGATTGAATTAGTTCATTTTGACAAAAAAGAAAAAAATGACGAATTTGACCAACAAAAAGAGAGAGATGATGAAATGTATGAACCAACAGAAGTTGATGAAGATACTACTGATGACGATGATATGTATGAACCAACAGAAGTTGATGAAAATACTACTAATGATATTCCAGTAACAAATTCAGAGATCGCTCAAAATGATGACAATCTAATTTTAGGAAGACCCCAGAGATCTAGAGCACAGCCACTCTGGACGAAAGATTATGTATGTACAGTGTGCATGAGTAAAGAAGACAATCTAGAATGGAATGATGCAATTCTTTCTGAAATAACAGCACATTTAAAAAATGAGACATGGTCCATAGTGAAGAAACCACCTTGTCGTAATATCATTGACAGCAAGTTGATTCTAACAGAAAAATTTGGACCAGATGGCAATGTTGAACGTAAAAAGGCTCGATTAGTAGCCCGAGGATTTTCACAAATACCAGGTGTTGACTACCAAGAAGTGTTTGCTCCTGTGACTCGACTAAGTTCAATAAGACTACTAGTATCACTAGCTGTACAGAAAAACATGCATTTAAACCAAATAGATATATGCACAGCATTCTTAAATGGTGATATCGAAGAGGAAATCTTTATGAAAAAGCCTAAGGATCTAGAACAGTATCTTGAAAAGATTATACAAAACACGAAAGATTCCGATATTAAGAAAAAAGCTACTAGAATGCTACAAATTTTAAATCAAGAAAAAGATAACGCAGTATGCAAGTTAAACAAAGCAGTTTATGGACTAAAACAAGCGGGAAGACAATGGTATAAGAAATTAGACGCTGAATTAAAATCCATTGGTTTTACGCCTACTAAAGTTGATCCATGCATGTACATATATGCGAAAGGAGGAGATGACATCATTATTAGCATATATGTTGATGACATAATTATTGCATGTATATCACAGGAAAAAATTAATGAGATAAAGAAATTGCTACTGAAAAAGTTTGAAATGCGTGACTTGGGAGAGCTGAATTACTGTCTCGGAATAACATTTGAACGAAATGCTGATCGAATGGTTCTGAAACAAAAGAAATACATCGAGACAGTGTTAGAAAAATTTGGATGCAATGATTGCAAACCAGCATCTACTCCTATGGAGATAGGACTAAAGTTGGCAAAAGGAACCAGTCCTGTAAAAGAAAAGGATATACCATATCAAAATCTTATAGGTTCACTTATGTACCTAGCTGTTGCAACACGTCCTGATATAATGTTTGCAGTAAGTTACTTGAGCCAATTTAATAACTGCCATACATCTGAACATTTCAAAGCAGCAAAAAGGGTTCTGCGTTACTTACAAGGAACTAAAGATTTGGGACTGACTTACGTAAAAGGAAATATGAATCTTGAAGGAACTGCTGACGCAGATTGGGCATCATGCAGTATTGATCGTCGATCAGTCACCGGATACATATTTACCTATGGTGGAACACCAATAAGCTGGGAAGCGAAAAAACAAAGAACGGTTGCACTGAGTACTGCTGAGGCGGAGTACATGGCTCTTACGGAGGCATCCAAAGAAGCCATATACCAGAAGAACCTGTTAAAGGAATTGAACATTGAGACAGGCATAATTGATATCTACAATGACAATCAAGCTGCTCAAAAACTGGTCAAGAACCCAATCATAAGCACAAAGTCAAAACATATCAGTATCAGGGAACACTTCATTAGAGATGCTGTGAAAGATGGGCACATAGATATCAAATACCGTCCAACAGAGAACATGGAAGCAGACCTTTTGACAAAGGCGTTACCAGCACCAAAGTTCATAAAGTTAAGGACTGCCATGAACATAATTGCATCTCGTGAGGCGGAGTGTTGAAATGAGTTTACACACGATGTGACATGAGACAACTGGCAGCTAACTATTGAGAAATGGTAAAAGGAAAAAAGAAGAAAGTGATTCTTGTTATGTTTGTATGTCAAGCTGTCACTTAATTAAATTGTAAATTATTATAAATATTGTAAACTGTTTTATTCACTAAATAAGACTTAGTGATTAATAGTCATATTTAGGCTAGGTACACCAATTTAAGAGATGTAAGATGAGAGTTGAAACTAAATAGCGGCAACAGTTATTTAACTAGTCAAAACTTCCCTTAAACATTGTTAGCTATATTAATTGACAAGAAGCTTTAGTATTTCCCGTTAGGTATGTCCAACTGTCTGTCAAAGCACGGTATGGATAGGCCCCATGAAGTATACAATGGACTCCATACTCCAAGTAACCCGAAGTCTATTTCTTACAGTTGTAAAGATTTTATTGCACAAGTCTTAAGTGGAACGGGCGAAAAACTATTTATTTTCCTTTCGGACTATAAAATTTTTACTGCGTTTTAAGCATCATCGCCACTTTGGGAGCGGGTCGTGATGGAACCCAGTCAGCGAGGCGCTTGTTTGTGCTGGAATTAGTGAGATTTAACGATTGTCGTCTGTTTAACATTGTTTGGTTTCAAGGTGTAAGCTAGTAATAAAATTGACTTAAGCCGGTATCTTATAAGAAACAATTACATACATACATATATAAAATACATCCAGGTCTCACCAAACAAATATTCCTGCTAAACAGAAAACTATTTGACTCTATTGGGATCGCTATTGGTATGAAACTGAACCTGATCTATGTTTTTACCTAGACTGCTTATTAAGAAACTGTCACTAACATACTTACTATCATACTGGGATCATTTACTAAATAATTAATTTATCATGAAAAGTTTAGGTTTTCATTGAACATAACATACCTAATGTATGTATTGTAAGAATTGAAATACATACAGGAATCAAAAAAAATGTTTTGAAATTCATCTACCTAAATAATTTAGTTTGCACAAAGTAAAGTACTAAAGGATTTCTAGAATATTAAGCTTATTCTAGAATTTCTAAGAACTGAAACGAATGTTCTTCTATTTAGATTAATACTGTGTTTTGATCACGATCACACGAATTCTAGGAAACGAATTAAGCAGACTGGGAAAACGTTGTGTAAGTATACTGTTTTCTCCTGAACTTAAGTCACGGAATATGCTGGAACGACTGGGCGCAGAGAAATTTGCCAGATTTGTACTTGTAACATAAACCTCATAAATTTATGTTGTTTTCTCTACAAATGGGACCAAAATAAATCATTCTACAAATACGACTTTAAACCGTTCATATTGAGATCATAGTTAAATGAACTCTTCTGGGGTTCAGATAAATGCTTACTTTAATAGTTGAATTTAGATTGTCATTAATGTTTGTTCAATTAAATGTGATGACACATTTGGGAATGTCATTGCTGTGTTCATTATCATGTAGCTAAGGAATTTGAAATTTAATTATTAGCCCTTTGCTTAACCAAGCGTTCAACTCCCTAATTGTGAAAAATTACATGTCTTTGGTCACGTTCACATTTGACAAGAATAATAATAGTCTTTTATTTAGTAACCTATTTTGACATTGAATTTGGGTTAATGACGCCCAGGACAGGACACGTCCCTCCATTTTTAATCCATCAATTACGGTATTTGAACGGATTGTCATAAATTATACATTTTGGAATTCATGCTGATATCCTAGCATTATTGGAAATAGGTCGGAACTAACTCTAGAGCAATATAAATAACATAATCAAGTTAGTTATTTTCAACATAACTATGTAGTTGTAGTTGGTTACATACATATTCCTATTTTAATGGAAAGTGTGGCTGTCGGTCATAACTCTACATTACCTCGCAGCTGCGTACTTCTGTCAGCTGTCAATAAGTCATCCGAAAGGGTATGTTCACATGCGCAAGAGTGTTCTTGTCACTTTCCTTGTGCATGCGAATTTAATGTGCTCGTAAATAGTGACACGTCATCAGCTGATTCATACAAACGCCAGTATGATTTGTATGGTAGGTTATGGACGCTGGGGTTGGTTTGTCTGTGTCAAAATTGCAGTTAAATGTATTAAGGTACACACTATACTAGCTCTTTGTGTATACGAAGCATGGCATATGTCTTAGACCATTGTTGAATCAATTTTAGATATTATTGTTACTACTCATCAAAATGATACAATGGTATTCTTTCAAAGAGTTACATTATATTAATTAGTCCTTGTAGCCAAAATGTTCGAAATGCTACTATCATTATCAGAATTTGTTCACACATAATTGTACTTTTTTTAGGCACGACAATAAAATCATCTCATTTTTAG
This sequence comes from Apotomis capreana, assembly GCA_947623375.1. Classification (NCBI taxonomy): domain Eukaryota; kingdom Metazoa; phylum Arthropoda; class Insecta; order Lepidoptera; family Tortricidae; genus Apotomis; species Apotomis capreana. Next base: position 27,088,036 of record OX392499.1, on the reverse strand, counting down.
AAAAGTTTCATCGTTCATGAAAAAATACATGCTAATTTAATTTTAAAAAGAAAATTTCCTAATCATAATTGCAATAGTTTTTTTTATAGTGCAATGCAAGTGGTGTGTGCCGTTCCTTGCACCGCGCGTGGCATTGATGTATTCGCGGCTACCCGACCTGCGCCGGCGCAGCTGCCCTCGGTAAATATTTGCTATGATACCCGGTTCGTTGCTCCAGCTATATTTGTCATAGGGAAGCTGATCCTATTTCATACTGGAATTAAGATATATTGCAACTCTTTATTATGAATGTGGAGGTTTATTTGAATATTTATCAATTTCATCAATTAAACTAATTGTTATATATCTTCGTAAGCTCTGGCAAATTAGAAATTACATATCGCATCATTTGATGTAACCATCACAATCCACAAAAGAGTCTAGTGGACTAGGTCAAGGTGATTATGAAAGAAACAACAAAACTAATGCAGCCGCACATGAACTCTATTATCTTAGACTACATTTCATATACTTTCAGTTATATGGAAAGAGAACATTATTAAACCCATCCAGGTTTTGTAAAAAAGGTTAATTGCGAGGATTCGGCCGGAGATTAACCGGCTTTTGATTCAATTATTTCTTTATCAGCACATCACATATGCACGTCAAAGATTTCCATAAGCTTTAATAACCCTTGCCCCCAAAACGTTACCACGGAATCGCAACATCAACACTGTCCAAGCTACATGACAAATTATACTCTTACCGGTTACTGCCAAAATATGATGAGAAAACCGACTTGCTGCTATATGCATAAACCTTAATTTAAAGGCCACAAGATTGCATCTTTCAAAAGCGTGTCAACATTGACTGCGAATATATTTCGCCGTAACTTTTTGAAAGCAGATGTCGTCTTCATTTTACAGTCTGTCTCTATTCTAGGAAACATATTCCGCCATATTTTAGTATATTTCAGCTGCCCAGATGTGGATGTTTCGTTAGTCCTTTTGCTGAAATTTCAGTAAGGGATATATGCAATTTGTCGTTACGGTTTGCATGCATCTGTCTGGATTTATTAGTATGGTATTTTAGAGTTTCGTTTTGTGCTAGTTAAATTTGTACTGAACTTGGGATTCATTAAATGCATTGACTAATTGGATATTAGCAGATTCTTTGTGTCAGTGTGTCAGACGTAGATAAATGTTTCAATGTTGTGAATCACTCGTTTAATCTACTAGGTTTTTGTGCATACAGATTACAGAACCCGAATTATAGTACCTTAGCATCAAGCATACATAAAAAGTTAAAAACCCTTGTGAGTAATACCTACTAATAGTTACTGACCTAATAATATCAACCGGTTCTTGCCAATGTAACATATAAGATAAGTATACGTTCCAAATCTAATCCTAGTCCCCCAAATCTGCGGTACCTAGTTAAATATTAGTCCTTTTACAAACATCGCTTTTCTTTAATGTCTCATAAAAAACATATTCCACATTTTTTCTCCGGTAGCTGGATTTTAATGTTAATATCAATAAACATTTTTTGCTAGCGTCTTGTTAGCGGCTGCACAAAGCGGTGCAGTTCTGTTATGATTTTCACACAGCACATGTGTTTCGCAAGGATATGGGATGCATGGAGAGACGTTGAATTGAAATATTGTTGCTTTTTTGCGATTGCAACATATCATTTTGTTATTATCCATCACGTGGATGCTACTCTGGATGAAGCTAAGGCAAAGTATTCTGGGATTGTTATATGTGCCACTAAGAACAATACCTAAACTTTTTTTCTATCATTGAGTTAAATTTCACCAAATTTTACTCTCTTACTACTTTTTGTACGAGTTACTTATTAACTGTTCAAGTGCATCCACATTTATCACCTGGAACCGAATTGCGGTACTATACTACTACAGTTAGAAGAGCCAATATGCATTTGAATACCTAGATTAATAAATCAATAAGGGCTTAACGAGAAGTTTCTTTTCCGTGATTGGAAACGGTTCATTACTGAAAAATGGGAAACTAAGGATCGTAACGCCCTTTTGTTCTTCACGGTATTTCATTATTCATGGAGATGCCGCTTCTTTGACCATGCATATTTTTTTCTTTTCCGTGCGCATATAATGTTAAACTTAGCATTTATAGTTCAAGACAAAAGCAACTTGTATTGCACAGGCAATAAGGATACCGAGTAACCTGCAACCGATCTTTCTCAAAATATCAAGTTTAGACCCCAACGATGATGACTTAAAATTTATAAACTTAATAAAAAACGCACGACTCTAACGATTCCCTCATCCTAATTTATCGGCACTGCAGATTTATTGCCATCCTTTTTTTGTCACTGTTTATGTCCAAAAAACATCGCGTCGCGTTACGCAAAAAAGTCATAAGATCATAATGAGATAAAAGCAAACGCTTGGGTGCTAAAACGTTTGTCACCAAATGTAGAAATTTACTTTTAATTTTTTTTTGTGTTGATGTGTTCGGTACAATAATATAGAATGTATGAAAATATTAAAAGCTTTTTTAGTCTGTAACGTATCTCTTAAATGTCTGAACCATCGGTGGTGCAAGAAAATTAAGCTAATATAATCACTATATAATTTTACAAAATATGCTTTGTCTAACGTCAATAAATTATTTATTGTGAACATTTTCAATCGATAAGTAAACACAAGGAAAGTAGAGGGCGGCTTGTCTATTATTACCTCCGTACATTGCAGCTATTTCCAGCTCTTGTCCCTTACCATTAAGACGGGTTCAAGGCTAGGTTTCTGTACAAATATTTACTTAGTAGCTATACTGTGCGCTGAAACTGCCGACAAAGTTTCCATGTTGTTTACTTGTCCGATGTGGATGTCTTCGTGATGGATGTTAAATACTAACTTCTTACTAATCCTTCTATTTCTCATGCACAGAAAACTCCTTTAGTGCTTTATCGAGCGGGGCTCAAGTGATGATTTAAAATTTATTTGTGTAATACACCCGATCACAAATATGTAGGTATAGGTATGTCTATGGCCTTAGTCGTATCTTAGGAGGTTCTTCGGCATAGAATCGATACTATAGATTGAAGCGCACCGTTCATAAATTACTCTTGAGCTTCAAGTATAAGTTTCCAACGCAACAAAACATCTTGATCGCGTTGACGTTTTCCCTATAAATAACATTCTTACAAAACGCGTTCAAGGTTTTTTTTGCGTTACAAGTAAATCTACTCCAGGGCCTCATGTTTACGCGCAATTTTCGCTAAGCTCAGAAGCCTTCTCGTACTCTACTACCTTTTTAAAAAATGGATGGAATGGAGGTACCTATCTATTCAAGTTGATCGAAAAATGGACTTGGATGGTGAAGGAACTGAAGAGAACGAAATGTCACATGTCCTGCTCACTAGCACAAACTGTGCTACGCAGATTTTGTCGCATGACATAGCATCATCTGTCACTCTCTGAAAGTACTGGAACTGGATAGAAAATGACAGATAAGAACCACCGAGTGAGTATAAGAGTCGCGTAGCGCAGTTGTGCTAGAGGGGCTAAATGCGCTTTATAGAGCGTCCGAACTGTAACAAAGCAGTCCACATGTTTTTGTTGTAAATAAAACCTAAATTAGTTACGAGGAGAAACCCGAGTAGTTGTTTACCTCGAAAGCATCAGTTCCTGGTAAAATGCGGTGAGCTGTCGGGGAATTGAGTTGTGGGGGAATGAATTTCTTTCATTATGTTATGTACGAAGCTTTCATAGGATTTTGACGTTAATAAGAGAACTTCCGATCTACTATTGTATTACTATCAGTGTTGTGTATTCTTTCTTAATATTTTACTTTAATTTAAATAAGTTGATTACCTACTTTTCTGTTATTGCTAAATCTATATGGCTTTAATTGCTTATAAACTGTGAAATCGTAGATCAGATGTATATCGTGAAATCGTTTACTTGGTTACTTAGGCCCAACTTAGGCCACTTAAACTAGTACAAATATAATTTTTGAAATGTCAGAGGAATAGTTACAGTTCCTTCTCCTCGACCGATCACTTAGACAGACTTAGAAAAAACTCCAAGCACTAATTCATGCAATTAGCGTAAGTACTTTTTCTATGTCTGGGTTTTTGTCTGTGCCGCTGCGCTGGGTTCAGGCGCCGTTCAGGCGGATATTACATTTGTGCCGTTTGTGGTCAGTCGAATTTGTGCGGTCATTATTTTTATAGTCACCGAGGTCATGGTCTATTCTTAAAGATGTGAATTGTTATTGGTCGTCCAGGACTCAAATTAGAGTTTATGTAAATATGTATTAGTTAACATACATATTTTACATTAATCTGAATCGGCTTCTGTGTTTTGCTGACACATTTTAAACTATCTTCAATTGTAGGTAAAAAAAAGTATATAAAAATATGTACATACTTTGTTAGGTGAGGTACAAATACAAATAGTTTATTTGTTCAACACGGGTAAACAATTGTACATAGGCACAGATCTTATAAAATAATAGGTAATCTGTATATGTATGCACCTATAACACCTTACTCTAAATAACCTATAATATAATATAATACAATAATAAAAAAGGGGTCATAAAAGAAATATCCAATCCAAAAGGTCCGCCTGCGGCATGGTCCCCAATATGCTGGCGGCGTTACCTCTTTGTATGGCCAGAGAGATTCTCTGGCAGAGGTAGGCACCAGCTCTGGGGTCTCCCGAAGCGTCGTTCAGCCATTTCGACAAAGCCTTCATGAACCTTGACATGTCAGCTGACCAATGGGCCTAATGCGTCGACTGCAAGCGCCGGGTTAGGTTAGGTTATGTTGGTTATGTTACATATTGTTAATAATACATACATTGTTAATTTTTATATGTCAAATTTATAAACCTGCCTAAATTACAAAGCAAGTTTCAACTATTTGTGACATAATGTTACTAATAGTATTTTAATACGTAATAGAATATGATGAAATTGATGAAGTTTAGTATCAAAAACATCAGGATGGGACAGTAATACCTGCAAATATATCTTAGTTCGTCTATTAACTCACGACCAGTGTCACTTTTTAGTTCTTGCTCCACGTACAAGTATGATCCACTTCAACTTCCATAATGGTGTTTGTCAGACACTCCACAACAGAACACGGTAAAAACAACGGAAGCTATGTTGGTTTACTTCTTGAGAGGTTTTTAGTAAGTTGAAGTGTTTTTCATAGGTATTTGACCAGTTTTACCCGGCGGTTCCGTCATAAATGCTAAGATAAAAAAAAACCGGCCAAGAGCATGTCGGGCCACGCTCAGTGTAGGGTTCCGTAATTGCTCATCCTTCACTAGAGACGGTCAAAAACGGAAAGACGGAAAAGGTCGTAAACGCCAAAGTAACTTTAATTACTTATTACCTTCTGGAAGTCAATTTACGTCCTTTTAAAGAAAATTATGAAATTTTGCGATAACTCAAAAATTGGGCAAGTGCGAGTCCGACTCGCGCATGAAGGGTTCCGTACCATAACCTATAACAAGTTTGTTGTATGGGAGCCCCCCTTAAATATTTATTTTATTTTATTTTTAGTATTTGTTGTTATGGCGGCAATAGAAATACATCATCTGTGAAAATTTCAACCGTCTAGCTATCACCAATCTTGAGATACAGCCTGGTGACAGACGGACGGACGGACGGACGGACGGACAGCGAAGTCTCAGTAATAGGGTCCCGTTTTTACCCTTTGGGTACGGAACCCTAAAAACGGATGGACCGATTTTGTTGAATATAGTTTTCATTGAAAGTACTTATATAAAGCCTCATTTTCATGAATTTTTCCATATTTTTAGGGTTCCGTACCTCAAAAGGAAAAAACGGAACCCTTATAGGATCACTTTGTTGTCCGTCTGTCCGTCCGTCCGTCCGTCTGTCAAGACCCTTTTTCTCAGGAACGCGTGGAGGTATGAAGCTGAAATTTATATCAATTACTCAGGTCTACTGTCCCTTGAAGCTGTGAAAAAATCAAACTTCTAAGCCAACGCAATCAAAAGATACAGCCGTTTATGCCGCAAATTTTCGACACTTGCAAGGGAATCAAAACCTACAGGGTGCTTCCCGTGAACTCAGAATCTTGAAATTTGGTACGAAGCAACGTCTTATAGCATAGATAAAGGAATAATTACGAAAACCATAATTTTTTTTTTTAATACCTAACTTTGCACCTAATTTATATGGGGCGCTATACATACCAGGTGCAAACTTAACTTAACCACTTAGGGATGGAAAGTGTTTGTACGGAACCCTCGGTGCGCGAGTCCGACTCGCACTTGGCCGGTTTTTTTTGACCTGTGGTTGAAAAGTTAAAGGGGGGACACTATTTTTTTTATTTTCGGAGTGAATATTTACAAAACTACTGACTTTATCAAAAAGTAATGTTCAAAGACCCGTATTATTTTTAAAAGACCTATTTAACAACATCCCACACACTAGGGTTGGAACGAAAAAAAAGATCACCCCCACTTTAGGCGTACGAGAGGTACCTACCCGAAAAAAAATTTTCTTTTAGTTTTTATTTTACCGTTTTGTCGGCGTGATACATACACATACTCATACCAAATTTCAGCTTTCTAGTACTAAGATCACGGAGCTAAGCCGCGGACGGACGGACGGACAGACGGACATGGCGAAACTATAAGGGTTCCTAGTTGACTACGGAACCCTAAACAGGTAAGTAGTAGTACTGTCAACTACAAAAAATTGTATGTCTTTTTTTATATAATTAATCTCAAAGTCTTTCTGTCAAAAATGACATTTTAGTGGCAAGCTTTTATAGCCGACTGTACTTTTCTTTGGATATCCATCAAATGCTCACTGAGACGATTCTAAAGAGCCCAAGCTCGGTAGGATTGCTTTTTCTATTATAGAGTTCCTATGGCCACCTTCCGGCTCCATCATCAGATCAGCCCCATGGTAACATATTATTGTATTGTCATCAAAGTTAAGTAAGTATGCAAAATTTCAGCTCAATCGGTTGACGATATCTGCTTCAAAATTAAGTTGCAAGATTTCACCCGAACAAACATACTTATAGGTACATACATACATACATACAATGCAAGTTAAATAAAAGCTTTTAAAAAGGCCCTGCACCATACTGATGTTTCTGTTTAGTCCTCTGGTTGATTGGTAGAGAATGTCTTAAGCCATTAAGTCCGCCATTTGTACATTTACTTCTGCATTTTGTGCAATAAAGTTCAAATAAATAAGTGATGCACTCCAAAGTGAACACGCATCACATTACATCAAATTCAAATAGTAGAGGATCCCGATATAGAACGACCTTCACCGAGATGTTTATTTGATGAAATGTATTTTATATTTAATTTAATATGTCAATAAATATATTGCATATGGGTTGCCTAACACATTTTAGTCCAGGGTATGTTTAATTAATAATTTCGGATTCGGATTTGATTAATATTAGATAAATTCTATACCAATCGAAAGTATGAAGCCCATAGAATATGCAAAGGTTAGGTTGCCTATTCTTTTCCCGTCACAACTATCGGGTAGCCAGGTTTAAACAGGTAAAGCTTTTTCTATTCTATTCTATTCTATAAATATATACTAGCATTTTGCAACGGTCTGATTATTGAATTGAAATTAAGTAACATTAAAGATTATTTTATAATGAACACGGTGGTATCGGGTTGCCTGCGAAAAATCAGTCCAGAATTCCGGTTGTCGAATTTTGAAAAGTAAAATATTGCTGCGAGTGAATGTGTGCGACTGAGAGGTCCCAACCAAAACATCCCATACGATAGAAGAGGACACAGCATAGCAGCTGTTTGAAGTCCGCCCATTTAAAAAAAGAGAGTGCGCATGCTATTTGTGCTTGAAAATGAAAAGGATAGCGATAGACTCGTATATGCTGTACATAATTTTGGAGTAGATTGTCGCTATAGATACAATAAAATTCATGGTATAATAATATACTCCGCCTGGTACTCTCTTCCGAGACTCGCGAACCACGTGACTGACACAAGCCTACGTCATCATGGTGTTCAGAGATTCCCATACTTTAAAATGTGGGAGAATTTTAACCAACGGTGAAAAGTATTTAAACGGCATTAAAACCAGTAGGATTCATTGGGGATCATACACCTTTAAAGATAGAAGACATTGTCGAAAGAACTGAAACGGAGAGTGATGACGAAGAATATTCAGAAGTTGGAGATCATAGTTATATGTCCGATGACTCGGAACCTGAATAATTAAAATAAAAAAATATTTTTAATAATAAACAGAAGTATTTTTTTAATTGTTGTTTTTTATTTTGTCTGATAATAATAAAGATAAATTTGCAAGATTAGTATTATATAATATGTATTACTATAACCTTCATTTTTACTAAAGATGTATATATACTTTAGCTTCACATAAAAAAATATACACACATAAATAATGAGTTTCTTTCGGAGTTTGTTCTCAACAGTGGTCTCCTCTTGTGAAATGTCGATAGACTCAGACATGTAAAAGTGCCCTTGTGGCCTACTTGCGGAATAAAGTTCATTATTTCATTATTTTATTAATTAATTGATTTAAAAAAAAGATAAATAACTATTTCACTATTTTAATAATAAACTACTACCCAAAAATGATGTACAGTATATACGAGTCTATCGCTATCCTTTTCATTTTCAAGCACAAATAGCATGCGCACTCTCTTTTTTTAAATGGGCGGACTTCAAACAGCTGCTATGTTGTGTCCTCTTCTATCGTATGGGATGGTTTTGGTTGGGACCTCTCAGTCGCACACATTCACTCGCAGCAATATTTTACTTTTCAAAATTCGACAACCGGAATTCTGGACTGATTTTTCGCAGGCAACCCTATACCACCGTGTTCATTATAAAATAATCTTTAATGTTATTTTATTTCAATTCAATAATCAGACCGTTGAAAAATGCTAGTACCTATAGATTTACCTGTTTAAACCTGGCTACCCAATAGTTGTGACGGGAAAAGAATAGGCAACCTAACGTTTGCATATTCTATGGGCTTCATACTTTTGATTGGTATAGAATTTATCTAATAATCAAATGTTTAAAATATTTTTTTTCATAATTATTAATTAAACATACCCTGGACTAAAATTTGTTAGGCAGCCCATATGCAATATATTTATTGACATATCAAATTAAATATAAAATACATTTCATCAAATAAACATCTCGGTGAAGGTCGTTCTATATCGGGATCATAGACAAAAATGATTATTTAATACGATCTTATTCACACTTCAAATCGAAGACTAGAATATGCTCGCATGCATTCACGCACGAATAAAAAGTATTTCTTTTATTTCAAAGCAGCTTAGATAAAAAAAATCCTAGGAACCATTCTTAGTATTACTAAAAATTGGGCAAGTGCGAGCCCGACTCGCGCATGAAGGGTTCCGTACCTATACATATATATAATCTATAACAAGTTTGTTGTATGGGAGCCCCCCTTAAATATTTATTTTATTTTATTTTTAGTATTTGTTGTTATAGCGGCGATAGAAATACATCATCTGTGAAAATTTCAACTGTCTAGCTATCACCACATGAGTAAATCACCGTTGTTGAGATACAGCCTGGTGACAGACGGACGGACGGACGGACGGACGGACGGACGGACGGACGGACGGACAGCGAAGTCTCAGTAATAGGGTCCCGTTTTTACCCTTTGGGTACGGAACCCTAATAAAAAATAATAAATATGTTCTGTTGTTCTCGACACAGTGATGAGGAAGGACGATACGATATTTTGACCCATCCATAGATATACTTAATTTACAGTTATGGTGGGATTTTTGCTAATGAGCCCTTTAAGACAACTGAATTTCTAATATCTATAGATAAGTACAATTTAGATGTACAAGTATAAGACAGAAAATTCTCTTATCATTTGTGGCTGTGTAAGACAATGAAAGCGACCTTTGTAATAATAATCTGTTGCAAGATTTATGCCTCGTTTTCTAGGTTTATCTTCAAACTATAGTGTCTTGATTGATTCTCGTAGTTATTGTTATTAACGCCAATAATTTATCTTTTAATGATAGTATACCAACAATGCCTGGACCAACAACTTTCTAGTACCTACCCAGCTCATTGGATATTCGATTATCTACCTTTATGCTCAGAAAATGTGACGGAAGACTTTAGTCATTAGAAAGACAGAGAAAGTATTATATTGTAATTGAGGTGAATGTAGCGTAAATGTAGGCGAGATGAAAATGTATGTTATGGAATACGCTTGTCGCTTTTGCAATTTAATTCTGGGTTCTTGGGGTTATCTTCAATTTATAGTATCCGGTATACAGGTTGATTAAAAGAATTACTTAAGGGTGGACGCTCACCGCGAGCATTCGCCAAAATTTCATTTGTTTTTTGCAAAGGCGAATGCCTGCGGTGCTTTCACCTTAGATTAAGGTTTGTTTCTAATAAGATTTTTAGAAGAATAAACTGCGGGAAAATTATTTTAGGGTTCCTTCATTTTAGTGTATAAGTACGTATACTATTCCAGTGGTCGGCAACCCTTAAGGAGACAAGTGCCGCACATAGCAGCGAATGAATTTAAGGCAGGTCGCACATGTTAAGAACTTTAAGATAGATAACAATGAAATTATGTACAATAGTTTACAAAGCAGTCGAGGATCGCGTGTTGTCGATAGCCGCCCTACAGCACTCCTGTTATAAGTTGGATGTCTTTTAACATCCAACTGACCAATCTATTCAACTGAAACCTCGACAAATCAGCAGCGGGACAATGTCCCTGATATGAAATTACTTTATTGCATCTCCTGAGATTGCAGCTCGGTTATTAACGAGATGAATCATGACCTTGTTCGGCGAGACGACTCCCAGACATCGCGCCGTTAGTCATTCGCACTTATTATAAGTGTCGCTGAAACTGAACCGTACAGTCCGCGACGAATCTAGCTGCTCGTTTTTGTATTTTGTGACAGTTTTGTTGTAAACGATTCTAAAAATATCTAGCTGCTCTTGACACTTGTCTGACATCTATGTAATCTACACTATTATAAAATGATGAAATTTATATACATGAGTTAGGAATCAGTCTTTCTTGCTCAACCGACATGCTAATAGTGAAACAATGTCATACCGGGAAATATGCGAACCAAGTTATATGCAAATTCTAGGACAGGTAAATTATTAATTATAATAAGATAAATATAAAAATAAATAAATTAGTGGGATTTGATCTAGGCTACATAATAGTAATCTAAAAAGGATTTCCGCGAACTAAACTATAAAGATGTATATGGACCGTGAGATGTTTTACCACCGTTAGCTATCTATAAGAAACTGCAGGACTAATACTTAATACAAAACGTCCAACAAATATCACTACTTACTGCAAAAATATTTATCTACTAAAGAAAGGATTTCAAGTTGTAATTGACGCTGTTTAGTGCTACCTACTGAACAGGATGAAGGAGTTTAAAGCAGAATCTCTGTCTCGTAATAGAGATATTAAAAAAGTCCGCTTTATGCAACCACGATTGTGATGTAACTTCGTCAACAACCAGAAATGGTTTAATTAATAGAATAAAGTCGCTTTTAATACATGCTTGGGACTAGGTTTATTTTAATTAGCATTGGCAGACTTAGCGTGAGTGAGAGCTGGCTGGTTTCTCAGATCAGAATCTAAACCGATTTCCGTGGAGAGTTTAGTTAGGTAATTATGTCTGTATGTAGATATAAACTTGTTTTTCCCCGCAGACGTGTTTGTTTGTTCACTGAAATCTTCTAACCAAATAGTAGGGTTATAGCTTTGCAAATGATTAACTAAGTTTTATTCGTTCAACCCATTTTCTTCAATTCTCCGATTCTTAAATTATAAAAATATATACCTATATACTAGCTGTTGCCCGCGACTTCGTCCGCGTGGAGGCTTCATCTTGAAAATTTTACATCTTTATTATTTTCAGATCTAAGTAATGTTGAAATTGCTATACGTGCTTTTTTTTTTGCATTTTTTTACGAAATAGTAACGAACCCTTCGTACGCGAGTCCGACTCGCTCTTGGCCTTTTTTACTTTTTTTTCGGCCAATTCGCTCTAATTACGCGGTATCATTAATAAATCAGGCACATCTACGAACGAATAGCTTTACTAAATTTGATGAGTTAAAGAACGACGTTTATAAATTCTTTGATTCGAATAATAATGCCTTTACACAAAGTCTCAAGTACCGCACTCATAAAAACGTTTGTTCTACATACAAATTTTCAACCCCTTTTTCACCACCTTCGGGGCTGAATTTTCAAAAACGCTGAGACGACTTTTCTTGTATTTTAATAATATGCTTTTATATAAAGTTTCAAGTCCCGCACTCAAAAAAATATTTGATCTTCATACATACTTTCAACCCCTTTGTAACCCTTTTGGGGGTGAATTTTCAAAAACGCTGAAATTAGTTTTATTTTATTTAATACCTTTTTACGAAGTTTCAAGTTCCCAGCTTAAAATTAAATTTGAACCCCAAGACAAACTTTCATCCCCCTTTTAACCCCCTTCAGAGGTTGAATTTTTAATATCGATCAATTAATTTTTTTTTAATTCTTATATATGCCTTAATAAGAAGTTTCAAAGAATTTGTAATGGATTTAAACTTTCAACCCCTTTTTAACCCTTTTAGGGGATGAATTTTTGAAAACGCTTAAATTACTTTTTTGTTTTCTAATAGTATGACTTTATACAAGGATTCAAGTCCCGCACTCAAAAAAATATTTGATCTCCATACTAAGTTTCAACCCCTATTTTAACACCTTAGGGGATGAATTTTCAAAAACGCTGAAATCAGTTTTCTTTTATTTTATTTTAATACATTTTTACGAAGTTTCAAGTTCCTAACATAAAAATAAACTTGTACCCCATACAACCTTTCATCCCCTTTTTAACCCCCTTAGGGGTTGAATTTTTCAAAATTGCTTCTTATCTCTTGTACACTTTATAAATGAAACCTACTGTGCAAATTTCAACTCTCTAGCATTTGTAGTTTCGGCTCTGCGTTGATGAGTCAGTCAGTCAGGACACTTGCATTTATATATATAGATTACTTGCGTCGAAAATAGATTTTTATTGATAAATACCAAAGAAACTTACTTCCAATTCTATTATTTCATTACCAAACGGCATAACGCGATCCATCCTACAAAAACGGCTAGCTAAAATGACCTATGTCACTTATGTATTCAAACACACATACGTCATTTTGGAATGTTAGAAAACCTCAGACTAGTCGGCTGAGTCACGGCTAACATCTGAGATGCGCAGGAGTGGCGGAAATGCCTAATCTCGCCATTAGCAGCTTCACTTACTTTGCACATGTGCTGGAATGTTTTTGGAAAATAATTGTGTTCCGGCCGTGGTGGGAGATATCGCCGATGCCAGGAATTTGCCAGTTTCATGCCGGTTTTAATTTAAGAGCGTTCCATACCTAATAGATTCTAATATATGTTCTGTGACGTGTTAATCTTTAGGGGGCCCATGATGGTTGCTTTTATCACGCGATAAATAAGTAACAAAGCATCCGTCACCTTTTATCAAGATGCGAGTGTGAGTTAGTAGCAGATGCTTTGTCACTTATTTATCACGTGATAAACGCAACCATCATAGGCCCCCAGGTTACAGCTGTCTTTAAAATGTGAATGAAAACAAATAGCTTAATTGGGATTTTTTCTATTCAAATCGCAAAATATTGTCCAATTAAATATGGGTTAGGACCAAAAAGTTGGATGAAACTAAGGCGTAGTTAGCCATACAAAACGAGGAAATAAAAGCGATTGGAATAAGTTCCGTTGTGCGACAAAAATTAACGATACAATAAGAAACCTTAAAATAGGTAAATATAGGTACCTTACGGTACGTTATTGGAAGGTTAACTGTCGTCGCACAACGGAGACTTTGATTACAAATATTAATTGAGTGAGAAGGTGGTAAACTTTTTGGTCTTCAATCTTAAATTAAATCTGCTGAATTAGATTTACCAGCTAATGAGTCGGGTATTTAATAAGCTAACTATATACGATTCGCCTGCAATGCCGAATGAAACTGCATCTATTATTCTGCAGTCATGGCCGGACCTTTTGTGGTGCATTACGTGTCGGGCTGACACCTCGCTACAGTCGGCAGACATTATAATTATAACGTTTTTTTTTCAAGTCTTTATATTCAAATGGGTTTATATAAAATCCTATGAAGTTTATAGGGTAGCCTTTGAGTAGTATCGTTTCCAGGGGGTCTATGATGAAAGCTTCCGTCACGTTTTGATAAAATGCGAGTGTGAGTGATGGATGCTATGGTCACTTATTTATCACGTGATAATTAAGTAATTTTCTTATTGCGATACCCTTCCTATAAAGCAGCAACAAACGGGACCTGAGGGCCTATGATGGTTGCTATTATCAGGCGATAAATAAATGACATAGCATCCGTCACTCATACTCGCATTTTATCAAAATTCATATTCCATGAAATGCTGTCTTGCTACCTAACCATCATTTATGCCATTTCAAGTTCTTACAGCTTTTCTTTTCGGCCTAGACTGTAGTAAATGTTTAGAAAAATTACAAAACCTGATAATTTATGAGGAGTAGGTATTATTAAATAAATAAATAATAAATAAATAAATATCAGAAAACCTCACACAAATCTACTTAGTCCCAAATTAAGCTCAAGAAGGCTTGTGTTATGGGTACTACATAGACGACGATACCTATACATACTTATAAAGATAAATATATACTTAAAAATACATAGAACAACCATGACCCAACCACAAATATTCGAGTTCATCACACAAATATTTGTCCTGGCCGGGATTCGAACCCGGGACCGCCGGCTCAGTAGGCAGGTCTCTACAAACCGAACCAACCGCGTCAATAAATTATTATTGTTACTGATGTGTGGCGTCTATAAAACTCGAATCCCAGCGGCTTGCCTATGTTTAAGGAAATTGGCGATTTCATTATATTGCTCGTGAAAAACTGTAAGCTAAATCTACTCCGGCTTTACCAAGAAAATGTTTTACGCCACGCCACTGCAGCACAGTGCTATAAAAAACAAATGTATATTTTGCAGACTGTACTCGCTGCACGTATGAGGCACTCGATTACTGTTATACGCAATATTATTGTGCCCAACTTGGAGCACGTTTATCATATTCTTTTAGTCCAGTACGGAACTGATTGCTATCGGGACGTTGTTATAGTTTGGCGCACGTTTGTACAATTATTATGTCACTACAGCGCTGCAGTGCTGTTTTGGTTAGAACTGCTAGAATTCACGGCAGCTACCAATGCCGTGTCGTTCATGGAACCCTATTTCAAGGATTTTTGGGTACTTTTGTGACTAACGCGGGTTGTCCTCCTTTTCTTTGTTTCTATGTATGAATGCAAGTGCATTTATAATACATTGTATAGATGTTACCAATTTATAAAAAAAATACTGTAGGTACGAGTAGTCGTATGAACGGGATTAGAAACAAACTGCTTTTAATCGTAACTAAAAAATAATGATCAAAGTAACTCTAGTCGACGGTGCCTATACAGTCTCATTATCTAAGTGATCTATTGTCCTAATTTAACTAATGAATAAATAAATATTAAGGAACAATCTTACACAAATCGACCTAGTCTAACTAAACTAAGTAAGCAAAGCTTGTACTATGGGTTACTAGGCGACGATACTGATATACCAATACAGTACCCTTACCATGAGTGTACAGTGACTGCATTTACTAGCGACTACGTAAGCGAATTGTATGGAGAATTTGTGTGTGTGTGTGTGTGTGTGGAGAGAACGTACACACACACACACACACACACACACACACACACACACACACACACTTGGGGTGGTTGCTAGCTTTCTTTTGTTTTAATTTAAGTGTATATGTACCTTACCTAATTTTATACCAATTGAAATCTAATATCGTTACCTTTTCAAGACCTCGTTAGCTGCATATCTGTGGACATCTGTTATTGGCTTTATGTTCTAGCTATAAGCATTGTTATATATGTTCTGTAATGCTGTTGATGTTCCAAATAAAAAAAAAAAAAAAAAAAAAAAATTGTAGTTCTACAAAGTAACCGCCGGGGCGCTATACTATTCTCAATAGAAATTGTTTACGCTGTCGCTAGCGAGTACTGTCACGTTAACTCATGAGAAAAGGGTACAGGACCGCCGGCTTAGTTGGCAGGTGCACGCCAACCGCGTCGTCGACAAATAGACCATTTACACTATGTATTCGTAAAAATTATGTAAACACCCGTCGACAGTGCGAAATTACGAAATTCCTTATCGATGTTAATAGGATAAATCCCATCCGGGCCTGTTGACTAATTGCTTCCTACAGGGCCAGGTTATTCGGCGGCGGCGACAGCTAAATTGGGCTCCGAATGGACGGGATGGATTGAAATACTAGTTTCGGGAAGTAAAGGGAGTAGGAAATGATTGTAGCATAATATAGCACGTAATAAGCTGGGATACGATTGCGTTGACGTGTTGAAATCAGGTAGGATTTATTGTTAAAAGGGATCTTTAAGGAAGTCTCCGTGGAAGTAGATGGTAGGTACTCTATCGAGGGGTCCTATTATTATTCATACATGTTGTTGGTGCGGTTGAACAATAATATGGTACGAGTTAAGTATCGCTAAGTTGTACTTACTCAACACTTAACGCATATTATTCTCTAAGAGCATAATATTCTAAGAGGTAGGTAGGTAGTTAGGTCAATGTGTAATCTTCACGTCTCTATGTAAAAACTTAAAGAAAACCGTTGGTTAGGTTAGGTTAGTAAATCGGCACTTTGATTGATTTCTTCTATATTACTTACATCAAAGACAACCATGACTGATCGATTGTAAATTAAATACTTACACGAACTAAAAGTAACTTCGAATAGGCATTTACCGTTAGAAACGCATTGTTCTTAGACCTCATAATGTTTTATATGCATTCCAGCATCTTTTTATGACTCACTAACTTACATATAGGTATTTATATTATAAATACTTTAAAGCTGAATATGTGGCGTGGCCTCTGTTAAATAGTACGCAAAATTTATCATAATGTAGGTACCTTGCTTTATTATTATGTTAATATACATTGTAGCTCCGTCTGTGACGGTCTTTGATCGTCACAAATACAATAATTTACCGACCGAGCAGCTACCGGTAATATTGAAAAAATATTTATTTTGATAAAAATAAAAGTAAGTACATAATTATACATAAATTACACCTATATTGTTTTTGCCTACTATGTCTGTGCATAACTTATTCGTTTGTTACATATGGTAATTGATGATATTTTTTATATGCACAAAAGTTAAATAAAATACTTGGTTGCTATGTTGTTGTTGGTTTAGTACAAGCTTTTTTTATATCACATGTCCCGTACCTCCCGTGTCTCTTTGTATGTGACAATAAGTATCCATAAGTTTGCTGTTAGTAAGTACTAGCTATTTTTATTTCGTTTCGTGTTTGTATTTTCCACTTTCTGGGAGGTTAATGACATTCGCTAGCTCTCTATTTTTAGAGTCACGCACGTACTACGTAAAAATGATCAAAATGCTTACAATGTTTGACCGACGAAGTCTTAGAAGTGATTGTTCTTTTTTTATTAATTTATTATTAAATTAATTAGATACTACGCTGATACAAATCAAATCGGCGGTTGCTAATATTCAACAATAGTATCATTATCGTCGTCAGTAGTTGAACATTGTTTTACATCTTTTCAAACCTTTTAAGCATAACACAATAATATAATTCGTAATATTTATTTACAAAAGGGATGTTGAATTTTAAAAACGTAGGAGAAGTTGAATTGCTGGGACAAACTGCTCGCGCGCGCTCATAGGCGCTCGCGTTAATGAGTGATATTGTGGTGCATAACCAGCATAACAAAAGGTTTAGAAATAATACATTGCACGTTTGTTATACTTATAGGTTAGAAAAATCACTCACTGAAATCAACGATTCATATTATTTTTCTTCTGGCCGAATAATATGTACTTACATACAATACCTACATTATTCCCCGAACCCCGCGTTTTTTTCAACGCACAGAGATAGGTAGGCAGCGCCGATTTTGTTCAGTTTTGTTTTTGCCAAGCAACTTTCAACGGTTCAGTTTTCTTATACTAACTGCCCTAATTTGATGAATACAGAGTAGGTATGCCGTGAATTAATAGTTGACTTCATAACTGTTCGAAATCAATTCAACATGAAAATCTGTGCTAGTTTATACCGGGTAAATATTGAGGTCGTGTCCGATGTAACTATGTACGTCTACATATTTACATTTTATGTTCTGCAGAATTTTGCATTGTTTCACTACAATACGCGGCAAAGGTAAGTAAACAGCTGACGTTTTAAGCTGGGTTTGCCCCCTTTAGTTAGGTCCAATCAGTTGTATAGTGAAGTGTTTATTTGCAGCTTTATTATTATAGACCCAGTTCTGAAACTAGTACTTTTAACATTTGGATTACCTTTTAGTTAAGAGCTTTAATTTCTCCGCTACCGTGATAGAACGGTGAATTACACTGTTTACACCGGAAACGTCGCTATTTCAGACGTCATACGCTGAAACGTTGTGACGTTTGATATGCGATACCAACACAACCATACCACTTCGAGCTGCAAATCGCATCCGCACAAACCAACCGTATTCCAAAAGCATAAGGTTCTATATATATTTAGGGTCAAGTCGAGTGTAAAATTGAGTGGAGTATCGTTTTAGAATCGTCATCGATACTTTGACGCCCCATTCACGTGTTTTTTAAATTGCGTCATATTTAACGTTCAAGCATGCATCTATTAATAGTTTAAAGACGGGTTTTTTGGATCTTATAAAAATAGATAATGCAATTAGATCTGCAGTCTAAAGACTCGTTACTAGCTAACTATACCAAGTGGGTACAAACATGTAAATAAATTAAAACACCTCAATAAAACCCGTATTATTTATTGCAACGTTTTGGCACCATCGAGTTCGCAGGGTACACGGAGAGAAATTACATGTTGGTTCAACCGAAAACCAACCGAAATTACACATCAAAATAGCGCCAATCAAGAATTAGGTTAACACAACAAATTTGAATTGGTTGCTTATACAAATAAAAATCCTAAGCTTTACAAATAAATTGGTTAATTCAACTGTTTTTTTGTAACAGTAACAATATTTTTTGGTAATGACAACGAATTCGCATTTGTTGCAACAAACAAGTTTTATTTAGTAAACTTCCTTACAAATCAAACTCAGTAGATTTAAACAAATTTCGCATTGGTTGTATTAACCATGATTTTGTAACTGATGTTGTTGGTAACTCATTGGTTACTATTACCAATACCAAGTAATAGGATGTACCAATGAATTTGTTGGATCTATCGAGGTGCTTCAGTAGAACCAATGAAATCTAGATGTTGGTCCTACTATAGAAATACTAATATTGATGTTTAGACTGACCAATAATGTCTGTTGAAGTAATGAAAGCCGTTGGTAGGGTATACTAAAGCATTTGTTGGATTTATCGAGGTGCTTCAGTAGAACCAATGAAATCTAGATGTTGGTCCTACTATAGAAATACTAATATTGATGTTTAGACTGACCAATAATGTCTGTTGAAGTAATGAAAGCCGTTGGTAGGGTATACTAAAGCATTTGTTGGATTTATCGAGGTGCTTCAGTAGAACCAATGAAATCTAGATGTTGGTCCTACTATAGAAATACTAATATTGATGTTTAGACTGACCAATAATGTCTGTTGAAGTAATGAAAGCCGTTGGTAGGGTATACTAAAGCATTTGTTGGATTTATCGAGGTGCTTCAGTAGAACCAATGAAATCTAGATGTTGGTCCTACTATAGAAATACTAATATTGATGTTTAGACTGACCAATAATGTCTGTTGAAGTAATGAAAGCCGTTGGTAGGGTATACTAAAGCATTTGTTGGATTTATCGAGGTGCTTCAGTAGAACCAATGAAATCTAGATGTTGGTCCTACTATAGAAATACTAATATTGATGTTTAGACTGACCAATAATGTCTGTTGAAGTAATGAAAGCCGTTGGTAGGGTATACTAAAGCATTTGTTGGATTTATCGAGGTGCTTCAGTAGAACCAATGAAATCTAGATGTTGGTCCTACTATAGAAATACTAATATTGATGTTTAGACTGACCAATAATGTCTGTTGAAGTAATGAAAGCCGTTGGTAGGGTATACTAAAGCATTTGTTGGATTTATCGAGGTGCTTCAGTAGAACCAATGAAATCTAGATGTTGGTCCTACTATAGAAATACTAGTATTGATGTTTAGACTGACCAATAATGTCTGTTGAAGTAATGAAAGCCGTTGGTAGGGTATACTAAAGCATTTGTTGGATTTATCGAGGTGCTTCAGTAGAACCAATGAAATCTAGATGTTGGTCCTACTATAGAAATACTAATATTGATGTTTAGACTGACCAATAATGTCTGTTGAAGTAATGAAAGCCGTTGGTAGGGTATACTAAAGCATTTGTTGGATTTATCGAGGTGCTTCAGTAGAACCAATGAAATCTAGATGTTGGTCCTACTATAGAAATACTAATATTGATGTTTAGACTGACCAATAATGTCTGTTGAAGTAATGAAAGCCGTTGGTAGGGTATACTAAAGCATTTGTTGGATTTATCGAGGTGCTTCAGTAGAACCAATGAAATCTAGATGTTGGTCCTACTATAGAAATACTAATATTGATGTTTAGACTGACCAATAATGTCTGTTGAAGTAATGAAAGCCGTTGGTAGGGTATACTAAAGCATTTGTTGGATTTATCGAGGTGCTTCAGTAGAACCAATGAAATCTAGATGTTGGTCCTACTATAGAAATACTAATATTGATGTTTAGACTGACCAATAATGTCTGTTGAAGTAATGAAAGCCGTTGGTAGGGTATACTAAAGCATTTGTTGGATTTATCGAGGTGCTTCAGTAGAACCAATGAAATCTAGATGTTGGTCCTACTATAGAAATACTAGTATTGATGTTTAGACTGACCAATAATGTCTGTTGAAGTAATGAAAGCCGTTGGTAGGGTATACTGAAGCATTTGTTGGATTTATCGTGGTGCTTCAGTAGAAACAATCAAATCTAGATGTTGGTTATATTTCAACAATACTGGTATTGATGTTTACAATAACCAATAATGTCTGTTGAAGTAATGAAAGATATTGTAGGCTATACACTGAAGCAGTGGTTGCATTGATCATGGGGCTTCAGCTGATTGCTTGATAAAACACTTGGTAAATCCAAGAAATGATTCAATACATATACTCTACAAACAACTATCATTACTTCACCAAATTCTAAACATCAATACTAAGTATGTACTGTTAAAGTATAACCAACAGCTACATTTGATAAAACCCTACGAACAGCTCATAATATTAATACTTTCACAACACACAATATTATAGCTATAACAGACATTAACAAACTTTATTCATGATCTACATAGTTGTAAACTTATTCGTGACAATCCAACAAACGTTTTTTTTTTAATCTATGACTACCCAGTAACTGATTGATAAAATAATATGATAAAGATAAAATATTAATGGATAGTCAGAGATATTGTAATATTATATTAAAGAAAATAAAGTATGTCTTTGGAATATTTTTTTATTTCAGTTAAACTAAAATACAGAAACATTAATTAACATGTCAAAAAGACAACCTTACTTATCAAAAGAAAATTAACTAGTGTAGGTACTATCAAAGAGTATGATTGTAGATAATTGAGTTATACAGTATGTGTCATGCATAAATTATCGATGTCTACTTTGTTTTTTATTTATTATCATGGCTTTACAATATGGCCATAAGAATAAGAGATATTGATTCCCGATAACAAATTAAGAAATCGTATACAATGTTACATTGGTTTAAGAAAAATCAAAGAAATGGAGACAGTATATTCAGTATGTACAAACGAAGACACTGATAACTGTACGTGTACATCTTTAAACTAACAGAAACATAAGTAGAACGTGTTAAGGTCTATGGCTGTATAGTTAACTGTGTCTTTGTTTGTACCAAATTTAAAAGATTTTTTTATTTCAGTATTGACACTTTCACGACCAACAACCCGCCTGGTGGGCACTCATAAGTTTTACTAGGTTGCCGTCAGCTCGCCTGGCGAATTGTACTACAAAAGCGCCCACTTAGCGGGCTCTATCAGCGTCTGAGGTGGGGTCGCGCCCACCTAGCGGGCGCCGATGCCGATAGAGCCCGCCAGGTGGGCGCTTTTATAGTACAATCCGCCAGGCGAGCTAGCCGGCAGCTGCGTAACAATTACGAGCGCCCACCAGGCGGATTGTTGGTCGTGGAAGTGAAATATAAAACAATTCAATTGACATGTCAAAAAGGCAACCTTATTTATCGAAACAAAAAGTATGAACATGTGTTGTATCAAAGAGTATGATTGTAGATAATAGTTATACAATTATGTGTCGTGCATAAATTATCTATGTTTATATTGTTTTTAATTTTTTTAATCATGGCTTAACAATATGGCCCTAAGAATTGGAGATATTGATTCCCGATAACAAATTTAGAGATCGTATACAATTTTACATTGGTTTAAGAAAATACAAAGAAATGGAGACATTACATTCAGTATGTAGGTACCAAATATTAACGATTTTTTTATATTTCAGTATTGACACTTTCACGACCAATAACCCGCCTGGTGGGCGTTTGTAAGTTTTATAATTTAATTGTAAGTATGTAAATATATGACACTACCGCGTTCTATGCGTAAAAATCATCTTCAGTGTGTAATAACGATAGTAGAACTAAGTATATAACTGTATCAAAGAGTTCCTATTGAACATATTTTCGACTTTATTTATGTTGTATAATAGGCAGTGAGAATTTATCAGTATCGTGTGGAATCGTCAGCGCCAAAGAAATAGTTACAACACATTTTTATTTCACGTTGATTACCAATACTATTACGACTCTAAATAGGGACTACAACTACAAAGTACTTGAATTTTTCAG
Organism: Apotomis capreana; assembly: GCA_947623375.1. Classification (NCBI taxonomy): domain Eukaryota; kingdom Metazoa; phylum Arthropoda; class Insecta; order Lepidoptera; family Tortricidae; genus Apotomis; species Apotomis capreana. The sequence goes on along the minus strand of OX392499.1, from coordinate 27,064,962 downwards.
CACGAGACGGCTTAACTTCTTATAAAAAGGTAATTATAAAAGTCTGCAGTCACGTCAATCACGTCCTTACCTCTTCTTTTCTGAATTCGTAAAATCTCTTAAAGGTTAGTAGCACCTGTCCACACAATTGTGTAAGGAAACGAAGTTGTGAGCTTGGCAGATGTCAACCGTGGAAATGCCACGTTAAGTAATGAACGGGTCGATTGCGCAACCGAGAGAGTTTCGATAACATGAGGAGTTAATCTGTAACTTACATCTTAAGATACGTGCTGCCGTGCTAAGCTAAAAGGCGACCTTTTTGTATGGAGCTCCGTACCAAAAGGTCGCCTTTTACCTTAGCACGACAGCGTGTGTGGCCTGCATACTTAATAGATATCAAAAAAATTACAAATGCCCATGCAGCATAATTAGGTCCATTGCCTTCAGCTCGCCTGGCTGATTATACCAAAACAACGCCCACCTGGCGGGCTCTATCAGCGTCTGAGGTGGGGTCGCCCCCACCTAGCGGGCGCCGTTGCCGATAGAGCCCGCCAGGTGGGCGCTTTTATAGTACAGTCCGCCAGGCGAGCTAGCCGGCAGCTGCGTAACAATTAAGAGCGCCCACCAGGCGGGTTGTTGGTTGTGAAAGTGAAATATAAAACAATTCAATTAACTAACATGTCAAAAACTTGAACTTGTGTAGTATCAAGAGTATCATTGTAGATAATTGAGTTATACAGTATGTGTCATGCATAAATTATCTGTATACATTGTTTTTAATTTTTTTAAATCATGGCTTTACAATAATTATGGTATAACTTTACATTATTTTAAGAAGGCAGGTTGTAGTGATGTCAAAGGAATCGGAGGAGTGTGTATTTAAGTGTTTTTGAAAACTTTTAACATCGGTATCTGTCACAATTATTTTGATTACAATAATATGTAGAATCTGCTGATAAACTATGTATAACTTTCAAATGAAGTATAAGTCCTTTAGTAGTATCGAACTGACTGACACAATTAGAACAACGCCACATCGTGAAAAAGAATTGAAGATAATTAGATAAATTTAACATTCGTTTAAGAAAATACAAAGAAGTAATGGAGACAGTACATTCTGTATTAAGTACCTATATTAGTTAAAGAAAATTGTGCCGCTGATCACTCGGGGATTCCCAGCCTCGAGGGGATCGCGCCACTCCACGCTCGTCCACCAGACGTACGGGGCAGGGCTCTGCCGAGAGAGCTCGTGCCCCCCGACTGAGTCCCCTGGAACACCAGGTGCCCACAACGCCAAAAATTGGCCAACATGACCGCAAAGCCGCAGTCAACCGCAGTCACATGCGGGACCTGGTGAGAGACGATGTGTGGGGGAGAGCTGAGAAGGTTATGAAGAAAATTGATGACGATAAAGCTGAGGAACTTAGAAAGCAGCAGGAGGCCGCCGCGCTAGCCACGGAACCCTCTACCGACGGAGAGAACGGTTCTGTGGAGAACGGGGAAACCAAACACGAAGAAACATGTGACAATGCTAATCACCGAGATCAATCACCGAGACCTGAAATGGCAAGGGCTGGACGCCTTCATAGGGCAACTGGCTGGAGCCATGTTCCGCCGCGCTGATCACTCGGGGATTCCCAGCCTCGAGGGGATCGCGCCACTCCACGCTCGTCCACCAGACGTACGGGGCAGGGCTCTGCCAAGAGAGCTCGTGCCCCCCGACTGAGTCCCCTGGAACACCAGGTGCCCACAACGCCAAAGATTGGCCAACATGACCGCAAAGCCGCAGTCAACCGCAGTCACATGCGGGACCTGGTGAGAGACGATGTGTGGGGGAGAGCTGAGAAGGTTATGAAGAAAATTGATGACGATAAAGCTGAGGAACTTAGAAAGCAGCAGGAGGCCGCCGCGCTAGCCACGGAACCCTCTACCGACGGAGAGAACGGTTCTGTGGAGAACGGGGAAACCAAACACGAAGAAACATGTGACAATGCTAATCACCGAGATCAATCACCGAGACCTGAAATGGCAAGGGCTGGACGCCTTCATAGGGCAACTGGCTGGAGCCATGTTCCGCCGCGCTGATCACTCGGGGATTCCCAGCCTCGAGGGGATCGCGCCACTCCACGCTCGTCCACCAGACGTACGGGGCAGGGCTCTGCCAAGAGAGCTCGTGCCCCCCGACTGAGTCCCCTGGAACACCAGGTGCCCACAACGCCAAAGATTGGCCAACATGACCGCAAAGCCGCAGTCAACCGCAGTCACATGCGGGACCTGGTGAGAGACGATGTGTGGGGGAGAGCTGAGAAGGTTATGAAGAAAATTGATGACGATAAAGCTGAGGAACTTAGAAAGCAGCAGGAGGCCGCCGCGCTAGCCACGGAACCCTCTACCGACGGAGAGAACGGTTCTGTGGAGAACGGGGAAACCAAACACGAAGAAACATGTGACAATGCTAATCACCGAGATCAATCACCGAGACCTGAAATGGCAAGGGCTGGACGCCTTCATAGGGCAACTGGCTGGAGCCATGTTCCGCCGCGCTGATCACTCGGGGATTCCCAGCCTCGAGGGGATCGCGCCACTCCACGCTCGTCCACCAGACGTACGGGGCAGGGCTCTGCCGAGAGAGCTCGTGCCCCCCGACTGAGTCCCCTGGAACACCAGGTGCCCACAACGCCAAAGATTGGCCAACATGACCGCAAAGCCGCAGAAAGGCCAACGTGCAACTGAGCAAGATCGCCACCAGCCTCGCCTCCACCATCATCGTCTGCACTGTAGCTTGGTACAGGCAGCAAACGAACGATACACCGCCAGAAGGAAGAAGAGATATAAATAAATCGTCTCAGAATGAGACGTCCCGTTCGTAGTTGCGAACGGAGGAGATGCCGCCACAGAGGGCAAAGCCCTGTCATGGCTTCCCCACACTCCCACAGGGATGTGTGTGACGCAAGAGAATGAGATAAAAGTTGTCCTTTAATTTTGCCAAATTTTCAGCTAATTTTATTGAATTTTATACCGAAGATAAAGTAGTTACTCTTTATTTTATGTACTGTGCTGGATTTAGTGTTTAATTGGGATGTAAGATTTTTTACGACCTATGTTAATAAAGAAACCATTTCTGAGAATCCTATACCGTAATAAACAATTAGATTGGGACAATATTACACCAAATTTTTTGACTTTGACTTAACTAGTTCAGACAGCAAAACGGCAAGAACAAATTTAGTCCTTGTCATTTTGCTGCGTATACTAGTTAAGTCAATAGTTAAATTGAACTTATCGATTGGCAGACAGATAAAATTAATCTTATACTTTTTCCACAAAGTTTCAGATACATGTGATTTTGCACTGTGCCATCACGGAGTCACGGAGCTCAGAGTGTACCATTTTATTTTGGCATGTATTTTTTTTTATATTTATACCTATATCCAAGGTTCTCCCGACAAAACCTACATCCCGACAAATAAATAAATTGCTAAATGTAGTGAAGCTTTTATACTGCAAGTCGACGAAAGTTATGACATGTATATATACAATATGTTTATATTGTTTATTTTTTTTTATGGCTTAACAATATGGCCATAAGAATTGGAGATATTGATTGCCGATAACAAATTAAGAGATCGTCTACAATTTTACATTGGTTTAAGAAAATACAAAGAAATGGAGACATTACATTCAGTATGTACCAAAAATTAAAGTTTTTTTTTATATTTCAGTATTGACACTTTCATGACCAACCACCGCCTGGTAGGCGCTTGTAAGTTTTACTAGGTAGCCGTCAGCTCGCCTGTCTGATTGTACTAAAAAAGCGCCCACCTGGCGGGCTCTGTCGGTGACTGGGGTGGGGTTGCGCCCACTTAGCGGGCGTTGTCGGTTTCTGGGGTAGTTTTAATTTTTCTACCTGATCGTGAAAGTAAAACACGCTAGGTGGGCGCAACCACACCCCAGACGCCGATAGAGCCAGCCAGGTGGGCGCTTTTATAGTACAATCCACCAGGCGAGCTAGCCGGCAGCTGAGTATAAGTTACGAGCGTGCAGCATGCGGGTTGTTGGTCGTGAAAGTGTTAAAGTTAAATATAAACAATTTAATTAATATGTCAAAAAGAGAACCTTAGTTATCGAAAGAAAATTAACTTGTGTGCTGTCAAAGAGTATGATTGTAGATAATTGAGTTATACAGTATGTGTCATGCATAAATTATCTATGTCTACTTTGTTTTTTATTTATTATCATGGCTTTACAATATGGCCATAAGAATAAGAGATATTGATTCCCGATAACAAATTAAGAGATCGTATACAATTTTACATTGGTTTAAGAAAATACAAAGAAATGGAGACAACGTCAAGTACAGGTTCGATTGTCTAACTAACTATTTAAATATATCGTACCCTACAGTACGTATCACCATTTGCTAAAGTATGATAATTACATGGAAATATAATTATTTCACTTGCATCAAGCACTGTCCAATCGCGACCGATATCAGTCATATTTAACTGATAAGATCGAAGATGCTCATTAAACCCAAAACAAGTAATTTTTACACATAACAAAAGTATGTCATCAGATTTCGTATGAAGTATATACTTTAGAATGTAAAACTGATAGCCTATTGATGTTGCTGTGGTAATTATATTATTAGTAGCATACTTAATGCCATTGTATTCAACCCATTCCACTTTATTACCAAAAGAAATATTAGGTGGGATACATTTTAAAATGTCTGTCAAGTTTATTATATCATCAGAATTATCAATTTTTCCAATTTTGATTTTTGCCTTTAATTGTTCTCCACTTTGCATTCTACTAGCTGCGTTTAATTGATCTTTTACAATTAAAGTATAAGGTAAATTTTTTCTTGATGTAGTATTATTAGCGATACTTTTAAGTACTTTATGCTTTGCTTCGAAACGCATACACCACAAATTTCTGAGTGGACCCAAATTTCGCATCACATGTGGGTAGTGAATCATAAAATGGTGCTTCGGTTTCAAATTATCTTTAAATAATTTCACGTACTCAATATTGTGTTCCGATATCAATGACTCTAAATGACAAATCGAGTTTTCATTAACACTTCTATCTAAAACTGTTTCCACAATTTGGACAAGAATTAAAAGCAAATTCCAAACGACGTCATCATCAGGTATTAAATCTCCAATTACAAGGGGTAAGGAATAAATCAATGTCATCATTTCCGATGCACTTGTGTGTAACTTTTTATTCAACAAATATTCTCTTTTTATTATTCCAGGAATATTTTTGCGTGGTGAAAAATTAAACATTTGGATGCGATTATTAAGAGTGTTTAAATCGAAAAAAATTTCATGTTCAGTGTAATATAAGATTATATGGCACAGATCGTAATGGCACACTCCTTCAAAGATATCGTGCATAATATCTACACTCAAGTTTTCCACTACGTGAAACGTAGACAATGAGTTAAACACACATTCTTCACGAATACCAGTATTTCTTGGATCATTTAAACGGACGTCATTCTCATAATTTTCTCGAGTGCGCAATAATTGATGATTCTGTTTATATTCTGTTATCATATCACTTTTATGTCCCTTGCAAATCCTGCAATAATAATTACTAGAAAAAGATTTACTAAATCCTAAAGCAGTATTTAATCCAAGGTTGTCACCCAAGATTAAAGCCAGCTTAAAATATAATTTAACTGGACCATAAGGACCCTTAATGTCTAAACCTTTGTGTTCTAATAAATGTAACTCTTTCAAAAGTTCACGAAAGATAATCCCATTGCCAAATGACTTAACAGAAGTATAGTGAAGCATTGCAACAAATATATTGTCTAACATAGCGGAGTACTGAGGTGGAAGACAGGCTATTTGGCAATATGTAGCAGCAATCGATTGACGGCCAGCACGACTTCCTAATGCGTTTCCACATTCAAAGTCGTCAAAGTAAATGTGCAGCGGAATTATAATATTTGATTCCAAATTATTTTCGATTTTATCTTTCCAATAAGATGACTGAATAATATTAGACGTACATGAACTTGTATCAGATAGTAATTCCTGCATATATTCAGTTATAATGTTATACATGCCTGGCTTTTCAAAAAAACATTTAAAAACTTTTGCAAGCGGTAAAATAAGACCAGTTTTTTTCTTAGGAAGGATACACACTGTTGAATTTCTATGCAATATATTTAACGAATCATCAATTATGAACGTTCTCGGGAAAATATAATACCCCTTTTTATTCAAGTTCTTTACTAGATTATGTTCTGTTGATGTATTGCTAAAAGGATTCATGCATATCTCCGAAATTTCGTCTAAACCTGATTTTATGGATGCTTCATTTACATGAGGTAGAACTTGTTCTGATAAAATTCTCCCTATTGGTTTAGTAACGTGCTGTGTTACTTGTTCAAGAATATTATTAGCTGTTTTTCTATTCAAGTCGCTATGACCATATAACCAAGTGGCTAAATATTCCAAAGAACTGTCTAAATTTTCTCTGTAACTGTCGTTTATTGTTTTTAACTGTTTTAGTTTGGGGCTACTCAACGAAGTATTAAAGGGCTGAATGACGTCAGAGTCTACATTTACATTCCTGCAGGTTGCAGTGCAGTCAAAGGAATCGGAGGAATGTGTGTTTAAGTGTTTTCGAAAACTTTTAACATTGGTATAGTATCTGTCACAGCTATTTTGATTACAATAATATGTAGAATCTGTTGATAAACTATGTATAACTTTCAAATGAAGTATAAGTCCTTTAGTAGTATCGAACTGACTGACACAATTAGAACAACGCCACATCGTGCCAATTTCTAGTCACTCTTTTTACTCGTGCAAAGCTTTTATAAAAGTGGCCACTTGGCTGAATTTTTTATCGGATGGGAGTTGAATGTCGTAAAAATATTGCTGGATAAATATCCACAACTGTTCACATTCTTTTGGATAAGCGAGGTTTAAGACCATTATACACTTGAAACATATATCAAGAGCTTTGGTTAGACAATCGAACCTGTACTTGACGTTGTCCACCGCCACGTAAAATGCTTCGAAAGCTGCAGACGTACCTACACACACGATTATTGGTTGGCATGTAAGTCCCTTCCTGTTGTAGGATTTACGTCTGTTCTGCAAAGCTTCTTCAACATCCGCATAATTCTAAAAAAAAAAAAAAAAGTAAATGTATTTTATCTATTCATCACAATGCATGTGTAACTCATATCTGAAGAGTGAAATCCAAGAGGCTATGAGAGGGACAGACGGGTATAAACTAAAATATAGAAATTCAAGATAACTTACGTTTACTTGCAGTATAAAAGCTTCACTACATTCAGCAATTGACACCTTATTAAATTTATTTTTGTCGGGATGTAGAACCTTGGATGTAGGTTTAATTTTGTAGCACAGTGCAAAATCACGTGTATCTGAAACAAGAAATCGTCGTTTGGAATTTGCTTTTAACCTATTGACCGCCAAGTGGTCTAGCAATTTACCTTGCCACTGACGCCAGAGTAAAAAAAAGATGTGCCCCAAAAATCAACAGGGATTGAAAAATACTTGTAGCGGTTAGAATTACAAAGTTTTTGATCATTGAAATTTGGACGGCTGTGGCCGACGTGGCGTCAGGGGCACGATTTTTTGTTGACGGCCACAGCCGACTGTGGCGCTCAAAAGGTTAAATCTTGTCCAAATTGTGGAAACAGTTTTAGATAGAAGTGTTAATGAAAACTCGATTTGTCATTTAGAGTCATTGATATCGGAACACAATATTGAGTACGTGAAATTATTTAAAGATAATTTGAAACCGAAGAATTTGATATCGGTCGCGATTGGACAGTGCTTGATGCAAGTGAAATAATTATATTTCCATGATTACTAACATTACCTATTTCACCTTAAGGCAGGTCCGACTTGGCTTAGGTTAGGTACGACGACGGCAGGCTGACTTAAATTTTTTATTTACGGCACTCAAGGACAGTGTCTCTGCAATACACAATTTATTATTAATATTTATTAGTTTTAGGATATACAAGCCATTTTGGTGAGTATTTAAATAGTAGCGAATATTTATTTAAGTACCATATCATATATTAATTGAATGCGTTAAGCGATAAACAAGTTACTTGTGTTTGGGATGAGTAGTAATATGTTTGGTATAACAAAAAATTTCACGGTCAACAGTTAGTTTTTTGCCTCAGCAAAAATTACTAAAATGGAAGTAATAATATAAAATATTGGTGACATCCATTTAACAATAATATAGATTATTTGGTCTTAAATTAACTTTAACGGTGTTCACATATTTTTATAGCATGTAAGAAAAAGAAATATTAGCTTTATTTATACAATAGTTTGTGATACACTATTTGGTGAGCATTCATACGTTTTGGCAAGTATTAAGAATTTATTGGAAGTAATTTATCAACATATTTGGTAGGCGTTTAAACACAAGCCATTATTTAATTGAGTAGATAGTTCAAATATCATGAGAATTTTAAGTGAAGGCATACTTTTTCTAAGATTGTAATGATGATTCCCGATGATTCTGCTGAAAGCTTACATTTAACCTTTTAACCTATATCTATAGCGGTCAAGAGCTGTCGCGCCATCAACTCCGGCGACTTCTATCTTATATATAGATGTAGGCACTTACAATGTAAAATCAACCTACGCGTAATAAAATGAAATAAAGCAAATATTTATATAAGTACTTCTTACTCTCATCGTCTTTTTTCAATAGTGCCTTCAATTCCGGTTTTAAGGAAACGTCATTTTCAAGCAGGATTGTAGCCTTTGTTTGGAAGTCGTCCCACTTTTCAAAAAGCTTTAAACCTCTTTCGGGATACAAATAGATAAAATCGATTTCAATCTGAAAGTAGGTTTATATATTGAATTAGTTAAAAATAATAACCTTTTGAACGCCAAGCGTTGAAACTATTTACCATGCCACTGAGGCCACAGCAAAAAGTTTAGTAACGGGCGTGGCGGTCGTCTTTGGCGTTCAATAGGTTAAAAAGAAAAAGTTTATATGATGTATGAGACAGACAGACAGACATACAGACAGACACAGACAGACAGACAGACAGACAGACAGACAGACAGACAGACAGACAGACAGACAGACAGACAGACAGACAGACAGACAGACAGACAGACAGACAGACAGACAGACAGACAGACAGACAGACAGACAGACAGACAGACAGACAGACAGACAGACAGACAGACAGACAGACAGACAGACAGACAGACAGACAGACAGACAGACAGACAGACAGACAGACAGACAGACAGACAGACAGACAGACAGACAGACAGACAGACAGACAGACAGACAGACAGACAGACAGACAGACAGACAGACAGACAGACAGACAGACAGACAGACAGACAGACAGACAGACAGACAGACAGACAGACAGACAGACAGACAGACAGACAGACAGACAGACAGACAGACAGACAGACAGACAGACAGACAGACAGACAGACAGACAGGTTCAAAAGGTTCATCTTGCCAAAGGCAACTTTCTGATCATCAACTGCGATCAGCAAAAGCGAACACCGCCCACTTACAGGGATTCAAAGTTCTAAAAAGTTATTCGGTGCCATACGCACAAGATACATTCAAAATAACGATAATACTTACTAGTCGGTGTCCATGGCTCGATTTCAGGCATGGCCATTCATTAAGCATTGTTGTTAACACAGCGTTACTATCATAAGTATTTTTTTTTCGATATTCACATGTTTTTTTCCATTTCTCTTCAACCAACGGCCAGGGGTCACGATTGACTTTTAGCCATTGTTCATCAGATCCTGAAAGAATTCAAAGAAAGGCTGTTTTATTCTCATAGTAAAATTCTCAATTTTGAGTAAAAACCGAAGTACTTTCTTTAAGAAAATCCTTAAGGTCCCCGTCTTATCCCACCTTAGGATTAGGTCCACCCTTTATACTTAAGTATATGAATTATCAATAAAAAGTAAATAAATAAAGCTGCAGAAGAGCATACCCTGCGATTCATTTGTGGTTTCAGTTTCACTGTCGGAACACTCAGCACAAGATTCAGAGCTAAATTTTCGCTTTTTAGGAAGCACTCCGGATGTCCTTAACACCCTCATCTGATTATAATATCGGTCCACAAGTTTTCCCTTAGCAGGCATGGTGTTTTTGTGACCTATAGTTCTACTCGGTACATAATAAGTTTCCTGGAATGGTAAAGTAAGTAAGTAAGTAAATTTATTATTATATTTTTATTTTGACGATCATGATGTGAATACTTATATTCTTGAATATTTAATGCAAATGTATACAGTTATTTTCACATGAAATAAATGAATCTAAATCTAGTAGGTATATAGTTAAAGCAAGCAGTTGATTTGACTGACTATAGTTTGAGGCTAGGGCATCTTTCCCCGGATAAATGGGAATACACCGGATATCTTAACAATGAGCTATCTACTTCTAAAACTAACTACTGAATTAAAAAACTAATATTTGTAAAAACCTTGCACTCTGTAGGACACAACCGCACAATTTCAGTAGCAATTGCTTCAAAATCAACTTTTGACATTTTCTTAAATGTTTTGAGATAGTACTCTACGATAGCATGAACTAAATTATTCCGTGAGCTAGGATCAATTTTTTTTTGTTTTATAGCTTGTAAAGCTTGTCGCCCCCGCATGTTATCTGCTAATACTTTTTGTAAGTTGAACTAAAACAAATACAAGAAAGGATACTTAATGTAAACAAATGGCATAACTACACACAGACTATAGGTAACCATGCAAACGTACATAACTTGTAAACATTTTCATCACAACTATTTCAATTAACTTTGTCATTTTTGACCAACTATCTCAATCGAACAAAAAAATTATTCTTGAAATTGGTCCAATACTCCGAGTAATCGGTGAAGATTCATAAAAAAATATCCCAATAAATTGAGAACCTACTCCTTTCTTTGAAGTCTGTTAGAAACATAGTCATATAGATAGATATAGATATACAAGTCAACATGTTACACACATTACATTCAAAAATTACAATATATGGTTAAATACCTTGCTCTGGTCGCTTTTGTCACTTGCAAATAGCTCACACGAAGACAGTGAGAGTGCATCAGTATCCAAGGAGTCAGTGTTCTATAATAAATACAAAGTAATATACATGGTGTCCCACGAATTTTCAACATGTCACACATGTGTGGACAGACATTCGAAAAAGTATAAGATAAATTTTATCCGTCTGCCAATCGATAAGTTCAATTCTCCTTAGTAAGTATTTTGTAGCGTACACTGGTAACTAGTACACGTCAAAGTCGAAAAATTAGGTGTAATATTGTCCCAATATAATTGTTAATTACGGAATAGGATTCCCAGAAATGGTTTCTATATTAACACAGTACATAAAATCATAAAATAAAGAGTATAAAAACTAAATCATTTTAAAGTTTGGTATATACTTACAGAATGTACTGTCTCCATTTCTTCCTTGTATTTTTTTAAACCAATATTAAATTTTATCCTATCTCTTAACTTGTTTTCAGGAATCAATATATCCAATTCTTGTTGCCTGATCCCCTCGAGACATGTAATGTCTATCTGGTGATCTAAAAGTTACAAGAAGTTGATTAGGTACTGAATGTGGTGGTATCTACCGGTTTATCAGTTACAACCGTTGTACCCGTTTTCCCGTAGGAATGAAGCATTTTCCCGCGGTAAAAAATAGCCTATGTTCATCAGGGATAATGTCGGCTTCTAATGGTAAAAGAATTTTTCAAATCGGTCCAGTAGTTTCGGAGCCTATTCAATACAAACAAACAAACAAACAAACAAACAAACAAACAAACAAATCATTCCTCTTTATAATATTAGTGCGAGTTCAAAGTGCGCTGACAGCATTAGCAGAAAACCACAACTCCGAAAGTCTGAGAGCCCTTCAAAATGGCTGACATTTTAACCAAAATATTTCGGTAAAATTTACTGAGAAATTTTGGTATCAGATTAATATTTAATATTAATCTGAAAAAGAAAGTTGAATTTACAAAACATGCATATTTTAGCGGAATCTACACGATTCAATTATTTTCAATCTAAAAAAAAGAGCTGATTTAAGCCGGGTTCGAAACGATTGCGCCATATTTTCATGGCTTCTCAACTTTTAACGTTTCCCTAAAAAAAGTGTGTCGTGTATTGTCGACATAATTCACTTAGCGTTGTTATTGTTCACAAAAACAAACTAACAAAATAAATATGTTTACCGCGACGAATGGAAAACGTATCTTAGAACTGTGATGATTTTTGCTAAATCTAGGGTAAAATTTGTTACATGAGGAGTGAGTGTTTGTGTATGGACCATTTTCAAATCAGATTGGTTTTTACGCGGGATTCAAAGAAAACATTGTAAAACGATGAGAAATTAGAGAATTAAGCACTGAAAGAGATTGTACTTATGAAAATAAATGAACATTATTGTATCCTGTTTCTAAATGAGTTTCGTTTTATCAAAGAACTATCAAACTATATGTTAGGTTACACTTTATACTATTATATATTGGTACTCACCGCGAAATATTTTGATGGTGTCTACGGACACCTCCCAACTCTCTAGTAATTCTTCCATTTTACGGACTCACTGACGCTAAAATATTTATAACTATAAATAAAATGGCACAATCAGAGCTCCGTGACTCCGTGATGACAATAATTAATGCCAGCGTGTGGCGCGTGCGCGTGCGACTGTCTGTGGGTATACTATACTAGGCGCCGCACCCCGCCCGCCACCCGCCTTCGGTTTGAGCCGAAACAGTGTTGCCAACGCATATCGCCAATTCGCCAATTCCGGATAGAATGTAATTTGAATTTAAAATATAATAAAAAGTACTTTTTAAAGGGAACAATTTAAACGCTCACCAAAATGGCTTTTATACCCCAAAACTAAGTTCCAAATAAAATGAATTGCTTCCATTTAAATTTAACTTACTCTATACAGTGCTCCCCAAATTAAATCATTTTGTATTCCAAAATCGATATACATTACACCAGAATAATTTTATGTTGAGTCAGAATATCTTTTTGCTTCCCAAAATGGATTTTTTGCTCACCAAATATTGTTTTCATAAAACATCAAAATTATTACCAAAAAATATCTTTTTGCTTCCCAAAATGGATGTTTTGCTCACCAAAATGGATGTTTTGCTCACCAAATATTGTTTTCATAAATTAGTGTTTCAGCTAGGTATCCATCTAATCCTGATCACCTTTCAGAGCAGATCCGACTCGGCCGGGTTAGGTTAGGTTAGTTTTTTTTTTTATATCCCTAAAAAACGCTCCATAATGTGCGGTAGTCATTATTAGCTATGCTATATCAATTTGAAATTTTCTCCATACAAATCGTTTTTTTTCGATATTTTCCGAATTTGACCGAATTTTCGGACAAGATTTCAGATTCATATTTTTGAGCTCCGAGAGCCCCCCGATACCGAGTTTTAGCCGCCTAGCACCAATTTAGAAATTTTGAATCGTTTTTTGTTCGATATTTTCCGAATTTGAACGAATTTTCGGACAAGATTTCAGATTCATATTTTTGAGCCCCGAGAGCCCCCCGATACCGAGTTTTAGCTGCCTAACACCAATTTGAAAATTTGAAAAAAAAAATGTTTTTTTTTCGATATTTTCCGAATTTGACCGAATTTTCGGACAAGATTTCAGATTCATATTTTTGAGCCCCGAGAGCCCCCCGATACCGAGTTTTAGCCGCCTAACACCAATTTGAAATTTTGAAAAAAAAAGTCGCCATCTTGAATTTTTTTTCCACATTAAGTGTCTAACAACCAACCTTTAAAAACAAAATCTGCTTTTTGTCAAACCAGCCAGCTGTGTGGATGACCTTGTTGTTGAAACCAAAAAAAAGTTACTTTGCAGGCCTAGGCCTGAAAAGCAGTATGAAATCCCTTTACAGTCTTCTCGAGTTGTTGCGCCCAAAAAGCGATACTTACCGAGCCTATTTTAAGGAACGTAAAGACATTTCATTGGATGTTTGAGAAAAAGCCATTTTGGTGAGCATTTAGTTTTTTGCCTCAGCAAAAATGACTAAAATGGAAGTAATAATATAAAATATTGGTGACATCCATTTAACAGTAATTTAGATTATTTGGTCTGAAATTAACTTTAATGGTGTTCATATATTTTTATAGGATGTAAGAAAAAGAATTATTAGCTTTATTTATAGAATAGTTTGGGATACACTATTTGGTGACCATTCATCCGTTTTGGTGAGCATTAAGAATTTATTGGTAGTAATTTATCAACATATTTGGTAGGCGTTTAATCATATTTGGTAGGCGTTCAAACACAAGCCTTAAAATTTCACGTTGACATGAAATTTATCTGTACCATAATTTTTAGAAACACTCGAATTTTGTATGTAAATCTGTATTAATGGCAACACTGATTGACGCGTCGCGTGTCGCGTCAGGTACAGCCGTCGCTCGGCTCGTGTCACGCGCGGAAGTTATAGGTACCAAAAATATTTGGTTCAGTTTACCAAAACTTAGTGGTAAGATGATGGTCAGAAATTCGTAGGTACTCTGTTAGCGATAGGCCTTCTGGTGCCATAATTTTCTGGAGCAACTTTCTAGTTAGTTAGTTTGTGTCTAGTCTTATAGAAGTAGGTACCTACCTACCTACTTAGGTAAAAGGATTAAGTACGTACTTACCTATATTTTTTAAGGTTCCTTCAGATCCCTTAAGTCGAACTATACTCATTAGGAATGTTCATAGGTACTTACATAATTTTCATTAGACGTGCGCGCCGGCGTGATCTATATATATAAATGCAAGTGTCCTGACTGACTGACTGACTGACTGACTGACTGACTGACTGACTCATCAACGCAGAGCCAAAACTACAAATGCTAGAGAGTTGAAATTTGCACAGTAGGTTGCATTTATAAAGTGTACAAGAGATAAGAAGCGATTTTGAAAAATTCAACCCCTAAGGGGGTTAAAAAGGGGATGAAAGGTTGTATGGGGTACAAGTTTTTTTTTAAGCTAGGAGTTTGAAACTTTGTAAAAAGGTATTTTATGAAAAAATAAGAAAACTAATTTCAGCGTTTTTGCAAATTCATCCCTTAAGGCGGTGAAAATGGGGTTGAAAGTTTGTATGGAGATCAAATATTTTTTTGAGCGCGGCACTTGAATCTTCGTGTAAAGGCATACTATTAAAATACAAGAAAAGTAATTTCAGCGTTTTCAAAAATTCATCCCCTAAAAGGGTTAAAAAGGGGTTGAAACTTTGAATCCATTACAAATTCTTTGAAACTTCTTATAAAGGCACATATAAGAATAACAAAGTAATGTTAATTTAACATTATAAAAAATTCAACTTCTAAGGGGGTTAAAAAGAGGATGAAAGTTTTTCTTGGGGTTCAAATTTAATTTTAAGCGTTTTTGAAAATTCATCCCCTAAGGTGGTAAAAAAGGGGTTGAAAGTTTGTATGGAGATCAAATATTTTTTTGAGCGTGGGACTTGAATCTTTGTGTAAAGGCAAACTATTAGAATACAAGAAAAGTAATTTCAGCGTTTTAGAAAATTCAACCCCTAAGGGGGTTAAAAAGAGGATGAAAGGTTGTATCGGGTATAAGTTTTTTTTTAAGTTAAGAATTAGAAACTGTAAAAAGGTATTTTATTAAAACATAAGAAAACTAATTTCAGCGTTTTTAAAAATTCATCCCCTAAGGCGGTGTAATAGTTGTAATTGAGATCAAACTTTTTTTTGAGCGCGGGACTTGAAACTTTGTATAAGGGCATATTATTAGAATACAAGAAAATTAATTTCAGCGTTTTTGACAATTCAGGTCTGAAGGTGGTGAAAAAGGGGTTGTTTAAGGGGTTCCTAGATGACACTAGCTGTACCTGATTTCATAATGATTCCGTGTAATTAGAGCAATTTAGCCGAAGAAAAAACTAAAAAGCGGCCAAGGGCGAGTGGGACTCGCCTACGGGTTTAGTACCATTACGTAAAAAATTGCAATAAAATCACGTAAATTGTTGTATGGGAGCCGCCCTTCAATATTTATTATTAAGTATTTATTATTTGTTGAATTACAGCAACCAACATCAAAATCGACTTGGCCTAAATCTCATACAACTTGCAAAAAAAGGAAAGTAATTTCAACATTGCTTCGATCTGAAAATAATAAAGATGTAAAATGTTCAAGATAAGATTCCACGCGGACGAAGTCGCGGGCAACACAGCTATGTTTGATATTTGCTTTATTTAACCTACCGTTACCTACCGTTTCGAGTTTCAATAATTAAAGCAGCCTGTAACATGTAGTTAGTTTTAATTTTAATTTCAAATATTAACTAGCCGGGCTAAATTGAGTTTGCACTTGGTATGTATTGCGCCGGATACAAATGAGGTGCTAGTTAACGCAACCGATTACGTTTGTTGTATGGGAGCCCCACTTAAATATTTATTTTATTCTGTTTTTAGTATTTGTGGTTAGGTATAGTATAGCGGCAATAGAAATACATCATCTGTGAAAATTTAAACTGTCCTATCAATCACGGCTTATGAGATACAGTCTGGTGATAGACAGACAGACGGACAGTGGAGTCTTGGTAATAGGGTACCGTTTTAGATACAATTAGAAATGGAATAGAAGCCATACATTTTTTTTCTCGAAAATCCAATGTTCAAGCTTAATAGAGCCTGAGTGATGTCAACAAGTGTTGATTTAACTTGCTTAGTGAACTTTGACAAACGTTATTTGGCAGGCGTTATGTCGCTCTCGAACAATAATTTAGAATGTGATCTATTCCTCATTGGTCATACGATGTTTGTACAAGAAGCATTGTCTCTTTCATTATACCAAATTATTTAAATATTAATATATAATTATTTACGCCCTAGTAACCGCTAAAGATACAACAGCCATAGCCCTAATTAGTAAGACTTATAGTTTGTTTATTTAAACTTTATTGCACAACACAAACATCAGTACAAATGGCGAACTTAATGCCTAATGGCATTCTCTACCAGTCAACCATAGGGCCACACATCAGAGATGAGATGAGAGATTTAATCATTGTTTATTTTTATCAAGGGGTGTTTGTAAAATCAATCAAGAAATCTACTAATCTAAACAAAGACCAATCCAACTGATATCAATTGTTGTTTCAACACTCCCAAGTTGGTTATTATCACACATACGCTCGGTTACTTTTGTAACAAAAATATTTGGTTCAGTTTACCAAAATTTAGTGGTAAGATGAGATGATGGTCAGAAATTCGTAGGTATTCTGTTAGCGATAGGCCTTCTGGTGCCATAATTTTCTGGAGCAACTTTCTAGTTAGTTTGTGTCTAGTCTTATAGAAGTAGGTGCCTACCTACCTACTTAGGTAAAAGGATTAAGTACGTACTTACCTATATTTTTTAAGGTTCCTTCAGATCCCTTAAGTCGAACTATACTTATTAGGAATGTTCATAGGTACTTACATAATTTTCATTAGACGTGCGCACCGGCGTGGTGTTTGATATTTGCTTTATTTAAGCAAAAATGAACTATTTTCTAGTTTTCAACTAACATTATAGGTACGCACTCGTGGCTCGTAGGTGAAAGATTCTCTGCACAGGGAAAGGATAACCCATTAGTCTCCTTCAAGTTTTCTGGCGTTTACCTACCGTTACCTATCGTTTCGAGTTTCAATAATTAAAGCAGCCTGTATTTAGTTAGTTTTAATTTTCATTTCAAATATTAACTAGCCGGGCTAAATTGAGTTTGCACTTGGTATGTATTGCGCCGGATACAAATGAGGTGCAAGTTAACGCAACCGATTACGTTTGTTGTATGGGTGCCCCACTTAAATATTTATTTTATTCTGTTTTTAGTATTTGTTGTTAGGTATAGTATAGCGGCAATAGAAATACATCATCTGTGAAAATTTTAACTGTCCTATAAATCACAGCTTATGAGATACAGTCTGGTGATAGACAGACAGACGGACAGTGGAATCTTGGTAATAGGGTACCGTTTTAGATACAATTAGAAATGGAATAGAAGCCATACATTTTTTCTCTCGAAAATCCAATGTTCAAGCTTAATAGAGCCTGAGTGATGTCAACAAGTGTTGATTTAACTTGCTTAGTGAACTTTGACAAACGTTATTTGGCAGGCGTTATGTCGCTCTCGAACAATAATTTAGAATGTGATCTATTCCTCATTGGTCATACGATGTTTGTACAAGAAGCATTGTCTCTTTCATTATGGACAGTGGTCTTACTATAGCAATACTAGTATTAATGTTTACAATAACCAATAATGTCTGTTGAAGTAATGAAAGCCGTTGGTAGGGTATACTAAAGCATTTGTTGGATTTATCGAGGTGCTTCAGTAGAACCAATGAAATTTAGATGTTGGTCTTACTATAGCAATACTAGTATTAAATAAATAAATAAATAAATAAATATTAAGGGACAATCATACACAAATCGACCTAGTCCCAAACTAAGCAAAGCTTGTACTATGGGTACTAGACGACGATATACATAATATATAAATACATATATAGATAACATCCATGACCCAAGAACAAATATTTTGCACAAATATTTGCCCCGGCCGGGATTCGAACCCGGGACCGCCGACTCAGTAGGCAGGTGTCTACCAACCGAGCCAAACGCGTCGTCAAAAAAGTATTGATGTTTACAATAACTAATAATGTCTGTTGAAGTAAAGAAAGCCGTTGGTAGGGTATACTAAAGCATTTGTTGGATTTATCGTGGTGCTTCAGTAGAACCCATGAAATTTAGATGTTGGTCTTACTATAGCAATACTAGTATTGATGTTTACAATAACCAATAATGTCTGTTGAAGTAATGAAAGCCGTTGGTAGGGTATACTAAAGCATTTGTTGGATTTATCGTGGTGCTTCAGTAGAACCAATGACATTTAGATGTTGGTCTTACTATAGAAATACTAGTATTGATGTTTACAATAACCAATAATGTCTGTTGAAGTAATGAAAGCCGTTGGTAGGGTATACTGAAGCATTTGTTGGATTTATCGAGGTGCTTCAGTAGAACCAATGAAATTTAGATGTTGGTCTTACTATAGCAATACTAGTATTGATGTTTACAATAACCAATAATGTCTGTTGAATTAAAGAAAGCCGTTGGTAGGGTATACTAAAGCATTTGTTGGATTTATCGAGGTGCTTCAGTAGAACCAATGAAATCTAGATGTTGGTCCTACTATAGCAATACTAGTATTGATGTTTAGAATGACCACTAATGTCTGTTGAAGTAATGAAAGCCGTTGGTAGGGTATACTAAAGCATTTGTTGGATTTATCGAGGTGCTTCAGTAGAACCAATGAAATCTAGATGTTGGTCCTACTATAGCAATACTAGTATTGATGTTTAGAATGACCACTAATGTCTGTTGAAGTAATGAAAGCCGTTGGTAGGGTATACTAAAGCATTTGTTGGATTTATCGAGGTGCTTCAGTAGAACCAATGAAATCTAGATGTTGGTCCTACTATAGCAATACTAGTATTGATGTTTAGAATAATTACTTTGCCTTTAGTCGCTTTTTCTACGAAAGTATCGCGATTACAATTACTGAATGCATTTAACAAATTTAAATTTGTAATTTCAACTAAATTATTATGTACTGGTTTCTGTCATGAACTCATTACACACAGACAGAATTTGAACAATCCGTCATTGTTATTTCAACACAGCGATTAATATCTATTTCAAGAAATTAGTTAATTTAAACATGAGTATTTTGTACTAAATACTATAACGGTCATTAATGTGAACCAATTCAGGAATCAGTAAAAATTTGGTTGTTTGTATTGAGTCGTAACTAAACTAATAAGTAATTTAAAATAAATTGTTGGTTGAATATACTGAACGCATTTAACAAATCACATTCAGTAATTTCAACCTAAACATTATGTACATATTCTGCCTAACAACTAAAGTAACGGTTAAATTTACAAACCCGAAATTTACCATGATGTTATTGTTACTACAACCAGCTTTTGCATTAATTTTAACTAAATGGGTTTAATAAAAATAACAAAGTCATATTTGTTACTTGGATCAATAAGGTTTAGTAGCTGTTTTGTAAAATTTATCAATATCTAGTTAATTTAACCGAAAAATAATCAACCGAGATCATTTTCGTAAAATCAACGTGTAGTGTTTTTTCCGTGTAGGGCAGTGAATTCGTGAATCTCACAGATGTTTGTGCAGCCCGCAGGTGTTTGTGCTATCCATACTATCCATACTAATATTATAAATGCGAAAGTGTGTCTGTCTGTCTGTTACCTCTTCACGCTTAAACCGCTGAATCGATTTTGATGAAATTTGGCATAGAGATAGTTTAAGACCCGAGGAAGGACATAGGATAGTTTTCATCCTGGAAATTATCCCTAAAAAGATTGAAAAGTGAGTAAGTAATTCATGATGACATTGATGACCCTGTAGGAAATGTAATGATTAGACCAAAAGCACAATTGCTCTTACATTTGCTTAGGCGCTTTTAATAATCCCTTTTATTAATTAAGGTGATTAGGTGGATCTGGTGGATATCTATCGTGTTGTACGAGGTTGCTTCCATACTTCCAAGTTCCACGCGGACGTAGTCGCGGGCAAAAGCTAGTATTTAAATATGGGATTTGGGGCTTTACTATACTGTCCGTGGTTTGCCTAAAGTTTTACGTATTGCCTTAGCCAGGAAGTGAGATTTACTCCCCACGTAACTGGTCTGGTATAGTCCACTCACCTAGGTCACCTAGGGTGACGTAAAAAAGAGGCCTTATTCCTTTTAAAATGTTAATTGTTTTAGACATTTTTCTCTATGATCAAAAATGTTTCTTAACATATTATTAATGTTACTTCCTAGAACAGGGCTATTGGGATTTATTGGTATATATTCTAAACCTACAGTTTGAACTTTTCATTGATAATTTTTGTTTTAAAAACTACTCGAAACTGACATTGATTGATAAAAGACTGCACGCAATGAAAGCATGAAATAGCTATGTTACTACCTAGAACCCGGTGAAAAGTATTATTCCCTTCAAAATGTTTAGTTGTTTGAAATGATCAATATATTTGTCATAATATGAAAAAGAAATATAAGGAATAATACCTCTTAACAGCCGAGCGAGTCGAACAGAGCCATGTTGATAAACTTTTCTTAGTCTTGTCATCACGCCGAAACGGCTGGACGGATTTTAACCAATTTTGGTACAGGGATAGCTGGACATCCAGAAATGGATATAGGGTACTTTTTAACCGACTGCGGTACTAACATATAGGTATATTCGGGTGAAGTTGCGGGCATCTAGTTTACGATAATTATAAAATTGAAAAAAAAAACTTTGTCCTTTCATCAAGCCTTAACGGCTGGACTGATATCAACGATTTTTGGTATACGGGTAGCTGCGCAATCCAAGATGGTTATAGTATAGGATAATTCTTTACCGTCTACGCAGAAGCAAAAAAGACGGTTATGACTTTTTCTTCGACGCGGGGGCACCTAGTTTACCTACTATAAAATAAATTGTTTGTCGATGGACGCCCAAACGGTCATAATGAGCATATGAAATAGCAAAAAGTAAGTGCGACTGCCGAAGTGTAATTACGAGTAATACTCTATTAAACACGTAACTGAAAGTATCGGTGAGTATACAGGATGATCTATCCAAAGGGGTCTGTATGGAGAAATCAGAAACCATGAGAGTAGGGAAATCTGCTCTTAGGAAGCTTGGCGTCGATATTACATTAAATAATGTTGTTTCCCTTCTGACCTATTCGAATCGATCACCCTGTATAACGAATTATGACAGACGCATAAGTGTTAATAGGCAGAGATATTGCTAAATTGATTAAATCACAATGCTCCATCGAATTAGGACTTTTTAATCACCCCATTTAACAGTATCATTCTTAATCGAATCATTACATTACTTTTGTTAATTAGCGCGCAAAAAACTCATACATACATTTTAACACCTACCGCTATTGCGTGCCAACCTTTTCCGGTATTGTAACAAAAGTATGACAAATCATTTCTTTTATTCATGTTTTCGCCGTAGTCATACAAAATAAATATAATCCGGCCAAGGGTGAGTCGGACCCGTGCACGAAGGACCAAAAAAACTTTTTTATTTCTTACTTTTTTTTATAGTGGCCAGAATAATAGAATAGAATAGAATAGAATAGAATACTCTTTATTGCACACCTCAAGAAGAAAGAAATACAAATACAGATAACACTAATCATTACAATAGAGGTAAACAATAGGCGATCTTATCGCTAAAAAGCGATCTCGAATAATGTATATCTAAGAAAATTTCGTCAGTTGACAACCAAAACTCACTAAAGCTCGTATCTCAGTGTCAGTTTACACACTAGATACGACGTTTTGAAGAGCAGTGACAGACATTTTAGTGAGTTTCGGTTGTCACCAGGCGATTTCAAGTCTTTAAGTAATAATAATAATACAATACTTTATTGCACACCAGTAAAAGTTTGCAAAAGGAAACAAGACAAATACAATTTATAAATAACGGTAGACAACAGGCGGTCTTATCGCTAAAAAGCGATCTCTTCCAGACAACCTTTGGGTAGTGAAATTGATGAAAATTTTAACTTAATACAGAGTAGGTGCAGCAGATGGTGAAGGGAGCACATAATTAGATACTAACAGAAAACAAGTACGCATATGGGTAAATATACACATACATACTCGTAAATAGATATACATAAACTTACATAATACATACATAAATACAATAATATAAATAGACACTAGAAGACATATACGAATCTTAAGTAAAAGTAAAAATGGTAAAAATCTTTTTTTTTTGTATGGAGATTCCCTTTAATTTTTTTGTATCTGTTGTTATAGCGAAACACATTATGTGAAAATTTTAAGTTGTATGGTAGCCGTTAGCGCTAAAAAGTAATAATGTTTAACACTTGTTATGTTTACGGAACCTTAAAAATATAACAGTTTAAATAATCACCTGTCCGATAGTATTAACGAGACGTTTTCATTAATCTAAGATATGCACATGCATTAAAAATAATGACAGCTATATATAAGTGTTGCCAAGCTAATGTCTGTTACAGCCCAACCCCTTGTTTTTCATTCAACCCACGCCATATTGCGGATTTTTAGTGGTACTAATTTATTTTACTGGCAACGACAAATTTTTGGTAACTAACGTTGCAAGTCAGTGACAGTCACTGATGTAAACAAAGAGGAAACACGACTAAATATTCCGCAAATGTCAACTAACTTTTGTATAATAAAGCCAAAACTATCCACAGTGATGAAATTTAAGTTTTTTTCAATAGGATTCAGTATTTTTTTCGCAAGATTGACCAGCATTCCGGTAAACAATGTTTTGAATTTGGTTAATGACAAATCCTTGAGAAATCGTGACGTTTAATAGTGCAATATACATATGACGTATGCACATTATTAATTCAGTGAATAAAGGATTTTGACCTTACAAACGGTCCGGTACTTTTGAATTTTTGATATGTTGTCTAGGATGGTTAGTCAGTGTTTAAAATGCAAAATGCACAATTCCCCCCCCCCCCCCCCCCCCCTCCGCGCCCGCCGCCATATTGAAAAAAACCGGCACTTTCTTCATATTTTTGCTCATATCTTCCTTTAGGAGCATTTTAGCTAGAAGAAAGCTTGGACAATGTTATAGAGTTAAATTTACTACATTTTTCATTTTATATTTTGTTTCTAGGACAAATAGTTACGGAGATATGCACATTTAAAAAAACTTAAGAAATTGCAATTTCCAACTCAAAAACAAACTTCTGGAACCGTGAAACATGCCAACTTTGCCCGCTTTTTTCGTAAAAACCCGAATTTCTCTCATTTTTTCTATGACGGGATAAAGTTTTTTTTGTCTAACGCATCCATCGTATTCATATGCATGCGTTTATTACGAGAAACAATTTTTAAATCTACATTTAACCATTTTTTTTTATCAATTTTCACCTCGGGTAAAGTTATCTAAACTTTTGCAAACATTGCCCAAATCGATTATTTTCGTAACTATAGCCCCTACAACGTTAAGATAAGGATCAGTATAAAATCTGGGGTAATAATGGCGTTCTACTTAATATCTTGGTCTTAACTGCACAAACACGTGTGCAATATGGGTGGGCAATGTTACATAGGTATTTTGTTTTTCTCCATACAAGCTGAATCAAGCAGTTTGAAATTGTCAGGGTTGTCACTTTTGGTTGAGTAAACCATCTTTACCAATACCATTATCAAAATGAAAAATTTATGCTTAACATTCGATACTAATAGTTTGGCGGTTATTTTTTTACTTCACGTTAGAATAATCTAAATAAAAATTGTCATAATTGA
Organism: Apotomis capreana; assembly: GCA_947623375.1. Taxonomy (NCBI): domain Eukaryota; kingdom Metazoa; phylum Arthropoda; class Insecta; order Lepidoptera; family Tortricidae; genus Apotomis; species Apotomis capreana. The sequence goes on along the minus strand of OX392499.1, from coordinate 27,040,554 downwards.
ATATTCTATGTTTTGTTTTGTTTTATGGACATGACATGACATGACATGCAGCTAATGCTAAAAGTACAACGGCTTAATAGAAATATAATTTACCTTACCTTAAATACATAACCCTCCTTTATTTACGCAGTCAGGTAAAATTACGACAAGGTGACAACCCTAACCCTTTTTTTAGTCTGGGCAATGTTGGCATTCATAGGTTAGCAAGTTACTGGATAACATTGCCCACCATCATAACTCCGGTTTTAATAAGTATTTTTAGTTCAAACTATAATAAAAATGATCTACAGTTCTTATTTTATAACAAGCAATAAGATACATTCACCTGAGGCTTCCCCATTCTGTAAAAAATACACCAGAACTTCACCTAGAATTGGCCCGCCAAATCACGCACCTTATTCGACTAGTCCCAATACGTTACGGAATGAAGTTACGCGCAAATGTGATTCCTAGGGATACCACAGATATAATCTATTTTCCACTAAAAATAGTAGTGTTGCCATAATCATCTTGAAATTGTCTACAGTATCGTTTCTTTTTTTAAGTAGCGTTTTGGGCAAAGTTCCCTGTGGAGGCAAAGTTGGCGTATTTCACGGAATCTATCTTCGTTTAGGAGCATTTTAGCTAGAACACGTGCGTGCTTGGGCAATTTTGTAGAGAATTAAATTTACTATAATTTACATTTCAAATTTTGTTTCTAGGACAGATAATTACGGAGATATGTAAAAAATAAAGTCACATTTTCCGAAAATGTATGTAAAAATGGTCATAAGTTTTATAAGCAATTATATTTCCTGCATGTTTTAATTTGTCCTAGACTAGTCCGTAACTGAATGACAGCGTCCTAAACCAAGAATTTTGAGAAATTTCCAGAAAATTCGACTTTTCCTGTTTTTTAAATGTGCATATCTCCGTAACTAACCGTCCTTGAAACAAAATTTAAAGTGTAAATTATAGTAAATTTAATTCTCTACAACATTGCCCAAGCTTTGTTGTAGCTAAAATGCACCTAAACGAAGATATAATCCAGAAGTTTGTTTTTCAGTTGGAAATAGCGATTTTTTACGTCTTTTTAAATGTAGATATCTCCGTAACTATCTGTCCTAGAAACAAAATATAAAGTGGAGAATATAGTCAATTTAACTTTCTATAACATTGTCAAAGCTTTCTTCTAGCTAAAATGCTCCTAAAGGAACATATGAGCAAAAATATGAAGAAAGTGCTGGTTTTTTAAATATGGCGGAGGGCGCGGAGGGGGGGGGGGGGGAATTGTGCATTTTGCGTTTTAAGCACTGACTAACCATCCTAGAAAACATATCAAAAATTCAAAACTACCGGACCGTTTGTAAGGTCACACATAGTACTTTAGTCTCTATTCACCGTATTATATTGCCATATGAAAGCTGTTTGTAGCGCCACTATCCCCAGGCCGGACCCGATACTTTTTAGGCTATAACGCAAATATTGCCATATAGACAAAGGGCAGTTCTTAACCCAATTTATGAGTAAAGTCGGATGCAATTTGTTCTTCGAAATCCACGCCAGTACACACCAGCACATGACATTATGTCTGTGTTAGTGACAGGAGTAGATACTCGTAATCATCAATTTTTCCACATTATCTATATGTAAATAAATAAATAAATATCAGACAACCTCATACAAATCGATCTAGTCCCAAATTAAGCTCAAGAAGGCTGGTAGTAGACTACTTCGTTTATCACTGTAAAACCATTGATGTATGCTAAATGAACGTTCAACTTTCGTTGTTGTTAACTGGAGCCACTTCACTACGTACTACGTAGTACGTAGTATAAAACAAAGTCGCATCTTGCTGTCTGTCTGTATGTCTGTAATTTTGTATGCTTTGATCTTTAAAACTACGCAACGGATTTTGATGCGATGCGATAAAATAGATTGATAGAAAATAAGAGGTTTTAAATGTATAAATCATGCATAATAGAGCATTGCACCCGTGCGAAGCCGGGCGGGTCGCTAGTATTTTATAATTGTATCTTTGTATTTTAAACTTATATTCTTATTAGTCGCGTACCTGGGAAGGGCAAAATTCTAACTATAAATCGTTTTTATATGTAATCCAGTGATTTTATACATGCCATACGATAAATAATAATATTCTTATTAGTTCGCACGGGTGCAATTCTGATAAATTATGCATGTATTATACATATAAACCTTCCTCATGAATCACTCTATCTATTAAAAAAAAACGCATCAAAATCCTTTGCGTACTTTCAAAGATCTAAGCATACATAGGGACAGACAGACAGACAGAGAGAAAGCAGGAAGCGACTTTGTTTTATCTAAAGAAACTACCATGAGACTGTCAAGAAATGAGAGAGCGTACAAATTTATAAGAAACTATAGGACGTTGTTCCGCGACAATTTTGTTCGCAATTATGTTTTTACTTTACTTTAGTCGGGTAAAAAGTATCCTATAACCATCTTTCTGACGCGGTTGGATCAGTTTGTAAGCACTTGCTTACTGAGCCGACGGTCCTGGGTTCGAATCCCGGCCATATTTGTTCCTGGGTCATGGATGTTATCTATATATGTATTTATGTATTACGAGTATGTATATCGTCGTCTGGTACCCATATACAAGCTTTGCTTAGTTTGGGACTAGGTCGATTTGTGTAAGATTGTCCCTTAATATTTATTTATTATTTATATTTATTTATCTTTGGATGTTCAGCTGTAGATACTGGCACCGCGTATCCATACGAATTGCCATGCTTTTAACCATACAAAGATGATATTCAATACAATTATATAGATATAATAGTTAAATAACTGATGACTTAATTTTGTTAAACCTGTAGCCAAACTTAAACAACAATTAAAAAACACAATTACAGTACAGATTTTTACTTTTATAACTGTCACGTGCCACGGTAGGATAACGGGCCAATCTTAAGGACAATCAGACAAAACCGAAAACAACAAAGAAAACAAAAACACAATACACAAACACAATTAGCAACGCCGTAAACAAATCCTCTATGCCCAGGTGACAAGAGACAATTCCTTTACCTTTTCTGTCTGTCAAATAGAACGTCAACACAAATACAAATTTTAAAATGCTGGTGGAAAATTTTAATACTGACGCTTTTACATACAATTTTAACGACTCTACGTAGAATTTACCGCCGCGATTGACGGCAAGCATAAGTTTGCAGCCATTCAAAAAAACGAACGTCAATATTTTGGCGTGATTCGAAACGCAGTCGGGAGTAAACTTTTTACAACTGCTTTGACCCAAAAATACTTTTAACTCTATACTTTTAAAGTACATTTCGGATGCTAGCTTTTCGAGTAAAACTGGGATGCCAAATACGTTACGCTTAAAACTAATGAATTCGATTTGACTTTGTATTGAAGTTTTCTTGGAAACTTTAGCGTTACCACTTTAAATTTGCATTTTTGGGCCCTTTTATTTTGTTGTGCATAACGTCGAATTTTTTAGTCGTTTTACTTTTTCGCGTTGGTATTAACCGTGCATTTTTGTGGCAAATTGATTATCAGGTGTTGGCGTTCCTTTTTCGAAAATTGTGACTTATTTCGCGCCTTTTGTACTCTATGGTCAACAATGTTTTTAAATCCTGCGTCACGCGGTCAGTATGAAATTGCTTTACCATAAACATTGCTTGTTACTTTCAAAAGTATTTTGTTGTGATTTATTTTCTGTGTACTTACAAATATGTTTGATACGCTGTCGGTAATTTCTACTTTGTATGAGAAACCTGTCAATTTTGTAGATGCTGGTTGCCTTTGCAGATTCGTTCGGGAGTTGCAGGGACACTTTAGTACGTAAGGGATGTGATTTTCAAATCCTGTTTTTTGTTTGATTCTAAATCACTGTAAACTGTTTCATTATCAGTTAAAATAAAATCAACGCACTGTAGCAGTACAACAATTGCCAAGATTTCATATTTTTTAGACAATGTTATTACTTTTCTGTATTCCGCTTAGATAGAGGACGTAATCTCTGTTTTTATATTTTTCCTATAAGATTACGAATGATTTGACTAATTATGTAGTAGGTACCTCTAAAACTATGATATAATGAAAAGTTTACTTTAGTCTAGAGTCTAATTAAAAAAAAAAGTGTGTGTGTCAGCTCCGACGCACGACTGGAGTTTACTCTTCAGGCCAGGCGCGCACCACGATTTTTTTTAGTCGCGCGATAATTTTGTCGCAGAAATAAGCTTACTTATGGGTTTATGAAAATCGTGGTGCGCGCACTCTCATATAAATAAACCCATAGACGCTGACGGAACAATTCTACGGGTATGGCTACGCCGGCATTAAGAGCCGTCCAGGTCGTCAAAGCATCGGAGGCGTAAGGAATGATAGCCTTGTCACCATCAAAAGATAAAATTTGAGTGACAAGGTCCACCACCCCACACGCCGAAGCCAGGAAGGCCGGGAGGCTCACATCTCGCGCGCGACGCACGCCCAAACCACCAGTTCGAATCGGAAGAGAAACCTGGTCCCATTGACCTTGGTTAAGGGAGACGTTCAGTACCTTTTCCAAACTCTCCTTCAACACGAAGTCAAAGGAGTCTGTCTGGACAGGGTGCAGCCAGGCTGGCACGGTGCACAAGAAATATGTCAGCTTAGGCACGGCAAAGCAAACTCGCAACATAACGAGGGCTACGTGAGCCGAAAGTTCATTCAACCTCTGCGCAGCCATCAGCAGAAGCAGCTTTCTCTCCTCGAAGGCTTCAGGAATGGCTTCTGGGAATATTGGGGACCCCAAGGGGTTGAAAGATCTCGCCGACAACACTTTCAGTCCGGGGAGCAGAGCACTGAATAAGGGGAAAGAATCATGTGAGTTGGTACTACAGGGGAAAAATTCGCATTTGCTGAAATTAATATCTAAACCCAGAGCTTTTAAACGAGGCAGGAGCATGAGCAAGTCTTGTTCCACTTCTTCAGGTTTACCACCTAGGGTACCGTCATCTAGGTACCAGATATTCAATGGGGATTTAACCTCTGAAATTACCTTTTGTATGGCCAGACAGAAAACTAGCCTAGCGGATCCCCCTGCTGTGCACCAACTTGGGAAAGAACAAGAGGACCATTGTAGAAAAGATTAGAAGCGGAAGAATATACTTGGAAAATGAAGGGGTAGAGTGATGGCACTTTATCCTTCACTTCGGACAGTAAAACATCACGCTCCACTGAGTTAAACGCGTTTTTTAAATCAATTTTAATTAATAATAATAAGAATGAAATAATGAACTTTATTCTGCAAGTAGGCCACAAGGGCACTTTTACATGTCTGAGTCTACCGGCATTTCACAAGAGGAGACCACTGTTGAGAAGAAACGCCGAAAGAAACTCAACAGTCAGTCATTTTTTCAGAAAGCATAAGTACTTAACTATTACAATGATATGAACTTAACTATACGTATTAAAACGGATTCTAAGCGTGAATTGCAGCCTCGCAGCCCAATCTTGTGCCAAACCCTAATTGGCAAGGTTGCAGATAAGCTGCCATTTCTTCTCTCACTGCACGGCATCCTAGCTTTGCCGTTAAGCGGCGGAAAGCGCTGCCTATGGCAATGGGTCTTATACCACAGTCTTTTTTTGACAGCGCACATAAGGAAGCACCATAAATATAGGAGCAAACTTCAGGGTTTAATTGACCACTGAGCAAAAAATTACAAAGCTTGGCCAGATGTTCCAGGAGCCGAAAATCGGCGTCTCCCGCAGATGCAGACGTAAGCTCCTTAAGATGAACAGGGCGGATACCATCCAAACCGGCGGCCGAACTATTGTTGAAAGAGCTGAGTGCCTGCACCACTTCCTCCGGCTTAACAGTTAAGGCAGAAATAGATATGTCAGGTTCCGTTAGAAGTACCAGCGGCCGGGACGGGGCTGGATGCTTCGACTGCAGCGTAGCTAAAGTCTCAGGGCTCGACGGCGCCACGCCCTCATCCGACATAAGCACTCGCACTGCACCTGAGATCCCTTTCATGTACTTTACGCTCAATTGTCTTCAGTATGGAGTGTGATCTCAAAGGCGTGGTCTCTGCACCGATGTTCCCACTGATATCAAAAGAAGCAGAGTTAATATTTCTCTTAACTTTCGTGGTTAAATTGCCCGTGGCCGACGCTTCAGGCGATTTGAGTGCGGAATAGGCAAAAGACAGTAAACTAAACCATTCGAGAGTGCCATTGGAGTCGATACACTTATCAATGAGGTCGCTCAATTTGGACGCTGCCAAGTTTCGCGCCCCTTTGGGGATATGCCGTAACACACGTACTGACTGCTTTAACGTAGCTAGATCACCAAAATCTAGATGAATGGGGTTGTTACCATGAGCTTGCTGTGAAACCGACAGTCTAGGGTTGGAGGGGATGACTTGGGGAAAATGTTTATGCATGTGCCCTATATGCACTTTAAGTCCATGAGGGGTAAAAGTTCGAGTTGAGTTGGGACAATGGGGACAGCGCAAGGATGAAGAAGGATCACTCATATTTATAACTAACACTTACAAATAAAAGTAAAAATACAAGCAATTATAATAAAAAAAGATACAATTTAAAAGCCAACATCAAAAACATAACAATTTCGATTTAAACTTCATAGCTTCTTGTCGGTCGGCAAGACTCCCGTCTAGAAAATGAATGGCTCGGTTGTGTTGGATCCTTGATTTATGTATGTATTTATCCTGGAAAGTTTCACGAAATCAAAACCATTCTGCGGCTGAATGCAGGAAAATGAGAGCAGTGGTGATGGAAAAGTATTCACGCCTTCTCTATTTCTAAGCTTAAAGCTGAGT